>JAUMIR010000006.1:78669365-80152699 GCA_030847615.1 Gambelia wislizenii | reverse complement strand
GGGTTGGAGGGTAAAAAATCTGGGTTCTTTTGATTTTATCACTCTTGGTATCCGGTGATTAGGGAGAATGATCATTGATTCAGCAGTACACTCAAAAGTAAAGCAAATTTAAAATTTATTGAAATGGTAGACAATATGGTTAAAATACGTAATTTTTAAACATTATTTTATTTCAAAATCATAATATAAACTTCTTAACAAAATAAACATGATTTAACTTCCTCTTCAACAGTGTTTGAACTTGCATCATGACTTATTTTCGACTTTCTTATACAATATCTATTTATGATACTACACAATATAATTACAGATACAAAATAATAACATGCCTCTTCAAAACAATATTTCCAATTTTATCGTATCTCCAACAGAAGAATTAATCAATATTTTGTTGTTTCTATGTTTAGTCTGTAAATCATATCTCTGCATGATTGTCCCATGCTGTTTTACAGAATTCTATTAATTTTTACCAATTCTCTCTAGATTTGGTTCTTGATTGTTGTTTAATCCAGCTGGTAAATTGATCCATTCTTCCTTATTCTAGTAACTTATACATCGACTCATCTATGTTTGGTACTTCTTTCTGTTTCCAGTATCTCATATATGTAATTCTTGTTGTGGTGGTCATGTATAATATTATAATATTTAATTCTTTGGGAAAATCCTTATTCATTATATTTAGTAAGTATAATTCTGGTTTTAATCTAAAATCAATTTTTAATACTTTTCTTACAAGATTGTGTATACTAATCCAGATTATTATTTTTTTGGCTATTTTACATGACCACCACCATAAAAATACATACTTAGGACTTTTTTGGATGAAGAAAAATAATGCAAGCAGCCTCTCCAGCTTGCGAGGCTGCTGCGCTACAAAGCGCCCCTTTCATATGACGCTTGCCCCTGCCGGTACTGTTGCGGTACCACAAGGAGAGCTGAGCGTCATATTTCGTTGATTTTTACTCACGATCAACTTTCGTGAGTAAAAAATCAACAAAATATGATGCTCAGCTCTCCCTGTGGTACCGCAACAGTACCGCTAGAGGGCAGTGTCATCCGAAACTGACACTTCGCAGCGCAGCAGCCTCGCAAACTGGAGAGGCTGATTGTGTTATTTTTCTTCATCTGAAAAAGTCCTTAGAAAATGGTGAGTAACATAAAATATGAGGCAGTAGTGATGATAATGGTTACAGCATAACAATTTACACAACTATGATATGACTAGTAAATAAGAAAATAATACAAGGCGCTGACTAAGACTCTGCTACTAAAGCTATGGCAGCATTGATAATAAAGAGAATATAATTGAACAAATGCAAAAAAACACAATCCTGTAAGAATGTTATACTCGCTGGTCCTTCTGCCTTTAAAAGTCCAAGCTTTAGATGTAAATGTTTTCTGTGGAGTTTTTCCAGGCTGTAAGGCTGTGTTCTAGAAGAGTTTATTCCTGACGATTGGCCTGCATCTGTGGCTTCAGAGAATGGTGGCATAGGGGTGTGTGGGGTTTATATCCTGTGAGTCCCTGTTGGAGAGGAAATGTAGATTTGTGTATTTGAATGGCTATGTCTGTGACTCCTTTGAGAGAATAGGGAAACTAATGAGGAAACACAACTTACAAACGATCTACAGACCAACCAAGAAAATCCAAGAAATGCTATGCTCCGCGAAGGACAAAAGAGACCCTCTCACAGCTGCAGGAGTTTACCGCATGCCATGCAGCTGTGGACAAGTTTACATAGGGACCACTAAATGCAGTGTGCAAACACAAACCAAGGAGCATGAGAGACACTGTAGACTGGGCCAGCAAGAAAAATCAGCAGTAGCAGAACATGTTATAAACCAACCTAGACACAAAATGTTATTTAAAAACACCAAAATTCTGGACCAGGCCAGCAACTATCAGGTCAGAATGCTCAGAGAAGCTATTGAAATCCACAGACACCTGGACAACTTCAACAGGAAAGAAGAAACCCTTAAAGTAAACAAAGTTTGGCTACCAGTCCTGAAAAACACCAAAATCAAAACACATGCAAATGAACTTCACCCATGAACAGGGGGATTTCTAGCAGACAGTGAATCACTAGCCAAACAGACACTAATTCTCCTTGCATATCTCCCCCCAGGAGAAGGGAGATTCAAATACACAAATCTACATATCCTCTCCAACAGGGACTCACAGTATATAAACCCCCCACACCCCTACTCCACCATTCTCTGAAGATGCCAGCCACAGATGTAAGCAAAACGTCAGGAATAAACTCTTCCAGAACACGGCCTCACAGCCTGGAAAAAACTCACAGAAAACCTATGGATGCCATTCGTGAAAGCCTTCGACTTCAGATGTAAAGGTTATCAAATTGTTAAAGAATAAATGCAGTTTGCTCATTAGACATTAGACCAAATGTATGTATGTATGAACCAAAGTGAAGACCACAAATTAGCACAATTTCTAGAAATGAGCAGAAGCAATTGATAAAGCACCCTTTCAGAAATTGACTTAGTCTGATTGGATCCCAACTATCCCAGATATTTTTGCATTACTTCTGCATAGGGTTAACCCAAGGCAAACAAAAACATATACAGGTTGAAAACCAAAAAGCAACATAAACAAAGTGCAAATTATATTCCACCTGTTCTAAGGTGTAATATCTCTTAATGAAATTCAGCCACAAACATGTAAGAATTTGTCAAGAGGAGTCCATACAAAGAGTCAGTGTGGTGTAGTGTTTTGAACTTTGGACTGTGACTTGGGAGACCAGGGTTCAAATTTCCACTTAGCCATTACCGGTCATTCCCCTCAGTTCCTTTCATCCGCTGCGCAAGCAGCACGTTAGGAACACCACTCCTGTCTAGGGATCGCTTTTTCTTGTAAAATATGGACTAATCTTGGATTTGGACTTTGGATTTGTGTACTCAACGACGTTTCTGGATTTTGGACTGGTTTTGGATTGATTCTCTTGTGTTTTCACCTTGGACTGATCGATGATTCTTCTCTTCGACCTAACTGGATTCAACTTGTAGAGGTATCGTAAAATGGCCTCTAAACTAGCCGCATTTAAGCACTGTGTTATTTGCCAACCAAAATTGCCGAGTGCTGACAGGCACTCAAAATGCCTAATTTGCTTGGGACAATCTCATAATGTGGAGAACTGATCCCATTGTAGGGCCTTTACACCTCAGGCCCGAAAGCAAAAGATGTCCTGGCATTGATCCTTTTTATGAAAAAGCCTTGGTGCCGTACTCTGCTTCGACAGTGTCAGTGTCTACGGCTCAGCTGGTGAAGAAAAGGTCAACCCGAAAAAGGGGAAGGTCGGATTCAAAAAGTCCAGATAAACACCATAGGAAGGAATCCATGAGTCCATCCTGAAGGAGACATATGGTGACTGCATCTGATACTGAAGTGCAATAGCAGATTCTAAGAGATGTGTACTCCACACTGAGACCATATCCCAATCATCGGTTTCGAGGGATCGGGATCGAGAGACTTCGGTATCGACAGCACAGGATCGTGATCATAAGACTTCAAAGTCAGTGGAAAAACTACAGTCTCATTTGCCGTCTGATTCTGGTGAACACTCAATGTCTAAACGCACTGGCTCTAACCGGATCAAGGAATCTTCGTCTTCTTCAAAAGCGGAGAAACAGAAGAAGAAAAATAAAAAAGTTAAGCACACCTCTCCTCAGTGTTCAACACCGAGAGATGTTCTACCATTGAAAACACTTGTTCCATCTCAAACAGCATCACCTGGAAAAAAAAGACCAACTCCAGTTTGTGAACTGACCCCGACTCCGTCGGTAGAACTGGTGAATGTATATACAGTGCAATTGTCAGGAGAAATCTTATCACCTCCAAAGAAAATAACTTCACCATCTCCCATTGTGTCAAGAGCAGAGCTCTTAACTGGAGGCAGTTTGTATGGGAAGGACATTGAGCAAGTGCATGATGAACCTGACTCCCCAATAGTCATCCATCATCCACCTACACCTTCGATTTGTGTCTTGGACACCATTCCTACGTATGGTGGCTTTGATGTGGCAATGTCTTGTCTGACAGGCTTTCATGATTCTCCATACAGAGTATGGGTGTCTTCAATGGATAAAGAGATATCTTTCTTCAGAGAAGAAGAAAAACGGTGGAGTTATCGTTCTCCTCCAGAAATTTCATATCATCTGCCTGAACCACTGCCGATTAGAAGATCTGCAATGATGGATGCTGGTAGTCAGGTATCCCCAAGGAGATTCTATGAACAACCTAGGGATGAGATCCGTCCTCCCTCGAGACCGTTGCCACCATTGCCTGATGATGTTCCTCCGCCACTGCCACGTCGTACGGCCTCTTTACACCATCGGGACCGAAGTTGATCCAGGTCACGATCCTCATCTTCCTTGTATTCATCTGATCAATCTTTGTCACCGTACATCCAGTTGAGACCGTGATTCCTCTGCCTCCTCTGGGCCAGGACGAAGAAGGGGAAAAAGAAGACCAAACACTCTTCTCCGAGACCAACAGTGTGCCCCTTGTCCACTGCGGTGGCTATTTTGGTGCAGGAGCCTGAGAAGCAACAAAAGCTGGCTACTGCCACTATGGCACAGAGCACCCTTTGTCCACTGCGGTGGCTACTTTGGTGCAGGAGCCTGAGGCACAACAACAGCTGGCTACTGCCACTATGGCTGTTATGGATCCAAACCAGACATCGGTACCGGTTCCTCCCACAGAAACTGGAGATGTCACCACTGTCTGTGATCCATCGCGTGAGGTGACTCCTACTCCATCCCTGGTTATTGTTCAAACCAGAGAATGAGAGATCTCTGAAGGGATAAGGGCTTCCTCCCCGATGGTTCAGGCTCAATCCCTTGTGCTCCTGGTCTCCTGAGACAAGCGCCTCAGTACAGACGCTGTTATGGTCAACAACGAAATGACATTATAGGAGGCAACAGGAAAGGCTCCTTCTTCGACTCTGTCACATCAAGTCTTGGACATCGAGCATTCATATGGAGCTTATGATGTGGCCCGATTGGCCTTCGACCTTCCCTTCCTCTCTCCTCCTGGAGCCACAGCCTGACTTTTGCACAGCGGCCTCAGTTCCGTTTCGCTGACAGTGCTGATTGTGGGGGTTATTATTGTCCCCCTCACCTTTCCCTCCACAGGATGGAAAGGGGTCATCTAGAGGAGATCCATCCGGTGTTGGATAGAGTTTGAGGAGTACCCCCCGACAGGTCGAATTCCAGTAACATCCCCATCTCAGCTTTGGATGGAAGAGATTAAAACGTTACTTCAAAAAGGAGCCATCTAGCCTGTGGATCTGAGAATGACACACCAGTGCTTCTTTTCAAGATATTTCCTGGTGTCGAAGAAGGGAGGAGGTCTTCGTCCTACACTAGACCTTCGAAATGTAAACTAGTTAATTTTAACAAAAAAAGTTCAGAATGGTGATATTATCCAGTATCCTTCCCATGCTCCAAAAAGGCTATTGGTTTGCTACTATAGATCTGGGAAGCATCATCTCCTCAGATGCCAAGATTGACAAAGAGATCGATCACAGATTAGCAAAGGCATATAGCGCATTTGGAAGACTTTACAAAAGAGTCTGGAGTAATAAACACCTGAGGCGAAGCACAAAAATCAGTGTGTATAGAGCCATAGTCTATTCTCCTTTATGGGTCTGAAACATGGGTCACCTATCGCCACCACTTTCGACTCCTCGAACGCTTTCATCAGCGCTGTTTACGCCCAATCCTAAATATACACTGGACTGACTAAGTGACTAATGTTGCTGTCCTTGAGCAAGCAGGAATCACCAGCATTGAGGCCATGATATTGAGAACACAGCTGCACTGGGCAGGGCACGTTTCTAGGATGGAGGACCATCGCCTCCCAAAAATAGTACTCTATGGTGAACTCACCATGGGTCAGCGTAAGAGATGCTCCAAAAAAGCGATACAAGGACTCCCTGAAACAACATCTCAGGCTCAGCCAAATTGATCACCAACAATGGTCTGCCCTGGCCTCACATCACGAGGCATGGAGATGCACTATCCACAATGCTGCAGCCTTATTTGAGAACTCACGCCGAACAAGTCTTGAAGAGAAACGACAACGCAGAAAGAATCACAACCTGGAAACATCACCCAAGGAGACCTTCTGCTGTGCTTTCTGCAACCGGACTTGTTTATCTCGGATTGGCCTTTTTAGTCATCAGTGTGCTTGAAGTAAGTGCGGGATGAGTCCTTCCTGAATCTTGGTTTGTGAAGAAAAGCCAGAGAGAGAGAGAGAGAGAGAGAGAGATCTGAAGGATGCGTACTTCCATGTGGGTACACATCCACATCACAAACATTTTCTGGCATTTCAAGTTGCGGACACTCCATTCCAGTTTCGTGTTGGGCTGGCAACTGCTCCATGTTTTTTCACCAAATGCATGGCGGTTGTTGCTGCTTTCCTTCGGCAGCAAGGTGTGACTGTTTTCCCATACATAGACAATTGGTTGTTAGTAGCAGACTCCTGAATTCATCCCCATAAAGAAATTGCATTCCCTTTGGAGAATCTCGGTCTGGTGGTGAACTTGAAGAAATATGCTAATAATAAGATTATGTAACTAGTTTGTTAATACAACACTATTTTTTTGTTTTTTTCAATATAATTAGTTCAATTTAATGCACAAAAAAAGCTTATTTCAGCATGAAAAACCAACTTATACCAGCATAAAGTTTGACAATTATTTCTACACACATAAATGGCTTAATACAGCATAATGATCCTCACTGACTTAATACAGAATAAATAAAACCAAAAACAGCTTTTACAGCAAATATTAACAAAAATTATAACAATGACCAATTCTATTTGGCTTAATACAGCATAAGCTACCCAAACTGCTTGCTGTGGCATACATAATATAAATTACATAAGAAGTAAAGTAAAGAGCTGTTTTTGGTTTTATTTATTCTGTATTAAGCCATTTGTGTGTGTAGACATAATTGTCAAACTTTATGCTGGTATAAGTTGGTTTTCCATGCTGAAATAAGCTTTTTTTGTGGTTGTATTGCATTAAGTTGATCTAATTATATTGAAAAAACCAAAAAATAGTGTTGTATTAACAAACTAGTTACATAATCTTATTATTAGCATACTTCCTTTGTTGTTTTGGAGTGCCAAAATCAGACACCCTCCGTCAGAGTTATTTGAACTTGGAGAAATCCCATTTGGCCCCAGTACAGTCTGTCCAGTTCATAGGAGCTCTACTGGATTTGACAACTGCCAGTGCACAACTTCCAGAGGATCGTTTTGCGACACTTCAGCATCTCATTTACAGTTGCCATCGATCTCAAAGAGTTTCCGCACATACAGTGCAAGTTCTGTTGGGCCACATGGTGTCTACGGTAGCGGTTACTCCTCTAAGCATGGTTTCTCTCGGTTTTCTGTCCTCTAAATGACCATCCAGACAAGTTATTAACGATGCCGAGGGCAGTGCAGCAGTCGCTGGGATGGTGGCTCCCTCCAGAGAATGTATTGAAAGGTCTTCCATTCCAGTCTCCACAACCGCAAGTAACCATCACCACCGATGCTTCCATGACCGGCTGGGACGCTAATCTCGGACGGCTTGCAATTCAAGGAAAGTGGTCGGTACCGGAGAATCAACTTCATATCAATGTCTTGGAGTTAATAGCTGTTCAGAATGCACTCAGAGTCTTCGAATCCATGGTGACCGGGAAGGTAGTACTGATTGTAACCTACAATACATCAGTCATGTGTTACCTGAACAAGCAGGGAGGGAGCAGGTCCTTCACGTTACTTTCGATCACACTCAACATTTGGAACTGGTGTGCACTGAGGAATATCCAGTTTCAGTCTATCCATCTTCTGGGGAAGAGAATACTCATGCAGACGAACTCAGCCATTCAAGTATAACCGTCCACAAGTGGATACTCCATTGCGACGAAGCAGGGAAACTCTTCAAACATTGTGGGTTTCCAGAAGTAGATCTCTTCGCATCAAAGTGGAACAGGCAGTGTCAATGGTACTGCGCTCGAACCCGAGGGATGGGTTCATTGGGAGATCATTCCTGTTTCATTAGGACGGTCCACGGCTGTATGCCTTTTCCCCATTTCCACTCTTGACAAAGGTAATCTCAAAGATAAGGAGGGACAACTCCAACGTGATACTCATCACACCGTGGTGTCCTCGACAACTGTGGTTCAGTCCTCTACTACATCTGTCCCGACATCAGTACCTATGGCTCACGTCCAGACCGGACCTTCTGACAATTCAGAAACACCAAGTCAGACACCTGGATTTGAATACGTTAAAGCTGACAACATGGAGGATTGTCCCACGACATCATCCATAACTTTAACTCCTGATGTTCAAGCAGTGATTAATGCAGTGCTCTTATGCCTACAAGTGGAAAAGGTTCAACTCATTCTTGGCTCAGCAGGGCCTGTCGGTATCAAAAGCTACAATCACAACAGTCCTTGAATTTTTACTACATCTGACACAGACTGGTTTGTCAATGTCATCTTTGAAGTGCTATCTGGCTGCCATTTCAGTAGAGTTCCAAGCAATGGGCCATCCATCTCCATTTAGAGACCCATTAGTGAAGACGTTTTTGAGATGTCATCTTAATCTTCATCCTTCAGTGCATGAGCCTACACCGGCTTGGAGTTTAGAACTTGTGTTGTCTCAACTGACAAAAACGCCATTTGAACCTATGGCGACCTCTGATCTTCGAATTTTGTCTTAGGAAACTGCATTTCTAATAGCTGTTACTTCAGCGTGAAGGGCAAGTGAACTATGTGCATTGCAAGCTGATTCACCTTGTCTTCCATAAGCATAAGGTGGTTCTGAAGCCTGACATTCTTTTTTACCAAAAGTAGTCCTATATCGATGCATTTCATTTTTTCGCCCTGAATGCAGTACCTTACATTTCTCCATATTGAATTTCATTTTGTTCGCTTTGGCCCAGCTGTCGAGTCTATCCAGGCCATTTTGAATTTTGATCCTGTCCTCTAGGGTATTAGTTACTCCTCCTAATTTGGTGTCAGAAATTTGATAAATATGCCCCTAATTCCCTCATCCAAGTCATTGATAAAAATGTTGAATAGCACTGGGCCCAGGACAGAACCCTCTCACACCCCACTGGTCACATCTTTCCAAGACAAAGAGGAGCCACTGCTGAGCCCCCTTTGGGTTTGGCCGGTCAACCAATTACAAATCCATTTAACAGTTAGCTTGTCTAGCCCACATTTTACAAGCTTGTTTGCAACAATGTCATGGGGAACCTTTTCAAAGGCCTTACTGAAATCAAGGTATGTGATATCCAAAGCATTCCCTTCACCTACCAAGTTGGTAATTTTATCAAAAAAAAAGATCAGATTAGTCTGGCATGACTTGTTTCTCTGAAACCCATGTTGACTTTTTGTGATTATGGCATTGCCTTCTAAATGTTCACAGACTCTCTGTTTAATTATCTGCTCTAGAATCTTCCCTGGTATTGATGTCAGACTAACTGGACGATAATTGTTGGGATCCTCTTTTTTCCCCTTTTTGAAAATGGGGACAACGTTTGCCCTCCTCCAGTCTGCTGGGACTTCTTCTGTTCTCCTGGAATTCTCAAAGATTATTGCCAATGGCTCTGAGATTACATTTGCCAGCTCTTTTAATACCCTTGGATGTAGTTCACCTGGTCCTGGAGAGTTAAATTCATTTAGATTAAGAAGGTATTCCTTTACTACCTTTACTTATTCTGTGCTGGATTTCCCCTATTGTGTCCTCTGTTCCATTATCCTCAGGTTGCTCACCCTTTTCCTTTTCTATAAACACTGAGGCAAAGAAGGTGTTGAGTAATTCTGTCTTTTCTCTGTCCCCTGTTAGCATTTTGCCATCTTCTCCATGTAGTGCCCCTACCATTTCCTTCTTCTTCCTTTTGCTGTGGACATACCCCCCAAAAGCCCTTTTTATTGTTCTTAACCTCTCTAGCAAGCCTGAGCTCATTCTGCACTTTAGCTTTTCTGACTTTCCTCCTACATGTATTCGCTATCTGTTTGAATTTTTCTTTGGTGATCTCTCCCTCTTTCCATTTCCTATACATGTTCCATTTAAAACTTAGCTCTGCTGAAAGTTCTTTAGTCATCCATCCTGGTTTCTTGAGACACCTCCCATTTTTCTTCCTCATTGGTACTGTTTGAAATTGTGCCTTCAGTATCTCCCCTTTGAGAAAGTCCCATCCATCCTGAAGTTCCTTTCCTTTTAGTATTCCTGACCATAGGATCACCCTCAGTATTTCCCTGAGTTTATTGAAATCAGCTCTCCTAAAGTCTAGAATGCGTGTCTGACTATGCCTGGCTTCTCCTTTCCATTGTATAACAAACTCCAGGAGAAAATGATCACTCTCACCTAAGGATCCCACCCCTTGTACCCCATTAACCAGGTCATCTCTGTTGGTTAGGATCAGATCTAAAATAGCTGACCCCCTTGTTGCCTCTTCCACCTTTTGGACCATGAAATTGTCTTCCAGGCAAGTAAGGAATTTGCTAGACCTTGAAGTTTTGGTTGAGTTAGATTGCCAGCAAATATCAGGATAGTTGAAGTCACCCATCCCTACTACATCTCTCCTTTCTGCGTGTGTGGTCATCTGTTCTAGAAAGGCATCATCCAATTCCTCCGTCTGACTTGGGGCTCTGTAGTAGAGTCCCACAATAACATCCCTGTTGTTTCCCTCCCCTTTATTTTTTATCCAGATGCTCTCCACCTGGCTTCCAGTATTGATGTCATGGATCTCTTCACTGGTGTAAATATCCCTGATATATAATGCTATTCCTCCTCCTTTCCTGTTTTGCCTGTTTCTCTTATAAAGGTTATAACCCTCTATTCCTACATTCCAATCATGAGACTCAACCCACCAGGTTTCAGTAATGCCTATGATATCGTATTTGCTTTGTTGTGCTAGGAGTTCAAGTTCATCTTGCTTATTTCCCATGCTCTGAGCATTAGTATAGAGACATCTAAGACCATGTGTTCCCTTTACTTGCTGCCTGTGCAGGTTTTTTTTTGCCTCCCACTGTTGGGTCCTTGCACTTCTCTATTTTAAAGAGAAATTTCAGAAGCTAGCTTCAGCCCCAAACCCTTCCAAAGTTAGTTTCTTTTGCTCATCTTAGGAGAAGTCTACAAATCACAAATCACAATGAAAACAACAACAACAATAATAATTTTAGCATATAACATATAATACCCATTAAAAACACATAACAACAATTTTAAAAGCAAAGATGATAAAAATGATTAAAACAATTAATCCCTATTTAAAATTCATACTTTATAATCCACAATTTAAAAATCATCTGGATAGGCCAGCTGGAATTTTGAATTTGGACAGTGTATTCCGCTGTCTAATCTCTTCTGGCAGGTCATTCCAGAATCTAGGGGTGGCTGAAGAAAAAGTCCTCTGGGTGACAGCCACCAACTTAGTCCTGGCTGACTGGACTAAATGTCCCCCAGAGGATGTGAGTGTACAGGGCGGATTATACGGGAGGAGGTGATCCCATAGGTAACCTAGACCCAAACCATGTAGGGCTTTAAAGATAATAACTCCGTACCTTGCCCAGAAACTGATTGGCAGCCAGTGGAGTGATTTTAATATTGGTGTGATATGATCACTCCTGGATGTTCCTCTGACCAGTCTGGCTGCCATGTTTTGGACCATTTGAAATTTCTGAATTTGGTACAGAGATAGCCCATTGCAAAAGTCCAGCCTTGAGGTTACCAGGTCCTCCAGTTCTAGGAAGCGGCATAGCTGGCGTAACAGCTGGTGTCTTATCCACCTGAGCTGTCATTTGAAGCAAGGGATCCAGAAGCACTCCCAGGGTGGGAACACAGTCTTTCAGGGGGAGTGTAACTCTGGTTGACATATCGCCAAACCCAGGTTAGCACACTTGACAGTAAGCACCCCTGTCTTGTCTGGATTCAGATTCAGACTGCTTTTCCTCATCCAGCCCATTACCTCCTCCAGGTTTTCATTCAGAGAAGACACACTATCCTTAGCTGAGGCAGTTTTTGAAATAGAAAATAGAAGGAATGAAAAGGGAAGAAAGTGGGTGAGGCGAAATGTGAATTGAGTTCCCCTTTTAGATATTCCCCAACTTTTGTAACCCAAGCTTCTCAACTTTTCCCTTGCAATTTCATTGATTCTTTCCCTATCTCATTAAAACTTTTTTTATTTTTTAAATATATTTTTATTAATTTTATAATCATACATTTTATTGTCCAATCAATACTTAGTTAGTATAGCACATAAAATTACTATAAACATCACAATTTTTCTGTTAACAAATTTCAAAAGTTAACATAGATTCTTTACTATAATTCTATTCAAAAATATTAATTCCCCTACCCCCCCCCACCTCAGTGCTCCCCTTCACCGGAGCCATTATCCCTTACGTAATCTTTCCAGAATCTCATTTCTTCCCGTGGAGGTAACCTCCCATCTTTTGTCTGTAATACTTTTTTAACAAATACTTTCCAAATTTTATCAAAGTCACTTTCTTTCCAACTTCCTCTTCTTACTTCAATTCTACATGTTAACTTATCATTTATTGCCATCTTCCAAACTTCTTTATACCACTCCTCCACTTGTACATTTATTTGCATTTTCCAATGTCTTCCTATAATTAATCTTGCTGCCGTTAATAAATTTGTTATTAAATCCTTTTCTGCTTGGTTCCCATTCTCTCCATTAAAAATTGACATCAGTGCTATGCTCGGTTTCCTTTCTATATTTCTATTCAGAATATTCTCTATTTCTATGAAAACCATTTCCCAAAACTGCTGTACAAATTTACAATTCCACCACATATGCATATATGTACCTATTTCTTGACAACCTCTCCAACAATATTTAGAATTATTCTTATCTATATTATGCAATCTTGCTGGTGTCAAATACCATCTCCATATTATTTTATAATAATTTTCTTTTATCTATATCGACATATTTTTAGATGTCTTTGTTTCCATATCTTATCCCATTCATGATCTCCAATTTTTTGTTTCAAATCTTCCTCCCATATTCCCCTTAAATATTCTCCTTTGTCTTTTTTTCCCTTATTTTTTATCAATATTTTATATAATTCACTTGTAATACCTTTCATACTTTCATTATCATCCCTCTTTTCACCTTTTTTCACCAAATTTTCAAATTTTGTAAATTCCCTTGTTTCTTTATGATTCTTTTTCCAATTTTTAATCCATTGTTCTAACTGTATACAATTAAACCATGAAATTTTCATTCCACATAATTTCTCTCTTATACTCCCTTTCTCATTCATCGATCCTATCCATCCCTCTATTTTATCTAGTCCTCTTTTCTTTAATTCCTTTCCCATTTTTTCCTTCAACTTATTTGGGAATTTTTTTTCCATTATGACTGGTGTTAATACTGAATCAATAGGCAAAAATTCTCTCTTATATTTATACCATATTTCCCATATATTTTGCAAAAATGGGTT
Organism: Gambelia wislizenii; assembly: GCA_030847615.1. Taxonomy (NCBI): domain Eukaryota; kingdom Metazoa; phylum Chordata; class Lepidosauria; order Squamata; family Crotaphytidae; genus Gambelia; species Gambelia wislizenii. Next base: position 80,139,202 of record JAUMIR010000006.1, on the reverse strand, counting down.
CTCAATTCCTTTAGCTTCCTTTTTTGTAAAATTATCAAAAAATATGTTCCATATTCTCTTTTCTATTCTCCCTGTTTCTGTCTCTATCCATTCTAAATCCCCCTGTCCTACAATTCCTTCTATAACATATCTCAATTGATTAGCTTCATAATATCCTTTTATTTTGGGAAGACCAAGTCCTTTCTCCTTCTGTGATATATACCAAAATAATTTATTTAATCTTGTCCTTTTCCCTCCTTTACAATATTTATTCAATATACTTTGCCATTTTTTCAGTTCTACTTCTGATACTTTTATTGGTAACATTCTAAACAAAAAATTTAGTTTAGGTAATATTTTCATTTTAACTAAAGCTACTCTTCCAAACCATGATAGTTGAATATTTTTATATTCTTCCAACTTCTTTTCCATTCCTTTCCTTAGTACCATGATATTTTTCTCTTCTAGTTCTTTTAAATCTTTTTAAATATTTATTCCTAAATACTTAATATTACTTTTTAATCTTACTTCTAATTTTTTCTCTTTTACAAATATATTTTCTTCTTCCTTAGTATAGTTAAACATCATATCTGATTTGTTCCAATTAACCTTTAAGCCTGTCATCTCCCCAAATAATTTTAAATGTTCTTTAATTTTTTCTATTCCATTAATCAGTTCCTTAATTGTTAGCAATGTATCATCAGCAAACAAGCTTATCTTATGTTTTGTTTCTACTCCGATTCCTTCTATACTATTATCATTTCTTATCACATTTGCTAGAATTTCTATTACCATTGCAAACAATATTGGAGAAAGTGGGCAACCTTGTCTTGTTCCTCTCGTTATTTTTATTTCTCTTGTTATCCCATCATTAACCATCACTATAGCTGTGTTATGAGAGTACAATTGATCTATTAATCCTCTAAACCTCTTCCCCATTCCAAATTCTTTCAGTATTATTTTTAATGTTGGCCATTCCACACAGTCAAATGCTTTAAATATATCTAATGCTAATATCCCTGCTTTTACTTTTGTTTTGCCAATTATATGTATTTTATTTAACACCCTTCCTATTAAATTTGACATTTGTCTTCCTTTCACAAATCCACATTGGTCCTTTAGTATATATTTATACATACAACTATTCATTCTCTTTGCCATTATTGCTGATAGTAACTTTGCATCTTGATTTATCAATGATATAGGCCTGTATGATCCAGGGTCCAACAAATCCTTATCTGGCTTTGGTATCAATATTATCAATGATTGTTGCCATGATGGAGGGGCTTTGTCTCCCATTATTATATTATTATATAATTCTAATAATTTAGGTATCAACTTCTTTTTAAATCCTTTATAATAATCTGGTCCTAACCCATTCATTCCTGGAGCTTTCCCGCTTTTTAAATTGTTTATTGCTTCCTCTATTTCCATTTTCGTAATTGTTTTTTCTAATAAATCCCTATCTTCCTCTTCTATTTTAATCTTCCAATTTTCCCCTACATAATTTTCTATTTGTTCCACTGATTTATTTCCTGACTGGTACAGGTCTTTATAAAACTCCTCAAAAATTGTTAGTTTTTCCTTCATTGTTCTACACATTTTACCTGTTTTATCTCTAATCCCATTTATCATATTTTCCATTTTCTTCTTCTGTGTGGATCTAGCCAACATTTTTGAATTTTTATTACTAAATTCAAAATACCCCCTTCTTAAATAAATTAAATTTTCCTGCACTTCATCTACTTCCATTTTATCCAATTCCTCCCTCTTTGCTCATAACTCAATATAAGTTTGTTTTTCCTTGTTTAATATATATTTATTTTCCAATAATTCTATTTCCCTTTCTAATTTCCCTTTTCTTTCTTCTTGCCTTTTTTTAAGTTAAAGGTTTCTTTTATGCATATCCCCCTTGTCACAGCTTTCATGGTATCCCACAAAATTCCTTTTGATACTTCTTTATCATTTAATTCCCATAATTCCTGCCATTCATGCTCAATTTTTTTTCTACTATTGCTCTATAATTTAAAATCTTTGTATTCAACCTCCACCTTTTCACCTGTTCATAATCTCTTTTCATTATAATCTCCACATTGACCAAGGCATGGTCTGTTACTTTTATATTTTCTATGTCTGAATTTATGATTTTATCAGTCAAATTTTTGATACAAAAATATAATCAATTCTTGAATAACTCTTATGTACCATTGAAAAGTATGTATGTTTCCTTTCATCTCCTTTTACCAATCTCCACACATCTTTCAACCCCTTTATTTTTATTATTTTATTTAAATTTGTAATATCATATTTATCCCTTAATGAATAATTTGATTTGTCTTTTATTCTTTCCATTTGCATATTAAAATCTCCTGCTACAACAATATTTTGTTCTTGCATATTCTCCATTTCTTTAAATACTTTCTCATAAAATTCCTCTTGTTTTTCATTTGGAGCATATACATTCATTAGAACATATTTATCTTCTCCCATTTCACCTTGCATTATAATATATCTACCATTCTCATCTTTTTTCACCTTTTTAATGACAAAATTACATTTTTTGATATTAATATTGCTACCCCTCTAGCTTTTGAATTCCCATATGCTTTTTCATAAACTCTTACCCAATTCAATTTCAATTCATTTACTCCTTCCCTTTTTTGATGTGTCTCTTGCAAAAATATATCCGCTTGATCCTTCTTCAATAGTGCTTCAATCCTTTTTCGTTTTATTACCGTGCCCAGGCCATGAACATTTAAGGTTAATTTATTAACCATTAGATTCCTTATTACATTTTCTATAAGATCTTCTGGCTCCAAAAAGTGACCTCCCTTCCCTATACCCACCCCTTCCCAATTCTTCCCCATTCCCTTTCCCCCTCCCCCTTTCCCTTCTTTACCTCCCCACCTTGTCTTCCCAAGGCAAATTGCCTTACTCGTGACCCCCCAGGTCTTCCAGGTGAGGAGTGGTGAAGAGATCTTCCAATGGCCCAGAACAACTCCCTCACCCCGAGTCCTCATAAAAATAAAAACATTTCCCCTCTTTTTTCCCCCCTGTAAATTTTTTTCTTCTTCTTCCTTCTGCTTTCTTCATCTGTCTAAACTTTTCCTCCTCCGCTGTCCGCTCCTCCATCAGCTCCATACTCCTTCTTATGTACTCCCAACTCCTCCAACAATCGCAGTCCATCTTCTGGCGTTTCCATTCTATATCTTTTTCCTGCCCATTCAAATTTCAAAAACACTGGGTATTCCCAAGCATATTTTATACCAGCTTTCAAAAGAGTAGCAATACAAGGCTTCATCGATTTTCTCCAAATTACTGTTTATGGACAGTAGTCATTATATAATTCCACCCTTACATCTCCATACTTCAGTCTCTCTGGATGTATCTTGACTGTTCTCATCAGTTCCTCCTTGTTATTGTAATTAATAACTCTAACAATAACATCTCTTGGCAAAATACTTCTCCTTCCTGTCAGTTCTCTATGGATCCACTCAATGTCCTCATCCCTCCATTTCACAGTTGGGTCACTTGCTGTAGCCATTTCAACACTTCAGATTTCAGATTAGATCCTTGATCTTTCCCCACAGATTCTGGCAGGAACCTTATTCTAAAGTTATCCCTGTGTTGATAATCTTGCATGTATATCAATTTTTTTCCATATCTGCAATTTTATTCATATAGTCCTGTATCTGACTGCCTTGAAGTGTTTGGGTTTTAATTATTTCTTTGTTCTCTTTTACTATATTAAGACTACCTCCTTGTATTTTTGTACTCATTTCCACAAATCTTTCTTCAGATCTTTTCCTCTCCTTCTGCATTTCTTCTCTTATACTAGCAAACTCTGAAAACATTATCTTTTTGTCTTCTCTAAATTCTGTCATCATTTTTGTAAAGAGAGAATTCATATGAGTTTTAATATCCTCTGTGCTTTCTCCCCTTCTTTCCCTCCCCCTTGGGAGTAGAGGATCTGGGGCAGAGGCAATTGAAAGACCACTTTTTGGGGGGCTTGTTTCCTTTTCCATACTTAGCCCTTCTGGTTCACCCTTGTTATTCTGTATTTCCAGAGATTTTCTCTCTAATCTCTTATGAGATCTATCCGATGGCTTATCTAATGTTTGTGGCCTCAACCAACTTTTACCTGCAATATTTCTTCTTTTTTTAGACACAAGAAAATCAAAACACTCCAAACTTTCGTTCCTCCCCTTCTGTGTATGGCCCCTCCTTCCTCCACCACTTATTAATTTTTAAAATCTTTCCACTTATTCTCCAGTTAGATCAATTATTCCTTCTCCTGTTAGATCATCCTTTTCATTTGCCTACAATTTTTCGCTGCTTCCTCCAACCTTAGTGATTTATTAGCAAAATGTTCTTTTTAGTTAGGCAGCTCCAATATCGGGCAAAAGCGAAAGTAATTATTTGTTTACTTTAGGCTTCTTTGAGCTGCAGTTTTCTCTTCCATTAACTTTCCTTAGTGATTCACAGCCATAAATCTTCCCTCAAAGCTCTCCTCATGCCTTTTTGAGGGGAAATTATTCATTTAATTCCATTACCTTGAGCACCCGTCCTGGGAAATACTTCCTACGCCATGGAAGCTTGGCTCCTCCCCCTCTCATTAAAACTTTATGTCAATTAAAATTTGTTCTGTGTAAATTTAAAGTTTGATCAAACATTTAATAATTTTTCTGTTCCCTCAGATTCATTTCTTAAATCTTCCTTTTAGACATTCAAAAAGTCATAAACTTCTTTACCCCAAGTTCATCCTTGGTACTATGCAGATAAGCATCTGATCTATGATCATATTTTTTTCCTCTTTATTTCAAGGGTTTGGTCATCAAAAGGATTTGAGAGCAAACCTTATCAGTATCATCTAGTAGCAAAACCAAAATAATGGACCTCAATTAATCACACCGAATAAAGTTTAAATCAACTCTTTCAGCCCCATACGTTTCTAACATGTTTGTAGTGAAATTATAAAATTTCTGTTGTTTTGCTATGAAAGCATTAAAAAAAAACCTTATCCTTACTTCAAACATAAGCACATATACAAGTAACCTAAGAATAAGTAAAGAACAATATTTACAGGTTGATCCCCATATTCGCAGGGGATATGTTTCAACACACACACACACAGAGAGAGAGAGAGAGAGAGAGAGGTGCATACCTGAAACTGTGGATACAAATCCATGGATACAGGGATTGACCAGTATTCCTAAAGAGTTAAAACAAACACTATGCTAAACTTAATTTACTTATTCCCTTATTTTTATTAAAGAAAATCAACATAGGGTAATAGCAAATAGAATGCAAATAACAAATCATTTAAAAATCATTTTTATAAGCTTTTGGGTTTATTTCCTGTAGTATTTCACAGCCAGCATGGCAGCTTAAGAAATGGGTTTTAGTTTTAATTTTAATTGGGAGTTTTGAAGGCTGCAGAATGCACTTGTCTTATCTTCAGATGTTCTTTATAAGGCTATCTTCAAAAAGTGATCCATCTTGCTGTGGTCTTCTTCCCTGCTGGCCTTTTTTTCATCCTCAAGCCCAGGCTGGCCTCACCATTGTGGGTTCTTTGCAGCTGCAAAATTCCATCATGGCATCTATGAACCAAAGTCTTCCTGAACCAGAGACTTTGTTTACTGGAGATGGTCAGGCTTTAGGCCCCAGGAAGCTTTTCTTTGCTTCTAGCACTCTAAAACATACAATGAACATACGTCACATTTATGTTTTTCTGATAGGTTTCCATAGACAACTGACTGAGCACAGTGCAGAACACTGGACTGAAGAAGCCTTTAGTCAGATCCAGTATTTCTCTTCATATATTGTTGTTGTTGTTCAAAAATAATCCAAATCAGCAGATGGGAGAAGTAGATGATAACTAATTACCCATTTGGGTGTGTGGGTGTGTGCGTGGGTGTGTGGAGACAAAGCCACCTGCTATTTCTGTTAATTGGGAAGGCATTTTAAGGAATGTAGCCCCATATAAGCCAGTGACTCAGATTCTTAAAAAGGAAAGAAAGAAAGAAAAGTTGGGGGGAAGAGACCTAACTGCCCAGTTGATATAATCCTAGATAAGTATACTGACCTGGCATATATTGAGAAGAATGAAGTGAGCAAGTGCGAAACATGTTCACCTCTCATGCCCACTGAATACATTGGTTCAACAATGTAACTAGGCAGGGGGAGTGTGTCCCTGTTGGTTCTGCTAGAACTCTCAGCGGCTTTCAATACCATTGACCATGGTATCCTTCTGGGTTGCTTCTCTGGGACGGGGCTTGGTGGCACTGTTTTAGAATGGCTCATCTTTCTTGGCAGGGTGGACTCAGAAGGTCGTGCTGTGTGATACCTGTTAAACACCCTGGTCACTATCCTGTGGTGTCCCTTAGGACCCATGCTGTTCAATATTTATATGAAACCGCTGGGAGAGGTAATCTGGAGTTTTGGGGTTCAGTGTCATTAGTATGCTGATGACACACAACTCTGTCTTTCCATTTGATTCCAAGGAAGCTTTTTCTGCACTAAACCAGAGTTTTCTGGCAGCAGTGGACTGGATTAGGCTGAACAAATTGAAATGTAACCAAGACAAGACAGGGGTGCTTCTGGTCATTCAGAAGGCAGAACAAGGAATAGGGATTCAGACTGTGCTGAATGAGGTTACACTCCTCCTGAAATATTAGGTTTGCACTTGGATGTACTGCTGGACTTGAATCTAAGCTTAGATGCCCAGATTTTGGCTGTGGCCAGGAGCTGAAACTAGTGTGCCAGCTGCACTTGTTCCTTGAGAAGTCAGATCTGGTTATGGTGACACATGCCTGGATTAAATCCCATTTAGATTACTGTAATGTACTGTATGTGGGGCTGTCTTCAGAAACCTCACTGGGTAATGCTGCAGCCAGGCTGTTGACCAGGGCTAGTTAGAGGGATCATGTGACTCCCTTATTGAAACATCTTAATTGGGTACCGACTTGTTTTTGCGCAGAATTCAAAGTGTTGGTTTTGACCTTTAAAGACCTATACTGCTTGTGTCCAGATTATCTGAAAGAGTGTATCTCCTTATACAAGCCAATGAGAGCTTTAAGATCTTAAGGGGTGGGCTTTTTCTCAGTTCCACCACCTTCGCAGGTGTGTTTGGTGAGGACTTGGGATTGTGCCTTCTCCATGGCTGCTCCCAGGCTGTGACACTTCCTTCCATTGGAGGTCTGCTTGGTCTCCTCCTTGTTCTTTTTCTGCCAGCAAGGGAAGATGTTTTTATTTTGAAATTTAATAATGGAGCAGTAGTGTGTGTGTGTGTGTGTGTGTGTGTAAAGTGGTGTGCTGTATTTTTAACCTTTTACTGGAAATCATGTTTTAAATATGTTTTAGTGTTTTAAACTGTTTTAATTGTGTTTTAAAATAATATTGTTTAATTCTTTTTTAATTGTTGTAAACTGATGTTTTAACTTAGATGTTGTTGCTGTTATTTTTATTATCATAAGCCATCTTAAATCTCATCTTGGGAGAAAGGAGGATATTAATTAAAATAAAATAAGATTAATAGATTAAGGATGGATCTCCCTCCGTTACCCAAAATGTTCCTTGGAAATTCCAAGAAAATATCAAGTTTCTAATATGTTGGGGGAAATTAGCAGCAACTCGACTTTAGCAATGCGATAGGGGGTAACAAGGGAATCTTAGACCCATGTATACCAGTCCTAGCCTGGATGGAATACACACACATGTGAAATTAATTATGGTTTTTATTAAAGAGTTCAAAAATAACACTGGTCACACACACAGTCACACAACAAGCATTCACACAAGGCTATAGAAAGCAGTAGGAAAAACTTAGATAGAGGGTAGCAAGAGGATTTGTTGGGGATGATACAACCTGTCCTGTAGTCTGGAATTCATTGGTCAATCTGGCAGAGTGGATGGAGGAATCTGGAGTGGCTACACAGAGGGACAGAGGTTCCCCTGGAACTGGAGTCTGTGCACAATTGAGGGAGATTTTGAGGGTCATATTTATACCCCCAAATATGCCTGAGGGGAGGGTAAGCCTCCTGAGTTGGAACAATAGATTCCATGAGCCTCCATGGATTGCGCAGTGAGTTTCATTGTCTTGACAGGTAGGTGTTGATGATGCTAATGTGTTGCAAAACTATACTTAATGTCCGGGGATTGGATTTAAAAAGCTTGAGCAGCCTCTTTAATTGTTGGAGATTAAGGAGAGGAAATTTTGAAATCAGCACACAAAGGATTCACCCATCTATGACCTGTCTTTCAAATGTACAGTAGGGATTGTGTCTTTTTGACCTTTAGCCTTAGTCTTCCCTAGGGTAAAGCATGGCACTCAGCTGACCTTTCTGAGACCATCCTACTTTTTCCCTTGTGGAAGGCCACATCAGTGAACCAAATTATTAATATGCCAATTTATTAATACACCAATTTATTATATGTCAGTTTCTGAGGTCTCTGGAAATAGAACTGTTAGCCTTACTAACACCTCAATGGATAACCTGCTGATCAATCTACCAGTTTCAGGTGTATGTACCTGCAAGAAAGGGCCTGCAAGAAAATGCAGCAATTTTATTTAGGCATTATAAATAAGAAGTTTTATTATTTGTTGTTTTTAATACATTGTTTCATTTATAAAATACAAATAATAAAACAGTGTATTAAAAACAACACATAATTAAACCTCTTATTTATTTATAATGCCTAAATAAAATTGCTGCCCTTTCAATGTAATGTACACTGCCCAGAGAACTCTTGGTTATTGAACAGTCTACAAGTAAAATAAATACATAAAAGGCATTCCTATAGTGTATAACAAATAGGCCAACTAGGCATGTTTTAGTTTTTAAAACCTTACAAAAATACAACTGGCAATTTATGTTTTTTTTTATTTTAATTTAAATGTAAGAACAGTGCTATAGAATTTAATTAAATAAAAACACTTGTGAAAAATTTCTGTATCCTTTTTTTAATAAAAGAGAATATATACATATTCTGATATATTCAACCTCAAAAGATGTGGGTTTTCTGTTGGTTTTTCCCTGCAAGTTGTTCACAGGGGTGGGCGTGCATCAGCCCTACAAGAAACAGACTGGGAGAACATTGGAGCAAGTTTGTCTTCACATGAGAGGAATACTGCCCAAACCATCAGACCTAGTGAGATCTTGAATTGCACTTTTCTAAAAGAAAAACAATGTATTGATACTAACAAGCAGAAAATTTGGCAACAAGAACAATATTGGTGGCAAATCTTGAAATGTTTGACTGCTTTGGTCAGTCTTGACATATAAAAGTTAGGATTCTGTGATACCTGACAACTTGTACAGTGCCAACAATGAGTTGTTGTTGTTGTTGTTTTTTACGTTTGTAGAATATCGAGCCCTTTTTTAATCCAATAATGAATGAACATTTGTGTAGAGTTAAAGATCAAAACACAGTGGTTCACTACCTAGGAAAAGATACCTGAAATGAGCTTATATAGTTTCTAGCAGGTACGTGCTATAAAACACAGAATTTGAGCACATGCAAACTCATTCAAATAGCACTCAATTATTTTGGACTGTACACCTGATGTTAGTCATATTGAACAAATGACAATGATTGTTTGTTATATTGATGTAATCAAAACCTCAGATAATGAGATGTCAGAACCTGAGGTTATCATAAGACAAGATTTCTTTGGATTTGTTCCACCAAAGAAGCCTACAGGAGCCTTTATTGTCAGGTGGTAGCATTCTCTGGGTACCTAAACAGGTCCAGGCAGCATAAATAAACAGCAGAGTCTTGTGCCTTCAGGCATCAGAATAAAGGCACAGACACAGGCTTGTGTCTAAAATAAACTTCTACAAGTTGTCCCTTCATATTCTCTGGGGTTTGGTTCCAGGACCTCCCCCACCGTGGATACCAAAATCCGTGAATACTCAAGTCCCATTATGTGAAATGGCATAGCAAAATGGTGTCCCTTATATAAGATGGCAAAATCAAGGTTTGCTTTTTGGAATATTATTTTAAAGAATATTTTCAAGCCATGAATACTTAAATCTGTGGATACCAAATCTGTGGATATGGAGAGACAACTGTATGTGTGTGATATTTAAAACCAGATTTTTGTTAGTAGTGCATTTATCTTCATGGTGCAGTATTTTCTCATTCATATCGGTGGCTCTGTGTCATGTCCTCAGTGTAATTAAAATTAAGGCACAGAAATACTTTTCTGTATGTGTTTGTGATGATAGTAAAATCGTAAGTGAAAGATGCAGTTATCCTGACCACACTATATAAAAATAATGCCACTTGTGCGCAGACATCTGAGTAAAATGTTTAAAATTATATGCTCTTTAGGAAAAATCCACAGGTGACCAATACCTTTATTAGGATCAATTAAAATTCCACAAGAGTATGCAAGTTTTTAGTTCTCTAGAGCCCTTCATTAGGCTAGATCAGCCTTTCTCAACCTTTTTACCCTGGAGGAACCCTTGAAATAATTTTCAGGTCTCAGGGAACCCCTGTGTAAAAATTATACCTACATCTCCCCCTTTTTTAAATTACAGAAACAGTGGAAAAAATAGATAAAATAGAAATAGAAAAAAATATTCCACATTGCTAGCAATACATATTTGATACTTGAAAGTAACTGGCCTGAAAGAGGATACTGGCAGAGAAGTATTTATAGTGTACAGTTGTCCCTTCATATTCACTGGGGTTTGGTTCCAGGACCCCCTCGTGGATACCAAAATCTGTGAATACTCAAGTCCCATTATATGCAATGGCATAGCAAAATGGTGTCCCTTATATATAAAATGGCAAAATCAAGGTTTGCTTTTTGGATTATTATTTTTTAAAGAATATTTTCAAGCCGTGAATACTTAAATCCGTGGATACCAAATCTGTGGATACGGTGGGACAACTGTACATTAAAATACTGACAAAATATCCTATGAATATGCCAAAAAAGGTAATCTATAATAAAAATAGATTCTATGAAAAACAAATATATTTATCGTGAAACTTTATTAAAACCTGAAAAATGTCCTGTAGTTTGATCCCATTGCTCCATGTCCTAGTCTCTGGAGCAGCAGAAAACAAGCTTGCTCCATCCTCAGTATGACATCCCTTCAAATATTTAAACATGGCTATATCACTGACTTTGACCCAGAGATTGAGCTCTGAGCTAACACAGCGTGCAAAAAGCAGCAACTAAGTAGCCAGATGCAGGCTGAGAAGGAGGCTGTAGCTTCCTGCCAACGTAAATGGAAGGATTTTTTCAATAGTATGAGAATTGGTCAGCCTATTTGTGACCCACACATTCAGTTACCAGACCCACGGTTTAAGAACCTTTTCTCTATCAATAATGACTCCTTTACTGTAATGGCTCTGCCCTCTCCAGAATAAGCCCTAAGTCACTTTTATCAGAGTTCTGCCATCCACAGCTGGAACCTGGGTAGCTGACTGACCAGGGGATTACTTGGTCAGTTTCCCCCAATTGGGTAAGAGCTGTACAGTATTACAATTCTCTTTCCATTGTTCTGAATTTAAAACACATACACACACATACCTAATTTGTACCTTTACACAAAGTACATAAGGCAGTCAGTTTTATGCAAACCAGAGTCCTCTTTTGTGTTCATTTCTGAGGGTCCATGGCTGCTTGCAGGAAGCAAACTCAATCACACACACACACACATGCCTCGCCAGGACAACATGAGCAGCTTCATTAGCACATCAAAAGCTGGGAGGGAGAACAAGGTATTTTGCACACAAACATCCTTTCTCCCCCTTGGACCCATAAGAGGCCCTTTTGCAGGCTCTGTTGGGGTGAAAACATTCACACAGACACTCATTCCTCCCCAGCTTTCTCTGTTGTGGAGGGGAGAGATAAGCCTTTTTAGCTCACCCCTTCTCCATGATTTTATTACTATTTCCTTGCAGAACCCCTGGTGACCTCTCGCAGAACCCTGGGGTTCCATGGAACCCTGGTTGAGAAACACTGGGCTAGATGCTTAAAAATGCTGGTGGGAGGCAGTGCGTTTTAATGCATGGGCATGCTGGGCAGTTGTCCAGGGGATCCACAAGCATATGGGCCCCACGCTAATATATGCACAGACCAGAATTTAACACTAATTTTCCAATCACCCACATCAACATTCAAATCTCCTACTAACTCAGTAGAAGGAGAAAAATTATGACTTGCGGACCCAGACCGTATGCCCCGCTCCCCTTCCCTAAAGAAGACACATACTACTACAAGTTGAGTAAACAAATGTATTGAGTACAGGATGGATATAATGGTTAAGTATAGATTAGTATGAAGATAATTGGCAATAAAAGGCCGTAAATTGCTGATGGATGAAAATGGTTGGCACTAATTGCATGGGTCTGATCCCTTCATTGCCCAACCCTGTGTTGGTCAATGGACTAGTGTCGGTTGCTACCGACTCCTCCTGGAGGGGAGAGTTCCTGGCCAAGCCACCCTGCTTGATGCTTTCCCCTCCCCTGCAAACAAACATTAATCACTAAGCTGGGGAGGGGAGGTCTCCGTGTACTTGAACTTGAACTTGATGGAGAGACCCCCCTACTCTGATCAGGGCCCATGCCATCCTCCCAGGAACTCGCAACAATAACATAAAAACCCATGAATAAAATAAAATAGGGAGGGTGGGCCGGTCCTTCGGCTCCAAAGAGCCAACTGCGAAGCCCCTGTTGTGGGCCGGCTTTTATACTGACCTCCAGTGCAGGCTCCTCATCATCTGGCCACACCAGAAGCACAGCTGGAAGTTTCGTCCCTTCGCGAATTAGAGCGAAGATGCTTGCCCTGATTGGCTGCTGTCTTCCCACTCCCTCCCGGCTACAAGGTGAGCTGGGAAGAAGGAGCCTTGACAGGCCATGTGGCTGAGGGGGCCGCGGATGGAGGAGCCACGGTGGGGGTGCCGGCCAGGCCACAAATCGGCCCACTGTCCAGCCATTGAGCCTCCTTGTAGCAGAGAGTAGGCATGTCTGCATTCATGAGAATAGTGAATGGTGAATATAAAGAAAAAAGAGAGGAGGAGGAGGGACAGGTGAGGAGGAGCAGGGACGGGCAGTTGGAGAGGGAGTCCTGACTGAGGAGCAAAGCAAGGGAAGCACTGGGGAAATCCTGCCAGAAGAGGTAGAAAAGCAAAGTGGTGGCTGAGAAAGGTAGTCTCGACTTGCCTCCTTTGCTCTGCCTGAAGCAGCTGCCCATGCAGCCATGAGCCACCAAGCAACTCTTCCCTCTCACACATACACATACACTCCAACAGCCCCACCAAGAGGGTGCTTCCTTCCAGCCCGCCAGTTTGCTCAGTCTCCTTCCATGAGAGGCTGCCTGCCCCATGCCCTGCCTCTCATCCCCTTCCTGCTGTTCCCATTAATGCAAGACAGAGTTGCCAGCTCAATAGGGAGATCTCCCTGTGAGACATTGCTTTTGCTTTCCCCCCTCCTTTCCCACATTGGAAGGCACTTCCCTCCTCTCTTCTTTTTCATTCTTATCTCTGCTGTTTTCCACATCAGGGATTCTGAAGTCTGGACAGGAAGGGACTTTGCTCCCAATGAAGCTGTACACCAGGGAGAGGGTCAAAACACTGATTTTGTTTTAGGTATCAAAAATATAAGCTTATTTTATCAATAATTTATATTTTTTATTCCTGTGAGTGGTTGTATAGGCAGGGCCCAGTGCACTGATTTCCCTGGGGCCTATAATGTTGTTAAGATGGCCCTGGGTGGGAGAGTACGGAAATCCGAAAAAGCTAGCAAAAATAGCAGTCAACAGAATAAGATATTAAATTGGATTATGTCATATTTTCCCTTTGCTTATTCTGAAAAGTAGCTTAAAATTGCATGTCTTTGATTGATAGTATAATTATTCTTACATCAAAGCACAATAACAATTTTCCTAGTAGAAAATACTATATTTGTCTTGTCTCTCCAGATATTCCCACCATGGCACTACCTTTCCATGTTGGTGGGATTTTGAGCTCCTGTGAGGTAAGAGGCTATGCTGCTGGTAGCAATGCTGTTGGTAGAGTCTACCACATCTGATAGCTTTTGCTGGGAAGCCAGGCTCAATATACCAGTTACTGGCCTGCAACATAATGTGGCATGATGCTGGTGAATTTCTTAGAGACAAGAGCAGTGGCACCTTAGTTAAATCTTCTTAGAACTGTGCACAAGGAGGCTCTGGTAAACTACTTCTGAATGTCTTTTACTGTGAAAACTCTGATGACACAATCAAAATGAAACAAGAGATAGCCCCAGAAAATTAGACTCTCAGGTCGTAAGGCAGCCAGCCAGCTACTGCGGAAGAGCAGAGGACAAGTAGGAGTAGTGCTGTGTCTAAGGATGCAAATGGACCCAAGCTGAAAGGACATTTCAGCTACTAATATGCTCAGATGTGAATGGAAAGTTCAAAGCTGCACAACACATATATGGAATATGTGACTATGGAATATGAGAAACATCAATCAGGGGAAGCTAGACACTGTAAAACAAAAAAACCTGGAACAGATAAGCATTGCAATACTCGGGGGTGAGCAAACTAAAGTGAACAGGCATGCTACATTTTTAATCAGATTTCTACACAGCGTTTTGCTTACAAAATGAAAATGTAAGAAGATATGGGGTAGCATTAATGGTGAGGAGAGATGTAGCAAAAGCAGTCAGGGGTATAATGTAGAGTCTGACCAAATAATATCAACAAGACTTCAGAAAAAATCTGCTAATATAAACATAATCCAAGTTTACACCCAGGGAGGAGGTGTTAAGGAGGAGAGGATGCCATAACCTTTTTTCTGGATATTTTTGTGATAAATGGAAAACGTTGGGAATAATAGAAGAAGAAACTCAGTTTGTGGAAGGAAATAGTTATGGCATTCTCTCTTCCTTATCCCTTCTTCCCCGAGTTATTTAGTATATACCCTCTAAACTTGGGTTGCCTACCCATAGATATACCATAGTTGTTAATGTTTCATCTGTCTTACCTTCAAAGCAAGAATTCTTGCTTATGATCTCTATACAGTACTAATTAAAAATCAAATCATAACATTGTATCTTTGATCTCCCTCTGTGTAATGCTTATATGCTAACAATATAACTTCACTGTCTTATAAAGCAACTAATCTCTAGGTGTTTGTTCTCGCTTCTCTCCCAAATAAATGATCAGATGTGAAATTTTCCTAGTTCTTCTGCTTAAGCACCATCCATATGTAGTCTAGAGCATAAAAATCTTGGTTCAGTTTTATTTTCTTTTAAAATTTTATTAATAGAACATCTCCAGCAATCATGGTGAAGAATGAGTAAAACCTGTGATGTAACAGAAAGTCATTTTTCAGCAGTTAAAGGAAAATAGTCACAACACTGGAGTAAAATTTCCTTCATGTCACTGGTTAAGTAATTCAGTAACTTAATTATGAAGAGATTTTTTTTGAAGGGTCAATAGGGATTTTGCAATATGTCTATTCCCATTATGTAAGCAGACATTCCCCTTGTTCAGTCATTGAGAATGAACTGAGGGAAGGAGGGTTCACTGTTGTGCCTGCTCAATCTACTCCTGACCATTGTGGGTCTCTTGCACACATTCTCCATCTTATATGTGCAGTCCATATCTTGGGGCGAGGGGGAGGTACTGATCCCACTGTACTCATGGGACCTGTGAATTTGTGGAAGATGGAGCTTGACTTCTGTCTCATTCTCCATACCCTTAACTTGAGCATCTCAAGAAGGCTATTACCACATTGAAAAAAAAATTCAGAGAGAACAGATAGCTTAGGGTACCCTTACTCTTCAAGAAAAATGACACATATCTTGAAATTACACATAGAAAAATATAATGGAAAAATAACTATATCTCTATTATCATTCTTTGTCAAATTATAAACTATCGGATTCAACAGCCTTTTACCTATACAACAGCTTCTACTGAACTTTGGCTGATTAAAAATCATACTGCATGGCGGTACTTTTTTCCAGAATGGACAAATGAGACAAAGGAATTTAGTTTTATAAGTACTTTGACAAAAGTATTATCTGGTTATGATGTTCTCCTTTCAGTTTTTTTCACACTATATTAACAGAAAACCATAGGGAAGAGTATAAAAGGTGGTAGTATACATGGAACACTTACAATACTTCTAAGTCTGAACCTGGTCCAGGCCTGGTTTGCCTTCTCAGCATGTCTTTTCCTTGGTCAAACCTTTTAAACACTCAGTTATCTATAATGATATATCAAAGTGTGCATATTTTTGAAAAGTACTTTTAAGATTTCTTGTTTTAATTATGTAGGCTGGTTTTAAGGGGCAGAGTAGGCAGGGTAGGTAATTTATTTTAATATATTTTATACAAATAAATTTTATTTTGTATTTCTCTGTGTTCCACTCATATGAAATATTGTTAACAAATCTGAGTCTTAAAGATGGAGGCTATGCAAATAAATAAAGTAAGTACAACCACTTAAAAATGACTGTTCCCGAAGCTACAAAAGTACATTAAGGTATCTAAACACAAGAAAGCTATTTTGTGTAAGATGGTTGATTTTATGAGGCACAGGCATATTTATATTGCTTTTAAATATTAGACAGAAGGTGATGTGGTAATTAATCAATAATATTCTTGATAGATTTAATGTGAAAAAGAGGAAAAGAACATTAAGGAACAGCCTGTAATGCATGACTTCTATAATAAACAACAAGGAACTATACTTCATCCTTATAATGTAAAATATTTACTAAGGTGGCTAGATAACACTGTAGACTGAGTAAGAGTGTAGTGATGGCAGACTTGAAATATGAAGAGTTTAATCACTCTAAGTAATAGTAAATCATAGTCCAGTAACCAAAGCTCACTTTTCCATTTCACACAAGAAAAAAAAATCAAGTAACCACAATCAAGTCTTTTAAAATCTGATTTCTTTAAAAGAGATACGGCAATTATAAAAGCTGAATAAAATGGTGGTTCTATTTGTGATCAATTAAGTATTTTGTTTTTTCTTCCTAATTTGCTTGTGACTAAGGGTATTACATTTTATTTGCTGTTGGTGTGATCAAGCTTGTCTATGCCCTGTCCTGTTCTTTGTTAAGGATGTAAACGTTTGGTTCAAGAGTAAACATAGAAAGGGTGCAGAAATATGTTGTGTTCATCCTTATATATATATATATATAGTGCTTCTCTGGAGGACAGACATGTATGGAGCATGAGCCCCCATTTCTGTAGGGATGGGGTGATGGCAGTTTTGGTAGTAATGGTGGTGTGAATAACATAACAACCAATATTTAACTGGTGGGTGATTGAATGAGTAGAAATGTTGTGTTGTTGTTGTTAACTGCCCTTGAGTCGACTTTGACATGGCGGCAACCCCATGAATGAGACACCTCCAAGACCCCCTGTTCTCAAACGCTGTGCTCACGTCCTTCAGGCTCAGGGCCATGGCCTCCTTATTTGATTCTATCCATCTAGTGTGCAGCCTTCCTCTCTTTCTACTACCCTCCACCTTTCCTAGCATTATTGTCTTTTCTAGCGAGTCATGCCTTCTCATGACAGTCTCAGTTTAGCCATCTTGGCTTCCAGGGAGAGCTCAGGCTTGATTTGTTCTAAGACCCATTTATTGGTCATTTTGGCAGTCCATGGTATCTGTAGCACTCTTCTCCAGCACCACATCTCAAATGAGTTGATTTTCTTTCTATCAGCTTTCTTCACTGTCCAACTCTCACTTCCGTACATGGTTATGGGAAATACGATGGCTTGGACAATCCTAACTTTAGTGTTCAGTTTTATATCTTTGCACTTTAGGATTTTTTCTAGTTCTTTCATAGCTGTTCTTCCCATTCCTAGCCTTCTTCTGATTTCTTGACTGCAATCTCTGTTCTGTTCAATGATTAATCGAAGGTATGGGAAACCTTTAACTATTTCAATTTCCTCATCATCTATATTGAATTTCTGTAGATCCTCTGCGGTCGTTATTTTTGTTTTCTTAATTTTCAACAGAAAGCCTGCCTTAGCACTTTCTTCTTTGACTATTTTTAGTAATTGTTCCAATTTTTTGTTGTTTTCTGATAGTAGTATGGTGTCATCTGTATATCTTAGATTGTTGATATTTGTTCCTTGGATCTTCACTTGTCCTTCCTCTGAGTCTAAATCTGCTGTAATTTTTATATTTTATGCCTGCAAGTTGAACAGGCAGGGTGATAGAATGCAGCCTTGTCTGACTCCCTTTCTGATTGGTCAATGACTTTATTATTACGGCAAATAGCCAGCAGAACTTTCTGCTTGGGAACCATTCTGTTTCTTCATATTCTGTTCTAACAGAAACCATGTGCCCTGAGTAGAGGTTATGCATCAGGACAATCAAATGTAATGGTACACACATTTCTTTAAGAGCAATCCATAGCTTTCCATCTTCTATGCAGTCAAAGGTTTTGCTATAGTCTATAAAGCACATGCCGATTTTTTTCTGGAATTCCCCAGTGCACTCCATTATCCAGTGTATATTTGCAATGTGATCCCTAGTGCCTCTTCCTCTCCTGAACTCTGCTTGCATCTCTGGAATTTCTTGCTCCATATATGGAAGGAGTCTTCGCTGCAGAATTTTAAGCATGACTTTGCTTGGATGGGAAATTAATGCAAAAGATCCCAGGTTCAATCCTTGGCAACGCCAGGTAAAAAAAACTCCTGTCTGAAAACCTAGAGAGATGCTGCCTATTAATTTTGACAATACTGGACAAGTCTCCCTTGCTATAGGGCAGCTTCTTATTTTAGGCCATGGAAACACAGGTGATTTTGTTGTATGTGTGGTATCTATTTATTCAAGCTCTAACTTCACACTACAAAACCTGACTAGCAGTTATAGCATGAAGTGCAGAATTCACGAACTACTCAATGTATATTTAGGTACATTAACGTGAAAAGCAGTTAGTGAAGGCCACACAGTAATGGTGGTGACTAATGTTACATACATGTGCACATACACTTGTATGTAACTGAGAAATCCAATCCAATGTAGCAAATGTGTCCTCTCCCCAACACAATCCTTGTACTTCTCCGTGACATAAATCCTGTTTAATCCCAATTTGCCTCACTCCCATTCTTCCACCTCGTGCCTCTGCCATGCCTCAATTCTGGTTCTTTGCTGCTGCATCTCCTACCCTCTAGCCTCCTTCCCTCACCTTATGACACCATATCTCCCTCCCTTGCACCTTCCATCCTCATCATGCCTACCTCTCTTACCACTTGCACCCTGCCACTGCACCTCTGTGCTATCTGGCTGCCATTTCAGTAGAGTTCCAAGCAATGGGTCGTCCATCTCCATTTAGAGACCCATTAGTGAAGAAGTTTTTGAGAGGTCATTTTAATCTTCATCCTTAAGTGCATGAGTCTACACCGGTTTGGAGTTTAGAACTTGTGTTGTCTCAACTGACAAAAATGCCATTTGAACCTATGGCGACCTCTGATCTTCGAATTTTGTCTTAGGAAACTGCGTTTCTAATAGCTGTTACTTCAGCGTGAAGGGCAAGTGAACTTATGTGCATTGCAAGCTGATTCACCTTGTCTTCCGTAAGCATAAGGTGGTTCTGAAGCCTGACATTCTTTTTTACCAAAAGTAGTCTCAAGTTTTCATCTCAAACAATCAATTGTATTACCAATCTTGATGCAGAACCCACCAGACAAATTTGAGAGAACTATGTATTCATTAGATGTTCAGTGAGTTAGCCTTTTATACTGAAAGAACTGCTGGGATTCGGAAATCACCAAAACTATTTGTATCCTATTTGGCGAAGAAGGAAGGCGAACCAATTTCTCCACAGAGTTTATCAAAATGGGTGGTGTCTACGATTTTTCTGTGCTATGAACTGGCCAAGAGACCTTTGCCATCCAGAATACATGCACATTCCACTAGAGCAGTAGCTGCATCAACTGCCTTTATGTTGGGTGTCTCACTTGAGACTGTCTGTAAGGCGGCTACATGGTCTTCGCCTTTAACCTTTATATCTCATTACAGATTAGACCACAAATTCAGAACTGACGCTGCTTTTGGGAGAGCTGTTTTGCTATCTACCATTCAATGAACATGAACATTTGATGTTCAGCCTTCATATTAAGTTTATTAATGGTAATGCTGAATCAGTTGCATGCCTGGTGTTTATGCAATACACAGTTATTTGGATGAGACACTAACATTTCTGTCCTTTTATTATTTATTTGGGTAGTAGTAACTTAATAAGATATGTATTTAGCATAACATTCCCACCTCCTGAAGGTGAAGCTTGCTAGTCTACCCCGCTGTGTGGATTCACAGAGACCACGAAGAAGATGGTCAGGTTGCTTACCTGTAACCATAGATCTTCAAGTGGTCTTCTGTGAATTCACACAGACCCGCCCATCCTCCCCTCAATGTTTAGCTATATTTTAAATTAATATGGTGCTGCTAATTGCGGCGTCCTTTATGGAACTGAGGGGTATGACCGGTAATGGCTCAGAGTGACCGTTGGGGTGGGCGGGGCTACCGCCAAAATTCTACCTAGCGATACTAGAAGGTTCCAAGTGTTCTGCGCACGTGCAGGAATTACCCAGCTGTGTGAATTCACAGAAGACCACTTGAAGATCTATGGTTACAAGTAAGTAACCTGACTTGCAAATTCCCACTCAGCCACAGAAACCCAGTTGGTGACTTTGGGCATGCTACACTCTTTTAGACCCAGAGAAGGGCAAAGGCCTTCTGAATTAATCTTGATAAGAAAACCCTGTGATAAGTTTGCCTTAGGGTTACCAGAAGTGGGAAATGACTTAAAGGCACACAACAACAGCTACAACAACAACAGTTCACACAAGGATATAAGGAAAGATATGAATGAAAAAGGAAAGCCCAAGTTCTTGCCTCCCAAGTGTCTGAAAATGCTTCTCATAGAATCATAAAATTGTAGAGTTGGAAGTGAACACAAGGGCCATCCAGTCCAACCCCCTGCCATGCAGTAACTCACAATCAAAGCATCCTTGACAGATGGCTATCCAGCTTCTGTTTAAAGACCTCCAAGGAATGAAACCCCACCACGCTCCGAGGGAGTGTGTTCCACTGCCGAACAGCTCTTTCTGTCAAAAAGTTCCTCCTCATGTTGATGTGGAATCTCTGTTCCTGGAGCTTGCATCCATTGCTCCATGTTCTAGTCTCTGGAGCAGCAGAAAACAAGCTTGCTCCATCCTCAACGTGACACCCCTTCAAATACTTAAACAGGGCTATCATATCGCCTCTTAACCGCCTTTTTTCCAGGCTAAACATACCCAGTTCCCAAGTCTCTCCTCATAAGGCATCGTTTCCAGACCTTTCACTATTTTAGTCACCGTTCTCTGGACACGCTCCAATTTGTCAATATCCTTTTTGAATTGTGGTGCCCAGAACTGGACACAGTATTCTAGGTGAGGTCTGACCAAGGCAGAATAGAGCGGCACTATTACTTCCCTTGATCTGGACACTATACTTCTATTGATGCAGCCCAAAATCGCATTGGCCTTTTTAGCTGCCGCATCACACTGTTGACTCATGTTCAACTTGTGGTCTACTAGGACTCCTAGATCCCTTTCGCACGTAGTCTCATTCAGCCAGGTCTCCCCCATCCTATATCCCTTTCGCACGTAGTCTCATTCAGCCAGGTCTCCCCCATCCTATATCTATGCATTTCATTTTTTCGCCCTGAGTGCAGTACCTTACATTTCTCCGTATTGAATTTCATTTTGTTCACTTTGGCCGAGCTCTCCAGTTTATCTAGGTCATTTTAAATTTTGATCCTGTCCTCCAGGGTATTAGCTACTCCTCCTAATTTGGTGTCATCTGCAAATTTGGTAAGTATGCCCCTAATTCCCTCATCCAAGTCACTGATAAAGATGTTGAATAGTACTGGGCCCTTTGGCCAGTCAACCAATTACAAATCCATTGAACAGTTAACTTGTCTAGCCCACATTTTACAAGCTTGTTTGCAAGAATGTCATGGGGAACCTTGTCAAAGGCCTTACTGAAATCAAGGTATGTGATATCCACAGTGTTTCCTTCATCTACCAAGTTGGTAATTTTATAAAAAAAAAAAAGAGATCAGATGAGTCTGGCATGACTTGTTTCTCTGAAGCCCATGTTGACTTTTTGTGATTATGGCATTGCCTTCTAAATGTTCACAGACTCTCTGTTTAATTATCTGCTCTAGAATCTTCCCTGGTATTGATGTCAGACTAACTGGATGATAATTGTTGGGATCCTCCTTTTTCCCCTTTTCGAAGATGGGGACAATGTTTACCCTCCTCCAGTCTGCTGGGACTTCTCCTGTTCTCCAGGAGTTCTCAAATATTATTGCCAATGGCTCTGAGATTATATTTGCCAGCTCTTTTAATACCCTTGGATGTAGTTCATCTGGTCCTGGAGATTTAAATTCATTTAGATGAAGAAGGTATTCCTGTACTACCTCTTTGCTTATTCTGTGCTGGATTTCCCCTATTGTGTCCTCTGTTCCTTTATCCTCAGGTTGGTCCCCCCTTTTCCTTTTCTGAAAACACTGAGGCAAAGAAGGTGTTGAGTAATTCTGCCTTTTCTCTGTCCCGTTAGCATTTTGCCATCTTCTCCACGTAGCAGCCCTACCACTCCCTTCTTCCTCCTTTTGCTGCGGACATACCCCAAAAAACCCTTTTTATTGTTCTTAACCTCTCTAGCCAGCCTGAGCTCATTCTGCACTTTAGCTTTTCTGACTATACTCCTACATGTGTTCGCTATCTGTTTGAATTCTTCTTTGGTGATGTCGCCCTTTTTCCATTTCCTATACAAGTTCCGTTTAAAACTTAGCTCTGCTGTAATTTCTTTAGTCATTCATCCTCGTTTCTTGAGACACCTTCCATTTTTTTTCCTCAATAGTATTGTTTGAAATTGTGCCTTCAGTATCTCCCTTTTGAGAAAGTCCCATCCATCTTGAGGTCTCTTCTCTTTTAGTATTCCTGATCATGGGATCACCCCCAGTATTTCCCTGAGTTTATTGAAATCAGCTCTCCTAAAGTCGAGAATGCGTGTCTGACTATGCCTGGCTTCTCCTTTCCATTCTATACCAAATTCCAGGAGAACATGATCACTTTCACCTAAGTATCCCACCACTTTCACGCCATTAACCAAATAGGTGACCCCCTTGTTGCCTCTTCCACCTTTTGGACCATGAAATTGTCTTCCCGGCAAGTAAGGAATTTGTTATTCAGGAAAGGCCTGCCAGAAAAGATCCATCTTGACAGCTTTTTTGAAGCTGTCTAGGGTGGTAATAAGAAGGATCTCGTCTGGCAGGCCATTCCATAATCTGGGAGCGGTAACAAAGAAGGCCCTCTCGGAGATCACCGACAGTCTTGTTTTCATAGGTTGTAACAGATTCCTCCCAGAGGGCTGAAGTGCACGGGGAGGGTCATATGGGAAGGGGGCTTACCGCTAGCTAGCGGGCCTTTTTGCGGCTCCTCCGGCACCCCCGGAATGCCCTCTTGAGCCCCCATGCACTCTGCTGGGGGGGAGGGGGGCCGCATGGTCCTCCCTGGTGGCCGCCATCTTCACCGTCCTCTTCCCAGCCACCTTTGCAGCAGGAAGGGGCGGGGAGAGAACAGCATCCAATAAAGGCAGAGCTGTTTGGCTCTGATTGGCTGAGGCCGCCAGAGCGGGGCAGGTCATCCGGCCAGCCTTGGCATGGCCAGATGACATCATAGGAGGAGCGACGGAGCTGTTATATAGCAGCTTCATCGGACCACCTCCCTCTTTTGGCTCTGGAGAGCCGAAGACCCACCCACCCACCCTCATTGGAAGCACATTCCATGTTGTAATTTGTGGGGCGGCGGATGTCATGGGTCATGATAAGGCATGAGGTCCAGGGGGCTCCGTCAAGTGCAAGTTCAAGCACTAGTTCAAGTTCATGGGAGACCCCGCCTCTAGTAGTTAATCATTTGTTTACAGGGGAGGAGGGAGAGTTAAGCAGATGGCTTGGCCAGCATCTCCTCCAGGGAGTCAGGATTGACCGACTGGCATCTTGACCCACATAGGTGAGATCAAGGAGGATATCACGACCCATGCATTGCCGCCAACCTTTTAGCTTACAAGTTGCATCCATTTTATTGCCAAAAAACGTGTTTAACGAACCTGTATTTAAGCCATGTTTTCTGAAGATGTAACCAAATATAATCGTTATCAAATATACTGTGTGTATTATTCAGGAGGGCAGAGGAGCTGTACGGTCTGGGTCCACAAGAGGCGGTCCCAGAGGTAAGTTGGACCCAAGCCATGTAGGGCTTTAAAGGTCATAACCAACACCTTGTACTGTGCAGGGAAACTAATAGGCAGCCAGTGGAGAACTTTTAGCACAAGTGTTGTATGCTCTCTTCTAGAAATACCTGAAGTCAACCTGGCTGCCATGTTCTGAACTAATTGAAGTTTCCGAGTCAAGCACAAGGGTAGCCCCATGTAGAGCGCATTACAGAAGTCGAGACGGGAGGTTACCAGTGCATGTACCACAGTTTCGAGATCCCTGATTTCCAGGAAAGGGCGCAGCTGGCGTATCAGCCGAAGTGGATAACAGGCACACTCCTGACCATAGCATTTACGTGATTAGACATCAGGAGCAACGGGTCCAGGAGCACCCACAGACTGCGAACACAGTCCTTGGAGGAGAGTGTGACTCCATCCAGGACTGGAAGTTGTATTCCCGGACCTGGTTTCGGGCCTGCAACTGTTAGTACCTCCATTTTGTCTGGATTCAGTCTCAATTTGTTTTTCCTCATCCAGTCCATTACTGCCTTAAGACAATCATTGAGTGAAGAGACACCATCTGAAGTCAAAGCTGATGACCGAGACATGGAGAAGTATATCTGGGTGTCATCAGCATACTGATCAACGTTGAAAAGGGGTTAGACACTGTGTCCTAACAAATCATACACCATTCAATTATAGCAATTTATCCCATATACTTTTTCAGAATATACAAGATATTAACACATATAGAACATAATGAAGTATACAACACCCAATGAAATAAACAATGCAACATCCAATGAAATAAACAATAAAATTATGCTAATCCTTTAACAGTAACAAAATACTTACAAAATAAGAAGGAATTTGAACAACATCAAAGCAGCAGTATTCCACTTATACAATTGCAAAGATACATACACTGTTATCACTTCACAAATGGAATTTTTTCTTTTGTACATATATGTATCTCAAAGCTGAGTCCCAAATGTGAACCCATGCTAAGAATTTCTGGACGGGTCCTCTGGAGTTCCTATTTTTACCCGTTTCGGTCAAAGACCTTTTTCAATGGATAGGAGGCTTTCTTAATCATCTAGCCTGGAAAACATGGGGATCAACTTCTTTTTCTTTTTATGCTGCTATGCTTAATGTGCACTTCTAAAGATACAGTGAATGCTGATTTTTTTTGCTTTGAGGTGAATTTAAGCCCACGACGTGCCCTCTGGAGTTCCTATTTTTACCCGTTTCAGTCAAAGACCTTTTTCAATGGATAGGAGGCTGTTTTTTTATAAAATAAAGCATACACTATATTACAATGTCTTCAAATATCATTGTTATACTTAGAATTGATTTTAAGCACTGAATTCTTAGCCTACCTTTTTAAATTATCTAGCCTGGAAAACATGGGAATCAACTTCTTTTTCTTTTTATGCTGCTATGCTGTAAAGGATTACAGTTTTACAAGTTTACTGTTATAAATAATATATAATTTAAATTCTTAAGTTATAAAGTATCAAATGGGAAAATCCATTACAAACTCACCTTAATGTGCACTTCTAAAGGTACTGCGAATGCTGACTTTTTTGCTTTGAGGTGTATTTAAGTCCACTGTTTATAGAGACCATTCATGAGGTAACTTAAATAAGTGAACTAGGAAATTCCATTCCTTAATTATCTATCAAGTGTCTACTTGTAGGTAATACCCTAACTCAGGCAGAGATATGGCTATTAATTAGAACCCTTGTTATTTGAATTATCCTGTATCTGACTCAATGAATGAGGACAACGTTTAACCTAGTTACCTATCCAGTGTTGCATGTGAGTAGGACAGAGGACTACAAGTGAGTAGGATGAAATGTTTTAAAGAAAGGATAATACCTACACCAGTATTGCACATGAGTAGAACAGAGGACTACAGGTGAGTAGGATGAGATGTTTTAAAGAAAAGATAATAAATCCAGTTGTTCATTTAACCCATTAGGTTTTAATGATTTTAGTCTGTAAATCCAAAAAGATTCTCTTTGTGATAATCTCATAGCTATATTATAATAATTATACTGAACTGGTTCAACTACCTCAATAATGAAGAATCTGAGAGATTCTGGTGAATGTTTTGCCTCTATGAAGTGTTCAACTAAGGGGCTTTCTAAATTGTTATTTCTAATCCTACATAAGTTCAGAGATCCTCTGACGAATAGGTCTCAAACTGTGTCCTACATAAAGTTTGTTACATGGGCAAGATATTACATAAACCACATTTTTAGTGCTACAATTTGAAAATTGCTTTAGAGTATACTGTTCTTGAGTCTGTGGATGGATGAACACTTTTATATTGAGTGACTGGTGACAACACAAACAATGCTCACATTTGAAATGTCCTGTCAGATTTGCTTTTCTGTTTCTCCTTATTAGATCTGTATGAACAAGAATGTCTTTAATATTTTTAGTTCTTCTAAATGCTACCAGGGGAGGTTCTGAGCATCCTGGAATATTATTAATCAAATGCCAATGTCGATGTATGATTTGTTTAATATTATGTGCTGCATGGTTGAAATCTATGGGACATATAATCCTTGTTTCTCTTGACGGTGTTTTTGATGTAAAAAGAGCGGAACGATCTTTTGCATCTGCTTTATGCCTAGCATTTAATATGACTTTCCGTGGATATTGTCTGTCAATTAATGCTTGCTGGTATTGATTTGCTGCATCATGGTATTGGGATAAATTTGTTGCATTTCTTTTGAACCTGAGAAATTGGGAGTAAGGTAAGTTATTTTTAAGTTTCCTTGGGTGGCAGCTTGTATAATGAAGTAAGGTGTTGCGATCTGTAAGTTTCCTAAAATTGCATACTTTAATAGTATGATTGTCTATGTATACTAACACATTAAGAAATGATTTTTTTTCTGTGTGATAAGGCAAGTAAATTTTATGTGAGAACTGATTGTATTTAGCCACATAAAAAATTCTTCTACTTTATTAATGTCTGTAAACAAAATAAAAATATCGTCGATATATCTGTAGTATAACGCTATATCTTTGTAGTATAGGTTACTTGTGGGATTAATTATGTATTTGGTTTCAAAATCAGCCATATACAAATTTGCTATACTGGGGGTGGCGGCTGAGCCTTTATCTGTAAATAAAATTGTGAAAGAAATCTGAAATAATTTTTCTCCAAAATAATATCCAGAATATCCAAAAGGAAATGTGTAGGTGGGTTTTGATCAATTCTACTCACTAAAAAATGTTCAATAACTTCCCTTGCTTCTTGATGTGGGATGGATGTGTAAAGTGCATTAACATCAAGAGTAATTAAACACATACTGGATTTTACTGGTAAATTCTCAACTTTTTGAATGAAATGTGCAGTATCCCTAATATATGATGCAGATTTTTGTACAAATGGAGATAGAAATGAATCTAGATATTGAGAAAGTGGTTCTGTTAAGAAACCTGACCCTGAAACAATAGGATATCCAGGGGGAGGATGTCCTGGTTTATGAATTTTAGGAAGTATGAAAAATACAGGAACTCTTGGGTTCTCTTCTATAAGAAACGTACCAGTAGTAGAATCTATATAGCCCAAGGAGACAGCTTCCTGGATCATTACTTTTGATTATGAAGTGAATGGAGCGTGTTGGATCACTCTGTATGGGTAAATAATAATCAGTATTACTTAGTTGTCTGTTAACTTCATATAAATAATCCTGTTTATCCAGCAAGACTATCGCACCTCCTTTATCAGCTGGTTTCACAATTAATTGATCGTTTGGGGACAGAGATTGTAAAGTCATGTAAGCTCTCCTACTTAAATTAGGGTTTTAGAGATGTCTCCAATTTCTCAATGTCCCTTAAAATCACTCTTTCAAATATGGCAATGTTGTAGTTGTTCACCTGTGGATTGAATCTTGAGGGTTTCTTAAATTTCTGTATAGCTGTATTTAAAGAGCTTCCAAAGAAGGTTCGTAATTTAACTTGCCTGATTAACTTAAATCTATCTATACGAGTCTGAAAGGCATTGTATGAAGGAGTTGGTACAAACGTAAGTCCTTTATTAAGAATATAACGGTTATCATCAATGAGTACATAACTGGAAAGATTTACAATCAAGTCCTGGGTCTGGTTCTGAGAGCATAATTTGGATTTCGACTTGTGCAACCCGGTCGATCCGTGCGTTTGGATCGACGGGGCAAGGCTTCTTGGGGAAAAAAATTACTGTTGTCTCTCCTACTATCATCTTTAGATGAAGTATCGCTTGAGAACCCCCCTTCTGATGACTCACCCTCAGAAGAAGAATAAGTAGTTCTTTCAGTAAACCTCACCCTTTTGGTGGAAACCTCTTTAATCCAGGGATAAACCTGTTCTGTTAGATAATCCTTCTCATCCCGTTTAAATTTGTTGATCTTGTAATTTCTTAATTCAGTGGAGAAGGTTTGTAATTCTTTTTCTAACGTGTCCAACCGTTTCTGTGTGTCCTCATATGTATGATCCTGTGTGAGTTGTATACAATGATCTATTGTATCGAAGGCTGCTGAGATGTCCAAGAGCACCAACAGGGTCACACTAACCCTGTCAATACCCAAGCAGAGGTCGTCAGCCAGAGCGACCATGGCAGTCTCACCTCCATATCCTGTCCTAAAGCCAGTTTGGAATGGATTTAGATAATCGGTTTCATCCAAGACAGCTTGGAGTTGGGAAGCGACCGCCCTCTCGATCACCTTGCTTTAAAAAGGCAGCAAGGAGACTGGCCTGTAGTTGTTCTTGTCCAAGGGGTCCAGGGAAGGCTTTTTCAGGAGCAGCTTAACTGCTGCTTCCTTCAGACAGGATGGAATGGAACCCTCCCTGAAGGACGCATTGATAATATCCCTAAGGAGTACTCTCAATGCATCGCCCCCTTGGATGGCCAGCCATGATGGACAAGGATCGAGGGAATAGGTCGTCTTCCTTTCTCTACCAAGGAGCTTGTCCACATCATCGGTACTCACAGATTGAAGTTGATCCAATAAAATTTCATCAACGGAGTTGCTGGACACCTCATCTATAGATTGTCATAACACTGGCATCTAAGTCAGCTCTTATCTGAGAGATTTTACCTGCAAAGTGGATGTTAAACGCGTCACAGCAGGTCGTTGTCAGGTTAAGTAAGGGGTTCTGCGCAGGTGGAACCTGCGTCAGCTCCCCCACCACCCTAAACAGTTCCGCTGGACAGGACTCTGCAGACGCAATATGTGCAGAGGAGAAAGACTTCTGCACTGCATGTATTGCCTCTCAATAGGAATCAGGGAAATTCCTATGACGAGTCTTGCCGGATAAGAGTCGAGTCTTCCGCCAGGTGTGCTCTAGACATTGTTCAGCCTGCTTCATCTTCCTAAGCTCCTCTGAATACCAGGGCTTACGGTTAGGAGCAGGCTGAAAATGATGCTTGGGAGCAATTGTGTCAATAGCCTTGGTGAGGTCGGTGTTCCAAGTATTAACCAAAGCTTCAACAGAATCACCAGCGTTACCAACCATTAAACCCTCCAAGGCTTTTTTGGAATCCAATTTATTCCATTAGCCTTTGAGGGCGGACCATTCTAATGGGTCCGCCACCCCCGGTGGGGCAGACAGTGGCTCTTAGTTCCATCTTGATCAGGAAATGATCTGTCCATGACAAGGCGGAGGTTTTAATAACTTCCACCCACGGATATTCCTGTTCCGTACTAAAGGTCGCATCGAGGGTATGACCTGCACAGTGAGTAGGCCCAACAACCAATTGGGATAGGCCCATGTTTGTCATGGATTCCATGAACTCCCGAGCTGCGCCAGTTAGATTTAGCAAGCTGGTCTCGAGTGGGATGTTGAAGTCACCCAGAACTAAAAGTCTGGGTGACTCCAGCAGCAACTCTGAGACTAGCTGTGTCAGCTCAGTTCGGGAGTCTGTTAGACAACGGGGTGTCCGTTATACTAACAGAATCCCTAAGCTATCCCTGGTCCTCAGGCTTAGGTACATACACTCGATATGGACTGTGTTCCGGATAGGCTTCCTGGTCAAGGTTAGTTTGTTTTTATGAACCAGAGCCACTCTGCCCTCCCTGCCTACTTTTCCTTACCTGCTCACTAACTGGGTACCCAGCTGGGAGTGCCTATGTCCAAGTCACAGCACTGGCCTCTCCCAGCCAGGTCTCCATAAAGCATGCCAAGTTGGCAGCCTCATCCAATAAAAGGTCATGGATGATATGAGTCTTGTTTTTAACTGACCTGGCATTGCAAAGCAGAGTAAGTGTCTATGGGATGGTTGGTGTGCTCTCCAATTTATTCCTGGAAACAGAGTGAACTGAAGGTGGGATAGATATTAAACATCGATCCCGCCTTCTTTTGTAACAACTCTTCACTCTGTTACCACCATACCTTCCCTTCCCCCGCACAAGTATATCATGGTATACTCCTACTTTGCTTCTTGCACACTGCAACTCGTACCACTAGCTCTCTCATCTCTCCTACTCCCTCCTACACCTCATCTCATGTTGTTGCAGTAGGCCTTTCACTTGCTTTTTTTCTCCAATAGGCATACTATTTGCTCTCCCATCTCTCCTACTCCTATCTTGTGTCACCTCATGCCCTCACTGCTTTCTCCCCACTTGCTACTTTTTCACTGGCATTCATACTGCTTGTTTCTCCATTTCTTCTATTCAAATACTCCCTCACTTCACCTCCTACCCTCACAGCATGCTCCCCCTTGCTTCTTGTACTCGGTGCTTGCACTACTGGCTCTCTTACTCCATCCCTTGCCTCACATTGCTCTCTCATGGTACACCCCTTCTTTGCTTCTTGTACTCCTTTGTTTGCATCCCTCACTCTCTCCTCTCCTACTCCCTTCATACCTCATACCTCACATTTGCATTGCACCACTCTGTTGCTTCTTGTGTGCAGCCGCTCACACCCCTGGTTTTGCCGCCTCTTCTACTCCCTCCCTTGGCTCACCTCCCACTCTCATTTGCTTCTTGTGCTTTGCAATTCACACCATTTGCTCTCCCCTCTCTTCTGCTCCCTCCGTTACCACACCTCTTACCCTTGTGGTGTGCCCCTTGCTTGCTTCTTGTGCAGCAGTGCTCATATCACTCGGTCTCACTTCCTTCATACCTGAAATTTCTGGACCACCTCCCTGTTTTGCCCCATATCTTATGTTCTGCAGGGGCAAGAGACTTTATTAAAAAATGAAAGCTTGAAAATAGGTACAATTCATGATCCAAACAGGAACTGGCTGGCATGTCTCGAATCTGGGAGAACCTGGCTATCTGGGTTATACTTCTGGGTGAGCCAGTGAGGTAATTTCTAACACCTGCTGTGCATTAACTTTTTTCCAGGTGTGAGAAGAGGCTACCAGATTTTGAAATTGTAGTATGTGGGGAAATAATCATTGTAATGTAAAAGCAATCTTGTGTACCTCATTCACAATCTTAGATAAGTCTAGGGTTTTTTCCCTGCATGCATTTTGTTCTCCCAAAATTCCCTTCTCTTACTTCACTGGGCACTTCTAGCCAACTAGAAGTGCTGGATGATTCACACATGACCTAATTTGAATTTTATTGCTTTTGTGTATCTTGCATCTTCTTCTGAATCTGACTCTCCATGAGAATGGAGGCATCCTAAGCTTTCCTGTAACCATGCCATGATGCATAGGAACCCAGCCAAGGCTGGTGAGTCTTTCCTACCCATTCTTAGTCAGTTAAGGACCTTTTCTTAAGTTTGTTTTAGTATGTAGATTGAGACTGATATACCTTCAGTAAACTTTGTTTTGCATTTTAAACTGACTCCTTTGTTTTGTAATGAGTCTAATTTAACTGGGTGATCCCAGATCTCTGAATACACTTTCAAATGATAATAGAGCTTAAGTCTTCTTCTTAATCGCACTCTGCATAAAGCGTGAAGTCAAATGTGACTGAATGATTTTTCCTTTTTAAAAAGGAGATAATTCTTGTTGTTTTTAAAGGACTAGATCCTGCAATTTTATTTTTAGACTCATTACCTTTCAACAGAAATCTACCTCCAGTAGCTGTAGCCATTTCACATCCAAGTGGGTGCAGTTCCTGAGAATATACAAGTAATCAGAAATTAAGTGGAAATAGGTAATTTTCCAAGGTACCATGTTGAGCTCCTGTTAATTTCAATGGATCTCATGCTGGAAGATTTCATGGTGGATTTTGGCCCTGAATTTTAATTTTTCCACCTTAGCCCATACTTTTCAATATGAACTTTAGGGCAACTTTCAAATTTACTGACAATGTAATATTCAACCAAAATGCTGTCATTGTTTTTTTATTTTGTCATTTTTATGGTGTCAGAATTCCTAGAAATTATATAAAGTTTAAAAGAAAATGAAAAAAAGAAAAAAGAAAAGATAGGAATCAGTTAAAGAT
The DNA here is from genome assembly GCA_030847615.1 of Gambelia wislizenii. Lineage (NCBI taxonomy): Eukaryota > Metazoa > Chordata > Lepidosauria > Squamata > Crotaphytidae > Gambelia > Gambelia wislizenii. Next base: position 80,106,586 of record JAUMIR010000006.1, on the reverse strand, counting down.
TATGAATTATTAAATGCTTATTAGGAAACTAGGATTGAAGGGAGAGCTTTTCATATAACCTTTGTTGATACATCCTGTCATGGTAACAAAATGGCTTTAAAAGTCCATATCTGTTTTGGAAAAGTAACAGATATTTGATTTTCCAGTAATTTAATAACAGTATTTATGTATACAGTACGTAACTACTTAATGGTCCCTGCTTTATAAGCTTGTTTTAAGATATAGAAGGGAAAATGTATGCAAAGATTATTAAGAAGTTGGTAAAAATTCATAATCACACCCAATTAATTTTTATCTGAATTTCCCTCATGTTTTTCTTGGCTGTTTTCAGCAATGAGATTATTAGTCTTATATTGCTGCTCTTAATCATCATGAGTCAGAAATCAGGAAAGTCATTCTGAAGGTACTTAACTTTAGGTGAGCTATGAGTACACATGACTTGTAACCTACCAAGCCTGAAACAGCCCACCATTTCTTATAGTTGTTAGTGAAGGGTTTGATAAACCACATGGTTTAGCTCTCTCTGTGGGGGGTGGGACTTCAAATCTGTGGATGTGTGGGGAGCTACCATACATCTGACAGGGTTACAATCCATAACTGATGGGTTGTGCTTGGCTAAATAAGACCTAGTTTGTGCAGATTATATGCAACCTTCTTGCATATATTTCAAATATCAGGTCTGTTAAAGCTACCACAAACTTCCTGTTGGTTCAAATTTTGATACACACTTTATATTTAGAAGGGACTAAAGCATTAGCTGAACTTTACTTGAATATATTTGTTGAAATGGGGAATTCTTCCACCTCCATTTGTTTAAAATATTTGTAAAAGATAATGTAAACTAGAAAAAGGAGTCATTTAAAATGTATCACTAAACATTTAGCTGTGGTCTTTCTCTGTATTTGGCTAGTATTTAACTGTTTAGATCCTGGGAAACATAAAGTAAAAAGTGTCATTCTTTCCATTAATATTCAGTTGAGTGAACTAAATATAATTGAGGTTGTTAAGGTGCCATTATCATAATGTGGATGAACAAATAACCTTGGAGTTAACAGCTCTGTGTATTGACCCATCTACTATATGTGGTCTATACTATTATAAGCCATGTTTCAAGACTTTTTTGCAGGGGTGACTTAAGATGGCATACTATAACATATTTAAGCTTATTTTTCTTGTTCCTCATAGCCCATTTCCTTTCTTCCCCCCTCCCCTTTTCCTCTTTCCTATGTTTTCATTCCTTCATCCTTCTGCTCTGCATCATGGGAACTGTAATTACCAAAACACAGAAGCTTCCCACCCCCAAGCTTGGCAACTGTGAGAAGGAACTTTACACTATTTGGATAAAGGATACAGAACAGCCAAGCCATGTTTAACATGTGGTACCAAAAAATTTTCTAAATGGTTCTCATATATTATGTGCTTCTCAAAGACCAATAAAAACTTGCTATAACAGAGCCTTAACTTCTATAAAAATGTAAGGAAAGAACAGTCTCAATTCTAGTTCAGAAAAGTGTGTTTCCCAGGGAAAGTCACAGTGAACGAAATTAACAGAGTTACCCCAAGAACAAATGTCTCAATGTGTTTGAAGTTCAGAAGCGAGGAACAAGTGCTCTTTGCTCTCATGTCTGCTTTGAAGATGAGAAAGGGTGATGCAATAGAATGTACTTATCAATGAAAGTGTGCAAGTGTTGTTCTTGAAAAGCCAAGTTGACACAGTATTCAGTTTCGCAGCTTGGCATATGCTTCTTTGACTGCTATATGTGCTGGACATTGTTTCAATATGTAGCTTTTTCATTTTGATGTTGAATCTACATAAATATCTGGATTGAATTATTCTTAGTTACTTCAAATTAGTATAAAGTTCTTTGTCTCTAGATCAGGAGTGGTAATCATTTGGCCCTCCAGATGTTGGTTTGCAGCTGCTACCACTCCCCAACAGTGAGTGTGCTCGCTAGGGTTGCTTGGAGTTGTAGTCAGCAACATTTGAAAAGCTGGATGAATCCCACCCCTGATCTACATGTATGTACAGTACAATAAAGAAACTCTATTCACCTTAGGTGAAAATGAAATATGTACTATAAAAGTGTTATATTTTGGAACAGGGACTGTGAGTTGAATTGTTAACTGTGGAAAAATGTGGGTTTTTTTTCTCTTGTTGAGGGCTAGAGAAGAGAAAAAATGTTTGGTTGGCAGTCTGCCAAGTGACATTTAAAGTGATGCTGTTTATTACCTAGGAAATAGTTATGTTAAGTGATGTTCCTACATTTTTGTACGGAAGTAGTTGTATTATACACTGGTCAGTTTACAATTGATTTGTGTGCATACCATTGAAGGATGTTAGAGACCAGTGAGGATATGGAATTCCACCAATAATAAAGTCCTAACTGAGGGAAACATAATGACAGATTCCACACTGGGTAGAATTGAAGAGGGAATTGGGCAGATCTGAGTGGATGGTGAAGAACAACAAAGGGGGGCTTCAGAAGTGGTGGTGAGAAAAGCTTGAAGGAACAACAGCAGCAGAGACTAAGAGCTAATGGATGACAGAGGATCCAACCCAGGTCCTGAAATCACTTGAGGCAAGAGCAGAAAAACATCTGCAAGCAAAGAGTAGAAGATGTCTAGGGCAGCTTTCAAAAAGAAGATAAGGCTAAATAAAGAGTGGCAGTGGGTTGTGATGGACATGGAGCTACTGTAGTTGCTGAACCAGGCTAAATACCACAGGACATCACATTGGATAACTGCCATTATCACCAGTGTTAAAAAGCATTGATAATGGCAAAATGATAGCAAAAGCTGAACATTATATTTTATTAACACATGAAATAGCTATTAGTAGGGAGACTTAAGAATACTCCAATGAAAGTTCTGTTTATGGTAAACATGAAGCAATATTTCATTCTTTGTAGACCAACTATATAAAGTTTAACTTTTATGACATCTGTTTTCTTCAGAATCCTTTACAATGTGTTATCAATACAGTACTTTCAGCAGAATGCCTATTCTGAAGAAGCTGCTCCTGCTTTAATAAATAGCTATAGTATACCACCTGGAAGTTTATTTATAGATGAAGTAAATCATTCTCAGTAATAATTTATAGAGCGCAAACATTGAATGTTCTGCAGTTTACCCTTAACAGTACCCTATTATAATAGACATATCTTGCACTTTAAAAATAGCATTAGAATTGAGTTTTAGATTTGAAACTGATTACAAGGGTTGAAGCTGATTGTTTTATATGAAAAGACTATTACTATTGCTGTAACTTTGTAGATAAATTCCACTGAAGAAGGCAGAGTATACATCAGCCTGCACAGGGTTGAAAAACATTCTTGAAAACCATGCCCAAGTATTCTGTGTCACAAATCTAATTGTTAGGCCTAACTAGAACAGGCCCATTGAATTAATGGCAACTTGGTAAATCAACAGTTACATAGGTTCAATTGATTCATTGGGTTTACTGTAGCTGAGACTAACAGTTGCATCTCGATCTACATTTTCATTGTTTTGTGATGCAGATCTGCTGGTAAAAGCCATATATCATCACTTAAAACTAACCCATTATCTTTAAATGCCTGCTTATTTTTATGCTTTTATCCCTCTCTTCCTTTAGAAATGGCAGAGAAGCTTACATTAACTTTACAAGCAATGTCCTGTGCAGGAACTGTGCTGAAAGCTACTTAGCTACATAGCAGTGTAACAGATGCTCTCTTCAGGGAAATAAACACATGAATAGGCTTTCAAGAATGAGCAGGGTAGCTCCATCACCCTTGAATGCCAACATGACCTAGTCTTACCTCCTGGATTTCATCATGTGTACCAGCCACACCACTGGCTGGTGTGGTCAGCATCAATAGAAAGGAGTCCCTACATGAATGAATAGACTTCTGTCTTGCACAGGCTGACACTTATGATACATCAGCCAGTGTATGACTGATGTAAGTATCTACAGGTCAGGGCTATCTTGTAGATTGTTGACAGCCCTTCGGATACTTTGTATCCATAGCACCTATAGAAAATGAGAACAAAAATGTTCTATCAAGCCCTGGTGGGGGTGGGAGGAAGATGATATTAAAAGCAGTGGACATACCTCCTGTCTCCAGAGGCAACTAAAGGATTTTTTTCATCTAAAAAGATGAATTTGCTTGAGATAAGCTGTGCCAAAACAGGTTATATTACTGTAAGAACTGATGAAATTATTATAATTTTCTAGAAGCAGCAGCTATGCATTGAGTGCTTTTTCAATTCGAACTGTGACACCAAAATTTCTGACAACCATAAACAAAAAAGGGAAAGGGGAGATGAATTGATCCAGCCAGGTCTGAGTATAAGTTGTGATACCATAAAATGTTGGTTTTGTTTGTTTTTAGTTTTGCTGAGTGAACATTTCATTCAGTAGCAGCAGATAAGTTTTTTAAAAAATAGTAGACTGGTAGATGGGTTGTTTGATTGGCAGACTGTCTCCCAAAATTTATACAGTTAGAAAGTCTGAAATAAAATCTTCTAATTGTCAGTTGGGCTTCTGTATTTGGAAAAAGAAGATATTGAATCCTAGCTCAAACCTTAGTGAACTAATAGCATTAACTAATGGTACTGGTGTACTACCTGAGCAAAATAGTATCCTCCAATCTGTGAAAGATGACTATGTGACGAATGTTGCTGTCTTTGAGCAAGCAGGGATTACCAGCATTGAGAACACAGCTGTGCTGGGCAGGGCACGTTTCTAGGATGGAGGACCAAAAATAGTACTCTACAGTGAACTTGCCACAGGTCAGCATAAGAGGGGCGCTCCAAAAAAGCAATACAAGGATTCCCTGAAACAACATCTCAGGCTTGGCCAAAATGATCACCAACAATGGTCCGCCCTGGCCTCACATCGGGAGGCATGGAGACACACTATCCACAATGCTGCAGCCTTATTTGAGAACTCACGTCGAACAAGTCTTGAAGAGAAATGACAACGCAGAAAGAATCACAACCCGGAAACATCACCCAAGGAGACCTTCCACTGTGCTTTCTGCAACCGGACTTGTTTATCTCGGATTGGCCTTTTCAGTCATCAGCACACTTGCAGAAAGCACGGGATGAGTCCTTCCTGAATCTTCGTTCATGAAGAAAAGCCAGAGAGAAAGAGAAAGAGACTGCCTGAGCAGCATCCAGATTTGCTATGTGACTAAAAGAGAATATCTAGTCTCCAAGACTGTCCCCCAGCCCAAATAATCTGGATAACCATGGCAGCAACCCCCTGGGTTGAAAATGCTGCTGCTTCATGCTAGGTTGGGGAATGTTAAAACAGCAGCCATTCAGAACTTGATCCTGGATGAACTTGCTCACTTAGTCTTTATCACAGAGACCTGGTTGGGTGAAATATGTGTATGTGTGCGGGGGGAAGGGTGTAATCTCTCTTAGCTTTGCCCACAAGGATCTGTTCAGCAGCAGCCAAGACCTGGGGGCTAGGAAGGTGGAGTTGCAGTAATCTATCAGGATAGTGTTCCCATGGCCAGGCACCCTATTCCTCAGTCTGCAGGGTCTGAGTGTGTTTATTTAAAGGTGGGTAGCTGGGACAGATTAGGTATTCTGTTGGTGTACTACCCATCTGCTGCTCAAAAGTCTCCCTTCCTGAGCTAGCTGGGGTGGTCTCAGTGGTGTTGTTAAAATCTCCATGGCTTGTGATGATGGGAGATTTCAACATCCATGCTGAGGCTACCCTTTTGAGAGTGGCTCAGGACTTCATGTCTGCCATGATAACTTTGGTTCTGTCCCAAGTGGTATTTGGTCCCATTCATGCTGCTGAGCACACTCTAGACCTTGTTTTCTGTACAGGTTGGAATAACAGTGATCTGGGAATGGAGGAGCTTTGTACTGTTCCATTGTCATAGATGCTTCTTAGTCAGATTTACACTTGCTGGAACTCAGAGTCTCTGCATGGGTGAGGGATCCATTAAGATGGTCTGCCTCGGGAGGCTGGTGGATTTCTGATGGCTCTTAGGATGTTTCCTGCTGTCTTGGCAGGTTATTCTGTCAAAGCCCTGGTTTATTTCTGGAATGGAGAAGTAATCAGTGCAGTAGACACAATTGATCCTAAGCATTCCTTCTTACAGAGTGGAGGTAAACCAGCCTGCTGGTTTTTTAAGGAGCTGGCAGCAATGACACTAGTGAGACAGAGACTAGGATGACAGTGGCAGAAAACTCAGAGTGTGCCTGACTATGGAATTTGGTATCCTTGGGGGGTCCTGGGGAACCAAACCCCAGCCAATACCAAAGACCCACTGTACAAACAAGTCTAATCTACTCTTGACTTGGAGAATTCTCAATTCCATAATCACCAGAGCAGTCCTTCCACCGGATAGGGCACAAACTATCAGATGCAGGGTTCGTCATTCGCTCATTGGCTTTATGGCAGCAACCACATCTATAACTTACCTGTTCCAACTGAGGTTCTATCCACTATAGCACTGGTTTCTTCATCACTTCAATCTGCACTTCAGCCATCAGCTGATGCACCTTTCATTGCCACATCATGTTTAGTTCTCCCTTCACTGGTAGTTGTATTCCACCAAACTCCTGTCCAGGACACCCTTCTGTTTACCAAATCCAGAATGCATGGTGATGTCAGATACGTGTCTTTCTGGCTGGGGAGCCCACTGTGGAGACATCACAATCGAAGGCAATTGATCTGCCCATAAGTCCGGACTCTACATCAACATTCTGGAACTCCTTGTTCTGTTGAAAACCTTTTGCGCCTTCAAATTACATCTAGCCAAAAAAAAAGCTGTTTAAATAACTTCAGGCAACACAACCGGTATTTTACATAAACAAACAGCAAGAAACATATTCAGAGGTGTTCCTAGATCTCATGAGTCACCTGTGGGACTGGTGTGTAGACAGAGGAATTCATCTTGTTGCAGTACATCTTGCCAATGCCCAGAACATATACATATTGGCAGATACACTGAGCCTCACACCAACTCTACATCATGAGTGGGCACTCTTCATGCAGTTCTTCCACCTGATTGTTGCTTCTTGGGGCCAGACCTCTATAGACCTATTTGTGATCCCAAAAAATGCACAATGTTACTGTTCCCCCCCCCCAGAGCTGGAGCCAGCAAGGCTCATGAGAGGATGTGTTTCTCTGAAAGCAGACAGAGCCCCTATCTTACATTTTCCTTCCTTTCCCACTTCTTCCAAAAGTAGTGGCCAAGTTACAGAGGGACAACTCAGATGCAATACTGGTGGCACCTTATTGGCCATGCCAGCTGTGCTTCCCAATACTTCTCCATCACACCTTGGGGTGTTACATTGCACAGCCACTGACCCTGGAGCTTTTTTTACAGTCACAGAGTCAGACCTTTCACCGAGACATTGAAACTCTTTGAGTAGCAGCATGGAGAGTGGACAGTTTACTCTCCATGACTGAGGGAGGTTCTCCAAGTGTCTGTCCACTAGAAAGTCCTGTGATTACAAGTGGTGATGTTTTCCACATTTGCAGACGCTTGTTCTGGTTCAGGTCCCTCGTATAGTTATATTTTCTTGGTGGACTTTGAAACTGAAGGGAGAGTAACTTGGCCAGCTAGGACATGTGCAGTAGTGGGGAGGGGAGGGGTTCACATCAAGCTACTCAACTCTAAAACTTTCCAGAATAGACAACAGAATAGAACTGTTGTGACTATTCAGGCACAAAATCCATTTGTGTGAGGGCACAGATGACCACTCGAAGAACCAGTTACTGGTAAGCAACCTGTTGTTTCCAAGGTTTTGCAGTCCTGGTATTTGGTGTATAGTTCCATTTAAAAACAACAGCTACACACAACTGGATTGCTTGTATTTATAGTTATACAGTAGGACTCCCGTATCTGTGGGGGATTGGTTCTGGACCCACGCGGATGGTAAAAACCGCAGATAATAGCAAACACCATCCATCACCCTGCTGCTGCTGCAGGAGCCCTCCTGGAGGAAGGGGGGGCAAGATCCCTCCCACCCTCCCTTCCCCCTTCGCCCCCACGATCGCCGCTGCAGTGACAGGAGCTCTCCCAGGGGAAGGGATGGGCCAGGCAAGATCCCTCCCACCCCTCCTTTCCCCCTTCACCCCAACAATCGCTGCAGTGGCAACAGGAGCTCTCCCACAGGAAGGGATGGGGCAAGCAAGATCCTTCCTCCTCTTCTCTCCCCCCGCCATCGCCAACCATGGATAATTGAATCCGCATTAGCGAATCAGTGGATACGGAGGCGCTGCTGTATTTAGGTAGAACTAGTAATTTACAAGAAGCATATTCCTATATAAGCTCCATTAAATGCATGCAGTCTTAAAATAAATTAAGCAGCAGTACTTTTAAAAAGTAACTCATTTACAGAAGATCTCAAATTTTCTTATTTTTACTGTTTGTTAATCAAGAAGTTTAAATTGAACATTAGTGCAACTGTCACATGATTCTGTCACATGTTCTTAGAAATGACAGAATGTCCTTCAGTGGGCAAATATATATTGAGCTGGGATCCATAATCTGCTCTGTGAACCCACATGCACTCAATTCCATCTTTATAATTGTACATATATTCACTGTTAGTTTCCAATGTATACACATTTTACACTTTTTATTTATATTTATTTTATTTAGTTAGTTATTTATACCCCGCGCTTCAGCCACAAGGCTATCAGAGTGGCTTACAAATTGTTTTAATCAATAGCTATTTACATATCTACACTGCATTAAACAGTTTCCAATATGTGTTAGCTAATTGCCCTCACAAGCTGGGTACTCTGTATGTATGTGTACTGGGTACACATCTTAAACATTACAAATGAATGGCTGTTCATGTGTACAGGTTAATAATACATGTGCACACATACACAGGTTATATTTGTATTAAATTTAAGGTATAACTACTCCGCTTCCCTCAGCCTATCCTACAGTAGAAAAGGCAAAGTAAATGAGGTGCAGGAAATCCCAATTCAAAGCAGTAATTCCTGTGGGTTTGGGTTCCAAAGAGTCTTGTGTTATGTGTGCTAAGATCAATAGAACTGATCTAAGGCTGATTCTTTTTTACTATAGTATTGTAGAGCTGACTAGGGAGAAGATGAGAATCATATAAGCTAGTTCAAGGAGTTTCCTTGAGGATGAATTTGTTGATTCCTTACATCAAGCATGCACAGTAGAATTTCCCAGTGTTATGTTATGACATTGGTAAATTCTTTTTACATAACAAGAGAGATAACAAAAGCATCAGTTAATGTTATCTTTATATATATACATTTAACAGATTGCCATTGTCTGTATACTCCCACCAATTTTTGCACTATAAATTTTATGCCTTTTATGTTGAAGTCTAGGGGTTAGGAATAAAGTTAAAGAACTGGCAATAGTTAGATGAATTTAGTTTTGTGAATAGCCAGGAAATAGTTTACATCTACACTGAGATTAACTCAGTATTGATGTTTTTAAGTTAAGTGTTTTTTTGGCTTAACCTATTTACATCAATAAATAGAGCCTTATGACATAACCACGTCCAGTATCATTCTGTCAGTATTCTAGCTGTGGATGAGAAAGAGAGTTAAAAAGAAGTGTCAACTGAGACAAGAGTGGAATGATTTTGAGGGTCACTCTGCCAGATAGGTAGGTAGAAGAAAAGCAAAATAAAAATAAAAATAAAGCTTAGATGCTTCATATGGGCCTGGACAATGTAGAGCATCACTACTGTTCTCAGGCACTTCACCCTCAAGTTGTGTTGTTGTGTGCCTTGAAGTCATTTCTGACTTACAGCGACCCTAAGGCAAACCTATCACAGGGTTTTCTGAGGGCTGAGAGTGTGTGACTTGCCCACGTAATTACCGATACAGGGATGTGAATGTAGCAGCCTTGCTTTCCAGTTTACTGGCTTTGCGAAGTTTGAGCCATGCTGAGATATGCTTAATACTAGTCTTAAATTGGCAGGGTTTAAATCACTGGGTAGGGGGAGGGGGAAGCAGCTTGACATGAATTTTTAGATTATTGTAAAAGATGGGTTGGAATTACGTATAAACCCTTCTGCCATTGTAATGCCATCGTGCCAGCAGAGCCCTCTTCTGCCCGCTAATCTCACAAATGCCAACAGAGCATTGCAGGATCTAAATGGAATGAAAGAATAAATGAGCAATATATCCGTACTACTGCTTTGCTGGCAAAGTCCTAAATAAACTTCAACATCGGTGGGATGAAAGTGGCCTAATATTGGCTCATGGCCATCATCACAAGTTAGGATTATGCTCTTATATCTGTATCCACCAGCTTGTGCTGTGCTGGAACTGCTCTCAGTTTGTTCTGCCAGGTTACAGCAATATTCCTTCTGAGCATCCATGTTTTGAGATTAAATACAAAGTACGCAGTTTTCATCAGTTTGAAAATCCTTGAGTAGTAGTGTCTGAATTTGTTGACTAACAATCTCAATATATTTCTAGGAGTTGACACTTTGAACTGCAAATATGTGATCTGCAAATATATGATTGAAATACATAGTTGCATTTATTTACATAAAGCCCAGTGTTATAAATGTTAACTCGAACTGAACCATTTAACTGCTTAATCTTTTGCAGATGTAATGGTCACTGAAGTATTTCTGTAAACCACTTCTGTTGGCATTATCTGTACCTCCTTTAGATTCTATTTTAGCCAACTGTTCCAGTTTTACTAGGGTAGTTTTGTGCCAGAGTATGCATCTATGACATATGATTTTGCTGAAACCTAACACAATTGCAAATTTCTCCAGCCTGCACTACCAGTTTGTACCTAATTAGAGTAGACATAGCACTAAAGAGAAACCACAAACACAGCAGAGTACTCTGATAGATATTAATACAATCCAGGATCTTAACAAAGTGAACAATTGCCCAAATAATGATTTCCTGTTGTGGATCGTTTATGCTTTGTTTGTTAAATCCTATTTTCCTTTCTACTTTCCTGTTGACTTCAGCAAAACTGAATTTTGTTGAATCTTCATACAGGGTCAGCAAAGGCTTTCACCTTTTTAGAAAACATGTTAACTCATTGAATGCTGCCTGTCTAAAGAGCTCTGATTGACTAGTAAAATGGAGGTAATATAGTTATGAAACAGCAGATTGCGTAATTGTTAATGTAATGTAAACTGCTGAGATTGTGTTGTACTACAGAGATTGCACTGTTTAGTTTCTCATTCCCAATGATGCATTCAAATTAGCGATCTCAACTCACCCCACTTTTTCTCCTACTAGTTTTCCCTTTTAACTTAAGTAGTACAGTACACAAGATGCATGTACTGTTTTTAGCCATTATTGAAATGGAAATGGATGGTAGAGATTATTCTGTTGGAATAAGTACACTTCATTAAAGAAATGTGGATATCATTTTTCAGTATATTTTAGCTATTATTGGGTTTCTGAAGATAATTTTCTATGAATTAGTAGCACATGGAGGTTTCTTCATCTACCCTGCTTATCAGGACATTTATCACTGTCATACAAAATGCATCATTTATATGCATTTGATAGCAATAAAGCCTTGTTATTAGTATGGTGTCTTGTGGCTTGAGGTTTTGAATCATACTGTATGTAATATGTTAGCAAGATTGTTCAACACTACTTTAGAAAATAAAGGTTGGTGGTGTTCCCCTCCCAAGAAAACTCTCTCATCTTGCTTCACAATAATGACTTAAGTTTCCATTGCACCAGAAAATATCAAGCAGTATTTCTGTTAGCAAAGGATTCTGGGCACAATTTATTAAAAGTTAGTTAAGTCTATCCTGTTAAAATAAATGGAATTAGGGTGCACTGTAAAATGCTGGCTTTTAGTGAGAGTTGGACATGACTGGGCCAGTTCACCCTGTCAGACTTTTCCATACATCAGATATATAGCCAAGAGAAAAGTTAGGGTAAATATCTAAAATCGTTATGCAGTGTTCTTTGCCAACCCTCCAATTTTCTCTTTTAATATTTTATAATGTACACTACAGAAACCTTTTTACACACGGAATTAGTTACCTTTGTTAATAACAGCCAAGCTAGAAATAGCTCTTCACTGGAAATCTGCCACACACACTACTCTATAGATCTGGCATGATGGTTATACCACTGTGGAGCATAGAGTTGTCAGTGAAACATGTTTTGAAGGAATTAATAGACTGGGTGCTTTCTATTCAAACTGGAAATCCATCATCATTTATCTGACCAATTACAATGATTTCCTATAATACCCCCCCCATCAGCCATCTAACTGTTTGAAAGGATATAACTCTTTGTACATGACCTTTAAGTGTGATTCTTTGTTTGGAATAGCACACTCATGTTTTTCATGACCTTGTTATGATATCTGACAATTCTTCCTGCTGCATTGTTTATTGTATTCCTTCTGTATTTTTTACTACTTATCTACATAAGAAACTTTTTTAAAAACAAGTAAAGTAAATCTAGTATGAACTACTGGGCTATGCTCATAAAGAGCCAACTGTAGTACCCATGGCAGTGGCTAAAATGCTTCCATCAGACATAGACAGTGTCCAAAGTGTGAAAATAATCCTCATGGAATTCGCTTAAAAGGTGATATGTCTAAATGGACATTCACAACAATATGTTGTATTCAGAAGGGCGGCAGCCAAATCCACCATAAGGATGGAGTGGCAGCACAAGCTTATTGGCTGGACAAGCATGTGTGCGGGGCTTGCAAACAGGGCAAGTGCCTGCTGCTGCCATGTTGGGGTTTTGGCTAAGTGAGAGATTGGTAAGTTGATAAAATGGCAATCTTTTCCGGTCTTTTCTCTTTTTTTCTTTTATAAACATGAAATATTGCACCATGGTAAATGTTTTTTTAAAAAAAATTGGCGGTGGCAGATTTAAAAGCGTGAGTAATTCACTCACACCTGCTATCTTGGCTGGGGGTCATGCAAAGTTTATGGGGGCTGTAAAACCATTAAGACAGGTCACAGCTGCTGCAAATTGCTACTACTGCAGAACAATCTGTTCCCCCCTTGTATAGATGGGCCCATAATTACAGAGATGACTACTGACTCCTCCACATGTAGTGCCTTTTATGTCCCTTTTCCATAGCGTTATTTAGCTTATTATGTATATAACTGCTTGAAGTTATTTGTTGACATGCATGAATTTTCCTGCTGAAAATGTACCAGTTAGTTACTGAAGAAATGGTGTTATCTCTTTTAGGACCAAGCTCTCCTTTTAACAAAAGAGACTAAATACTGTACCTGATCTACACTGAAGGGCTTTAATCTTTTGCCTCCACTCTGATCCCCATCCAGATCCTCCTACGTCCAACTAGTTTGGCATAGAAAGGAAGCCTCCAACCAACATGCCAGTCTCTTCTAGTTACTCAGTTTTAGAAATGATTACAGCTGTTAATTTTGTTAATCATTTTTATAGTTGTCCCTCCATGTTTGTGGGTTACACTTTTGTGAATTTGATTATTTATGTATTATTTTGCTGCCTCTTCTGCTTTACGGACTTCAATAACACCAGTGTCCATGTTGATCTGTGTTCAGTTAAGTCAAGCTTAGTTAGTAGTCAAATCTTTGGTCGCTGGAAGGAAATGAAACTGGTGGGGTGACTGCATCCAGCTGTGTGCACATTCCCTCGCTCACTCACTTGGTGGGAGGGGGAAGGGGGATGGGTGGAGAAGGAGGTGTGTAAAATAGATGGTGTGAAAAAGGCAGGTGGTGCCTGGGTCTCTGGGGCCAACAGGAGTGGGATGGTGAGGAGGAGAGAGCCAGGCCAAGTGGATGGGATCGTGGTGGGGGGAAGGCAAGGACAGCAGAAAGGGGCTATAGCACACACCTATGTGTGTTTCTCTCTCTGTGTGTGTGTGTGTGTGTGTGTGTGTGAGAGAGAGAGAGAGAGAGAGAGAGAGAGAGAGAGAAACACACATAGGTGTGTGCTACAGCCTCTTTCTGCTGTGTGTGTGTGTGAGAGAGAGAGAGGGAGAGAGAGAGAGAGAGAGAGAGAGAGAGAGGTGTTTGTGTGTATGTGAATGTATGTGACAATCCTTGCGCTGCACCTTCCCTTCTGGGCTGCTTGGAGTGAGGAGGAGGTGCTTTACTTCACCACTCTGGTGGTGAAGCAGGAATAGGAGCACAAGTGTAGGGACCTTGCCAGCCGAGGAGGGGACAGCTGTAGCAACGGATGAGATGTGAGGTGGCTTAGGCAAAGGGGGGCAAAAAAGAGTGATTTCCACTTGCTTACCTGAGAGTAAACATCCCCCTCCCCAATCTGAGTGGCCCAGAAGGGAAGGCACAGCATAGGGATTGTGGTACAGCAGGAGTCCATGGGGTTACATCATGTTACTGTGCTGGGGTAACAACAGTCCTAATGACATCACTGGAGGGAGAGCAGGGAAGAATGTGAAGGGTCACTTGTGGTTGCTGCTTCTGTGAACACCTCCTCCACCCCCTCTCTGAGGGAAGCAGGGGGTGGGAGAGATGGGTTTAGCACCTTTTTTTATTTTCCACAGCAATGCGAGGATGTCCCCGGTGTGTAAAAGGAATGGAAACAGGGAGAGAGACAACCATGTTGTATTCTCCTTCAAGCTGGTAGTGTTTACTGGTCTAGCAGCAGCAGCAACAAGCAACACTTTGCTGCTTCCTCCCCCCCCCCGCCACCTCACTCTAGTTTGCCTCAGCTTAACATCATCACAGGGGTGTGTGTGAGAGAGGGCAGAGGGGGCAGAGGGTGGATGCACCCAGTGAACAGCAGGAGATGGAGGGCCTGCCATAATGGCACAGAGCTGAGCTAGGCAAACAACGCAAGCCAGCCTGTGAGAGGGAAAGCAAAAGGATGGGCGAGGAAGCAGACAGGCAAGCGGGAGACAGAAGCTGCCTCAGTCACAGACCATGCACACCATTGGCTGGAGGGGGCTTTTGGCAGGAAAGGAGATGGAGAGGAGAAGGAGAAGGAGGGCAAGCTGCTGTTGCTGTTGACCTGGCCTTGCTGTGGTTGCTTTAGAGAAGGAGGATGACACTGTAGGAGATTTCTGCAGCAGTGTTGTCTCCTAGGAGGTGCGAGCTGGGGGAGGTTTGGACACTAGCGGTGCAGGTGACAGAGGTTTGGTGGAGGTGGCTTGGGAGTGAGGTAGAGATTTTAGCAGCAGCAGAGTCTAACATGTAGCGTGCATGTTTGGGGGTGGCCTCAAAATATTTGCGGTTTTTCCACTTTTGCAAGTATCCTGTGTCCCTAAGCCCCACAAAAGTTGTGGTTCTACTATACATTGAATTTGAGTCACAGAAACACCTTAAAAAGCAGGTTTTAAAACTAATTGTCTGAATATTAATATATTTTATTTCAGTCCTTATTTTAATCTATGGTGAATGTTCGTCTCTTATGTGTAAAGTGTAAATGCTTACTTTTGCAACATTCCCCCTAAAACCGGCATTTAATTTGGTTGTGGGCTAGTGCTGAGAAGGGGAAGTGCCAAAATGAAAAGAAATGTATTCGCATTTTGAAATTTGCAGATGCATTGAAAGGTGTAGTTCTGTTCTTCATTGAGAATGAATTGTATGTAACAAGTTTAAAATCTTCATAGGGGTCTATATTATATTCTTTTCCCCCTTTTGTGACAGTATTATGTGTTAGGGTGGATGAGGGGCTTTCATCTGTTCAAGTTGTATTGCCTGAATGGAAGAAAGGATTGTGAGATACAACAAAGAAAGGTAATTGGTTGTATAACAGAAGAAAGATGGAAACTAAGCCTCCCAAAATTGCTTCCAATATAGTGTTAGTGTACATTTAGTTGAACTGTACATTTAGTTGAACTGGGACATTTTCCATAGACTACAGAATCCTTTGAAAGGTGAAGCAACACATGGCCAGACAAAACTAAAAGCCTAGATGAAAAGTGTTGCCAGCTGTATATGACTAATAGTTTCCCAAACCAACTGAAGGTAGTGTGTTAGATACCTTTCAGAGATAAATTTTTGGTGTTATTTATATTTATTTATATTTATTCAAGATAACAACACTATGACTTCATCCTTTTAAACAATAATACAGTAGTAGACTCCATTTGTTGTGGATCTTGAGATCTCAAAGAAAGAGTTTGTCCCTTTTTAAATAAGGTTGCACTTCCTCAAAGGAGCATATGTGTTTTTTAGGAGTACTGTTCATATGCCAGTTGTGCTCACTTTTAGAAGAGCAGGATTTAGTAGCTCTTGTACATATCTCTGTGACTTACCGTATATTCCTGCATATAAGACTGCTATTTAACACTTGAAAATCTCCTCAAAAGTGAGGGGGGGGGGTCTTATACCCCAGTAGATATTTTCCCCTGCTGTGAGAATGATTGAAGTGTAAATGGCCTGGGCAGTTTTCCCAGCAGATTCTTCCTCCTGCTGTGAGAATGACTGCTTTGCAGTGTTAAATGAACTTTGAAGTGTTAAATGGCCATCCATTTAGCTCAGGAGAGTCAAAATGATGTTTCTTTTCAGGACAAGTTAGCCTAAAATTAGAATTTCTGGATTCAGACTTATCATTTTGCTTCAAGTTTTGTCTATGGTGAAATTCTCTTGTCTGCCAATGTGGCTCTAAAATCATTAATGTGCTCATTCATTAATGTGCTCATTCAAAAATTTGAGATTTGATAGCTTCATATTAACCAACTTATTAATGCAACCTTACTTTCCAAAGACTGAACACCACAGAGATTTTTCAAAGTATCCCATGCTTTTTTAGCTGTTCTCAGTCCTTTAATTTCACAAACTATTCCATCATCTACAGCCACTGAGCTGGCTGGCTGGTGGGGGACAGGCTTTCCAGCCAGGTGGCTGGCTGGCTGGGGCGGGGGCAAACTCTATATTTTAACATAAAATTGGGGGGTCGTCTTATGCGCCCAGTCGTCTTATACGCCAGAATATACGGGTATTTGTTTGATTGCTGCAGTGAGATCTATAAAGCTGTCCTTGGAGACTGGTTCAAAGTTACAACTGGTACAAAGCACAAATGTAATACTTTAAGGTGGTCTAATGATAAAGAATAGGTTACATCTCTCTTAAAGAGTTTCATGGTCTCTCAGTTGTGTCCTGGTGCAATTCATGGCCCTGCTTTTAATCTTCAAAGGTGAAATGTTGTGGGGAGTTCAAGGAATATCTCCTATATTAATTCTTTTCTTCTTTTGGACTATAACCCACCCTATCATAGTCCCTTTTTTGTTATTTACAAAAAACAAAGCGCCTCAGATGAGAAGATACAATGTGGATTGCTGTGCATTAATGCATGTTCACAGCAGCGTTCATTTGTTTCCATGGTCCTTTGGCAAAATCGCTGGTATGCGAAGCTATCCATATTTGAAGTTCACATGCAGCCATGCCTGTGAATCAAGGTGGTGGCTAAGAGTGAATTGCTTGCCTTATTATTCTCCACAAGTTGCCACTGAACAGTATTTCTTTTTAACTGCAAATCAAAGGTGCACAAGTGTGACCTACCGCTTAAAAGAGCTGTTTGGTCACCTCAGCACAGCAAAAAAAGCACACAATTAGCAATGCAAAACTCCAAAATGTCTGTTCCAGCCACTTTATTGCCAGCAAGTCCACCAATCAGCTTTCCACTTCCACCCTCACTGAGAATGCTCTGCAATGCAAATTGGATGTCCAAACGAGCAGGAATGCGGATTTATGCGCATTATTTTAAAAAACCTGGAAAAAGCCAATGAAACAGTTTTTGGAATTTTTGCCCCCTCCCCCGCCTTCTGAATAAGGCGAATCACTGCGGGATCTCATTGAGCAAAAGGTATTCTCTGTGAATTCTATTAGGACTATTTTCACTGCCTAAACAACCCCTCTGTGTTGGTGTTTCCCAATAACTTGGAAAGTTACTTTTAAAAATGAATTCTTTACACTTATGGTTCCAAGGCACAAAATTTAGTTGCCATTATAGCTTCAGTTTGTAAAATCAACTCTCTGTTTTTCCAGTTCTCAGAAGTAACTAAAGTCATTGCATTTTACTTACATAAAAACACAACTGAATACTTCTACACTGACCTGCCATACAATACTTCCTTATCACCTCAGCAAGCACAACATAATATATGGCAGCTGTAGCCCAAGTAAGTATATGAACCATGTGACTTTTCTTCTCAATCATTTCATGAAACTACATGACCATAACTATAACGGTAAATTTAAAAGTTATAAGCACTGTAAAATGAGTGGAATTACCCCTCATCAAGTTATACTATAAAGGGTCTTAATTACACTTCATTATTAAAGGGAGAGACTAATAACAAACCATTAACTATCTACTTAATAGGACTATAGTGTCTAGATCGAGGGAAGTAATAGTGCCACTCTATTCTACTTTGGTCAGACCTCACTTGGAATACTGTGTCCAGTTCTGGGCACCACAATTCAAGAAGGGTATTGACAAGCTGGAATGTGTCCAGAAGAGGTGCAACCAAAATGGTAAAAGGTCTGGAAATCATGCCCTATGAGGAGTGGCATAGGGAGCTGGGTATGTTTAGCCTGGAGAAGAGAAGGTTAAGAAGTGACATGATAGCCATGTTTAAATATTTGAAGGGATGTCATACTGAGGATGAAGCAAGCTTGTTTTCTACTGTTCCAGAGACTAGGACACAGAACAATGGACTCAAACAATAGAAAAAGAGATTCTTCTCCCCTGCTGCTTTTCTTTGGAGTGCAGTAATCCCCTCAGTGGTATGGCTTCTGTTGTCTGCCATTGATTGAGATTGTCTTTGCTAAAATTATACTAATTTAACTCTAATCTAAAGGTTTCTGCTCCTCATCTTCCTTGATTTCTGAGCTTTGTTGGTTACTTACATAGTAATTCACATACCTCATAGAAGAACTATACTAAGGTAGGCCTTAATGTAGTTCCAGCACGGCTTAAACCCATCCAGGGCTATAACCTATTGTATTGAATGCTTCTGTACCCATTATAAGAGTTTACTATACAAGGAAGAGAACTTCTAGAACTGTCCATATTGAATACTGAACCATGGTTATGCCAGTGTAACAGGATATTTCACTTTATTTACTTTATTTTGTTATAAAAGGTTATATCCTGCCTGTTTTCCTTGAGAGGGAACACAAGACAATGAACAGATAACCTTCCTTGGTTAGAGTACTACTGTTTTTACACTTTTTAATCTCTGAATCTACCTTTGAAGATAAGTCAACAGTGGTCTACAATCCAGTTGCCAGCTTGTTGTTTTGGATCCAAATACCACATCATATTATTCTGATTTTATAACGTCTGCATTGCTTACATGTTTGATTCTAAGCCCAATTTTATGTAAGGTTGTGAAGGTGATCTGCTTGTGACATCTATCATCCCATTGATTACCATGGTTTATTCGACTGATCTGGCTGGCTAATTATTATTATTATTTATTTATTTATTTATTTTTACCCCGCCCCTGTGCTAAAAAAATCGGGGCAGCTTACGTGGAAGAGGACACCCATCCCAGATAGAGGTAGTGTACCGTTCTTTAGTCAAGGGTATATGGTAGCTGTGCTCCCCTGCTAGAACCTCCAAACAAGCTTGAAGTCCAGTTTTAAAGGTTTATCTTTGCTTAAAGGTAAACAGAAACCTCCAGATGTTTTGAATTACCAGCCCCTGACTGTTGCCTATGCAAATTGAGGAGATTATTGCACCAGGCTTTACTAGTGGTACCTGACTAGGATAATAGTATATGAGGCTGTTCCTTATTGCACAGCATCATGTCTATGTTGTTGATAATCAGCATTCAAACCGTTGCTGGAGAGCACCTTTTGGTTGATGGGGAAAACCTGTCAATTGGCCCTCAATAGCGTTGCTTTTTCATTATTGCTTTTGTGCGATAAGTCCTCTGCCGCTTCTGTTCCTATACTGCTAGGGTGAGTGTGGCCCCGCCTCCTCCCATCAGAGAGGATGGGCCAACTTGTGCCTGCGCATCCATATATGTGATGGAGTGCAAAAAAAAAAAATGCTTCCGAAGGCCCCGTGGTTCTTGGCTTACTTGGGCTGCCTCCCAAGCTTCCGCCTACAAGCATTCCATCACTGGACCATCCTTACGCGTGTACCCTTCCATACCACAGGTGATACATGTCAGGGGGCGCTTTGGTCCTTCACGGGTCCCAGTACCTTCTGGTCATCCTCCACTCAGCGTAGGCATCCATGGGAGGGCCTTCATCCCCTGTCCCACTCCTGCTGTCTTAGCTTCATTGGATGGCTCTCTGGGCTCAGATTTTGTACGAGGCCCTACCCCCGTTAACCCTCCTGAGGTTTTTAGATACCTATTGCTTCGATACTCTAACCCCATCTTCCATCTCCAGCCTTCCACGTCCTCCTCCCCAGCAAAGGCCTCCATTAGAGCAATGGTTGCATCCAGTGTCTTAGGTTGATGGCATCATAACCAGCTTCTAGCAGAGCTAGAAAAAGCCATAATATATTGTTCAGTTAGAACTATTTCTGCCACGTCATTAGCTGATCTTACTGCAGGCTTGAGCCATCTAAGCCCATTGCCTTTTACTCTATCGTACTTGGATGGAGTCCCGGCTTCCAACGTAGGTCTCTCAGCCTTTTTCCGATAGGTCTCCTCTGAAATGTTTAGGGTATTCAATATGACTTCCTTTACCTTTGCATAGTCCATAGCCTCCCCTGGGGTGTAATTAGGGTGACCTAATCACGCCAGCCACCAGGTCCTGTAAACAGCTTTGGGCCAGTCGTTGGGCTGCGAAAAGCTACTCCAGCATCTGTGCCTGTTGAGTGGATACTTGTAGCAGTCTTTGTTGCTGGTCTAAAAACCATGCAAACAACTGATCTTGGGAGCTAGTATTAGCCTCGCCACCAGGTGTCGTGCCTGCTATCTCCACCAATGTGGCCCTGCCTCCTCCCGGCAGAGGGGATGGGCCAAATCATGCCTGCACATCCATATATGTGACGGACTGCAAAAAATGCTTCTTTTCCCAGAGCATCCTTGTTCACTCCTTCCTCTTTTGCTGCGTCCTCGTTTTATCCCTCTTGTCTTGCCGACCTCTCCCTCTCTCTCTCCAGCATCTCCTCCCCCTTCACTCTCAATCCTTTCCTTAAATTCCCTGCTCTTTCTCAATACCAGGCCTTTTCCATCCTCCCCTGCCCCACCCTGCTGATGCGCCTTCTCCAGCTGGGTTCTTCCTCCTTTTGCTGGCCCAGCATACTGGCTCCATCAGCATCGGGTAATGTGTCCCTCTCCGGGCTGGGGTGAGTTGGGGCGACAGGCAGTACACACCCTGACCAGCTCCTACAAGATTCACAGTGAGTAGGTGTGTTTTTCCTCTTCCTGCCCTCTCTCTTGCCCTTGTTTCCCTGCCCTCCCGCTCACCTGATCTGACTATTTCCCACTCCCCTTGCCTGCCCAGTCTATTCCCCCCACCCCTATATGTCTCTTTTCCTCCCTGCATCCTTTTTTTTTTTTTTTTGCTGCCCGATCTGACTATTTCCCAGCCCCCTTGCCTGCCTGTCATAAGTGCTGAGCTTATCTGGGAGATAGGGTTCTTCCCCTTAGACAGCTCCTTTAACATTTGGACTAAAACCCAGGCCACCCACCACTCTACTGACATGAAAGTCACAAGCTGCCATTGTGTAAATTTGCTTTAAGGTTCCTGAAAATTAAAAGAACACAGTTTCCAAGCTTTTTATAAATTAGAGATTAAGATAAATATTCACCTAGAGGGCAAAGGAAAATAAATTGCTACCTTGTTCTTTGAAAGTGAATCCAGAATTCATTTTATAGTGACAACAATACAAATAAACCTAATGTTATTATACACACACACACACACACACTTGGGCGTTAGTATTTCACATCATAATGACTCTTTTGTAATTAGCGTCAGGCCACACTAAATGTTTAACTAAAGGCTTTAATGAATGTTGTGCCAGCAAGAGGTAGAAGTGACCATTGTGCTGAACCAATTTTATTTGAAACCAGCTGGCATACTTAACTGTGACTAATTTTCTCCCTGAGGCAAGCACATCAGTGTATACTGTCTCTGTGCCACTGCTGTCTGTTTATGATGTCAAGAAAATGCCCCTTCATCTCCTGAGTGATTGCTGCTCTTTTGACTTGAAACAGTGTCTGGAACTATGTCCCAGAGACTTTGGTTCTGATATCAGCTTCCCTATTTAAAAACCACATAACCCACCACAATGATGTAATTCACTTTCATTCACTTGTTTTTTTAATCCTGCATGAAACCTTTTGATATTAAGGGCGTCATTATATTTTGCCAGTATCACCCATTATGTCTTCAGTCAAATGCTCTTCTTATAGTAGTTAATCCCTTGGGGTTTATAGAGGATCTTGTTGATTTTGACTTACATATAGCAAAGCTCTTTGCCCTGTTGAGAGAAGAGACATGGAAATTCTTTACTATTTTGTTGTATAATAAGAAGCTAGAGCCAGCAAACTTTCCTTCCTCAGGAGAATTACTACTATCTGACCTCCTTTTGAACTTGAATTTAGTAGCTACTGCTGGCATTTGCTGCTGCAGACTGGGAGAGTAGACTGATGAATAAACAGCCATTCTCCTGAGTGCTGAAGTAAAATTTTGACAAATTCCAAGTACATCAAAGATAGGAAGAACAGCCTGTCACCATTTAGTGAGCACTCTTATTATCACATTATGTCAAGTGATGGGCAAAGTTCAGCTGACTTAAGCTGCTATTGAAAACAAAAACTTTTCCTTTTACAACCTGAACAAAATCTAGGGTTGTATAGGAAATACAATGACTTGAAAAATGTTCTTGGTACTCCAGCACCTATAGGTTTCAATAATAACTGTTTTTTTAAAAGCCTGGAGAAGATTGTGGAAGGTGTGGAAACAATTGTTCTTGTTAGCTATTTTAATTAAGCTAAGGTATTAACCCGCTTGCCAATTCTGCAACAGCAATAAAACAAGCAGTCTGAAGGATTTTCACACTGCTAATTTTATAATGCATAGGTGGGAAGAATATGTTAAACATGCTGCTTCATTTATTTCAATAGTTTTTAATTTTTATTATATATAAATTGTATAAAGAAAGACAAAAAGTAAAAAGACACAATGAAGACTGTAAAATGAAAGAGAGCCAGTGTGGTTTGAGCATTGGACTGGGACTCTGGAGACCAGGGATCAAATCCCTGCTCAGACATGGAAACTGTGTCTGCTTCTTTCCTTTTTTTGTGAACTCTTACATTCCTTTCTATAGTCTAAATACATATTTCTATTTTAGGTGTTTTGTAATTTAGCAAAGCATATGACAAGAATATATTTTAAAGCACTTTTCACTTAGCCCTAGGTAGTTCTTAGTTAAAAGCTTATAACTATGAAACTGTGTCAGGAGTTAGGAGTATGCTGACAAGTTTTTGAAGCCATTCCAAGGTTTATAGACTTCATGGTTGATGATTAGCAATGATCAAGATTGTAACATATTTTAAAGACATGTGATAGTTGATTGTTCCTTAATTCTTTGATAAATGTTTTTTTGTTGCTCATGTGTAGTTTAAATTTAATTCTCTGAACAAGTGCTGAATAGATCTCATTGAAGTACATTTTTAAGGAGGTGACTAATTATGGGCTTCAGACTCACCTTGTGTAGGATTTAGATGTATGAATGGTTTTCCTTTTCATTGCAGTTCAAATTGCTGATTTATAGCTTTAGTGCTTGCATACAACCATGAACTGAGACCTATTTATTTGTCAAGCTGGAAGTGCTGCAGCCATTTCTTAACCTTTCTATAGCTGTATTTTTGTGTGTATTAGAGTTTTGGGCCTTTGAGTTCTATGGGATCTTTTATCAATTAGTGGTCTGTAAAAATGCATATAAAGAAATCCTGAGAATATTTATGCCTAACTGTAATTGCCTTGTGATAGCCTGTGTGTGCTCTTTAATGTAAGAGCCAATTGAAGTTAACTGCCTTAGACAGAAGAAACCTCTAGACTGACAGTTCCTTTGTCTGCATCTTCAATTTCCTGATTGTTTTTAATTCATAGTTTTATTGTGTTTTTCCACATCTTTTGTAGAGCAATAAAATATAAACCAGATGGAGAAAACGGTGGGAATGGGAAGGAAAGGGATGTGAGAGGAGTATGATTACAGCAAATTAAACTTCCTAAGTCATTAGTTGAGATACATACACACATCAGTATAGGCTGTCCATACAGCTAAGATTCTAAGAAGTATTGCTGTATATATGCTGCAAAAATAGCTGGTTGTGTGTGGTGTTTGTGTGTGTGTGTTTTTGACCATTCAGTGTCTTCATTAGCCCTAGACCTTGAGGAAGAAGGGCAAGGGCAGGTGCCACAATATCACATGTTGACACTAGTATCTGGAGAAATTTTACTCTTCCTTTTCTTTGAATAAATTCTTTACAGAGGTTTTTTGGGCCTGCAAGACTTTGGTGTGCCTGGCAACCTCTCTAAAAGTCTGGGGTGGTGGGGTTGGAGAAAGAAAAGAAATCATTCCCTGCTGTACTGTTATGCAGTTTATATTTTCTGAGTGTGTAGCAGTGGAGCTTTTCATATGAAAGATACTTTGAAAACAAAGTTTTATTTATTTCACATCTATTTCTTTAAAGTAATAACACAGTATATTTTCAGCATGCTTGTCACTTGGACATGGAAGAGCCATTAATGAATTGCTTCTGATGTGAATGTTTTACGTATGGTTACTATGGCTACCTTACATTAATTATGCCATAATAATTCATAATTATATATTTCTGTCTATGTTACTTTCCAGTTCAGATTATTAAAATTAAGTGTCTGTTTTGGGATGTAAATATTTGACTATTTCAACCTCTCAAGTGAGCACAAATAATTTCGACAGTTTTCTCTTGGATGTGAAGAAAATGAATATTTCTGTACAGTTCATATCCAGTATTTGCACATCCTGAAATGTTTTGGAAATTACTATGCACAGAAATGACACATAGTTTTTGTGTGTGAGAGTAATGGCTTTTTGCAGAAAAAAACATGGTTTCCAGATAGGTACATGTTTTGGGACTTTTGTGTAAAAAAGAAAAGCAATATTGCACAGAAAAAGTGTGGCTATGTTTTGTTTGCACAGTATTGCTGGTAGCTTTTTGGTACCAAAAGCCTTTAAGAAAGCTCACAAACTCATTGTGAAGGGAACCAATCTCCCCTCTAGCTTTTGCTGGTATCAGTTATTTAGAGATCTATGAACAAGGAGGATCTAATTGGCTATTACATTTGGGGCTATGCATTTTTTCTTGCTGGATTCAAAGTGTTGCTGTATGTTCATAACCCCTAACAGGGATGTACCTTCTAGGGGCTTTAGCCAGCCTGGAACAGAGCTGTGTAATGCTGGCCAGGTCTAGGATATATTAATTGAGTGGGGGCAAGAAAGGGAACACATTTGCTGTTATTTTTTCACCTTAATGACTCCTTCCCCTCGTTACTATATAGCACCAAGGTGACCAAACCTGAACCTCTAATGGCTCTATGAAAGGAAAGAGTGAAACATGTATAGAAGTGGGGGCAAATTCTCATTGCCTCCATACTGCATGGAAAGAAAAGTTTTTAAACGTTAGGGCGCACATCCTTCTAACCCAAAGTGCCTGCCTAGGGTACTACAAGCTCTTAGCAGCTTAATCCTGCTAATTCTCTGCTTTGTTTCCTTTTGTATGTGTTTTCAACTGACACCTTCAACATTTTGTAGGCTAAGGAGGGAGAAAGTGTGATCTTCTAGATGTGGTTATAGATGTTGTTGAACAGGAACTGCCATCAGTGCGGTCAAGTATAATCAATGGAAAGTGGCTGCGGGATTTAAAGTCCAACTGTATCTGGAGGGCCACATGCTTGCTGTAGGTCCTAGCAGTCACTGTCGACAGGTTCTTACCAGTCTAATTTTGATTTTTTTAAAAATTGGAATCTTAATATTTGGATTTGGATTTTCAAATTATTTTTATTATTTTACTTTACCAACATGCATACTTCTATGTACCCAGGTATCTTAATTATGCAACTACCTTATTTTTGAGTGGCCCATTTCCTTTCCAAAATGGGCCACCCAAGTTTGATATTAGACGGAGGGACTGATTATGTTTGACAGGGGCATTGGGAAGCAATGGTGGATTGGAACAGGTAGAAAGTATTGTGGATGGATGAAGCTGTGGGGTGGTGTCAGTCATGTATCAGGGTGGGTGGGACTTACAGCACTGGAGCTTTTCAGAGGTACTAGCCACTACTGCTTCTCATTTCAAGACCCTTACCCTTCTGATTCAAACTCCATTATTTCTGGCTGAAAAGGGAAGTGGAGAGTGTGCTACTTGATTTTTATCACATCAGAGCTACTTTTTCACAGTCAGCCATGCTTTGAGAAGTTCTCTGTTTGTGTATAAAAGCATGTATTATGTTCAAGCAAAAAGAACAAGGGTTCTCTTTTGCTGTATATAAAGTCTTGCCATTTTCTTCATGTAAAAAAGGAAAGAATAGCCGCCAGCAGTCACTATATATATATATATATATGTATAGAGAGAGAGAGAGAGAGAGAGAGAGAGAGAGAGAGAGCTTTCTTTGACTGGTCAAAAAGATAAGTGGGTTGAATAGAGACAAGTGTTGTTTCTATATAAATTGTGTGCCAGCAGGTTTATCACTGAGCACTGTAGATTATGTTGAGTGCTGTAATCAGGAGGAAGAAAGGGAGGCTAAAATAACAGAGTGGTAGAACTATTTTGATTCCACAATCAGACCCTCCTTGACTCCTGCCCTCTGTGTGGAAAGTGCTTATGTTACAAAACAATGTGAAGCCAGTCCCCAGATATTAGTACTAGTTTTACTTCTTACTGGTATTAATTGAGAGAGTGTTTTTATACAAACTGCCATGGCTGCTGCCATCACATTTAGTTTGCACCCAAGGGTGAGAATTAATGAGTCAAGCCGAGGGCCAGTGGATAGAGCAGATGAATTAAAAGGCAAGTCTCAGAAGTGGTTGTCTTCCTTTAATAAATAAAGTTGTGCTTGAGAGGTTTCATAGAGGCCTTTAAATCAATCCAAACAATTCACCTAGATACATACTATTTCTCTTACAGAAATACAATAGATGGAAATGTTATATTTTGAGAGCATAAATCAAGTCTTTGTAGTCTAACCTTCATTAGAACTGGTATCTGACCAGATTTAAAGATGCTTGATTAGTGATTCTGAAGTAGATCAGTGATGTGAGAAGGTGTGGGCAGCCAAGTATATATATTATTGTACAGTTGAATTGGAGTGTAAACAGGAACCAGATATGGTAACAGAGTATGCAAGCTGATCAGTGTTTCTTTGGAAAGGAGATAACATTCCCCAAATAGCTGTGTCTGGTTTTCTTTGCTCCCTGTTGAAAAAGTCTATAGTCTTGGACCATCTCTGTTTAAGCTTGGGCTAAGGTATATAAATGTTCTCCCTCCCTACCCATACATTGCTTTTCAGAGTAATGGCTCTTAATGCCTCCCACATGCACAATATCTTGTTTTTGCAAGTAACTTTGGCCTCTCAGGTATGGAAATTCGCACTAACTATCATCTTGTCTTATTCTATAAGATGCAGATACTCCCCATCTTTTTAGGGCTCTACCTTTGAGAGTTTTTTTCCCCCTTTGGCCTTCAGGACATTTTAAAATACTTTTAAACTTTTTCTATATTTTTACTGATGCCTTTGTATGTATTCTAATGTTTATTTGTTTTAATATCTTGTAAGTCACCTTGAGTCCCAGGACTAAGAAAATGGTGGGAAAGAAATAAATAACTGGTCACCATCATCTTCACCATCACCACTCCACCAATGATTCTCAGAAGCATTGTCCCATCCCACCCCCACCAGCCTTTCTTCCCATGGCCACTGCTGCTGCTCCTTAGCGTCTGCAGTTTCTGCCTTCAAGAGAATGATTGCATCTGTAGAATGATCTAGGGAAGATCTGTAGGGACAAAGTTTTAACATCCAAGCCAAGTCAGTAGAATGCCATTCTCTAGATTACTGAAAGAGCAATCCAGACATCTTGTCTCTTTGAATACTGTCTCTTTCTTTTGATTAGCCTAAGTGGGGTCAAAAAGAACAGCCCATCCATTACGCATAGTAAGGTGGCTGGCTCGGGCAATAGATTGCAGAAGTTGGGAATTGCATGCTCCTCACTTTGTCTGTCACTATCACCACTCCTCCTGAGATCCTTGGTTTTTGATAGCTGGCCAGACTCTGGATGCCAGAGGTGGTAAAAATGATGGAACCAGGTGGCAAGAGAGCTTGGACTATCAGGTATGGGCACAGTTGAAGGAAAAGACATGTAATACTCATTGTATCACTGAAATAACAAGTTAGTCATTAAAATATACTGTATGTGAATGGCTTTCCTTCCTCCACTTCAAGTTGTACGGCAGATAATTTGAACCTTCGTTTTGGCCAACAGGTGTAAAAGCTATTATGATAATATTTCAGGGAACTGCTTATAGAACACAGTAGCATAATGTTAGAACTTTGTCTTTACTGAATCAACAAACACTTTCCCCCAGCAGTTTCACCCACCTCAGCTGTTTTGTTTGGGTCATATTTTAGAGATGAGGTAAAAATTTGTGAGGTGAAGAGAACTGGAAAACCTACTACAGTATTTTGTTTTCCCCAGAAAGCATGATCCTGGAGTGCTTTTTGAATATGGGGAAATCGGAATGGTCGCCACCATTAAAAAATGGTTGTCTCGTCTGCCAGTGCCTGAGGGCTACCACTATAGAGAACAGGAGTTGAATATGTACACAAAAACTTTTACAGTGTGTGTGCAGATCACTAATCCAGAACCTACATTTTTAAAAAAGAAAGGTGCAGGTTTCTTAAAAATATGCAGTCATAATGTGCCATTCCACACAAGCCTATTTTAAAATTTTAATAAATAGGAAAAACATTATTTACATTTATTTTTTTAAAAAAAATAAGGAAGTATTACAAAATAGCCAAATAAGCTTTATTTGAAAGCACAGCAAAGGTTGAAATTGCATCCCAAATTGTTGTTCCTCTGCAATCCTTCTCAGAAAATGATACAAATTACCCACTAACAGGTATTTATTTTTTATGTGGTTTGTGATTTCAAAGTTCAACTCACACTGTCAGATGTTGTCCTTCTTTTCTTCACCTCAATGATGCAAATATTAGACATTTCCCCAACTTTAACCTCTCTCAATTAAAATTTCATTTTGTTTTGGATTCACCATCAATCCCATCATTTTTCAGAAGTAATTTCAGCCTCATTCCTTTGTGAGCCTACTTGTCCCCAGAATATACTGCTGGACCATTGGCGACCTTCCCACAATCCAGTGGTGGGTCCTTATACCACACAACAGGTTAGCTGGGAAGTTGTGTATCAAATATTCATCTTTCTCCAAGTCTGGATTACTTGTGTGCCAAACTGCAGGGGGAGGGCAGACGATGAGAAATGTAAACAGACCCAAAAGAAACAGTGATTACATCCTGCTGTGTTGATTTATACACACCACATGACTTTAGAATTGGCACTCTATATGTATTATAAACCAAAATCCTAGTTTAAATGGTTTTATTTTTAATTATTCACATAAGCCTTTAGAGCTACTGAAAGGTTCATTCAAAAGTGTAGGATATAGGAAGTAGGAGTGGTGGCATTAAAAAAATTGGCTTTGATGCACATGATAGGAACTGCTGATTTGCAACTGAAAGGCATACATTAAAACATAACTTTGAAAAGAAAAATATACTCACAGTATGTGTGTTTACCTATTCAGATTTGGATAAGGAGAGTTAATTCAGAAATATTGTGCTTTTATTACTAAAATCTTCAACAGCGCTACAGAGTGATGAAATAGTTAGGATTTTTGCTGGCTGTACAGGAATATTGAGCAGCTGCAAAATAAATTGCAAATGGGGAGAAGAGGAAGTGGGTTTTAAAGCCCCATTTAAAATAAATCTGTGTTTATTACTATCAGTATTATTGCAGTATAGTTATACTTGTATATAATTATACTATTGTTGGCCAGATGTAATACCTTGGAGAAGATCTAGGCTGCATCTGCATTGCAGAAATAATCCAGTTTGACACCACTTTACTTGCCATGTTTCAATGCTATGGAATCCTGGGATTTATAATTTGTTGTGGTACCAGAGCTCTCTGATAGAGAAGGCTATCTCACAAAACTACAGATCCCAGGATTCCATAGCATTGATCCATGGTAGTTAAAGCAGGGCCAAAGTGGATTATTTCTGCAGTGCAAATGCAGCTCTAGTATTGAAATACAGTTGCTGCTTGGATTTGGGTAATTATTTTCAAAGAGTGGATATTCAAAGTCACAAATATCATCTAAATAAGCTATGTTCTGGTCTGGAGGCCTCTTCTCCAGCAACCACAAGTGCTAGTTTTAAAGAAATCATGAATTTAAAGCCAGTCAATCCAAACCATTCTTGATACTAGGCTTTACCTCTGGTGGCAATTATAAGGTTTCAAAATTGTCCAAACGCTAGATAGTAGAAACTGAAAGTGTAGTCTGGAATTTCATACTTTATTTGCATACTGAAGTGTTTCTCACAATTTCAAAAAAGCTTTCACCACTAAGGGAGTTTAACATTTATGGAATTTCTACATAGTACTTTCCATGCATGTGGAGTACTATAAGATTTTCACTTGTTAGAAACAGATTGGCTGCCATTTTACTGCTAGTCAAAGATGTTAGTTTTCTTCATTGAGTTGTGTCATCATCTTCTTCTGGCTAGTTGAACCCAAATGAAGAGCAGAATTTACATTAATGGCTGCAGAAAGCAGAGGTGTTCATAGCAGATTAACAAGTATGTATTGTTTTATTTGTCCTTTGTCCCTAAAGATCGTTTGCATATCCATTGGTCTTCATACTGAAAGTCAATCTCCAGTCAAGATCCATTACAGATAAAATATAAAAATAATATGATATTCTTATAGTCTCTAAGACTGGGTCTTTTGTATATAATGAAGAGGAAAGGATTACCATATAAATCACAAGATTAATATGTGTGCACCAGGAAATCAATAAACTGCAAGTGTCAACCCTGACTGTGAATGAAATGCCCATAAACACAGTATATAACACATTTTTACATAGCTGATCTATTAAACATTTACACATGTTTTTCATTGATGTGGGATTGTTCCCTCTAAATGGATTCCATTCCATTTTTAAAAGTTGATTTAAATGAAACAGACACCTAAAAAATCTTAACAAGCATAGTTGACCTTTGAGTAGAATTCTACTGAAAAAGTACTGTGTGTATCCATGTTTTCCAAATGTGTGCTTAGATCTCATTTGTGGAACAAATAAAGAAATCTACAGAGTCTGTCTGTTTTATGAAACAAGGAGCAAAAAAAAATCTATAAGGGCAGTGTGTGTAAAACAAATAAATAACATTCTACAGCATACATGCCAGACATAATGAAAACATTGGCATTAGTTTTAAGATGTATATAAGTGATGCGTATAATGGCTTGGCTGTTCTACCGTGTGCTGCTAACGTGCATAACTACAAACTATGGGAGACTGGTAATCAGAAGCCATTGTTTTTGTTGGAAACAGGAAATATTAACTCCTGACATGTCAGAGAAACATGTCCTGTGCTATAACAACATTAATGTATGTCACCACTGCATCAGAGGTGCAAGTCAGATACTGAATTTGAAAGATCTTTACAGCACGCAGGAAGAATACCAGGAAATACTGTTTTCTTAAATGGCAAATTACATTCTAAACATGATGTATTCTTCTGCATGATGTATTCTTTTTAATTATTTGCTGCTTGTGCTGTATCAGTTATTTATAAATTATAACATTTTCCTTGGGCTTGATCAGCCATTTCTCTATCAGCATTTTTCTGTTAATTTATTACATTTTATTCCTCTTATTTGAAGAAGGTTGGAGCAGCATAAATGCTTCTTCACCAATTTTAATCAGCACAACAATACTGCGAGAGCCAGTTCCATGTAAAATGGACTTAGAATGAAGGGAACCAACAAAACCACATGTTTAAACACCTCCTGCTGCCAGTGGGTGATGAATCTGGAACAAAGGAAACAAATTTGGTAGCCTTTCTGTTGTCGTTGTCATGCTGCATATTGGCAGAATGTCCGGTTGCCACTTTTTGTTTTCAATAA
This sequence comes from Gambelia wislizenii, assembly GCA_030847615.1. NCBI lineage: Eukaryota > Metazoa > Chordata > Lepidosauria > Squamata > Crotaphytidae > Gambelia > Gambelia wislizenii. Next base: position 80,074,497 of record JAUMIR010000006.1, on the reverse strand, counting down.
TATTCGCTTTAGGAGAGATGGTGTGATCTCTTTTACCACAGATATGTAAGAAAAGGGTTGGGCAGTGATCTGTGATGCTATGGTTGCATCATTAGGAGTTTTTAGATCAGTGGTTGGCCTTCCAGGGGTTTTGGGGCTTCTCCCAGAAGCTCAAGTCAGTGGCTGAGGAGAAAGGTTGAGATCACTGGTTTAGATGACCTCTGAGTTTCCTTCCAATTCTGTGTGAAGAATGCCTTTCCTTTCTCAGTGTATATAACTGAAAAAAATAATATGCAGCATGTGTTGTGATGAAAATTTAGGAAACATGGATTAAATCTCTATTCCTTTCTGAAGCTCTTTGGACTAGTCACTGAGCAGCTGTCAGGAGCTAGGGAGGGCAGAAATCTGTACTGAATTTCTTCCTGTGCACCCTCAAGAGTTTCCAGAGGGGCAAACAAACAAGGTGGTGGTCCCCTCCAGCCCCCAGCAGGCATTCGCTCCTGATTTAGGCCCATGTACCCCCCCAAGGTATAATCAGATCATCTTATTACCTACTACTTGTGTGCACTGAGGGTGCATTGCCTGAATACTGATTCATGGAAAAATGGAATGTGTTTCTCTGAATGTGTAGTTCTTATACACACTGACTGGGGAGGAGTAACATGTATCCTGATGGCACATGATCTGCACATGGCTTATTTGATACCCAAAAACTAGCCTTTTGCTTCTGCCAAATATAAGGGGTGTGCATTAGTGGCAGTAGATGAGTTGAACTGTAGCTTCTGGGAGAAATTGCCATCCAGACCTGACAAAGTTGACCACTCTTGTTCTGTACACTTTAAAATGCATTCTTTAAAGCTTCAAAGGCTTAGTAAAGCTCAATTTCTAGTTCAGGGAACAAAGGATCTTCTTTGTGGTCTCTGTGAATCACACAGCTGGGTTATTCCTGTGCCTGCGCAGAGCTTCGGAACCTTCTAGAATCGCTAGGCAGAACGTGCTTTGATACATTTTTGGTGGTAACTCTGCCCATCCTAACAGTCCCTTATAAGGGCTTCCCACCTAAAATCCCCTCAGTTCCTTTCTTTCCGCCGCGTTAGCAGCTTAAGGAACCTCTGTGCGCTAGGTGTTTTTTGTCTTGCTACTGGTTTTGACTTGGCTTTGGCTCTTCGACGACGATTTTCGCTCTCTCCTATGGCTTTGGCATTTGACTGATTTCTGGCTTTGACTCGTTTCTTCTGGCTTTTGACTACGGTTTCTGCTCACTCCTTCGGCTTGTCGCTACCTCTGACCTCTGTTACTGACCTCGGACCGGCTTGACGACGATTCTTCTCTTCTAATTATTGTTACGGTTATTGTGATCTACGATGTCTGCTAAAGGAGCATTTAAACGGTGCATGATATGCCAAGCTAAACTCCCAAATGCAGATGGCCATTCCCGCTGTTTGATTTGCTTGGGAGAATCTCACAATGTCAACGCATGCATCCATTGTAAGGCATTTACTCCACAAGCCCGAAAACATAGGCTCTCACGCTTGAAATCCTTCCTGGATGAAAGGGCTTTGCTCCCAGGCTCGGCTGCACCGGCGACCTCTGCTTCAGCTCCTCCATCGGAGTCTCAAGGCCGTGAACGTTCTCGATCTCCCCCGACCTCTGGACAGAAGCGTCGTCGGTCCCAGAGTCCGTCCAGGCGCCGTTCCACCGCATCGGATCCCGAGGCTCTCCATTCCTCACATCGACGTGCTCCCTTGGATTCGACTCGGGACCGTTCGACACCAGTTCGAGAACCAGTCCCCTCGACCTCTAAGCAGACCATGGGAGAAAAGGTGCCACCTACTACTGAGCCCCTTCCATCTGCTGCCGCCGCTGTATCCTCTGAGCCAGCAAAGAAAAAGAGGAAGGAGAAACATCTCTCCAAACATGCTCATGGTAAAAAGGATAAGATAAAAAAATCAAACTGGCAGAGCGTACTGCCCCAGAAGTCCCTCCCCGCTGATCAACTGAGTCTGATGGCAAGTTTCTGTGTCCACTGCCGGTATCCGTCCCGGATGTTGAAGTCCGTCATCCACGAACCCCACCCAGCTCTTTGGATGTGGTGACTGTGGAACTCTCCCCTGCTTTGGATGTTGCGAAACCCCCTGCACATGTCGAGTCATCGCCGGCTCTGGTCGTGTCACGGGACCAGCTACTAAGAAGCCACTCTAGATGTGGAGATTGTTGAACCCGAAGAGTTGCCTCGGAGCCACATACCTTCCATCAGGGATGATGTTGCGGCTCATTCAGCGTACGACTTGGCCCGATCTATTTGTAGAGCCCGTCTTGGTTCTCCATCGGGATCACAGATCTTCACTCCCAGAGGCGACCTCATTGATATGTCCCAGCCTGGGCTCCCGAGACCTCGTTCTCCCTCTCCTGTACCTTTGGATGTTGCATCAAAAAGAGATGTTCCTGTTCAGGTCTCGCCGCTCGAGCACCTCTGCCTCGAACCCCTCCAACTCCACAGCCTCGCTCCCCCACACCTACACGGCCCAGAAGCCCCTCGCCGGATGCATCATCATCTTCGTCAGCTGCTTCTTGGGATCTCTACAGGCCTTATTTGCCTTCTCCGAAGTCCTAACTCATGGATGACGACTCCACCTCTCCGACTGACGACGTTCGTGCCTTCGGAGAGCAGATGGTCCATACATCCCCCCACCCCAGAAAACTAGGAAACATTATGCTACAATACATCTAGTTCAGGGATGGCCAAGCCCTGAAGGTCAAGGGGTAAATTTTCAACTCTGAACCCACTATGTATCACACAAGTGCTCCTCTATTCAGAAGTCTACTTGCAGTTTTGTAATACCTTTTTGGTGTGGTTGGTTGAAACAAGGCTACCCCATGCTTTAAAGGTGAACTGCTGCTCCTAAAAGATTTTCAGTAGCAGTTGTTCTCCATCTCCCTTCTCACAAATTTCTGGCTTGAGATAGTCTGGGAGGAGCAAAGAAGGCCTGCCCAGGCCTTAGGGCTCCCACTCTGATCTAAACTGATAATGTTCAAATGTGTATTGCAAATTCGTCTTCTGAATTAGTATGCGCTTATCTGCAAAACATTGTGTGATGTGCATATGCTGAGAACATGGCTCTTGAAATGTAGTTATTCTGGTATAGTGCAACTTGAAACACTACAGCAGTACAGGTGACTTACATAATAGTCATTTTTGTTGGGAGTTACAATTTTGGAGCTGCTTCACCCACACTATAGACATTTTGCATCCTTTTTCTTACACTTGACGCCTACTGTTCTTTGTCTAAAGCAGGAGTGTGAAAAGTGCAAGTGGTATGGCCTCCTTTACTACCAAAACTCTTTCTCAGGTGCCCCAATTCTCAAAATATTTTTTGGGGAAAAAGTCATTTGTCATTCCTGGAAGCATCCAAGAATGGCAATTCTACAACCCCACTGAAGTTCTCCAGTCCCCAAAAAACAAAACAGAAGTGTTTTTGGATTGGAGGGGGGTATATTTTACGCATGGTATACAATATATACAAACTAGGGAGCAGTCTGCAGTGGATTATGCAAACAGAAAATTGGCCCCTAAACATGCTGAAATTATCTACCCTGATCTAAAATGTGGTGGAAGCTTTGGCATCTACATGAAGAACTGGGAATGCTTCTTGACTCTAAATATTCTACCCTTAATATGAGAGAGAACTCTTAGTTTGTATGTGCCTTCATTTTAATTGTGAGCTTGATTGACATGCCATTGAGCTCAGTAGTTTGAACCTCACAATGCACGAGGGGCCACTTTTTCATTTTTCACATGCCCTCTTAGTAGTCATGTGAACAGGGAGGTTCTGTTGTATTTCAAATATCATTGCTTGTCCTCTAAAATCTCCTACTATACAGTAATTATTAGATTACTAAATTCATTTGAAGACTTAATTCAGTGACACACTGTTGGCCATAAGACAATCCCAAACAGAGTAATACTTGAAGGCAAAAATCAGGAAGTTTGAAAGCTATGGATATACATTGTGATTGGGTTACTGCAGTACTTAACTACAAAACTATTCTGTTCTTATCAACCAGCATACATATAGGTTTCCTTAATCTGGAAATCTGAAATCTGAAAACCTCGAAAAACTGAAACTTTTTGCCATCAGCTGCCCGCTTCTGCCTTTGAGGCGGTGGCAGCAGCATTCCTACTTGTTCATCTCTCAGATCCTCAGTCTCTCTCCAGCCTCGCATGGCATATACAAAACAGGTAACGAATGAACAAGATGTGAGGCTAGAGAGAGACATTATGATCTGTGAAATGGCAGGAGGTGTATAAGTATATGTACAGTGTGAAGTCATAGGCTTTCACGGCCAGCATCCATAGGGTGGCTGTTTTTTGTCTTCATTCCTGTGGTTTTTTCTGGGTCTGGCTGCTCTTGTGATGTCTGATCTGGAGTAACCATTAGCCTGTAGGGCTCAGTTTAGGTGCCTCAGTTCATCCTCCAGGTAGTGGGGTTCACAATTCCTTTTTGCATGGTCTACCAATGTTTTTATTGTGCTTCTTTTTCCTGGGTGATGATTGGAGTTCTTGTGTAGGTATCTGTCCGTGTGTGTGGGTTTTCTGTATACCTTGTGGCCTAACCATTGGTTTGGTTTGCGGATGACTAGGACATCCAAGAATGGCAGTGTTCCTTCCTTATCTTTTTTCTTCGTGAATTGGATATTTGGGTGGATGCTGTTCAGGTGGTTCAGGAATGAGACCAAATCTTCTTCTCCATGGTTCCAAATGGTGAAAGTGTCATCCACATATCAGAACCATGTTGTGAGCTTTTTTGGTGCTGTTTCCAGGGCTTATTTTTCAAAATGTTCCATATAGAAATTTGCTATCACTGGACTCAGGGGGCTGCCCATGGCTACCCCATCTATTTGTTCATAGAATTTGTTATCCCACTGGAAATAGCTTGTGGTGAGGCAGTGTTTGAACAACGCTGTGATGTCCTCTGGAAATATTTGTTGTATGAGTGCCATGGTGTCCATTATGGGAACTTTGGTGAACATTCCTGAACCACCTGAACAGGAGGAGTTTGCAGGAGTTTACCGCATACCATGCAGCTGTGGACAAGTTTCCATAGGGACCACTAATGCAGTGTGCAAACATGAATCAAGGAACACGAGAGACACTCAGATTCTCAGCCAATCAACCAACCATTAACCAAACAAACACTAACGAGCCTTGCATTTCTATACCCAGAAACTAACCATTCAATTACACAAATTTACATATTCTCCCAACAGGGGTTTACAGGGGCATGTAAACTCCACACACACCCCTACCCAACCATTCTCTGAAGATGCCAGCCACAGATGCAGGCAAAACATCAGGAATAAACCATTCCAGAACACGGCCTCACAGCCCGGAAAAAAACCCAAGGAAAATCTATGGATGCTGGCCGTGAAAGCCTATGACTTCACACTGTGACTTCACAGCCTCACAGTCTGGAAAAAACCCAAGGAAAATCTATATGTACAGTATTTGCTAATATGGATATTCCAAAGTCTTGGGGCTGGGATCTGAAATACAAAACACTTCTTGTCCCAGGCATTTCAGATAAGGGATACTCAAACTTGTATAGTACTTCTATTTGATGTTTTTGAAACTTAAGTATAAGTGGACCATTTCTAAAAGTTGAGTTTTTGGATTTCATTCTCAGGCTGGCTGAAGGAGCAATCCACACAAGTTTGTACATGACTGATAGATTAGAGCCTGACAGTACATAGTTTTATGTCCTAGACTTGTTAAACATATGGAAGAACAAAGCTTAGTGAGAACTGATAAACTTGACTTCTGTGAAGGGAAGTGTTGCTAGAATTCCTAGAGAGTGTCTGCAACCCGTGTACAAGAGACATGATCTGTGTAAACATTGTACAGTTCGACTTCTCATAAGGTTTTGGCAATCCCTCATCAAAGATTCCCAGTTAAATTTAGCATGTGTGGGAATAAGATCACTGCTGCTCTTAAGATCAGTAACAGGTTAAAGAATAGGAATTAAAAAGTAGCAATAAATGGACAGACCACACAAGATAAGAAAGTAAACAGCTCCATGAATGGGACTGGCAATATTTAATTTGTTCATAAGTTTTCTGGAGTCAGAAGTGAGCAGTGAACTAGCTGTTGCTTGCTACTAAATTATTGAACAATATAAAAAACCCTCAAAGCTGTCTGAAGAACAGCTGCAAACAGGCTACAAAATAGCAAATGAAAGCCTGTGCATTGGATCAGAAAAACCATAAAGCTTTCACTTGTGGCCACAGAATACTGTGTTCCACTCTGATTCTTCATTTGGTATGAGCCTATGTGATATTTCAGGCATCCCCATTATAGGCTAAATGATTAGTCCAAGAAGATTACAGTCATTGAATCAGTCCCATAATGGACCTGTTCTAGTTGTGACTAATTGTAGGGTTTATTCATTTAAGTTCACCACTGAGTTTATGTATTAGAATGTATTTATAACACAGGTGGACAACTGTGGTCCTTCAAGGTTTTTGCTTGTTTGTTGCCTACAGCTCCCATCAGCCCTAGCCAGCATAGCCAACGTAAGAGACTGTGGGAGTTAACATTAAAAAATGAAACCCCAAATTATTTATTTGATTTGGCTCAAAATAATATTGAATTAGTAGCATTTAGAACCAGTGTGGTGTAGTGGTTTGATCACTTAACTAGGATAATGGGAGACCAGGGTTCAAATCCCCGCTCAACCCTGGAAAACCACTGGGTGACCTTGGGCAAGTCACATGCTCTCAGCCTCAGAGGAAGGCAATTCTGAACAAATTCTGTCAAGAAAACCCCATATTAGGTTCACCTTTGGGTCTCCATGAGTCAGAAATGACTTAAAGGAACACAACAAGAAGTAATATTTGCATTAATCAAATTTTACCTTTTGTATTTGTCTGAATCAAAACTTTAACCTGTCCCACTCCACCAGTTTAATCTTGTCAGAAGTAATTGGAAAAGAACTATAAACAGGGCTCCAGCATATCAATAAATATTTGCATAGAACCCACAGTCCATTGTTCCATTTGAAAAATCTAGCAGCTGTAAGAACATCAACACAAATAGAGAATTTGTGTGGAAATTATTGGAACAACCTTTATGTATCTCATTACTATGTTTTCTCAGACTTTGGAGAAGATAAATAGTATTCAGGTCAAGATAATTTGTTTTAACATCCAAGCAGTGGGAATCAAGGATACACACAGAGAACAACTTTACTTCTTATCAATAAGACTTGGATTAAAATGCATGGCCAGAATTCCTAAAGCAGTACAAGGCAACTGACAGGAAGTCTGTTTGGGATATAAACAGGGAAATCATGAGATAAGATTTGGAGTACATACTTCCTAAAAGCAGAGGTACAAAGGGTAAAATGTTGTGATGCTTAATGTTGTGTGGTAAAATGTTTTCCTAGTGTAATGCACTATTTTCAGAACTTGTACAATGCTAGGACACTAAGGGCCAAATGGAACAGTGAGAAATCCTACTATTCCACACATTGTCTCCTTCCATTGCTAATTCCCTCTTTGCAACTATGAACATGAGTATTGAGGGGTTCCAATGTCTAGTTACAGGAATCATTGGAGGCATAGACTCTATTTGTAATGTGGTTGTTGGAATTGGATCTTAGAAATGTTTAGGTTCACCTGTTATCAGTAAGCTTTTAAAGAACTGTGTCAGAACCCATTAAGGACCTTGATATGACACCTAGTAAGTATTACAAAGAATTCTGTCTTTGTAATTTCTGATACTAACCAACCTGATTTGTACTTCTCAAACTAATGTACAGATCAGACATTAGTTACCTACTGGCCTTTTCACTTCTCATATGTTCCAGCACAGTTCTCTGGTCAGGGGTATCATAGATTCATAGCAGAAATCAACAACTGGAGATCATCAAGGTTGTTCTTTGCATGCATGTGTCTGAGAGAACCTCTTCACTCAAGTTTTTTGAGTCTCTTGAGTCACATTCTGCTTTTCCTTTGGAGAAGGTGGGTGACCAGGCAGACAGGGAGTGGAATGTACTTTTGAGTATAAGGATTCTTCTCTCTTCAATAAACTGTAGGGTAGCTGTTATATCTCCCTTCAGGAAGAGAAAAGGAGAAGAGATGTGGATGATGTAAGTGCTAGCCTTGCTAGTAAGTTTCTTGACTCAAAATCTTATGTTCCAAAGCTATGCATAGCCAGTAAAAATAATTGCCAGTCAGAAATCTACACATTTCTACATTACCTATTTTTTTAGGCATAAAAGTAAATAATGCCATAGTAAACCCATAGGCTAATTAATGTATTTCAAAGTACAGTGGGCCATTGGTATCCACTGGGGTTTGGTTCCAGGACCGCCACCCCCCCACCCCCCTGGATACCAAAATCTGTAGATGCTCAAGTCCCATTATATATAATGGCATAGTGAAATGATGTCTCTTATATAAAATGGCAAAATCAAGGTTTGATTTTTGGATTTTTTTCAGAGGGTGTGTGTGTTCAAGCCATGGATAGTTGAGTCTTCTACACATCAATGTGAAATCCAGCATGTACTGAATACTCTTGAACTGTGGGGAAAATTCTTATATCTCACAATGTTGTCTTTTTTTATTATTATTATATTTTAAAATACACATTTTTTCAAAAATAAACATAAAATAAACTTCCTCTTCATCTGTGTTTGAACTCACAAAATGTCCGTTCTTGACTTGCCTTTATGGTTTCTAAATAGAGTATCACACAATATATTTGTAGATACATTGTTAATTAATTTCTTAAACTTATTATTACATATATTTCCACATCTCCATCAGAAGATTTTATGACATAAAATTTCTTACTATGATAACTTATATCTGATTTAATCTATAAACCACATAACTGTGTGTTCACCCCAATTTGTCTTCCAAAAATCAATTAAGTTCCCCCATTCCTTCCTGAATTTACTTATTGATTGATGTTTGATCCAACAGTTAAGTTGATCCATTTGTGCAGATTCTAAAAGCTTAAACATCCATTCTTCAGTCTTTGGTATATAATTCTTGCTGTGGTGGTCATGTATAGCATTAAAATTTTAAATTCTTTAGGAAAATCTCTATCGGTTATGTTTAATAAATACAATTCTGGTTTTAATCTGAAATCTACTTTTCAATTTTTTCTTATCTGACTATGTATTTTAACCCAATATTGTTTTGCTACTTTACATGACCACCACATATGGTATAATGAGCGGTCCATGTCACCATATTTCCAACAATTGCTTCTCTTTTCCTTGTACATTTTTGCTAATTTTTGTGGTGTCATGAACCATCTGAATAGCATTTTATAACAATTTCCCTTTAATTCCATACATGGGGGAAATTTCATATTCTTTTCCCATAATGATTCCCATTCCTCTAAACAGATATTATGACCAATTTTCTGAGACCATTTGGTCATGTAGTCTTTTATGGTTTCTGGCTCTAGGTCTAATTTAAGTAACAGCTTATATGCCCTTGATATTGTACATTCATTTTTATCCATTATTAATACGTCAAATTCTGTCTTGTATTGCTCTATTCCCAATAGTTTTTTATCCATATTGTATTTATCTATGATCTGCCAATATTGGAACCAATTGCATATTTTTTGTTCTTCTTCTAGCTCTTCCCTTGTTTTCAGTCTACTGGTCCCTCTCTGAAATTTTATTAGAACTTTGTACATCCACCATGTTTTTTCTTCATAAATCATTTCTGTTCGTCAAAAAGCCTCTTGAGGTGAAACCCACAAAGGCAGCTTACTATATAACTTTGTTTTTACTCCCTTCCATGTTTTAATAAGTGCTTTTCTAATGAAGTGTTTCTTAAAATTTCTATTTACTTTAACCTTATCATACCAAAGATATGCATGAAGACCAAATCTTAAATTTGCCACATGAGGGCCTTTCTGATGAAGAACATTAGACTGACATACACAAAGAATTGAAACAATAAGATTTGGTTTGATGTAATATCTAAGCATGAGGATGCAGTAAAGGCATGATCTACAGTTACATAAGGAAAATTAATCTAGGAGCCTACCAAAATCCTTTCTGGAGCTACTCAATAAATAAAAGAAACTTCAAGGGGGGAAAAAAGCCTAAATAAAGGAATTATGGCAGAGGTAGTTTTGGCTTTGACTCAGAAAAATATGGTAAAATTCTGGTGCCTGCTTGTAACTTCAGAAGGGAGAGTTCACTGTGACAGATTCTTATATATCTATGGCTTCTTGGGAAGAATGTTTTGTAAAATTTATTGATACTTCTCAGTTGGATGATACGGTGAAACCTTCATATTAGCACTATCACCTTTTTTTACACTTGTGGATTCCTGTTTGGTTGTTGTGTACCTTCAAATAAGTTTGGACTTATAGCAACCCAAAAACAAACCTATCATGGGATTTTCTTAGCAAGATTTGTTTTAGCCAGTGCCTTCCTCTGAGACTGTGACCTACCCAAGGCCACCTAGTTGGTTATTCATGGCTGAGCACAGATTCAGACCCTGGTCTCCCAGAGTCCTAGTATAACACCCAAACTACTACCCCATGCTGTCTCATCTCTTTTTACTGCTAGTGAAATAAAATTTTGAATTCCTGCAATGAACAACAATAAAGCCCCAGAGGAAAATGTAATTCCCCTACCTGATATACTTAAAGCTTCTTCAGATTGGTGAGTCCCTATTTTAGCTACTTCATCTGGCAACTTTACCCAAGAGGGGACTTCCTCAGTTGTAGTATCTTTTTAAAGAGAGGGACTTTAATGATCCCAACAGTTACAGATCAATAGGTTTGTTTGACATCATAAGCAAAACTTATGCAAGACATCCCTTTCAGAAGTTTTCTTTCTGTGTGATTAAAAACAATTTACTGGCTCTAGAACAGATCAGATTTAGACCAGGACACTCATTGTTTTTTTTGGTAAATATCTTATAATATTAAATATGCTAAGGTTACTTTTATATTGCTTTCATTGATCTTAAAATTACATTTGACTAGACATCATTTATGGAGAACACTAATTAATCTGAATATAGATATCAGACTTTAAGACCAAATTGGAGACCATTATACCATCACTGCATCTTGTAAGTCTCGCCAGTCATTCAACTCTGTTAAAGCTTCAAAAGTGATACGTAAATGATACAGTGAATTTTCTATCAGGATCACTTTTTTCTTTAATATTACATCACCTTAAAAGATTACTGGAAAAGTTATAATTGTAAGTTATAATTGTAAGTGAAATTTGTTCAGTGTAAAACATGCAAGAACCAAAATCATGGGTTTTAACAGAAGGCTCCAGACCAATAAATGCTCAATGAATTAGAAATTATTGGGTGACAAGCTCTAGAAGAGCATATACTGACTATGCTAGACAGAAACTTAAAAAAAAAACCTATGTGTGGCACTCTCAGATATATAACTGAAGGAGGTGGTTTAGTTTCTTAATTCTTAAACTTCTTCCACAGACACTATATGGAGCTGCAGTTGGAAAGACTGTTATGTTACAATTTCTAGAAGCTGTCCAAAATAAATTGGTTTATTTTTTTGGCTGGTCCTCCTTAAACATTGGCATTCTTAGTTAGACTTGAATTATCACTATTATTCATAATGACTTTGGTACATAAAGCAATTATTAATTACTGGTTGAAGATTTTAGTTTGCTCTTCCAGACTTTTAGTATTAATATATGATAAGATGAAAGAGTTGTACAGGCATTAAGTACAGGCAATTCATGAAAGAGTTGTACAGGCATTAAGTGTAGTTTGTAAGTCTGAGCTTTCAGAACAACATGTAAGAAGTGTCAGTTTTTATGCTGCCAGACTCTCACTGCAAAATCTGACTGTTCAAAAAGTTGTAGGATTATTATGTACCACGAAATCAACTGATTTTTAATGAATGGATTACCACCACCACCCTACCATCCTGTTTTACTGAGATTACATACTTTGATTACAGAAATCCCTTCACCAAGGCATATTATTAGTTTGAGCATATTATCTCTTGCTGCGTTACTCGAATTGCGTGGGGTCCATGGGGACCCTCTAATGTCTTAATATTAATTTGGAGAAATTAATTAATTAATTTAATTAACTTGGCATGCGAGAGGCCAGGCAATGATGGGATCTTTTAACCTATGTATAGTGGTAGTAACAGAGGAAACTCTAAGCCAAAAGGTACAATTAAATTATCTTTACTGGAAATTAATATCAACAAATTCATACAAACACTCAGGCTTCAGATAGTCACATAAGGCTATCGATAGTTGGAAGTATTTGGATAGAGGAATCGAGTAAGGAGATGGCAGGTTATACTACACTGATCCTGCAAGACTGAAATCATGAAGTAAACCAACAGTGAAGAGGTCCGGAAGATAGACTAGTGACATAAATTGATGTGAAGTTGAAAAGCAGGGGATTTGTGCACATCTGGTTACGCAGTCTTGACGTGGAGTCAAGAGGAAGATGAACTGTGTGCACTTGGTGGTGTTTTGGGGTAATATTTATATGAAATAATCCTCCTGAAGGCATGGGCTTTTGAGTGGAATACAGTGTTTCTCAGAGGTTCCCAGAGCTAAACAATGGGTGCTCCAGAAGAGTTAACGATTGTTAATGGGTGCTATATTTGGAATTGAGTAGGAGTAGGGAAGCTCTTTTGTTGGAAGATGATGAAGGAAGGAAGGACCTGTTTTACAAGCAAGCATCAAGGACTCTGCTACCACTGAGGAGATTAGTGAATGACCCACCTCCAGGTGTTAAGTTCTGACCTGAGTATTTGGTTTGGAGGATTTCCAAAGGCCCCCTCTCTTGGTTACACATGAATCCAGCCTTGAGATTAGGCGGTCCTGGTTTGCCTGCTGTGGATGGCCACATTAAGCCAAATTACTGAATATAGCCAATTATTAGATATTTAAAATGGGGGCTCTCAGGGTAGGTAAAAGCTGAATTAGAAAGCTGCTGTAATGGGACTTCATATAAAGAAAGAGCTTGTCCTTGTCACAAGTCTGTTGAGAACTTGGCACATGATTCTTTGATATCCTATATTTTGGTTCAGTGGGTAAAACTTCTGAAGCCCATTTTAGAACAGTTTTCAGGAAGAGTGGATCAAGAAATTAATGATGTTATTATCAAACAAAGATACATTTCTCACACTCCAAATGACAAGGCTTTACCACTTTGGTTCTTAAGTTTAAGTCAAATTCAAAGCATAAAATCTCTGTGGTAAACAAAGCTGATTAAACCAGGGTATCACTCTGGGTTTCCTTTTATTAGCTACTGAATTTTTACTCAGTTTTATAATGTGTTGTTCTTTTACCATTTAAGATACTGTTTCAGTATAGTATATATGGATATGTTATGCTTTAACTTACTGTTGAAATTTTATGCTTTATTGTATTGTAATTTTTTTTACTGTGACTTTGTGCCAAAGCAATGAAAATAGTTGTTAAAAAAAATTAAGGCAATTGGCATATGGTGCCTAAAACCTTTGCTTGCAAATCTACTTACAGAAGACAAGTACAGTTGCCCCTCCCCATTTGCGGCTTTCACTCTCGCAGTTTTGATTATTTGCAGTTTGCTCAGCAAGCACCACATTTAAATCAGCTTCTCTCCCTCGCACACAAGGGAGAGGAGCTGATTTAAACGGAGTGCTTGCTGGGTGAACCGCACGCCCAACTCTCCGCTCTCCTGGGGCTTGGCTCCATTTGGGGTGGAGAGCCAAGTCCCGGGAGAATGGGGAGTTCGCACAAAAGGCGCTTTTCAGCCACACACACACCCCGCCCTTCCAAAAGCCGTGATGGAGCTTTCCAAGCCTTGTTGTGGCTTTGGGAAGATGGGGCTTGGCTGAAAAGCCTCTCTGCCACTGTCACTCCACCCCTCCCAAACTTCCCAAGGGGGCTATGGGGCTCTCAATCCCCAAAGCCCCTTCGGAAAGGCTGGGGGAAGGCCAGCCAACCTCCCACCCACCCACCCGCTGCCCTTCCCAGGCCTTTGCAAAGTGGCTCTCGGGCTTCAAAGCCCCAGAGCTGCTTCGGGAAGGCCAGGGGGAGGCTGGCCAACCTCCCGGCAGCCACCACCCTGACCTCCCCGAAGCGGGTATGGGGCTCAAGAGCCCCATAGTCGCTTCAGGAAGTGTGGAAGGTAGCGGGGGGTGGCAGCCAGGTGAGTGGGAGGCTTTTTAGCCACCCACCCACCCACCCCCGCACTTCCCCAAGCAGTGATGGGACTCAAAAAGCCCCATCGCCACTTTGAAAGGGTGGGGGATTGCAGGTGGCAGGGGGGAGGCCTTTTTTATTTGTGTTTTTTTCACATTTGTGGTGGTCTTGACCCCCTAACTCCCGCAAATGTGGAGGGACGACTGTATTTTTTTCTCAAGCTGTTAGCATAATTTGCAGCATTAAACAATGTGTTGCATCCTAAGCATTTTTTTAATTGGTGGGGACATTGTAGGAATAAATTGTTAATATCTTTTCCGTAAGTATAGTTAAACTATGTTATTTATAATGTACAGCACAAGCAGTGATATTACAAAGTATAAGAGGATACATCCCTGTGGCAAGGAATTCAGAATTTAAAATTAAGCACAATGGAAAAACAGAAAGATGGGGAGAGGTGTGGAGGCATCAGTGAACAGGAAAAGACTATGCTGTGTTTTCAGTTATACATACTTAGATGTACTTACAGGTTTATGCTACAATATTAAAGTTGCTTACAAAGGAATGAGGCATGCTGATTCTGATGAAACCTGAGTAAATATGATTCAGCTAGTACTGTCTCTTACATGGAAAGTAAGTGAAGTCCAAATACTCTGGCTTAACTGGTTTGTGCATTTGTTCATTAAAGTGGTGAAATTACTGCTTATGCTGGCATAGGCTCACTAAAGTGGTGCTAAGCCAATGTAAACTGTCAATGAATGACTGCCTTAAATTAATAGTTCTGATTAACTACTATATGTGAAATCAAAGGCTAACTGTTACTCTGTGACCTGCACACTTGACTGGTCTCCTTCCGCATAAGTCTCAAAGAACAAGAGGTAAAGTAGGATAGCCTAGACATGACTCATCACTTACTCTACAATGCAGCCAAAGGACACATAAAAAATAAACAGAGCAGACATGAGAGCAAGAACAGCATGAAGTAGTCTTGCTTGGTGAATGTAGTTTTCATGATATCAGAAATGTACCACAGGGACTTATTTTTCAAAGATTTGGTGCATAATTATATTTACCCATATCTGAGTGGTTCCAGTGAGACTTTACTTTGCTCTAGCATGTGTTTGCCAGTCCTTAACAATAGGCATCCTTATTCTTACAAACCTATTTTTGGTTATTGAATATTTCCAAGATTAAAGTTGATTGCAGACATCTTTTTAAAAACTGTTATAATACAATGCCTGTAATAACAGGAGTGAAAATGTAAATGTGTAGGTAAAATTTGTGCATGAAGTTAGTGAGCATTATTTCCAACTACAGTATCTTACTGTCCAATTGTTCTTACTGGCCACAAAGTAAAGTTACAAGTGATTACCTAGTGTCGCGTTTAGGTATCAGTGTAGTTTTTAGCTAGGGATCATAAAGCAACTACTGAAATCAGTTCTCATGTTTGATTTCTATCTGATACTATCTCTACAATATGAATTCTATGGTTATATTTTTATTGGGAATATGAATTTTGAATGTGCTCCATCATAGAAAGATCTAAGATTAGCAAATTGCGGTGTGGGGATTATGGATATTATCTCTACAGTACAATAAATCTGAAATACCTCTTCACCTATGATGTGTGCCCAGCAAATGGGACATGCTTATTAACACACATGGGACATGCTTATTAACACACAAAGGAGATAATAAAATATCCAGTTGGTGTAAGAGGATTTATATCTGTATATAGAAGACTAAAACCAATAACATTTTTGACAGTGCAAAGAAAGTGAGGTTCAGATCTAGGGCATGTTGTATTTTTTTTTTAAGTTAGAATGGAGAAGGGTGATGTCAGAAGGGAAAAGGGTGCCTGTTCCTTGTTCATTCCCTGCCATCTTCAGTAAAATAGGATCCTGGTTTGTTGGTCTAGTGAATAGGTATTCTGTGACTCATCTTGGCAAAAAGGATTATAAAGAAATAGAGCTAGTTAGGGCACACATTTTATTTAAAGGAATTTTTTTTATCATTTGGGATACCATAAGTTTGCAAGCTGTAATGGTTTTAGAGCTGTATGATTTTAAAATGGGCTGGTTCATATTGAAAGAGCGGTGACAATTTCTAATGCTATGATTTCAGCAGTGGCCTTGTAAAAACTATTGGCCTTAAAAAGCCCAGGTTCTAAGAATATTTTATATTTTAATAGAGTCTGGACTTCTGTGAGTTTATAGTATCTTGACTGTTTTGCTACATTTATAGTAACATATTCAATATTCACATTTATATCCATTCCCTCATGGACATAAAGTTGCTCAGGACAGTTTATGCAGGGTTGTATGATCTTATCTTTAGAACAGCTAGATAGACTAAGAGACAGTGACCTGACAAAGCCAACTTTTTGCGCTTACAAGTACTCTTCTAGCCCATCATTATACCACACTACTATGGAATATTATGTTTTTAATATGTCAAAAGGGTGAAATCTTTTTAATGAATTGTTAAGGAAAGTAAGGTTTTTAAAAGAATAATTATAGTTTTATTTTGAAGTTATTTTTGTAAATGGTATGTTCTGTTTTATCAATAAATGTAGGCAGCCCCTTTGGATAGTTGCATATGGTTAATTTACATATTGCCTTTCTTACGATTGTCCACATTTAGAGGAACAAAAAGAAAAGTGCAGCGACATTTTAGAACCTGTGAAATAAATATGCTGTGCTAGCAGAATGGGAGGAATCTACTTTTAGACATTCAACTACTTCCCTCATTAAGATTCTTTTTTTAAAAAAAACAAGAGTTCAGAAGTCTATAAACCTTTGGATATTGACTTCTTAAAAAATTAAAAAGTAAACAGTTGTGTTCAAATGACAGTAGCTGGCATAAAAAATGAGCAATGACCTTAGCAACTACAGAATGTTAATACTGTTTATTATCTTAGTGCTGATAGTTTGTTGTTAGAAACATTCAATGAATAATACTTTTCTGTTAAGTTGTATTGCACAACAAGCTATGCATTGTAATAAAGGATGTAAATGGCTGCTTGATCCATGTGAAGAATTCTCATTTATAGTGTAATTTAGATCAAAAATCGAGCCCATTGTTTTTACAAAAACTATATGGATTGCCACTAAAGATGCTTTTGAAAAAAACTAATAGTGTATTTATCCATTGTGGATAAGTTAGGTAATAGACTTAAATGAAGATAATCTATTTTTCCATGCAAAAAGATAGAAGTTAAAAGTACTTTTTAGAAATGGAAATATGAAAAACATGACCTCTACTACTTCAATTCCATAAGGTGCATGTGGATGTTGTGCCACCAATAGAAAACTGTGCTCGTTATAGCTACCTTTGATATAGAAGATAGTACCTGGATTGATATCTCTGTAAATTATGTGCACTGTGTGTGTGTGTATGTGTATTAGCATATTCTTAGAACTTGGGCTTTTAAAAGCCACACATACTATATATATTCTCTGAACACATCTCATCATTGAGAGAGTGCTGCAGACATGAGTCCCCTGATCTGCAGCACCTTGAAGGCCCTTAGTTTGGGGTTCTTCCTAGATGAAAAGCTAGGCTTTGGGAGTCATATTTGCTCATTAAGGACCATAAGTGTGAATCCCAAAAGTTATGAAATTGTAAGTCCAGCAGAATTTACAGGTTGCCAGATGTGTATATATGTGTATATATGCACACACACACACACACACACACACACACACACACACGTCTGGCATCCTGCTTTAAAAGGTGCAAAGACAGACAATTTAGTACATTCTAAGCACCATATACCACATCATCAACAGTTGCATGATGAGCAGGATGTAGGATGTTGAAGGAAATCTTTTTCATTGTCAAGACCTCATGAACAGTCATGGCTGCAAGCTATAGCACTAAAGCAAGATGCCTGTAATAAAGTGGAAGCTATGCCATTTGATGAACTTAGAATAATAGAATCTTAGAGCTGGAAGGGACTACAATGATCATCTATTCTAATCCATGCCATGCAGGAACACACAACTAAAGCACGTGTGAAGGATGCTCATCCAACTTGTGTTTAAAGCCTCCAAAGGTGGAGATTCTGCCACTCTTCTTTGAGGCAATCTATTCCACTGTCAAATGGATCTTACGTACAGTAAAAAACTTCTTCTTAATGTTTAGGTGGAATCTCTTTTCTTATAATTTGAATCCATTGGTTCTAGCCTCTGGAGCAGCAGAAAGAAGCTGGCTCCAGCTTGTACATGACATCCCTTCAGATATTTAAAGATGGCTATCATGTCACCTTTCAGTCTTGTTTCCTGTAGATAAACATACCCAGTTCTCTAAGTCATTCCTTACAAGACTTGGTTTCTAGCCTTATCTTGATCACCCTTCTCTGGATAAATTTCACCTTGTCAATATCCTTCTTGAATTGTGGCACCCAGAATCTCCACATTTGTGGGTTTAACCTTTGGAGATTTAATTATTAACAGATTATTTGCTGCCACCTCTGCTGCACCTCTGCTGCTCCACCTCTGCTGCTCTCTGCCATTTTTAATAGGGACTTCGATAACACCAGTGTCCATCTTGAGCTGGGTTTTTCAAGTGGTTTTTCCTGTGCCCCTAACCCCTGCAAATGTGGAGGGATGACTGTATTCCAGGTGAGTTCAGACCAAAGCAGAATGGAGTGGCACTACCACTTCCCTTGATCAGGATACGATACTTCTAGAATTGCATTGGATTTTTTTTTGGCTGCTGCATCACACTATTGACTTTTTTTTTTCTGCCCACTGTTGGGTTCCTGTACTATTGGTCCAGTTCCTCCATATCATTGAGGCTATTGCTCCAGTACTTGGTGTCCCCCTGCCCTCTGGAATACAGTCTCTATCTCCTATGTAACTCAATTTGAAGCCCTTCCAATCAACCTGACTTGGTTTATTTGATGTGAAAACAGATGAGAAGCTAGACATAGACTACAGGCTCTCTAACATAGCAAAAAAAAAAAAAAATGGAGTCGTGGCATCTTCCTCCTCCTCTACTCCTCCTTTTCATTCCTGGTCTTACTCCAAATATTACTTGAGGAGTGAATACTCCCACCCATCAATCCACTGCAAATCCTCATCCTCTTTTGCAACAAAGCAAATATATTATCCAGCTTTTGACTAGGTTCATTTCCAGTATCCTTGTTGCAGGCTTGCAATTCCAGTTCACACCTTACCATTTTACCCAAACCATCTCATTTCATTTCCACAAGACTGATGACCCATCACCACAGTTAATTGGGTTGTGTCTGTTACACAGTATGACTACCAACTAGAGTTCAATTTACTCCCTCCCAGTACTATTCATGAAATAGCATCATCCTCCCCTGTGACAGAGGATATAGGAAAGCTCCTTTGAAAAAGGTGCCATCAAGCATGTACTTAAAAAGGAGGAAAGAATCTGGTTCTATTCCAGATATTTCACAGTACCCACAAGGGACACAGGCATTCACCTGATTTTAGACTTTTAGGATGTCAACATCCATGTGCTCATTCAATGCTTGTGCCTGGTCACACTAGCCAAAGCACTCCTTCTTTTTTGAAATTCTAATATCATAAGGGCACTTAAGGGAATTATTTATTTCTTTAGGGTGCATCACCTCCCAGCCTGCAAGTGCTCCTGAAGCGAACAAATAAAAACCTATTAAAACAATACAGAGATAAAATTAAAATACTCTCTAAAAATTCCTAAAAGTAGTCTTAAAATAATCCTAGAATCTAGTTTTCAAACAGTTAAACAGCTGTTTCAAACACTGGTGCCATGCGGAACAGCACTGTTTTGGCTGCCCACTGGAAGCTTACAAGACCTGAAGCCAGCTGAACCTCCTTGGGTTAGGGAGTTCCGCATTTGAGCCACTGCTACAGAGAAAGCCCTGTTACATTTACCCACCAATCTAACTTCACGAGGTACTGGGATGTTATGGTCCTGGTGTCCCTAGTTTCTGTAGCTATTTAGATGACTGCAGGAGTGATAGAAATAGATGGCTCAATAGTTGGGTGGGTTGGGGTCTCTCCTTGAGTAGAGCAAAGAGTACAAAAAACTTGGGGTGGAAAAAAGGAAGCCGAATAGGCAAAGTGCTTGAGCAGAAAATGAGCCAGTGGGAACAATGGAAGGACCTCATTAGAGATGAAGAGTATTAAATTTGAAGATTAGAATCCAACCTAATGCACAGCTGGTTTTGTGCTGCCCAAGCTTACTTGTGTTCCAACAAACTGCTTTTGAAGCAGTCAGAAGCTTTTTTTTTTAAGCATTTATAATATAGATTAGGGATCTGCATTTAAATGTTTAAAAATGCATCCAAATCAAAAGCCTAGAGGGAACTAAGAGAGCATGTTTAAAGTAGTCATTTCAATCCCAGCTAGTGACTAGGAGCTGGAGCTTAACTGTGAAAAACAGTGCATAAGATTTAAGGAGAAAAGAGAGGCAATCCTGAGAAAACAGAGGTTTTGTTGGTGTGTTCTGAATTAACTGGTAAATGGGAGGGAGGGGTGTTGCAAAAAATTTAACATTCTAAAACAGATAAGTGTTACTGGAATGTGGTAAACTGAAGCAGAAGACAAAACATCAATTCATGTTTGAACAAGACCTGTACAGTTACTGAAATGATGTATTGTTTCATGACATGGTTGCACATAATGGACCATTTCTTCTTTCTGCTTTATATAATTAAAAACAAGAGGTTGCCTGACATTTGTTTTCTTTTCACCCTAAATGGTAGGAAGGCAACATTATTTGTTTATTATTTGTTTATGTTTATTTTCTTATACACTTACTAGTTGCTTCTCCTAAAGAACTTGCCCCTGGTGGCCTGGAAAGCTAGCCTAAACCTACCAGGCATATCATTTCTTTAAACTGATATAATCATTTATTTAGTTAGAATTGGTTCTATTTGGATGACTGTGTTGTGTTTCATAGAAATAGTTCTGGGCCCCAATACAAACATTCCTAAGTCATCAACTAGGAAAAAAACATGGATAGAACTTTGGAAGTCAGTGGAGTCACACTCAGTAATATAAGCTGAGGATCTTGTCTGAAGCCAAGCATGAAAGACCCTTCCTTTTCACAAAGTTTGCTTTCATTGAGGCTTAATAGAAACATAGCACTGGATATATTACATTTGCCTGCCAGTCAATTATTGAAGTTGGCATTCACTTTAGTTGTCCATGGAATATGTAAAATGTTGGCTAATAGTGGTAATACCTGACC
The DNA here is from genome assembly GCA_030847615.1 of Gambelia wislizenii. Lineage (NCBI taxonomy): Eukaryota > Metazoa > Chordata > Lepidosauria > Squamata > Crotaphytidae > Gambelia > Gambelia wislizenii. Next base: position 80,053,129 of record JAUMIR010000006.1, on the reverse strand, counting down.
CAAAACCTAACTGAATAGATCTGTGGACAATTTTGGCATCTAAATGTAGCAGGAGATCAACATGTTAAACTTTACCATGTATTTTAAACAGAGTTTGACTTGCAGTTACCCAATATATAAAACAGTATGCTTCACTGAACTGAAAGATATACAGCCAAGCACTGCTCTCCATTGAATGGAATGCAGTTTGGGGGCTTATACTTTTTCTCCCCACAGTGGCAAACTCCTATGTTTTTAATATCATTCTTTTTTACTTTATTGATAAGCCATTGCTTGTCTCACTCCATTAAGCTGGTCTAGACTCCAAGATTGAGCCACACTGGTCTCTTGGGTTTTAGATGTTGTAGCAAGTCTTCAGCGCTCACTCAATTCATATTTCTTAACTATACTACCTGAATGAATGATGGATTGCTTCAAAATGAAATCATTCAGTTCTTAAACCGGATGGTTCCTTTTTTAAGTTCAAGAAACCACTCAATAAAATTATGTGCCAATTCTGTATAAATAACTTTACCACAAGAATAAAGGAAACTGTAATTTCACAGACTTTTGTTTTATTTAGTTCATCTGTTTGCATTTATGAATAGTGAGAATAAGGAAAAGAACACTGGTGTAATAGGCACTGAGATAATGCAGCTTCTGTTGGTGGTGAAATGAACCATAACTGACTGGAACAGTTTCATTCAGTGGTATATCATTAGACTCCAAAGAGGCTTTGATGGTGCTTAATAGATTTTTGCAATTATCATTATTAAGAATACATTTTTATGATCTTCCTGAATGGATGAGAAAACAATGATTTTTAGCAAATCTTCTTTTTAAAAAAATAGTGCTTCCCAATATAATTCCCAAAATTATAAGCACTATTTCTTCTCTAGGGATTACTGTACATAGAATTATTGACCAGCATATCTATAAGTTAATATTAACATCATGTATAACCACTATCAGAGAAATAAAGAAGCACTTGTAATCAGGGAGAAATAAAAAAAATACTTTCCATTATGGGCAGTATCTTTAAATTTGGTCATCCCTTTAAAGGGAGGAAAAGGAATTCTTGTATATGGGGTGGAAAGGACTGATGTAATTCTTAGCCAACCCGTAAGTTTCCCTGCACTGTTCCCACACATCCGCTCAAGGTTCTGCTGCTTTATAATTCACAAATCACTACATGGAGAAAATGTTCTTCTTTTATGAGGAACACCAGTGAATCAATTTCTCAAAAATACCACTTAGGACTTCCTGTGAGAAGCTTCTTCTTGTTGTGTGCCTTCAAGTCATTTATGACTTATGATGACCCTCAGGTGAAATTATCACAGGGTTTTCTGAGGCTGAGAGTGTGTGACTTGCCAAAGGTCACCCAGTGGATTTTCGTGGCTGAGCATGGATTTGAACTCTAGTCTCCAGAGTTACAGTTCAGCACTCAAACCATTGTGCCATGTTGGCTCCTCAATAGGAGGCTAGCACCATCTACCCCTAAACCATACCCAGTTCATAAACTGTGGCTTCCTGACTCCTTCACTTCTATGTGTGTGTTTGTGTGCCTTTAAGTCACCTATAAACATATGGTGGCCCATGAATTTCATAGGGTTCTCTTAGACAAGGAATACTCAGAGGTGGCGTTGACAGTTCCTTCCTCTGAAATATAGCCCACAGTACCTGGTATTCATTGATGGTCTCCCATCCAAGTATTAACCAGGACTGACCCTGCTTAACTTCCAAGATCAGATGGGATCTGGTGCCTTAGGTATTTAGGCCCTTTCTTTATTTCTGGCTTTGGTTTTAATTTCCACCCACCCACTCACTTTTCTTGGTACAGCTGAGACAATGACTACATTTAAGGTAGCCCTTTCCTCTGGGGAGATCATTATGCCAACATTTAGGAGTGAGTGGTCTGTTATAAGTGGTTCCCAGATGGAATATGAGTCAATAATAAGATGCTGCAAAAATGTTTTAAAAATTACTAGAAAGGATAGAGGATCATTGTTCAATACAATCCAGTTACTGTGCATGAGACAAGAAACATTGTAATGGTCTTTGGCTGTAGAATGGAAAGTTTTGGTTAAATGTCAGGCAAATAACATTGGTTTAGTAGTGGAATGGGTTTTTAATACTTTTACTGGAAGTATAAAGGCAGCTAGAGAAACATCTGTCAGTGGTGGTTGAGGTTTAATTATTTCTGCATCAGCAGAGAGGAAGATCATTTTGTGACCTCAGCCAAAAACCTAGGGTGGGGTTGTGTGGGTAAAGCAGTGAGGTTCAGCAAGGAAAGGTTGCCTTGATTCTCAGTGATTCCCGCTGAGTTTGGTGGAATAAAGAATACACGTTGCAGTCTGTAAAGTAGATAACCAGGGAAGAGGGCAAGTTCAGCTCTCAAATCAATGGCATCCTTAAAAGCCAAATGAGGCATGACATTTATTGTCATTTATCTCATGTGTCTTATTTCTCATACTTAATAGCAGACTTCAGGATCTGTCATTTAAACTGGGACTTGTACTTCAATTTCAAACATATTTGCTAAGCCCCATAGAACTCAATAGGACCTGCTTGTGAGTAAATAGGATTATAATTGTGCTGGTGATAAAGCTTGATTAGGAGTCCTCCATAGTTCCCCAAAGTTTCTTGTGTTGACTACAGTTCTATCAACATCTACCCAAAGAAATCCAACAGTTTCAAAGATGCCTGGTTTCGGATTGCATAGGTGTACTTTGACATTACATCCAACAGTAACAATAAGAAAGTTCAGCATGACTGCATCTCTTAGACATGTGTAACCAGTTACAATATAAATTACAATGCATTTGCCTGTATTTTACATCTAACAGTAGTGGACTTTTATATTGTTTCCACCACTATGAAACAACACTAGATAGGTGGCCAGATAGCCTAGTCCTGTGTAGAATTCAAGTAGTCCATCCAGCCTCAGCACATAGCCAAGTTCACATAAAAGTCTAGCTGCTTGGCAGATAAAGCAGAAATGATGATGCCTGCACAAAGTAGATCAACTTTTCTCACTTCCAGCTGATGGAATGAGAAGATTGGAGTTGTGACACCACAAAGCGAACTTTTTCAGACTGTGACTTCTAACAGCGGCAAGGGGATGAGATTAATTTTATTATGGGAATTTAAATTCTCCAATGAAAACTTTGGCTAACTATGTGTTGACACCAAAAGCAACTGTTCCCCAGTCTCTGCTTATGCACATATACACTCTCCCAAACTATGGGTTGACACAGGGGATGGGTTTATGAAACTTGTAATCCTACAAATAAACTTTTGCAAGCTTTGTTTTTCACACCAAAATCATCCTTTCCTCAACTTATTCCTTCCCATGTACACGCTTTTGCAGACTTCACTTTTCCAAGCTCTGCTTTAAACCTCTATTGCTATTTTGAGTAGGTTTGGAAAAGATTCAGAACAAGGAAGAAGACATGGAAAGCCACATACAGAAGCCACTGGTTTTCAACAGCTCAATATCTGATGATTTGCTCTTTCAACGCTTACAAATTAAGGACAAGTTCCATTCATTTGATGAGGAATCCACTCTTTGGACAGTTCTTGCCTATGGAGGCTTGCTTGGGACTGACTGCACATGTGCATGCTGCTGGCAAAACAAGCTGAGAGCAGGATAAGGTCACCAAATTAACTGAGAGACTTTGCAAGCCACGCACAGGCGGATGTGTGCAGGCAGTCCCAAATGAGCAACCATAATTCTCTCATGGGTTTTGCTTTTCGACCAATTCTGGTTTCTGACACTGCTGCAGTCCCTAACCTGTTGGATAAGCAGGGGCTTCCTGTACCTTTAACACAGCACCAGTGGCCAAGCTACTGGCTTAAGGAATCTTGTTCCAAGTTCCAAGACAGGAAACCAAATTTTTCAAAGCTCTCCTTCTAATATATTAGATGATAGAAACTGTAATTCAACAAAATGAACTTAGCCACACTCTTCTTTGTCCTTTTCACCCCAGCTATGGTATATGGCCATGCTGCTGGTTGGGAGTGTTTCCCAGTGAACATGGCCAATAAATATGAAAACTTGGGCAGTGGCTATTAAAGATAATGCCAGGCTATAAGTCAGCTATGTCAGTCAGTCAGAGCAATGTGAATCAAAGGCTTGTCTCACATCTTCCCTCACAGTTGCCTGCTATCTTATCCCAAATGCCATATACCTCATACCATTTCAATAGTTCCTTAAAAGGAAAATGGATGACACTTAATGAAATACAGATAGACAATAACCGACCTTCAAAACCCACACATAAATACATCCAAGCCCATCCCTCTTGCCTTCAAATCCCCCCTTCACCTGTTGGCCTGGGGGGGGCAGTTAAGCCCTAAAACTCAGAGGAAGTCCTGATGTTAGAGAACTCTGGCTATTACACTGCTACTTCTAGCATTTCTCCTAGATTCCACAGGGATACAGCAGTCTGAATCTCAGCATTGGTCTGCATATTGCCCAAAGAGCATGGAACAGTTATTTAAAAAAAAAAAGCCATTCCTTATTTATTATATTTATTATATTTACATTGTGTGACCTATTGTGAAAGGAACTTGTTTTCATTAATGTTGCACCTGTGTTGTCTTACTTATTATGTTGCTTGTTGCTTTCTTATTACTTTTGGATTCCTGTTTTTCAAAAAAAATTCTTGCTAAAAAGAGAAAGTAGCCAATGTGTGTGTGTGGGGGGGGGGGGGGAGAGAATTCTCTCAAACATCCCACAAATTATTTTTGCTCCACAAAAGTCAAAGAATAATGTAACAAATAAATGTATTTCATTACATTATTATTAGCCATTGGTTATTTTACAAAAGGAGCATAATTATTCCCTAATCCTTCTCAAAAGTAATGTACTACAGGTGATATTGTTTCTTGGAAGGGGTAACTTGCAACATGTTGCTTTCAAGCTCTGGATATTATCTATCTTCTGTTTTTTGTGCATTCCCAATTTTGCATCCTCTACTTTGGTCTAGTGGCAGTGTGATACTTTATGATACTGTATTTGGAAACGGTCAATCAGTTTAATAGTTTAATCACATGGAGAGTCACCACAGTCAACAGCCTGTTCCAGTTTCAAATATGATTGTAAGTAGAGTTCAAACTTTATAATATCTGCCATGGATTGTCAAAAAAAGGAAGCTCCCCAGCTGTTTCTGTAAATGGACCATATGATACAGTCTGACTTTTGGGATGCCAAGTTTTTGGTTTTATAGTGTAATCAATAGCACAGCAGTACCTCAACTAGGTTCTGTGCATCATATTGGGGACCACAAAGGAAATCCACTTTTGTTCTGTGTTCCATAGAGCATGAATCACAGAATCATAGAATTGTAGAGTTGGAAGAGACCATGAGGGCCATCCAGTCCAACCTCCTGCCATGGAGGAATACACAATCAAAGCATCCCTGACAGATGGCCATCCAGCCTCTGATTAAAGACCTGCAAGGGAGGAGACCCCACCACGCTCCGAGGGAATGTGTTCCACTGCTGAATAGCTCTTACTGTCAAAAAGTTCCTCCTAATGTTGAGGTGGAATCTCTGTTCCTGGAGCTTGCATCCATTGTTCCGTGTTCTAGTCTCTGGAGCAGCAGAAAATAAACTTGCTGCATCCTCAATGTGACACCCCTTCAAATACTTAAACAGGGCTATCATATCACCCTTTAACCATCTTTTTTTCCAGGCTAAACATACCCAGCTCCCTAAGTCTTTCCTCATAAGGCATCGTTTCCAGATCTTTCACCATTTTAGTCACCCTTCTCTGGACATGCTCCAATTTGTCAATATCCTTTTTGAATTGTGGTGTCCAGAACTGGGCACAGTATTCTAGGTGAGGCCTGACCAAGGCAGAATAGAGTGGCACTATTACTTCCCTTGATCTAGACACTATACTTACATTGATGCAACTCAAAATCGCAATGGCCTTTTTAGCTGCCGCATCAAACTGTTGACTCATGTTCAACTTGTGGTCTACTAGGACTCCTAGGCTGCAGTTACACGGCAGGTTTTATTATGATAAATTGCACTTTAGTGCTTTTTCGCACCAGTGGTGGGGAGTTTACGCAGTCTATGGAGGAAACAGCTGTATTTTGTTGCTCTTTGGTTTTTTTCGCTTTGAGATTCACACATCCAAATGTGGTGGGGGCGTGGCCAAGCATTGGAGAGAAGACAAAGGAATGCCATAGGAATGTCTGCCCTGGCCCCAACTCCGTGTGCTTAGCAGCTGATGGACGAAGAATGTCACCCTTTCCCTCTCCCCCCCCAGCTCCCTGCCCACAAATCAAACTCCAGACAGAAGTTTTTTTCTCTGTGCTTAACAGTTGATCAACAAAGGGGCCAGGTACACAACAGAATAAAGTGAGCGAAATTCCAGATTTCCATCCTTTCGGAACAGGGATGAATAGTTCTTACGATTTATAGCTAATTTGGATGATGGCTTTAGTTTACATAGGCAAAGGTGGGAGGATAGCTAGGTAGCTCTATCATTATCATTAAAGCTAGGCAGAAGACATAGAGGAAGGAAAGAGGCAGTGCGAGGGGAAGGAAAGCAGCCAATAGCACACACACAGAAGCAGCTGAGAATCCTTTGCTCTGTCAACTGTGCTTTTCCCTCTCTCTCTCCCACGCGAGCATACACACACTAAAGAAGGATCGATATCTCTCTTAAACAGTAATTATGCTAAAAGCAAGCCAGCTCATCTCTAAGCAGAAGAAAGGAAGGATTTTAAATTTCCTACTGCTACTAAGTCTCCCTCCTGGCTCCACATCTAGCCAGCCCACCCCTTCATCATAAGAACCAATCACAGTGCAGCTCTGCTGCAACTGTATCGGGAAGATTGCTGGTAATTCACACGGACTTGCTGTTCACACTACCAATAATGCGCTAAGTCACACCACTTTTCAAATAAACCGGCAAAAGTAGCGACATCCCCTGTCACGCTACAGTTGGGTATTTTGATCCCCCCCCTTCTGAATGAGGCGATACTGTGGCTTGATCCGTGGGAACAATGAGCAATCTTAGTGGTATATTTAGGGGAATATTTGCTTGTGTAAACGCAGCCCTAGATCCCTTTCGCATGTAGTCTTGTTCAGCCAGATCTCCCCCATTCTATATCTATGCATTTCATTTTTCCGCCCTAAGTGCAGTACCTTACATTTCTCCGTATTGAATTTCATTTTGTTAGCTTTGGCCCAGCTCTCCAGTCTATCCAGGTCATTTTGAATTTTGATCCTGTCCTCTAGGGTATTAGCTACTCCTCCTAATTTGGTGTCATCTGCAAATTTGATAACTATGCCCTAATTCCATCATCCAAGTCATTGATAAAGATGTTGATGTTGAATCTTTCATGAGATGCCAGGTTTTCTAACACTTCTTGCCATTGATTTTCTTCAACAATCTTTTTTCTGTTTTACTTTTTCCTGGAAATACAAAATCCAAACAAAATTTATTCACAATAGTAAAGACTGTTGACAAATACAGCTGATGAATAAATAGACCATTTGAAGGAAATCCTTGGATTATAGGTTTCCTGATCAAACAGGTATTTAAGGCCAGGAGCTACTCTATATTTGGGAATGCTTTATTTATAAAACATTTGAAGTTTGTTATGGTCTGTGAAATGCATATTCTTAGGAATGTTTATAAGGATAGCCCTGGCACAAACCTTTTTTAGCTTGTAAAATATGGTATTACTATAGCACACATCATTTAAAGCAATTTTTGAACAACAAAAATGACTGTGTTATAAGGTTTGAGTTCAAATGTTCAGGAGTAAATCGGGCTGTAATGGTATATCAGTGGGGGGGGGGACCCAAAGTCTGTGGCAAAGCTGGAACCCCAGTGCCAAAGCACAACATATAATTGGGCCTAATTTTTTCCATATGTATCAACAAAAACAGCCGTTTCTGCCATGCAAGATGAAAGCTGCCTTTTTGTCATATTTTTATTTTCTATATAATTCCAAGCTCCTTACAGCTTTGTAGGCTTTCAACCAAAACATGTCAGAATGAAGGGGAGATGAACTGTCATTCTTGACCCAAGCTTATATTTCTGATAGAATTCTGTACTGAGGATGCTTGCACAGGATGTGTACGTGTCCTTTTTCTTAGCTATGAACCATCCAGCTTGAAAAGAAACAATCCTTTTGTTCATTGTTTGAACTAACTGAGTATTACCTTTGTAGTCTCACTCTCAGTAGACTCAACAGACTATTTTAAATGGATTTAAGGAAACATTAAATGTACTTATTTGACCAATATGGTTTGCATTACAAGCATACCTTAGTTAACAAAGCTTCTGACAAAGAAACATCTTTTTTTAAAAAGACTTTTTATGCCAGCCTAGCTTCCCTTTCCCCCTTGCTCTATGTCTAGCAGGAAGTTTTTTAGCAGCATCAACTGAGAGAAAAACATAACCTGTGGTGTCAGGTTGCAGCAGTGTGTGTGCAATGAACAAAACAATAAAGCTTGAGCTAGAAAAGAATGGGATTCTAATCTAGCCAGTCCTGCTTAAAACAGGAAAGGTAAACAGCAGGTGCCTCTAGAACCCCTTACTGAGCATGCATGATCAGTAAAATAGAAAGAAAGGGGGAAAGCAGATAAGCCTGCTACACCAGCTCCCTCCACCATGTTAAAGAAGCAGAGATCTATAGTCCATTATAAAACTGGAGTGGGGCGGGGGGAAATCTGGATACATTATGGAAAAAGCTTTCAGTTGGTCTCAAGAAGGTTCAACATGTTTTTTGTTAACTTATGCAAGCCTTAGATGACATGATGGTTTCACTTCTTGTGTGTATATTGTTAGCTTTCAATGAAAGGTTTGCTGAAACATGTTCAATAGCTTTTGTGGTGGGATTGAGGGGTAGGAACCTGTCCTTATTCTTACTTCTGGTGCCAAATCCTTTGTTAAAGAAGTAATGCCCAGGAACACGTCTACTTTGTTAACTGAAGTATACCTGTACTATTCTTTTCTTCCCACTTGCTATTGACACTTGCTTTTCTTCCCACTTGCTATGAAATGATACGGCCAGATGCTATATAGTGCTGCAAAACATCCCCACTCTAACATGGAATCAGCTTTATAGAGCAGGCTTAAGTGATACATTTTGAACAACTTCTGTGGCAATTTTACAAATTACAAATTTACAAATGTAGGATTGGTTTTGGGAGCCACCAAGGAGGCTCTTTTGTGAGCTATCTAGGGTCCCACTCCAGGAGAAAGGCGGTGTACAAAGGAATTAATTGATTCATTAATTCATTTTAAAAACATTTTTTACTATTTCTATTTTTACAACTATTTTTGGATGACAAAAAATTCCTGACATGCTCCTTAAAAGAAAGAGTATAGCTTTTGATCACACAAGATTTTTCAAGGTTTCTCAAGTCTTCATTGTGTAAACAAGGATTTATATTGTGTACAACAATATCAGTATAGCAGTATTTACACAGTATTTCTGTTACTTCAAACTGTTGGATACATGCATATGTTTAACTGACATGGTGCATCAACCTAAGGCAATAAAAGGTCATGTACTCTGTGGCAATTTAAATATAATATTCATAATTTACAGTATGCGGGGATATTTTTGAATAAAAGACAAGTAGAGATTCATGGCCCATGTGGTCAAACCTTCCTTAGTGGCATAAGTATGTCTTCAACCTATTTTATCTTTTTTTTAAAAAAAAAATTCTAAAACAGTCATAAACACAGGCAAACAGATAGACTGACTGATTAGAATAAAAAATAATAGAACAGGAGGGAAAAAGAAAACAAGCAAACTTAGGCATCCATTTTTAAAGTTACAGTATTGTGATGACTAGCTTGAATGGAAACAGTTGAGGGACAGGAACTTGATGGAGCTGAACTTTCAAAATAGTTCTGGAACAAATGTGGTAATTCCATCTCCCCCCCCCTTCTGTAGCTTAATGTTGTTTTAATGACAAACATCAGTCCTAAACTGCAGTGAAAGAACACATGCTTAGTAGTAACTGTAGAGTTCATGTGCATGTATTTTATTGTTCTATTTGTTGTTGTTAACTGCCCTTGAGTCGAGGGCATGAATGAGACATCTCCAAGATCTCCTGTCTTCCACTGCCCTGCTCAAGTCTTGCAGGTTCAGGCCATGGCCTCTCTGATTGAGCCTATCCATCTGGTGTGTCGCCTTCTTTTCTTTCTTTTTCCCTCCACCTTTCTTAGCTTTATTGACTTTTCTAGTGAGTCGTATCTTCAACTCTATGATTTTATGATCCTATGAAGTACGACAGCCTCAATGTAGTCATCTTGGCTTCTTGTGAGAGCCCTGGCTTGATCTGTTCTAAGATCTATTTTTATGTCTTTTTGGCCATCTACGGTATCCTCAGCGTTCTTCTCCAGCACCACATTTAGAATAAATTGATTTTCTTCCTATTAGCTTTCCTGACTTTAGTGCCTAGTGTTATATCTTTGCATTTTATGATCTTGTCTAGTTCTTTCATAGCTACCCTACCTAGTCCTAGTCTTTTTCCAATTTCATGGCTGCAGTTAAAACAGTGTCTCAGAAACCAGTTATAACAGTCCTTGATAAAAACATGTATGTTCTCTCTTTCCATATATGACAAAAATTTAAAACATTCACATACATAGTAATTGATTGCACTTGTAATAGTTTTCTTCATTTCCTTATAGCAAAATATCAACATTAGGAAACTACATGAAGTTAAGAAGTAATGGCCCTACGTTTAGGGTAGTGACCAATTTGTGGCTAGTATAGGTAAAACTCAAGAATCTTTAGTGGAGCATGACTCCTCTAGCTTTAGCTCATTCCACATAAAAAGGCTGGCTCTGTCACCTTTTGCCAGTCACTCTCCTTGACCAGTCACTGTTCTGTTGGTTGACTAGTGCTGGGACTTGCTGGTGGTCAATGAAAAGTTCCTCATTCATTTTGCCAACTAGCATAAGGAGGAGCCTGAGAAGAGAGTTTTGTTTGTTTCTTCCCTGATCAGTAGTCAGCCTTAGTATCTAAGTGTGACCATTATATGAGTTTTCCATGGTTTCATTTTATAGTTTTAGGGAACTGCTATTATGTTCCTTGTAGCTTACTTAGAATAGGCTGCCAGTTGCTGGAGCTGGAAAGGAATTTTGCCATAGTATCAGATTGACCAACACAGTGGGTGAGTATGTCCCCAGATTGACCAACACAGTGGGTAAGTATGTCGGTTAGCACTCTAGCGAGATTTATTTATTTATCTCCTGCCCCCCACCCCAATCAAACAAAAATGTTTTTAGAATGGCCAGCTGTGAGGGAAACAGGACGCCTGCAGTTTGAAAATAGGATTCATTGAACCTCCAAAAAAATAGCTGTTTGAATAGGTGTAATATTGTGCTTATGGTATGGAGGTGGTAGCTTGGCCTTCTTGAATCTTACTGGAATCTGCTAGCTTCTTTTCACTCTTCCCCACAAGTGCACTTACCCTCCAACTGACCCATTTTGCTGGGGACAGTCCTGATTAATCTTGTGTCATCCCATTGCTTCGGCTGCTTTTAAAATGTCCCAGTTTCTTTCTCCCCTTCCCACTTTCCACCTTTGTCCACAGTTTGCCACAAAGTGAGTTCAGTGTACAAAAGTAGTTCGCAAGGAGTTAACTTAGGAGGGGGGAGAGGAAAGGAGTGAGCAGAATCTTGCCGTTCCCGCTACAGCCCCCTTTAGCGAGTGTGTTCTTACTCATTAATAACTTTTGCCATCTTAACCACACTCTGATGTTGCTTGGTCACACATGTCCCAGTTTTCATCTATGAAATATTGGAGGGTATGAACACTTCTGCCTCTCTAAAACAGATGGTCCTGCTGCTGTTCCTTGCACAGTGTATATATTTTTGGATTTATCACTGTAGGAATATTAAGCATTGTGATCACTAACAATGGTCCGCCCTGGCCTCACATCGGGAGGCATGGAGACGCACTATCCACAATGCTGCAGCCTTATTTGAGAACTCACACCAAACAAGTCTTGAAGAGAAACGACAACGCAGAAAGAATCACAACCTGGAAACATCACCCAAGGAGACCTTCTGCTGTGCTTTCTGCAACCGGACTTGTTTATCTCGGATTGGCCTTTTTAGTCATCAGCGCACTTGCAGAAAGTGCAGGATGAGTCCTTCCTGAATCTTCATTTGCAAAGAAAAGCCAGAGAGAGGGTCTTACTCATTAATAACTTTTGCCATCTTAACCACACTCTGATGTTGCTTGGTCACACATGTCCCAGTTTTCATCTATTTTATCGCTGTAGGAATATTAAGCATTGTATTGGTACTGAATATGGATACAGTGTGCACCTTTTTCAATTATTGATTTGATATCATGGTTGTTTGTACTGTTTAATATTAAGCTTTGTGTTACATATGTATACATTGTGCACCTTTTTCAATTGTAGAATTAATGTTATTGATGTTTGTACTGTTTATTGCATGGAATCTCTCTCTCTGTACATCTTACAGTGGGCCCGCTGTATTGACGGGCTAGTCATCCACAGATTGGAACATCTACAGATGGCCACGGCCCATATGGCAGTGTGTGCATGAGACTGCGTCAGCATGCGGTCGCGTGCACATGCTGCCATTGATTAATATGGTGCTTGAACGTCTGCATTTTTTCCCATCCTTTGTGGGGGAGGCGGAGCCAAACTCCCACGGATGGGAAGGGCCCACTGTACTATGTCTGCAGTCTCTTTATAATAAATATGGACAACTCTCTTTCAATTGAACCTCTCTTTCAATTAAATTATGGTCTGTACTCCATCCAATTATGCTTGTGTGTCTTCCATTCTTCACCTCCCACTAAACTCTGTTCACTTTGTATACACACACAAACTTAAAAAAAATCCCCTAATACATATCCTGGAATACCTACTTTACCTGGCACTCTTGGTTGGATCTGCACCCGTCATTTTAGATTATACCAGTTGAAATCAATGGGCTCTGTACATCATGGGAAGCTTAAGTCTCACTGATTTTAGTAGGTCTACTCAAAGCATCAGTATCAATAAGATGTCCCTGGGTTCAGATGGGGAACTATGGCCAGCCAGATATTTTTGATTTGCAGCTCTAATCTTCCCTAGTTAATGCAGCATGGCTAATTGTGAGGGATTATGGGAGCTAAAGCCAAACAAGATGTGTGGGGCTGTCCTTGGCCACCTTTACTGTGGGTGATAACAGGAAATAACAACTAATTTATTCAAATAACATACCAATGTGATAGATGCAGTTCTTTTATGTGTGTTTGTACATATACCCCAGACATTTCCCTAACTTGTTTTGTATGCCATTTGTAAGAGCATGCAAAGTGGTTGTGTTCATTAATTAGAAATATACTGGAATGGTGGAGGAACTAGCATTTACAGCATTAAATCACTTATGTTTTTACATTCTGAGTCTTACATCTGTGCCATTTCTTCCTAGGCTTGTAAATGTAATAAAATTTGAATATGTTTATTAATGCTATTAATTACTAACTATGGTCTCAGGTTTCATGAGAACCAGTCTATTGTTTATTCAACAGTGCAGCACATAGTACTTTAAGGAATTTTTGCTCCGTTTTTCTCTACTTTGTAAATGGCAGCATTTCAACCCTGTTGAGTATAATGATGCTATGATAATTATACTGTCCACCATCTGTCTGCATTTCTCCTGAACTGAAACAGGGTAGTTGTACTCTCTTCAAAGGCTCTGTTTGAGCTGTCAGTTGGCAAGGCAGAAATGGGCGCAGAGCAACAGACTACACCCTATTGTAAAGAGATTTGGTATACATTTCCTTCATCAGTTATATACCCCATTTCATCATTAACCATGTAATAACAAGACTAGGTCATGCTCAGAGTTCTTGTTGACAGAACAAGCAAATCTGTTCTTCTAGTGGTACAGTGTAAAACTGGTTCTTGAGACATCTTAACCAGCTGTTAAAAGGCAAGATTACACTGGCCAAACTGAGTTTGTTTTAGTGGAAGTGGGGTTGTTCATAAAATTTCAAAGAAAGACAATAAGCATTTTTTCTTGGGTATGAGTTAATATAAAATTTTCAAAACAAGCAATTTACGCACTATTAAGGGCCTTATTGATAACTCCGTGATGGTACAGAGCTCTACCATATATTATGTACGCATACAGTGCTTCCACATATCTTATGTACACATACTGTTATCAGTATTATTCTATAAAATTGTATATATTTTATACATCCACATCATGTGTTCCACATGTGTATTTCTGCAATTTTTGTGTAAGTATGCACCAGCAATTATTCAGATTCCTTGTAGACTATAGTTACAACGTTTTCAAACTGTTGAGGACAAATAGTAAAGGTATTTTCCCTTAAAAGAGTCAGAATACTAAAAAGGATAATTAGAAGTGCTTGCTGTGCCAAATTCACATACTGTTGTTTAGTGTGATATGTTTCTTCCCAGCACATTGGAGGCAGGGGCAGAAGACAGATGCAATTTTTTTAAAAAAATTAATGAGTCAGTGGCAGGATAATATTGACATGATAACTGAAACAACAGTATATTTAAAATCCACTATATTTTTTGTTTAAAACCAGTCTTTAAGAGGCATTGTTACTTCTGCAACTATGGGGACTAGGAATTTTTCTAGATGAGAAATGCTCAGGATTTACTCATCAACAGACAACAGGAAAGTAAAATGGCAAGGAAAATACACATAATCTTCACAGAAAATGTTGCCTTGGTTTCATTTTTTCTTGCTCAAAACTGCTGACATGTCCTTGATATTGAAAAACAGAAGTGCCCCCAAACTTACCTAGGAGGCCACATTACAATCCGTGGCAGGGAAGGAAAGCGGAAGCAAGGTGCCATGTTCGACTGGACTGGCATAGCTCTCTCTTTCCTATGATTCTGTGCAATTGGCATATTTGGGCTATAGTAGATAATCTAGCTAATCAGGATTGGCTAGTTTCCTAGAAGTGGACCTTCAGCGAATTCTTCACTCGGAAAGGCAGGGATGCATAAAAGCACAGCTCTGGCTGACCTGGCGTCAGTTGAGCTTTGTTCTTCATCCCACCTACCCATCCCTTTGAAGCTGTTATACATCATGTCAAAACTTTTGGTGGTTTGACATGGGATCAGATCTGGTTTACAGAAAAACTAGGCCTGCCTGCCCATCATACGGGGAGTCCATTAAGGGGACTTGGGTGTGAAGGCAGCATTGGTCACTCCTATCTCAGGGATGGGGGACCCAGCTTCACATTCAGATGACCCAGGGGTATCCACACCCATGTGGCATCCTATCTGCCTACCAGCATTTAAGCTAGTGTTGTTCATCGAGCAATATTTGGGTTGGCTGATGTGGGGATCCGATCTGATCCAGCTTGATACAGCTGTAATCAACAAACAGTTGTGCCCTTATCTATCCAAGCGGGCCCTATCTACTGGGGGTTTGGGGGTTTGTTCTAGAACCCTCCACGGATACCAACATCTGTGGATGCTCAAGTCCCATTATATACAATAGTTGAGTAAAATGGTGAATAGCAAGTTTTGCTTTTCGGAGATTTAAAAAAAAATATTTTCAAGCCATGGTTGGTTGAATTTGTGGATAAAGAATCCATGGATACAGAGGGCTGACTGTATCTGCGGTTACTTGCTGAAGTATCACCCACACAAAGTTGCCACTAGACACTGCAAAATATTTTTCATCTTCTTTTTTGAAAAGACTCATACTGCATTGTATTTTAAAAATGGATGCTGTTACATTCTGAATTTTGATGAAACTGAAAATGTTCTGAACACTGAAAAATTTAAGTACCATTTAAATTTCAGATAAGTACAGTATTATTATCAGAAGATCATTAGGGAAATTTCACTTCCATACTCTGCTTGGAGTTTCTGTTGCTTACACAAAAATAACTATGAAAATATGCATGTTTTGCATGCTGAACAGCATTCTTCTGCATTAAGCATGAAATTACACATCCTTTAAGAATTAACTATAAATGAAGCCTTAAAATGAAATGTCAGATAAGAAGAGGAAAAGTCAACAAAGGGAGTACAGTTCTTGAATCTGCAGTCCTACTGTAACTGTTAGGGTTATGCAAGTCCTGAATGTTTCTACCCCAACTTTAAACCAACTCTTATATGCCCATGAGACATCCCATTGAAATGCATAGCTAAGACTATCAAGTTAGATTCTAAAGTGCTACTTAGATTCATACAAGAGGCTTACACTTCATTAGTGGAATTTCTGACCATATCAAACCTAGGTAGAGATTCCAATATGCTGTTTCAAACCAGGTATGTTGGCATATATTAGCAGGAATATGCAAATCATACAGGTTAATGAGTCACGTGTTTAGAGAGCTAGGCTTGCAGGAAGTCTGTTCAAATGGTGTTAATATTAACAACACAGCGAGGGGAAGAGCACAATAACAACTGTTCCCTGTCATTCCATTCTGAATGATGACCCTCTGTTTCTTCCTAATATATCCTGTCTTTTTTACAAATGTTCTGCCAGCCACAGAGGCACAGGAAAGTAACAGACATGCCAGATGAACTAAAGAGACAGTACATACCAGGGCGTAGGCCCTAAGACAATATAGTGTGTAACCACTGCATCAATAACATCTGTGTTCAACTCTTAAAATTCAGCTAAGGAGAACATTCTGTACCATATTCATAAGAACTATTCACTCCTTGTTTATATTTGTGTGACAGGCTTGCCAGACAATAAGAGACTTTTAACAGATTGTCTCTTACTTTAGAACAATTCAGTTTCACAGATAATGAACATATCTTTTTCTCCTTGATTTGCTAATCATAGGGATCATAGATTATTTCTCACCACTTCCATCATACAGGCTTGAATAGAATTATTGGGAAGCTCTGCAAAACCTGGATATTTTGGCTGGATTCTGAGAATCTGATGTTCCCAGATGTATTTGGAAATGACCTAACAGGAATGCATTTAGAACTAGAAGTAGGGGCTTAAGATCTGGACATTGCTGTATCACTGTATAGTCAACCAGACCCATCCATAGTGGAATGGGCAAAATACAGGCCACCGGCTGCATGCACTCCAGGTCATTTTTGCCCCTCTAGCATCCCTATTGATTTTATTTTACTAAAAATACCCCCCCCTGTATTTTCTGGGTGTGTAGGGGGCAATTTTGCATGCATTTCTGGTGGGCTGGGATGCCTTAAGCCTAGGAGAGGCCATTGTTAAACCACAAAGTAATCCAGAATTGATTTGGAAGGCATGCAAAGATAATTTGATTTTTTTGAATTAAAAAAAAAGCAGTTTCTAGTAATCAAAAACATTCTGCCTCAAGAATCCATAACAAATCTTGGAGTTCCAGGTATCAACTGATTTACATATTCTCCACAAACCTGTCTAATTCCTTTCTAAAGTGTTTTAAAAGCTAATATTACCATCTATATTAATTCTGTGATGGAGGATGCACCTCTCAGATCTACATTTATTGAACTATGTGGAACTTTCTTTGACATAAGAAGCTAAGCAATTGCAAACAATTCCTTTCTTGTCTTGTACAGCAGTTTCAATATTCCACTGATTCTTTCTATTGTAATTCACTGTCATAATCCAGGACATACAGGCCTCATCTCAAGTTTATCAAGACCCAAGATTAATTTGTTGGACAGGAGTGTGTACTGACTATCAGACATCTAGGAAAATAATAAATTTTTGTCTGAATTATTTCCAGAGTGAATTCAGAGAGGCTTGCCTTTCTTAGTGTTTTGTGTTGCAGTGGCACTGCCTATTGTTGCTGCTATTTCGTTAAAAAGAGTGATTTTTAAATAAATCTAAGACATTCTTTATATAGATCATCGGCTTTGTATACAGTAGTTTTCAGACAAAAGCAAAGAATTTCCTTCTTTTTGATCAAGATCCTCTTTTCCTATATAATTAGCTTGTCATTAGAAAGTACCAAAGCATCACAAATTTTTAAAATGGTTTACCACATTCAACCATGTTAATGATTATGTCATATCCTTTGTATTGAACCAATTTAAACTTCCTTGATCATCACTCAGCACTGATCAAGGGATTTGAGAGTCAAAAACAATATAAGTATGATCATTTTATGAAAGATCCTTCAACAAAGACCATAGATGTTTTTCCTGCTACTTCCTGCCACATCAAGTGAATTACCTGTGGTTGAGCTAATTTAAGAATGTCATGTAGTCTCATCCCATAGAGGTGAAAACATGTAGCACATTGATAGAGCTGGAGCAGCCCCATGATTTCAAATTAGTGAAGAAAAAAATCAGAAAGTACATGACTACAGGTTTTCCATGGTTTTTTCCCAGGCTGTGAGGCCATGTTCTGAAGAGTTTATTCCTGACATTTTGCCTGCATCTGTGCCTGGCATTTTCAGAGAATGGTGGCATAGGGGTGTGAGGGGTTTATATACTGTGAACCCCTGTTGGAGAGGATATGTAAATTTGTGTATTTGAATGGCTAGTTCCTAGGGAGCGAGGATATACAAGGAGTATTAGTGTCTGTTTGACTAATGGTCCATTGTCTGCTGGAAATCCCCCTGTCCCTGGGTGAAGTTCATTTGCATGTGTTGAGTTTTGATTTTGGTGTTTTTCAGGACTGGTAGCCAAGCTTTGTTTACTTTAAGGGTTTCTTCTTTCCTGTTGAAGTTGTCCAGGTGTTTGTGGATTTCAATAGCTTTTCTGTGCATTCTGACATGATAGTTGTTGGTCTGGTCCAGAATTTTGGTGTTTTTAAATAACATTTTGTGTCTAGGTTGGTTTATAACATGTTCTGCTACTGCTGATGTTTCTGGCTGGCCCAGTCTGCAGTGTCTCTCATATTCTTTGATTCATAGTATGTGCTCTTTACATGGATTTAAATAACGTACATAGACAAAAACAGCACGAGTTGTAAACAGTCCAAATCAGAATCAAAAGAATGTTTTAAACATTCAGATAACTCTTGTTAGTGCTGGTCTCCAGTTTCTTACCACTTTCTTTAACCCTTCTTTTCTCTGCACCAGCATGGGCTTTTCTGGTTCTGATAACTCATTCTCCTTTTTCTTTTTCCATCCTATAGTACTGGTGCTTTCAGTTCTTTGCACACTATCACAGAACTAAAGCTCCCTGTTTTTTATTGTTTGCCCAGATACATATCTCTCTGCAGCTCTATCTCAGCTGCTTCTTTTTCCCTCTGTACCTTATGGCTGTATTGCCACAGGTGTCCCTGGAACTATATCTCTCCATCTCCCCACTCTTTCCTCTTAAGGAAGGTAAAGGTTTCCTTTACCTTCTTGTGTTTGTTTCCTGTTTATCCTTGTTGAGTTCAATAGCAATATAGCCACAAGACGTTCATTCTCCCAACAATTCATACACTTAGAGAATCTTGGATATAGGCAATCCATGCTGCCTGAGCAAGCTATAAAAATTGGTCCCAGATTCACGACACATCTCTAGATTTAAGAAGAGAAGAAATGTAGATGTTATGGAATTGACATTCTGCAACAACAATTTTTGATGTTTGAACAAAGATGGAAAAGTTCTGTGAACTGAGGTTATTGGAATTTCCTTAGAGTGCTACAGGCCTATGAACCATACATGTGGTGATTTGTGCTACTGCAATCAGTGAACCATTCTAGGTATGTAAACAGTTTAACTTTTATGTTTCCCCTGGAAGCAGAGAACTGGTGGGTTAAAAAATGCTACAAAGCATCTACTCAAGCACTCAGTCATGTAAATTTTGCTCCCTCCTTATCTAGACATGTTCAGATTGAGCTTCCCTCAGAAATATGGCTTTATTTCTGGAGTTGCCAGTTTCAAATATCAGTATTCAAAGTAGCATATAGCTTTTGGCAGAGCCTTTTCAAAGACCTGACTTTGTAACCTTACATTTGAAAATAGAGGCAACTGAATTTAGGCATCTGAATAAAAAATCATTTGCTGTGTGTTAGGTCACTCCTGAACTGTTCCTCACAGTATTCAGTCTTTAGAAGACAATACTTTCCCTTTTCACTAAGTTCATGTTTTCCATTTCTCCATTTTGCCAGATTCTTGACTTCTGCAACGCCCTGTGATGCTGAATTTCCTGCTCCCATTAAGTGTTGTGTGAAAAATTGTTTCCTTTGATCAGTTTTCAATTTGCTACCTTGTACATTTATTGAAAATCCTCACTGTTGCCAGTTGCATAACACAAGAATGTCTGTTCTCTGTATTTTGTCATCTTTATGCTTTTCATTACAGTATATATACTTTTAATGGGAGGGAAAAAGTGCTGTAGGAGAAAAGGAGCTTTCTCTATATTTTAGCAGGGTTTTCAGTACAGTTGTGTCTTGTTTTAACCATTTGTAATTACATTTTTCCTCCTTGATAGTGAAACCAGGAAGAAAAGAATCTGCAAATTTTAAAACACACAGAATATGATAATTGAAGCATTGAAGGGTTACACAGTGGTCAAAGACCAATGTAGATGTTTATCCAAATATGCTTTACCAAGCTGAAAATGTTGATAGTACTCTGGGTTTCTATAGCACCTTTCATCTGGAAACCCAAAACACTTTAAAGAAATTAATCTAATTATGTTTTGTAGCACTCCCATGAGCTAAGTAATGTTTAAACAAGAAACACTTCAACCAGCATTGAAATGTAGCCACCCTTAGGGAAGAATGTGGTAACTATTCAGCAGTGCATAGCAACGCTATACAACAATTTTAGAAGATAAAGAAAAGAAGAATCTGTATCCAATTGAAACTACAGGGGTGGGGGGAGGAGGATAGGTGTGTTGCCTAAATTACCATCCCTGGAATTTGCCTGGGACAATAAGGGTAATGCCTCTTAATTATCAACTGCTATAGAACCTTGCCACTTAAATGGACACACTGAAGGACTTAGAACAGCACAAAAGACACCCATTCTAATGTGACTGTCTTTAATAGATAACTGCTGGTCTGGTTATATTAGTAGCAAATATTGGGATGTTCCTTGAACTTACTATGCTTCACTGAAATTGAGACCAGATGGGTTTTATTGCAAAGATGTAGTTTTAGAGATGACTTCCATGCAGCTTTTTTTTAAAGGACGAACAGCAAAGTCATTTCTGGAAATCACTAAACACAACAAAAGAAAAGCAAAATGCAAGCTGAATTCTTAGCAAATATTTTCTATTCATAGTTGTAATGCATCAGTGTAATATACTATGTTTGGGTTTTGATATTTTTCAAAGGATGAAGGATGCTTGGTACAGTATATCAAAGCTTTGGTGGCTAAGATATGAGACTATTTATCGTCTTAAATGAAACCAGTTGTATAATATAAAGTCTTCAGTGAAGTAAGAGTAGACTAAAATAGCCAAGTATTTAAGCATGAAAAGTACATCAAATGTTTCACTTAACAATGCGATATAGGTGAAATCTCACTCTTGAAGATCAGACCAAACTGAAAGCCCTAATATACGTTATCGGAATGTCCATACCATGTCCAATCCTATTTCTAGATATGAGCTGATAATGAACTAAATTTTAGACGGCCACATCTCCTCCCCCTCCTTTCTCATTTTGTCAGTGTGTAGGTTTTTGGTTTCCTTCTGTTTAAAGTTGTGCCTTGCAAAAAAAAAAAAAAAAAGTTTGGAGGGGGGAGTAGTAATCCCCAGCCCAGATTTTAAGAGATATTTGCTGTGCTGAGGTCTGTGCACTCCAGTCCCATGTTTGATCTGCTGCCCTCTGGTCTGGGACATGAGTAGATGGTTCCAGCTGTGTTGTCTGCATTTGTTTTCTTTTGCTGCATTTAGTGTTCTCATTCGGTTTTAATACAGTTTAGAAAATCTCAAAATGGCAAAAGTGTCAAATCTCTGGTCCAAACTATTTGAGTTTTTAAAAAAGTGTGCTGCAGTGAGATTTACTAGTGCATTATTCTGATAGCATTCCTCTAGTACTTTCTAATATCGGGCAGATAATTTGGGGAAAGGGCCTTTCTAATTAACCTTGAATGCTTTATTCTTGTCAACATGATTAATTACTGAAATATACTGAATTGTCTGAATTCATATTAATATTCCATTTGTGTTGAAGATCAAATTACTATTTCCATCTAGCAGCACATTCCTTCTACAACATATTGTAGTGATAAACTGCTATTCTTTTTTTTTTTCCAATGGCATTGTATCCATTTCCTTCCTCCCAAATCCCTCCCTCTTTTTTCCCTCCACAGCTTGTATAGTAAGATTTATTATCTGGTCAGGCTGGACATAAACTTATGCCTCATTTCCTTTTCTTTTAATCCTTTCAACTTTGACACCAAAGTCATGGCTCCCTAAAGGACTAGAATCACCAGCCACAGCTGCTTATCTCCTTTTCTCTTATTGACAGCCTTCTGTCTCCCAGCTCAGTAATCATGTTTCCTAAGATTCCTCTCATTATCCCAAACTCAGACATCCTATATACAGTGACCCTGTGAATGAGAGACCTCCATGAACCACAATCACCAGCTGCCCTGCCCAGATCTTGCAAACTCAGGACTGAAGCTTGCTGGAGTGAATCAATTCATCTGTAGTGCAGTCTTCCTTTTTTTCCTACCTTATGTACCCAAAGCAACACAATCCATGTGGGTAGAAGAAGTATCAGCATACTTGGGTAAACTCAATGTTCCCCCAGTTAACAAAATCTCCAAGGGGAAAAAAACCCCACAGGATGTTGTCACACACACCTCAACAATCTTGAAAGGACTACGGCCATAAGCACATTTGTTTGGAATAGTGGGCAAAAGGGAGAGAAGAGATAAAGGAGCATCCTGAAAGTAGGACTGATTTGCCAGAATTCTGAACAGGACTTGCCGCCATTCTACTGTAGGTCTCACTCTCAACTTAGTTGCTTTTTAAATAAAGTTCTTTTGTCAGGTCTTAGCCCTGCTATTCCCCGTAATGTTTGCTCTCTGATTGCACACTGCCAGCCATGACTGTGGACTGTCTTGTGACTTTGTGTTTGGACTGGAATACCTTGTCTTGGGACTCTTCATCTGGACTCTGCCCATTGGATCTTCCCCACTTGGGGGCTGCCTGGAAATTTTCACACACTTGGTTTATTAATGCTTTATAAAAAATATCATTCACAAGATCTACAGAACTAGGATAGAATTTCTGACAAGTTATGCTAAAATAGTTTATAAGTTATTTACTTAATAATATGTACACTAAATAGAAAAATCTGTTTTGCAAGAACGTCTATTAGCATTTATATTCTCTTAAACACAGGCCTTTCATTATGTTTTGTAACAAAGATTCCACTGAAGCTTCTTTTGAAGACAAGGCATTCTGTCATCACCTGTCTCCCTAGATCCATCAGCAGTAACTAAATTCATATTGAGCATATTTTTTGTGAGAGATATTCCATGTAGATAAGCAGGGGGATCTTGTAGCACCTTTGAGACTGAGGGAAAGAAATTGTAACATAAACTTTCGTAGACTTGGTCTACTTCCTCAGATGCATGGAGTCAGAACATGTCTATGAAAGCTTATGCTACAATTTCTTTCTCTCAGCCTCAAAGGTGCTACAAGATCTCCTTGCTTACTGATATTCTGGATTAACATGGCTATGTATTTGAATTCTATGCCATATAGATGTAATCCTTCTCTTCTTAAGTGAAGCACACTGACAATCAAATAATGACAGTTCTAGTAGATAGCATGGTAGATAGCTTTTGATTTGAAAGCATGAATGTTCATTTTAGATTTTCAGACCACTTTTAATGCATAGTGATTTATTCCACTAAGAAATGAATTTGAAATAACTAAAAAACACAAAGAAGTTTGATTTGATGTGCAGTATATGTTAATAATGTTCAGCTGGGACAGTTGGAGCATATGCAGTTATATTATTAATGCAGGTGTTACTCGTTTGATGGAAGGTTACTTCCATCCGCCTGGCCCCCATTGGATATAGCCTCTTTCATGGTGAAAAATGAACAAATTCTTTCCTGAGCCCTAGAAAGAACATCCTTTGTGTTGAAGTACTCCCTGAAAATACTTCAGTTGTATGTAAGGCAAGAAAAATCCTCTTTTCTAATATATTAGCTTCCAGTTGTTCTTGTGAGAGCATCTATATGCATGGTAGGGCAAATCTGAACTACAGTTGTCCCTCCATATCCACAGATTTGGTATCCATGGATTTAAGTATTCATGGCTTGAAAATATTCTTAAAAAAAAATAATAATCCAAAAAGCAAACCTTGATTTTGCCATCTTATATAAGGGACACCATTTTGCTATGCCATTGCATATAATGAGACTTGAGTATTCATGGATTTTGCTATCCATGGGGTGTCCTGGAACAATCCCCAGAAATATGAACGGACAACTGTACTCAGTCTGTATATTGACATTAACAGGATTGCTAAAAACAACGCACACAAGCTACATTAATAACATATGTGTCAATGAATAGCATCTATTGTATTTTTCAGGTGTATAATCAAGAACTCTGGATTTGAATTAATTCATGTTAAAATATTCATTTAATCCTTTTAGTTTTATATGATGTCTGTGCTGCTTGCCCTTTGGATTCAGATCCTTTTGTTCAAACATCAATCAGAATTATGATCCAGATGGAAATATATTCAGATTATTAAGCCTGTCTACAGAGACCCCCAAATTAGTAGTTAAACTCTCCAAAATCTGGAACACGGTTTGATGAGAGCTTTTTAAAGGCACATTTACCATAGTTGCCATGTATGGTATTGTTTCATTCTCTCCATATTGCTTCTCTGCGTGATAGGCAGAAAGATTTACATGGTCAGTTACTTTTTTCAGGAAAGACTACAAGTGGTTTTGTCATAAATGCTTATTATAATATCAAAAGGCAGAGGAGAAACAACTGATACCGAGACAGGCAATATTATTCTTGGTGCCACCACCTTCACAAGCATATCTGATGACAACATCAGAGAGGGCCTTTTTGATGGCTGCTCCCAAGCTTTGGACTTCTTCCATAAAGAGGCTAGCATAACTCCCTTCTTGATGTTCTTCCACCAACAAATGAAAACTTTTCCATTCTGACAGGCTTTTAGGACTGCAACCATTTTTAGTAGTGTGTTGTTTTACTGACTTTTATGTTTTGTCTTTTAATGGATTTGTTTTTACTTGATTTAATTTTATGGGTAGTTAAATTGCATTTCCCCTTTTAAAGAAAAACTCTTCTGTCAGATCTTAAGATAGGCAGCTAGGCTGCTGTTTGCATTATTTGTACTGTGTTTAGTGAGAACTTTTTTTGTTGTTGTCCTTTCTACTCCTCTTGTGGAAAACATGTGCAGAGTCAAACATAATAGAGAGACATGAAAACACCTGAAAAACTATGAAATATGCTGGGTGTTTTCTTGTAGTAGTGCAACATAATGTTTTACAGTTGTGTTCTCCTATAAATACCATAGCTCTCTTGGTGGATCCTGTCTCCTTCCATGCCAAAACTTAAGATCAAGCTGCAAGGATGTAATAAGACATTTGCACTTAGAAAAAAATTGCTGCACTTCCATCAAAAAATTAAAAACTGTTTATTTCTCTTCATTACAGATAATGTTTGTTTTAGTGCTGAAAGCACAGAAATTTAATAGAGTTAAATAGCCCAAAAGACCTTTGTGTCTGCAGTTCATTTGAAACTAGACAGCATATAGTTTAACTCACTTCTGTAGGTTGAGGTAAGAAAGGCCATAGAAGCATAGAGACTTCATTAGTTCTGAGAAAACTGAAGTTTACCAGTGAAACAGATCAGAAATGCTTAAAATAATGCTCACCTGCTTTCAATCTGCTTTAATAAACACAGCACATAACAGTACAAATATCTCAAAGGAAAATGTCTTTGCCTCATGTTACATGTAGGTGAAATATCAAATGATTTTTACCTTTTCACCTACTGTATTTATGTACACAGAGAGTTTTTAGCCTAGAAAAATAAAAGAAGGAAAATGAATAAATTATATGATGAAGACATTATTAAAATAAAGTAACCCATGCTGATTTTGTTCTCTTTGAAAGACAACTCCTTTTTGTTCTCATAATTTTTTTTAGTTGTATTTCAGCTTCATCACTGGCAGAACATCTAAATGCATCTTCTTTTAACAAATGGCAAATACAACAGATCTTATCTTCCCCACCCCCCATACCAGAGAATGCAGCAATTACAGTGTTTATGCTTAGAGATTCACAAGGTGTATCAACCAAGTAATGCCCCATAATTTCAGAAACTCTTTAAAGCTACATGTCTGGAGTAGAAATAAGTGAATGGCAATCCATGCAGAGTTAAATCAGTTTCACAATTCCTTACTTTCCTCAATAGACACTATAAATTCACTACAGATTAGCATATTATTGTTACAAAAAAATCAAGCATTACAGTGGGCCTGTTGTATCCACAGAATTATGATCCATGTATTCAACCCACTGCAGATTCAAATGTCCACAATACATTTGCATCCGCAGTAGAGAGCACATCAGCCACCTACTTCTGCCTTCGAGGCAGCAGGGCTCCTTTGCAAGGCAGAAGCGAGCAGCTGGCAGGGCTTGCCATCACCTTACATCTTTTTAAATAGAGGCTTATAAGCCCTGCCTCCTGTTCACAGTCTTTCTTCAAACTTTGCAAGGCTTGCAGAGAGATGCAAACATGAGGCAAAGCTTGCAAGAGAGACTGCAAATGCAAAGTGAGGGTTATAAGTCGCTATTAAAAAATGGCATAGGAGAGCAGTTGCTAGGCATGCCACAAGACACACATTCATCGGGGGGCACCTCCGATGAGCCCACCAGCTGCCCACTTCTTCCTTGTGAAGGAATCCTGCCACCTCAAAGGCAGAAGCAGGCAGCTGGTGTGTTCCTCAGAGGTGAGGAGCCAGAAAAATGTGGGCCTGGTGTCTGGAGCTTGCCACCACCTCTGCTGCTACCCTATGCCATTTTTAATAGGGAATTGAGCATGAATCTTTTTGATATCTACAGAGTCTCCTGGAACCAATCCTCCATGGATACCAAGGGTCCACTGTAATTACTGAATGGATACTACAGATACACCTGAGAGTATGGAGTAGGAAGTATAAACATATGATGTACACTCTTTCCAAATGCTGCATTTTCCATTAATGTAATCTGTCCCGGGAAGAGGAAAAGACTGCATATACCAGGTCTGTCTATTAAATAATGGAGACTGTGTTTCTACCTTTCAGACAAATCAGGGAGAACTGATTGTGATGGCTTGAGTGGTGACCCTGAACATGTCTGAACCTGCTTGACAAACATCAACACTCTCAGCCATTCAGTTAATTGTCAGTTGTCATTTAAAGCAGCTGGGTTGTCTGTTGTTTGCTGGAAAAATGTTAAGTTTAAAAGTCAAGCAATGTGTCAGTTTGAAATTTTAGTAAAATTGAACAAAATACCAACGGAATCTTTTCAAATGCTTACTGAGGCCTATGGGTAAGATTGCTTGTCTCGTGCATGTGTGTTTGAGTGGCACGAAAGATTTAGAGAAGGACGTGAGAATGTGGAAGACGATGAACGCCCTGGATGACCTTCCACTATAAGAACCAAAGAAATTGTGGAAAAAATCAACCAGATTGTTCAAGGAGACCACCGACTCAGTGTCTTAATGATAGTTGAAGCCATGAACATTGACAAAGACACTGCGTGGGAAATTTTACATGAGGATCTCAACATGAGAAAGGTTTGT
This sequence comes from Gambelia wislizenii, assembly GCA_030847615.1. NCBI lineage: Eukaryota > Metazoa > Chordata > Lepidosauria > Squamata > Crotaphytidae > Gambelia > Gambelia wislizenii. The sequence goes on along the minus strand of JAUMIR010000006.1, from coordinate 80,025,472 downwards.
GCAAAGATGGTCCCTAGGGTTCTCACACCAGAGCAAAAAAGAGTGGTGCAAGGGGATTTGCACTGAAATTCTGCAGCAACTTGAGGCAGACCCAAACCATTTTCAACAAATCATTATTTGTGGTGAAACCTGAATCTTCCAGTATAATCCTGAGATAAAGCAACAGTCAATGCACTGGAAAACACCATCACCACCAAGAATGAAAAAAGCACATCAAAGCAAGTCCACATTCAAATTCATGCTCATTTGGTTTTATGACATAAAGGGCATAACTTTGGCAGAATGGGTTCCAGGAGGCAGAACAGTGAACCAGCATTATTATAAGGAAGTTTTGACAAAGCTGAGAGAAAGAGTCAGAAAAAACGGCCATAACTGTGGGGAAATGGTTTCATTCTTCATCAGCACTTCCTATGAAGCAGTCTTTGGCCAATAAATACATTATTGGATACATTATCCGTACGACCCTCCCCGCGCAGTTCAGTCCTCTGGGAGGAATCTGTTACAGCCTATGAAAACAAGGCTGTCGGTGACGTCCCAGAGGGCCTTCTCCGCTGCTGCTCCCAGATTATGGAATGGCCTGCCGGATGAGATCCGTCTTATTAACACCTTAGACAGCTTTTAAAAAGCTGTCAAGACGGATATTTTCCGGCAGGCCTTTCCTGAATAACTATCCCGGCCCAAGACTCGGCTGTCCTCCCTGAGCTGTAATCAGATTTAAAAAAAAACAAAAAACTATTGTATGTTTTAATCTTTTTCTAATTTATATATTTTTAATTTACTGTATGTTTTTAATCTTTTATAGTTTAATATTATTTTAAGGGGGGGTGGGCTAGGGTACTGGGACTATGGAGTTTTTATATTGTAAGCCGCCCCAATTGCGTTGCAGAGGGGCGGGATAGAAATAAATTATTATTATTATTATTATTATTATTACACTTGAACATCCTCCATATTGGCCAGATTTGGCACCATCCTACTTTTTTCTTTTCCCTAAAGTGAAATTAGTGCTTAAAGGAACATGTTTTGAGTCAATTGAGGCAGTAAAGAAGAAAATGGCAGATGTGTTGAAACAGCTGACAGAAACTGATCTGCTCCACGTCTTTGACCAGTGGAAAACAAGACTGCATTGGTGTGTGAGTGTGAGTGTGGAGTATATTGAAGGGGACAAGCATTAGAATTGCAATACATGTAAATGAAGATGGTTTATTGTACCAGTCTCATTATTTAATAGACAGACCTCATATCTCTCAGGAACTTTATGCAATCCCTACGCTCCAGGAAATCCAGCCAAACCATTAAATAAGTCCCAAGTTATCTAAAAGATAGCTATAAACCTAGACCTTGGACCAGCAAGTTTTCATCCTCATCCCTGCCACCCTAGCCTGCTTTAACCTTCTACTCTTATAGCTTGGTAAGATGCATGGAAGTTTGGGACTTTGTTTCTTAGAACTTCAGCAATGCAAAGTTCAGGGTTTGAAGATGCTAATGTTGGATACATGTTCAGAGAATTAAACACCTTCAAGCTAAAGTAATTTCAGGAAAAGGACAATCTGCGTGAAAAATTATTCTCCTGGTGATACAGGCTAAGCCTCATAGAAGAAGAGAGGTCTTGTGATGAGGTTTGGCTTCTTTTGAGAAGAAAGAGCTTTGATATTTAGTTGTGATGAAAACAGCTAGTAAGCCAGAAGCCAAAGTTAATAAAAATGTTGGAATTACTGAGACTGGTTTAAGACACAGTTGGAATTATTGTTATTGCTGCATTAAATCAGATTTCTGAAAAAGCCAAGCATTACTTTGATTGATTAGCTGAAGTGGTCATGAATGAGAAAATTCGGATGATTTTTCAGTGTGGTTTCAAACATACAGATAGCTGTGGTTGTGACCAGCTCAGGCAGACATTGCTTTGGTGCTGTTGGAAATATAGAACAGCGTTTTAATAAATATATATGGCATTTTCAGATTCTGGCAGGTCTTAGTTTGGTTTGGATATCTCTTATATGTCTTGGCAAGCATGTGTATTGCCTTGTCCACAGAGCAAGCTTCATTAATGGCTGAAGCAACACCTACTGGTGAGGCCCATTCAATCAGCTACAGGCCACCATTGATTCATGGCTTCAGTTGACTCCTATATCACTGAACTTTGTGATGGCCCTGTGTTCCCACTTGCAGTGCCAACTCATGTCAGGATTTGAATGTATGCTGACTTTTTAAATTAGCCATGCTAACTAGGTGAACATTTCTACCAAGTTGCAAGCAAATGGGAGATTCCTAACCTATGTTGGATCTGATCAAAAGGATTTGTGTGAGTGTGTGTGTAATCTTTAAAAATTCAAAGTAATTAAACAACTATCCAAACTTTCAGAACACAGGATTCTGTCTGAAGATATTATCAACACTGAAGTAAAATGGAAATCACTACAGATAATCTCTGTAGTGAATTATCTATAAACAAAAGATGGGTCTTCCTTTTGGGTAATCGTGGATCCAACAAAGTTTGGCAATTCCAAACCATTCACGTTAAAATAAGTTATTTGAGCTCTAGGCATTGAAATCGAGTAGAGTTTTTCTTAGGCGGCCGTCAAAATGAGTGGTGGATGAGTTCATTCATGTCAAAATATTATTTTCCTGATTTTGTTAGGTTCCTGTAATGGTCTAAAAGTGGCTTCAAGAAACTTAAACAATGATGATGTAAGCCACCCTTCCTCCCTAATCAATCAATCGACAAAATTGAAAATCAGTTTTTGATGTTTGCTTTGCAAGTTTAGAGAGGATAGGTTTAAAAACTATCCCAGAAACCATCTGTAATCTGTCCTTTGTGGTGTTGTTATTTGCCATCAATTCAACTTTGTCTGTGAAGGAGAAACCTCCAAAAGCCCTGGTCATCAACTGTCCTGCTCAGGTCTTGCAAACTCAGGGCTGTGGCTTCCTCATTGAATCAATCCACCTATAGCGTAATCTCCCTCTTTTCCTACTGCCTTCCACTTTACCAAGCATTATTGTCTTTTCTAGTGAATCACATAATTTCATGATATGTCCAAAATATGAGAGCCTCATTTTTACTAAGAGTTAAGGCTTGATGTGCTCTAAAATCCATTTGTCTTTTTAACACTCCATGGTATCTGCAGAACTTTTCTCTAGCACCATGTTTCTAATGAGTTGATTTTCTTCCTGTCAGCTTTTTCCACTATCCAGTTTTCACAACCATACCCAGAAATTGGAATACTATAGCCTGGATGAGTCTGACTTTGGTATTTAATGATATGTCTTAATGTTTGAGAATCTTATCTAGTTCCTTCATGGCTACCTTTCCAAATCTTAGTCTTGTTCTGATTTCTTGATTACAGTCTCCATTTTGGTTAATGACTGAGCCAAAGTATAGAAAATCTTTAACTGTTTCCATTTTTTATTACCAATTTTAAAGTTACATAAATCATCTATAGTCATTAGTTTTGTCTTTCTAAGATTAAGCTGCAACTCTGCTTTCGCACTTTCTTCCTGAACTTTCCTCACTAGTCATTCCAAGTCTTGGCTATTTTCTGCAAGCAATATGATGTCTTCTGTATATCTTAAATAGTTGATGCTCACTCTCCTAATTTTCATGCCTGATTCTTTTGAGTCTAATCTTGCTTTCTGAATATGCTCTGCATATAAATTAGTGTGACAAAATGCAGCTTTGTCTGACCCCCTTGTTCATGGGAAACCATTCTGTTTCTCCCGATTGTGTTCTGACAGTGGCCTCTTGTCCTGAGTATAGGTTACACATTAAGACAAACAGATGTTGTACAACCCCATTTCTTTCAGAGAGAATCATAATTTCTCATGATCTACATAGTCAAAGGCTTTGCTGTAATCTATAAAGCAGAAGATATTCTTCTGAAATTCTTTCATGTGTTCCATTATCCAACTTGTCTTTGCAATATGATCCCTAGTGCCTCTTCCTTTTCTGAACCCAATTTGAACATCTGACATTTCTTTCTCCATAAATGGTAAAAGCTTTTCTCTTAGAGCTACGGCACCAAGAAAGTATAGAAAGAATCTGGGGAAAGTGGAGCATGACATAGAAATCAATATATTGTATGTATATATCCCCCCTGCTTGCAAGCAGGGATCACCAGTGCAAGACCATGATATTGAGAACGCAGCTGCGCAGCTGCTTGTCCTTGTGCAAGCAGGGATCACCAGTATTGAGGCCATGATATTGAGAATGCAGCTGCGCTGGGCAGGGCACGTTTCTAGGATGGAGGACCATCGCCTCCCAAAAATACTACTCTATGGTGAACTCGCCACAGGTCAGCGTAAGAGGGGCGCTCCAAAAAAGCGATACAAAGACTCCCTGAAACAAAATCTCAGGCTCGGCCAAATTGATCACCAACAGTGGTCTGCCCTGGCCTCACATCGGAAGGCATGGAGACGCACTATCCACAATGCTGCAGCCTTATTTGAGAACTCACGCCGAACAAGTCTTGAAGAGAAATGACAACACAGAAAGAATCACAACCCAAAAACATCACCCAAGGAGCCCTTCTGCTGTGCTTTCTGCAACCGGACTTGTTTATCTCGGATTGGCCTTTTTAGTCATCAGAGTGCTTGCAGAAAGCGCGGGATGAGTCCTTCCTGAATCTTCATTTGCGAAGAAAAGCCAGAGAGAGAGAGAGAGATGTATATATAATGTCTGAAGCTGTATACAGGTTATGTATCCCTTATCTGAAACCCTTGGGAGCAGAATTGTTTTAGATTTCAGATTATTTTCAGTGTTTGGAATGTTTGCATATACATTATTTATTTATTTATTTATTTATGCAGTTTATATGCCACCTTTCACCTGAAGCAGCACCTAAGCCAAAACACAAAATTCATTTATGTTTTATATACACTTTATACGTATAGCCTGAAGGTAATTTTATACAATATTTTAATTTTTTTTGTTTAAATGTTTTTTATTTAAATATTTCAGATTTTGGAGCATTTGGGATTTCTGATTTTCCAGATAAACCTGTACTCAACCTGTATTAGCAAAAACACAACTTCTTTAGTGCAAATATTGGTGGGATCTGACTTGTATCTCTTTAGATTTAATACATTCTGCTACTTTTCATATGTGGTTCCTTATGCCCCTTCAATGTTTTTTATGGATCCCACTAATAACCATCCCGGTAGGTAGGCTGTTTCATCTGAGGGGATCTTCCAGGCTTACAGGTTCCCCAAGTCCCAAAGGTATCATGCATTCTTTCACTTCTGATGGGTTGTCAAGGTTGTAAATTGTCCCTTAAAATGGAAATGATGGAACCATTTAGCTTCTGAAGCCCTTTATTATAGAAACCATCTGATATGGCATTTTATATCCCTTCCTGCACAAATTGACAACTGTGTCTCTAAGATTATCTCTCTCCTTTGGTTTACATGCTGTGACTCTGTAAGCAATCATTGTATCTGCTTTGGCAATATTACATTCCGGAAATACATCTTGTAACATTTCTAGCATTAGGTGATACACGTATTTGTCAGTACAAGCATTCTCCACTTTTTGTTGATCCACTTTTTGATGACTTGTTATTTCAACATTTCAAATTATAACCGGAACCCATTAATTCAATGTGTAGTATGCTGTTTCCACCATGCATCAAATTATTGGGTTCCAGTCAGGATCAAAAGAATGAAGGTGGGGTCTATCCTGGGGGGACTCTGCCTTCTCCACATATGGCCCCCACCTAGGAAACAGCCCAAGATAACTTTAGAAGGGACAGCTGGGAGTGGTTCCCTTTTCTAGAGTTCCCGTTGCAGTTTTGCTCCTGGGCTTTTGCAGGTTGGTGGCTATTGAATAAGCAGGAGATACAGTACAGTACCAGGACAAAATGAAAAGATGGAGCTTTGGATGATGCTTTTATGACCAGGCACTTCCCCCCCCCCCAACTTAGCACCATCTTTCTTTCAATCTGTATACTGCGTCTCCTGCTTATTCAACAGGTTAGAGACCAGAGCATTGTAGCTTTCACAATTCAATGATTTTTTTTTTGACAGCCGAATAAGTGGGGGGTGTCTGTAATTGATTTATCTATCTTTTTTTCAATTCAACTCAATAATTTATTACGGTCATAGACCATTATTTGAAAGTGCCAGCTTTTATATGTTCTAATTGACTTTGAAGAGCTGCTGTACATGGGACCAGTATTGAGATTGATTTTTGCTACTGGACCCCTAAGTGTAAAGCTTGACCAGCAGTGTCAGAAATGTTTGTTAGCTTTCTTGCCAGTTCCCCGGCCTTACTTGTGTGGATGTCTTCTTCTCAATACAGACTTAATTGCTTAATGTGTTCCACTATCTCCAGCATCCTGACTAAAATATTTTGGCTGTTTCTTCCCCATAGACTGGCTCTTACCATCTGCTGACAGATGTTTGGTTCATTCCATAATAAAGAACTTAGGATTTGTGAGTTCTTTGTTTTATTTTCACACTGAATAAAGTTTTCATCTGGTGTCATGGTCTAAGAGCTTATGCAAATGCTTCAGTCTTGGACTGTGCCCACACAACACACACCCCCATAAAAAGCTGTTACTGAAGTGTGTGTGCACGCGCTTGCACATTCATGCACACACACACACACACACACACACTACTGTGGCAGTTATTGGTGCCAAATAATTGGCCAAACAAGGTACAGGTCTCTGCTGGTGGTCATCTCTGAATTAGAGCTCTAAGAAGAACAGGCAAAGCCTCACCGGGGGGGATTCTTTTCTCTTTGTTACACCTTACAATTTTCCATTCTTTTCTCTTTGTTACATTTGGTTGCTTAGTTCAACTCAATGAAATTCACTTTCACAAGTAAAAATACAAATACCTCTGAAAAGTACATAAGGGATTCAATTTGAGGCCATCTTGTATAAATTTTGTCTCTGGCCATATGTGTGGCTTGAAGACACTGAGGCTTTAAGGAGGACTCCAATGAAGAGGGAAGCAATGACAAGAAGCCTCCATTGAGAGATTTCTCCCTTGTCTTCAATTTTTATTAGTTATAGAAGCTCTTTCTGACTTCAACCTAGCAAACCTTAGGTTCCTTTGTAGTTTGGTTCACAGTCAACCAACATCCAGCTTCCTTCCTGTCACCTTCCCCCCTTTCTTGACATTGTATAAGGTCCCCCAGCTCCATTCGATTCTTAGATTCTCATTTCTTTTAGAGAAATAGAACTGATCATTTCTTCAAGTCCCTGCTTCTCAGCTTAGCCACCTTAACCTGGGCGCTGTTTACATGATGAAAATGTAGTGAGATGAATTCTTGTTGATCTCTGGTAGTTCACACATCCTGTGTGACGGTCTTGAGCTTTTCAGAAGGGGGGCGCCTTTTATCCCTCAACCTGCGGGACTTTCTGTCCCGCGGTTTGTCCCGTGCTTTTAAAAAAGTCTTGGGAGGATGTGGAAAATCAGATCTGTGAACAGGTCAGGACAAATTATCTCGGGAGTAGGTGATGGCCGGAAATTGAGGTGGCCAGGGGCAGGCTCAGAGTTCTGAGAAGGAGGGCTCAGTCACCCTCCCCGTCCCCTGCACGGAGGCTTGTGTTTTAAAATCGATTCTCTTACTGCCAAGCTTGGGCTCCCTGTTTGCCTGTGCCATCAATCTTCCTTTTAAAGAGACATGTAATTTTTAAATGGATTCTCTCACTGCGAACCACTCAGCTTCTTTCCCCATCCTGGTCTTTCCTCCTGGCGTGTGCGTGTGTGTGTACCACTCACTTCTTTCCCCCTCCTCATCTTCCCACTAGGCGTGTGTGTGTGTGTGTGTATGTGTGTCCATCCCTTGGTAGACTGCAAACCATTCAGCTTCTTTTCCTGATCTTCCCTCCAGGCACACATGGGTGTGTGTGTGTGTGTATACCACTCGCTTCTTTTCCCCTCCTTATCTTCCCTCTAGGCATAGGCATGTGTGTGTTTGTCCTTTAGTAGATTGCAAACCATCTTCTTCCCTCTCGGCTGAAAGCAAAGCAGGTGTGTGTGTGTGTGTGTGTGTGTACGCACACCTTCAAGCTGCCAAGGTGGCTTTAAAAGTTCCTTCCTCTGAAATATAGCCTACAGCTCCTGGTTTTCAAGAGTGATTCTTGTGGGTTCTTAAAGACAAATAAGTTTTATTTTGCAGTAACTTCTGTGGATTGACAGTCATTTAAACGAAGCTGGGGACCTTAAGGTAAGCCCATCAGGGGATTTTTTTTTTTACAAGCATTTTTCAGAGGCAGTTGCCTTCACCTTCCTTCTCTGTCCAATGCAGAAACTTGAGCAAATATTGGTGGCAGCCAATAGTATCACTCATGGTGGGAAACTCCACAGGAAATACGCCACCGAGTTTGTGAAAAAAACAAGTAATCACATCCTTGACTGACAGCTAAAAAAAAAAAAATCCCGGAAACTTTCCCCGTGTAAACAAAAACACCACAGGATACTATGTCTCAGGATCTTGCTTTTGTCATGGAAATGGTTGTTGTGTAAACAACAGTCCCGGGATATTGTTCATCCAGGAAAAAATCATCTAAACAACAAGTGAAGAACTCGGGATCAGGAAATCCCATTTCTTCCCGTGATAAAAACTGCCATGTAACATGCCCTGGCTCCTTGGTGGCCACTAAGGTCAAGTTAAGAGTTGAGTGGATTGGGAATTAGATCCCCAGGCAATTCTTGTTGATCAGAGAGGAGAGAACTGCATTGGAACACATGAGCAACAGCTCATAATCTTACACTCTTTTTACTTACTAATTTTTGTGACTGTTTTTTTCTCAGTTCCTTCTCTCCTCCACCAAAGGTAATGTAACTTCTGACATGCTTTTGTGACTTGCTCTTTTACTTATTTTATTTGCCACCATGCAGAAAATTAATAATGCATTAAATTAGCCTAGTATACTCATAGCATTTTTCATACAATAGCCCTGTAGGTTTGTGTGATTATATTTCTAGCACAGAAGGCTGAAATAGCACAGCCTTGCTCACAGTTCAGTCTCTTAGCTGCCTTGCTTTCAATTTAAATTGAATATGTTATAAGTCAAGCTTGGAAAGTTACTTTTTAAAAAGTAATTCATTATAATGATAGTGTCAAGGTCCCCCAACAATTACTTACCATTTTAGTTACAATTTTAAAAAGTAATTCTCTGCTTTTTCATTTTTTCAAAGTTCAAAGTAACAAAAATAGAATTTTTAATCTTTTTAAAAATTGGATGCAGCAAGCTGCTGCTGACCTGTAGCATGAAACAGTCGCTGTCTACCTCAGTGTCAGTTCAGTATCCTTGAGAGAAGACAAGGTAATAGAATGAGTCACACCAAGAGGGAACACTTAGACCATGTGGTTCTCTGCCTTCACCATTTAGTGAGATCACACTCATAACTGTAGAAGTAATTAAACAGTTACAGTTACAACACAAAAGAGTGAATGTATCTCTTCTAACGTAATAGTTGCACTGTATTCATACCTTGCTGTTAGAAAAAACCAATTATATAAGTAACTCCTTATTTGTAACTACTTACTTCCTAAGTTTGATTACAATAGTCTGTTAATACTCTGTTCCTTCACTTTTGTTCTGATTTATAAAATCAGGTTTTTATATTATTTTTATATTATTTCATATTACAAAAAACAGCTGTATCTCTAAGAGTAGTTGCCTCTAGCTGAGCAGGACAACTTATATTATATGGGAATAGCAGCAGGAGGGAGGTATGGATCAAACATTAGTTAAATTTTGATACAGTATTTATCTTTGGAGTTGGCCTACGTTGTCAAATCTGTCTCCATATACTATAACTATATACCTTTCTTCCTGAAATGTGGCCTGGGAAGATTTTAGTGGAGCTTTTGGTGTTCTGTGTGAACTTTGTTGTAAAAAGTCTCCTGCAGAGAATGTCTTGAAATGCCTTGTGCAGAACCAGAGGGTCCTCTGAGAACAGTTTGGAGAGCTCAGAAAAGCAGTTCCCAGGGAAAGAAACATTTTAAACAGCACAATCATGTGTGGAGCCAATATGTGACACAATTATTTATTGCTTAGTTTGAAGTATGTCATCAAGTTTTATGCAAAGCTTAAAAAAAAATGATCAAAGCTTTTAAAAATATTTATTAACGAATATAAATGCATTTTAAGATTTTGCTTTACTTTTGTTTTGCTTTCTTTTTTGAGATCCTTTTTGGGTGTTAACTTATCCAATTTTGATGACTGTATTAATTCAAAGGCTAATTTGGCTACTGTTCTTTTCATGTGGGGGTGCTCTAGTCTGAGAGTCTTACAATTATTGTTCCTTATAATGATGTTAAACTTTATTGGAAGTTTGCTCCATGGGATTAGGGATACAGCAGACATTTTTAAATTTTCATTTCCCTTGTGCTAAATAATCTGTTTTAGCTTTCTGGGTGAAAATAATGCACTCAGGGTATTTGTAATTTTTATCATCATTATCATCATCATTCCAAGACTGGGACTCAAGGCAGCTTACACATTTAATGGATTACAATTAAAAACATACTCTCAACATTAAAAATGAAGTAAATGATTAACCCTATCTAAAAAAATTAAAAAGATTTTATCAATTCACAGCCACTAATGGGGGTGGGAAAATGATAAGAGAATGGTCAAACAGTCCAAGGTCATAAACAAAGATTTCACAGAAAAGACAAGGCCAAAGGAGAAGGCAGAGAATAGTCAAGGACAGTCCGATGTCATTACCAAAAATCAGAATCAAAGGAATGAGAGAAAGAGTAGTCAAACATAGTCCACGGTCAAATGTATCGAACAAGAATCAAGCAACAGTCATGAGGAGTAGGCAGAAGTGAAGTCAGGTCAGTCCGAGACAAGAAAAAAGGCAAACCGAAAGAGAAACTATCTTTATGAGGAGCGCAGGTTCCTTGTGTGCTGCTAGCATGGTGAATGAAAAGGAACTGAGGAAATAAGTAGGATCGCCTCAAAGGGACTGTTAGGGTGGGCAGAGCTACTGCCAAAAAGCTGTTATATAACTATTCCAGAAGGTTCTGTGTGCACTGCACAGGCACAGGAATAACCCACCTGTGTGGATTCACAGAGACCACAAAGTAGAACATTGCTGTTTTCAGTGTTACATTTTCTTTTGCTTAAAGCAAGGGTGGACAACTACCAGATCTCAGATCCTCATCATGCCTCGCACACACCCCGCTTTTTAAACCTTTGAAATGCTTTTTAGACTTTAAACCCTTTTTAAACCATAAAACAAACCACAAGTTGTTTCCAGTTTACTTCCATAAAGGCCTCTCCTAGGCCTAACCCAACATAGTGGGAGGGCAAGAACCTGGCTGAATTGCCTCCCATGCCCCCTAAAGGACATGGGTTTTATTTTGAGTTTACAACATTTAGGGTAGGGCCCTTGGGGTTTAAAAACAGCTTTGTGAGCCTCATATGGTCCATGGTCCACAGGTCATACTTTCTCCACTCTAGGTTAGTTATTTACTACATGATTAAAGTTCATGAATGTTATAATGTTATGGAATCAATTAGATTTGTCAGTACAGTTGTCCCTCCGTATCCATGGATTTAAGTATTCATAGCTTGAAAATATTCTTTAAAAAATAATAATCCTAAAAGCAAACCTTGATTTTGCCATCTTATATAAAAGACACCATTTTGCTATGCCATTGCATATAATGGCACCATTTTGCTATGCCATTGAATATAATGGGACTTGAGTATTCATGGATTTTGGTATCCACGGGGCGTCCTGGAACCTAATCCCAGTGAAAATGAAGGGACAAATGTATTCTGAGGTTACTAAGGGAAATTTACCCTAATTTAATTTGAGTGCTGGGGTGGAATGGGAGGCCATTTTGACAGTATTTTTCAGGATTATTTAATGTTAGTTGGACAGAATGGGAGGTCTTGTTAGTTGGACAAAATGGGAGGTCTTATCACTAGTAGCAAGAAGAAATTTTCTAGTGGCTCCCAGATCACAACTACTATTACCTACCCATAAGTACTTTGGGAAGATTCTGTTTCATTTATTCCTCAGTTGATTGAAGGTGGGCATGCTAGTTGGAAGCCTCCGGAAAGAGATTTGTTTATTGCTGCTGCATCTGCTAAAATGACAACTGACAAAATGATGAAGAGGAAATATTTCACAACTTTATTCCCGACTGTGAGCTGAAAGTTCTTGGCTGAGAATTTTCAGCTTATCCTTACATAGATCACATGGGGGATCCTATCTCATTTGAGAAAAGAGTATAGACAAAGTTTGTGTAGACTGTGGACTATGACAAGTTGCTTGGAAGGTTGAGTTCTACCGCTTTTTTTGTTGTCGATCTTTGCTCTTCCTGAATGATAAAAATTGCCAGGTTTCACTGTTAAGGTGACTCTTGGGAGTCATGAATACATCATTAAGAAAGGAGTTGTTTTGCATGTTCCAAAAAAAGGGAGTGGCAAAAAAATTACTAAAGAAACCAAAGCTGATTCACGTGCTGTGGAACCACCCAGTTTCAAATCTCCTGTTTGCAGGCTCAGCAGTGAATGACGCTCTCTGCAAATGAAAAAAATTAACACCACAGCAATATACAGTTTTGGCAGTAAAAAGCCACAGCTTTATTGGTTACAGATGGAAAGACTTGGTTCCAGCTTGGGGCTGGATCTAGATCCAAGCATCAGTCAGCCCACACATCAGCTGATGACAAACCAGCTAATCCAGTTTATCTGCTGGGTACCTCTGGATTGATAGCCATGGAAATCCACATGGGCAGAAACCGCTGTGTTGTTCCCTTGTCACTTGGGCACAGGTTGGAGACACTTGTCCCCAAGCTGGGCATGCCTCTGTTTCCTGCCTCAAGGTCCTTTAAGCAATTTCCAGCTGGATCTATGGGCATCCTGGTCCCAATCCCCACCAAACTGGATTTGGATCCTATGCTAAAACTGCCCAAATTTGTGACAAAGATTATTGCTTCTAGCACAACAAATTCATAATATATGAGGGGGAAAGGTGGGTGGGTGAGTACAAAGTCTGATGGAACTGGAGTGCCAGAGATTCGTTTATATAGCCAGAGAGCAGAGTGAAGGCTAGTCTCAGACTTCTCCAGTCCTGTCCTCCAGCAACCTGGTGGCTCTTGATTGATGAGCCTTTCCACCCCTTCTGAAGGCCAGGAACATGTGCAATCTTCTATGAAGGGGAACAGGGAGCTGGCAACGTCTGCTATGTTTCACTGCCACTGCAGTCCCCCAAACAATACTATTCTGAGCAGTGTCCCACAGTAGAGTTTGGAAAAATTACTTCTGAGAGCTGTAATTTAAAAAGTAACTTTTTTCAAATTCTATCACAGAGTGACTGGTTCTCTGCCAGTTAGGAGACACTGATTCTTCTTCGTGTCTTTGTGACTCACACAAATGGGTTATCCTGTGCAATGCATCTTTCATAGCTTTCTAGAGTGTTACATATGCATTTTGGCGATAGTCCCACCCACCTCCAGTGCAATTATATAGGGTGAAATTGTCATTTCCATTTCGTTGGCCACAGCATTGATATGAACCATGTTTGTTTCTTTGGTTTGGCCTTTTAGCTTCATCATTTCTCTTTGGATTAGGGACCAATTCCTGGTTCTTTGTCAATTTGTCAGATTGCACTGGTGTTCAGGGCTGTGCTTGCCTTTAAGGCTCATGGTCCTTTAAGAAATGTGTCTTATATGGTGCTAAAACCCCTGAGAAGAATGGACACTTGAAGTGCCTTCTCTACTTCATCGCTGCCTGAATCTGACACTTGATCTTCCTTCCAGTGTCCCCCTACTCCTGGCCAGTCTCTAGAGGTTGAGATGGAGTCTATGGCCCAGCAGCACAAACACAAGAAAAAGAAGCACACTAAGGAGAAGGATCGACATCTCTCTGAAACTTCTGTTGTACAAGTGGTCTTCGATGTTACTTCTTAGTCTACACCAGTTTCCCAGTCTTTCCCAGCTACAATTGAGCTGGCAATATCCCCTGCTCAAAGTGAACCTCCTCTTTGAGAGTCGTAAATGCCTCATCTGTCCGCTGAGGATGCAGAGGTGGCTTCACTTACACAGCACCCCCAGGCCACTTCAGAGGATATTTTTAAAGGTGAAATGCTGGAGTCCTCATGGCTGATAAAGAAGGCAAAAAGTTGGATTCAATGAGCAAAAATTTCAATTCTTCTGCTGCCTGCATCTGTAAGATCTCCAACTACCTTGCATGCGTGGGCACATATACCAACAACGTCTCTGGGAGAAGTCAACTCCTTTCCTGAACAAGCTGGGAGACGAGGACATTGGGTGGCATCGTTGCTCCAGTCTGATGCTCATAAATAGGCTGGGCAACAAATCACTACATCACATCACATTGCCAACAGTGGAGGGAAGTCTCATGCTGGTGCTGTCTCGCTTTGAAAACATGCTTGGCTCAGGTCTTCACAGCTTTCCGATCAGGCCCATGTGGTAATTGACGACCTCCCTTTTGATGAGGTGGGCATGTTCCATGCTGAGATTGATGCCAAGCTTTTACATACCCATAAAATGTGGTCCACCGTTAAGTTCCAGCATGCTTCGGCCTCCATCACCTCTGATTAATAGGTTCTCCATATTATTGCAAGAAGTTATGTGATCAAGTTCTAGAGAGCTCCTCCCTCAGGTGTCAATCAATCCACCACCACCCCTTTCCACCATACTGCTACAAGAGATGGAAATTATCCTGCAAAAGGAGGCTATCAAACTTTTCTGGTCATCTCAATCGTGCTGTGGTTATTTTCCTGGTATTTCATTGTAACCAAGAAGGACTGTGGCCTCGGTCCCATACTGGACCCATGGAGATAGCCACTCTCTCTCTCTCTCACTCACTCTTTGGGGTGTGAATTATTACATCCATCCATCATGCTTCCAGATGGTGACTTTGGTGTTCATTATTCCTCAGATGCAAGAAGGAGATTCCATATGTCAATCCATCCACCCCATCAGAGGTTCCTCTATTTTGCTATAGGCCACAAGGCTTATCAGTTTCAAGTTTTACCCTTTGGCCTCAGCACTACTCCTCATGTATTCATGAAGGTCATGGCAGTAGTGTCTGCCTTCTTATGACAACAAGCTGTCTTCCTCTATCCATATATGGTGGGCCCTTGGTTTCCACTTGGTTTTGGTTCCAGGACCTCCCATGGATACCAAAATCCATTGATGCTCAAGTCCCATTATATACAATGGCATATTAAAATTCTGTCCCTTATATAAAATGGCAAAATCAAGGTTTGTTGTTTGGAATTTTTACTTTTGGAATATTTTCAAGCCGTGGATGCAGAATCTGTAGATATGGAAGGCCAACTGTATAAGCAATTGGTTGACTGTGGCTCATAACTGTCGGGGTGCACACCAGTCCCTCAGAGCATGTGCAGAGGGCTAAGTGGCGAAAAATGCCATAGGCAGTTGCAGCAGACATCAGGCTGACGAAATGAGCACTCAGATACATTGGCTGTGTCTAAACTACTGAACTTTACTTGAACATAATAGAGTAGCATTTATAGTGAGTCAAGTACATCAAGTACATAGAGCAGCACAGCACAGTACTGCAGAGGAAAGAGGACAGAGAACAGACTGAGAGAAGATGGACAATTATACCAATACATGTGTACTAGCTGGACCCAGCGTACCATACGCCATTAAGAAATTCCCCCAAACATGCCTGGTAGATCTCACGACAACCCTGTAAGGTTGGCCGGTGGATTTGAATTTCTCCTCCCCCTTCTCAGCATTCCACACTTTCCCCAGAATTGCTGAGGGTGACTCGCTCTGTTGCCCTGCTGCCACCATTGCCAGCAGCATCAGAGGTGGCTTCCTGCTGCCATCACCACTTGATTGCCTGGGTCCCGTCTCAGCAGCGAGGTCCTTCCACCAGTTGACTGTCTGGGTCCCGTTGCAGTGGGAATGGATATATTACTGTGTTGCTTTAGATCATAAATGGGAATTGTGCAGCCCTGAGACATTGGTGAATTGAAAAGGCCTGCAGCCTTAGTAGTTAAAGCCAACACTGTTCATCTTTGTGGGATAGGTCATAGAAGCAATGTATAACAATGGCTCTGGTTCCTTCTGGAGGAACATGCCCTGTGGTTCTGGGGTATTTCCGTTCTATCTCTCAGCTGTTGGCCATTCAGAGAGCTTCAGAGGTGACTTTTAAAAACTTTACCCCATTCTTCAGCTGAAAAGACTCCTGGAGCAACTTGTTTTCTTTTAAACATCTGCACAAAACCACTGTGAAACATCACACCAAGGTTCAGCCTGTAGTGTAGGTGTGTAAATATCCA
The DNA here is from genome assembly GCA_030847615.1 of Gambelia wislizenii. Lineage (NCBI taxonomy): Eukaryota > Metazoa > Chordata > Lepidosauria > Squamata > Crotaphytidae > Gambelia > Gambelia wislizenii. Next base: position 80,009,212 of record JAUMIR010000006.1, on the reverse strand, counting down.
AGCATTTTGTTCTCACAAGTGAGGATGAATAATTTCTGCAGTTTTTCCCCTGCTGCAGAAAAAGCATAGTTCTTACCCAGTGTTTGCACATCCTAAAGTGTTTTGAAAAATTATTTCCCACAGAAATACACATGAGGTTGTGTGTGTGTAAAAATCATTATTTTTTGTATAAAATGACTGTTTCCAAATAGCCATGGGCAGACGGAATTATGCAAGATTGCTTGCAGGGCGGGCGGAGGTTGTGAAAAATCTTGCATGTGACTATTTTTTGTTTGTGCAAGATTGGGGTTTTTGCATTGTTTCCAGACAATCATATTGTTGAGGGGGGTTGTGCAAGATTGCTGAATATTTCTTTTGCATATACACAACCCCACCCCCAGCAACCTTGCATCACCACTGCCGTCAAAATAACCACTTTTCTGTGTGTGCAAGATTACCGGTTTTCGCAGTATTGACTATCTGAAAAAAAAAACTATTGTTTGTGCCAAAAAGTCCCATGATTTTCACCAAGCAACCCAAAGGTATTTCTGCACAGAGTAATTTCACAAAACACTTCAGGATGTGTGAATACTGGGGAAAAACTGCTCTTACAACTGTGTTATTCTTCCTGTCTGGGTTTCCCAAGTGTTGGGGAAACCTGTTTTTCAATCAGGAAACCAATAATGGTGAATATTTACTCCATCCCTATAGTGGTAGTTTTGCCATGCAGATGCCTATGTATTTCTTCTTTTCTTTTGTTTCTTTTTTTCCATTGCATAATCACAGCAAGTCAGTGGAAGTTCTAAATGGGGTGTCTGGAGGCAGTTTAAAGACATATGGATGAGGTCCAGTAAACTGGAGCTTAATCCTGACAAGACAACAATCATGTGGGTTGGAAAACCTGCTGATCTGGATGAAGCATATGCCGCTGTATTACATGGTGTTGCACTTCTAAAAAGTCAACTACATAATACTGGGGTGCTCCTGGTTTCAGCACTCTTGATATATTAATAACATGCAAACTAACATGTGACAGAACAATTTATAAAATCCAGTATTTGCGAAAGCTGTATAGTCCAATGGTTCTTAACCTGTGGTCCAGGGACCCCCAGGGGGCTGTGATGTCTTCACTGGGGGTCTGCAAAGGCTTGAAGGTTGCTTGGCCCACCTCCTCCCTGCAGTGGAGTGGCCACGTAACAGGAGCCAACACAAAGGCTGGCTGGCATGAGTAAAAATTGCCAAAATATAACGCTCAAATGTCCCAGCGGTACCGCAACAGTACCACTAGGGACGGGCGTCATGCGAAACGGACGCCCTGCAGCACTGCAGCCTCGCAACGTTGCGAGCCTGCTAGCGTTGTTTTTTCTTTGTCCAAAAAAGTCCTAAAATAATGATGTTGTGCTAAGTATTGTGTGTGGGTATGTTCACATATACCCACAGAGTAGTACAGATATGGTATTTGCCCTTAGACAACTGCAAGAGAAATGTAGAGAGCAGAACAAGGGTCCCTATGTAACATTTGTTGACCTCACCAAAGCCTTCGACACCGTAAGTAGGAAAGGTCTGTGGCAGATCCTGGAAAGACTAAGATGTCCCCCGAAATTCCTTAAAATGATTATCTTGCTACACGAGGGCCAGCGTGGTCAAGTCAGATATGGCGATGCTCTTTCAGAGCCCTTTCTAATAACTAATGGAGTGAGTGAAGCAAGGTTGTGTTCTTGCGCCAACTTTATTTATAATCTTCTTCAGCATGATGCTCCAAAGGGCTATGGCTGAGCTCGAAGAAGACGACGGCATCTATATACGTTACCGTACTGATGGTAGCTTGTTTAATTTAAGCCGTCTGAGGGCTCACACTAACACTCTAAACTATCTAGTCCGTGAGCTGCTCTTCACTGATGCTGCTGCCCTTGTTGCCCACACAGAAGCAGCTCTGCAGCGCCTAACATCCTGCTTCGCAAGAGCTGCAGAGCTGTTTGGGCTGGAAGTCAACCTGAAGAAAATGGAAGTTCTTTACCAGCCTGCACCACAGGATGAACACCACCATCCCCACATTGCCGTCGGCAACTCTGTGCTTAAGTCCGTTCAGCAGTTCACCTACCTGGGAAGCATCATCTCCTCAGATGCCAAGATTGACAAAGAAATCGATCACAGATTAGCAAAGGCACATAGCGCATTTGGAAGACTTTACAAAAGAGTCTGGAGTAATAAACACCTGAGGCAAAGCACAAAAATCAGTGTGTATAGAGCCATTGTACTGTCTATTCTCCTTTATGGGTCTGAAACATGGGTTACCTATCGCCACCACTTACGACTCCTCGAATGCTTCCATCAGCGCTGTCTACGCACAATCCTAAATATACACTGGACTGACTATGTGACGAATGTTGTTGTCCTTGAGCAAGCAGGGATCACCAGCATTGAGGCCATGATATTGAGAACACAGCTGCGCTGGGCAGGCACGTTTCTAGGATGGAGGACCATCGCCACTCCAAAACAGTACTCTACGGTGAGCTTGCCACGGGTCAGCATAAGAGGGGCGCTCCAAAAATGTGAAACAAGGACTCCCTGAAACAACATCTCAGGCTCAGTTAAATTGATCACCAACAATGGTCCCTGGCCTCACATTGGGAGGCATGGAGACGCACTATCCACAATGCTGCAGCCTTATTTGAGAACTCACGCCGAACAACTCTTGAAGAGAAACGACAACGCAGAAAGAATCATAACCCAGAAACATCACCCAAGGAGACCTTTTGCTGTGCTTTCTGCAACCAGACTTGTTTATCTCGGATTGGCCTTTTTAGTCATCAGCGCACTTGCAGAAAGCGCGGGATGAGTCCTTCCTGAATCTTCGTTTGCGAAGGGAAGCCAGAGAGATGTTCATTCAAGTTGCATGACAACCTACGGCAATCCCATGAATTTCATAGGGTTTTCTTAAACAAGGAATACTCTGAGGTGGCTTGCCGGTTCCTTCCTCTGAAATACATTTGACATTTAACAGAATTTCCCAGTGCCTTGAAAGAGCTACAATCGCTGTTGCTAGTTTCATAAGCATCAAGCAGCCTGTTCTTTTAGCTGGGCATTAGGCTTCTGTAATAAGTGGGCTTATTTCTCACCAGATCATGTAAACGAATAAAAGTTTTACTGTTCCCAAACATGCTAAGTCTACTAAAGTTTTACAATTTCCTCTGCCCATTAGAAAACCATACTGCATTTTAAAATGTTACTTTCATCTCTCCCTAGACGTATTTGCAGCCTCATTGACTTCAGCCAGTCCTCTTCTAAGTCAGTCATCAGATAATAGTAAAAAATGTACCTGGTAGGGAGTTGAGATTCAATTTTATAACAAGTGTTTAGGTTCTTCCACTGTCTAATAGAGTCTCAGTTACTTCACCACATTTTTGTTTCATCTGACAATTATTAGCATGTTGATATTACAAGGGTGATGTTACATGAGGCATCCCTGGCGATTTCATAAAACATAAACATCAGCCATACTTGTACAGAGTATATCATTCAAACAAAAAACATACTATCTAAAAAATGAGGAATACACACACACAGTTTTCATGGCATTGCTGGTGCCCCAAGGTTCCTCCCCGTCAAACCTGAGAATCAGAGGAAAGGGACCAGGCCCTGCAGTCTGGGAACCCTAGTAGATTGTTGGTTGTATGTTGTGTACCCCTGATGTAGACATAGCTAGACCCTGACCCTTGAAGCAAGATAGCAATAATACACTAATGAGGCACTCATAGAGTATTAGTATGAATAGAACAACATCTTAAAATATGTTTTAAATATTGACATAACTCTTATCCCACAATCCAGAAAGCATGTTTTACATGCTTCACATGCAATAATCATATTTGTATTGCTATATCTAAACATAATTTCAGTAATCAGCAGTTGTGAGAAATAAATACCTGAAAAGATGTTTAAGTAACTGAAATTCAGTGTAGTATGCGTTAGAAAGAAGTCCAATATAAACAAATGTCATTCCTTTATAAATATAAATAAATGAATGCTTCTTTACTGGCTTAGTAAAATTAACATGTTTTACTACTTGCAGTTTAGTTGGTTCTATAAAATGATTATATTTGGTACTAAATTAGACTTTGGGAAGTTCATTAAGCTGTAAATAATGGGTTGACTTCTGACTAAGACAGCAATCCAGTGGGAAAAGAGTCCAAAGGATAGAATGCTCTAATGTTGGACCCTTCAAACTATCTAATGCTCTGCCAGGCTCATGCCAGCAGGACAGAAGTGTGGAGGGAGACATATTTATTGCAGCTTTTTCTCTTTGCGGGGTAGATTTTATTCTAACAACAACAACGATCTCCCTATAGGAAGCAAGAGAAGGGAATACATTTAGACCAGTGCTATCTCTTTTGGAGCTGAGGACTGTAGATTCAACAATTTGCATCCTCGCCCTCCATGTCCACTGGCATGTGCCTCTTTTTGCCCTCTATGAGTTCCAGCCTCATTTTATTTATTTATTTATTTATACCCCACTCTTCAGCCACAAGGCTATCAGAGCGGCTTACAAATTGTTTTAAGCAATAACAATTTACACATCTACATTGCATTAAGCAGTTTCCAATGTGTGTTAGCTAATTGCCCCCACAAGCCAGGTACTCATTTTACCGACCTACGAAAGGATGGAAGGTTGAGTGAACCTTGGAGCCCGCTGGAATCGAACTTGCAACGTGGTGACTTGCAGTACTGGCATTTAACCACTGCACCACCAGGGCTCCTTCTTATTTTATCGTGTCCTTGTATGTATTCATATGTACACAGCCTGCTGGTATGTGCAAAGTTTTTTGGACCAAGGTACTAAGCTAATGCTATCATTAAAAGCATGAATGGAACAAAACATTGCTCAAGTCACTTAAAATCATGCACAAGCAAATACCTATCTCACATAGCCAGAGCTCTTCCAAGTTAACCACACAAATCCAGTGAGAAGCAATAAGGCTCTGCAGTGTCCTATTAGAGGGCATTCAATCCACCCAAGTTATGATGGGGAGGAAGACTTGAGGATCATATTTGTCCCAAGGAATTTGCACCCTACTTTCAGGTATTCTGCACACCCTACAGTGAGGGAATTGCTGCCTTATAAAATGCATATTTATCACATCTGTATAGTCAGCAATTGGTTTTTAACAAATGGATATGCCAGAATTAACTTATGATAAAATACAAGGGAAAGTGTGTGTGTGTTTGTGGGTTTTTTATAATGTCTTTCCTATTATTTTGATGTGACTTTTCTGTTCTTTTGTTTAGAAGCCGTGAGTGAAACGTATCAACAGATTAGTTGTGGAAAAGAGATCTCAGAACATTTTTTTTCTCATATACTGCAGGGTAAAAACAATGTGTGAAATTCAAGATGGGAAAATATTACATCAAAGTAGTTTTCCCTGGCTATTGTTTTAAGTACATTTCCCCCCAAATCCCCCCAATGCTTCCTTCTTCCAGCTAAAACTCCAAAGGACGAATGACATCAAATGGTAAAAAAAAAATATTGTTACATGTTGTTTCCAGAGGAATTTGTGGAAACCTTGAATATGATTTTATCATTCACACTATAATACAGTCCCTTGGTATAAGAAGAAACAATACTGTATATTGAAGACCAGCTGTTCCCTGGCCATACACAGCTTTGTACACTGATGACCCTATGATTGTTTTTCAACACAAAATATATCTGTAGCTTTTTGGAACTGTTACAAGGACTTGAACTTTAAGGATAATGCAAATCTTAAAATGTGCATGCACCTGGGAGGGGACTGCCAACATCCTCTTCTGGTGGCATGTCTGAATTCCCTTGTTGTGTAAGGAAAGATGTGCCCTAGCTAGTCTGGAATGCCAGGACTGCTATAGTTCTGTTTATACATAATGCAGTGCATGAAGAACTGGCTCAGGGCACGTAGTTATTTTTCATAGCAGTACTTCTGGGAGGAAGAGACATACATACCTGTTTAATACATAAACATCCTTTCATTATTCATGTTTTCCTATGGAAACTGTAAAGATACAGGCTGAATTCTAAAATTTGCTTCTTCATGATGGAGGAGGCCTACAGAGCAGTAATATTAGCCTTTGTTTCACTAGCACTAAACAGCCATTTCAGTGCTTTAAAGTGAAGTAATAAAAACAATAATGCACTTATAAAGTGCTTGGAATCCCCCAGCCAATGGCTATGCTGGCTTGGGGATTCTGGAAGTCATCATCCAAAAATGTAAATTTTCCAAGGTCTGCTTATTGACTTCTAAGCAGGGTTCAATTTTTTTTAAGTGTTTACTGTTTATTGTCTCACTGTAAGAACTCTATAGCTATGGTTCTTGTGTGTGTTCAGGGCATTTCCATTCACTTCTTTTGGGAATGAGTACTGATCTTGTGTGAACGCACATACAAATTGGCTCCCTGCATCCCTCCATGGAAATGACTTGGGAAGCTGTGCCAGGTACGGGTGACTTTACATGTGCATTGGAGCCTCTACACCAGGGACAAATTGCTTAATTGGGCATGCATTTTTAACACTTGTAGCTTCAGATAAACAAATCTGGTACCCAAGGAACAAAGCATGATAATCTATGTTTATTTTTTTGTGAAGACTAAGATAATCATCTTTGTACTTATTTTATTCACACTACCCTTGTAAATTCAGTAAACATATTCTTGTTTATTTTGTCTGATTCATTTTTCATGTAGGTTTCAGTGATAATATGATTTATTATTAGATTGGCAGCTTCTCTTTAGAGTATGCATTGCTCATATAAAAGAAATACATGCCATTATAATGAGTTAACAGGATTATTAGTAGCTCAGCCCAATTTGCCAAAGGTTACTTAGATGGGTGGGAGGGTCTACAGGCTTTAACAAGGAGGCCCTGAGTTTTTAGCTCTGATGTATGAACTGTAATCAACCAGCCTGAATGGAAAGCTGTTGTAATTCACATCTCTTTAAGAGGTGTTGGCTCTTCTTGCAGGCAGATGTTGGGTTACTGCTCTTGCAAAGAGCAATCATATAAAAATGTTGGAAAATGTTGCCCTTACGACAATTCTCCCCTGCAGTTTGCTTTGAGTGTAGTGGCTTATCTCATTGAACAAAGAAGATTTGGGGAGGCAATCTGATTTGCTTCTTTGGTAAGACACTTACAATGATCGATAGTCATTCAGCTAATACAGTGTTAATTCTTTTCAAGAGCACAGCAAATAATGCTTTATTATATAGGATAAATGCTACATCCATTGCATTTTGAGTCACTCAGTAACAGGCCTGGGAAAACAGGGGCAGTTATCCATGAGTTATTTATTTATTTTCTTTATTTTTAAAAAATTTGTATCCCAATGCTTCCCTGTTGACACACCACCCCGAGTGGCTGACAGCAGTTAAAAGCAATCCTAAATTTGATACATGACAAAATATAATAGTATATAGTTCAAATTAAACAATGTAAAATGCAAGAAATCAAAGCCTGCCTGAGTAAGATCTTCACAATCTAGTCAAAGCATGTGCCAACCTAGCTTCTTGGAGCAAAGATTTTCAGTTTCAGTATGGTCACTGAAAATACCTTTTGTCTTGTCCTCATCCATAGTTGGTCATGAAAAGCACCTCTCTTTCAGAATGCAAATAGGCTAGTATGAGAAGATGCAATCTCTAAGGCAAAGTGCATCCATGCAGTGCAGGCAAAGTGCATCCATGGGCCACATGTGGCCCCTCACGGCCATTTTGGTGGCTCCCAGGGCCTGCCAGAATCATATTTCTAAAAAAGGTTTGCCACCACATGCCCTTTAGGAGGTTTGGGGACATTTTGCCACATTTTGGGCCAAGAGAGGCCTTTCTATAAAACAAGAGATAAACAAGAAATGCCTGGAGAACAAGACAAAGGGTCTTTTCAGTAACCACGCACAAACTCTGAAAATATGTTGCTAAAAGTCCTTTTCAGGCTCTAAAATGGCCCAAGGAAATGGCCCATGGAAAAAATGCACCATAGAAATTTTTAAAAAGTATTTTTAGAGTGGGGCAGTGGTGGATGAGGGCCTTCTAGGACTCCTGGGGGACTAACACAGTTCCCTGCTCTAAAGTATCTTTGGCCTAAGCCATTTAGGGGCATAAAGGTCATCAACAGTTTAAATTGTGCCAAGAAGCAATTTGGTAACCAATGATGCCTTGCAGACCTTGCAGGACAGGAATAATGTAATTCTTTAAGCAAGTGCCCTCCAGCATAGTCACTGTTGCATTCTGGAGCAAATGCAGTTTCTGAAAGTCTTCAAGGTTTGCTCCATGTAAAGCATATTTCAGGATTTCAGTCTACATGTAACAAAGACCTGTGCCATTAGGGTAAGGTTTCAATTTGTCAGGAATTGATGGAATTTGCACACTAGCTTAAGATGGACAGAGCCACTTCTAACTACAGTAAACATCTGGTGTAAAGCTGAAACCATCCCCAGACAGCATACTTCATTCTTTACAGGAAGTACTATTTGATCTAAAATGTCCACATGCCCATCTTTTTTTCTGACTAGGAACACCTCTGTGTTCTCTGGATTAAGTTTCAGCTTCTTAATCCTCATCCAGTCCATTACTGAGCCAGATAACCATTCAGGACATCTGGCAGTGGATAAAATGGAGAAATGGGGCTGCATTTTATCTCTGTGTTGATGACAATGAATCCCAGGTTCCAGGGTTATCATTCCCAACATTTTCATCTTGATATCAGATACCATAAGGGATAGTATAGGGGCCTGAAGAATGCCACAAACTAACAATGCCACCTTAAAGAATGCCACACACCCATGCAAGATTCTCTTCTGAAACCAGATCATGGAAAATTCTTTTTAACAACTACTTAGTTACAGTTATTCCAGAGACCATATTGTTACAATTCTAAAAAGTAACTTTCTTCTTCCCATTTACCATAAGTAACTGAAATAGTAATTTTGATTACTTTTTAAAAATCTGAATCCTACAAGCAGCTGGCCTATGTACAAAACACACCTAAGTCGCTTTAGAAAATCATAAAAATAAGTACTTGTATACACAGATTGGCATGATATAGTGGTTTGAGCATGACTCTGGAGACCAAGCTTCTCGCTCAGCCATGGAAACCTGTGGGGTGACCTTGGGCAAGTCAAACTCTCTCAGCCTCAGAGGAAGACAAAGGAAGCCCCTTCTGAATAAATCTTGCCAAGAAAACCCCATGATAGGTTCCCGTTAGGATCGCCATAAGTTGGAAATATCTTGAAGGCACCCAACAACAACAATAACAATATACACATTATATAATCTTTTTAAAAAGTATCCACAGGATTAATAAGAAAATGGCATGATGCCTAGACCTGCTACCACACCCCCAGAAACAGTACCCAAAAACAATGTGCAGAAATTGTTTTAAAACTTGAAAATTCCACTTACAATCCTGCATTTGAAATACATCCTTTTTCTAGTTGCTTGAAGACGTTTGAATAATTTTTTTAACAGGACTGCAAAACTCCCTGCACATTTTATTCAAAACTAAATCATTGCATAGAAAACAATGCATTCCTAGGATTCGCATGGCTCCATTCGCAGGAAGAGGATGCTTAGGAGCCATTGTGTCAACTTTGTGGGTCCTTTCTCTGCTTCAAAGATGGACCAGTGCTTTGACAGAATTACCAGATAAGGCAGAAGGAACGCCCTCCAATGCAATTAGAAAATTATTTGAACCTTATCTTTCTCTGGAGATAGACCTCTTTAATATCAATGGTTTTTAGTTAAACAAGGAAGAAAACCAAAATCATGGGGGGATGCAGTAATTACACTAATCCCAAAAGAAGGTAAAAATTTAACAAAAATAACTAATTACAGGCCCACATCTCTTCTGAATGTGGACTACAAAATATTTACTAGTATCCTAGCCAAAAGATTTAAGAAAATATTAATATTAATGGTTCTTAGATGGCCATATCCTAGAAGTAGCCTCTTGTTATAAATACATTGGAATTATCATTTCAATAATTTAAATCTGTTTACATCTCGGACTTACCCTGAAAATGGCCACTCCAGCGCGAAGACTTCCAGGTGAGATCGGGATGCCCTGGTAAGTTTCACTCTTTTTATGAGCTTTCCTGGGTTACTTGTGACTTTAACAGTGTGTTTGGGTGCTTGACGTAACTCAAAATGCTTTATTTTTCTTTTTAAGTTTTATTTTCGTGCACAGTGACATTATTGCCGGGAGCTTTTGCCAGGATTAGAAGGTATGTGTGAGGGGGAACATTCTTTTGATGGCATAAAAATGCTTTTTTTTTAATGCCTGCAAAAGAACCTTTGAGGAGGCTGCGTCTGATAAAGTCCTAAGTCTAAACCCCACTAGAAGCTGTATCTTTTCTCTGAAGGGTTGTTGTTAAGTGATTATAAAAACTGTGAACAATATTTTGTGCATGACACAAAGATCACATGACACAAAGAAAGACCACAATATGTGTCTCCATACCCACATCACTATTAACCTCTTCAGAGCAAAAGACCAGTATGAGCTTTATGAGTGGGGGCTGATTTCATTTGGGATAACCCCACACTTGCCATGGAGCCATGAAGTGCTGATCCTCTTCTAGGAAGATATGACATGGATAGTGAAGTCATTCAGTACTTACAGTCTAATAAATTCTGTTAACTTTTCATTCTACATTAGCATTCCCCAATTTAGGTCCCTCCAGATGTTTTAGGCCCATCAGCTCCAACCAGCATGGCCAATGGTCAGGGTTAATGGGAATAGTAGGCCAAAGTATAGATCTGGAGGGATCCAAGTTGGGAAAGGTTGTGCTACAAGCATGGTCTTTAAGGAGGTGGTTTGTCATCTCATTCTTCCACTCCCAAGCAGTGGTAATGAGCTATCAGAAGCCGCAGGCTCACACATTCCATCCTTCTCCCTCTCAGGGTGATCCATTCCTTCAGTCCTTGCAAAAGACAAAATCATAGTTTGACCTTTCAATCAGCTAACTTTGCTTTCCATTTTCCTTGCAAACCAAAACAATACTTCCAGGAGATCATTTAGAACTTAATCTTCTACAGCTTCACTGTGGGTTCTAATGTATGCTTATTCTAGTACAATATGTCAAGCCTTTCATTAGTGCTGTAGCTGTGAGGAGGGTGGAGGAGGAGGGTGGTTAAAGGCAAGAGTCTCAAGTCATTCGTCAGTGTCTCCTCTTTTGTTACTGAATTTCTGATTCTTCAATTCATGTTGCCCAGTTGTTGCTTTTGAAGATAAATACTCCCAGTCTTAAGGTAATGGTAGAAAGAGCTTCAAAGCTTTTAAGAAATCTTTGCTCAGACATCCATTATGTAAAGTAAACACAGAAAATATGTTAAAGTTACTTTTGTGTTTGAGACTTAGAAAATATGTTCTAGTAGTGAAGCTTTGTTTTGACATGGAAGAAGATGAACCTGGTTTTTTTTGTTAACATTTATATTATTATATTATCATGATAATTACTCCTTTAATACTTATTTAGAACTTTTATTTAAGATCTTTATACCCCATCCTTCCTTCATATCTGCATCTCTGTGGACAGTGTAAATAATTTTTTAAAAATTAAAATATAAAAACAGGATTGGCATAGGGCTGGTAAATAAAAACATTCTAAAATGTATGCTTTAAAAACAAGTCCATTACTTTTGAAACATAACAGGCCCAGATGGTTATAAATTGAGATGTGAGGCTAAGAGTGACTTTCCCAGGCCCACCTAGGAGTTCTAGAAAATATGGAGGTGGTTTTCAAGGACCATGTTATATTTTCAGTGGACCATAGTCATACACATAAGAAACTTCAGTTGCTCCAAAGAGCAGCAGCCAGATTGTTAACTGGGGTTGCTACTGGGAGCACACAACTCCCTTCCTGCAATAGTTCCACTTCCTGCCAGTCCATTTCTGGACACGATTTGAAGTGCTTATTAGGACCTATAAAGCTCTATGTGGCTTGGGTCCAGGCTATCTGAAGGGCTGTATTTTCCTATATGAGCCCGCCTGGGTTCTGTGATCTTCTGGGGAGGCCTTTCTCTCTTCCAAGACACAAAGGGAGAGGGCCTTCTTAAAAGACTTTGGAATTCCCTCCCTAGGGAGACTAGGATGGCTCCCTTTTTGCTATACTTCCACCAGCAAGTAAAAACTTTTTTTTTATCCGGACAGGCTTAATTGATTTTGAATTATATGACTTTGAATTATGTGTTGACTTCTTGGTTTTTATCTTCTGCTTTTAATGGATTTTAAATGGTTTTAATTCTATAAATTAATTGGACTCTAAAATAACTTTTATATATTTTACTAATGTACTTTATATTTTACTTATTTTTTCTTTTCTTTTTAGTGCAAGCCATAGATTTATGAACTTGTACTGGTATTGCCCAGCTTTGCAAATGCTATTTTTGTTTGTGCCTTTACTAAAGTATCTGAGAAATATATATTTGGCATGTATTCATGGGAGGAAGATTACATGCAAAGAAAAAGGAAGCTGCATCTTTTTTTCCAAAGGGTTTGTTGTTATTAGGTGATTATGAAAACTGTGAACAATAGATGCATTCTTAAGGAATCATAATTATCACACTTCTATTAGAACTGTTGTTTAAGGATGCTAGGAGAACTGCTAATCTGACAGCAAGACTGCCAATAACTTTTTTTTTCTTTGCCACAGTGTGCAATCCCTTATCTTGTAAATTTGACTATGGCAGACTTGAGTGATTTTATATAAGGCATGGGAATATACTGATTTATTCAGAGGTTAGAAAACTATGATATGTGATGTGATGTGTCTGTGTTCTTTCCCAGACTAGGAGACAAACCTTTCTTTTTGTACCGGTAAGTTTTCTTTGTACAGCAGAACATACATATATTTTTATTTTGGCCCTTGACCAATAAGTAGTACAGCAGAACTGATTATTATTATTAATTTAAACTTTATCTCTGTGGCTAAGGGTGGCTTACAAATTAAAACAGATACAATGCAGTTAAAACATACGAAGTGTCAATGTTAAAATGGAAGTAAATGATCAGTAACATAAAAACAATTTATAACATGCAATTAAAGATAATAAATTGCAGTTGAAAGACAGTATAGTGAAAAGCAGTACAGCCTCCTAAAAGCTCTTTCTTCAAAATCATACAGTTCTCAACAGCCTGTCAAAATAAGATGTTTGCTTGCTGACCTAAGGAGAGCAAGGAGTGGGTCATTCTAGTCTCCTAGGAAGGAAATTCCAGAACATAGGAGCAGCTACTGAGAATGCCCTATCTCTTTGCCAGAACCAGACTGTAAATTGGGCCCCTCAATCAGATATTATTCCCACAGGGAGTCCATGAAGGCGAAAGATGTGTTGCATGAACAGGCAGACTGTTTCTTTAACAGAGGGCACACCAAAACAGGGAATAAAGTGCTATGTTTGAGAACAAATCCTCTACTACCAGAAATGGTAATGTGACCAGCTAACAAGAGTAGGGACTTTTTCGGACGTTTAAAAAGCAACGCAAGCAGCCTCGTCAGCTTGCGAGGCTGCTGCGCTGCAAAGCGTCAGTTTTGGATGACGCTTCCCCCTGGCGGTACTGTTGCGGTATCATGGGGAGAGTTGAGTGTCATATTTGCTTGATTTTTACTCACGATCAACTTTCATGAGTAAAAATCAAGCAAATATGACGCTCAACTCTCCCCACGGTACCGCAACAGTACCGCCAGAGGGCAGCGTCATCCGAAACTAACATTTTGCAGCGCAGCAGCCTCGCAAGCTGACGAGGCTGCTTGCGTTGCTTTTTAAACGTCCGAAAAAGTCCTAGATCTGTAATAAAGTCCTTGGAGATCATCCTCTAGGGCCCAGAAGCAGTAGGCAGTGGTTGTAATAAGCCAGTGGGCCTTTCTTGGCATGATGGCATGTGAGGCAGGTCTTCACATAATGCTCCACATCCACCTGTATTTGAGGCCTAGTGAAGAGGTACAGTCTTGAACACCCGAAGTGCCCTGCAGGCTGACCATCATGGCACAAGTGGAGGACTACCTCTCAACATGATCCTGGGGGCACATAGAGGTACCCAGTGTGGTACAAGAGCCCATTCTGGAAGGAATAGGGTGAAAGTCCCATCTCTTCTGAATGTATCTTCACATATACACCATGGCTTTGATGCTCCCAGATTTGATCCAACAGTGGTGGGAGAACATGTGTGACCACAAAGCATTCCAGATGGAAAATGGTAGAGTAGGTCTCATGTATTCAAAGAGGTGTATTCTGGTTTCCTGGACAAGATGTTAGTTTGCCAGTTCTGAGAGCAGGGAATATAGGTGAGCTTGAAATTTTACCTTGCCAAGAATAAAGTTCAATGCATTTGTCTCTGATTTAACTCCCAGGCCATCTGGAGGTATTCAAGGTCACTTTGGTCTATGTGAAATTTGATTGGGTGTGTGGCCTCCTCTAGTAGGTGCCTCCATACCTCAAATGCAGCCTTGATTGCCAGGAGTTCTTTCTCCCAAATGGTGTAGTTCTGTTCCGTTGGTGTATGCTTTCTTGAGTAGTAGGCACAGGGAAGAAGGGGAGTACCTGACATGATGGGTTGGGGAAGCCCTGCCTCTATGGCCACATCAGAAGTGTCGGTTTCTATAACAAAGGGGGTCCAAAGGTCTGGATGTTACAGAATTTCTTCCAATATAAACAGATCCTTTAATTTCTGTTGAATGGATTGGCCCCAGCAAAATGGAATTTTGCCCTTCTGGGGGTCAGCTAAGGGTGCAGCAAGCTTTGCAAAGTCTGGGATATAGCATCAGTGGTAATTTAGTAAGTTCAAAAATCACTGGCTCTCCTTCCGGTTTGTTGCAGGATTCCAGGAGTGTACTGCTTCTAATTTGGCTAGATCCATCTCTACTCCCTTTGGGGAGATCTGGTGACGAAGAAAGTCCACAGTAGGGAGGTTAAATGCACATTTCTCTAGCTTGGAATAGAGCTGGTGCTCCCACAGTCGATGGAGAACATCTCTTGCATGGGCATCATGTGCTGTCTGATTAGGAGAATATATCAAAAAGTCATCCAAATAAATGATGACAAACCAATCAAGGTAGTCTCGAAAGATGCAGTTCATAAAGTGCTGGAAGGTGGCAGGGGCATTGCTTAGCCTGAAGGGCATGATTGTATATTTATAGTGTCCATAACAGGTCTGGAATGCTATCTTTCATTCATTGCCAAATCAAGAGTAGATTATAGGCACCCATGAGGTCTAGTTTCATGTAGATACTAGCATTACACAGCCATTCCAACAGTTCCAGGATCAGAGGCATGGGGTAACAATTTCATATGGTGATCTGGGTGAGGGCTCTGTAATAATTGCAGAGCTGAAGTTCTCTGCATTTTTTCTTCACAAAAGGGATAGGGGCCCCAGCTGGAGAAGTTGATGGTCAGATAAAGTCACAGTGCAGAGTTTTTTTTCCCCTGGGAGTCCCACAGAGTGGTGAGTTCTGGCTCTGATAGGGAATAGATGCAACCTGCTGGAATGGGCGCCTCAGGGAGTAGGGTGATCACAGTCATATGTTTGGTGTTGGGGAAGCTGGTCAGCCTCCTTTTTTTCAAAGACACGCAAAGTCTTGATATTTCATTGGCAACATGATAGGAGGTTCTACTGGCATTGAGTGTTGAGCAGCATGCACCCATTCTGGCCAGCAGTGCTCCTGGCAAAACTTAGATGTGAAGAGCACCTCCGGCCTGGTCCAAGAGATATGGGGATCATGCTAGTTGAGCCACAGAATTCCCCAGGACCAAGAGAAAATGAAGTACTCCTGCCAAACAAAACTGAAGCTGCTCAGGATGACCCTGGTTTCTCAAGTGTCAATTTAGTGGTTTTATGGGTTGTGGGTCCGGAGCATAGTAGCTGATCATTAATGGTCTATACAGAATGAGGATCCTGCAAAAATTGCATGGGAATGTATTTTTTCCCAGTGGGGAGGGCTACAGAGCATCTGATCACTTGGGTAGTTCCTCCCCACTTGCTCCTAGTAGGCGGGGAACAAAGTTCAATAGGACTGCCCACCGGTGAGGTCATCTGGGAGGAACAATCCTCCGACTGGCCAGTCTGTTTCCTGCCTATACTCCTGGTAGGTCAACTTTTATGAGCTCCATTGCCTCTTTCTTCCCCCACATGGCAGGAGCCATCTTGTTTTTTTTCTTTGCAAAGTCCACATCCATGAAGTTATTAGATCCACTCAACTCTGTCACAGCTCCCACCTGGTATCCCATAAGGTAGCAGCTACCAGCAGACAGTAACAAGTGGGCTTACCTGTTGAACCAGACTGCACCATCCCGGGTCAAAGAGCCCATTTAGGCATGGGATGGCCAATTTCTAAGTTGTGTGGAGCATCCCCTTTTTGCAGGATTGCTCCTGGTGAAATGGCCATAAGTGACACACTACAGGCAGAAAGAATTCTGTCTGCCTCCAATGCTCTTTCTCATCCAAGGAAAGTCAAGGCTGAGCCTCACCCAACTTCATGGGCTCCACTGTGGCATCAGGCATGAACAGTGTTGGTCCTACCTCTGAGGAGACAGGGACCCTGGAGAGAGATGCAGTCCTTGGCATTGGTTTTTGACAAGCTTGGTGACAGGTTTCCAGCCACCCATTGATCCGCAAGCATTGCTCGATCAATTTCTGCAGGGAGACCAGGGTGTGTGTGTCAATCTGGGCCAGTCCATCTAAAATGTCATCAGCCAAACTTTCTTTATACTGGTCCTGCAGTGCTGCATCATTCCAAGCCAAGTCCTGAGCCAACAGCTGGAAGGCCATAGTATGATGTCTGTCTATTAAATAATGAGACCGTTTCTACCTTTCAGACAAATCAGGGAGAACTGATTGTGCAGGCTTCAGTGGTGACTGTGAACATATCTGAACCTGCTTGACAAACATCAACACTCTCAGCCATTCAGTTAATTGTCAGTTGTCATTTAAAGCAGCTGGGTTGTCTGTTGTTTGCTGGAAAAATGTTAAGTTTAAAAGTTGAGCAACATGTCGATTTGAAATTTTAGTAAAATTGAACAAAACACCAACAGAATCTTTTCAAATGCTTACTGAGGCCTATGGGGAAGACTGCATGTCTTGTGCATGTGTGTTTGAGTGGCACATAAGATTTAGAGAAGGACATGAGAATGTGGAAGATGATGAACTTTCCACTATAAGAACCAAAGAAATTGTGGAAAAAATCAGCCAGATTGTTCGAGGAGACCATCAACTCAGTGTCTTAATGATAGTTGAAGCCATGAACATTGACAAAGACACTGTGTGGAAAATTTTACATGAGGATCTCAACATGAGAAAAGTTTGTGCCAAGATAGTCCCTAGGGTTCTCACGCCAGACCAAAAAAGAGTGGTGCAAGGAAATTTGCACTGAAATTCTGCAGCAACTTGAGGCAGACCCAAACCTTTTTCAAAAAATCATTACTTGTGGTGAAACCTGGATCTTCCAGTATGGTCCTGAGACAAAGCAACAGTCAATGCACTGGAAAACACCATCACCACCAAGAATGAGAAAAGCACATCAAAGCACATCCACATTGAAAGCCATGCTCATTTGATTTTTTTACACCAAGGGCGTAATTTTGGCAGAATGGGTTCCAGAAGGCAGAACAGTGAACCAGCATTATTATAAGGAAGTTTTGACAAAGCTGAGAGAAAAAGTCAGGGAAAAAAGACCAGAACTGTGGGGAAATGGTTTCATTCTTCATCAAGACAATGCACATGCTCAGACAGCACTTTCTATGAAGCAGTTTTTGGCCGATAAATGCATTACTTCACTTGAAAATCCTCCATACTCACCAGATTTGGCACCATGCAACTTTTTTCTTTTCTTTAAGTGAAATTGGTGCTTAAAGGAACACGTTTTGAGTCAATTGATGCAGTAAAGAAAAAATGGTAGATGTGTTGAAACAGCTGACAGAAACTGATCTGCTCCACGTCATCGACTGGTGGAAAACAAGACTACATTGGTGTGTGAGTGTGAGTGGAGAGTATATTGAAGGGGACAAGCATTAGAATTGTAATACATATATATATAAAGATGGGTTATTGTATCAGTCTTGTTATTTAATAGACAGACCTCGTATATGTGGCAACAGCCCCCTTCCCTTGGCAGAGGTGATGGATGCGTCAGTCAGCAGTCTGAGCTTGCGTAGGATCTTCCTGTACCCCTCTCAATTCCTTAAAAACTCTGTTAATTTCTATATAATGTGCATTCCAGAGGAAATTTCTTTTCTGTAACAGCCTGTTAGGTATATTTGCCTGGCTAAAGGTCAGAAAAATTCGCTTAGTATCTCTTGAGCTGGGTAATAAGTGGCAGTCTAGTAAATCAATTGTTCTGCTGTGCATGTTTAAAAGTTGGGAGAGGCCAGGACTTCTGGCCGGAAGTGGGTGTGGACGGACGCGAGTGTGGGCGCTCCGTGCTTGAACCTCGCTCCTGCCGGGTAGGAGAGCCTGATGCGGTGGTTTTGGCAGTCGGCTTCTCCCCCTGCTGAAAGGGGAGACGGAGTGGGTTCGTTATCCTTGGTTTTCCTCGGCGATATAGTCCCTCTTCCTGGGACGGCGTTCGAAGCGCCGCCTGAGGGGGGGGTGAAGACGCGGAGGTAGAGGAGGAACCAATCAACACTCCTACCTAGGCAACCCTTTGAGGGAACAAACACCCGCACCGGTCTCTCACTAAGACTGACGAAAGCAGAGACAAGCGTACCAGTGGTTTGGGAACCTCTTTGGACTTTCACTCTGAGGCTATACGGCGTGTGAAGGAGGGAGAAGGGCGATGGAGGTGAGTGACGGAAGACGTGGGAAGAAGTGAAGGAGAAGAAGTGGGAGCAGAGAGGAGGAGGAGAGAGAGAGGGAAAAAAACAAAATAGAACAACAACGACAAAAAAGAGAAGGGCTATGTAAAGAAGTTGGCATTATATATCCATTGGATTTCACTGTGTAGAAACCAGTGAGGTGGAGAGCGTGTGGGATATCTACATTTTGTAAAGTCACCAGATTGGACTTTGAAAGTTATTGTTTTGCTGTGGAAAGACATTTTGCTGTGGAAAGACATAAACTGACAAGTAGCATGCATACAGGAGACAAGGAGTAGGAGACAACGACAAGGAGTAGGAGACAACGACAAGGAGTAGGAGGAAGCTCGGGGTGGAGAGAAGATAGAGGCAGAAAATCGCACAGCTTGGAGGACTACACCTAGTGAAACCACCCCGAATACAGAAGGGGGAGAGACGGTTTTTTTTCTTTATTACTTACTCCATAAAAACTGTAATAATGGGATAAGAGAGGAGTCTATGGCCGAAGAATACTAGGAAGAGTAGCCAACGTGATTCCTTTTTGTGGTGGAGACTTTATATTGGATAGTACTCCCTGTAATACATCATCTTTACTTTGGATAAGTAGCATTGATAATAGCGTTTGTTTACTATCTATATGTTTTCCTCCTGGATATGCTATGCTCATTACTATGTTGGATATAACAACGATAATTTAATTTAGAAATCAATAATTAATTGGCTGTAAACTAATTAATTGGGGCATCAAAATTAACTGATTTAATAATTAATTGATTGGTTTCAATTTAACTTCTACTGATCTATTAGGAAAATATTTCCTGAATATTGTTGGGGGACTATTTACTGATATATGTCTTGACGGATGCAATTATTTAGACCTACACCTGATATAAGTTTTTGAGAGATAAGCTATTCAGGATAGCAGATATAGTTTGTTTAGTGCATAGAGTTTATTCCATTGGTGTATTTTTTTTCCTTCCTTTGGAACTTAAAAAATAGCTTGTTTAAAAAATAGAGAAAGTACAGGAGGCAAGATGCCTTTAAAGAAAAATACACAAGCTCATACAGTTACTACAAGAAGACAATCCACGGAAATGTCAGAATTGCAACAAACACTCTTTCAAGAGTTTAGGAAGGAATTTAAAAAGTTAAGGGAGGAGATAACACAGGAAATGAAGGAGACAAGAAAAGATATAAAAAATGAATTGGAGGGCTTTGGAAAGAAATTGGATAAGATAACCATGGAGATACAGGAGTTAAATGTTAAAGTAGATGAGTTGCAAAACAAAACAAAAAATTTAGAAAAAACAGTGATAAATTTGGATACAACTCAAGAACAACTCAAAGACCAGAATTTAGAAACTCAGCTAAAATTAAGAGAAAACTGTCTGAAATTTAGAGGGTTAATGGAAAGAGAAAATGAAAATCTTTATGAAAGGATACTCCCTAAGTTGGCTGAGTTTATAGAAAGATCCAAAGAAAACATAGAATGGGAAATAAGTAAAATGTTTAGAATTAATTCAAGAATTGCTACACAAAGGAAATTGCCACGAGACATCGTAGTCTACTTTACTAGAGGGAAAATAAAAGATCTTATCTTACAAAAAAACTTCACGCATAAATTGATAATTGAAGGCTGTGAGATTGATATATACAAGGATATTCCCTCTCAGATACTAAAAAAGAGAAAAGAGTATCAGTTTATTGTTTCAAAATTAAGGAAGAGAGAAATAAAATATAGGTGGGAGAAAGCTGAGGGTATATCGGTAGTATATAATCAAAGGAGATATAGGTTAAATACAATTAAGAAGGCAAAGGACTTTTTAATAAAAATTGAAAAAGAGGATAAAGATGCGGAAGGAGGAATAGAGGAAGTTAAGTCATTGGATGAAGGTTCGGAAGATAGGAGGGGAAATAGGAGAATAGGAAGAAGAAAGAGATTGGTAGAAGAAATTGAAGGTATGAGAGGGGACGCGGAGAAAACAATAGACGAAACTGGTGATGTGAGGGAGGAAGAAAAAGAACCGGAGATTGACGAAGAAGAGGAAGAAGATCTGGATTTGAGCGACAAAGACAAAGATAGCATCTTTTTGGAGAAAGAAGGGGAGGAAGAAGAGGAGGGGGAAGAAGACGAAGAAGAAGAGCAAATAGAAGAGGAAATAGAAGAAGAAGAAGAAGAACTAGTTATAGAAGATAGCCAAGACTAATTGGTTTGAGCTATATAATAATATATAATTCTAGCATAAACACCAATTAAAATAATAATAATAATAATAATAACAATAAAGAACAATGACAATAAAAATTATTTCATGGAACATAAGAGGGATGAATTCCCCCAAGAAGAGGAACCAATTGTTCCATCGCCTCGAAAAGATGAAAGCTGATATCATATGTTTGCAGGAGACACATATCGAACGGAAAGACCAAAAAATGTTGAGAAATAGAAAGCTGGGACAGGAATTTATAAATTCTGGTTTGGAAAAGAAGAAAGGGATTGTGATTTACATAAACAAAAAATGGGATGCTAAAGAAGTGATCCAAGACGTTAAGGGGCAATATTTGGGCCTTGAGACAAATTTATTTGGGAGAAGAACGCTGATATTAGGAATTTATGCCCCGTCAGAGAACAAGGATGGGTTTTATAAGAATCTTATGAAGACTCTGTCACAAGTAGAATTCGAGGAGATTATCTGCCTAGGTGATTGGAATGGAGTTGTAGAACCGTTAAAGGACAGAACGGCGGGCAGAAAGCTAGAAGTTAACGTAAGGCAAGGAAAGCTGCCGAACTCATTCTTTAAATTCGTTGAGTCCTATTCAATGATGGATGCATGGAGATATCTATACGGGGATGCAAAAGAATATACATATTTTTCTGAATATCACAAGTCCTTTTCCCGCATAGATATGTTTTGGATCTCAAAGAATATCGCCCCAAAATTGAAACATATGGAGGTACTCCCCAGGCTAATATCTGATCACAATCTGATACAACTGACGTTTAAAAACGTAAGAAGAGAATATTCTTGGAGGTTGAACGAAAAACTATTACAGGATGAAGGTATTTCAAAAAGGATTGAGGAAGCTCTCGTAAACTACTTTAAGGAAAACAAGGAAGAGGACGCCTCAATACAGAATACTTGGGATGCGAGTAAAGTAGTAATCCGGGGCGTACTAATGCAACTAAATTGGGAAATAATGAAAAAAAGGAAAGAGAAGACTCAGAACCTTCAAGAAGCATTGATCCAAAAGGAGAAGGAACTGAAACGGGACCCAACTGATAAGAAAGTAAATATGGAATTGAAGATAATACAGGAACAACTAAAGATCGGAATGGCTGAGGAGATAGAAAGAAAAATGAGATATGCGAAACAAAGGTTCTTTGAACATGGGAATAAGATTGGTAAATGGCTCGCGTATAAATTAAGGAAAGAACAGGAACAAAGGCAAATCTTGAAAATTAGGAAGGATGGAGAGGTTCTGGTTAATCAAGAGAAAATTAGAAGGGCCTTTGAAAACTACTATCGCAAGCTTTTTAAAGCACCTCTGATAAATGAGGAAAAGGAAAATAAAATAAGAGATTACCTGTCTCGCCAGGGCATATCTAAGATCAGCAAAGTATTTAGAGAAGACTTGGATAAGACAATCACATTAACCGAAGTTGAAGATGCAATAAAGTCTTTGAGGAAAAATAAGACTCCCGGCCCAGACGGTTTCCCTGCAAGCTATTACAAAAAGTTTCAAAATGTAATAAAGGGACCCTTACAGAGAACCTTTAACGCGATACTATCTGGTACAGGCTTACCTCCATCGTGGCGAAATGCTAATATAGTCTTGATACCAAAAGAAAATAGAGATGTAGAAATGATAAAAAACTATAGGCCTATTTCTTTGCTTAATTCTGATTATAAGATCTTTACAACAATTATGAGTACAAGACTAAGGAAAATATTGGTTGAATGGATTGACAAAGATCAAACAGGCTTCCTTCCCAAGAGATATTTAAGATCAAACATAAGAAAGATTGTGGACTTGCTAGAATACTTTGAGAAACATCCGGGGAAAAAATTCGCCCTGATAGCCTTAGACGCTGAAAAGGCTTTCGACAGCGTAAATTGGAATTTTATGTTGGAACTATTGAAGCATATGGGGATTGGAGAAAGGTATATAAATGGCATTAGGGCCATTTATACAGACCAACTAGCACAGATTATAGTTAATGGACAAAAAACTAATATCATAAGCCTTGAGAAGGGGGTTAGACAAGGCTGCCCCCTCTCCCCATTACTTTTTATCACTGTTTTTGAAATACTATGCGACAAGCTAAGATCGAATAAGGAGGTTCAAGTGGTGAAAATCAAAAATCAAGTTTACAAAGTTTGTGCCTACGCGGACGATCTCGCAATTTGTTTAGAAGACCCACTTAAAGCTATTCCGGAACTGCATAAAACCCTAAATGAATTTGCAGAATTTACAGGGATTAAAATCAACAAAGATAAAACTATGATCTTAACAAAAAATTTGGATAAAGGAGAGGAGAAGATACTAGAAACTCTGTCAGGATACAAAGTAGAGAGAAATATAAGATACCTGGGCTTTAATATCAGTAAGAAAAACATGGATCTTGTAGACAACAACTATAAATTAAACTGGCAGGAAATCAAGAAAGATCTTGAGAATTGGAAACACCTAAATTTGTCCTTTCTTGGTCGGATTGAAGCAGTTAAGATGTCGATACTTCCTAAAATGATATATTTGTTCCAAAACTTACCGATACTGTTAAATGACAAGCTCTTTAAAAAATGGAACAGAAATTTATCTGAGTTTATATGGCAGAGTAAAAAACCGAGGGTAAGATGGAAATTCTTGCAAGACCATAAGGATAGAGGAGGATTGGGTCTCCCAAATTTAAAACTATATTATCAAGCGTGCGCTCTACAATGGATATACGATTGGGTAATTTTAGAAGATTCTAAATTACTAACCCTAGAGGGCTCGGGGTTAAAATTCGGTTTTCATGCATATATGTGGTATGCGAAGGAGGGGGTAGATAAAAATTTTAAAGACCATTTTGTTAGAAAATCCCTCCTAGGAGTATGGAATCTGGTCAAACAGAATTTTTACTTTAAGCTGCCCATTTGGGTCTCCCCTCAGGAGGCCTTTAGGCGGGTGGAAATGATATCCAGAGAGAGGTGGTGGACATACCAAGATCTGCTTATTTTTCAGAAGGGAGATTGCAATCTTAAATCAAGGGAAGAACTGGAATATGAAATGGGCAAATGTAATTGGTTTCAATATTTGCAGTTGATGGAAAGATTCAAGGTAGATAAAAGAAGCCCAGGGATAGAAAATCTGAAGACAGAACTAGATGTCTTGTTTATGGAAGGGAAGGAGTTTAAAATTTCATCAACATATCAACTACTCCTTAAGACCGAATTAGAATCAGAAGTAATCAAAGACCACATGATAAAGTGGTCCCAAAATGTGCAAAATAATATATTATTAGAAGACTGGGAGATATTATGGAAGAAAACAACAAAGCTTTCAGTTAGCAATGAGCTGAGGGAGAACTCGTTTAATTTTTGCAAAATAAGAATTAATGTCTCCATGGACAGTTTGCAGAAATCATAAAAGAGCTGAGCGCTGTTATTGTAGGGAATGCTGCCAAGCTCTGGGAGTTTGACTTTGTCATCAACTTTGTTATCAACTTGCTCTGTCCCATAATTTATATTTACACTTTGAGGAATTGAGGGGGCTGTTTTGTTTAGTTCAGGTGTCTGTGATGGCTTAGGGAGTATAGAAGGAGCTGTTGTTACAGATCTGTTACTCATGGGCTGTGTTGTCTCTGCCGCTGGGAAGAGTGAGTCAATCCTCATCTGTTTTTCTGCTTTGAAGGATTCCTGATTGTCATTATTATTACAGGGGCTCGTCCGATTTCTTTTCTTGCCTTTGGATGGCATTTTTGAGGTATATGTAGGTGGTGATGCCAGATGTTAGTGGGAGGACAATTCAGAAGTTGTTAGTCCGTCGCCATCTTGCCCCTCCTCCCCAATATGAAACATATTTTTTGGTAATTTTACAAAAAAAGAAATTAAAGGAATTGAGAACCCATTTTTGCAAAATATGTGGGAAATATGGTATAAATATAAGAGAGAATTTTTACCTACTGATTCAGTATTAACACTGGTTATAATGGAAAAAAAAATCCCAAATAATTTGAAGGAAAAAATGGGAAAGGAATTAAAGAAAAGAGGACTAGACAAAATAGAGGGATGGATAGGATGGATGAATGAAAAGGGGAGTATAAGAGAGAAATTAGGTGGAATGAAAATTTCATGGTTTAATTGCATACAGTTAGAACAATGGATTAAAAATTGGAAAAAGAATCATAAAGAAACAAGGGAATTTACAAAATTTGAAAATTTGGTGAAAAAAGGTGAAAAGAGGGATGATAATGAAAGTATGAAAGGTATTGTAAGTGAATTATATAAAATATTGATAAAAAAATAAGGATAAAAAAGACAAAGGGGAATATCTAAGGAGAATATGGGAGGAAGATTTGAAACAAAAAATTGGAGATCATGAATGGGATAAGATATGGAAACAAAGACATCTAAAAATATGTTGATACGGATAAAGGAAAATTATTATAAAATAATATGGAGATGGTATTTGACACCAGCAAGATTGCATAATATAGATAAGAATAACTCTAAATATTGTTGGAGAGGTTGTCAAGAAATAGGTACATATATGCATATGTGGTGGAATTGTAAATTTGTACAGCAGTTTTGGGAAATGGTTTTTATAGAAATAGAGAATATTCTGAATAGAAATATAGAAAGGAAACCGAGCATAGCGTTGATGTCAATTTATAATGGAGAGAATGGGAACCAAGCAGAAAAGGATTTAATAACAAATTTATTAATAGCAGCAAGATTAATTATAGCAAGATATTGGAAAATGCAAATAAATGTACAAGTGGAGGAGTGGTATAAAGAAGTTCGGAAAATGGCAATAAATGATAAGTTAACATGTAGAATTGAAGTAAGAAGAGGAAGTTCGAAAGAAAGTGATTTTGATAAAATTTGGAAAGTATTTGTTAAAAAAGTATTACAGACAAAAGATGGGAGGTTACCTCCACGGGAAGAAATTAGATTCTGGAAAGATTAGGTAAGGGATAATGGCTCCGGTGAAGGGGAGCACTGAGGTGGGGGGGGGTAGGGGAAGTAATATTCATGAAAAGGATTATAGTAAAGAATTTATGTTAACTTTTGAAATTAGTTAATAGAAAATTGTGATGTTTATGGTAATTTTATGTGTTATACTAAATAAGTATTGTTTGGATATTATAATGTATGATTATAAAATTAATAAAATATATATTTTAAAGAAAGTAAATTAGAAGTGCACAAGTGTGACCTTCTGCTTAAAAAAACTGGTTGCCTCGGTGCAGCAAAACAAGTGCATGATTGGCAACACAAGACTCCAAAACGGCACTTCTGGTCACTTCATTGCCGGCAAGCCCACCCCCTGTGCATGTCCGACCAATCAGCTTTCCACTTCTGAGAATGCCAAGAATGTGCTGCAGTGCAAACCAGATGTCCAAACAAGTGAGAATGTGTATTTCCATGGATTATTTTAAAAATCTCAGGAACAGGTGCGAAGGCTTTTTCCCTATAGGGTTTTGTGTGTGTGTTTGTTTTTTTGTTTTTTTGGTAGTCCCCCCCTTCTGAATCACTGTGGGATCTCATTGGGACAAAAGATATTCTCTGCTATTTCTATTAGGATTATTTTCAGCATCTAGACAGCCCCTCTAATTAGTCCTCCACCCCTGCAGATGCTCAGAGTCCCAGAAACTAAACCTGACCAGGTAGTGATTTGATCATGACAACAGAATTACAAAAAGTTCTTCCACGCCACAATCAGCAACTGTTACTTTAAAACAGTAAATGATTGCCATAGCAAGTTGCTTCCTTGGGGCAACTCTGTTTCTCTCAGCTCAGTTGCTGATGCAATTTAAAATGTGATCTTCCTGCTGGGATGGAGAGTTCCCAACATGGGATACTGTCTTAGTCATTACAGCCAGTGTGTGGAAAACCTTTAAGAAAAGGTAGAGGTAACATAGATTAAGGATGGGCAGACACCAGTCCTGAGAGGATCTAGTGTCTTGTTGGCCAGAGCTCTGGCTTCCATTAGCCCTGGGGATAGAGCAAATTATCCACAGTGGCCCATGAACCATTATACTATCCAAATAAGTACAAATTCACGTATGAAATTATTACGTTTTCTTTAAGGCTGTAATCCTACACACTCTTATCTAGTAGTAAGCCCAGTTGGATTCAGTGGAGCTTACATTTAAGAAGGCACATATAAACTTGCACAGTAAGTCATACATAGCTTGCTAGTTTCACAACCATGGGGTTATGTCCAGAGATAGGAGCATACAACTGGTCAACAGAAATGGACTTCTCTGCTGCTGCTGCCTCTTCGTGACAGTAACCTCAGACCCTTGAAAATACAATACAGAGGTTTGCTGGATATTGTTGAGTGGAATTGATGTGGTGCAGGAGGTGGTTGGAGAAATCTCCACATATTAGCGGTGGTTCTAGGGGTGTGTGGTGAGGCTGAACTGTGCCAAGTGACACCATCGGGGAGAGGTGCGACACCAGCCTTAGTGATGCCACAGCCACACATTGAGCAGAGGTATCTTCCATGAATGGTGTTGCACTCGTGAAAATTTCCTCTGCCTGATTTGGGTGGATTCCTTTTTCACCAAAAACACAACAGAATTCCTAACCCTTTGTGTAGCTTTAGGGAGGGGCTGTAGGAGCTGCCATAGGGAAGAAGTGGCGACGTCCACTTTTTTTCATTTCAAGTAGCAAATACATAAACTTGGGTCCTAGTTCATATGGTGTCAGTTGCTTTTGTACTTCGATACTGTTATGATTTAAACTTTTATTGTTGAATTTATATAATTTTAATTAGTGCTACTTTATTGTTAATTCCCTCAGTAGAAGTAGTAAAGCAGGTTACTAATGGAATCAGTACTGGTTGTGGAATATCTTTCCCCTAGAGGTTAGAACGCTACTTACATGAGTTAGTATTGACGAACGTGTGAAATAATTATTTTGCTCCAGACCTGCTGAATAAAAGCTAGACTATGTAGCTGAGTGGGATGGTTGAAAGATAGTGTCGTTCCAGTTCGACACTAACTGATCTGTTGACTTATGGCAACCCCATGAATTTCATAGGGGTTTCTTAGGCAAAGAATACTCAAAGATAGTTTTGCCAGTCCCTTCATCTCAAATGTAGCCCACAGCACCTATATTTGTTGGCAATCTCCCATCCAAGTACTAACTATGGGTGACTCTGCTTAGCTTTGAAGATCAGACAGGATCTGGTGCCTTTATTAACTGATTGCTGTGTAATTTTAATTGAATTTTATACTGATAAGTTGTTGTATACTTTGACTACATGAAGACTGGCTTAAGAGGAAGGGCAGGACATATTTTTAATATAAACATAATATAAACATACATAAACGAAGCCATCTTCAATAAAAGGTCTGCCTCAAAGAATTGATTTCTTCCAAATACTCAGCCCAGCTTTCAAAATCTCTTTTAGTTTTGTTTTTATTTCCTTGATTAGTATTTGTGGCTCTTCTCAATTTAGTATAATCGGTACTTTTAATTAACCTGTTGCTTGACTCCCTTCTTCTGGTAATTAATGAAGTTATTAAACGAGACAGGATTGTATGGTGATCCTTGAAGCACCTCAGCATGTGCTAACAGTGCCAAACAAAAGAAGCTCCCATGGAAAGCTGACCTTTGCCAACCTAACCCAACTCTACATGGTCCTTTTAATTGTCTTTTCAAAAGCATACACTTCAGACAAAGGAGCCTGACAGGCCCTGAGGGAATTAATGCTCTTACTGAGACTTCATTGCTTTGGTCTTTTGTGTCAGCCCAGTGTTTCTCCATTGAGCTACTACTCTCTATTAGCCTTTAGAGTGCTTTGCATCTCTGGCTCTGGATCATTGGTGAAATTTGTTCAGCTTCTAAACAACACATCCCACCACTTTCTCATGTACCCAAGTTCTTAACCAAAAACTGGAATTATGTTGTGAGGGTGGGGGCATTACAATCTGAATTGAACTATTCACCATTTAGAACTTCCAGCTTATCTCCAAAAGGCTGTTTTATACCCCCTTCCTTGCACTGTCAGCACACTTACAAGGATTGATGAAGAAGTAATTTTAAGTAAACCGTTTCCCTGACTGACAATTTGTTATAGACAATTCTCCAAATGTGTCAACTAGAAAGGGATAGTGTTTCTGCCATCTGAAATAAACTCCAGAATTTCAGTTGTCCATTTTTAAAAATATGTTTTGCACTTAGGTACATTTAATCAAAAGCGGGGAGGGGGCTAAACTGAAGTGCATATGTGAAGTGCCTCTATAATTTGCAGAGTAGTGGAGTACCAGGAAATTAAATCATCGGAAACCATTGGCTTTGGTGATGCACAAGACTTTGGCAAATAATGGAAGTGCAAGGTATTAACATCAAGCCTGCTAGGTATAACCACATTTAGTTACAATCTTTCTTTCTGTTTCTCTCTAGATTTGCCACAGTATGAATTACAGGAAGCAGAAAAGCCATGAAAAGCACAAGAGAACTCTCAGGAGGATTTTAAAAAGCTGTGCATTTACAATTCAGCAAGAACAATTTATTTTCTTCTGTAGTGTACACAGTCAACCTCAAGAAGGAAGTCCACAAATAGTGCAAAATACTTCCAGTTGCATCTAGGCCCCTGACTACTTATTAACTACTTATTAATACTCAACATACTTTCTCATAACCAAGTTCAGGACCAGTTACCAAATGAAAGGAGTAAGCAGTCTTCTAGCAATGTGAAGTTATCAATGTTCTGTAGAAATGATAATGATTGAAAGTCTTTTACAAACCAAGAAATGAACATGCACGCTTTTGCATATGCATATCTTATTTTTAAGGACTTACACATTTCATTGTGTGTGATATTATGCAAATAAAGCATAGTTTCTTGATAGCAAGGCATGCAGGAAGGCTAGTGTAAGGGGAACAAAATATATTGCAATCTCCAGATTTTGTGTGTTTTGTTCTGGTCCAGATTGCTTATAATTTTGTTGTTGTTAATTTTAATCTAATTTGTGGTTTGTTACACAGGACCTGAAGTCCTTTTATCTAAAAATGAAGCTATTTTAATAATAATTTGTTTATGACTCAACCATCTGGGTGCATAGATTGAAAGGGAGGATTTTATTTTTGTTATGTAACTTGATGGCACGTTTGCCAAATATGTTAGGTGGAACCAGGAGTGGGCAAATTGTGGCTTTCCAGATGTCAGACTGCAGCTTCTATCAGCCCAGCATAACCAGTGGTGAGGAATTATGGGAGTTGCAGTCTCATCCAGAGGATCTCACTTGTTCTAATTTTTCATGGGTCAGTCTGAAAATGTTAGAATTTTGGAGTGAAATTGCAGGGTTTTTTTTTTTTTACAATCTTGGCTTTTAGGAATTGCAGCCCAAACAACTTTGGCTGCAAGGAGACTTTGGCTGTAAAGTTTTATATACAGTAATGCACACCAGAAGAAAGCATGTGAAAGGACTAATGAAGTCAAGATGAAAAAAGTGTTAATTCAGAAATGTGTACAACTGTCTGAAAATAACTCAGGCCACATTCCAATACTACATGCTCCAATTAAAACATATGCTTCTCTTTTTATTTTGGTCTAGTTGTTGTACCACATCAAATTACAAAATTGCCGCTTATTTGGCAGTATATGTAACATAACGTCTTAGCAATCACCCTAGCTCTTTTTTTTAAATCTCTCAGCACAATGTTATGTCAAATGGTCCAGATCCCACAGGTTTAAACAGTGCATAGATATTAATGGTAATAGCTGTTAAGTGTGTAACCAGTTTTAGAAGTATTATATTTTATCAAATACTTAAAGGTGACTTTTCTTTTCAATATTACATATATGTGTGCACAGTTGTGCATGCAAACACACATGTTTCCCTCAGAAGTAGTTAGTTTTACACTTTTTATAGGTTGGATAGGAATCGTGTAGCTCTCCTGAAGTCATCAGATTGCAACTTGCACCATTCCTCATCATCAGTTGTGCTGGCTAGAGCTGCTGAAATTTGCAGTCTAACATCAGGAGGGCTGCATGATTCTCACCCCTAGTTTATAGACCTGCTTCAAGGCAACTACCTGCTATTTATCCCACTTCTAATCAGTAGTGATTTACTGATTAATCAGTAGTGATTTACCAACATATAACTTTAAAAAATTTCCTAATTTTCTGCAAAATAATTATAGTTCCATTTCTTCTCCTGTAATACAGGTCTGACACTTATAATTCACCTCAAATACACTAGGAATTATGCAGTTCTCCAGAATAACAGACCACTAAAAGTATCTGTCACAGTTTGGAAGCATAAAAAAGTATAAAGTGGTCCATCCTAGAGGAAGCAGTTGTTATTGACAATGCCCAAGGATTATAACCGTAATTGGTAACTTCTATATCCTGTTCAGTCTAAGGGAGAGTGTTAAATCACAGGTATCAGTCTTCCACAGAAATGCTTTTCCTCAGCTGAATCATGCCCAGTGTCATCATTCATTACCTTCTGTTCTTGGGTCTGGTGATTACAATTGGTACATTTTTCATTCCCACATTTTTCTTCTTCCATAAATTGTTAGGCAGTTCAACTCTTTCCCTACTAAATTATCTCCAACATGGAATTTGAGAATTCAGTCTCATTCCTGTCACATTAGCTTCTTTAAATGTGCTGCTGCTATTCCCCAGGATCTACTTTTTGTTTAGTCCAGTTCAGGAAGGGGGAAAGAGGTTTAAATCAACATGCCAGGATGAGACCTTGCAAAGCCCTTTGCTCCCTGTAGTAAATATGATCATGTGAAAAATGAGAGTTGTAAAGGGGAGAGCCACTTGTATACATAGGTTCCCATATGAGCCAGAACTCCAGAATCTCTGATTTTTTGAGCTCACATGAGGAACCCTCCATTGGCAGAAGAGGTTCTCTTCAGAACTGTCACTTTCCACATGATCAAAGTAATGACAGAGGGGGCAGACAAACATGCTCACTTCCTCGTATGTTGCTTTAATCCCCTTTGCACCTATGAATAGGGCTTTTGTGTTTAGTGAAATAAGTGTTAGACATAGCCAGTTTGTTGCTGTTGATGGTAACTGTCTACATAAATTGTGCTTTATAGGGAGTTTTATCTGTCTCGCTTCTTGCTAATTGTAGTTTCCCCACCCTCCGTTAATTCATGTGCCACTTAAGACTCTTGGTTAGCCACTTTGATCATTTTTAGATTTCTGTTTCATTGCCCATTGAATCTTTTGAAGTGGGCCTTCTAAGTAGGTTGATGTATTTGGAAACATTTGGTACAGATTTGCATAGTATTAATTTGTACAATATTGTGATCTGTGAGCTTGAAAAGTCAGTTTATTGTTGGCCCTGGAATTTGTTCTGCTGTAGAAGAATGGTTTGAATGGAAACATCAACATTCTTTA
The DNA here is from genome assembly GCA_030847615.1 of Gambelia wislizenii. NCBI lineage: Eukaryota > Metazoa > Chordata > Lepidosauria > Squamata > Crotaphytidae > Gambelia > Gambelia wislizenii. The sequence goes on along the minus strand of JAUMIR010000006.1, from coordinate 79,976,851 downwards.
GGCAAGCTTTTGTTTATAGGTCATATCTATGTAAATGCTTCTTTGTTCTTTTTCTGCTTCTGGAACTTTGTTTCAACAGATGATTCTGAAATGATGCTGTTTAATGATGATGGCCTCATCTTGATGGTGTATGAGTTGGACCCAGATTTTATGTTGCATTCTTTCTTTGTATTTTCCTGCAGGAGAATGTTGGAAATTGTCATGAAATACAAATGAACCTGTTGTACATTAAAGGGATGCACATATGCGTGTGTGTCTCTGTCTCTCTCTCTTTCAAGGACCACTGAACATTCATGGGGAACTAATCAATTCCCTGAGCTTTTCAGTTTAAACATTAAACACAGTTCTAAATCCCTCTTTTGTGGTCTGTCACAGTTCTCTTCCAGATAACTCTGATAAAAAGCCCAATTTTGTAGTTCTCTGTTATTGCATGTGATGGCCTTTTTGTGGTTAAAGTTATTTTGTAATAATAGTGGTATTTGATTTCTTCTTGAGCAACCTCTTTGAAATTTTGAATGTCAGAGTTTTCAGAAGACATAGATCACTATCTCACAGAAGAACCAGTAAAAAGTAAAATCAGTAATCAGCCTCCCTCCCAACATTCCCATATATTGTTCCAGCTATCAAGGAGGGAACAGGTGGATTCAAGAAAGGAAAAGGAGTTGATTATTCTGGTTTAGTTCCCACAGTGACTGGACTACATGAGCCTAGACTACCGGTACTTCTTTCTCCCCCACCCCACCAAATCCTGCATATGGAAATCACTGTGTTGGCGAAGAATTTCAGTCAAGCTTCTCCTGAACATCTAGTTTTTAATTTACCAGGAGTGCTTCTTTGTGAGTTGGGAGAATCAAAATGAAGGTTTACCACCTTCGACAAGAGATAAATTATTGTAGAAAATGTAGGGGTCAAGGAAATATTTTGCTCATGAATTCTATCCACAGATAGTTTTTGCTTTTAGAAGAAATCACAGAAACATTAAAATGTTACTCAGCTTTCCTTGAGACTTCCATGTATTTGGTGGCAGGCATATTTTTGTTATAAGCCACAAATATTTCTTCATTGGAGTAAAGAAGCAGAACAGAAGGTTCAAAGTGAACACATAGCCTGTCTAAACTCATTAGATTACATTAGATTTTAAAATTATGAATTTAAAAAATCAGAATTGCTAGATCAATCTTGCCCAGCCTGATGCCCTCCAGATATTTTGGGGCATCAACAACCCTAACTAGCATTACTGGAACAGTTTTGGAAATTGTAATCCAAAACACCTGGAGGCATTTGTTTAGGGAAGGTGCACCAGATATTTAAGCAAAAGAGAAGCTCCATTAAAACTGCCTAAAATACAAAATGTCTTTTTCTTAAAATGGTATGAAAATATAACACAAAATTATAAGAATTTTAAAAGTCATGTTTAGAGCCTAATAGCCCAATACTAGCTTCCATTATGTCCAAACACATATTCTCCTGAAGAACAAAACAGCACCTGGGGAATTATTCCATAGCCACAATATTTACCAGGAAGTTCCAACTAAATTTGAATTGGAGAAATTAAATATTTCCTGCACTACAGACCCATCCATTCAGAGTTGTTTCCCCCCCCCCACTGGTGATGTGGTGTAATTCAGTGTTGGAAAGGCATACACATAAATGCACAGGCATAAATGACACCTCAGCTAGGCAGTTGGATCTCTACCTTGTAATAGGGGCAGTGGTGGGGAGAGACACTGAGACACTTAGGCAGGCAGTACAAAACCATTTCCTGGAAAGACTTCTTCAAAGAAATAGTATCACACTGTGTGTGACAGAATGTCCATAGGACTAACTTGGCTAATTTTTCAAAATGAAGTTTGCATTTTAAAAAAAATAGAAGCCAGAATTTCAGCAGGCCCATATAGACTCAGTTTATCACATATGTTTGGTTTTATATCATGCTAAGCATATCAGTGGTGTTCATTTCTATTTAACTAATCTGAATTTATTGGAGTATGATATGAAATTTATATAGAAACTTGGGATATAATGGAAGAATATCTATGTAAGCCGCCCCGTTTGCGTTGCAGAGGGGCGGGATAGAAATAAAATTTTATTAATTATTATTATTATTATTATTATTATTATTATGGGCAGAACCTTTGGGCTATTTCCATTTGTATGCTCTTGTGTATGTTGTGGGTCAACATGCCCCTGATTGGGCCTACTGTTATGGTCACAGGATGGCTGAAAACCATATCTATCAGGCAAATGTCAGGCATCCTTAGGTGGCTGATATGTTGTACCCACATGGTGGACCATATTTTGTGCAATCATGGCTTATAATATGAACGGACACAGTCCCAAAATGCAGACATGCTTTTGCAAATTCACAGTATCAGGTCAAACCTCTAGGACATGGCCTGCAAAGAAAATATGGGTTGTATTTGTCTTCAATATGAAGAAACAAGGAAAATATGGGTTATATTAACAGACATGCTCTAGTAATAACATAGGGAGCTCTTTTGCATTTTGATAAGATGAAGCCATCTGTTATACAAGCCCATGTAACTAGCAGGAAACATTTGAAGTAGGGGCTCAGAAACCATTTTGGATACTGTCATTTGCAGTTTAAAGAATAGTATATTTCAATATCCACAAACATAATATCAGTTTCAATATGATAATTTTGACTGCCAAAACCAGAAGAGTCAAAGCCAAATGATACATGTGTGTAACTGTTGTAACAACAATAAGCCAATTTGATAATTTTGGACAGCCAGATGTGCAGATGTCAACACGTTTCTAAAGCCAATGAACATATTACTGCTGACTAAAATGTGATATTGTGCAGCAGCTTTAAGTAGCTACATGGCTATTAATAAAATCACAATCATTTAGACATGAACACAGTTTTCTTATGTAAAGTTTTATTTATATTCTAGTAAGGAATAAAAATGTAAACAGTTTTCATTTTACCATGGGAAAACCTTTACATACGTAGAATGGATGTTACTTCATCAGCTTATTTAAAATACACATTATATTTATATGAGATGCTTTTACCAAAATAAACCTAACATATATAAATTGGGCACAGCATTTGTAAGTTCAAACCAATCCATCAGTGATGACAACTTGATTTTTCTAAAGATTACTGGGTTAGATTCAGCCTTAATCATATGTTCAGCAGACCTACTAAAATCAATGAGATGTGAGTTAGTCAAGAGCAAAGTTCTATTGATTTTAGTGAGTCCAGTCTACATACGACTGAAGTCAAGATCCAATCCAGTATTTAAAACTTATTCAATTGTTGTTTTTCCTAAATTGCATCCAAAAATGTCCACTTTGATTTTATAGGAAGATCTGGCTATTTTGTAAAACTAATTTGTTGGCAAATATGTATATAATATTTGTATATAGATTGACTGAATATCGCTTATAGATATAAAGTCAAATACACAAACCAGTTGACCCGAAGCATTAGTTATCTCAATTGTAAAGTGGAAGAGAAGTTTGAGTTGTTATACAGCATTAAATCATTTGTGAATTATGCTGCAGTGATTCGTTGTTTCCCTTCCATTTAAAACAGTGCACTAATATTACTTATTTTGTAGAATATACTATTGTTATGTTGTCAACAATTTTCAGTGTTGTTGAAATCTATGAAACTCTAATACTTGCAAATAGTTTTTTTATGTCCAATGAATTTTGCTATCCCAACAATATCAGAAAAAAGTAATAAACGTCTTTTTCTGTTAGACTACATTTTACTGCAGTAACTCAAGCTTTCTTATCATTGTCCTTCATTGTTCAATATTAGATGCATGCTTAATGTTCATGTTGCTATATATGAAGAAAAATTTACTGCCACAGACCAAAGGATGTTGAGTGAAGAAAATGTTCTTGCCACATTTTCAGTAGAAAAATGCTAATATTTATGTACTGTACTGAATAAAATATCTTCTTTATCAAAGGAGTAATTTTTACACATCTCTGGAATGGATTTATTTTCCTTTGAAATCTATATGAAAGTATCCTGTGGAATCAATTTAATTGGAAATTTGAGGGGAGAAAAATAGTTGGGTAAGAAGAGGAAGGAGAAATATATTGTGAGGTAAGATAGTTGAGTGGATAGCCTCTTATGTAATAAGGTTTGTATCTCTCTTTTTTTTAGTGAATAAGAAAATGTTTTATGAAATGACATGTACAATCTTAAAAATTCTGTATAATCTTTATTCAAGAAAGTGACTTAATTATTCACAGGAAACTAACTGGAACCAGGTCTTGGTTTAAGCTTGTGGTGCAGCTGATTCCAGCTGACATGTATGCATTTAGCTGCACCTTTCCAAGTAAAAGTCACATTTTTGCTCTGGATGAGTTGATTGTTCAAGATTTTATTATTGCATTTGGCAAAGCAGATACAACTCATCCATTAGATCATCAGTTAGAATTCCCAGTTCACCCATTAGATCAGATTAGGAAGCAATGGGATGCTGATGTTAATGCTTTATCTCTTGTTAGTTAAGTCATTATTATCCATTGTTAAGCATATGCATATTGCTCTCTTGTTTGCTTTCTTATGGTCCTGAGGGCTTTTCTATTTGCATTGCTCATATGGAAGTTTCTATTTCAGCTGACTAGGCTAAAACACTTCCATTTACTTTCTTACAGCCTCTCTCAACTATCTGTAGATCTTTGATGAGCCTCTTGTATAGCTTATTAGCAAGATAGTTTTGTTGGCAAATAGAAAAACACATAACAGTATATAAATAGGTTTAGAATAAGTGGAAAACAAAAGGACAAAAACAATATGCATTTGTATTTTCTTAAACCAGTGTTGTTTGCTTTTATAATTTGCATATCTAGTTTAGAATGTGCATTTCCAAGAATTGCCGTTTTCTTTGGACATTCAAGGTAGACTACCCACAGAAAGCTTTGCTAAAAGTTGCTGCAAATGGATTTATATAATTAAACAAGGGCAAGAAATTGTGGGCATATATAAAGAGTCTGTGGTACAAACATCAAGGAATATGAAGAGAAATGTAAGATGGATATGAGTGCTTGATCATTGCATTTAACCATCACCTGGAAACAGGGGTTGTCATTCCTGGCTGTGTGACTATCCTATCACAAATCACCTCTTTTTTTATTAAAAAATAAAAAGAAATGAAAAACATACAACAAAACATACATGAAAAACACAACAATCACAAACAATAACAAAAACAACTTAAAATATGACTTCCAACTTTTTTCTTGGTAGCTATAAATCTCTATACCTAATCTAACCTCTGCTTTGATACTACTTCTTACACTTCTCTCAAAGTACTAATCTGACTAATTATGAAATCCAATTATTATTGATCATTTTCCTTTTTCTGCAAAAAGTCCATAAAAGGTTCCCAATCCTTTAGAAAAGAGGCAGTTGTTTTTTCGCTAATCAAACAAGTTAACTTGTCCATCACAGCCAAGTTCATCCATTTCAGCAACTATTGTTTCTTTATCAGTATTTCTAAACTCTTCCACTTTTGTGCATATAACAGTATTGCTGCTGTGATCATAGATTGAAATAAACATCCATAGTTATTTTGTAACTGATTATCTCTAATTCCCAAAAAATAAAGAGTTCTGATCTCATTTGAATATTAACTTTCAGTATTCTCTGAATTAGAGTCTGTATTTGTATCTATTTTTCCCCATTTTTTTACACATCCACCACATATGGTAAAATGTCCCTTCACGTTGCCCACATTTCCAACATACATTCAAAACATCCTTACACATTTTAGACAATTTCTTAGATGCCATATGCCAATAATATATCATTTTATAAAAGTTCTCTTTAAGATTGTAACATAAATTTTAACCCCTTTGACCACATCTTTTCCCATTGTTCCATCTGAATATTATACCCAGACTTCCTGCCCCATTTTATCATACATTCTTTCCCTTGTTCTTCATCCACATCAAGTTTTAACAAAATTGTATACAGTTTCCCTACTTTCATGTTCATCATCTGTACCTAATTGCAATTCAAACTCTGGTTTATTTTGTTCAAAACCATAACTTTTTTCTATCTCAAATCTTTCAAATAACTGTAAATAAGAATACCATTGAAAAGTATATCCTTCTGCAATCAGTTCAACATCTTATAGCCTCCTTGATGTTTCTCCAACAAATCCTGGGAAGTTAGCCATCTTTCTTTACCTGTTGTTTCCCTTCTAAAATGTGCTTCTTGCAATGAGACCCATAACAGCATCCTCTGACATAACCTAGATTTGTATCTACTATTCCAAATTCTCAATAGGGCATGTCTCACAATATGGTTATTATAATCTACATACACTTTAACTTTATTGTACCATAAATATCCATGCTAACCAAACCTCAGATGATGTCCTTTCAATTCTAATAACCTCTTGTTTCTCAGCACAACCCATTCTTTAAGCCAAACCAAACAATAAGCAGCAAAATAGAGTTTAAGGTCAGGTAGGCCCAATCCACCTCTTTGCTTAACATCTTGTAACACTTTGTATTTTACCTTTGGCTTCTTCTCTTGCCATATACATTTAGATAAATCTTTCTGCCATTATTTAAATGGTAGGTACATCATTCATCAAAATCAGTATTCTCTGGAACAAAAACATTCTAGGTAAGACATTCATTTAATCACCGAGATGCTTCCCAACAGTGACAACTTTAATTTTCCCCATCTTTACAAATCTTTCCAAATCTTCACATGATTATTTTGAAATAATATGCGAGTCATATTTGTCATAATAATAAACAAGTATTTCACCTTCTTCTCAATTCTAAAACACATTCTAGCCATCAATTCTTTTTATTATTATTTTTGTAAGTATCATTTCATTTACATAAAACACACATAAAGAAAAACACACATACATCAGATATACAAATATCTCTTTTCCTTCCACCCTTTAACATTATGTAACCATTCTATTATCGCACTACATTTTAACTGAAACTTCTCAAATATCTGACATTTAATCATTCTTTACCATTGAGAATTACATGTTTCACTTGTCTACCACCTATGAAGATTTTTTTATTAATCTAAAGTACACATATCTTTCCAATTTTCTTTAAGATAGCTCAAGACTTTTCCCCATTGTTCATTATAGCCTTTCAATGAGTGATCGTTAATTAGTGTAGTTAATCTGTCTGTACACATCATATCATTTACTTTAATTAACCAATCTTGAAGAGTGGGATGATGTCTTGCTTCCAGTGCTGTGCACAGACTAATCTTGCTGCCATTATCATATGTAATAATACTCTTTCATATTTCCCATCTGTGTTTTTGTCTAGTATATTTAATAGATATAATTCCAGTTTCATTTAATAATTGATTTTCAATATCTTGGTTATTGTATTGTGAATTCTGGACCAGATTTTTTTTTTTTTTTGTGTTCCCTAGCCATCAGTTCTGTTTGTTCTTCAGTCTTCATATTTTTAGTCAACATTGTTGTCTTTTGGTTGTTAATCTTAAAAGCTGTCAACTCACCAAATTCTTTTTACTTTTCCAATAACACTTCTATACTCTCCAGTGGATTTTCCAAACCTAACAACAAATCATCTGCAAATGCTCTTAGTTTATATACAGTGGGCCATTGTTATCCACTAGAATTTGGTTCCAGGACCCCCCGTGGATAGGACCCCCCCATGGATACCAAAATCTGTGGATGCTCAAGTCCTATTATATTCAGTGGCATAGTAAAATGGTGTCCCTTGTATACAATGGCAAAATCAAGGTTTGCTTTTTGGATTTTTAAAAATATTTTCAAACTGTGGATAGTTGAATGCATGGATACAGAATCCATAGACATGGAGGGCTGACTATACTTCTTTATTCCTATACCTGAAATTCTTTCATCCTGCCTTATATCTCTATTTAAAACTTCAAACACCAAAATACATAAAAGTGGTGATAGTGGACAACCTCATCTTGTTCCTTTATGAATCTCACAAGCTTTCATTAATTCTCCATTGACCAATATTTGAGCTTTCTGTGAAGTATATATTGATCTAAGCCAGTGGTTCTCAACCTGTGGGTCCCCAGATGTTGTTGGACTACTATTCCCAGGAGCCCTCTGAGGTCTCACCTTGACAGCCAGGTGGTCCTCCCAGTCATTAGTGAGGCTGTAGGACTGAACACACAACCTCATTAATGACTGGGAGGACCATCTGGCTGTCAAGGTGAGACCTCAGAGGGCTCCTGGGAACTGTAGTCCAACAACATCTGGGGACCCACAGTTTGAGAACCATTGATCTAAGCCATTTAATATCCGCTAAGTTCATTGATCCAACACTTTGAAAAAAAAAGTCCAGTTCAAATTATCAAAAGGTTTTTCTGCATCTAAAAAATTAATGCAGCTTGCTTCCCATTATGTCCTTCTCCAGAGAAATTTCTTGACATTTATATCGAGTAGAATAATATGGTTTTTTTAATACTTTCATTCTCAATTATTATCTCCTCTCCCTCCTGTAGTTTTAAGTTCCTTTTCCTTCTCTTTTCTCAATTTATAAACTAGCCATTTCCCTGATTTATTAGCAAACTCAAAGCTCTTTTGTTTAGCATAATTCACCTTTTCTCCATCTTGTTCACCATCAGCATAGATAATGGCAATGTCTTAATTTGGTTGGTAATAAAATTTTAATTGGAGTTTTCTTTAGTTCCTTCTCCTTTCCCTTTAATCTCATCCAAAATCAACTGTGTTTTCTCTTGTCTCTTTCTTTTAAGTTTAGGATTATATTGTATAAAACACCCTCTCATAAAGGCCTTACTAACATCCCAAACCACTCTAACGTCTGTACCTTTATTCAGGTTATTTAGGTAGTTTTCAAAAAATTCCTTCGACAACTTCTTGCAATCTCCAGCTACCTTTTCATTTCATAAAACTGTTTCATTCAATCACCATCTACAATTTTATTTTTTATTTTTAAAAATCACAGACACTGTATTGCAATCTGAAAAGTCTTCAGTAAAATTTCCACATTAAGAATCCTTGCTGCCAAGTTTTTGGAGACCCAAATCATATCTATCCTCAAAGTGATCTCTGTCTTTCAGAAAAAATGATATTCATTAGCATCATCTCCATGTGTTCTACATGAGATATTTGTAATCCACCATTAGGCCAATGATTCAGAAGAGTCCAATCCCTCCACACCTGAAGCCACAGAGACTTTTTCTTCCTGCAATTGTAGTTGTGCTCTGTCTTGTTCTTGATCCATAGTCACCTCCCCACTTGCTTCTTGCACTTCTTTCAGATCTTTCTTATGTCCCTCCCCCCCCAAAAAAATCCCTTGCTTTCATCACAGAGTTCCACTGAAATCTTCGTTGCTTGAAGGTGACAATTGGGTAATCCCATTCCACCTCTTTCTTTTGAATCTTGCATGTATTTTAGTCTTATTCTTGTTTTTTTTTCCACTCCACAATACTTAGAGATATCTCTGTTCCACTCATTGAAGGGCCGGCATCCATAGGTTTTCTGTGAGTTTTTTTCCAGGCTGAGAGGCCATGTTCTGGAAGAGTTTCTTTCTGATGTTTTGCCTGCATCTGTGGCTGGTATCTTCAGAGAATGGTTGAGTAGAAGTGTATGTGGGGTTTATATACTGTGAGCCCCTGTTGGAGAGGATGTAAATTTGTGTATTTGAATGGCTGGTTTCTGGGTGGAGATACGCAAGGAGGATTAGTGTCTGTTTGGCTAATGGTCCATTGTCTCTAGAAATCCCCCTGTCCATGGATGGAGTACATTTGGATATGTTGAGTTCTGATTTTAGTGTTTTTCAGGACTGGTAGCCAGATTTTGTTTACTTTTAGGGTTTCTTCTTTCCTGTTGAAGTTGTCCAGGTGTTTGTGAATTTCAATAGCTTCTCTGTGCATTCTGACATGATAGTTGTTGCCCTGGTCCAGAATTTCTGTGTCTTTAAATAACATTTTGTGTCCAGGTTGGTTTATAATGTGTTCTGCTACTGCTGATTTTTCTGGCTGGCCCAGTCTACAGTGTCTCTCATGTTCCTTGATTCGTGTTTGCACACTGTGTTTAGTGGTCCCTATGTAAACTTGTCCACAGCTGCATGGTATGGAGTAAACTCCTGTAGCTGCGAGAGGGTCTCTTTTGTCCTTCACTGAGTGTAGCATTTCTAGGATTTTCTTGGTTGGTCTGTAGATTGTTTGGAGGTTGTGTTTCCTTATCAGTTTCCCTATTCTGTCTGTGACTCCTTTGATGTATGGTAAAAATACCTTCCCTTTGGGTGGCTGTTTTTCTTCATTCCTGTGGTTTTTTCTGGGTCTAGCTGCTCTTGTGATGTCTGATCTGTAGTAACCATTAGCTTGTATGGCCCAGTTTAGGTGCCTTAGTTCATCCTCCAGATAGTGGGGTTCGCAGATCCTTTTTGCACGGTCTACCAATGTTTTTATTGTGTTTCTTTTTTGTCCTGTGTGATGATTGGAGTTCTTGTGTAGGTATCTGTCTCTCTGTGTGGGTTTTCTGTATACCTTGTTCCTAATCATTGGTTTGGTTTTTGGATGACCAGGACATTCAAGAATAGCAATGTTCCTTCCTTTTCATTTTCCATTGTGAATTGGATGTTTGGGTGGATGCTGGTCAAATGGTTCAGAAATGTGGCCAAATAATCTTCTCTGGTGAAAGTGTCATCCACATATAGGAACCATGTTGTGGGCTTTGTTAGTGCTGTTTCCAGGGCTTGCTTTTCGAAGTGTTCCATGTAAAAGTTTTATTTGCTGTTACCCAAATTGCTAGTGGCACAGAAGATCAAGTTGCTAATATTTGGGAAAAACTAGCAGCAACTCAATTAGCTATGCGAGAGGGGGCAGCAAGGGGATCTTTGCGTCTATGTTTACCCCTATTAGTTCTGAACAGACACACACAAGATGACAAGTTAACAATCATCTTTATTAAAGGTTCAAAAATAACACCAATCATGTATGCATTCATACAAGAAGCATTCACACAAAGGCTAGCGAGAATGAAAGGAGAAGGATTTCTATAGGGGGGTAGTATGAGGGAGTTTTGAGGTGATACAACTCCACTTCCCAAATCCCCCCTCACTCTGTGCCTGTTCATGATGTCCTCCGAAACTCACATGATTGAGGCAGGGTTCCTGGGATGTGTGGTCTGTCTGTTGATCTCCCCTTAGTCTGGGGAGAGGTTGGCCAGCTAGATCACCCCCTTCACAAGCAATTAAACTGCGTATGAACATGTCAACCTGGCACAAAAAGCCTCACTGGAAGTCCTATCTATTACAAATTACCTCTAAATAAGCATCTCTTCAAGTTTTGTGAGTATAGTGACCCATTTCAGGAAATCTCACCCATGATACGATACATCCTTCCTCCTGTTACAGAGCAAATTACCCTAAAGATTTGTCAGATCTATGTCCTACAAAGTTGCATTCAAAAGTAATTAGTTAAAGTTATCAATCTCCCCACTTCCAGTATTTACTTATTGTTACAGTGTGTTGAAATTAACCTTTACTATCCCAATCTCAAAAGGAACTTCTAAAAATATGAATTCTACAAGTTATTGGCCTCTGATACAAAACACACTCTCAAATCCATCCTGTTGTCTCCTGAACATCTACAAAAAGGCACCGAATAAACCACTTCTTGAACCATGTGGCAGTTTGCCTCCATTCAGCGAAGCTGTGCTCACAGTTATAAAAATAACTAAAAGTTACAGATATACCCCAAAAGGAGTAGCATCCCTCCCTAGCTAGACCTTAGTTGTCTGGAAAAGAAACTAATTTGTAACCAATTACTTTCAGGCTCTGCATTGGTTTGACTTCATTTTCAGTCAGGGAGGGCATCAGCAACACATCTATTAAGTCTTCCAGTCAAACATTATACCCTTTGAAATGTGCTGCTTAAGACTGAAACTATTGTGAATGGTAATGCCACTGGTAAAGCCCATAAATGAATGCTCCAGTTGCCTTATAACCTTTGTAAATTAAATTACTCAGATTCTCTGCTGCAAACTTGGACCAGGTAAGAAAGAACTAGAAAAATATTTTTAATTCCTAATGATCTTTCCAGAGAATTTGTTCTTACAATTTTCAAGACTTCAGCCTCAGACTAAGAACACATCTATCCATCTCTCTTAATTGTGGCAGAGCAGTAATTCCAATGTTTACACAAAGCCCCTCAGTAATGATTCCTACTAGCCACATTAGGACAGATAAAAATCTCCAGTTTTTAAAGAAACACAAAACATATGGTATGAAATATGAATTCTATGACTTTTTATGTGAGATGCTGATTTCCCTTGTGCTTGGTTTTTTTTTAAGCGTGGCCAAGAGATCACAGCACAGCTATCTAGTGGTGTTTTACTAGGGTTCAATGTAAAAACTAGTGATTTAATTAGTTGTGGGATTGAAGCTAAACAAAATTAAGTGATTTGACCTGATATCTCTGTCAGCATGTCTTGGCCACCATATCTTAACATCTGCTTTGGGTGAGAGAATGAAAGATATGTAGAACAATAAACACAGTGGGAAGGTATGTCCAGTCCCTCTACCACTTATTAAATAGCATTGTATTAAACAGCATTGTATTTCCCAGATGATTCTAAGTGTGGGAATCTGAAAGCACTCTATAGCAAGCTTGTAATAACTCACAGACTAAAACCTTCTTGAAGGCTGAATGCTTCCCTTCCTATTAAAAGTCTGTGCTCTGAACTTTTCAAAGCAATTCTTGGCGTAGCTTTTAAAACCAAGGAAAATATTTGTAGTTACATGGGTAACAACTTTATCTACTCATGGAGCAAAGTAAAAATGGTGATTTATAATTAAAGTCAATCTTAGTAATAAATCATTTCAATGCATAGTGTCATTATGGTGACATTTGGAAAAAGTGTTTGCTGTTTCTTCTATAAATATTCATAATAAATTTCAGACATTTAGCACAGAGATGATACTATGCTATATTCACTATAATAATGTGTGGGGCTGGCCCTACTATTAGGCAGAATGAGCCAACCATCTAAGAGAGCAAGTGCTGCAAGTGCTGAGGAGAGGCAGGTAGTCAAGTACAGATAAGTATGCCACGTGCCTTGCCCAGCTACTTTGGTACACTCAGGTGTGGTGAGAACATTGTCCCATTGCCAGTGTTGAAAGTAAGATAAGATTTAACTACAAACGTATTTGGAATCTGAGTGTGGAATGGGGCAGGTGCTATCTTTTCACTCGGGCAGCAAAATATTAACCGATACTATGATCAACAAACTATTTTATTCCAAATTCTCTTATATGGAAACCATTTCCTACAAGTTTTATCTTGCAACATGCAACATGCTCAACCTAAGCTGCCTTAGGTTCCTTCTTGGGAGGAAGGTGGCATACAAATAAATAAATAAATAAATAAATAAAATGAATATCATGGCCAGACTCTGGAGTTTTTTTAAAATCTGGAACCTAAGAAAACATAATATAGATGTACATTTAGTGCAAGAGTTGGAATGTTATTTTAAAAGGCAATAGATTACAGTGATAATTCTAAGGTTCAAAGGTACCTAATTATCATTATAGTTACAATTTTTTAAAGTAAAATATATTTTAAAAATATATTTCAGTGCTACAAGCCTGTGATACAAAACATATGCTTCCTGTTTAAGTTGTCATCTCAGCACCCACAACAGAGGATAAGGCAACAGTATGATCCAGCACTTAGACCATGTGAAAGTTCTCCACCCCCATTTAGTGATGCTGTAGCTCCGTAACTGGAAAAGCAATTCAGAGATTACACTGAACAGGAGTTAAGTTGTCCTGTATTTAATTACAATCATTTAATATGCATGAGATATTCGGAAAAGGAACTAATTGCAATTAACTAGTTATTTGTGATTATTTACTTCCAGGTTCTGATTTGTGCTAACCCCAGTATGGTTTGGGCTTTCAACTAAACACAGTTTAGAGCTGCGTATCTGCTTTTGTTTCTTCTTAACTCAGATTTGTAAAGTTTAATTTTACTCATCTCCATGGGGCAACAGCCTCTTGAGTTGCAGCATATGCATTCCTAACTGTGATCTTTCTATTAGTGACTGTGATTATTGTCATAATGGCAAATGGTAGTTAGTATAAATCTGTTAATGTTAACATAGTTAGTACAGACTGTGACTCCAAGCCTTCTCCCCAAAAACTCTCATGGACACCCTTTTTCTGCTCTGTTGATATCAGTGCTTTGACACTGGTGAGGCAAAAGCCACAGCAATTCCTGCAATGGCTAGCAAAGTGTTTCTTAGGTATGATCTCCATCTCCTTGATCCTAAGAGAGATAGAAACCTCCTGTGCTCCCTGGAATACCCTCACTGGGAGCAATTGGCTGCAGCCTTATCATTGTTTCCACCCTTAGCCAACAAAGTTTCCAAGAAATATATAATACAGTTGGCTACCCATTCACAGACATTCTCTGAGCCCCTTATAGAGCAAAAAGGACAGGTTGCTTACCTGTAGTTCTTTAAGTGGTCATCTGTGAACTCACACAAATTGGGTTAATCTGCACCTGTGCAGTGCACCATTTGGAACTTTCTAGAGCTATTACATAAGCTTATGGGAGATAACCCTGCCCACCCTTGAGCGGCTTACAGCCACCTTCCTGCCCAAACCCTCAGTTCCATGCACACCGCAACAGCAGCATCCAAAGAACTAAGGATGGCAGGACACAGCACGGGGAGGATGGGCAGGGTTGTGCCTGTAATTACCTGTAATTACAGTGTCAGGTAAACAAGCCACCTTTCTTCTTTGTGTTCTCTGTGACTCACATAAAGAGGAGACTAGCAAGCTACTAACCATCGGTGAAGGGAGTGTCATGCCACACATGAGAAAAGTACAGTCCTCCTGAAAGCAGTCTCCACCTGAGACATTGTAGCTACCCTATAGTGGGAAATGAAAGTTTCAATCTAAGACCAAGTGACAGCTGTACAAATGTCCTGCAAATGAACCCCTTTTGGGAAAGCCACTAAAGCTGCAAGCACTCTGGGTGAATGACTTCTCACTTGAGCAAGATTGCTGCATGTCCATAAGCCAGTTGAATAGTGGCTGCCACCCATTTGGAAAGTCTTTGTAGAGAGACCACAAGTCTTTCATTTGTTAGAAACATAGCATGGAAAAAGTCTCTGGATCTGCCAAAACAAAATACAATGATTAATGCAGAAGATCAATACCCTACAGATATCCAAAGAATGCAAAGAATGCTCCAGGTCAGTGACAGGATTCTGTAGGAAAGCTGGAAAGGCGGTGTCCTGGTTGAGATGAAAAGCAAACACCACCTTCAGAAGAAAAGAAAGGTCAGGCCTAATGACCACTCTGTCTTTATAGAACTGAAGATAAGGTAGGTCAACTTGCAAAGCGCACAACTCGCCTGCTCTCCTGGCCCATGTGACGGCAACAAACCACAATGGCACTTGTGACCGTTTTCCAGGTAAGTAATCTAAGTCACATGAAGTCACATTCTTGCCTGGAAATGCCTCACATCCATCCACCAATGCAGGGATCAATGTATGCTCTGAGGCATCATGACCCTCTTCCAAGGAGATTCTGTCAAGTGGTCGAAGCAAGAAAGAAACCAAGATTGGAGAGGTCTCTGCAGCCTGGTAAAAGGCATGACAGTTGTGGTAGAGCCCATGAACCCTAGGACTACTGGACATCTCAAGTCTTTACATGTCGATTGCAAAAACATCAAAGTGTAGCCTTTTGAAGCATATCATAATGGTTGTCTGGAAGAAAGTCAGCTTCGGCTTGAGAGTCTAACAGCACTGATGACTCTTATTTGCTGAGATGGCTGCAAGTGAGACTTTTTGTAATTCACTATGAGGCCGAGATTGTCCAACAGAGTTAAAGTCAGATGACTGTCAGAAAGAAGGTACTTGTGAGCACCGATATCAATTAGTCATCTATATAAGGAAAGAGGATGACACCCTGCACTTGGTGAAGACACGAGGGGCAGTACACATGCCAAGGTGAAGGACACAGAAACAATAGGCACATCTTCCCACAAAACAGAGGAAATGCCTGTAGTTTGGTCTGATTGTGAATTTGCACCACTTCATTGCTGCTCATTCCTTTCTTCTTGGGTCCACCACCACTGCCTTCCTGGCCAAGTACATCTATGGCAGAGCCCCACTGGTGCGCAGTTGCTTGCTCTAGGTCAACAGTGAGGGAATCAATTAGGTTACCCCCTCACCTTTGATCACATGGCTTGCCACCTTGTTCTGATCTCAGAGCAAGTGACTGGGCTGTGAAGGTAGAGCCCCACTGGTTCGCAGTCACTTGCTCTGAGGTCAGAACAAGGTGCCCAGCCATGCAAATTCAGGCTTTGGCCAGGGCCCATGTGTGGACATTGATAAAATGTCATTTCAGAATAAACTAATTTAAATAATACAGCTATGACTGTAACAGAAAAATGTTCCAACAGCTGTTTTGTTGAGATGTGATACCTCTGTGGGGAACTGCAGAGGGGTCAGGGGCCAGTTTTCTGCCCTGGGACCATTTTGGGGCTGCAAAGACTGCCCCAAACCCCCACCTCAAAACAAAAGTCCACTTCTGATTTGAAAATGTTATTTTGTTTTTATAGTATATAAAAGTATATATATTTTTTTAAAATACAACCACTGCTGAATGCTTCCTGGAGAGGGAATTCATCCTTCCCATTTCTTTTGGCCAGAAAAATGTGTCTGGAGGGTTTCTGACCTGCAAAAACAGTCTTGGGGGGGGCACACTTTGCCCAACTCACACTCTAGGGAAACTTTCAGAGTTATTTCGAATGGCTATACATATTTGTTTTGCTAAAATATATGAATATGGGGGACACTTTTATCTCAATTGTAAAGAAAATATATGGGCACTCGCAAATGATTATAATGGCCTATGAATATGTACCAGTCAATCTCTATGTACATAGCTATCATTATGAGACTGAGTAGCTCTTCTGGCCATGCAAAGGTATTAAAATGATGGAGTACAGAATTTAATGATTTGGATTGCTATTATATTCTTCTGTGTTGTTACACAGTATAAGAATTAATGCACTGGACTCACAATTATGGACAATGCAGTACAGTACTAGACTCACTATTATGGACAATGTTGTAGCAAATTAGAAATTTATTTTTTCTTTTATTTGTTACATCTATATCCAGCCTTCCCTCCAAGGAGCTCAATACAGCATACCTCATCCTCTCTACCATTTTATATTCTCAAAACAATCCTGCGAGGTGGATTAGGCTAAGAAATAGTGGCTAGTCCAAGGTCTTCCACTGAATTTTGTGTGGGGATTTGAATGTGTCTCCCCATTTTATTCCAACATTTTAACCATTAACCACTTTTGTCTTACATACACACTTGGCATAGACACTATTACAGGCATATTGATGTTAAGATTGTCTGGAGGAACTCACCAATGATTTGAACTTCCCACCCATTTTACACACATATATTACAGTAGCACCCCCTTATCCGCTAATTTGCCAACCACTGATTCAATTATCTGCTGTTGGTGACAGTAGGGGGGGATGGGGGAGGGAGGGGAGGAGGCTTCTGGATGGCTCCGGTGGCTGCAATGGCAGTGTGTGTGGGGGAACAAACAGAGGGGAGGAGAGTTCTCACCTCCCTTCTCCCTTCAACCTCCTGGGATTGCTCCCATTGGCATTCTCCCTTCGCTCCTCTGGGATTGCTCCCATTGACAGCAAAGGTGGTGGGAGTTGGGGCAAAGGGAAGGGAGGAGAGTTCTTGACTCCCTTCTCCCTTTGCTCCCTGGGATTGCTCCCATTGACGGCAATGGTGACAGGAGGTAGGGCAATTTGAGGGGAGGAGACTTCTTGCCTCCCTTCTCTCTTCACCCCCAGGATTACTCCCATTCATGGCAATGGCAACTGGAGGGGGGATGGAGGAGAGTTCTTGCCTCCCTTCTCCCTCCGCCCCTAGGATTGCTTCCATTGATGGCAATGGTGGTGCGGGGGGGGGCAAAGGGAGGGGAGGAGAGTTCTCGCCTCTCTTCACCCCCAGGATTGCCCCCCAGGATTGCTGCTGTGGTGGGAATGGTGATGGGGGTGAAGGAAGGGGAGGAGGCAATCTGCCTTCCTTCTCCCTTCTCTCCCGATTTTGCTCCTGTGGTGGCAATGGTTACGGGGGTTGAAGGGAGGAGAGGCAGCAATCTGCCTCCCTTTTCCCTTCGCCCCCAGGATCGCACCCCAGGATCGCTCCCGTGGCGGCAATGGCAACAGGGGCGTTCACTATTATCCATGGAATTCATTATCCACAGGAGCCTCTGGAACCAATTCCCCCATGGATATGGGGGTGCTTCTGTACTGATTGCTTTGACTAACTGATAAAATATAGAAATAAAAGAATATACCCCCCATTTGGTCAAACTGAAGAGCAGAACAGAACTCATTGGGATGTATATTAGCCCATTGCCACTTGGACCACTGATTTCAGTGGGCCTGCCTCAATAATACTTAACTCTGGATTTAACCCAATGTGTACATATTAGAGAGGGAGGGAGGGAGGGAGGGAAAGAGAGAGAGAGAGAGAGAGAGAGAGATTGCAACCCCCAAGATGAAGCTCGAAAATTGTGCTGGTGCAAATAGTAGTCAACCTCTTTAAAAGTAACTACGTGTGCAAATGAAACAAAAGTAATGGTTACCTCCAGAAGACTTGCTGAAAGTTAGATAAGTGGAAACTAACCTTTAAAAAGAGTACTTCTCAACCTTTCCCCCTAGGCACCACTTGGAAATTACTGGTAGTCAGCATACTTTAAGCCAAAGTATACTTACAGTTTATGATAGTTGCATAAATTTTAATAGAACATTGTTATGTTTTGTATGAGTATGGTAGCCATTTTTCATCTTCCCTGACATCATCAGCATTTTTTGGTGACCTTTTAAATATTTTTATACTGCACAATTTACATGTGTTGAGCTTGGATAATAAACTATAGATGATTCTGAGAGGTGGCCTTTGGGCTCTGGGTGTTGCAGCAGGTAGTACAATAGGCCGTTGTGGTGGAATGCCCATCCTGGAAGGGACCACTTTGGTAGGTCCTGGTCTTAAGGATTGCCTCCCCACACTGCTGGAAAATGAAACATTGATACTTACCATGCAAGTTCCTTTTCAGCAGTTGTGGGGGTGGGAATCCTTCCCACACTCACTGTGGTTTTTTGTACATAATATTGGATTTGGTCTGGAGCTTGGTATTCCATCACTGGAGAAGCTTGGGCTGGCTCTCCTCCCTAAGGTGGATGTGTTAGTTATTCATTGATTAGCTGCCTTGCCTGTCTTTGCCTGGAGGAGAAGCCAAACCTGGTCTTAAGTATTCCTTCCCCACAACTGCTGAAAAGGAACCTTCACGGTAAATACCAACTTTTCAGTTTAGACTATATTGGATCTTTGGTCTGGGTACCCCTCTCTTGGGGTCCAGACTCCCAACCTTGGGATTCAGTCTGCTTTCAAAGTGCTATCTAAGAGACTTTACTCCATGGTGACATTCAATGGCAGCAGTAGGGGGTTGTGTAACTATACCAAGTGACACCATTGGAGGGAGGGGGTGACACTGGCCTTAGTAATACTATAGGTGACATCCCCAGCACAGGAAATGGGAATGGCAGGAGAAGTCAGGCTATCTCCCCCAGCACTTCCATGAGGAAAGGAAGAAGAGGAGAAAACACTCTTAACCAGTGCTATGGGAGTAAGCAAAATCCTTGACTGGGATTCAGTCAGCTTCTAGAAGTACCATCTAAGAGCTAAATGTGGAATCACTACTATCTTTGCTCAGGGGAATCCCTGTTGTTATCTCGAGTCTCTGGTGGATCAGATGGCAGACTGAGCCAAATTAAACCCACAGGCAATGTTTCTCTTCCCCTGTTCTAAGGACTGGTGTTATACTGCTGCTTTGTCCCCAGTTGCATGTTGACTTTAAAGGGGAAAAGTAAATAAAGTAAATAGACAGCTGGTTAGAGAGAGGCTGCCACTTTATGCAACTATATGAATGCTTATCAAAGTTATGTCTTCAGGAAGTCAAGGAAGAAATTAAATGTACCCATGCAAATATTTAGGGGCTCCTTGAGTCTTTCTGGGAGAACAGAGTTTCAACACTGCCTGCTTTAGATGTGTTTGATTGTGTTCTGTTTGGTATATGCACTCTGATTGTACATATTCATGAAGCCCAAACGCCGCAGGAACTACTATGTGGATGAATCATTCAGAAATGTCAGCTGGCTGTCAGATGAGCACTAAGTGGTTACTGGCACACTCATCTGGCAATCTGTAGGTGTGTCAAGATGTGTGGAACATTCCAAGGAAGGACCAAATGGGAACTCTAAGAAGTGAAACAATGAGTGCATCTAAAAGAGTGGTCTAACATACTGCCCTTCCTAATTATTCACATATGCTGCACTAGCTAAATGAAATCTGACTGCTGATGACCCTGTACAGAGCTCAGGAGAGGATCTGGTACCAGTTTAGACATTTCTCCTCCATTTTTTTTCTCTGTGTCACTGGATTGGCTGGATAAAAGCGAGAATGTGCAGAGGTGTGATACAAGAGGAATACTGGATTTTGTAAGATACTGTATCTGTCCTTACCAGTCTTGCAGAGCAGTGGGTGTCCACAGTGAGTACTTTTCCAGAGAGAACAGCTGGTAACCAGATTTTACCACAGTGTCTCCAAAAACTTCCAACACTATGTGACATTTTCCTTTTGCGTGGGACAGGCCATGGTTTGAATCTAATTACAGCTTCAGGCATCCTGTCAGTTCAATAAACTGGCTGTTTATAAGATCTCCCATTAAGGTGAGTTGGCTAAGACAGCAGCAGGATTTGATCTGCTTCTGCAGTCTAATCCTTTCTCCTTCCTGATCTGAACCCTTTCCTACATGTTCACCTGGCTCCTGTCCTTCCACCTTCCCACCACAAGCTCTTGCTCCTTTCCCCCACCCATTTTCTTCTCATTGGCTCAGTGCCGCTCCCAAAGCAAAAATCGTGACTGTAAATTTTATATTTATAGCAAACATGCACAGAACATTTTATAGAACAAGACAACTAAAAATGATGGGCCTCTACCCTAAGATGCTTACAATCCCATTTCCATTAAAAACTGTATTTATACTCAGACTCTTATCACACTAGAGAAGAAAGCAATTTGCTCTAACCTAAGAAGGTGTGTGTTTCTAAGATACATACAGAGAACACACACGATAGCTAGACAGACAGACAGACAGACAGACATCTGAATGTCCAAATCATCACTTGAAACTGAATAACCAGAAGCCTTATTAAGTTGGGATGCCAGCTTTGCATCCCAAATTCCTTGCATTCATTTTACAAGCCTATGTGCGACAGGGAATCCTGCCTTAGCAAACTTCCCTAAAGATTTTGCTCAATTCAAGCAAATATGATATGCAACCAGCTGCAGATTTTCCTGTTCGACATGGGAAGGATGGAAGTTTAAAAGGGTGGGGCAGGGTCATCCAGCCCTCTACCCTCCTATGAGTGTTTCTTGGATTGTTTGTAAGTATAAAACCTTTGAAATTTATTTTTTAAAGCAATTGGTTATAGTTATAGTTACAGTTACAGTTACAAGACTCCCAAAGTAATGGCAGTCTTGCATAGCTGCTATTTTTTTATCTTCCTTATTTCTCAAAAGTAACCTGAAGTAGCTTTTGAATTGCTTTTTAAAAAGCAAGTGAGTGCTGCAAGCCTGTGGTACAAAATCCCAGTTAAGGCTTACTCTCTGGCCTGAGCAAAAAGGGGACATAAACTTCCTGGCTACAGAACACCTCTGTTTTATTCCCCACTCTAAATTTGCCTTTTTTTGTCCTTCATTGTAAACTACGGTAACCAGGTATGACACCACTTGCCCTTGCAGTTAGAGCTGACTGATTTCCCAACAGCTATCACACAGTAAGCTGTTGTAAGTCTTCACTTATAGTGTCTCAAGGATAGGGAGACATAATGCAAGTATTTAATACCTGCAATGTATTATTTATTAAGTACACAAACTTCTAGGTGCTGTCTAATCAATAAAGAATGGCATTGGGATGCTTTCTATGCTATTATGCTTTAACTGTAATCATCACAAGAATGGCAGAGCTCATTTCAGATCTTAGTTCTGTGCATTACAGTTTATGAGTTTTTTTAAAATTAATTTTTGTTTTTGGCAATACTAAACATCTGTTCTAAATAGTGTGTGTTTGTGTGTGTAATGAATTAAGATGAGATTATCTTAATGAAGCAAGTCATCCAACACCAAGCAAGTAATGTTCCTAAGAGCTCCATTAAAAATTGAGAAAGAATGGATCAAGGTAATGGCTCAGTATCTACTAAGTACCTCCTGGAAGTCCTTTAAAATTTTGAGTGATTTAAAAAAAACCATTAATGGCACTTATCAATCCTTCAGTCTTCAAGGAAAACTGATTTATAAGGTCATAGATTGTCCATGAGGTTTAAGACAGTTTAGACATTTAAAAGCTGATTGGTTTAACACAATCCCCCATCCCCTTCCTTTCATCTAATTGCTCATATGGTTGTTGTAAGTTTCTCTGCTATTAGTCTATCTTCTACACTCAGTCTTTTTTAAAGGCTGTGGCTGTCTTCTGCAACCATGGCCACACAGTTGTCCAGAACAGAAGTAGGAGATGTTACTATTTTAGACTACAGCTCCCAGAATTCCCCAGTCACTGGCCATGTTGGCTGGAGAATTTTGCAAACTGTACAAGTTTTCATGTTCTGATGGATAATCTGTAGCTAGGCCCTACTCCTTGATCTATAGTTATCTTCATCTGGGAAGCTGGTAATGATAGCGTGTGTGTGTGTGCGTGCACGCACAGCCCCAGACATCATTGTACTCATAGGGGGCCAAAAGGCCTTGAGATCCATCTCAGCACCACAAAAGAGGTTCTTACCCTTGCTCAAAGCCATTCTACCCTGTGTTGCATGCTTTCCCTTAATCATGGGTGATTAAAGGCCATTGGTGGTTGATTCAGGGCTGTAGTTTAGCTTCAACTAGTCTGAGACTGTGGGGTTGTCTAAACAGTCAAAATAATTTGCTGGGAATATGATCTGTCTTAATGGAAACCCACATCAATGTGACGTATTTGGAAGGGGGGCAGCAAAACAATTGCAAATCTATGCCGGTAAAGCCTTCACGGCTTTTCCTGGAGTTTTAAAAAAGCTCCATGGGGAATGCACATTCCTGCTTGTTGGGACAAGCGATTTGATTTGAATCGCTTTCCCATATGAGGGGAAGCACAAACCTGATTGGCTGAATGAGCACAGTGGGCAGGGCTTGTTAACAGGGCAAGCACCTGCTGCTACCATGTTGGATTTTTGCATTAACGAGCAAAACAGGGATTTGTATTATCTTTCTTTTTCTTTCTTTTTTCTTTTTTGTAAAGGTGAAATATCGCTTGTGCACATCATGGAAATAGTTTTTTTTTTTAATGTTTGGCGGTGGCAGATTTAGAAATGAGAGTAAATCACTCATGGCTGCCATCTTGGCTAGAAGGCATGCAAAGTTTATGGTGGCTATAAAACCATTAAGACAAGTTGCAGCTGCTATGACTTGCTATTACTGTGGAGCAATCCGTTTTTTTCAGGCTTGTATAGACGAGCCCTGTCGATTCTACTGTTGGGCAGCTCTTACCGTCAGGATGTCTTTCCTAATGTTTAGTCAGAATGTCCTCTCTTTGTCATCATCCTCTGGTCAAATTCCAGCTTGTCAATTTCCTTAAACTATGGTGTCCAGAAGAACAGGTTGCATACTTGTAACTGTTGTTCTTCAAGTGATCATGTGTGAACTCACACAAATGGGTTATCTGTGGCTGCACAGTGCATTGTTCGGAACCTTCTTGAGCTTTTACATAAGGTTTTTGGCATTAACCTCGCCCACCCTTGTGTGCCATATAGTGAGTTTCCCACTGAAACTCTCAGTTCCATGGACACCACAGCAGCAGCATCAAAGGACCCAAGGACAGACAGGACACGACAAGGGGAAGATGAGTGGGGTTGTGTGACAACACTCGAAGAATTATGGTCACAGGTATAATATCTGTCCTTCTTCATGGTCTGCGACTCACACAAATGGGAGACTAGCAAACTAGCATAGCTAGCATAGGTGGTGTGAGTGTCATGCCACAGGTGAAGAAAGCACAGGTCTCCCTAGGATTATGACAAACAGGAGAATAGTAGTGCTTTCCCAAAGACAGCATCAGCCTCAGACCTGGCATCTAGTCTATAATGAGAAATGAAGGTCAAAGCCTGTGACCAGGTAGCTGCCCTCCGTATGCACTGCATGGACACACCACTCAGGAAGGCATATGAAGTAGCCATAGCTCTCATCAAATGACTGTGAACTTGAACTGGAGTGTCCTTTCTAGCCAGTTCATAGGCAAGGTGCATGGTTGAAACCACCTACTTTGGGAAGCACTGCTTCGATATCGGCAGTCCAAGCTTCTTGAAGGAATAGCACACAAAAGTCTCTGAGACTTGCAGAACCCCTCAGTCCTATCAACACAGAAGGCTAGAGTCAGTCTGACATCTAGACATTGAAGGGTCCATTCCAGGTCCATAGTAGGATTCTGCATCAAAGCAGGCAACACAATGTTGTGGTTGATGTGAAAAAATGAAACCATCTTGGGTAAGAATGAAATGTGTGGCCTGAAGACAGCTTTGATCCAATGGAAATGTAAAAGTAGGGTAGGTATACTCTGAGAGCACATAGTTCTGCAGCCCTTCTGTATCTGCAATCTCCACCAAGATGTTGGTCCTGATACTGGAAAATGAAGATTCTGGTAACCCTTGAGGAACTTTTTCACCAATGGGTTCTGAAAGCATGAAGGCTTTCTGATTACTTGGAAATTAGCCAAGACGGCTACCAGATAACACTTGATAACTATCAGAAAGACAGAGAAGGAATTCAAACACATGTTGAATCCATGCTTGAACTGGAGAGATCCCTCATGGTGTGAGGAAAGACAGGAACTTCTTTCTTTTGCTGAGTAGATGGCCTATTTATTGCAGCAATGACCTGCTGCATAGAACCAGGAAGAGATGCTAAGGAAATCAGCTTGAGGGTTTCCAAATGCAAGTGTCTCACTTGCCTGTTGTACATGGTGAGTAGGTCTGGTTGGTATGGAAGTTTGATGTGGTTGCCTTGAGATAGAGGTAGGAGTGGAGTGAACTATGGCTGTCTGGGCCACCATGGTGTGACTAGGATAATCATATCTTTCCTTGTCTCTCCAGATTTTCGATATCACTTTAGTGATGAGGGGAAAGGGAGGGAAAGTGTAAATGACAGGACTTCCCCAGTGGAAAAGGAAGGCATCACTGTGCGACTGCCCCAATGAGTCCTGGAGCAGAATATCTGGCATTGACTGTTTGTGGGTTTGGCAAAGAGATCCACCTGTGGGGTGCCCCACATTCAGAAGACTGTTTGGACTGTATCAGGATGAAGCATACATTTGTGGCAAGAATCTAAGGACTGCTTAGAGCCTCCACCAGGATGTTCTCTTCTCCTGAAAGATGTATTGCCATGATCTTGTTGATGTGGAGTGCTCTTTCTTCATGTATCCATTGGCCCTTCAACAAGTCCATCCATATGGGCTCCCCACCCTTCCATGGAAGCATCTGTTTATAGTTCTATTAGGGTCTAGAGAAGAAGGAAGGGCATACCCATCTGGACATTGTCAGGCTCCACAGAAGAGACCAATGAACATTCCTTGGTATGGTGAGGTGAAGGTGAGGAGAGTTGGTGCAACGGTTGAAGCAAGACAGAAACCAAGCCTGCAGAAGACACATTCTGAGTCTTGCCAGAGGTGTTACTGATGCCAGAAAAGCTATGAACTCAAGGAGCACTTGAACAGTGTTGGTGGACACCCTGTAATTGTCTCAGCATTTTAAGGAGACTCTGAAAAGGGCACGATATCATTCATTTGGGAGGTAGGCAGCAGATGTTCAAGAGCCTAGAATGGCTCCAATATATTTCTCTGTCTGAGATGGACTCAGATGTGATTTCTTGAAGTTGACAAAGATACCCAGCGAGTCCAGAAGGCAGAGTGTGAGACTGATGTTGCTGAGAAGCTTTTCTCATGAATCTGCAGCAAGGAACCAGTTGTTGATGTAAGTGAAAAGTCTGGAAATGATGCCTTATGAGGAGAGACTTAGGGAGATGGGTATGTTTAGCCTGGAAAAAAGACGGTGATATGATAGCCCTGTTTAAGTATTTGAAGGGGTGTCACGTTGAGGATGGAGAAGGCTTGTTTTCTGCTGCTCCAGAGACTAGAACATGGAGCAATGGATGCAAGCTCCAGGAACAGAGATTCTACCTCAACATTAGGAGGAACTTTCTGACAGTAAGAGCTGTTCGGCAGTGGAACATACTCCCTCGGAGTGTGGTGGTAGCAGCAAGGCCTATTTTTATTCGTGTTTTTTTCACATTCACGGGGGTCTTGCACCCTTAACCCCCGCGAATGTGAAGGGACGACTGTAGTTAGTAGATGTAGAGGCCTTACAAGAGGATGTAGAAGGGAAAGCTTGAGCACAGGATCATTGATATGCTGACAAGCTAAAGGAACTCCTTTGGACAGATTATTGTCTGTTTCCAGCTAGCCTGAGACTGTGGCAACTGCTGGGTTTCAGATGGTAAACCAAATTTATGGGCCTTGGTGCACAGCTTTTGCATAAGTTCCAACTTGTCATCCATCTCTCCATTGAGCAACCCTTCCTTGTCAAATGGCAAGTCCTCAGTTGTGGCCTGTACTTGATTTCACAGGGCTGAAGATCCTCACCACGCATGCCTCAATAAGGCTATTGCACCTGCTAAGGCCTTCACAGTCCAGTGAGCCACATGGCACACAGAGTTTATTTGTTGAGCCACAAGATAATGCATCTTGGTTTGTAGAGCCCCAGCCAGCCATTTGTCCTCTTCAAGAAACTTCACAAGTGCGTGTGTGTGTATGGGGGGGGGTGTCATCCTCGTCCAAAGATGTTTTTGGTAGGCCCCCATACATGTTTTTTTAATTGGCAATCCTGAAGCAGAGGGTTGATGAAGAATAGAACTTCTTGACTATGATATTGAGCTTCCTGCCTTCCTTATCAAAAGGGGTGGTATGCTTCTTCTGTAAGGATTTTGAGTGAGCTGCCTCAAATATGATGGAGTTGGGCCTTGGATGATACAGAAGCCAATCCAAGTCAGACTCTGCCATCCAATACAGATTATCTATATTTTTCAATATAGATAGTATCATTGATGGAGTTGTCTAGGATCTGTGAGCAACCTTTAGAAGCAACAGAAGAAGTGGAATCAACGCAACCATAGGTACATTACTTTGAATCAGGCGATACACCGGGTCCATTGGTTCAGCCTCTTGGTGCTTGACTTGCAGCTCCAAAGCTTGTGCCATATGTAGCATTTGCTCTGCAAAAGAGGAACATCATCCATCAGACATGGACTTGTCTTTCCCCTTGGAGGGGAATGCATCACAGGCATGTCTGAGGAAGCTGATGTGGAATCCAGCTCAGAATCATCAGATGCTGAAGAGGCAGTATGAACTCAAGCAGGTAACATGGGCTTTTGGTCCAGTGACCGGACCCAAGGAGGAACAGGCGGAGGTGTTTTCTGAACAGGTTCCTAAGCTTAGGTTGCAGGTCCTGAGACTGAGATGTGGTGGCAGGTTGTCTAGGAACAATGACCTGAGCCTCTTGGGACTAAACAGGAGATTTCTCAATGGCCTGTAGAACTGGCACTAGATGTGATGCAGACACTGAACTCCTACAACGACTGTGCTGGTGGTAACAAAGAGTATGACAACAGTGAGGTAGGTCATAGTGGTGGTAAACCAGATAAGATCCATGGAGAAAATGCCACCTGCATTCAAAATCTTCATTAATAGACCTCATGCAATGGAGAGCAATGGTACCTATAATATGGTAAGTATCTATGCCAGTTACATCTGCTCTAGTTTTTGCTGTCAGTATGTCTTCCAATGGTGGATCCATTTTGGTGTCAATGGTGTGGAGGTGATCTAGATTGCAAATCCGAATGAGAGGAGGAGGAAGACAAATCAGAGGAGGAGGAAGGTGATCGATGACACTGACTCAAGTGTCAATGTGGGGGTGGAGATGGGATGGGAGGAAGAATTTTCTGAGAAATCTGCAAAGGTGATCAGTCTCAAGTCAAGGGAACTGGAGTAGGAGGCTTCTGACATTGAGCAGAAGGGGAGTTAACTATTTCTCCTTCCGAAGCAGAATCACCTTCCACTTATGCAATCTGCAACGATTCAGGTGAAGAAGGCCTTTGTTGTTCCTTGGCCTCGGAGAAGGATGTAGAGATTCCACAGTACTAACTCTTGTGACCATGGTACCTCCTCAACCAAAGGTGGTTGTGAAGTCTGCTCCAAAGTATTTGGAATGGGAGCCGTCAAGGGCCTTTGGGAATAATCTGCCTGCTTGGCTCTCTTCTTCTTCCTGTGTCTCTTCTTATCAGCCTTGTGTTGAGAGGCAGAGGTGGATGGTTTGAATTGAAGGGAATGTCCTGGGGTAGCAGACATGTCAGAATGATGTTCGGTACAGACTGTCTTAGAAGAGACAACTGAGTCAGATGCTGGTCGAGATGCATTATCTCGAGAAGTGTTGGAGCGGATCCCAGATTCAAGGAGGGATCTTTTAACCACCACCTGCACTGAAGATCCAGAGGTAGTTGGGACCAAGACCAAACAAGGTGGAAGAGGCCAAGAAGTGGGAGCTGCAAGCTTAAGAGTCTGTTCATAAAGGGGGGCATTCAGCCTGAAATCTTAATTCTGGCGTGTCTGAGGGATGAAGCCTTACAGAGTATGCAAGACCCCACATTTTGACCCTCACAGAGACACATGATGCGGATGCCCATCATGATCTGGAATCTTGGTATCACATATGGTACATTTATTAAAAGAGCTGGGTTAAGCCATATTAAGGCAGTATGAGTCAGTCTGCAATGCCAAAAAACGACGTTGTGAATGGGCCAAGTCAAGCTGAGAGATCAGAAGCTGAATCAAAATCTAAAGGTGAAAAAATGGCAAGCCAAAATCACAAACCTCAAGAAGCAGCCAGAAAAACAGTCTGAAAATTGATAACAAAACTGAAAGAGAATAGCTACAAACAGTTCCTTCAGTGCTATTGGTGTTGTGGATGAAAAGTAACTGATGGTTTAGGCAGTGCACTATATGGCGCCCAAGCGTGGGCTGGGTCACCACCAAAAACCTTATGTAATAGCTGTAGAAGGATCCAAATGATGCACTGCACAGGTGTAGATAACCCATTTGTGTGAGTCACAGAGAGCATGAAGAAGTACTGGACAGAATACTACAGGTAAGCTCACACAAAAGCAGAATATAGACTGGTACTATTCCTTCCCATTATCTGGACACTATACTCGTACTTCTGCTGATGCATCCCTTAACTACATTGGCCTGTTTGCTGCCACATCACACTGTTGATTCATATTTAGCTTATGGTCTACTAATGGTCTACCTGGATCATTTTCAGAGGTGTTGCTGTCAAGCCAGGTGTCACTCCTTTTATATAGATGCATCTGATTTTTCCAGCACAAATACAATACCTTACATTTACCTCAGGTGGAACTCATTTTATTAGTTTTCATGGAGTTCTCCAGTCTGTTAAGGACATCCTGAATCTTGATTCTTTCTTCTGAGGTACTTGCAGTCAAACATTTACTGAAATCAAGATACACTACATCCACACAGCATTCCCCTTATCTACCAAGCTTGTAATAAAACAAAAAGAGATACAATTAGTCCAGCTTGACTTGCTTTGAGAAATCCATGCTGCATCTTGGAAATCACAGCATTCTTTTCTCAGTGCTTACAAACTAATTGTTTAATTATCTGTTTTAGAACCCTTCCTGGTATCAGTGTCAGAATAACTGGTCAATATTTGTCCATGTCCTCTTTTTCTCTCTTTTCATGGACTGAGGCAACATTTGTCCACCTCCAGTATTCAGGGATCTCACCTGTTCGCAAAGTACAGTTGTCCATTCACATTCCCTGGGGTTTGGTTCCAGGACCCCCCATGAATACCTAAATCCGCGAATACTCAAGTCCCATTATATGCAATGGCATAGCAAAATTGTGTCCCTTATATACGATGGCAAAATCAAGGTTTGCTTTTTGGATTATTATTTTTTTAAGAATATTTTCAAGCCGTGAATACTTAAATCTGTGAATGCCAAATCTGTGAATGTGGATGGACAACTGTATTCTCCACATATTGCAGAGAAAGACTCTGAGATCACACCTGCAAATTCCTTTCGTGCCCGTAGATGCAAGTCATCTGGCACTTGAGTTTGGTGGTCTTCTACCACCTCTTTACCTATTCTTGGCTGCAGTCCTTTCATTATCTCATTCTGTTTCCACCAAATTGAACATTGCTTTGCTTTTGGGAAAAAACATAGGCAAAGTAGGTGCTGAGCTGTTATATGTTGTCTTTGTCACCCATGGATAGACTTACTGCTTCCTTATTCTCCCTCTTGTTCCAAAGGTAGCCAATCTTGCACTCTTTTATTTTTAACTTCTCTTGCAATCCTGGGCTTATTCTGAACCTTTGCCCTTCTGACATTGTCCTTAAAAATAATGGCTCCTCAATTTTGTGCTAACTTAGTGATTTGCCCCTTCTACCATTTCTTATGCATGACCCTATTTCAGCGCACTCTGTTAAATCTCAGTTCATTGTTTGTGCCTGAGTGAGGGTTAGTCTACAAGGAAGATCATCATGTGGGTGATTATTGCATGTTAATATGCTATATGACATTAATCTCCACACACAAGTACCTCCTGTGTAACCCATGAAGTCAACTTCAGAGGGGAAAATGATGTCTTCAGGAGACAAATATTGTCTGCGGGTTGGATTAAAAGGGTTGCACTGTAACTTTCCTTTACAAGCCAAACAAGGGATTTTAAATTAAGAGCTCCTGGAGGAAATGACTGGGGAGGGAACTAGGTGACCTCAGTTCTATTAAAGTCTTTTTATTGGTCCCACCAAGTCAAAACGTTCAAAGAGGCTGCTAATTCTGTATATCTGAAGACTGATTCATGAAACCACTTTGACATGGCAATGCTTCCACAAGTTGGCTTTTTTGAATGTGCTGGCCAGTTTTCTCAATACCCTGATTCATTCCAGGATCTTGGCCCATTAATTTCCCCTTTGGTCATACAGACCTGTGGGAAACTCTACTTGCTGGGTACATGGGGCTTGCTTGAACTGGACATGTTACATGAACACCGTCTCTAGAAAGAAGATTCCTGCAATGTTCTGTAATACCCATCATGGTTGTGACTGTGAGCATAGCCTGTATTGCTTTCTTACTACTAGCATTGTGTCTTCAAGGCAATGCTGGTCTCTGCCTTGGAAAGTAGCCTTACAGTTGAGCTCATGACACAATGCAAACACCTACAGCTTTCCAGGATAAAACATAGTACAAAGATCTCAATTTATTCTGTTGATGCTTTTCTCTATTCCTTCTTGATGAACAGAGGCATGGTTGGCCTAGGTGGCAGGCAATCAGATAGGCAGAGCCAAGAGCCAACATTAAGGAAGTGCCAAATCATCTCACTCCTCAGATTTTGGGTGGTGGTGCTATAAGTCTGGTGGGGAAGAGCCAAAACTATTTTCCATCTTGGGTGCCAGAATGTCTATGGCCAGTCCTGTGCTTAAAGCTAGCCAGAAGAACTGTGCAGAATGTATGAAGTACAGTTTCCCTTTCACAACAGATGTGGGGCATTTCTGTCTGTTTCACAGAGACAGAAATGTTTTCAGTACCACTGGACTTCAGGTTTGGAAACAGGGCTTTATATAAAGGAGTCTCAGTTCTGTCCAAGCTTTATAAAAATCAGAATATTACAAAAGAAAAATATTTGCAGCTAAATGAGAAACTACAACAATAAACAGAAATTCTAAGTCCTAAGAATGCTGGGAGTTTTAGTTAAAACATCTTAAAGGATCATGATGCTTTTTAAAGTCTTTCACTAGGGGGAAATGGTGAATGAAAATAACCACAGGAGACACTTTGGGAATTTTTACTTCCACTGTCCAGGTTTTTCAAGCAGGTGACTCCGGGCCAAATTAGGTGTGACTATGTTAATTGCGTGAATACTATTAACCTGCTCAAACTATTGAGGCGTAACACTGCTCTCTATTGCTGGAAAAATCCTTGCAAGGATACTCCTGAACAGATTAGTTCCTGCTATAGCAGGACTTCTCCTGGAAAGCCAATGTGGCTTCAGAGCCAATAGGAGTACTACAGATATGGTATTTGCCCTTAGACAACTGCAAGAAAAATGTAGGGAGCAGAACAAGGGTGTCTATGTAACGTTTGTCGACTTCACCAAAGCCTTCGACGCTGTGAGTAGAAAAGGTCTGTGGCAGATCCTAGAAAGACTAGGATGTCCCCCAAATTCCTTAAAATGATTATCTTGCTACACGAGGGCCAGCGTGGTCAAGTCAGATATGGTGATGCTCTTTCAGAGTCCTTTCTAATAACTAATGGAGGGAAGCAAGGTTGTGTTCTTGCTCCAACTTTATTTACAATCTTCTTCAGCATGATGCTCCAAAGGGCTACGGCAAAGCTTGAAGAAGAAGACGGCATCTATATATGTTACCATACTGATGGTAGCTTGTTTAACTTAAGCCGTCTGAGGGCTCACACTAAGACTCTAAACTATCTAGTCCGTGAGCTGCTCTTCGCCGATGATGCTGCCCTTGTTGCCCACACAGAAGCAGCTCTGCAGTGCCTAACATCCTGCTTCGTAACAGCTGCAGAGCTGTTTGGGCTGGAAGTCAACCTGAAGAAAACAGAAGTTCTTTACCAGCCTGCACCACAGGACGAACACCACCATACCCACATTGCCGTCGGCAAATCTGTGCTCAAGTCCGTTCAGCAGTTCACCTACCTGGGAAGCATCATCTCCTCAGATGCCAAGATTGACAAAGAGATCGATCACAGAATAGCAAAGGCATATATAGCGCATTTGGAAGACTTCACAAAAGAGTCTGGAGCAATAAACACCTGAGGCAAAGCACAAAAATCAGTGTGTATAGAGCCATTGTACTGTCTATTCTCCTTTATGGATCTGAAACATGGGTCACCTATCGCCACCACCTACGACTCCTCGAGCGCTTTCATCAGCGCTGTCTACGCACAATCCTAAATATACACTGGACTGACTATGTGACGAATGTTGCTGTCCTTGAGCAAGCAGGGATCACCAGCATTGAGGCCATGATATTGAGAACATAGATGCGCTGGGCAGGGCACGTTTCTAGGATGGAGGACCATCGCCTCCCAAAAATACTACTCTACAGTGAACTCGCCACGGGTCAGCATAAGAGGGGCGCTCCAAAAAAGTGATACAAGGACTCCCTGAAACAACATCTCAGGCTTGGCCAAATTGATCACCAACAGTGGTCCGCCCTGGCCTCACATCGGGAGGCATGGAGACGCACTATCCACAATGCTGCAGCCTTATTTGAGAACTCACGCCGAACAAGTCTTGAAGAGAAACGACAACGCAGAAAGAATCACAACCCAAAAACAACACCCAAGAAGACCTTTTGCTGTGCTTTCTGCAACGGGACATGTTTATCTCAGATTGGCCTTTTTAGTCATCAGCGCTCTTGCAGAAAGCGTGGGATGAGTCCTTCCTGAATGTTCGTTTGCGAAGAAAAGCCAGAGAGAGATTAACATAAATAACAGAAATGAGGAATCCTGTGCAGCATCTGGACTATTGGTGGTGGCAAGGCAAGTTTTTAACTGCCACTCTGTGAGTCCAATGAAAATCCCCCTCCTCAAGCTGCTCTAGTGGAGCCTCCCCTCCCCATCTGAAAAAAACAACTGTGGGGAGGTTTTAAACTCCATTTTATCCCTGTGTTTTTAATGTTGTCCTATGGTTATTTATAGAACAACAACAACAACACTCACGGACTTAGCCTCATGGCTGGGATCCTATTGGTTAGTCCCAACTAGAGCGACACATTGAATCAGTTGGTGAACTGTGGTTCAACACGTATGTAAAGCTCATTGTTCCTGTGGCTCTAATGTAGTTGGGAACTGTGAAAGGCTTTAGACCCACATCTTATTCAGAGTTCCTTGCAATGTTCAGTTTCATTATTTTTTCCTCTCTTAGAGACTTGGAAGTTTGGGATCTTTTCATTAAAGGCTCCCTCCTTTCTCTCTCTTTGGTAGTGTAAGTCTGGCCCCTCTTCACTGTTTTTCAAAGCAACAAGGAGGAATCTCAAGAGCAGTGGCCTGAAAAATATGTGTGTATGTCTGTGCGCACACACACACACATATTGCTATATGTTCCTGCCTCTACTGTAGACTGCTGTGGAATGGCTATAGATTCATCAGGGGATCCACATGGCCCTGTCCTCCCCACTCCTTCTCAACTATCAATAGGAACTGTTCCTAGTCAGTGAGGGAGACTGCAGTGGCGGTGGGTGCAGCAATGGTACAGTGTGCCTGTCTGAACTCCAGCCTGTTTGGAGGCGGTAACAGTGGGCCTGATCCATAGCCAGATATGCACCTATATTGCTAGCAGGCACAACATGGTTCTTCATGTTAGGCATAGCTGTACCTGTTGAATTAGTCCATTGCAAACGGGGCAGAATGTCATTTAGTTTGTTTTTAAAGGATTTACCAAAATTATTTTCTTTATATTGGAACAGAAAGAGCTTGAAGTTTTTAAAAAATTAGAATGCAGTAGAAAATAAAACTGACAGATTTTCCTGTGGCTCCTGGCCAGTCCCCATTTAATTTGTAGCATCAGTAAGCCTTTCTGACTCCTGCTTTTTAAAAACAATACTAAAAAAAATAAAAAGGCCCTTTTGCTTTCTAAATTAGTCTGTTATACTCTCTGATCTGTAGTCATTTAGGGTTTTCCAAACCATGCAACTATAGCATTTTGATACCACTTTAGCTGCCAAGGCACAGTCCTATAGAATTGTGGGATTTGTAGTTTGATGAGGTACTTAGAACTCTCTCCAGTAGGTTGGGGTTGTGCCATAGAAGCAAGCAGAGAATCTAAGCTGCTCACTAGAATACAAATCCCACAAATCCATAGGACTGTGCCATGACAATTAAAATGGTATCAAAGTGCTATAACAGTATAGTGTGGATACAGCCTCAAATGGCCTATACCTGCATGCATCCCTATGTATAGCTCATAAAGCAGAATAGTTTTAAATTATTCCTGAGCTGCCATTTTGTATTTAGCTCTAGTTTGGATGTCACAAAGTTTGGGTGGTAGGGGGAGGGGACATTCAGGCTTGTAAGATCTAAATCTTACAAGCCTGAATATGGAATTTGCTGTAAGATCTGTCCAGATGCACACCTGAAGACTGCCTCTGTTTGCTGTTTTCTTGGGCACCCTGCACCAGTCATATGAACATGATTGCCTGATAGTCACTGTCAGCCATGTGGCAAGA
The DNA here is from genome assembly GCA_030847615.1 of Gambelia wislizenii. NCBI lineage: Eukaryota > Metazoa > Chordata > Lepidosauria > Squamata > Crotaphytidae > Gambelia > Gambelia wislizenii. The sequence goes on along the minus strand of JAUMIR010000006.1, from coordinate 79,941,371 downwards.
AGCAGAGTGGGATGGAGCCTCTCTGGAGGCTGAAGAAAGCCCCCGCCCCCACCCCCCACTATAGGAACCATCTGGAAGTGCCCTAAGCTAATGCTGTCCTTGATGGCTTTTTATGGTCAGCATCAAAAGGGAAGAGAGAATATTTCCTTTGAAAATTTACCACAAAGATGCAAAGATGCAAGTCACAGCCGGCCACCTAAGGGAGGGTGGTGGAGATCATTTTACAATTGTGCTAACTTTGTCTCTGGAAACTAATGGCAGAGATATAATCTCTGTAATGCACTCTTTATTTGATTTCTTGTCCAAGTTCACATTCAAGATAAAAATAAATGTATCTAGTATACAAAGAAAATGAGTCTGGAAAATAAATCAAGAGAGCAATTCTACTCATCTAGGAAGAACCCATTAACACATTTAAAATAATACCCAAAGCCAGATATATAGCAGTAGCTGGGACCAGCTGAAAGAGCAACTTCTTATCGACTTTGACTTGAGGCTGATCGTTCCCAATACTGCCATCTATAGGCAGTTTCAACACACAACAGCTTTTTGAGGATCATTTTGTGCGTTTCTTGTTTTACCTGACTCATTTATATAATTTCTTTAATTTTGTCAGTTACTAAACCAAGGAGGCTTTACATACTGTATTATTCTATTGGAAGCTGTTGAAACTGAAGAGGAAAGGTGATCTAAACTTTAATCATTTGTGATGCAATTAAAACATTAGGGCAATTATTTCTACAAGATATAGAATGGGAAAAGGAGGAAGATATGGGTAAGAGCCTTATTAAATTAAATGTTAGTCCTTTCCACATAAAGAATATTTCTTATAGATAATGCACAACCACTTTCCCAAAGAGCTGAGTCATGTAGTAGGGGTTTTAAAAAATCAGAAAAATCTCTGTAATATTGTGGTTATATTTATTAGAGAGCTAAATTCACCTTCTATGAATTTCCAGTTCTGAAAAGAAGAGTGTCTCTTCAGATTTACGATCTTTGTGTCTTTCTCTCTGCTGACATTTAAAAATAATATATCTGGCAAACCAAAGTCCTTATGGGTGGCAGCAGGGAATCTTGCACGTTGCCTGGCAAGAGCCTGGCCAGGCTTTGGAAGAACCTGCACCTCATCAGAGCTTCTTATCAGGATCCTCACCATTAAGACTTACAGTATTTAAACTGGCCTTTTAATTTGTTCCCAGTGTTTCTATAGCTGAGTCAGGCTAAAATATACATGACTGATTTTTTCCCCCTAGTATTTTACTCAGTTGGATCCTATAGTCATTCAATTGGTGTAGAACAGTGGCCATCTGGATCTGTGGTGGTTTGGTTCCCAGACCCTATGCAAATACCAAAAACTGTGGATGGTTGCACCACATATTATTAAATGGTGGTGACAGCATGTCTGCATTCACATCGCTGCCATTTAATAATATGGGTCATGTTGGTTGACTTTGTGGATCTGGAGCCTGTGGATCCAGAGGGCCCACTGTCTTTGTTCAAAATCCCAAAAGTAATTGAGACTTAAAAGAGGGATTTTTGACCAACTTCCTGTACAATTTTGATTATATCTATAACTTTATCCTGAGGCCCAGGTTCTGCAGGCTAACTCTGCAATCCCATGCACACTTAGTTGGAATGTCAACATGCATAGGATCATGCCACATATGTTAAAAAAAAATTCCCTGGATCCTTTCTGTTGGCATCTTCAAAATATATCTGGACCACAGTGCTAAAAATATTCCAGTTTTTCTCAGAACATGGAGCGTTACTCTTTGAAAGGATCTGGTTTCTTTACTCATTAATCTGATCTTCAAAGAGATCATTACTTGTGACTGTTTTTTTGGAGTAACTCATTAACACTACGGGTGTAATTCTTCACTAAGTTTCTTCTGAAAGGAAACAACGAGTAGTTTTAACAATTTTCCTCCCATTGTAAGAAAGTCTTTGAAAACCACACAGATCTCAAAGACTATTTGTAATTTGGGATTTATTCTGCTCAATATTCTCAAATTGCTGTTTTGCTGGGCCTTGTTGTCCAATCTGCTGCTGCCCTGGGACCGCATATTTGGCTGGCCGCACTAGATCTCAGGTATAGTATTTTCTCCCTGTTTCTGTATTTTCAATCCTGCAGAAATGGCAAAGAGCAGAAGCACCACTGTCTCGAAGACACTTCTGCTTGTTTGTTCCAATGGCAGAAGTAAGTGGCTAGTGGGCTCCCCGGAGGCAGGGGAGCCTGAAGAATGTGCACCTGGCAGCTGGGGCTTGCCACTACCTTTGCTGCTGCCCTACACCATATTATTAATAGCATTTGACTCAAACATTTGTGTTTTTCTTATCTGTGCAGGGTCCTGGAACCAACCCCCCCACGGATGCTGAGGACCCACTGTACTGAAATACAGCCCTGGCTGTATAGCCCCCAAAGTAACACCATTCCTGCTTGTTGCTGCCAAAGCAAAAACAAAAATAACAAAACAACAAAAAACTAGTTACTTCCTAGCTCTGTTTTTTGTAGTACTGGTTAAGAAAAAGTATGTTAAAAAAAAAAAAGGAATGACATTGTCACAATAGCAGCCTTCTGCCTTAAGCATGTATGATTCCCATTTGACTTGCTGTAATCAACAGGACATACATAGCAGAGTATGAAGGCTCTTAATTCATGATCAACAATGTGATATGGATGGGTTAAGTGTTTCAGTAGTTATCCTTAGGGTACTGACAGGGGTTACGCTTGGGGCACTTGTCCCGATCATCATTAGTCAAATGTTGATGGTACAGAATAATATCTTAGCTAAATCAAATTGACCAGTTAAAAATCTTTAGGGAGAAAAACAACTGAGGTAGATGGTTCCATGGAGATACCTAAATGTAGGTTTATTCTAAATGTTCAAATATTGATTTTTATGTAAAAGTATTGTTGTGTGTAGATATGCCAGTTTGTTCCTCTTTTTTTCTGAATAAACCTATAATTACTTTAATTGCAGGATCTCTTAAAAATATTGTTTGTAACTCGAACACACAGTGCAATAAGAGCTTCCAGACCCAGACCAAATGGAGAATATATGCACCATGAACATTCATTGTTAAGTTTTTTTTAACAAATATAAAAATGTACTGCAAGTTAGCATTAGAATGATTAGTGCCCTCCTCTGTTCCAACATCCTTGGTACCTATGCCTTTCATTATCGTATCAAGTATATGGAGAGATACAGACGTTTAGTCTGCCCAGAAATTTTCCAGACAAAGAATTGCACCTTGGTTGTACTCTTCAGCATGTGACTTTGTTAATTCCTATGCCTTATCAGTCCCACCAGCTGTTCAAGGGCAACACAAAGCATCTAGCTTTCATAAAAAAACACTTTTTATGACTGTGAGAAGATGTTTTGTTTACAGCAACTAAAGTCACAATAACAAAATACAAATGCACCGTGATTGTTGTGTTTGTTTTGTCTGTGGCCAGTTTAATAGTATCCGCTATCACTTCTATAGTTAACTATGTCAGCATTTCCTTTTTGTCTGGGGTATATGTGGTATGTGAAAAGTGCAAGTATCCATTGTCTTCATATGAGAGTGATTTTTATTTTCTTTAAATTAAAAGAACTTGTTCAGGTTTCAGATCCCAAGATTACTTTTGCAAATGTGTATTGTGGTTTTGTTTTGGGGGCTTTTTTTTTGTTTCTGTTAAAGGATATTGATTTCAGAAATAAAATATAGGCAACAATTCATGTCTTGTATGAACAATTGCCTGTTTTGTTTTAAAGAAAAAAATATTATGGTAACCCGTGTTTAATAATAAGACATATCTACGCATAGCATCTGTATTAAATATAGTATTCATATGAGTTTATGAAGTGTTCTGTGCTTTAACAACAGTAGGTGTATTTAAAATGTGCCCAAATTAATCAAGGCTCTGGGCAAATCCACAGCATTTGCTTCAAAATGACAAGATTAAGAGAAATTTCATATTTTTAAGTAGCATTTTTTTTAAAAAAAAAATCACTGATAAATTATTTTTTAATTCAGCAGTTTTAAGAAGAACTTTAAGTATTGTGATGTTGCTTTATTAAATCTACTTAGTTTTGCTTAAGTCATGGCTTTGACAAAGCATTAAAAAAAACTTAGTGGAATATCCCAAACATATATTTTAAATGTGACTATATTTTTATAGGACACTAAAGCCATTTTGCCGCAATCCCATATGCATTTACTTGGAAGTAAGTCTTTCTGAACACTTTGAAAACCTTTGAGTACACATAGCAGCACGTTTTTTGTGTGGCATTGTCTTTCTGTTTTTAAGTTCAATAGTGTGAGGCAAAACACAACTGGCATAGAAGAAAAGTGTTTGGAAGATAAGAATGTAAGCAAAATGTACATTTAATTGGTAAGTGTAGTTTGATTATTATAATACTATTGAACCTGGGTACACATATTTGCTTCACTTTATCTACAGTACATATGTCTGTTGAGATTATCCAAGAATAGCATTACAATTCTTGGTGAGACTATGTTGGATACACAAGGCGGCTTCTGCTGACAGAATCAGCAATCCTGTTCCCCTTGCAGCTTGTGTGCACTGTAGAAACCTGATTCATAGGGCTGGGAAACACTCTAGAATAGATTTATATGGCCAGCAGGACGGATGCAGAGGAAAAAGAAATTCCAACAGTAACTCTGGCTTGTTGTTACCTGCTATTAAAGCGACTTCAATTTATAGTGACCCGATGAATGAGAGATGTCAAAATCACTCTATCTTCAACAGCCCTGCTCAGGTTTTGCAGATTCAGGGCTGTGGCTTCCTTGATCCCCCCCCCCCACCATGTGGAATACAGTCTTCCTCTTTACCTACTGTCTTCTACCTTGGCAAGCATTATTTTATTTTCTAGTGAGTCGTGTTTTCTCATAATATGGCCAAAGTATGACAGTCTCAGTTTAGTAATCTAGCTTCTAGGGAGAATTCAGGCATGATTTCCTCTAGGACCCATTTATTTGTCTTTTTAGCAGTCTACAGTATCCACAGAACTCTTATCTAGCATCCCATTCCAAATGAGTTGATTTTCTTCTTCTTGGCTTTCTCCACAATTCACCTTTCACAACCATACATAGAAATTTGAAATATGATGGCATGGACAATCCTAACTTTAATATTCAATGATATATATCTTGGCACTTCAGGATCTTGTCCAGTTCCCTCATAATAGTCTTCTTCTGACTTCTTGACTGCAGTCTCCATTCTGATTAATGACTGAGCCAAGGTATAGAAAATCTTGAACTATCTCAGTGGCTTTATCGTCTGCTTTAAAGTTATGTAAATAATCTGTGGTCATTATTTTTGTTTTCTTAATGTTCAAATGTAAACCTGCTTTTGAATTTTCTTCCTTGACTTTCTCTAGTAATCATTCCAAGTCCTTACTATTTTCTGCTAGTATATGGTGTCATCTGCATATCTTAAATTGTTGATGTTGTTTCTTCCAACCTCCTCCAATGTTCACCCTTCTGTGTCTAATCCTGTTTTATGTATGATGTGTTCAGCATACAAGTTAAACAGATACGGTGATAAAATGCATCCTTGCTTGACTGTCTTGCCAATTAAACGTTGTGACACATCCATTTTTTTTGTGAACTATACAATCAAAGGCTTTGCTATACTCTATAAAGCACAGACTGGTTTTCCTTTGAAATTCTTTGGTGTGCTTCATTCTCCAATGTATATTTGCAAAATTATCCATAATGCCTCTTCTATGCCTAAATCCAGCTTGGACATCGGACATTTCTCTTCCAGACATGGAAAAAGTCTTTACTGTAGAATGTTAAGCATCATTTAGATTTCATGACAAATTGACAACAAGAGATAGAGAGGATAGAAGGAAGAGACAATGTATTTAAGAAATACCACTGTCAGGTGGCACTTTTAAGGAAGTCATTAAAGAAGAGGACAGGAGGAAGGTGTATGGGTAAGGGGATGGGTAGAACTAGAACTAGGACTGGATAAAATGTGAAAAGAATGATGGAAAGTTAAGATAGAATGAGTAGAATTCAAGGTGTGTGCATTATAAATAGAGTCATGTATTTTACTTAGAAATATATTTTCTGTATATATTTGTTATGTATTAAGATACTGTCAACAATAAAAATTATAAGTGAAAAAAAATAGATTTCATGACAAATTAATGCAGTGGTCATAAGCTTACTGCAATTCCTGGTGTCCCTTTTCTTGGGGATATACAATGTATACTGAGTGTTTCCAATCTGTGGGCTATTCTTTTGTTTTCGATATTTGTTGACAGATTTTAGTTATAACTAGAGTAGATTCTGTTTCTGTAGGTTGAAACAGCAATCTTGGTATGCCATCAGTTCCTGTTCCAAGTGCTCTGAGTGCAGCTTCCATTTCACTTTCTAAAACTGGAGGTTCGTCTTCATATAGTTCTTCATTGAATTAAACTATTACCCTTTCATCTCTTTTATATAGTTCTTCCATGTATTGTTTCAATTGTCTTTTTATTTCTACTTGGTTATGTCATGTGTACTCCTGCTGGTGTAGAGCATCCCCACTCTTTGATTAAATTTCTCTTTGATTTCTCACATCTTGTAGAAGAGGTCTCTTGTTCTTCCTTTTTTGTTGTCACCTTCTATTTCTCTGCTTTGATCCTTATAGTAATTCTCTTTGTCTCTCTGCACAAATCACAGAACAGTTGCATTTAGGGTTCTGACTCTCTTTTTGTTCCTGTTTACTTTTTCTTCTCCTCTGTCCTTCTGTCATGAATCTGTCATTCATTGAGGGTTCTCTTCCTTTTAGCTGCAGATAGTGTCTTATTGCATTCCTCCCTCATAATGTTCCTGGCTTCAGTCCAGAGTTCTCCTGGCTCAATTAGGCATAATAGTGAAAATCTGTTTTTTTACATTATCTTTAAATTCTATGGGGATGTTCTTCATGTTGTATATTGGCATGATGGTTGGTTTGGTGTTCTTTAGCACTATTCTTAATTTTTTAAAAATAATTTTTATTCACTAAACTGTAGGGAACAATAAGTAGGGGAGAACGGGAGGGAACATGACAGCAAAAGCCTAAAGTGACTTAATTTTTGGTATTAGTAGTCCATGGTCTGTGTCATAATCTGCTCATGGTCTTGTTTTTGCAGAGAGAATGGAGTTTCCCCAACTTCTGCTTCCAATTATATAGTTTACCTGGTTTCTATATTGGCCATCAGGTAATGTCCATGTATACAGTTGCCTTTTCAGTTGCTGGAAGAATGTGTTTGTGATGAATAGACTGTTGGCCTCACAAAAGTCGTCAGTCACTCTCCTGCTTGTTCTGTATTGATGCAGTTAAACCTGCACTATTAAAAGTAATGACAATGGAGACAGTAACCAGATACTCCTCTGCCTCCCGCCTCTCCTTCGGTTTTAGTATTGTGTATTGGACAGCATGGCATTGTGGTTTGGGTTCTGGACTACAACTCTGGAGACCAGGATTTGAATCCCTGCTCAACCATGAAAACCAACTTGCTGACCTCGGGCAAGTCACACACTTTCAGCCTCCAAAAAAAAAAAAAAAAAAAAAAAAAAAAAAGTGAAAGGTTCATTTAGGGTCACATTAGGTCAGAAATGACTTGAAGGCACACAACAACAACAAATTGGACAGCAGTAACCAATATCAAGAGGTGAAGCAAAGGTATATAGCAGAAATCTGAGAGACATTAATTTGAGCAATATACTAAGTAATTTCTTTATCTCCCATTCTGTACCTACTGGCTCAAATATTTTTTTAAAAAACAACTAAATCATAGAAATACAGTTTAAACTAACATCATTAAAACTCTAGTCCCAGACAATTTATTTCTGAGTAATGACAAAATACCATCTAAGAAATACATGTAGAGTAAATGTAACAGGAAAATGGATGAAAATACCTTATACAAGTGTATAAAAGTACTATATATATAGTTTTAACTTGATTTTTGATAGCAAGTTAAACCTATATGTTACTGAACAAAGCTTTCCTGCTTCATCTAGGTCTAGCACATCTTAGCACTGATCAGTTCAGTTTCATTTAGTATGGCAAACAGCCAGCAGTTACAAATCAGAACAACAGTAAAATACAGTTAAAACAATAATAAATTCAATTAAAAGTTGATAAAAACATCCACCATAAAAGAACTGAACTGAGCTGAATTAGCACTGACAGGGCCAGTTTAAGGCACCAGCATTCAGCATCCACAGGGGGGTCCATCATTGTGGGGGGGCCCTGTAGTAACCCTCCTCCTACAAAAACATTAGTAATAATCCGAATATCCTGTACTATGAATAGCTTAGGTTGAGTTAGGTTACATTTACCTGAGATAAACATATGGGCCCCCAAAATAAAGCATTGCAGCCCCCCCCCAAATCCCTTAAACCATTCCTGCCTGCAAAAACATGATTAGTAATAATCTGAATATCCTGTACTGTGAATAGCTTAGCTTAGGTTAGGTTACATTGACCTGAGATAAACATAGGGGCCCCCCAAATTAAAGCATTGCAGCCCCCCCCCAATTCCTTAAAATGGCCCTGAGCACTGATCAAATTATTACTGCCACACAGAAGTCACTGGGAAATGTTTCTGAATGGCAGTGGTTCAACCAAAGCTTCTGAAAGTCACAGAAAGTATTCACAGAGAATCTCCATTCCAGGCTAGAATCTTGGCAAGCCCTCTATATGATTCAGCAATCCATATTCCCCATTCCAACATTTAAATTGGATTACTGCCTTGTGTTGTATTTGGATCTTCCTTTGAAGATGGTTTTGGAAACTAACATTTTTACAAAATATAGAAATTAATTGTATAGAGGTATGTGGGCCCACTGTATCTATCCGCTAGCCTTGGATCTGCAAATTTAATCAACCGCAGATTCAAAAAATACAAATACAAATACAAATCTCTGATGATGGGCAGCAGTGATGCCACTCCTGCTTGCTCATTTTTTCATGGGTGCGTGGAGGCGCTGTTGCCACCCACCAGTCACCATGTCCTTGTAGAGGCTGCTTGTGACCCTGTGGTCCCGCTCATTTGTTTGCAGGTGGGTGAGCGGGAGCGCTGCTGCCATTGGTGGTCTCCGTGTCCCTGCAGGAGCTGCTCATCACCCCATGTTGGGTGGTGGTGTGGCTCCTGCTTCTTCATTTGTGGGCAGGCAGGCAAGCAGGAGTGCTGCCACTGGCAGTCACTATGTCCCTGAGGAAGTTGCTTGCGACCCTCATTCTGAGCAGGAGTGCTGTCATCGTGAATTGCCATGTCCTTATGCTGCTGCCCTATACCATTTTTAATAGGGACTTGAACATTTTCAAAATAGACTAGAATTTGCAGAATAGAGACTATTGCTTCCCTTGATCTAGACACTATACTTCTATTGATGCAGCCTAGCACTTCATTGGTTTTTTAAGCTGCCTCATCACACTGCTGGTTCAGGTTAAGCTTGTGGTCCATGAAGACTCCTAGATCCCTTTTGCATGTACTGCCATCAAGCCAGGTGTCACCCATCCTATATCTGTGCATTTCATTTTTACTGCCCAAGTGTACATTTCTCCCTGTTGAAATTCATTTTGTTATTTTTGGCTCAGCTTTTTAATCTGTTAAGTACATTTTGAATTCTGATCCTGTCCTCTGGGGTATTAGCTACCCCTCCTAATTTGGTTTCATCTGTAAACTTGATAAGCATACACTCTATTCCCTCACAATTCTATGATTCTATGATCCAAGTCATTGAGAAAGATGTTGAATAGCACTGGACCCAGGACAGAATCCTGTGGCACCCCACTAGTCACTTCTCTCCAGGATGAAGGTTGTGGGGGGCATCTAAGTTACCTCTAGGGATCCCTTATAATTGTCTCTGAGTAAAAGAGATTAAGGATACCCCTCCCATCACTATAATTCCTAAATGGGCAACCTTTTGTCCTACAAGGCCTGATGGGGTAGAAGGGAATGAATCTGGGGAAGGATGAACCTGACACAAAAGGAGAGTGGCTTTTGTTTGGTAAAAATAGTTCTGCTGGGCAGCTGAAGAGGAAGGGTTTGGTTGCTTATGCATATATAAGATGGGAGGGGACCAAAGCAGCAGTTCTAGTGCTTGCAGAAACACTGGAGAGAAGTTTGGTTTTTTTTCTGGTGCCCCTGAAACACCACTGCTCTGGGTAAATAAAGAAGTGGGAGAGTGAATCCTGGTTTGACTGGGCAGCTGGGGTGATAGTAATTCCAATATTCTTGCAAAAAAGAAGGGGGAATTCTGTCCCCCTGGGCCGTTTAAAGGAAGCAATCATTTCCATCCCAACTCCATTTTCTATTTAGCCATGTGGGAAGTGTGTGTAACTACCCATTTGTGTGTGTGTGTGGGGGGGGAAGAAGTAGGTTTTCATATACAAAATGAATATATATTCATTTATTCTGAATAAATTAATATTACTATTATTATATATTTATTTGTATCCTGCCTTTTGTCCAATACTGGGTCTCAAGGCGGCCTTACAAAATTTAAAACATATACATTTTGAAAAAACAGATGTCAAGAACCTGATCTCACTTTTAAACGTAGACTATAAGATGTATGCTACAATGCTGGCAAACAGAATAAAATTAGTATTAAAAGACATAATCCACACGGATCAAAGTGGTTTCCTTCCAGGAAGATCAGTATCAGTAAACATAAGAAATATAGTGGACGTACTGGAATTTCTGGAAAAAAACAATGAAAGAAAGACGGCTATAATATTTGCAGATGCCAAGAAGGCATTCGATAATATTAATTGGCGGTGCCTAATTCAGACAATAAAAGAACTTGGATTCGGTCAATTTGTGACATCTAACATAGAAAGAATATATGTAGAACAGAAAGCTTGCATTTTAATAAATGGAGAAAAGACATGTGAAATCACAATCCAAAAAGGAACCAGGCAGGGATGCCCTCTCTTGCTGCTGTTGTTCATCACAGTATTGGAAATCCTAATAAACAAGATCAGAAAAGAAAAGAAAAAAGATTCAAGGACTGAAATTAAAAAATCAGGAATATGAGATCAAAGCATTTGCTAATGATCTGGCCATAGTACTAGAAGAACCTACAGAAAATATAAGTTGTTTATTGGAAACAATTGCTGAATTTGGAAAATATGCGAGATTTAAGATTAATAAGGATAAAACTATAATCCTTACAAAGAACATCTCCAAAAAGGAAGAAGATATATTAAGAGTAAGATCAGGATGTAAATTGGAAAAAAGAATGAGCTATTTGGGGATTTGGTTATCAAACAGAAATCTAGATCTATACGATAATAATTATAACAAAACCTGGAAACCAATAAACGAAAAACTAGCCATTTGGTCAAAGCTGAACCTGTCAATGCTGGGAAGAGTAGCTGCAATTAAAATGTCCATCCTCCCGAAAGTAGTTTTTGTTTCAGAACTTGCCAATATTTAATGAACGACAAGCCTTTCAAGATCTGGAAAAAAGACTTGAGCGAGTTCATATGGAATGGTCGGGAAGAAAGGATAAATTGGCAAACATTAATTGAAAGATCAGAAAGGGGAGGATTAGATCTACCAGATTTACAACTATATTATAGAGCCTGTAGTCTGACGTGGACAAGCAAATGGATCAAGCTGAAAGATCAAACATTATTAACTTTGGAAGCAGCAGGATTAAGGCTAGGATGGCATGCCTACCTTGGATTTGATAAGGTCATAATCCATAAAGATTTCAATAATCACATCATAAGGAAAGTTTTACTACAGAACTGGAAAAAGATACAAATACACTTTGGCAAAACACCAAAGTGGATATATCCTGTAGAGGCCTTTATTGGAAGATGGGGTCAATTAGGTAAATCAGACAGATGGATTATGTATAATGATCTGTGTAATAAGAAGAATGACAGAGAGAATGTAATAAAAACAAAGGAGGAGTTAAAGAAAGAGGGATGGGAACTTAACGGTAATTGGTTCTCCTATCAGCAAATGCATAACAGATTTAAAAACGACAAAGAAGAATTTGGCTTCTTAGAGGGGGAGACGGAGTTGGATAAGATAGTATGGGATGATAAAAAGAAGAAAATAGCAAGATTCTACAACATTCTCCTCTCCAGACAGCTGGAAACCGAAGTAGTAAGAGAGGCAATGATCAAGTGGGCGAGAGATATTGGTGAAACAATTGAATTGGAAGAGTGGGAAAATGCATGGAGGAAGACAAAAAAGTTTACTGCCTGTCAAGCTCTGAAAGAGAACTACTTCAAAATTAGTCACAGGTGGTACTTAATGCCATCCAAGTTGAATAAAATGTTTGGATCAAAGGAAAAGGATTGTTGGAAATATGGAAAAGAAGCCGGCACACTAAGACATATGTGGTGGGCCTGCCTGGTCATTCATAAATTCTGGATGAAAATACACAAGATAATTCAACAAATCTTCAGTATAGAGTTTGACCTAAACCCCAAGTTATATCTATTAAATATTACATCGATATTTACAAGAGGAGAAGAGAAAAAACATTGGAGAATACTGTTATATCTTTGCATGGCGGCTCATATGATTATAGCTGTTAAATGGAAAAAAAAGGAAGAGCCAGAGGTAGACGATTGGCTGAATAAGATACAGGAAATGAGAGAAAATGATAAACTAACCCATATACTGAATAAAAAAATAACTCAGAAAATAGAAATAGAATGGATACCAGTAATTAATTATTGCAGAAAAAGGTGGAATACAAACATGAATATTGATCTATAGGAGAGAAAGCTATAAAGACAAAGACATATAAAGGAAATAGAAATACACAGAGTTAAGAAGGAAGATAGAGGAAGGGGAAAACAGATGATTTGCTAAATATGAATATGGATAAGGATGAGAAGAGATAAGCAGAAATAACTGAATAGCGAATTAAAATTGGAAAGACGAAATTTAGTGGAACAGATAGGAAGACAACAAATTAGTACAGGGAGTGATAAATCCTTTGAGTTATTTTTTTATGAAGGAAGTCATGTTTTATTAAATGTATAAACTGTATAGGAGGGGGTAATACAGTATGATATTGGTATGTACGGGAAGATTAAGATAGGATGTCGACCTATCTTTTTTCTCCTAGAATGTAAGATGTAGAACTATTAAAAATTAATAATTATTTATTTATACCCTGCTCTTCAGCCACAAGGCTATCAGAGTGACTTACAAATTATTTTAAGCAATAGCAATTTACACATCTACACTGCATTAAGCAGTTTCCAATGTGTGTTAGCTAATTGCCCCCACAAGCTGGGTCCTCATTTTAACGACCTACGAAAGGATGGAGGGCTGAGTGAACCTTGGAGCCTGCTGGAATCGAATTTGCAATGTGGTGACTTGCAGTACTGGCATTTAACCACTGCGCCACCAGGGCTCCTTTTATTATATATATATATATATATATATATATATATATATACACACACACACACACACACACACACACCTAGGAAAAGAAAAGAGATATACAAAATACAATACAATACAATACAATATTAAAACATTAAACATTTAAAATACAGTACAATTTTACAAGTCCTTAAAAACATAGATGTAGGCTCAGATTATTCACCAAAGGCCTGCCAGAACAGAGGTGTTTTTACCTGCTTCCGAAAGCACGTTAAGGAGGGAGCCAGTCTGCTTTCCCCAGGAAGAGAATCCCAAAGCACTGGAGCAGCCACTGAGAAAGTCCTCTCCCATGTTCCCACCAGGCGTGCCTGTGAAGATGGTGGGACCGAAAGAAGGGCTTCCCCAGAAGATCTCAAAGCATGGGCAGGCTCATAAAGAAGAATACTGTCTTTTAAATAACCTGGACCTGAGCCATATAGGGATTCACAGGTGATAATGAGCACTTTGAATTGTGCCCGGAAACTAGGGTTGGCATAATTCTCTGCCACAAAACAAGGACAAAAATATATGGGACTGGATTAGGTGGATTATCAACAAAAAACAAGACAAAATCCCCACGTTTTGACATTTAACATTGTTTTATTGCATATTTCAGTAGTTTAAAGTGTCTTATATCAATTGTACTCTGCACAGCATTGTGTCTTTTCTGCTATATTGATCCACCACTTGTTCTGCATGTCTCGGAGTTTTTGCTGAAGTTTACTACATGTGAGGCGGAAAGCTGCTTTTCTCACATGGCAGGTTAGCTGGGCGAGGTATGCCTGGTGAGCAGTTCTCTTCTTTGCCAACAGCTCCTGGATCTCTTGGTTGTTTTCATCAAACCAGTCTTGATTTTTCTTGTGGGAGAACCCGAGGGATTCTTCTGCAGACTGGAGGATACTGTTTTTGATATGTTGCCAAAGCACTGTAGGAGAAGGATCTATAGGATGGTCTTCAAGTTTCGTTTGTAGATTTGCCTGGAAGTTGTCTCTCATGGTAGCTTGTTGAAGATTGTTGACTTGGAGTCTCTTCTTTAAGATGCCACCCCTCTTAGGTTTGAACTTAAGATGAAGATTTAGTTTACATCTGACGAGGCGATGATCTATTTGGCATTCTGCACTGGGCATCACTCGGGTATGACGGACATCACAAATGTCTCTCTGACGGACTAGAACATAGTCAATGAGGTGCCAATGTTTGGATCGGGGATGCATCCAGGTTGTCTTCAAGCTATCTTTCTGCTGAAAGATTGTGTTTGTAATAGTCAGCTGTTGTTCTGCACAGAACTCTAGCAGGAGGCGTCCATTATCTTTGCAATTTCCAACACCATGCTTGCCTAAGACACCTTTCCAGGCTTCGGAGTTCTTTCCTACTCTGGCATTGAAGTCACCAAGGATAATAATTTTATCTTCTGCAGGGACTTTTTGTATGAGTTGGCATAGGTCTGTGTAGAATTTGTCTTTCTCTACAGGGTTGGCTTGCATAGCTGGGGCATATATACTAAAGAGAACAACATGTGGGAGGTGTAAGGAAATAATGTGATCAGAGTGTCCTGTTGGCAAAGTTTCGAGTTTGGAGGCAATGGAGTTTTTAATCATAAAGCCTACTCCTGAAAGATGTTTTTAGGTTTTGGGTTTGCCAGACCAGTAAAGTGTGTAGCCGGCACCATGTTCTTTAAGGCTGCCTTCCTCATGGAAGTGAACTTCACTAAGAGCAGCGATGTCAATGTTAACTCATGATAGTTCATGGGCTATTAGGGCAGAACGACGCTCAGGCTGTCCACTATCTTCAGAGTCTTGCATGGTTCTGATGTTCCAGCATGGAAGCGTCAGTTTATTTACACCTTTGGAGGCCGGTGTGTGCCTTTGTTTCTTTGCCTTGGTTTGACCTCATCAGAAGATGCCCGTTGGCCGCGGCTAGCCAACCAGGTAGTTGAGGATGAGCGTTCGTTAGGCCACCTTTTCTAGGCCCCTCTCCATATGGAGCAAGCAGTGCTCTCCTTAAAAAAGGCTGCTTGGTCATTCAGGATGCTGCTGAACAAGACTGTCATCTCCCGGGTCAGCCTCGAGCAACCAACGTCCTGAACCGCCTGCATGCAGGGTTGGGTCTACAGCTTCCAGTGCATCTTTACACCTGCTGTTTCGTCCCTCGCCTATCGCTACAGGGCTTTTTTGGATCTGGATTTGTCCTTCGAGCCTGTGCAATTGATTTTTCTGGTGGAGTGCAGCATGCACAGAACTGGCCTCACCCTTTAAACCAAAGGTTCATCTGCTGTGGCCTTGCAAGCATGGATGTAGCAGCGAGGTCCTCAGGTCGTAGGTTTGATTAGACTTTCCTTCTCTTAGATGGTTGACCTTACAGGGTTGGACGAGCACCATCTGCCCGGGTTTGGGATTAGAATTTTCCTTCTCCTAGGACAGTTGCCACAAGGCTAGAGAGCCCATCCTGCCCTTTGACGCTAATAACTAATGGAGTGAAGCAAGGTTGTGTTCTTGCACCAACTTTATTTACAATCTTCTTTAGCATGCTGCTCCAAAGGGCTATGGCAGAGCTTGAAGAAGACGACGGCATCTATATACATTACCGTACTGATGGTAGCTTATTTAATTTAAGCTGTCTGAGGGCTCACACTAAGACTCTAAACTATCTAGTCCGTGAGCTGCTCTTCGCTGATGATGCTGCCCTTATTGCCCACACAGAAGCAGCTCTGCAGCACCTAACATCCTGCTTTGCAACAGCTGCAGAGCTGTTTGGGCTGGAAGTCAACCTGAAGAAAACAGAAGTTCTTTACCAGCCTGCACCACAGGACAAACACCACCATCCCCACATTGCCATTGACAAATCTGTGCTCAAGTCCGTTCAGCAGTTCACCTACCTGGGAAGCATCATCTCCTCAGATGCCAAGATTGACAAAGAGATCGATCACAGATTAGCAATGGAATATACTGCATTTGGAAGACTTCACAAAAGAGTCTGGAACAATAAACACCTGAGGCAAAGCACAAAAATCAGTGTGTATTGAGCCATTGTACTGTCTATTCTCCTTTATGGATCTGAAACATGGGTCACCTATCGCCACCACCTATGACTCCTCGAATGCTTTCATCAGTGCTGTCTACGCACAATCCTAAATATACACTGGACTGACTATGTGATGAATGTTGCTGTCCTTGAGCAAGTAGGGATCACCAGCATTGAGGCCATGATATTGAGAACACAGCTGCGCTGGGCAGGCACGTTTCTAGGATGGAGGACCATCGCCTCCCAAAAATACTACTCTACGGTGAACTCGCCACGGGTCAGCGTAAGAGGGGCGCTCCAAAAAAGCGATACAAAGACTCCCTGAAGCAACATCTCAGGCTCGGCCAAATTGATCACCAACAGTGGTCCGCCCTGGCTTCACATCGGGAGGCATGGAGATGCACTATCCACAATGTTGCAGCCTTATTTGAGAACTCACGCCGAACAAGTCTTGAAGAGAAACGACAACGCAGAAAGAATCACAACCCAAAAACATCACCCAAGAAGACGTTCTGCTCTGCTTTCTGCAACTGGACTTGTTTATCTCGGATTGGCCTTTTTAGTCATCAGCGTGCTTGCAGAAAGCGCGGGATGAGTCCTTCCTGAATCTTCGTTTGCGAAGAAAAGCCAGAGAGAGAGATATCAATTGTACTTTTCTGAACTCTGTGCTTGGTCAAGGTACTTTGATTCAGCCCCCCCCCCACTACTACACATCCATTTGTAAAATTCAGTGGGGTGGGAAAGAAAAGGTTTAAAATCTGTGTTGGAAGGAAAAGAAATCCAGAGGAAAAGCAGTGGGGTGGGAAAGAAAGAATTTAAAATCTGGCTTTGTATTGGAAGGAGAAGAAATCCAGAGGGAAAGAAAGAAAGGGGTTAAAATCTTACCTTGCTGAGGCATTGTGTTGGAAGGGGAGGTTATCCAGAGGAAAAGCAATGAGAGGAGGAAGTGAACAGTGCACCCAGATATGCTGGTATTGCTGACAATTATGAGGATGGGTTCTGACAGAGGGAAATTATCTCCTTGTTTGTTGATTTTTATCTTAGAGTTCAACTTGCTTGGTATATTGTATGGGTCTTGGATGGTGGTGTGGTGTATAAACTATCATAATATTATAATTAAAGTGTAATATTTTTGTTGAGTACTTGTTATTTTATTATGGCTTTGAATACTCTAGGATGTATCGATGAACAATGGTTTCTAGAAACAGAAATATATGCATACATAAATGTAAACAAATAACCATAGCCCCCTTGCCCAGGTTTAGCCCCATGTCCCCCTCAGGAAATTGAGAAGTCAACGCCCCTGGTATACAATACAGAAAAGTCCACAATTGCCTCCGTGGAAGTCTATAATACAAATACAAATTTAATTATTAACAATTTTCTGCCCTTCACATTATTTCAGCTTAATCCTAACCACAGTATGCCATGAATCAGACAGATACAATGTATTCCACGTTATTTAATGAGAGCTACAAGATTCTGGCTGCAAGGAAGAATCTGTCTTTTTTTGTCATTACTATTTGCAGATAAAATAAATATTGAAGTAAATACTATAGATATTAATATACAGAAATAACATTCTCCCTATTTGTGACCACATCATGAACAAATTAGATAAATTTTCACTAAATTTGGAGGGGTCTGTGGGACAATGACTTAAAATATAAACCATGAAACTCACTTTGGGGAGCACTTGAGGGGACACCTAAATTTTAAAAAATTCATACAGAATAGTGTGATTGGTGGCCAACTGGGAGAGGCATACTCTTTCAAGGGCGAATGAGGCAGATGTGCAGGGTGTGGAATGTTTGAGCACCCTAAGAGAATATCCCCACAGAACAGTTAAAAATGAATCATAATAACTATGGTTAATGATTCTCTCAAGCAACCTTAGGCACTACAGCTAGTTTACTAATATAAAAGTGTGTGCGTTTGTGTGTGTATGCCTTCAAGTCACCTGTCAGCTCATGGCAACTCCATGATGGGTAGGTTCCCTCAAATTTTGGGCCTGTCTACACTGCAGAAATCCTGTACAGCAGTTTGACACCACTTTATCCACCATAGTTCTATCCTATAGGATCCTGGTATTTGTAGTTTGGTGAGGCACCAGAGTTCTCTGATAGAAAGGGCTAAATACCTCACAAAACTACAAATACCAGGATTCTATAGGATAGAACTATGGCAGATAAGGTGATGTCAAACTGCTGTGCTTCTGCAGTGTAGACAGGTCCAAAGTTTCTGTTTCCCTCTCTCTGGCAAAATCACATCCCTTCTTCTTTCTGGTGATACATCTCCAGACAGACTGATAACTGAAAATTCGTAAAGTACTGAGAATACATTTCCTTGAATAATGTTATGTATACTAAACACAGCATGCGGTATAGTGTTTAATGTCTTTTTATGGGGGAGGGTGCGGGTGGGTGGTGTTTTTAGTCTTTATTATAATGTTTTAATTGTTGGAAGCCGCCCCAATTGTTTTTAGCAGAGGGGCGGGGTATAAATAAATATTATTATTATTATTATTATTATTATTATTACAATCTGGGATGTCTGAGAGAGCTATCTCCCATAATGTCCTTCCTATGTGTTGGCATCTGCAGGATAAATTTCTGTAAGCGTCACCACTTTCTTGAGCAAAACAATTCATTAGACTTTGTGTGTGTTGTTAAAAGGTTACTTTGTGTAGGACCTCAAAACATTTCTTTTTTCTAGCTGTTGGTTTTAGATCATTGAACTTAATTTTTTAAAAGACCTACTTTAATAGTTGTACCATTCACAGTTTTATTGTATTATATATTTCCTGTCTCAACGGGGCTTTAGAAGTAACAATTGTCCACCACTGATTCCCTCTCTTAGGAATGCTTTGTAAATATAGTTGCACCTCAGTCCCACTGAAGTAGATGAGAAAATTTAGTTATAACTTAGGACTGAAAACAATGGGATTGAAGTGCAGCTTGCTCAATCTAGATCCAGACCATTATATTTTTTAAATTGTTCCTGACTCTTCATTATTTTTGATTCAAGAAACAGTGGAAACAATGGTGAAAAGTGAGATAGGCACACAAATTAAAAAAAAAAAAAAAAGGAAACAATTTCAAGATGCTGAAGAATGATATTCCAAAATGTCCTAACTGAAAAACCCCTAAATATTATTCTAGTTTCTGGATTTTTTCAGTTAATAAATTTGTGCAGATTTTTCTTTAACTCCCCAAAGAAGGCTTTAAAGTAAGTACAAACAAAAAGGTGTTGGACTTTTAAAATTATTATTAAATATAATTTTCAAGCATATTGGCACATTTCTCTTAAAAACATAAAAACGTACCTTGTTTTTCATAGTCTTTTTTTTTTTTGGTTGTTCTTTGGTTTTTGTTCTTTCTGTCAGACATAAATATAAAATGAAATAACAGGGTTTTCTTCTTCTTCTCTCTGTGTGTGAAAAGAAGAAGTAAACAATATTTTCAGGAATGTCTGTTGTGTGCAATAATCTATCCTCCCACTGCCACAATTTAGAACAGACATTTATTTATTACTTTGTTGCTGAAGTATGCCCATGATGATATGCAACAATTTTTAATTTTCTGTGAAGGAAATGTTCATATGCTCTAGGAACTTGAGTTATTCATATAAAGTGTGTATCAATATCATTTTTAAAAGCACTTAAATGTGAAGGACATTTTCAATGAGCTGTCTAGCTTATTAAAAAGCAATAGTATTTTGCTCCTAGAAATTAGGCATCACTAATGACTAAGAATCCTATACATAAATGTTCATAAAAATACTTCTAACTCAGACATTATTTATGAAAATCATAACCATTTATTAAAAAGTAGCAAACCTGGATGAGTCATTTGTCTTATCAATTTGGAAGGAAAAAGGCCCACCTAAGTTTCAGAGAGTGGTATGTAAATATTTGTAAGTACTGATATTTTTAAATTTAAAAAAGAAAGAAAGAAAGAAATGTAACACTCCCTCCTCACCAACAACTTTTTCCAAGACATACCTGTGAGCTTCTAGAGTTGAGAGTATAGAGATAAGAAAAGTAACTAAACCTATTATCTGAAGACTGCCTAATCACAGCTATGCAAAAATCCTAGATTTCACCACTATTTACTATGGGCAAATATAATGTTTGAGGGTCAAAAACAAATCTAAAGGAACCAGAACTTTGGCAGAGTGTGTGAATCTAGCAATTTATTTTTCACTCAGAACATTTGAGGTACAGAACTTAGATATAAGTTGCAGGGGTTGGAAACTGATGACACAGGGAGAGAGGAGACTGCCCTGCTTGATCTTATAACAGCTTTCAGTATCTCAGAGCAGGAGCATGGATTTAGTGTTAAGAGGAAGTTTTGTATGAGATAATAAAACTTCCCTCCCTGTACTTTAAGGGGACCTTTTAGGAGGAAGAAAAGGAAATTAGTAGAAAGAAACTCAACATTTGTTTGATAAATGATGTCACTTCCATCAAGAATGTTGAAGGGATTCATTTACTGCTCTCCAGGCAGCTTGTACAAACTAGGATGGAGGCTATAATCTTATCTGGATTATCTTTTGATTCAGTTGAAATGCTCCAGAAACCAGCAAGGGATGCAACATATATGTTTCCTTGCAAGAATTAATGGTCACTATCCTCTTCTGTTCCACCACGGCTGCCGATCTTTTTGCTGGAGGAGCAGAAAATGATTGCTTAAAATAAACTTTCCATAGAAATGCCACCAACAAAAAAAATCAATTACCCATATTTACTTACGTAAAACCTGCCAATAAACCTAAAAAGAATGTACGGAAACAGTCCAGCATTGGCAGGAGGTGGGATGCAATAAACATGATTGAATGGAAATATCAGTAGTGGTAGCGTTTTTGCAATACATTGTTGGAAAGACAGAAGATCTACTCTTGCTTTACTGCACCTTGTCAATAATTTTCATAATGTGAAGATGTTTTAAGTATGTGACTAACTTTCCTAAAAAGCCAAGTTCTATATTGACAGTTTTCTGCCGCCTGACTTCACATTATTTGGATTCACATGATTCAAGAAGCATGTTATTTATATCACATGTTCATACGAAGATCCAAATGTGATAATCATGTATAACAGCATTCTCACTGGGAAATGAAACATATGAAATAGTTTTATTTTGCATAATTAACAACATGTTTGAGTTAGAAGAAGTGCATCTAACAGTCTCAGTTTAATCGGTAAAGCTATTTTGTATAATTCTTTGTCACAACATTACAGCAAAAATCATAAACAAAAAGGACCAAGCTGAAACTCAAAAGCAAGCAAAATACAATTTTGAGCAGGATGCTATAAACAGAATGATCAGCAAGTACAAAAGAAAGTGCAGACAGGATTCAAGAAGAAATATAATAAGGGAAAGAGAGAATAATGGGTATCTTTATAGATAAATTAAGAAACATGGGATATTTGTTGTTGGGGGCTGTGAAAGTTAATAGGCCATGAAAGATAGAAAAACAAGGGAAATCTGCAAAAATCTCCCCATCCCACTTCTTTATTAAATACTCAGCTCATGCTACAAGCCAGTCATCTCTCTCTTGCTCCAGATGTTTCACAGCTGAATCTACTACTGAATATATGTTGCAAGGTATAGAGTTCCATGCATCTCTGAAATCCTGAGACCTGATGCTGAAATGACATGGATAGTGAAAAAAGCCCAAGATAGGCAAGTGGGTAAATGCAATGGAGAGACTATGAATACATACTGGCAAGTATGGAATGAGTATTTATAAACCTCAGTTTTTCACTGGTGAAAATGGAATAATGATCTTACAGGACTGTTGTGTGGATGAAATAAAAATGAGATTGCAGAACAGGGAAAAAATGTTATCCCTGTATTCTAGACACACAACACTGCAATTTGCACTCACAAAAAAAAAATTAAATTAAAAAAAAAATAGCCCAGTCAATTGATTCATCATGAATATGACCTCACAGAGCAGTGGGAATTGGAATTGCTGAAAAAATGCTTGCAGAAAGTGGTTGTGTGAATTTGCCCAGAGCGAGGGAACAGCTTAAGATTTACTGAATGCATGTCCTGGATGTATTTTATAATAGATCAAATCTAACCCTAATTTGCTAATACTATGATATGCCATCTATAGTGTATTTAGAATACTCTGCCAGAAAGCACTAATTCCTCATCAAACTACATATCCCAAGATTTTAAGGACACAGCCATAGCAGTTAAAAGAGGCATGAATATGCTATTATTATGTACAGTAGTGTAAAGTTGCTGGGGTGGTATGAATCCTGGCATCTTACCTCATTTGAAGTGTAAACTCTCAACAGAGAAGAATGGGAGGGAGGAGGAAATATCCTACAAGAACAATTTCCCCCCTTTTGTATTTCTTTATTTATTTTAGGGAACTGCTATCCCAACTGTCAATAAATTCTCATGTATCCAAAGAGGGAGTGAGTGAGAGAGAAACAATTAAAATACATATGGTAAAAACAAAATCATTCTATGGTTGACAACTTTCAAACTGACCTCTTTATCTGATCTTTTTTATTTTCTGCAACGAATGAATGTGGATTTTGGTATCTCTGCAATGCTTATATGCTATAAAAGATGCTGGAGCTCAGCTCTGGAGACACCATATTCTGATCCAGAAGTCCTCCTGCAGTTTGGTGCATGGCCTTTTCCCTACTTAGCTGGTGAAGAAACACCCTCTAGCTTTCTCTGAGGATGCCAGCCACAGATGCAGGCGAAATGTCAGAAAGAAACTATTCCAGAACACGGCCTCGCAGCCTGGAAAAAACCCAAGGAAAACCCTCTAGCTTATTTTTACTAACGTAATAACTTAATTAAAGAAACCTTAGTTAATTAATCAACGAGTTTTAGTTGATTAAAAGTGCATATATTTTACAAATGCAATTACAGTTGTCCCTCTGTATCCACGGATTTGGTATCTACGGATTTAAGTATTCACGGCTTGAAAATATTCTTTAAAAAATAATAATCCAAAAGGCAAACCTTGATTTTGCCATCTTATATAAGGGACATCATTTTGCTATGTCAATGCATATAATAGGACTTGAGTAGTCACGGAGTTTGGTATCCACCGGGTGGGGGGTGGGTCCTAGAACCAAACCCCAGCGAATATGAAGGGACAACTAAAGCAAGAACAATATTTAATGTATCTTAACTTTTGTTCAGATGGTGTCTGGATCCTAGCACCGGCTTTAGAAAAGACTTTTCCTTCTATGTGAGAATGTTTGTTTTAAGGCAGCAACTGCTGTGTGTCATTTGCAATTTTTATAAGTATGTCCTTTATTTATACTGAATCAAGGCCACCTTTTTAACTGATTATTTTTTTTAAAAAAAATGTCAGTACATAGTGGGTGAGTTGGTGGGACAATATTGCCCAACTTCTTTTCTCATATATCCCAGCATTAAGCTCAGGCTTTTAATTGAAAAGCAGATGGCAGGAGGGATGAACCCCGGGCACAAAGTCCACCCTCATGCCTCAGAAAGCTCCACCTGCTGATTTCTGCTGCCACTTCCCAGCTCCTTCTCTTCTGCCCCTGACACTGCAAGGAAGTTTGTTGTGTGGAGGGAGCGCCTTTAGAAATAAACGTCAAACGCAGGTGGGTATAGCCAGATGCACACCTTTTGACACGCGAAATAGAGCGCGCCTTCCCTCACGCTTCCCTCTTTTCAGCCTCAACTCCTTATCCCGCTCCCCAGCAATATTGAAGTGACGGGAGCTGAGGGTCGAAGGGGAAGAAGAAACGGGGCCAAGCGAGGGACGCGGCCGTTGTCGTCGCTGCTGCTGTTTTGGAGCCTTACATTTTCCCGCCCAGACAACGCCACGGCCACCACCACCCTCAGGGCCGGTTTAAGGGCCGCAGGGGGCCCTCATAGCCTCCTGAAAAAACATTATTAGTAAAAATTTGAATACCCTGCATTCTGAATAGGTTAGGTTAGGTTCTGAGATAAACATATGAGCCCCCCCCAAAGAACCCCCCCCCAAAAGTCCTTAAACCGGTCCTGGATATTAGGTTACAGTGACCTGAGATAAACATATGGTGCCGCCCAAGAGAAAGCGTTGCAGGGCCCCCCAAAAGTCCTTAAACCGGTCCTAGATATTAGGTTACAGTGACCTGAGATAAACATATGGCCCCCCCCAAGAGAAAGCGTTGTAGGGCCCCCCAAAAGTCCTTAAGCCGTTCCTGACCTCCCTTCACGACCCCCTCCCCTCCGAGGAAGCCGCGCTGCCCTCAGGCCCTGAGCCCCGGAGCGCCCACCCGGCAGGCGGCTGAAGGGGCGGCAGGAGCAGCCGGCGGCTCCTGTCACGGCACCAGGCGGAGCCCCTCCCGCCGCCCCGCCCCGCCTGGCGCCTCCCCCCTTCCCCGCCGCCCACCCATATCCCGCTCAGGAGGGGCCGGTGGACAGGAGGGCGCCTCAGAGCTCGGCCAGCGGGGCTGGGAGGAAGAGCCGGCGGCGAGAGAAGCCCTCCTCCAAGCCCTGCCTTGGCGCCCTCCTCGCCTCCCCGGCAGCGGCTTCCCTGTGGGGCTCTCCTCCTCCTCCTCCACGCGCCGCCAAGCCCCGGCTTCGCCTCTCTCCGGCTCGCGGGCTGGCTCCCGCTCCGAGCGCTCGCCTCCAGGGGACGACCACGACCGCGGCGACGATGCTCTGGCTCTCCCGCAGCCCCCGAGCGGTGGCTCAGCTGCTCAGCTCCCCCGGGCTCACCGTTGCCGCCTGGCTTGTGCTGCTGCACCACCTGGGGCTCCCCCGGCCCTTGGCTTCCTCCATCCTGACAGGTAAAGGTGGGCAGCGGGAGAAGGGCGGCACGCGCTCAGGAGGGGATGCTGGGCGCGGCGCTTCGGTGCCAAGGGGAGAGAGGGTGCCGGCCAGCCAGGTTGGGATGCTTCGCGCCAGAGCTGGAGGCAGATGAGGGTCAGGCACATCAGGCATTGCTTAAGGAGGACATGGACACCCACTAAGATGATTTCCCTTTTGAGCTCTTCCTTTTGGGAAGGGGCTATCCTGCACAGATTAAGATACCCAGGCAGGGGGGATTGGGCTCCACCTCCCTTTGAAGTGTCAAACCTGGGTTTGGGGCCAAATAGTGTAGGAACAGGACCAGTTTAAGGAATTTTGGGGCCCCCTGCAATGCTTTATTGGGGGGGGCATATGTTTACCTCAGGTCGATGTAACCTCACTCAACCTAAGCTATTCACAGTACAGGATATTCAGATTATTATGAATAATGTTTTTGCAGGAGGAAGGTTACTGTGGAGGAAGGTTACTATGATGGGGGCCCCTGCCGATTCTGATGCCGCTGGTGCCTTAAACTGGCCCTGAAACTGGTAGCGACTGAAAGGGCTGGGTGTCTGAACTAACTGATAAACATATGGAGGAAAGTATCCAAGCTAGTTATATGTTTGAAAAATAAGTATTTGAAATGTAAAGGTAATCATCCTGTACTAAGTAAATAAAGATTCTGTTATTTCACAGTTAATAATCCTATATGGAGTGAGCAAAAATTTTATAGCTTAACAGAAATATAGAGGTAATAATCCCATACTAAATAGAAACATTCTGTTGTTCCACAAATAATGATCTTTTAATTAAGTTAGGGGCTATCATGCACAGACTACAATATCCAGACAGGGAGGATTGGCTCCATCTCCCTTTGAAGTGTCAAACCTGGGTTTGGGGCCAGGTAGCGTGAGAACTGGCCCTGAAGCCTGATGTGGAGGACAGTTGCTTGTAGACCTGAGCAGGGAGCAGATACAGATGGGACAACAGATGTGCCAATAACCCTTGGATGGAGATGGCAACTGGGTGGCTTGACAGCTGTGATTTCTCCCTCTAGATCTGCCTATGGTTCTGAAATTGTATTAGAAACCATTTGGGATTCTCCTATTATCTTTAAAAGTACCAGATCAAAAGAATTGTGATTAGTTCGAGATTGGCACTGAACATTAAAGCATAACGAACCAGAATTGACTATTGTAGTAGGCTACATGCCATTCAGACAGGTGAAGGACCTATGCTGCCCTCTTTCACCTGTCTTGTTCCTGACGGTGATACCAGATGCATAGAGAGAGATGAGCATTGTGGAAAGCATTAGTTTTCTAAAAATAATGCCAGTATAGGGTAGTGTGTTTGAGTATGCAGAATCTCTAGAGAAGTTCTGCTAACTGTATTCTCTCTGCTCACTGATGCTGTTCATAGTCTTGATCTTTGTATTTCAAATGTGCTGGTGGATTGAAAGGCTGGCATTTTATCCCATTGAGCTGATCTATATAGCTTAACAATAGAATTTGTTTCTCTATAGAGATCAGGTCCTTATCCAAATTGCTTAAATTTCATTTCACAAGGTAACACTCTAAGGCATTTGAGAAAAATCAGAGGCATCCCTCTGTGCTGTGACCTAAGTATAGCATGTGTAATACATGTTAAAGATGGTTGTTAACTGACAAAAGCTATTATTTATGCAGTTTGTGGTTTTGATTAATTTGGGTGGGTGGGTGTGAGGGAGTCAGGTAACAAAAAAGTGTATTTTTAGAAGTTTGATGTTTAGCAAACTATATCATCCACTCAAAACAGCAACAAAAAGGCATACTTACTGAAGTACAGGTCCTGTTCTTTCTAGTGGGTCTTACTTTTGTGTAAGTAGTGAGGGCTGCAAGCCTGGTGTGCAGGTTTCAATTGCTAACTGAACATTGAAGGTATGCCCTGAGTGGACAAAATAAGGAAAAAAGTATTAATGTTTAAAATTCCCATACAGGCTCTGTTGCAAAATGTGAAAACGAGGGAGAGGTTCTGCAGATCCCCTTTATCACAGACAATCCTTGCATAATGTGCATTTGCCTGGTAAGTGTGAATTTCACTGATAAGATCAAACAAGAATGTCTCATGTAATCAAATATTGCTTATCTTTTTCCTTTGTACTGCAA
Source organism: Gambelia wislizenii (assembly GCA_030847615.1). Lineage (NCBI taxonomy): Eukaryota > Metazoa > Chordata > Lepidosauria > Squamata > Crotaphytidae > Gambelia > Gambelia wislizenii. The sequence goes on along the minus strand of JAUMIR010000006.1, from coordinate 79,914,018 downwards.
GAGGTTATCTCACTTCTATACTGGCTGCACAAATTTCCACTCCATAATCTCGGAATTATATCCTTGACTTCTTAGCTTAGACACAAGTCTTTCAGCTGACTTTGCCCATGACTTTGGGAGGCTATCTGAATGTTTGGTTTACAGGATATATGTTTGTGATTAAAGGTGTTCTCCCCTGCATTGCCCATGGTACTGAACCATTCTCTGCTAAGTATTTTTGTGCACATAGAGTTTGTGCTCATGGCAAAGGAGAAAGAAAGAATTGATGCTTAGTTGGAACCTTTGCTTATATCAGTCCAAGCTCTAAAAATTGGCATGAAAGCTGTAACAGGTCAGTAAGGCAACATGATCCAGGTGGTTTGGAAGCCCAAGTCTGCTTTCAAAATGTAGTATGGTCTTCTTTCAGCCTCTGCATTCTTGGCTAGACATATTGTAATAAAAAGACAATGCCAGCACACATGATACTTCTATCAGAAAACTTGCTCTGAGGATGACACTGGAGGCTGTTTGTTGGGGAAGTTCAGGTTCCCTTTTAGTTAACAATGACCTTGGCTTGTATTTCGCAGCAAAGGAAGTACCCCCTTATTCTTGCAGTGGATCTCAATTTCACAGTACAAACACTTTGCACACCAGACTGTGCAGGCCCCAGAAAAATTATCACTGATAGTTAGAACTCCATTTTAAAGGTTTTTTTTTGTTTTTAAATAGTATCTTTAATACAAAAGTCATATGGGAACTAGGATAGAAATAGACTGCATTTGTAGACTTTGGAAAGTAAAGCAGGGCACTGAATTTTTCAGAAAGATTTTTGGGCCATAACATGGTGATTTTCCATCTATCAGATCAGAAAGAGCGACACGTGTTCTGGGTCACTGCTGTGCAAACAAATCTAAATTGTGATTATATTTTTTGTGATAAAATTGTTCAGCTTTGCACTACGTCTCTCAGTGAAGGCAGATGTGTGTCACCATTATTTTGAAAGTAATCAAAACCTCTGCATCAGTGTTATTGATAGTAAACGCAGAGGAGGAAGAGAAAGTGAAGGAAAATAGATTGGATGAGGAAATGAAACATAATAAAGGGTTAATAGTTTTACTTATCCTAAAGATGACTGCAATGAACTGTTCTCTCTCTCTCTCTCTCTCTGTCTGTCTTACTGTATGTGTGTGTGTGTGTGTGTGTGAGAGAGAGAGAGAGAGAGAGAGAGAGAGAGAATGAGAATGAGAGAGATGCAATTTGCACCTGAATATATCACAGGTATTTGGGGTGGTTCTGATTTAGTATCTCACTTGGTGACTGATAAAAAATGCAGTATGATGCTAAAGAGGTGCCACTGCTGTGTCCATAATATTTGTTCCACACATCTCAGAATAGCTCTTTTCCTGAGTAAAAATTATATTGCACCTTCTCTGTTATAAAAGCTTCCCTTCCCTTTTCAGTTAAAAAAAATCAGTTTGTGCAGTATGTTCCTATCAGGTGAACTCCACTAGGTAGCACAATATTATTTACTCTGTATTTTTCACTTTGGGCTGCTCCAGCTTCTTTACCATCTACCTAAGCTACATTAAACCATCTCCTTCCTATATTTGTGTGTGGACAGTGGACTTTCAATGTCTGCCCCATCCTTGTTCTAGCCCATTGAGAATCTGTCCTAGTCCAGGATCAATCTGTGTTTTGCCTATGTATGGCCTTCCTGAACAGAAGAGACTGTTCCTTGCAATTTACATTACTCAGTAGATGGTAATGGGGTGGGGAAAGGCAGTGGTTACCCTTTTCTTTACAGGAAAACTACAAGGAGGAATGGGATTGCAAACATTCTATAAGTTGCTTTGGGCATGCAGAATGACTTTCAAGGTCACTTTGTACCTTTGTCCTTCCATCTTTCACACCTCTTCTCCTGCCAAAGAAAATCGGCTAGATTTGGTTTTGGAGATTAACGTAAGACTGGATGTAAGGATGTAAGGCTGTTGTTGTTTTTTACATCCCAACTAGAAAACTTGTACACAGAGTTGTTTCTGTAACGTTTGAACGACAGACAAAAACAGTTGGCCATCCAAATACATCCAGAGGATTGTATTCCCCAAAATGACAAGTCTTTTGTGTTATCAGAAATAAGATATCTTATAGCACTTTTTAATCTGCAAAAAGTTATGTTATAATCTATTTGTTAGTCTGTAAGCTGCTATAAGACTCCAGAGTTTGTGTGTGTGAGTGCGTTTTGGTATGGACGCTAATAAATTTCTGATGCAGAGCATTACTTTAAAAGATTTATACCAAAGTTCCAAATAAATTCTAGTTTTTCCCAATTCTAGTATAGTTTTCTAGCCAAAAACCAAGTATTTTATTCTTGTGCTACAATAGTCATACATAGCATATTTGGTTCAACTCCAACAACTTGTTTTTATTGTAGCCATTATGCACACTCAGGTTACAATCCTATAGAAACCTACCTGGAAGTATTTTACCTTGAACTCGGTGTGCCTTACTTCTTAGTAGACGTTTGTGTAAGACTGTACTTTAGTCCTATTTATCTTTTAAAAATCATACAAAATTCATAAAAAATCAAATCCCATCTTTAGAATAATAAGAAATTGGTATTTATTGTTACATTTCATGTGCACAGAATTGGATAATAGTCCCCAATAGGGGTACATATTAGATTTTAATGAATTAACTTTACACACACTTGATGTTAAGGGCATTTTCACATTATTAAATTTAAATCACTTTTGAGCTTACTTGTACTATTTATTTATGTTAACATCTGACCCATGGTAAGGCAGAAGAGAAAGTGGAGGAGAAGCTTTTTGTAATGTGAGCAATGAGTCCTCCTGCCTATGTAGGTTTTATCTTTGCATTACAGTAGGACCTCCGTATCCGTGGGGGTTTGGTTCCTGGACTTACCACAGATACTGGCAACCGCAGATAACAGCAAACACCATTGAAAATAATGGGACTTCTGGTTTAAGATACCATAGAGTTGCCTTGGAGAGCCTAGAAAATATCTAGAAAGGATGCCTCTAGAGGCATTTTCTAAGAAGACTCTATGGTATGCATTCTTCTTTGTGTCCTGCGGATAACTGAAACTGTGGGTGTTGGTTGCATGGATACGGGGGTTGTACTGTATAAAGAGACTGAAGCAGGAGCCTCTTAAAGTCCAATGTGTGATAAAATCTTTAACATTACAGTAGTTTTATTAGTTTTAAAGCCAGTTACCACTTCCACAGCTCTAGCCTTATTGGCTTAGACCAAGTGTGGGCAACTGTTGGAGGCAAAGGGGGGGGGCTGCATTCCCCCCCCCCAAGATGTAAAAACACTGTAATCCCTGCCACACACCTCTGCAAAACAAGTGGAAAAAATTGCCCCCAAATGCCTTCTAGGGCATATGGGTACATTTTTGCCTGCCCTTGGGAAATGTTTTTGGGCATTTTCACCATATTTGTGGGGTTAAGGGCATAAAATGTTTTTGGAAACTTAACTTTTTTGACCCCTGGGATCACAAAAATGGTCCTGGGGGCCACATGCAGTCCATAGGCTGCACTCTGCCAGCCTCAGGTTTAGACTGGAACATACCTGTGCATGGGAGCTTATATACCTAAAAATGTAGGATGCATTTACTGCCAAAAGTCATTGGCTGAAATTCTTTGTTAAGCTGCAGGTAGTCCGTCATTCCAGAATGTCAAATGTTTTGGCTGTGAATGTGCTTTTAAAATAAAAAAAAAATAAATTTAAGTTGGCAAAACTTTGTTTTACTTTTTTTTTTAAAAAAAAAATTAGAATCACTTAAAACAACGTGGCTGGTGTTGATTTTTCTTTGAAGAAAATGATTTTGTGAATTGTATTGTATGTCTCTCCTGCTGAAGGGCAGGAAGTGTATACAGTACAATCCCTTCAATGTGAACTTTTGTAAGGGCAGTGATTTGTACTTTAATGGTATAGTACTTTCCATCCAAGCACTTCAGGCTACTCTGTATACCTTAGTGAATGGAGTCTCAGGTGAACTCTGTGTTGACAGGGAACTGTAGGTACTGAGAGGTGTTATTTGCCTAATCTCTTACAAGAATGCAGAGATGGGAAGTACTCAGTGCATGTGTAGATACTTGCAAATACACACATTGTTCACCTCTTCTCCTGCTGGGTTGTAGGAAAAGTGAGTATGGTCTTCGGGTTGCATGCCTCTATTTTAAAACTAGGAATTTGTGTAACGAGAAGCTTTTTCTATCTGAGGGCTTTTTCAGATGGGCTACCTATTCTGTGGGAGGCACGGAACAGGGTTGGGAAAAAGTCTTCTTTTCAGAAGACGTTGACCCTTTTCTGTGTCTCTCCCGTCCCTATTCCGCTTTTCCCCGTGATATTTTCATCACGGGGAAACATAGTTTTTGGACCACCTGTTCCGTTGTAGTAACAGAATCACGGGTGGTCTGAAAGGTGTCCTGTTCCTCTCCCACGATGACAGCTGTGTGTGTGGGGGTATGTCCATTCTGGACATTTCCGCGCACGAACGGGACACCCAGGTAAGTGGCACCCTTCCCCCCTCCCTGGGTTACTTGTTTTGTTAAATGTGTTTTTGTGCTTGCTGTACTATTTTGACGTTGGTGGGGTATTTTTAAATTTCCTGCACGGCCATTGTCTTGTGAGAACGAGCGGGATTTCAGTTGCCAGTTGTAAAGGCAGCCTTACGACAGCTGCATTTACGACCAGCCAACGGAACTACAACGGAACAGGTGGTCCAAAAACTATGTTTCCCCGTGATGAACATATCATGGGGAAAAACGGAATAGGGACGGGGGAGACACAGAAAAGGGTCAACGTCTTCTGAAAAGAAGACTTTTTCCCAACCCTGTTCCATGACCCCCACAGAATAGGTAGCCCGTCTGAAAAAGCCCTCAGATAGAAAAAGCTTCTCGTTACACAAATTCCTAGTTGGGGAGAGGGAGGACGTTCCTGTCGCAGAATGAAGATAAGTGTTTGACCATTTCACCTTCATTCTGTGGCAAGAACAGGATTGTGGCTTGCGGGGCAGGAACGGGGCATTTGGCCCTGTCTGAAAAAGTCCTGTGTCTCAATTCCCCCCCCCATATAAATGCATGACATAAAGTCTGCTTTGCCTCTGGCTTATGCTATGTGAACTGTAGTTATTCCCCCTTTAAAATATGTTTTAGTCAAACAGGAGTCTTTGTGTTGCAGCAGTCACCACATCCCTGTATGTTTTTATTTTGAATCTCTGGTTGGTTAAATCCATGGATCCAGAGCCTGCAAATACAAACTTCCACTCTCTTTCTTCTGAACCCCACTTCTTCAGTCAACTCTGTTCAGATTGGCTTTGCCCCACTTCTGCTATCCTTAGCCTCCACTACCCCTTTGCCTCCACTTAACCTTAGATAGTATAACCTTTCTCTTTACATTACTCATAAGGCTTAACTGACCATTGTCATAGTTTTGTCTCTTAAATTGTTGTCTTAAAATGAAATTAAATTGTCTTAAATTAGGTGTGCCATCTGCCTGTGGACGTAGGGCCTACTGCTCATTGGCTTGGTAGTGTTATTTAGCTTCTCTCCACATGTGCTTCTGATGCTGTGTGAGCTATTTCCTTTATCCTTTGGTGTGATCTTACAATCATGTTGCCAGATTTTCAACATAGGAATAAGGGGCTGCCCCTAGACCTTGGAATTCCCTCCCTAGGGAGGCTAGAATGGCCCCCTTATTGCTGTCTTTCTGTTGGAAAACAAATACTTTTTTATACACATAGACTTTTAGAATTGAAGGATTTTAAGGAAAGGGAAGCAGCTCTTCTACTATTGTGTGTGGATGTGAAAGGGACTTGAAACTGTTAAGGAAGTACTGTACTCTATCCCACTGTATTCTCTCTTGCCTTTTAAGTTGGCAGTGATACTAAGCTGCAGTTTATCCTGTGTAAAAACAGTCTTAGAGAACTGAAATCTAGTCAAGTCAGATTGTTTTAAAAGAACACAACTGATAATATTTCAGCAAATGAAAGGATCCAGAACTGTGTCTGTTGAGTCATAATGCCTAAATCCTATTGTTAGTTCCCAACTAAAATAGAGCCATTGAAGCTTATGTGTGGACTCACTATTAAAAAAAAAAATGATTTGTTGGGTCTACTCTGGTGGGGACTAACCAAAAGGATTCCAGACATGTATTTCAGTTTGGTGAAATTTGGCAAGACTCTTTGCGTTAAGTCTTAATAAAAAGCTACATAGCAATGGGGGTTTAGTTAGACCATGCATTTGGACGTTTGAATATAGACTTAATGCTGATTCATACATTCCTATTTTTCATTCTTTGATTTTAACATTAAGTAATATGTGTGGGGTGGCCATCACAAAGGTAATACTACAAAAATGTTCATTTTACCAGAAAAGAATAATCTGTAAAACACACACACACACATTGTAGATAGTAGAGTACAATGAGAAAAGAGAAAAATTGGAATATGAGAAAAAACCAAGATTTATGATTGTCAAGTGCTTATATGATTTTTCAGTTAAAAATGTTCACTTTACTTCCTTTTTACCTATAGCAGAATGAATCCCCATATTCAACTATTATCATCAAGTATAGATCAATGCTCATCTATATTAGGTACATATGTGTGTATGTGTATATATACATACACCACACATACATATAAATGTACATATAATGTACACAATATAAACCAGCCCTCAGACTTGGTGTTTTGAAGAAAAGTTTGAAATGCTTGAAAAAGATTTCATGGTATCACTGGATATGTTGCTGTTGGGTGCCTTCAAGTCACTTCTGACTTATGGCAACCGTTTCACAGGGTTTTCTTGGCAAGATTTGGTCAGAGGAGGGTTGCCTATGCCTTCCTCTAAAGCTGAGAGTGTGACTTGCCAAAGGGTTTCCATGGCTGAGCAGAGGTTCAAACCCTGGTCTCCCAAATCCTAGTCCAATGCTCATACCACTACTCCACACTGAATATGAGGGGAAACTTAGTAGGAACATCTTTTGTGTGGAAGTTCTGTGATAACAGGAAAGAGATATAGCTGAGAGAATATCTTAATATAAACTCTAGAATAAGCACAATAAACCACCATAATTGGGTTCATCTAAGACTGAAAATAGTTCCTGTTGTATGCTGTAGCATTTCATGTCAAATATGCCATGCTTTGGTATTATTTTTAAAAAGGCATAAAATTGTCAAGATGTAGCTGAAAGAGATGTAATGAGATCCTATGCATAATTACAACATTAAAATACTTGAAAACTTTCCACAAAATCAGCCTAGCCTGAATTAAAATTTTTGAATTTTTAAGTGTTGGGATATGGTTATGGCCACGAGGGCTGCAGCTTGGGTGGTAGTCGGAAGAACTATATAATTTCACTGCGTGTGTCATTGTCAACATAAAAACTTACCAGATGGCAGCTGGGATCTAAGAATAACCTTCTCATAAGCTGTCTTTGGATTTTAGTTTTTAGAACAAAGCCAGATGGGTAAAACTGAAGCATGTTACTTCCACTGGATGCCTGGCAGTTAGTATCCAAATTCATTTAAACTAGGCGAGCAGCAGTCTCTTCCAACACAAAGATTTTTGAAGGCATAAAAAGTGTATGCTTGTGTGTGTTTGTATTTGTGGTTGTTTTCATCTGTTTTATGTTTTTATCCATTTTATTGTCTTTTAATTGTGTATTATTTTGTGTTTTTAAACTGAAATATCATTTAAGTGTTTCTTAACTTTTGAATGAATAGTTTTTAAAACTGTACTCTGTTGTTAAAATGTCTGTGAGCTACCTTGGATCCTGTTTAGTGAAAAAGTTGGGATATTAATTGATTACATATTGCATAATGAGCAAACATCTTCCTACTGATATGGCCCAATCCATCAGTATATTCTAATGGCACATTTTAAACAAACTTTAATCAGAGTTCCTGCCATTATAGTTAGTATAGTGTGTTCATAACAGTTAATCAGGTGATAGCAAGGCAGAGGATCAGGGAAAGAGTAAGCAATGTACCAGACCCACCACCTGCTTTGGGGGAAGCCAAGGAAGAAAAGACGATAAGTCACCTTTCTAACTTACAAGAAATCTGATCATTTCCTCTGTTAGACCTTCCATGCAAAGGCTCAGCTCTCAATGGGGTGGTAAACTGACGTTCAGCTTGCGGTTTCAATTGCAAGAAATAATTGATACTAGATAAACATTGAAAACTCAACATTGAAAACTTAATGTCAAGGTGAAGTATAGATAGAAGGATGGGTTTTGGTCATTTGAGTCCCCCACTGCCATGCTGTCTGAAGTAGTATAGCTGAAACACAGATTTATTATCTCATTGAGAACTAGAACTTAATTACCTTTCAAATGTAGGAGATCTGGCTTTGCTGTCATGTCCCCTCACCATTTCGTATAGAAACAGTCATAAATCTTAGGAAGCCAGTCATTGTGATTTCTCATTTTTCAATTCTGCTGATAAAACAGTGGTGGTGGGGTGTTTCCTTTTTTTTACTGAACCAGGACATCGGGGTATGGAGATGAGTTTTTATTTCTGTTTGCTTGTTTACCCTTGTACATTTTTGTTGTAGTTCCTTAGAGAAGCACACATGAAGAAACAGTTGAAGAAAGCCAGAGGGCCTTTACAAATGACATCCATACCAATTTCCACTCCCTCCAACCTCACAGTTTTAAGCCTGCCAAGTATACCTGAGCAGTGATAATTGTAGTTCCCAACCTTTTATCACCTAAATGTAGAACAGAAGGAAACCAATGTGAGCCAAAAAGTGTAACCTGGCATTAGAAACATGAGAGAAGTTGGGAGACAAGGCAGTCAGGAAACGAGAAATGGGAGCTTTGCTTGGCATGAGTTTTATTCAGCATGAAACATCATTCTGTAGTTTAAATTTCCATTTCTATATCCAAATGTGTCATATAGAATTTGACCTTGAATTAATAAAACTTATGTGAAACTCAGTGTTAGAGGAACTTGTGTTCCCTCTGTTCCAGAGAACTAGGAGGTATAATGAGGGAAATCTAGCAATCCCCACATTTGGTGTCAAATAAAAATAAAAATAAACAAAATCCCCCAAGTTATCTTTGTATTCTTAAATGCTCTAAGTATTGGGAACACCTGCAAGAAAAATTGTTTTATTTTGCATGAAACTCCATTTGCGAATGATGCCCAGGGTGGACTGAAAGCAATTGTATGGCATGTGTCTGGTGAAACTGGCAATGTTTTAATACATCAGGAACCAATTTTGTTGTGTCAAGATATAATGTGGCCCAGATGAAATTTTGTGGCACAGTGCATATAAAAATAAAATCATCAAACAGTACTTTCATACCCCTTTTATTCAATATAATTTCAATAATTCATCATCCAAATGCAACTAACTGAATTGAATTTTCTCTCAGTTTAAATGTCTTTATACAGTAACTGTAAAGAATAATCAACTTTCTTCTTCTTGCTACTGCATAGTAATTATCAATAATCTTCATTTGCCTGACACTGAAGTCTGAGAAGTATATCATTACCATATGTGGGTTATTTTTAAATACCTTAAAATATACAAAATGTTTTTGTTAACTGCCATCAAGTTCACTTCAACTTATGGCAACCCCATGAATGAGAAACCTCCAAATCCCTAATCAATAGCCCTGCTCAGATCTTGCAGACTCAGGGCCGTGGTGTCTTTGATTCTTTCTATCTGGAATGTGGTCTTCCTCATTTCTTACTGAATTCTACCTTACCAAGCATTATTGGCTTTTCTAGTGAGTCATGTCTTCTCATGATATGGCCAAAGTATGGCATAGTCAGTTATAGTCATACTAAACTCAGTTTAGTCATAGAATCATAGAATTATACAATCATAGAATTGGAAGAGACCACAAGGGCCATCCTTTCCAACCCCCTGCCGTGCACAATCAAATCATTCCCGACAGATAGCTATCCAGCCTCTGTTTAAAAACCTCCAAGGAAGGACACTCCACCACACTCCAAGGCAGTGTATTCCACTTCCAAACAGCTCTTACAGTCAGGAAGGTCTTCCTAACATTTAGGTGGAATCTCTTTTCCTGTAGTTTGAACCCATTGCTCCATGTCCTAGTCTCTGGAGCAGCAGAAAACAAGCTTGCCCCATCCTCAGTATGACATCAAATATTTAAACATGGCTATCATGTCACCTCTCGAGTTTCTCTTCTCCAGACTAAACATACCCAGCTCCCTAAGCCGCTCCTCACAGGGCATGGCTTCCAGACCTCCCACCATCCTGGCTGCCCTCCTTTGGACGCGTTCTAGCTTCTCAATATCCTTGCTGAATTGTGGTGCCCAGAACTGGACACAGTATTCCAGGTGAGGTCTGACCAAAGCAGAATAGAGTGGCACTATTACTTGCCTTGATCTAGACAGCATACTCCCATTAATGCAGCCTATAATCACATTGGCTTTTTTAGCTGCTGCATCACACTGCTGACTTATGTTCAGCTTGTATTCCACTAAGACCCCTAGATCCCTTTCACATGTACTGCCATCAAGCCAGGTATCACCCATCCTATATCTGTGCATTTCATTTTTACTGCCCAAGTGTAGTATCCTACATTTCTTCCTTTTGAAATTCATTGTGTTAGTTTTGGCCCAGCTTTTTAATCTGTTGAGGTCATTTTGGATTCTGACCCTGTCCTCTGGGGTATTAGCTACCCCTCCTAATTGGGTGTAATCTGCAAACTTGATAAGCATACCCTCTATTCCCTCATCGAAGTCATTGATAAAGATGTGGAATAGCATTGGGCCAAGGACATAACCCTGTGGCACCCCACTAGTCACTTCTTTCCAGGATGAAGAAGAGCCATTGGTGATGACCCTTTGGGTTCAGTCAGTCAACCAATTACAAATCCACCTAACAGTTACATTGTCTAGCCACAGGTTACTAAGTTTTTTGCAAAAATATCATGGGGAATCTTGTCAAAAGCCTTACTGAAATCAAGATAGACTACATCCACAGCATTCCTTTCATCTATCAATTTTGATACTCTATCATGACTTGTTTTTGAGAAATCCATGTTGACTTTTAGTGATCACAGCATTACTTTCTAAGTGTTTACACTGTCTGTTTAATGATCTGCTCTAGAATCTTTCCTAGTATTGGTGTCAGGCTGACTGGGCGGTAATTATTTGGGTTTTCTTTTTTCCCACTTTTAAAGATGGGGACATTTGCCCTCTTCCAGTCTGCTGGGACCTCTCCTGTTCTCCAGGAATTCTCAAAGATTATTGACAGTGGTTCTGAGATTACTTCTGCCAGTTCTTTTAATACCCTTGGATGAAGCTCATCTGGCCCTGGAGACTTGAACTCATTTATACTAACCAGGTATTCCTGAACTACCTCTTTACCAATTCTATGCTGTATTCCCCTACTGTATCATTTTCCCCGTTTCCCCCAAGCTGAGCGCTGTTCCCTTTTTGGGAGAAGATTGAAGCAAAGAAGGTGTTAAGTAGTTTTGCCTTTTCTCTGTCCCCTGTTAGCCTTTTGCCATCTTCTCCACACAGTGGCCCTACCACTTCCTTGTTCTTCCCTTTGCTACGGACATTAAAAAAAAAAGAAGCCCTTTTTATTGTTTTTAACCTCTGTAGCAAGCCAAGCCTGAGCTCCATCTGTGTTTTAGCTTTTCTGACTTTCCCCCTACATGAGCTGGCTATTTTTTTGGAATTGTTGTTTGGTGATTTCTCCCTTTTTTCATTTCCTGGAGACGCACTATCCACAACGCTGCAGCCTTATTTGAGAACTCACGCCCAACAAGTCTTGAAGAGAAACGACAACACAGAAAGAATCACAACCCAGAAACATCACCCAAGGAGACCTTCTGCTGTGCTTTCTGCAACTGGACTTGTCTATCTTGGATTGGCTTTTTAGTCATCAGCGCGCTTGCAGAAAGCGTGGGATGAGTCCTTCCTGAATCTTCGTTTGCAAAGAAAATCCAGAGAGAGACATGCCCTTTTTAAGTTTTAGCTCAGTTGAGAGTTCTTTCAACATCCATCCTGGTCTCTTTAGACACCTGCCATGTTTCCTCCTCATTGGAACTGTTTGACATTGTGCCTTCAATATCTCACTTTTAAGAAACCCCCATCCATCATGTACTCCCTTTTCTTTTAGTATTCCTGACCATGGGATCACCCCCAGTAATTCCCTAAGTTTTCTGAAATCAGCTTTCTTAACGTGTAGAATGCATATCTGACTATGCTTGGCTTCCCCTTTCCTCTGCATAACAAACTCCAGGAGAACATGACCACCACCCACCAAGGATCCCACCACTTCCACTCCATTAACCAGGTCATCCCCATTGGTTAGGATCAGAGCTAAAATAGATGATCTCCTTATTGCTTCTTCCGCCTTCTGGACAATGAAATTGTCTACAAGGCAAGTGAGGAATTTGTTGGATCTTAAATTCTTGGCAGAGTTGGACTTCCAACAAATATCAGGATAGTTGAAACCCCCCATTACTACTACATCTCTCCTTTCTGAATGTGCGGTCATCTATTCCAGGAAGGCATCATCCAAGTCCTCAGTTTGGTTTGGAGGTCTGTAGTAGACCCCAACAATGACATCTTTGCAGTTTCTCTCTCCCTTAATTTTTAGCCAGATGCTCTCAACCTGGCTCCCAGGATTTAAATCATGGATATGTTCATGTGTACACATCCTTAACATATAATGCCACTCCACCACCCTTCATATTTGGTCTATTTTTTTGAAATAGGTTATACCCCTCTATTAGTACATTCCAATCATGAGACTCATCCCACCAGGTTTCAGTGATGCCTATGATATCATATTTGTTTTGCTGTGCTAAGAGTTCAAATCCATCCTGTTTATTTCCGATGCTCTGTGCATTCGTATAGAGATATCTTGGCTTCTAGGGAGAGTTTGGGCTGGATTTCCTCTAGGACCCATTTATTTGTCTATTTAGCAATCTACAGTATCCACAGAACTTTTTTCTAGCACCACATTCCAAATGACTTGATTTTCTTCCTATTAGGTTTCTTCACTGTCCAGCTTTCACAAGCATACATAGAAATGAAAAATGTAATGGCATGGGCAATCCTAAGCTTAGTATTCAATGATATTTCTTTAATATTTAGGACTTGTCTAGTTCCTTCATAGCTGCCCTTCCAAGACCTAGTCTTCTGATTTCTTGACTGCAGTCTCCATTCTGATTAATGACTGAGCCAAGGTATGGAAAATCTTGAACTATTTCATTGTCTGCTTTAAAGTGATATAAATAATCTGTAGTCATTATTTTTGTTTTCTTAATATTCAAATGTAAACCTACCTTTGCACTTTCTTCCTTGCCTTTGTTCAGTTCCAAGTATTTGCTACTTTCTGCCAGTATTATGGTGTCATCCGCATAAATTGTTGATGTTCCTTCCTCCAGTGTCCTCCAATTTTCACTCCTCCTTTCTCTGAGCCTAATTCTGCTTTATGTATATGTTCAGCATACAAGTTAAACAGATAGGGTGATAAAATGCATCCTTGCCTGACCCTCTTGCCAATTAGAATCCATCTCATTTTTCCTCATTCTGCCCTACAGTGGCCTCTGGTCCTGAGTACATCATGACCATCAAATGTTGTGACACACCCATTTCTTTAAGAGCGATCCATAGTTTTTTGTGATCTGTACAATCAAAGGCTTTGCTATAATCTATAAAGCATAATCTGAGTTTCTTTTGAAATTCTTTTATCCACTCCATTCTCCAACATATGTTTGCAATATGATCCCTATTGTTGCTTCCTTTCCTGATCCCAGCTTGGGCAGCTAACATTTCTCACTCCATATATGGTAAATATCTTTGTTGTAGAATTTTAAGCATCACTTTGCTTGCATGGGAAATTAATGCAATGGCCCTGTGGTTACTGCAATCCCTGGTGTCCCCTTTCTTGGGGATTGGCATGCATACTGAGTGTTTCTAATCTGTGGGCTATTCTTTTGTTTTCCATATTTGTTGAGAAATTTTAGTTAGACCAGAGTAGATTCTGTTTCTCTAGACTGAAGTAGCTCTCCTGGTATGCCATCTGTTCCTTTTCGAACTGCTGTGAGTTCTGCTTCCACCTTACTTTCTAAAATTGGAAGTTTGTTTTCATATAGTTCTTCCTCAAAGGAATCTGTTACTCTTTCATCACTTCTATATAGTTCTTCCATGTATTGTTTCCATCCTCTTTTTATTTCTAATTGGTCATGTAATATGTTCCCCTGCTGGTGGTAGAGCATCCCCACTCTTGGTTTAAAATTCCCTTTGATTTCTCAGATCTTGTGGGAAAGGTCTCTTGTTCCTCCTTTTTTTGCTGTTGCCTTTTATTTCTTGGCATTTATTCTTATAGTAGTTTTCATTGTCTCTGTGCACAAGTCACTGAACGGTTGCATTCAGGGTTCTGACTCTATTTCTGTCCCTGTTTACAGTGATCCCCGTAACTACTGGTTCATTATCCACTGATTCAATTATCCATGGAACACAGAACAGCACAGCTACCATAGAGTCTTCCTAGAAAGTGTGTCCTCTCTAACCATTTTCTAGGTCCTCCAAGGCAACTCTATGGTATTTTAAACCGGAAGTCCCATTATTTTCAATGGTGTTCACTATTATCCATGGTTTTCAGTATCCATGCCCCTCCAAAACCAATCCCCAGTGGATACTGGGGTCCTACTGTACTTTTTCTTCTCTGTCCTTAACTGTTTGAGGAGTTTCATCTGTCATCCATTGAGGATTCACTTTCTTTTTGGCTGCAGATAGTATCTTATTGCATTCCTCCCTCATAATGTTCCTGGCTTCAGTCCAGAGTTCTTCTGGCTCAGTTAGGCATAATAATGCAAATCTATTTTTTATATTATCTTTAAATTCTATGGGGATGTTCTTCAGGTTGTACTTTGGCATGATGTTTGGTTTAGTGTTCTTCTTTAGCTTTAGTTTAATTTTTGATATTAGTAGTTCATGGCCTATGCCATAATGGTCTGCTCCTGATCTTGTTTTTGCAGAGAGAATGGAGCTTCTCCACCTTCTGCCTCCGATTATCTATCTATTGATCTGATTTCTATATTGGCCATCAGGTGATGTCCATGTTTACAGTTGCCTTTTTGGTTGCTTGAAGATGAACAGACCGTTGGCCTTGCAAAATTAAGTCAGTCACTTGATCGTAGGCCAAATTTTCTTACAATCTTTGATTCTGCTCTGTTTCCTATTTTTGCATTCCAGTCACCTATGATTTAAAAAAGTCCAGTTTTAGTGTTTGATCAATTTCCTTCAGCACTCCAGCACAGAATCTTTCAATTTCTTCTTCTTCTGTCTCTGTAGTTGGAACATAAACTTGGATTAAGCTTTAACTTTAACTGCTATCGCTGCCTCCTCTGGAACCCTGGGATTTGCAGTTTAGGGAGGGGCATTTAGCATTCTCAGTCAGAGACCTCTTAGGCTTCACTAAACTACACAGGCCAGAATTCCACAGGAGGCAGCCATAGCAGTTAAAGTACAATAATAGAGCTATAACCGTGTAGTGTGCTAAGGCTCATTAGACTAGCCCTCCCACTATCTAAGACAACAACAAGAGCAGCAACAACCATGGGATGAAAAGAGTAATGTATGCTGCTCCTCCTTTCCTTCTACCCTGCTGGCAGGAATTTGGCAAGATTTTGGAAAGGTCAAAGAGTTTAGATTGGGCAATAAAATTTCCCTGTAAGTGAGCAGTAATGGTGACATGGGTGCACAAATAAATAAACCAAGAATATAAATGGTCCCTAACACTTTATTCATGAGGATGGTTCCCTATAGCTCTATAAGCAAGTTACAGCTTCTTCCCAGGAACTTCAGCTGCAGGGAAATTATGGACCCAGCTCCAAGGATTTATCTTATCAACTTTAAAATGCAGAAATTCTTGGGGGATGATCCATATCTCAACTGTATTGGCACAGCACAGATTGTTGAGAACAGTAATCATGACAGCCTTTCATAAAAAAATATAGAAGGTCTGGAATAGTGTTGACCAGGAGGTGTTGCAATTGTTGATATGATCAATCACAGTAGTGCCAGTCCTTGTGGTGTGACAGGAGAGCAATACTTTCCTGTCTGCCTGGTGTTGAGGTGATGTAGAGAGAGGTGGGGTGGTCCATTAGGCAATCTTTGTAGATTTAGCCTTTGATCTAAGAAGAAATATAATTTTTTATAAAAAAGCTATAAAGATAACATTGTATAAACAGCACAGCCCATGTGAGTGAGCAAGTGAATGCACATGTCCTCTCTCCTTGTGCTCCCCCATCCCATTCCCCTGCCTGTGTGAATCCAAGCCACCAGGCCAGTTTGATTTCCCCCCAGCTACACCAGTGTTATTGAAGCCTCCATTAAAAATATCATAGGGCAGCGGCATCTCTCTCTCTCTGGCTTTTCTTTGCAAACGAAGATTCAGGAAGGACTCATCCTGTGCTTTCTGCAAGCACGCTGATGACTAAAAAGGCCAATCCGAGATAAACAAGTCCGGTTGCAGAAACCACAGCAGAAGGTCTCCTTGGGTGATGTTTCCAGGTTGTGATTCTTTCTGTGTTGTCATTTCTCTTCACCTCCCACCATCCTTCTCAGTATCTTTCTTGAATTGTTGTGTCCAGAACTGGAAACAGTAATCCAAGTGAGGTCTGACCAAAGCAGAATGGAGTGATACTATTACTTCCCTTGATCTAGACACTACTCCTATTAATGCAGCCTAGAATCGCATTGGCATTTTTTGCTGCTGCATCACACTACTAACTCATGTTTAGCTTGTAGTCCACTCTTTCTTTTCTTTGAGGAAATCTACACTATTACATTAATTGCTAATGAACAAAAAATATTATGTTAGTGCCTATAATATAGTTTTTAAACTAAATTATTTGTGGCAAATTATGTAATACAGTAGGCCCCTCTTATCCACTGGGGATTGGTTCGGGGGGGCATGGATTCTGAAAACCATGAATAATAGTGAATGCCATTGAAAATAATGGGACTGCTGGTTTAAAATACCATAGAGTTGCCTTGGAGGGCCTAGAAAACAACTAGGGAGGACACATTTTCTAGGAAGAATCTATGGTAGGTGTGCTGTTTTGTGTCCCATGGATAAAGAATCCATGGATACGGGGGTCCTACTGTAATCTGAACATCCTGTAAGATGAATAGGTTAGGTTACATTGATCTGAGATAAACATATGCCCCCCCCCAAAATTCCTTAAACCGGCCCTGGGGGGGGGAAATGGAAAATAGGCAAAAAGCATTTTTTGCCCCCAAAGAAAGAAAGGTCTGCTTGTGAATCAAAGCCTTATTTCATTCCCTCTGTAAGCCCTTTGTTCCCTGTGTACACACAAAAGCAACATGAGTAACAGCATCTACCGTATATTCCGGAGTATAAGATGACCTTTGAACCCCAAAAATATCCTCCAAAATCATGTGTCATCTTATACGCCGGATACACTTTGCTTCACCCTCCATCTGATCTCCTGCCTCTTCGCTCCCTTCGCAAATGGAGCGAGGAGGCAGGAGATCGGGCGGCGGGGGTGAGGCAAAGTGTTTACCGGTTCATTCTTCCCCCTCCTCTGCCTTCTCCCTCTTTGGGGAGCAACCGAAGACAGAGGAGGGGGGCAAACGTTGCAGTTTGCCGCCACTCGATCTCCTGTGTGTTCACTCCCCAAAGGGGACAAGCACACAGGAGATCGAGCAGCGGCTGAGGCAGATCAGGTACGTTTGCTTCTTTCTTCCACCTTCCTGAAAGGTGGACAAAAGGGACGAATCCCGCGGTTTGCAGCGACCACTGCCCATTCCCTCTGTCTTCATTCAGAAAACCGAATTCCCAGATATATTTTGATGCTTCATCTGCTGAGTAGGATGAAGGCAGCAAGCTGAAAATGATTTACCATAACAAGTTCTGCACTGATACATGCTTATAGACTGATAACAAAGGAGATTTGGAAGTGATTTCACAATGTTGGGTCGTGTTAGGAGCTGTTAGAATAGAAGGTTAACTTTGGAATCACTTCATCTTAAGAATTTTCTTTTAAATTAAATTAGCTGTGCAAAATTGTAACAGAAATTGAATTAGTGCTGGAGAGACATTGAGACCCTGTCCAAAAGGATCATTGTATGACACTTTTTAATCCACCTTCTGAAGTTAATTACCGATACCTTTTCTAGCACTCAATTTTCATAATATGATTGTTGACTTTAATTCAGGTTACTTCTACTGTACTTGGTAAACTGTGGTATTATTTACAGATTGCCATTCATATTCCTATGTAATGACCACAGCTCATATTCAAATAATGAATTACTTACAAATAATTAAAAGTAGGATTGTGAGAACTCACGAGGAGATCTTCATGAGATGGGAAACAAAGAGGATCAGCTGGCAAGGCTCCCCTAGCCAGCCAGCCAGCCAGCCAGCCAGCCAAACTGTGGGGTGGTCTTATACGGCGAATATATGCCAAACTCTATATTTTTACTTGAAAATTGGGGGGTCGTCTTATATGCCCAGTCGTCTTATACGGTATCTTGGTTGAAATTTATCCCATATTGTCAAAAAATAATTATTTGCTGAAGGAAAGGATGATAACAATTGTTACATTTGAGCACCTTTGCTAATTTATTTATAAGGCTGTTGGGGGGATATTATAGGCCATTTTGGTTACATATACCCATACATAGTTGGTATAAATTTAAATTATAGGCTTACAGCTGCCATTCTACATTAAGGAGATTAGTTTATATCCTGGTAAAGTGTAGAAAACATAGCTGCTTGGAAGTGGAACACCTTGCCTCATAGTGTGGTAGAGCCTCCTTCTTTGGAGGTTTTTAAACAAGCTGGACGGCCATCTGTCAGGCATGCTTTGATTATGTGTTCCTGTATGGCAGGGGGTTGGACTAGATGGCCCTTGTGGTCTCTTCCAGCTATGATTCTGTGATTTTTTTCTGTGACTTGTTTGGTGCGAGTTCTCAAATAAGGCTGCAGCATTGTGGATAGTGTGTCTCCATGCCTCTCGATGTGAGGCCCGGGCAGATCATTGTTGGTGATCAATTTGGCCGAGCCTGAAATGTTGTTTCAGGGAGTCCTTGTATCGCTTTTTTGGCACGCCCCTCTAATAAAGTAATCTGGAAATAACCATATCCGCAAATGCTTGACCTGCAAATGGGGAGGGATGACTGTATTGCTAATAAAACGTGATAAGGAACTCAGGAGAAAGAACTATTACTTTTTAAAAAGGCATTCAAAAGTTGAGGACCAAATTACAGTTGGCCCTCCGTATTCACAGATGCTGCATCCATAGATTCAATAACCACAGTTTTAAAAAACTAAAAAAAAAATTAATCCAAAAAGCAAAGCTTGATTTTGCCATTTTTTATAAGGGACATCATTTCATTGTGCCATTGTATATAATGCGACTTGAGCATCCATGGATTTTAGTACCCACTGGGGGTCCTGGAACCAAAACTCAGCGGATACCAAGAGCCCACTGAATATAGTTCTTTGATAGTTTTAGCCTTCTACATTTTTTATAATGTGAAACTGTTTCAGCAGGCTACAAGGCTGAGCCAAGAAAGTGTGTGTGTGCGTGCTGCTAAACCCTTTCCTTTGCCACATGAATATTTACAATTAGGGATGTAAAGCATATTCTCTAATTATCTTGTTCCTGTGAGAAATGGTGTCCTGACATGTGGATACACCTCCTCAAAACGTTGTCAACCCCAGAAGATTTTTTGCCCCTGGACAAGAGCAAAAACACTAGTGTCTTTTGGGTCTCATCATCAGCATAGCAAAGTCTATTGGATTTTGCACAAATACAAGTTGATTTAAAAAATTGGTGCATAAAGTAATCTTCAAGAATTTTTCACACTCCTCCCCAAATATCCTAAATTGCAAAAAAAAAAATAAAAAAAAAATGCACAAACACTTTAATAATCCCATTCAGCAGCAAGAAAATATTTGGGGAAAATTTTGTTCTCATGTGCAAGAATAAAATAAATGAAGAGTTACATCTCTCACAATAATCTCCACTACTTTCCTCCCTGAAAGGAAAAAAATATAAGAGACCCTGTTCCTTTGCCTGCTATGGATAGGAAAATAGCTGGGAAATGATTTTGAGTGAGAGAATATGGTATGAAGGAAAAGATTGGGCAGGCCTCCCACCTGCCTGTTTTCTGCTCAGATGTAAAAAGTTGTGGACATTTGTGTTTCTTAAAGTTTTTTTTTTTTTAAATTATAGGTTTGTATATAATGTGCTCCACAGCAGATAGGTTGCTTTTGGTATGCTATGAAGCTATACATGTTCATCCTTAACTTATCTGGGCTGTGTTTTTCTCATAGTTATTTATTTATAGATTATAGTAATGAGGTCACCCAGTTTTTACACACTGCTTACGGTATATATCTCCATAAAATATCTCCTGCTGTGGAAATACTGTGTAAGCATTTTAACAGCATCAGCTTTTGGGTGACACGAAAGAGATTGTGTTTGTGGCTGTGCTGGCTCATGTGTTATTCCCTGTAGTCAAGGGGGCAGTGGAAGATTTTAGCATAGATAATTGCTTGTAATCTCCAAACACCTATACTCCATTTTTGATCAGCCACCTTGAATAGCTGTCTCTCCCTCCACCAGAACTACAGGGATCTTTCATTGCCCTTTTATCAATCTTTTTTGGATATGGTCTCTTAAACCTCATCCAGTCATGGCCAGTAGACAGTAGGGGTTAGGACTATGGTGTTTGCTTTTCATTCAAATATAAAAGAGAAATATAGTAAAAAAATCTGAATACCTATTTCCTAGCAATTTTGTGGACACATTAAGTAGATATGGTAATGGTGGTGTCCTAGCACCTGAAATGGTGGATAGCACCTGAAATGGTTTCCCTCAGATTAATATTTGAAATCATCCCATCAGATTGGGAATGAGCCAGTTTAAAAACACCAGTCACACAGAGCTCTTCTGCCTACTCAGGTTCTCTGCCTCACTTCATTCCAAGTGGTAATTCAATTGCATATAAAATGGGTTCTTCATAGAACTGCTTCTTCTTTTTCCAAGCAGTTGAGAGGCCTGTCACACAGGAGCTCCTGGTTGTACATCAGGGCATACCTGGGTCTCTGAAGTGAAGCAACTGGGAAATGGCTCCTAGCTGCACTACCTTTGCTCTGTCAAAAAGCTTCACCCATTGATAGATGGGATACAGAAAAACAGTAGGTTTTTTTTTTGTAGGTTATGAGTAATCAACTGTTTCATTATATCTCACATTGAATCTTGTCACAGTGAAAGATAATGCAGTATGTGGAAGTTTGGATTGCTTACAGATTTTGACTTTCTCTGCCATAATGTAACTAATTATAGGGTTCTTATGAGTTTCAATTAGAACCAGTTGGAAAGAGCTAACGGCTTTACTTTGGCATAATTAAGGCTCCAGAAATCTGAATACAAAAATGCATAGTTAAAATGAATAAATAATTAAAATTGCAGAACGTACCCCACCAAATGCTATAAACTGAATGGGAAAATGTAATATGGGTTGCAAATGTCTCTGGAATGTTTCTGCTTTATATGTGAAATGGGTCTTGGTCTGTGCTACCCATATACATATAGAGCCAATAAGTACAGTGTTGTTAAAAAGAAGGTTCAATATCAAAATTCAGTTTTAAAAGCATACTGTTACCTGTGCATATTCCTTTATAAGCTTTCAAGTTTCTTCTACTGAGTTGCTAATAGACTTTTTAAACATTATGATCTTGTAATTCACTTGCAGGATATCTGGTGTTCTGCTGATGTTGCTGTATAAAAATAGTCATTTTTCCTAAAATGAGAGAGCCCTCTTATTTTTAGTTCTCTATAATGTTTAATATTGAATTTTTGAGGTGGATGTTTTAAACTTGAAAGGGCATTCTAAAAATAAAAGTAACTTTCTATTAAGTGCTTTGCTTGTCAAGACTATTTAAACTGCCACTGTTCTAATGTATTTGTTATAATATCATTAAAATAGTGACCGTGTCCACTGAATAGCTTCACTTCTCTTTAGCCCCTTTTTTGTCTTAAGAGCACAACAGGAGACCTGATGGATTAGATCAGCTGAACATTCAGTTGTCGACAAAATGTCACCCTTAAACATGTTTTTTCTACTTTCATTGGGCAGGTAGAACCCTCATAAACTGGAAAGACTTTCATATTTCAGATAAAGCCCAGAAAACCGTCCTTCAAGACTCTGGAGTTAAAATTATTGAGGAGGATTGCCACCTAGTGGTGGGGGAGGAATGGCAAGATTCCTTGGAAATGAGCAAAAGCTACTTTGGATCCAAGCCATTGATACACCTTGCACTTGTAGATCAGCATTTGTTTCTCCACTTTGGCTGCAGAGGCAGATTCTTTCTGAGATTTCATTGGCCTTAACTCTAACTTACCATGAAATTCAATACCTATATCTATACCTATGCAATAAGCTTGAGTTTTACAATTTTGAGATTTATTATTTGAGTATCACTAACCCAATTTAAAGACCCAAACTAGAATTTCACCATTATGGAGAGGATATCCATGCTGTGCAATTGAGGGTGGTGGTGTCACAGGCAATGGAACATAGGAAGCAACTTTATACTGATTTGGACTATTGGTCCATTTAGTTCAGCACTGCTCAATCCGACTGGCTGCTGCTCTTCACATTTTTCAGCCCTTCTAGGATGGCCAGAGAGTTAATCTTTTGCATGCAAACATGTACGGATTCCCTTACCTATGCCCCAGTGAAGACATCTGATTGCAATACTTGGTTCTAAATTGTCCTCTATGTCTACATCAGCACCTATGTAAGATTCCAAAAACTTTTGGAAAATTATATTTATTGTTCTCAGATAGTTGGACAGCATGGAAAACCTTTCCCCTTCAGATTTCAGAAAGAATGAGATTGTAGCAGTTAAACTCACAGCTGATCCCCTTGCCCCCCCCCAAAATACCACAGGGGTCTAAGCTGCACCATGAAAAGGATTATTGGCACAAATATTTTTTTTAAAAAACTCTTTAAGACATTCAGCAATAGCAAACTGTACATGCATAGTTGCATATTCATCTTATTTTGTTCACTCTTGGAAGTTGCTAGAGAATTTTTGCTTTTACACATTCCATTTTGAACGCAAACTTAAGTTGTACACTTCTGTTCAAATGAATATGGCATTTCAAACAGAAAAAAACATCTGTAGCTGGCTTTCGTCCTGTGTGGATTTTTTCAGCCATGCATAATCCCGTTTCCTGGCATTTGACGAAGATTAGTTGGATTAACAAGATACTATCTGTAGTCAATACCTATGGAAAAGTAACCCCCTAGCAAAGATTGTAATGGCACTTGATATATCACACAGCTTTTATAGCTATCACGAGGTGTAATTGCAAGGGCCAGTTTTGAGGCAGGTTGCATTTCAAGTCTCACAGGGCCCCTTCCAGGCTTGTAAGAATTGCTGGTGGTCGACACCAGCCCTACAGATGTCTTTTACAGTGTCTCACTGGTGACCAGAAGTCACTTTGTCAAAATGACAGATGGGTTGTACGTATAGCTTTTTCATTCTGCCACTTTGTGTGATGTCAGTCCTGCTCACTTGTCAGGAGCAAGTATTTTTGTTACATCCAGCAGAGCCAGTGGAGGGAGAAAAGTGACAAAGAAAGCACACAATCAGGTTGAATTGCTTCTACTCAACATTATTGAGGATAATAAACTTTCCTCTTTTCTTAATCTGTTTTGTGTGCTTGAATGCAGAAAGAGAAAGGGAGCATGCTTTCTCAAAGTGATTCTGGCCCTGTAGGGTTAAGATTGTTCAAAAATGTATTATTTATCTCAGACATAATGCAAGGGATTTATTACCATAAGTAAATCCATTATAGGTAGTAAAATTGTTCATGTGAGTTATTGCTCACTAGGAGGGAATGAGCTGATACACTGAGGAATCAACCTTGTATGTTCTGCTTCTAGCCAGCACCTGAAAAATTAAATTTTCAAAATATTTTTATATCCTGTAATTGTATCCATTGTGGGACAGCTGGAAACTTTCTACTAGTCTAGATCTACAACTGTGGTGGAACTTCCATTGTATAAGAACTGAGGAACCTAGTTGAGCCATCTCTTGATTTTTTTTGGGGGGGGGAGAACCTGTAACATCTGGAAAGATTATGCCATCCATCACCATTGACTGTGCTATATGAGAGTCTGATGCAATGAAGTCCTGCTACAGGTTTTGGAAGGCCAGATTTCTTAGCACTATCAGCAGAGGGGGACAGGATAGGGAAGGTGAAGGTATAACTTCAGGGGAAAGATGGTAGCATATGGCTGCAAATTTTGAGGGAGACTCCTTTCCCCTCTACTCCTTTCCCTTGTACCAATTTTTTCTTGTCGGGTTTGAGGTGGTTAACAAAAGGATATTCATAACAATATCCACAAATCTCAAAATTTTGTTACTTTATTTCCACATAGTTGGTAACTATGGAGGCTTGAGTGTGTGGCAGACAACTGTGTATAAATTTTGGGTTGTATGGACCAGTGGCAGCACTGGGGGGCAGGTGCAGAGAGGCCAAACTGCACCAGGTAACACCATCAGAGGGAGGGGTGACACTGGCCTTAGTAACGCCACAGGTATGGACACAACCTAAGAAGATAAGGAGCTTGAGGTCAAGGGCAACAGTGTGGTCCTGTTCATCTCTCCATTCTAAAACAGTCTCCAACCATGTGTAAATGGCTATTGTAAAACTCAAAACCTTGTGGCTAAGGGTTTTCAGATTTTTAAAGAAATCAAGCTTCCTATCTCTTGCCACCTACACTGACCACCTAACCAGTGTCAGCTTCAGAGCTGGGGTGGGGAGAGATACACTGGGGCAAGATGCCCTAAGTGAGCCCATGTCCTTGCTATTTACTACTGTTACCACTGCCCAGTCACTGCCCTCTCCCTCCCTGTCTAATCTGCACTACTGCCCAGAATAAGGAAACAAGGTTAAAAGAGGGCAATGCTCTTCTCTTTTGTGTTGTGCGTACCCTTGTGTTGTGTTGTGCGTACCCTTGAACAGGTTCTAGCACACCAAAACAAAAGTCCCCAAGTAGTAACACAAGTACACTGGGGGGAAAATCACATTGACATCAATAAATCACTGTATACAACTTAATTGTTTTGTGTCATTTCTTATTCATAAACAATTGCAATTTATCACCAGTTGTTACATGTAGTTGAATATAAGCATTTTCATACTGATGTCAACCACATCACGTGCCCAAGTGTTTTAACCTGTATCATAATAACAAGTGTCATAAAAAATTTACAAAGACAGACCAGTATTACATTTCTGCTAACAATGACACCTTTGAAATGATTTCAACTTCAACATGTGTGAGTTTAATTTGCTAACGTTAGTACATTTTTAATAATGCAAAAAGACACTTGTTTGATAAGAATCATTTGAAGTTCTTTTTACATTATTAAAAATGTACTACTTAAGTTAGCAAATTGAGCTCTATGGAAACTGTAGTTACACATGTGTTGAAGTTGAAATCTTTTAAAGGTGTAGAAATGAATTTAATAGTTGCATAATGACTGCAATGTGTTACTAAGAATCTCCTGTTATTTGATGTAAATTGGAGACAAATTGCAACTGTTATTGAACAAATGCGTTAATATAGAACACTGTAATAGACTACAACCTGTGCCAACTGAGAGATTGTTTTAAAGTTACGTTTGAATTAGCAATATATTGTAGATTTAATTTGGATTACTTCACATACAGGTTAAAACACTTGGGCATGTGATGTGGTTGGCATCAGTATGAAAATGCTTGCATTCAACTACATGTAACAATTGGTGATAAACTGCAATTGTTTGTTGCAATTGTTTATGAATAAGAAATAACACAAAACAATTAAGTTGTGTACAGTGATTTATTGATGTCAGTGTGATTTTTCTCCCAGTGTACTTGTGTACACTTGAACAGGGCAGTTGAATAATCAGAAATGTCAAGGGGACAAGCTGTCTTAAAGGACCCAGAGGCTTTGGAAATCAAGATTATGCCCCTTCTTTGGATATGAGCTTTGACAGATGGTTTAGAAAGCTGAGTCCTGACTTTAGCCATATTTCTGATGTTTGAATTTTCAAGTGAATACTTCTAAGATAGGATTCTGATTTCACTGAAAGAATGATAGATGGAGACTTTGCTTTCCTCATCCTGTTATTTTTTTGCCCCTTAATAGTGTCCACTGCCTAAATATCCTAAAAGCACCAGATCTCATCTCATCTTGGAAGCTGTAGGAATACTAGGTTCTGTAGGCTGGTATTCCTTCCTTCAGAGGAAGGAACTGACAAAACCACTTCTGAGTATTTCTTTTCTTTAAATTACATTTATTTATTTGTGAACATACATACACACATATAACGTAACACATAGCCTACAAAAGCATAAACATATCAGTTCCACATTACTAGTTATGTATATTAGCATCTTCATAAAAATTCATGCATAAACATGTGAATGTAGCACTTATTTCATCCTCCTTCTTTCTATTTCTTTCTTCATCTTGTTACCCACTATCCTTTTCACTTTCTTTCATCCTTCTACCTTCCTTCCCATTATACCTTTCCTCCCTCCTTCCCACCATGACTCAAGTTCCAACTTACTCATACCTTCACACTTGCATTTCATTGTTAATACCCTTCTTTACATTCATACAAATAAACAAGTGACGTTAAATTGACTTCCTCAACTCTACATCTCGAAATGGAATGGTTCTTGTTTAATTACTCCTTTACTCCTCTATTAATTAATATCATGACCAGCTATACTTTTTACTATATGTATATGTCTACATGTCTGTTTCATAGTCTGTGTGTCTAAATATCAAAAGAGATATGGTACATGTTTTGATTCTGCTATCATTACACAGTGTCTTCTACTTTGTTCCTTCTCTTACTGTGTATTTACATTTGCCTTTCCTTTTCTTCTTGCCTAAGAAAACACATACACACACAGTGGTGTCCAATCAATCAGAATGAAGTCAAGTAGAACATTGATTGCAGGGATAGTAACACGATTTTTTTTTTTAGTTGTAAAAATTATTAGTGATCTTTAAATGTTATTCAGTCCACTACTGCTTCTGAACCTGGTGGTAGGGATTTGGGACTTTGCCTTCCTTGCATGTTAGATTCAAAGCTTCATAGGAGCTGTGGCTCTGCAATTCTTTCATTGATCTTCCAGTTAATTTCCCTCTTATTGTTGCTTAATGGGTTGTTATTAATTGTTGTTCTACTTTACTTGGGTAGCTGTGTTAATTAAAGTCATGCTTGACATAGACAAACAACATTAATTTAACCACTCCCAGTATATGCACAGAGCTGCTGTCAATGTTAATGGACATAGTACATGTAGGAGTTTTTGCATAGCAAGGTGCCCCTGTATTAATGCTACTGTACAGCCACATTGGACAGATAATCTGACTTAATCTTCTTGAAGAGTGACGAGTTTCAGAATGAAATCCATGGCAATTACAGAGATTCAGTTTGCAGCTCAGTTGAGATGATCAACTGAGTGCTTTTTAAAAATCATCTGGTGGGACATGTGTGGGAGATGTGTACACAATTTTCATCAACTGCACATACGGGTAGTGGTGGTGATATTTGGGTTCTATTTCCTAGCCAATTCCAAAAGTAAAAAATAATTCCAATATGAATTTCTACATATGTATTCATTATTGTCATGATAGTTCTTGTGTGTCTTCAAGTCATTTCCAACTTATGGTGAACTTTAGGCAAACCTATTGTGGGGTTTTCTTGGCAAGATTTGCTTAGAGGAGGTTTGCCATTGCCTTTCTCTGAGGCTAAGAGTGTGTGGCTTGCCCAAGGTCACTCAGTGGGTTTCATGGTTGAGTGGGGATTTGGACCCTGGTGTCCAGCATTGTAGTCCAACACTCAAACCACTATGCCATGGTGGCTCTTATTACAAAAGTAAAAATATTATCACTCTCCTGATTGCCTTTTGTTCAGGCTGTGATTTAAGTTCAACAAGACAATTCTGTATAACATGCTGAAGCTGGGGTTCTCTGAAGACCAGATAAACTCTCTTAGTGGCCTTGGAAGGAGATTTTCAGACTACCCTGTGGCCCCTTGGATGCTGTCCTGGGACCATGGGTTTGGAGTCAAATGGAATATTAAGTTTAATAGGCTTGCAAAGCTTATCTTGCAAAGGTTTCTGCTTTACCTGATAGTTCTGCTCTTGAAAATCTTAGTTTGCTCACTGTAACTGCCAACATCATTCTCTGGGATATGTTAGAAAAGAAATATACAATTTTTGTGATATTTTAGATGAAAATGATCAGAACTAACCTAAAGTGCAGAAGTGATAGATCTGACCTAAAGCATTTAGGAAATTAGGTCAGCCTTAAAAGCTATAGTATGTTGCCTTTAAAGGTAGCTTTGGCAGGCCTGTACGGATCTTGGGTTATTCAGGAAAACTGACATACCACATTTATAGCTTTGTTTACACAGGTCTGTCACGGTTATTTTCTCTCTTTTGTAATATTTGCTACTACATAGCACAGGCAAGATCACAGCAGAAAATTAAACCAGGGTCAACTCTTATTCTGGCTGCAAATACATTAAAACAGCAATGGTTTGGGCCTCTTGTTTAGATAATTTTGTAATAGAAAACAGATTGCCGCTACTTTCCTTGTGCTACTATTTTTTATTTTGCTATTCATCTTCAAGTTCTTTTCAGGTTTTCTGCAAAGTCAACAATGAACCTTCATGACATGTTTTTCCTATGAAATTATTTATATCTCACTGAAACATTTTAGTATTTCAAGGTCAAAAGGGGGCCAGAAGAACAGAAGACTTTCAGAGGAAAATAAAGCCCAGGACAAAAAGGACAACTTCTTTTTTAACAGTCATGTCCCTCCTAGTTTAAATCTGTAAATAACACACATAAAAAGAGGGAGGAGGGAGAGAAAATAGTGTACCCCGTTGCTTCTTCTGGCATCTCTCATATTCTTAAGAATACAGTATCTTGAGAACACTGTAGTTTTGGTGATATATTAGGGTCATATATCTCTGAAGATCGTTTCTTTAAAGGATATGAGTAGTGAAAGACATGATTCTGGCCAGACAGATCAGCAGGGGATTTTGCTTGATTGCTTGCTTTTTCTTTAATCTAACTTTGTTTTTGTGTTACAAAGAAGTGAATTTCTTCATGGGATATGACTTGTTGCAAAATAAGCTGGGAGGCCCAGTGGGCTTTGTAAACCCTTTTGAAACTGAACAGCTTCAAGGGCTGCTTTGTTCTGAGTTTTTAGTACAGGCTCTGGCCACATGGAAGCCCAACAAGGTAATATTTGTCATGGTCCAAATCTCCAGTGTAATGACCATCTAAGCAGACCTTTGATATGTAGGAGAGGTGGGGGGGCGGTTTGAGAGAATCACAATCAAAGCAGCTACAATGAATGTAGTGACGGGATGAGAAAGACTATTATTAGGGAAAAGCACAATGCTTATAGTACAATAATCCAATAAAATATTATAAACAGCACATTGGTTTTCTTCTTGATAAACTATTGGTACACTAGAGAGTTTCCAGTATGTATTTAGGAGAAAAACCAGATGCTTCTTTGTTGTAGGGACTTGATACACTCCCCACCACCCCGAATGTTCAAAGAGCTAGAACTATGGAATGCTCCAATCAACCTACTGTATATTCTGGTGTATAAGACTGCTTTTTAACACTTGAAAATCTCCTCAAAAGTGTGTGGGGGTCGTCTTATAGGCCCAGCAGATCTTTTCCCCTGCTGTGAGAATGACTGCTTTGCCTTTGAAGTGTTAAATGGCCCTCCATTTAGCTCAGGAGAGAAGAAAAACAGTCCATTAAAATGATGTTAGCCTAAAATTAGATTTTCTGCATTCAAACTTATCATTTTGCATCAAGTTTTGTCTATGGTGAAATTCTCTTATCTGAATAAAAGCTTCTGGTAGAGGTAAATAATTCTTTAATTGCAAGGTATTTATTATGGGATTGTATTTTGGTAAACTTGCCAGGAAGATTCCCATTTGCATAGCTTTGGGGGATTTCCTCTCCAGGAGTTTGCAAGTGGCTCTAAAACCATTAATGTGCTCATTCAAAAATTTGGGATTTGATAGCTTCATATTAATCAACTTAATTATTAATGCAACCTTACTTTCCAAAGATTGAACACCACAGAGATTTTTCAAAGTATCCCATGTTTTTTTAAGCTGTTCTCAGTCCTTTAATTTCACAGATTATTCCATCATCTACAGCCACTGAGCTGGCTGGCTGGATGGGGGGGGGGCAAACTCTATATTTTAACTTAAAAATTGGGGGGGGCATCTTATATGCCCGGTCGTCTTATACACCGGAATAATGGTAGTCCCATCTAGTAACTACGTTTGAAAGGGGCCAGCACTGGGTGTTCCCATAGGGATGCTAGGAGAAGCTCCCTCTGGATACAGTGATAGTGCTACTAATGGGACTAGTCTGTTGCATTTCATAAGTGAAGATGGACATATTAGACTTAAGATTTGCTGGGAAGTAGTAACAGGTTTATTTTATCAAGCTGTATAGTTTTGAAGACAGTTGTACAGCTGTCTGATTATTGGGATTTTGGATGCCTTTGTTAGAATTTGTAAGTTTCTCTTATTTGAAGGGGAAGGACTTGAGCATTTCTACACGACAGTTTTAAAAATATGCTTCAGCAATCATTCCGGAGACTTTTCCTTCGGTTTTTTTCTGGGCTGTGAGGCCGTGTTCTGGAAGAGTTTATTTTTGATGTTTCTCCTGCATCTGTGGCTGGCATCTTCAGAGAAGTTGCACTATCACTTCAGAGAAGATGCCAGCCACAGATGCAGGCGAAATGTCAGAAATAAACTCTTCCAGAACACAGCCTCACAGCCCAGAAAAAAACCAAGGAAAATCTATGGATGCCGGCCGTGAAAGCCTTCGACTTCACATTCTGGAGACCTTCACTAACTAGAGAATATTGAGATCAGAGAATTCTCAATATAGTATTCTCATCAAGCTTCAATTTTCAAGATTTTTTAAAGAGAAGCCATGACAGTGAAAAAGTCTCTCTCTCTCTCTCTCTCTGTGTGTGTGTGTGTGTGTGTGTGAGAGAGAGAGAGAGAGAGAGATAGCGAGAGAGAGAGAGAGATACTGGTCTGTGGGCAAACTGATTTTACAGGTATGTATAGTTCTTCAAGTTGTACTTTGGAAGAACCAACATCAGCCCCAAGAAATGTAACTGGCACTGCTAGTTTTTTTTTTAAACACAAACAGTTGCTGAAAGAATGGGCTTAGCAATAAATCGTTGACAGTTGCCAACCTAGTTCTAGATGGCTAGAACAAACGTCCCCCAGAGGATCAGGGCAGAATATACAAGAGAAGGCAATCTCGTAGGTAACCTGGATGCAAACCATGTAGGGCTTTAAAGGTAATAACCAACACATTGTACCTTGCCCAGAAACTAATTGGCAGCCAGTGGAGAGATTTTAATATTGGCGTGATATGATCACTCCTGGATGTACCAGTGACTAATCTTGCTGCCGTGTTTTGAACCAGTTGGAGTTTCCAAACTTGGTACAGAGGTAGCCAAATATATGACTATTGCATTAATAAAAACAGAGCAAAGGAATTTTTTCTTCCCTACAAAGAAACTCCCTCCACTTTGACAATGTGTGTATGCTTAAATGACTCCTGGTTTTTGTTTTTGCAAATTTCTCAATTTGAGAAACCTTAATTTTGCATATAATTAACTGGAATATCAATCCCCATCTCAGGATGTGCTGTCAGTCATATACAAACAACCAGCACCATTTAAATCCACAAAAATGTAGGTAAAATTATCTAGGGTGACTCACTTTCTAATCTGCTAATTCTTACATT
The DNA here is from genome assembly GCA_030847615.1 of Gambelia wislizenii. Taxonomy (NCBI): domain Eukaryota; kingdom Metazoa; phylum Chordata; class Lepidosauria; order Squamata; family Crotaphytidae; genus Gambelia; species Gambelia wislizenii. Next base: position 79,882,119 of record JAUMIR010000006.1, on the reverse strand, counting down.
CTCAAGATAAACTCCAGCACTGACTGCCTCTTTGCTCTTGTTTTACTTTGTATGTGAAGTTTATATACCTGTTTTAGGCAACTATTGGCTGATTTCCGTAAGGTGTCAATCAGAACCATACTGATTAGATTCATAAAATAATTGTCCCCTTTTGGTTGTCTCTTAATGTTTGGCCCTCTCAAGAGGCTATGGATTTGTAGAGTGACCCTGACATAAGTGCATGTAATGTGAGCTTATGGTATGATAAAAAAGTTTAAAGTTTTTTTTAATTGTTCTTATAATGTCTGCTGCCTTTTCCCCTTTTATACTTTTCTCCAATAAACTCTACTTAATTTGATTCCTAGGTGGAACTGTATTCCTTTAAAGTTTGGTGGTTTTCTTCTGTGCTGTCCCATTTGCTGGTTTCTTTCCCAGCCTCTAAACCAAAGGAGGAACAGAGGGGAAGGATGTACTAATTGCTTAACCAGTGGGGACCAGAAGTTCATGTTACTGTTGCCTTAGTTCTAGTTAAATAAACTAGTTTGAGAGACTCATGCTTGCTCCATCATGCAGTGACAGTGAGGTTGTGACAGGAGTAATGTGTACACTTAACCAGTAAGCAACTCTACACAGTTAGTGCTGGAACAGCAGTCAACTGTCCGTGACAGAGAACATCTGTGTTTATGCCATGATAGAAAACAGTTTAAGGATTATCTGTCAGTACATTTGCATCCTTGTTCGTGCACACACCAAGGCATAAAGATGCAGTTCAGTTTACTGTACATACCAGTAATGATGAAGATGGACTACTTAAAGTTTTTTCAGAATAATTTAGTGGACTCCCATCAGACAGGGGACTCTCTCTCTCTCTCTCTCTCTCTCTCTCTCTCATAAACACACACATACTGAGAAAGAAATAGAGAATGAGTTCTATTAGGACAAGGTCAATACCCTGCTGACAGGAAAACTCAAATGTGCAACTGAGCACAGGAGAAAATTTGTTTAAGTATCAGGCACACTGCAGGAAGTGATTGTTTGGCCTTTAGGGAGTGGTGTGAACTGCTTATACAAGTTGGTGGACAGACGAAAATTTGCAGTGCAATATAAAGTCTTTTGTGTTACACTCAAACCTTTACTTTTATTAATGTCTCCTTTGGGTCAAAGTCAAATACAAGAGGGAGTAATTGATGTTGGTAGAGTTCCTGTGCAGACGGATCTGTAACACCAACCACCCTTACTTAGTATCAACATTGCCCTGCAGTTTTGGTCACTGTGGTTCTTTCAGTCTGTGAGATTCAGGGGCTGTTTTGACAACAACCCAGGAGTCCTTTTCAGATGATTTCAGATGAGGTGCATTCATGGAAGATATTATATGTTGGAACTGAAAATTCACTGGAAATGAATCTATATGTATGTGTGGGATAGACATTCACACACACAGAGAGAGAGAGATATCTGTGATACAGGAATCCAGTATCATGGCAAAGTGGGCTTCCTATATAAGGAGGTCTTATATAAGGAGGTCCACCAGAAAAGGAAGCTACACTCCACAAGTAGAGCAAGTGCTGTATCTCTGTACTAAATGACAAGCCTTCAGGCAGTGAAAGCACTTGAGGCACAGCTTCATCAGATAGATCTACATGTGAGCAGGTTCAATGGGGAAAATCTGAACAAAAATTGCAGTTTCATATTTGTAATTCCTATTCATTTGACCTGTGCCCGTGTGATGTTGCTGCGTTCCCTCATTCACATATACACATGCATTTCTCTCTGTGTATATGGGTCTAACTGGACATTTAATCAAATGTGTGACACTGGATTTGCACACTAGACTATTAACAAGGTGTGGAATGGCTACTTCCATAATGGGGAAATCAGCTTATTACAAATCCAGAAACATAGGTCCAAATGCACTTGTTAGTCCCAACCAGGGACCTATTGAATTGGTGGGAACTTGGTAAGTCAACACTTAGACAATTTCCATACAAGTTATACAGATTTCATCTAGTGGGGGCTAACAATTGGATTTAAGCCAGAGACTTTGTTTTTAGAAATATTGGTTCTCGCAAAAACATATACATGCACATTCATAACAGAAGAGAAAAGCAGCTTGGATAGTAAAGAAATCCTCAAGTATGTGGGCCAAGATACTAGTATCAACAGGTCTAATAAAAATATCAAGGTGGAGACTGGGGAAATTACCCTTTGGCTGGCATTAGAGGTGGATCATAGGGATGGAAATGGATACATTGGGGGAAGAAAAAGAAAAAAGTGCAGGAGGGTCTGCAGCTACCTGACTTCAGAGGCAAGGGAGCTGAAGGACTTCACAGGACTATGGGCCAGGCATTAGAAAAATGGTGTGGGAACAAACTACCACAAGATTTGTTAGATTTAATTACAAATTCAGGATGGAGTAAAAAGCTGTACCACAGTTATCTATAAATATCTAAAAGTCCATTCAGATGAATGATGATGGGGGGACTGAATGGACACTTGGCTATCATTGAGCACCCCAGAACCCCCACAGTTTTGTTAAAAATGGAACTTGGATGGATAGTCCTGAAAGTGGGGCCTTTCTGAAAAACTTTGCATAGGATTAAGGAAAGATCCACCCAGCCCAAGAATTTGAATAGCCAGTTCCCAATGTTGTAGGCTAGAGGTGGGCATGTAGCCATGAATCCATTTTTAAAGTGCCCCTAAGGCAATCTGGGCCATTTTTAGAGGGAAATCACCTGAAAATGGATAAGATCACACCAAAACTGCCCTCAAACAGTGCGGTTTTGGTAATTTCCCCCCATTATACCTGAGCCAAACATGAGCTGAAACAGAAACCAGAAGTAATGTCACATCACTTATCTTTTGGCAAAAACACCATGGTACAGCATGCTGGAGAAGTACAGGGCAGAAATTGCCTACCTCCCCCAATTTCCCACTGTCTTTCTAGGTTCTCGCCTTTACTTCCTCTGCCCTTGGACTCAGAGCTGACTACTCAATAGTAGATTGCAGTTCTCTGGAATGGCTGGATAGAGCTGGTAAGGTTATGCTGGAACCTAGCTCTGGGTGCAGTGGTGGACTTTATTAGGGACATAAGGCTTTCTCTTTGAATATACAACTCAAATATCTTGGCAAATGCAACAGCATGGTTCAACAGGAAGGCAGAGGGATCTGGCCCTGGAAATGTAGAATAGATACCACACTGAATTGTGCTAGGAAAGAGTTACAAGAAATTGTAGTAAAGCTAGATGAACCCTGGGTTACTTTCAGAACTGAAGCACACCATTCTAAGAAATGTGCATTCAGAAGGAATAAACAACTGCTGTCCAACCTCCAGCACAGTTACAGGATACAAAATAAAAGGAACAGAAAGCTTGATAACTCAGAGACTAGTTGGGTTGAAATAAAGGTAACTTTACCTTGGTTCAAATGAATAAACAGAAAGTTCAGGGTGGTTTCTTGCCCTTTGGTTGATTTTCATCTGGCTACCATAATAATATGGTACTAACCTCCCCCAAACATTTAGGGTGTTCAGGTAATGCCTGATCTTGCTGCCCTGCCTGGGAGGTGAGGCCACTAAGGCTGCTGATTTACCCATCCCAAGATACCCTCATGGATCAGTCAGCTGCATGGAAGCATGGCAATCAGGTGGAAATTTGCATGTTTCCATAGTTGCATGAGGAGGCAACTCATTTCATAATAGCATATGCATAATGAGGCCTTAGTGCCATCCAGAGGCATACTAACCATATTTCTTGCAACTTTCCATGCTGTTCCCTCTGGAACCAAGAGGCATAACTGAGCCAAGATGTCAGGGCAATGCCATGTACAATAGGTAGGGCACAATACACTGGGCCGTCTGTATCCACAGTGGTTTGGTTCTGAAACCCCCTGCAGATATCAAAAACTATGGATGGTAGAGTCCCATATTAATAAACAGGAGTAGCTATTTAAAATATGGCACCGCCATTTTAGGTATGGGTGCTGCCATTTTAGGGATGCAGCGATGATCCATTACTGCTCAAATCCATGGTTATTGAACCCACAGATATGGAGGGCTCACTGTATATATGTCCCAAGAACCAGACAATTCAAACTTGTGTGTGTGTCCTGCCTTTTTCCAAGCACAGGACCCAAGCTGGCTTACAACAAATTAAAACAAAGTACGGCTTTAAGACAAAAGTCTTAAAATTAAATAATTATATTAAAAATACATTTTAAACAGTTTAAAACACATTTAAGACATAATAAAAAAGTCCAAAGCATCTGTATAAGTAATATACAGATCACCCCTCCCTGTGTGCATGGTACCCATGGTTTCAGTTATCCATCATCTGAAAATATGGTCTCTCTAGGCATTTCCTAGGCCCTTCAGCTCCTCCTAGGTCCTCCTCCTAGGTCCATTTACCATAGAGTCATGCTGGAGATACCTAGAGAGATGGCCTGTAGGCATTTTCTAGGTCCTATTTTCTGTGAGGTTCGCTATTACTCGCAGTTTCACATAGTAGCAGTAAGTCTGGGAACATATCCCCTGTGGATACAGCAATTGCCCTGTACAAATTTATGGCTATAACTGTTAGTTCATACAGAATGTGCAGCATGTGCATGCATGTCCATGTCCATGGTGACTGTGCCTTGGCCCTTCTATGATTGGCAGCCAGTGGTCAAAATGTGGTTAATGCACCCCACCAGATGAGGGTAGGTAATTCACCCTGCCATTATGGAACAAGGCCCAATGCTGTCTCAGAGTATGTTGGTAGCTTCTGTAATATATAATATATGTTATGGGATCCTGTGTCATTTTGCTATCTAGAATTGTGAGGGTAGAAAACAAAGTGTATATTACAAACTTTGCAGATTTATTGAAGTGCTACAAGAGAAATATTTTAAAGTATGTAACATTGTAGATACAATATACAGTAGTTGAAAATATCTTCAAACAAAATAAAGAGGAGAGAAGATAAAACAGAAAACGCAATGGAATAGAACATTGGAAGTGAAATTGGCATTTCAGGATTCCCATTTGTACCAGCTGTATAGCTGGTTTCCCCTCTGCACCTGATAATCAAACTTTAGACTCAAAACATAGCAAGTTAGGTTATTCTAGAGTAATTACCATATTCCAAAAAAGAAAGCATGGCTCCTGTTCCAAGCCACATGTGTGCTGGAAAAAGCAATTCTTAGAATGATCAAGTCTGTCTGTCTTTCTTTCTTTCTTTCCTTCCTTCAGCTGAGATGCAATAGGGAATCTGTAGAAATTTTGGCAGCTGACCTAAATTGTGGTTTGGAACTGGTCCCATTCCAGGTCTCTGCCAAACATTTCAGATAGGTTTTTTGCTTAAAAAAAACAAATCCTTTCTTTTCATGTTGGCATTTTATTTTACTGAGTTAAGGTTTTTTAGTCCTGATATGATTTGTCATTATAATGGGGTTTTTATATACAGAGTTGTTTGATGGTAGGTGAAATATAGGCCAAGTTTTGGGGATGAATATGTTAATGGTATGGTGGGGTTCCAGAAAAAAATAAAATACTGTGAAGTCAAACTTGTGTTTAGTTTTTTTTTTCTTGTGTGTTAGTTGATATAAACTTTATTTCCCTAGCAAGGGGAATTTCAATTAAGTAGTTTGTGAAAGGTAAAAGAAATGACTCCCAAGAAAAGGCTTTAACAGTTAGATATCTCTTGATCATTGTCCTTATCAAAGGGGGTTTTGTTCCCTCTCTTTGATTCATCCTAGTGTCACAGGGCTTGTCTACATTGGCCAAATAAAACGATCTCACCTCATTTTCACAGTGAGCTCATTTTCACAGTGAGCTGTCTAGATAACATATGGCTTGAATCTATGTCCTTTCAGTGCCTTAGGGCTTTAATACAGACTAAAAAGAGTTGGGATTTACTCTGGATGTCAGGGGAATATCTGGACATTTACACATGTGTGTGTGTACTGCGCTCCATAGTGATGTTGGTGTGGGGCTGTGGGGAGGAGTTTAGGCAGGTAGGCAGAAGAAGTCGGGAGAAGGCTCCCTGGGCCAAGTGATCAGCTGGCCTTTCCCACTAGGAAATGCCTCTTTTTCTGTTTCAATGTCACTTTTTAGCAGTCCCTTCTTTGCCATTGATTTTGCATATTGGATAAGCACATAACCCATATTGATTGGCATGCAGACATACGTACATTTGTATGCATGGGTAAAAAAAATGGAGTGAGCATGACTATGTGGCTGCAGATACTGTGATTTATCAGACTGAGGTGAGTTCAAAGGGGAGAACTGTGTGGACAGTGCTCCTGAACTCACTTTGTAGTGTGTGCCCATCATATGGACTAGTCCGTGGTTGCTGCAGACCAGGGAAACCCAAAGGTAAGACAAATTTTTCCTGTTGGTGTAGATGAGCCCACAGTCTAGCATGCTAAAGAAATGAAACTGAGATTGAAGTTTTCTAGATCTCTCCTACTACAAAGTTAAATTTCAAGGACTTCCATTCAGCTTTAAGTCAGTAGTAGACATGCTCCAGAGGTTGGATGGCTGTACCACCCCATTTTTGGCTTTTGTGAAACTCTGGAGGATGCAGCCCTTTGTTTCTGGTCACTTTTCAGGCAATTTGGGGGAGAAGTTGGCTGTTTTGGGGTAGGGAACTCCCCAAACATCATTCTATAGCCTTGTAAAGGGGTTTCAAAGAATTTATGTGTGTGTGTTTTAGCCACCCTCGACTTTTCATCTCATCTTTTTGTGGGGCAGGGCGGATGCCTGAGCGTACCACTGGACCGCAAAAGGGCTGTGTGTGGCTTGCACAATTCCTACTGCTTTTTTGTGGCTACAGTTGATATGGTTACTGGAAGAAAAGACAAAATGGTTTCTTATAAGAAAAGGCAGTCAGCAGAATTAAGGGTCAGGTTTAGCATTTACCCAGTGGTATAGCTGAGCATACATCTTTCCTTTCTTTTAAGGATGTGTGAACCAACCACAAAATTTGATTTGGACTATAGTCCTCCAGTTTGGAAAGCAGCCTGATTTGATATGAACCAATTCAAAGGGTACCCAATTGGGCTTTGATCAGGATGGTAATTCAGAAATCCAGATTTTCTGGTCTCCCACTGCTATAACTTCTTCCTGTTTGTCAGAATTATACGACATTTTGCAGATATAGTAGTTTATTAGGACGGGTTGCTCTACAACGTTTTTAATACGCTTTAATTTTTTAATGAAAGGGAACTGTCACTACCTTTTGTATTTTGTGATGAAACTGATTTAAATTTACATGGATAGTAGCCCCATCTAAGAGGATCAGCCCTGCTATAGATGACTAGGCATACATATAGATGAATAGGTATAGTTTTCTTCACGGGCAGCCTTTATAATCTGGGACTTACGGAGGTGTTATTGACCTGTGTTTTAGTTTCCTTCACATGGACCTTTTTTGACACTTCATATGAAAATAGCATATATCATAAAGGTATCCATAGGGTAGAAACCTGAAAAACAAAAACAGAATAGGTACAGGAGCTAAGGAGTGAAAAATATCCTAAGACTTTGCTTTCTGCTCAGTTAGCATCCAAATCATAGGAAGTACAATATAGGACAGGGAACAGAACAGAGTTGGGTGATAAAGGTGGAGAAAATATAGTGGCAAAGAGTCTGAAGAACTTGAATATCCAGCGTTTTCTATGTAAAGATCAGAGTAAGCAGCCGATGCAAACATTTAGGGATGTAATTCTCGTTAATTTTGTTCTTGAAGGAAGCAACAAATAATTTTAACAATTTTCTTCCTCTATGAGAAAGTTTTTAAAAATTGCTTTTTTGAAGACTACTCATAGTTTGGGACATCTTGTTGTGTACCTTCAACTCATTTCTAACTTATGGTGACCCTAAGGCAAACCTATCATGGGGTTTCTTTGGCAGAATTTATTCAGAGAGGGTTTGCCCTTACCTTTCTCTGAGGCTGAGAGTAAGACTTGCCCAACATCACCCAGTGAGTTTTCATGGCCAGACACGGATTTGAATCCTGGTCTCTCTGTGTCCTAGTCCAACACTCAATCAACTACACCGTGCTGACTATCAGTTTAGGACTTACTCTTCACAAAATTCACTAGTAGTGAGTTTTTGCACAATAAGCAGAATTTTTTGCAGTTCAAACTGCAATTTTGTGCAGAAATATTATTTTTTGGACAGGAAGTGGTGTTTCCATGTGCAGAAGAAACTACAATTGAGGATTTATTCTGTGAAAATTCACATTTTTTTTGCACATAAAACGGCATTTGTGCAGAAAATGTTTTGTGTGAAAAAAAATCCATGTGTGAATTTTGCTAAGAATAAATCCCAAACTGTGAAGAATTTTATCAGTCCAAAATTCTCCTCATCAGGGTTTCCCAACCCTTGAGAAACATGTTTTTCAACTATTTAAAAAATATTTCTAAACAAACTTTCCATCCCTAGCAAACACCTTTCTAGGTTCTGCAGGCTGCACTAAAACACATTTGACATCCTTGCTCTTCGGAGAAATAAGTAACTGACAACCATTGAACACTGGATCAGTCCTGCAAATATATTGCACCAATATTCCTCTGCCATAGCACTGGGGATTGGAGACTTTCAGTAAAACTGTTCACTATGATTAGAATATAGATTAGAATTATACCCCCTTCTTTCCCTTCCACATCTTCCAAACCTGTTTTATTCCTGAGAGGTACAGGTAGGAGAGAAATGTATCAGTTTTTGCAGACATACTATCTGTGTCTCTCCTTCCTCTGAATCCAAAGTATTAATTAATCTTCTGGTATTAATGAATTTTATCAAGTATTCAAATTTGTATTCAGCCTATTTTGATTTATCTCCTAAGTCTGTCTTATATTTGAGATTTGGAGAATTGTCTGAATCTGAAGCATGTTTTATTTTCTGTCATGTAAGTGGATGACTGCTGTTTCCTTCCATAGGAGAAGAAAAGTGCTGCACACGGGTAAGGATGGGAAGGCAAACCTTGCTTCTCCCTTACTAAATGAGCTCCCTCTACATACTTCTTGCCATGTACAGACCTCTTACACATACCTTGCATTTAAAAATTATACATTTTTTTCTCATTTTGCATAATAGACCAGGCTTTTACTGAGCAGCTGGGACAATATAGAACAGTCATAAACATTTTAACTATTGAAGGAGAGTACTCAGTAAGAGGTGGCTGGTAAAACAAGGCAATATCTACAAGAAAAATGAAAATTCAATTTGGTCAGCAGAAACCTCACACAGAGCTTAGGGAGCGAAAGGTAGGGAAGCATTTGGTACTGTTGACTAAATGCAAGTGAGAGTAGTAAGAATACTGAAGAGGATGATGTACCGAATGACCCTAGGAAGCAACTCAGAGAAAGGAGTCTCAAAAGATAGAATGTGTGAAGAAGACAGCAGAGTCTCAGCTTTGGAGAAAAGGTGAGATATATGTAAAGAAAGAAAAAAAGATAGAAAAGAAGCAGTGTTCTGAGAAATAAGGGTTTATGGGAGAAGACATGGACCAAGAATGTGATATGTAGTTGTTCGTGGGCTGTGGGAAACTGAATTAACATAACACAGAGAACCGTCCATTACAGTTCTCTCAGACGTTGTCTATACGAGGCAAAAAGAAGCAGATTGCTCCGCAGTAAGGGCAATTCTCAGCAGCTGCGATTTGTCTTAATGCTTTTTTTTAGGTTTTTTTTTTTTAGGTAGATCACAGGCATGCAGAGGTATCCATGTTTGCTGTGCAAATGGGCATGCCTGCAAATCAAGATGGTGGCTGTGAGTGAATTACTCTCATTTTTATTCTTGCCAGTTGCCACCACCGAACAGTATTTTTATATATATATAAAAAAGCATATCTAAGGTGTGGAAATGCGATATTTCACCTGAACAGAAAAGCAAAACCCCTGTTTTATCACATTAGTGCTCACTTGCTAAGGCAAAACAAAACCATGGCAGTTCCAGGCACTTGTCTTGTTAGCAAGCCCCGCCCCCACGCTTGTCCAGCAAATCAGCTTTCAGCTTCTGCTCCTTTGGGAAAGTGAATCAAATTAAAGTGCTTGTCCCGATGAGTAGTAATGTGCATTTCTCCCTGCTGCTTTTAAAAAACTCTGGGTTTTTGGTGTTTTTGGCCCAGCGATCATATCCTGCGATATGATGCAGGATGCCATTAAGACAGGTCGTATTTTCCTCACATTCCATGAGGAGTATTTTTGCTGTTTAGACAACCCCTTAAGGAAGAGGTATTCCTTGTATTCGTTTTTTTTCAGGCAAGTCTGAAATTATAGCATACGTCTTGAATATCTCAATAGCTATTCATAGGACAGTTGCCTTATATGTGATAGTGTTATTATGCATCAGCTCTATTCCTTTGACAAATCCCATCTATTTTTTAATGACAGGCCACATTCTCTTGGAATCTTCCAGAAAGTTCTCTCACACACTCCACTGTAAAATGAACAGCAGCTTCTCTAGTGTTTGGTAGCTCTGTGTGTATAGCTTCCATTAACTTAAGAGGGGTTTGCACAGGAGAACATCCTGGTGTCTTATGATTGTTTAAAAAGTCCTACCCATTGTCTAATATACAGGCTGTTCCCTGTGTTTATGCATGAAAATTGAATTACAAACACACACAGATGTGAATGTATAAACCATCTGTTTAAAGTAACTGTGACGCATGACTATAATTACATACTATTTACTATGCATCTAAGGATCCTATCATGGGTCTTGCCTGACTTATAAGTTTATGATTTATAAAATGGTTTATGTATTTATGAGTAATATGTCTCTTTTATACTTTCTTATGGGTGCCAAAAGTCCTTTTTAAACAAAAGATGGAGAAAATCCTCTTTTCCTTGCCTTATAAGAAGTTGGCTTCTGAATATTGAAATCTGAAAGGGTTGGTGTGACAGATCCCCTTTCCAGGGTGCTCCAACCCTGGGTTCCTGTCACTCACCTTGCCCTTTCCCCACTCTTAATCCCTTCCTGGATTGTGTACTTGAGCTTCATGGTGATCCCTGTTGTGAACCAGTGGCTGTGTAGTCTTGTGGGCTCGTTGTGGTAAGTGTGACCTAACTCTTTATCAGGATTGATAGAGATGGCCAGAGACAGTTTTTAAAAAGAGTAACAAGTGGAAGTTTATTAAGACACAGTAAACTGACATTGGAGATTTTCAGATGGGCTCAATATTCCGTGGCAGGCATGGAACAGGGTCGAGAAAGGGTCTCCCTTTTGGACGACGTTGACACCTTACATCCTGCTCCCATCCTGCTCCCAGAATATTCTATTCACGATGAAACATTGTGAACAGACCACCCGTTCCATGTCTGTCACGGAATCAGGGGTGTGGGAAAAGGAGCCCCGTCCCTGTTGTGAGATGACAGCCGCGGGGGGGGATGTCCGTTTCCAGCATTTCTGGGCATGATCAGGATATCCAGGTAAGTGGCACCCTTCCCTCCCCCCCGTCCCCAGGTTACTTATATTTTTTTCCGTGTGTTTTACTGCTTTGTTTTCAGTTTTGACCTTTGGGTTTTTTTATTTTTAAATTTGCCACGTGCCCGTTCTTTCATGAGAATGGATGGGATTTCATTTGCCAGTAGTAAATTCAGCCTTACGAAGGCTGCATTTACAACCGGCCAGCGAGGGGAGGGGGAGTATGTTCCTGCCACGGAATGAAGGTAAGGGTGTGAACATTTTTCTTCTATTCTGTGGCAGGAACGGGAATGGAGGTGGCGGGGCAGGAACGGGGTATTTAGCCCCGTCTGAAAATGTCTATTAAGCCCTGAACATTCAGTTCATTCACAGCTCCCCAAACAAGAGTCAGTTCTCCCCTCCGACTGACTGTCCTGTCCCTACCATAGCTCTTCCCTGTCTACCTCATCTGCGCCTACCTCTAGGCCATCTTTTCCCTATCCACCCTCTGATAGAGACAAAGCTTCTGTTTTGTAACATTTCTTTCCTGCAGCCCCCCTTCACAGCATTTCCTGAGCTGTAATTGGCTGCCTTCAGCCAGGCTTGTCCAACTCCTCCTTCACAGTTGGTCTTTCTTTCTTTCTTTCTTTCTTTCTTTCTTTCTTTCTTTCTTTCTAGCAGTGTTATCAGTGTATCAGTGAGCTTTCAATAGCATCTGAAACACATTGTTGACAACATGTATGGAGACAGGGAAGCACAGGCTTTTCTTTATATATGTATTTTTTGCCTCGTTTTAATGGCTCCTTAATTCTATAGCAAACAGAAGTAAGTAACTACTTTATGGTTAAAGGTGCAGTCTATTTGGAAGAAGCAGAATTGTTGGTTAGGGCTTGTGTGTGCATATATGTGCCTTCAAGTCACCTGCCAACTTATGGAAACCCTATGAATTTCTTAGGGTTTTCTTAAGTAAGGAATACTCAGGTGGTTTTGCCAGTTCCTTCCTCTGAAATACAGTCTACAGCACCTGGTATTCATTGGTGCTTTCCCATCTAAATACTAACCAGAGCTGACCCTGCTTAGCTTCCAAGAGCAGATGGGATCCGGTGTCTTTAGTTTATTTAGGGCTCTTAACTAGGACTGATTGCTCTTCTCCCCCTTCCTCTCTCTGTCCTCCCAGAACAGAGGAGACTGAGAAGATAGATTTAACTAGTCCAGTGGTACAAGTTGAGAGTGAATTTTGGGAGATGGTTATAAACAGTAATGAAAAGAATTGTTCCATGTTTGATGAGGTTTTGTCTCCTTATCCTTACAATCTACAAAGTATCCCAGAGACTTGCCTTTTACAACAAAAAGCTACAATAGACAAAACAATGATTTACCAATCCTGTTTAATCTGAAAGGGCAACAGAAAAAAAGTGGGGTGGGAGACTGATATACAGAGAAACGTCCTTTTCCTCCACATCAAGTTTTACTGATAATGACATTTCTGAAGATACAGCCTACATGGTATGAATCATGTTAGACCATAACACTTTTCAAAGGATATTCTGGAATGGTTTAAGGGTCATATCTAGCTGGAGCAGAAAGCAGGCACAAGTCCAAAGGTTTCTGTGGAATTACACATGCTTGTTTGAAGAGATGAATATTCAGCAGATCTTTTGAAGTTCAGAATGGGTAATGTAATACCTTCCTTGGGCCAACTGTTTGCTGGCAGAGAATCATGCAAGTTTTCAACCTGTATAGACTTCTTCATCAGGCAGTCTAGAAAGGCAGAGAGGGGTTTCAGCTTTTAGGCAGTGTTATAAACCAATGCTTGATTATATTTGGAGCCTTGCCAAGTCTTTTTGGCTGGATAAAAATAGTAAAATTGTACTTTTTATTAGTATTATAATGTTGTGGGCAAGCTTTTGAGACATATAAGAATGTCTGGTGGCTTCCATGTCAGTGGGACTCTGGGGTTTAGTCCAAACTTAAAAGGAGCTTTCTAAGGTGTTGAACTCTGTTCAACTCTTTCTAAGGTGTTGAACTCTAAGGTGTTGAACTCTGCCCATCCCCTTGGGTAGCTCCTTTAGGGCTTAGATTAAGCCTAACATGTATTCACTGTTCCACTGACATGGAACCACATCACTGGGAAGCCATCAGCTATTCCTATATGTCTCAGAAGCTTGCTGCAGAAGGATAGACTATGGATTGGTTGTGGATGGGGGAGAACTGGGTGACACCTGGTGGTAGTAGATGACCAATCAAGGTGAACCCTGGCTTGGACCAGGAACAAATTTGCAAAAGAAATGTGCTTTGAGGAAAAAATGGGAAGGGAAGGAAGAGGAGAACAAGGTATGGAGGTGAAGTAGGAAAACGAGACAGAGGGAAAGACACAGGAACTTAAAGATGTTTAGGTGTTGTTTTTTTTTACATAGTAATTTCAGGTGTTTCCCAAGATATTTTTCTACTTGAGTCAAAGGACAAGATGGTCCCCTTGCCTCATACAGAAACCACCTGAATTGGTAGCTCAACTGATAATGGTGCTATTGTGCATTTCATTGCTCAGAGTAATATCATCCCTGCCCACGTGCATTACCTGTATGAACTGAGGCTTTGGAAAATTACAAAGGGCAACACATCCAGAGGCAAAAAGGGAAAGGTTGGGGGACTGGACACGGTAATACCTTTGTAGCACCTTATAGAGTTTGTCCTAATGTTCTAGAGAGGTTTTTTTTGAAAAAACAACAACCCCTGAAGAGGGAAGATGTTTTGGCCGATGGGAAAATGAAGCAGAGTCAGGAAAAATATGATAAAAAGGAAAACATGAGATTAAATTCGTAGTTAAAAGAATCCTTCTCCCAATGGGAATAGAAACTTACATGGAGCAATTCGCAGAGAAGAAAAATGATACCGTAACTTCTCAGCTAGGATCAATAGGAAACAAAGTGATCTGATGTTGAAAGCAATAAAGTTTTGTTGGAATTTGGCCGGGACTTGTGCCAAATTGAACTTATTTGAAGGTAGATATTATAGATGGATTTTACCATGAAGAGCGGCTTGTGAATTAATGTATTTATATATTAAATGATGTATATAATCTCTGTTTTAATTCTGTTTCCAGTTAATTTGCCCAAAGAAGAGGAAAAATCTTTTCCTGAATATATGTTGTTATCAAGTAGTCAAATGGATGTATGTGCTAGATGGGCATTCTTGCCAAAGGCATAGACCCCTCTGTATAAGGGATTATTCTTCTATGTGTGTTTATAACTTTGTTTTTGAGATATTAGAAAGGCATCCACCACAATTGAACAGATGCTGTTAACATGTGCGGTTGGCCCTCAAGATTTGTTGGGGTTAGGGGCATAGGACTTCCACAAAAATGGAAAAACCATGAATACTTCTAGGCCTCCCCAAACCATATGTAACTCACACAAAAAGTACACTCCACAGATTCAATCCACCATGGATGTCTTTGAGGCAGCAGAGTTCCTTTTCAAGGCAGAAGCAGGTGGCTGGTGGGGCATGCTGCTACCTCTGTTGCTGCCGAACACCATTTTTATAAGGAATTACAAGCCTCGCCAAACATTTGCAGTATCTCTCAGCCTTGTGAGGCTTGTAATCCCTATTAAAAATGGCATAGGGCAGCAGTGGAGGCAATAGCAAATAATCCATGAATAATCAAATTCATAAAAGTTAAACCTGCGACTTTGAAAAGCCAACTGTATTTCTTTTCTACAATTTAATCTTGAAAAGCTCAAAAAGGGGGCCTATGAAGTTTGCTATGAATTTTCTTGCCTGTGGAAATCTCTCCCCCCCCCCCCCCCCGCCAACTGCACTTTCCAAGGAATATCTTTGCTGGAGTTTACTGTCATGCAAGGCAAGCAGCATTTACCCCAATACGACTTAGCGAGTTTTCTCAGTGTATACTGTGCCTGCGTTGAGCCAGCTCAGAAACACAAGGAAGCTGTACAGATGAACAACTGTCCATGTAGCCCTGATTTATGACTTAAGTGTTTGCAACTGTACAGTAGAGTAAAAAAAGCCAGAAGAACACATAAGTGAATCATTTTGACAACAGACACTATTCTGACAGCAGCTGATCTTCAGTTTGAGAACTCAAATTCTTCCTGCTCATACTTGATACTCATCACCGTTGAAGTAACTGCAGATTTGGCTTGGGGAGGAGATAATGAATCATGTTTTATAACAGAACAGACATGGGCTGCAGAAGGAATAAGACACAGTGTGGTATTTTTTCCTTTTAAGAAAACCCCAAGAGACAAATGTACAGTAAAAATGTTGAGTTATCCTTTAGAAGTACCTTGGCCCAGGCCATAGAAAACAAAGAAAAGATCAGAGCTTCTTCATTACTTAGTTTTATGATTCACATTCTTCTTTCCCCTTTGATTCTCTCCACTTTTTGACATCTCTAATTAGGCCATATGATCTGCTACGGAGGACAGTGGCACCTGGGCTTCTGTGTCATGTGGTGGACCAAACCAGTAATTAGTGATAGGGCTTATTGAAGGGTGAAGCCATGTGTTCTGTGTTTAAGGAAGGAATTCCAGTAGTAAAATTTTATTTTTAAAAGTAAATGGTGCAAAGCTAGGTTAGGGTAGACTGGCAGAGGAGGCTTACAAATCTGGAGATGCTATTATTGCTGCTCCTGCTCCTCCTTCTCCTTCTCCTCTTCCTCTTAGCAGAGTTGCTACCATCTTTTTTTTTTTTTTGTCACTGGCTTTTATTTACTGGTAGTAAACCTATTCATGTGAGGAACATTTACAAAGTGCTTAAATGTAAAGGACACAAAATGAACTTAAACCCATTTAAATGGGAGAACGGGCTTGTAGGGGTGTACTGTTAAACCGTAGCTTAGAGCTGTGAGACTGAGGGCTTATCTACACTGGCCAGAATACTCATGCTCCAGCTGGAGCATTCGGCCCTGGGCCTGCAGCATCCCGCTCCCACTGTTACCTGCTCTTGCGGCAATGAGGGGTATCCTTACACCCACAGCCTACGCATGAACTGGTGCTTCTCTTCCCTGTGCTGGTTGCATCTTCTGAGGCTGGGCGCCTTACGGTGACCTCAGCAGACATGACACATGACCCGGCCAGGAAACGGCTGTGCCGGCCACTGCGCAAGGTGTGTATGCAGACACCCTCCCCCATTGTAATGGAACTCACTATTTTCTCCAGAAAAACTGCAGCAAATGTTAAAGTTTTTTTCACCATATGTCCGGTTTGTTTTGAGGGGTATTTGTCCCAGATTCTTGTTGGAACTGCCCAGACGTTGTCTGGACTGTTCAGAGTACAAATGGGGCAAAACCCCTGCATCATCCAGACTTCTGGGTGCAGGAATGGGGGGAGGCCGTTTCATTTGGCCAGTCTAGACAAGGCCTCAGCTACTACTAGCCTCAAGCACAGTCTGAGCACTGCAGTGAGATATTAACACACATTGGCTGCTGTCTTAAATTAATCACTGCTTGCTGTGTTTTCTTCGCCCAATCAAACGGTGGTTAATCTTAGCTTCAAGTAGCTGAAACAAAATAGCTTCAACCCATAGTTTATGAAGCTATCTTGTTTGAACTACCCCAACTCAGATAAGCCACAGTTAGGGCTTGGGAGATGCCCTTAACTATAATTATGTAAAACAGAAGCAAAAGCTTCTGATCTCCTCATGGCTGTGCCAGAAGTGAGGAGACCATATGCCTTGTTCTCCTGATGCTAAACCACAGGTTAGTATTATGTCCAAAAAGCAATCAATAAAACATGTACTTATTTTTTTTACTGTCAGAATCAATGTGAATTAATAGTCCGTAATGTTTATTTCCTGTATTTAATTTAGACTATGGATGGGAAACATATGGCTTTCCAGATGTTACTGGATTGCAACTACTCTCCTCCCTCAACATTATCTTATGTGGCTGGGGCTGATAGAAATTGCAATCCAGCAACATCTAGAGGGCCACACACTCCTCAGCCATGGTGTAGATAACATTTGCCCCACCCTTCAACATCATTGTACTCAATGGTTATTGGATTATTCTTGATTAGCAGTTTTAGTTTGTGAGTATCTTTGTGTGTTTTAAATGGAGTTCACTGAGTCCATCTTTGACTTTATTTTGGTTGGAAATTTAGACTTGCATTTAAAAAAAACAGCTGTAATGCATAGACCTGTAGAACTGCCATGGCTAAATATTTTTGTTCGCACAAGGAAGTCCTGGGCCAGGTATTCTAAAAGCTCCTGCTACAGTTTACACAAATATTATCCTTTCTAAAGTATACTAAAAAGTAACATTAGCATGAAACGAGTCACATGTTTCCTTTGGCAGAACTTTATCTGGGTTCAGTCTCCTTTTAAGATTTGCCACTGATCGCCCTTTCTCCCCAATTTTTCAATTCCCCTCAGCTGCAGATCTGTCACAAGGGAGAAACTGTGTCTGATTGTATGAAAGGTTATTAATGCCTTCTCTGTATTCCAAATATCTCTTCCGAAGCAGAGGGAAAATTTCCAAATCTGACTTCATAGTATAATTTCTTACTAGTACAAAATGGAGATTGATAATACATTTTTCTTTCTACCTTTCCTCCTCACAGAACAAGGAAGTGACATGCAAACGAGAGAAGTGTCCACTACTTTCAAAGGACTGTGCTTTGGTCATTAAGCAGAGGGGAACGTGCTGTGAGCGATGCAAAGGTGCAGTGGCTTTCATACTTCTCTCACATTTTTCTTAACATTAATTTTACTGTGTCTAAACGATATAGTTTTCTTGCCTACACACAGATATAGATACACAGAGAGAGACCTGAAAACACTCCAGTGGGGTAAATACATGAATGGTAAATAAGTACATTCATGGTTGTTAGAGTAGGGCTGCTGCCACACTGCAGAAATAATGCAGTTTGATACCACTTTAATTATCATGTTTCCATCCTATGGAATCCTGGAATTTGTAGTTTGTTGTGGCACCAGAGCTCTCTGACAGAGAAGGCTAAATATCTCACAAAACTACAAATCCTATAATTCCACAGCATTGTGCCATGGCAGTTAAAGTGGTGTCAAACTGCATTGTTTCTGTAGTGTGGCAGCACCCAAGCCCTTGCGTATGGTGTTACTATTAACTGGGTTTTCTCAGTGTGCTTTTTCTCTTCTACTATAGGATTAAACAACAGGTGCAGATATAACTCTTAATTGTTGCTTAACCATGATTTAAAGGTTTCCATCAGTCTTCATAACTGCATGCTTCCTCCCTTCAGCCACTTTCTTCCCTGTCCTGTACCCTTCTCTTACCCCTTAGACGTGAATAAGGATGTTGGTGCTGGCAGCAGAAACCAATAAGTTCTCTGTTAGTCAGAGAGGTTGTCTAAATGGTCAAAATAACCCTCACGGAAATCACAGGGAATACAACCTGTCTAAATGGGATCCTGCGACGTATTGTGAAGGAGGGGGGCAAAAAAGGTCAAAAACCTCAGGAGAATAGCATCCGCGGCCTTTTCTGACTTAAAAAAAAAACATCAAGGGGGTGCACATTCTCCCTCGTTAGGACAGCGATTTGATATGAGTTGCTGTCGTATAACACAGGAAGCATGACCCTGATTGGAAGGGGCGGGGCTTGCTGACAGGGATGGGAGAAAGGAGGCGAGCTCTCTTCTCCTCCTCTTCTTCCTTCCCTGTTCACGCTCTGCCACAGGTCCGGTTTAAGGCACCGGCAGCGTCAGCATCTGCAGGGGGCCCCATCATTATGGGGGTCCCGTAGTAACCCTCCTCCTCTTGCAAAAACATTATTAGTAATAATCTGAATATCCTGTACTGTGAATAGCTTAGATTGGGTTAGGTTACATTGACCTGAGATAAACATATGCCCCCCCCCCAAAATAAAAGTGTTGCAGGAAAATCCCTTAAACTGTTCCTGTCTGCCACCACCAATGCTGCCTGCACAGGAATGGGAGAAGGGAGGTGAGCTCTCTCCTCCTCCTCTTCGTTCCCTGTTTACCACCCCCCTGGGTGTCATCTAGCATGTGAAGCTTCTGGGGGCTTCTGGGGGCAAAAAGACCGTTAAGACAAGTCGCAGCTGCTGCAACTTTCTTTTACTGCGAGGCATTACAGTTTTTTGGGCTCGTGTACATGAGCCCAGAGTTTCAGCTTCAGATCCTGATTTCAAAATCTGAATAAGCAGTAGAACTGGTTACCTTTAACCACAGTCATTCTCTTATATTCTTTACATCTTCACTGTGTTGAGGTACACTCATGTGCTCTTCTACTGTGGTAAAAATGGAAGTTGAAAAGTTGCAAGGAGGGTGGATGAGATCCTGCAGCCTGATACTGACCTCTTTGCTACAATTAAGAAAGGCCCCACCTGTAATATCTGGACCAGCCTTTTGAGTTTGCAGAACACATACTATGATGGTGGCAAACTGACTGAAAAGTGACTTGCCCATGTAAGCCTTTTTTTATCCTGGCCATGACGAGAACCCTGCCAGCAGCTCCTGACCTTGGATCCCCAGTTGCATGGCTAGATTATAAGGGGCTGAAGGAAAATTTCATTTGGCAGGTCAGAATTCTTATTTGGGGAAGGCAATGCCCTCATTTAGCAACCTTCCCCTGGTAGTTGCACCTCTGATGTGAGTAATTTATTGAGTAGTTTGCTTAATCAGGGATAGCCTGCAAAGCGAGAAAAAGGAAACAAAAAAGAAAAACAATATAATAAAAACAGTTTTTGTAAATAGTTGATGAGTCAACAGGTCAACATCATGCAGGAAATACTGCCTGGTTGTTGCATCAAGCAAGTTGGCAGCCTGGGCAGTGCCTTTTGCCACTGATGACTGCCTGCCTTTCTGTTTGATGAGCCTGCCAAGTTAGGGTCTACTGCCGAGTTTCTAGTTGGCTAGTGCAGAGCTAAGGGCAAGCTGCTTTTACTTCTGCCATTGCTAACAAAAGATACCATTGGGGAAGGGAATGTTTGAGAGTAGGGAAAGGTGATGCACTCATTTGATGACATTCTTGGCTCCATGAAATATTTAACAGTAGTCAAATAATAGGTGGTCAGCTGGCAACATTCGACTGATGAATTGATTGGTGTCCTGATCCTACTACTTCTCTCTGCTCCCAAATGGCCAACTAAATGAACTAGATTGTGTGATTATGGCTTGCTAAATTGGACTTTGTGAAATGGCTTGCTAAATTAATGTTAATCCTCAACTAAATTCACTGAACATTTGAAGTACTATGCTTGGCATTTAGAAGCAAGAATGTATCATTAAAAAAAGACAGAGAAAGTATGATAGTACACATTAAATCTTGTTTTAAGTTAATAATTCTATCTTTTGTGTGTGTGTGTGTGTGTATGTACATGTGCCTTCAAGTTGCCTGTTGACTCATGGCAACACCATGAATTTTATAGGGTTTTCTTAGGCAAGAAATACTTAGAGGTGCTTTTGCCAGTTCCTTTATTTGAAATGTAGCCTATAGCACCTGGTATTTGTTGGCAGTCTCCCATCCAAGTACTAGCCAGGTTTGACCCTGCTTAGCTTCCAAGATCATGTGGAAGATCTTAACGCAAGATCTTCCAAGATCTTAACGCAAATACGCAAATTATACATTCACAGTAATAATAGTAATGTAAATATATGTAAACTCTGTAATCATTTCCATAAACAACATAAATATATTTGACTAGTGAGGATTACCAAAACATCTAGCCCTGCTTGTTGAAAGATGTGGTAAGATAGGGACATTTGTGCACATGTGGGTTGACAGTCCACTGGTCCACTCTTATTGGACTTCGATTCTGGAAATTATATCAACAATTACTGGGCAAGACATACAGTAGCACCCCCATATCTGCTGATTCACCAGCCATGGATTCAATTATACATGTTTGGTGATGGCAGGGGGAGGGATCTCACCTCCCCTGTCCCTTCCCCTGGGAGGGCTCCTGTCACCGCAATGGCGATTGTGGAGCCGAAGGGACTGGGATGAGCGAACTGTTCTCATCCCCTTCCCCCTTCACCCCTGCGATCGCTGCCATGGCAGAGGAGTGAACTGTCCTCGTCCTCTTCCTCCCCTTCACCCCTGTGATCACTGCTGCAACGGGGCCATGGGGAAAGGGGAGGAGGAGCGATCTGGCCTTGTCCCCTTCTCCCCCTTGTCCCCGCAATCACCGCCGAGGCGGGGCCATGGCAGGGGTGAAGGGGAAAGGGGGCGGAGGAGCGAACTCACCCCCCTTTCCCCCAAGATGGCTCCCTGGGATGGTGGCGTTCACTATTATCTGCAGCATTCGCCATCTGTGCCCCCCCCCCGAAACTAATCCCCTGCAGATGCAGGGGTGTTACTGTGTTTCCACTCCAGCATTACTCCTGCTCTCGCTTTTTATAGATGAGCACAAATCATTAAAACATAAGGAGTTAATCTCATTTTTGCTTGCCATCACTAGAATAGAAATTGCCCCAAATTGGAAAAGAGGTGAACATTCCCTAACTAAATGGTGGGCCAGATTCTGGGAAGTATGGTTGTTGGAAAAGTTAACTGACAGCATAAGACAACTGTCCAGACAAGAGGGCTCTATACCCTTCAGTGAAAGTTGACTGCCTCTCATAAAGTTCATTAACTCTGATACTTGCACCCAAGACCCTCCTCAGCACCACTGATCACTGTGGAAAGACATGGTACATGATTCTGGTTAGCCTGTATATTGACTCTCTCTTGGAAAGAAAACTGATTGACCAACAATGCCACTTAAGTAGATCATAGTAGTTTGCTCATTTCTGTTCCTTTTTGAGTTGTATTGTTATGGCACGTTTGACAGTTCCTTACTGTAATGTTAATACCTCTGTGTTGTAATAAAATTTATTTTAAAAAGAATATATATATATATATATATATGAGAATAACATGCATTACAGTAAAACCCCATGTTCTATGGCCTTGTTGTTATCCATTTATTTCAAGTGTGTAATAACACATTATTCTAAACACCACTGCTTTTGCAATCTTTTTGTCTTACAATCTGACAGACTAATTTAATTTAATTAATTGCACTGTTTGTGAAATGTGCTACATCTCTGTAAAACTCTTAAGAGGTAGCTGAAATGTATTCCAGACATGGACAGAGTAACCTTAAGAGGAGAGAATGTTAAGATGTGTTAATGTGGTACTCGAAACATCCCATCCAATTTAAATATAATACTTTATATATTTATATATACAATATATTTATATATACAATTTAAATACAATTTAAATATAAATTATTGAGGGAAATATAAATATAAACCACTGAGGGAAAAGAACATCATAAAAGCAAAATGTATTGTAATGCTGACAAAACTAATGTGTTGGATACATATTTTTCCTGGATGCAGAAAAGCATTTGATGTTTATGTGTGTGTGTGTGTGTGTTTTACATGCTTCTTTGGTTTTATGAATGCACCCTGCTAAACCAACCCAAATTGATCAAATTATGTAAAACATACACTTTAAGAGAAAGAAACAATGCCTCTTTAGATTATTGTGAAATTTGCATACCTTAAAAATATTTTGTATCTCACTTTTTAAAAATGTATTATCCCATGGGATGGTCTCTTAGACAAGTCTGTGCCCAATTAGGTTTAGCCACTTTGGAGCCCTGGGTATTCCCAGATCATTGATTGGACTGGGCATGTATTTTAAATGCTAAACGTCTTACTGATCCATTAAATTATGTGTTAGTGATCAGGTATTTTATAGTTTCAACTTATTAAATAGTTCATTTATTTATTTAAAAACGGATATTTTCTCAGTCTTATTAATCTTTTTCCTCTTTTAAATTTGGAATAATTATTTATGAATGGATTGGGATGGTATTCTTAGTTCTACAGAGCATAAAATGGGAAAAAATGCCCCTATGGCTATTGCAGCATGAAAAAATAAAATAAAATACTGATAGTTTTCATATTATAGCTTTTATGTAATTCAAAGCAAGATGTTATGTATTATCAGTGGCTTTATTAGATCTGTTACAAGTTTTGACACCTGTTTCTTTTATTCGTTGCAGACATGAAGGGTCTAGGACTGACAAGGATGTGTGGCCCTCCAGATGTTATTGGACTACAGTTCTCATCTTTCTCCACCAATATTTAGGCTGTCTGGGACTGATGGGAATTGCAGTATAATAACATAAGGAGGGCAACACCTCCCCCACCTCTAGGGTCTAGGTGGTCTGGTTACAGTCACATTTGGGAGGATTGCTAGTAATGGCCGAGGACATAGCATAATTACAGGCATGGTGTGAAGACTGGGAAGGAAAGGAATTTTGTCTTTGATACAGAGGAATTTGGCACCTCATGTACCTAGAACAATTACAGTGTAGGAGGCCTTGTGTAAGCAGCTATGCATCCAGAGAGTCACTAAGGAGCATAGCTACATGTATCAAATTAATCTGAATCAACTGCATTGTAGACATAGCCCTCTAAACAGTGCTCTTTTCATCATAGGATTTTGATTCTCTTTGAATCTTTTCATTAAAGTCAGTGAAACAAAAAGGGCTGGGGGGAGAAAAAATGTGACAATTTTAACTGCCTTTGATCCCACCTGATTTTCTCCAAGCTCTTGTTTGAAAACCTCCTCAAGTGTCACTTTGCACACTTGGTATATCCGTTGGCATCTTATACACAATCCATTCTATTGACGTATTATATTGTAACAAGGTTTGTTTAACCAAATCTAGGCCTGAAACTTATTCTCAATATAAAGGCTCAGACCTTGTGCAAGGCAATAAGAACTAATGATTCCACAGAGTTGCTTAACAGTGAAGAGACTGAAATGCTTTTTCTGATTAAGCAACCATAACCAGTCCAAACGCATTTGAGATACCAAGGAAAAGCTTCTACTGTGGTCTCTAAAATATGATTGCCAGGCAAGAATGGCCCTAAGATGGAAGCTCCCTGGGCAGAGAGTGTCTTTAGGGCCTTCTGTCCATTTTACAGTGTTGTCAGGTTGTTTTTACCAGGTTTATAGTCTTCGTAGTATTTATAACAGGAGCTGCAGAGCTGCTTCTGTGTGGGCAACAAGGGCAGCATCATCAGCGAAGAGCAGCTCACGGACTAGATAGAGTCTTAGTGTGAGCCCTCTGCCGGCTTAAGTTAAACAAGCTACCATCAGTATGGTAACGTACGTAGATGCCATCGTCTTCTTCAAGCTCTGCCATAGCCCTTTGGAGCATCATGCTAAAGAAGATTGTAAATAAAGTTGGAGCAAGAACACAACCTTGCTTCACTCCTTTAGTTATTAGAAAGGGCTCTGAAAGAGCATCACCATATCTGACTTGACCATGCTGGCCCTCGTGTAGCAAGATAATCATTTTAAGGAATTTGGGGGGACATCCTAGTCTTTCCAGGATCTGCCACAGACTGAGTAGTCACAGTGTCAAAGGCTTTGGTGAGGTCGACAAATGTTACATAGAGACCCTTGTTCTGCTCCCTACATTTTTCTTGCAGTTGTCTAAGGGCAAATACCATGTCTGTAGTACTCCTATTGGCTCTGAAGCCACATTGCAACAGCTGCAGAGCTGTTTGGGCTGGAAGTCAACCTGAAGAAAACAGAAGTTCTTTACCAGCCTGCACCACAGGATGAACACCACCATCCCCACATTGCCGTCAGCAAATCTGTGCTCAAGTCTGTTCAGCAGTTCACCTACCTGGGAAGCATCATCTCCTCAGATGCCAAGATTGACAAAGAGATCGATCACAGATTAGCAAAGGCATATACTGCATTTGGAAGACTTCACAAAAGAGTCTGGAGCAGTAAACACCTGAGGCAAAGCACAAAAATCAGTGTGTATAGAGCCATTGTACTGTCTATCCTCCTTTATGGATCTGAAACATGGGTCACCTATCGCCACCACCTACGACTCCTCGAGTGCTTTCATCAGCACTGTCTACGCACAATCCTAAATATACACTGGACTGACTATGTGACGAATGTTGCTGTCCTTGAGCAAGCAGGGATCACCAGTATGAGGTCATGATATTGAGAATGCAGCTGCGCTGGGCAGGGCACGTTTCTAGGATGGAGGACCATCGCCTCCCAAAAATACTACTCTACGGTGAACTCGCCATGGGTCAGCGTAAGAGGGGCGCTCCAAAAAAGCGATACAAAGACTCCCTGAAACAACATCTCAGGCTCGGCCAAATTGATCACCAACAGTGGTCCATCGGGAGGCATGGAGATGCACTATCCACAATGCTGCAGCCTTATTTGAGAACTCACGCCCAACAAGTCTTGAAGAGAAACGACAACGCAGAAAGAATCACAACCCAGAAACATCACCCAAGGAGACCTTCTGCTGTGCTTTCTGCAACCGGACTTGTTTATCTCGGATTGGCTTTTTAGTCATCAGCGCGCTTGCAGAAAGCGTGGGATGAGTCCTTCCTGAATCTTCGTTTGCGAAGAAAAGCCAGAGAGTATTTATAATACTCAGTACTGTTGCCTCTCGAAGTAAAGCCATGTTCTGGTCCATTTTATCTAGAACAAATTACATCAAAGAGGCAATAAACAAAGGAATATATTTGAAAGCTAATCAATGAGATGCTTATTTATTTGCAGGAAATGCATTTCTGTAGTTAATATCAATTTGTAGAACATTGTAAGGATACTTTTAAAAATCTGGTTCACTGCAGTTGATCCAGTCAAGAAGCACTGAATCACTTTCTTGGTGTCCAAAATTGCAGCCCAAGGAGTTTAACCTTAAGTCTGCCCTAATTTCAGGGTGTTGAAAGCTGAGTATTCATAAGGTTGGATCCTGAGGTCCTATTGAAGTCAGTGTGAAAAATCAGTCATCGTGCTTTATGTATGATCACTTTTACTGTGAACAAGGTGCCTAAACACCCTAAAGGCACCAGATCCTGTCTCATTTTGGAAGCTAAGCAAGGTCAGCTCTGGTTAGTACTTGGATAGGAGACCACCAACAAATACCAGGTGCTGTAGGCTATATTTTCAGAGGAAGGAACTGCCAAAACCACCTCTGAGTATTCCTTGCCTAAGGGCTTGTCTATACGAGGGGGAAAATGTGGATTGATGTGCACTAATGCCAATTCAAACTTCAATTTGTCTTAACAATTTTTTGGCAAGATCACAGGCATGTGAAGCTATCCACTTTTGCTGCTCCAGAGGACATGCCTGCAAATCAAGATGGTGGGTGCAAGTGAATTACTTGCATTTTTATTTTCACCATTTGCTGTCACCACACAATATTTTTTTTTTAAAAACCTAAGTATTTTTAAAAGCATTTCTAAGGTGCAAAAATTTGATATTCCACTTAAATTGATAGAAAAAAAAGAAAAAAGGCTGTTTTGTCACGTCAGCTCACAGTTGTGATGATGAAAATCCAATGTGGCAGTTCCAGGTGTTTGCCATGTTAGCAAGTTCCGCCCCCTGCATACATCTGACCAATCAACTTTCCACGTTTAGCGGGAATGTGAGTTGGATTGTCCCAACAAGCAGGAATGCGCATTCCCCACAGAGCTTTTTAAAAACTTTGGGAAAGTGCCAAAGGCTTTTTCTTCAGAGTTCTTGGTGGATTTGCTCTCCTTCTGATATGGCAGATTGATATGGGATGGCATTTAGACAAATGTATTTTCACTGTTTAGACAACCCCTTAACAAAATCCCATAAAATTCATGGGATCACCATAAGTTGACAAGTGACTTGAAGGCATATGCATACACATAGGTGCAGCTAGTTCAGTCTGGATCCAGCTATGCTATTGAACGACAGTACTTTCCTATTACAAGTACAGTTCTTATGCAATTAGTTCTTCATGCATCTCTAAGGAAAGAGTTAAAGAACAGATGTTTGCCTTATTCTCTTAGAGCTATAGCAGTAGGGCAAAAATGCCTTTTCCCTTCCCTCATTTACTCAATATATTTAATCAAAACACATGAGATCACAGATTGTTATAGAAATATATTTGGCAGCCCCTCCTTATTCAGTTGGACAGAGATATGTCATTTTAATTTGGATCTGTCTCCATCTATAACAATATGTATTTGCTTTCTGAATAAGTGTTTGTTATTAGTGGATTGGAGATGGATAAGGTACGTTTATGATAACTGTGAGACATACTCTGTTCTTGTTCCCAAAGTACATCTCTGACCTGATGTCAATATGAGTGCAACGCAAACATCACTCTCTAGAACCATGAACACATTGGTTTGAAAACCATATCTAGTTAGCTAGTCTTGTTTGGCAGGACTTCTTGATTAGGGACCTTAGCATTTCTCCGGGGGGAAGCACCACAGTGGCTCAACTGTGAGCACTGCCTTTCTCTTGCACTTTTCATATAACCTTATTCTATCTGCAATTTTTTTCTAATTGCTCCAAAAACACAGGTCATAGGTATGCCACAAGCTTTAACTGATTTACTAGTTATTCCCTCTTCCTGAGGAAGGTGCTTCAAAGTAGGGATGTGAATTTTTTTCACTTTTTCTTTTTGAGTTTGTCTGACTCTCATGCCACATTTTCCTCTGTGTCCTTGTTTTGTATCAGGTTGTAAGACTGTATTTTCTCCCCATGTTGTTTTGTGTACATTTTAAAATGCATTTTCCCCATCTGTGCATTTATTTACACAGTTGGCCTAATTTCTGTAACATTTACCCGTTGACTAAAGAGTGACCATAGCAGCTCAAAATTTCAGGAAAAAAAGAAATTATTCTTCTTGTTCTTCCCTCATAGGACCAGTTTTTCTCACCACTCGCTGTATAGGAACATACTGAACACAATCATTTTCCTACTCTTTCTTAACCTTTTACAAACTCTTTATTATTATTGTTTACCTGCTGCATATCTTCTCTAATTTGTTTATGATGGGCTTACAATTTGGTTAACACATTGCTACTGATTAAGCATAATTGGTGCTTCTATGAATGCATCACTAAAGGGCATTTTTTTTCTTTTTTTGCAATAATGACAGATCAGCAACTTATATTCAGATGTGATTCATTATCATCAGCCACATTTTTTCGGCAGCACTTGATTCTAACTCATTTCCCTTCATTTGGTGAAACTATGAGAATACATTGTTAACTGCTCAGTGCTCTACTTTTTCAAGGCATTGAAATTTGAACAAAAAAATAGTTCTCAATAGTGTTGCAGTTCCTCCCAGTTTTTTAAACCATCCCCTAAACTCAAAATCTACACTGCAACGTGGCAGTGAAGGTGGCAAAAAGAACTTGTTATGCCTCCATTATTCTGTCTTCAGCACCCTGTCCATCAGAGCTTTTCTGAGTGGTGAAGAGCCTATTGGGGTCAGGTTCAGAGGGGCCACGATTAAAACCCTCAGTTGCCTCCTGTGATAAATTTGCCCGGCACCTGGAGCAGAAAGTTGCTCATATTTGTTCAGAACTTGATATCACAGTTATTGCAGAGTCTAAGGAGGTGTCCAGTATACCATCTGGTCAATTTTATTGGGATCAGTTTTGGTTATTGCAGCCTGATGATGTGGACAAGACATTTCCCCCACCACATGCAGTCTTGATACTTGCAGATCTTGGCTGTTAAGATCTAGCAGACGTGGATTGATTGGGTTGGTCCAAGAGATAGTAAATGCCTCCCTATGTCAGGGTCAGGTGTCTGCTGCCTTGAAGGAGGATGTAGTGCACCCTCTCCTGAAGGGGGCCTCCCAGGACCCAGAGGTATGTGATAACTACCACCCTATCACCAATACCCTGCATTTGGGCAATGTGCTTGAACGTATGGTGCCTGGGCAGCTTCAGATATTCTTGGGTAAACAGATTTTCTAGACCCATTTCAGTCTGGTTTCAGGCCAGGGTACAGTACTGAGACAGTTTTGAGTTCTCTGAGTAATTACCTATTCTAGGGGAAAGATGGACAATGCTACTCTGTTGATCCTCCTGGATCTCTCAGCAGCATTTGATGCCATTGATCATGGTATCTTACTGGACCGGCTCTGGTGGATGGGAGTAGGAGGCACTGTTTTACAATGGTCCCACTCCTACCTGCAAGGTTGGTTCCAGAGAGTGGCATTGGGGGATTCTTGCTCAGCCCCATGGACATTGTTCTATGGGCTGCCCCGGGGGTCAGTCTTATCTCTCATGCTGTTTAACATCGATTTAAGGCCAATGGGAGAGGTCATTAGGAGTTTTAGGGGTGGGTGCCATCAATATGCTGGTGACACTCAGCTCTACTTCTCCTTGTCATTGAAGTTGCCTGGGGCTTTGGAGGTGTTGGAGCAGTGCCTGGATGATATAAGGGGCTGGATGAAGGTGAATAAACTGAAGCTGAATCCCAATAAGATGGAGGCTCTGTGGATTGGTGGTCCTCAAGTCCAGGAACTGGGTAGGTTGTCCGCCCTGGATTGGGTTGCATTTCCCCTGAAGGCGCAAGTGTGTAGTCTGGGAGTACTCTTTGATCCATCCTTGTCACTAGAGGCCCACATAAAATCAGTGGCTCAGTATGCTTGGGGCCATATTCAATTGGTCCGCCAGCTACAGTCTTTCCTGGACGGAGATAACTTAGCCACAGTAGTCTATGCACTAGTAACTTCCTGATTAGACTACTGCAATGCACTCTGCATGGGACTTCAGCTAGACTTGAAAACTACAGCTAGTGCAAAATGCAGCAGCTAGACTGCTTGCTGGAATTCCATTCAGATATCATATAACACCAGTTCTGAAGGAATTGCACTGCCTGCGAATACGTTTCCATTCTGAATTGAAGATGCTGGCAATAATGCATTTTAAAGCTTTAAATGGCATGGGACCTCAATACTTGAGGGGGTGCCCAAGAATTGAGATCTATTGGAGGGGCCCTTCTCTGTGTCCCATTAGTAGGGAGAGGACATGGGAGTGGGCCTTTTCTGTGGTGGCACCCCAGTTGTGGAATTCTCTACCCCTGGAGGCCTGATTGGCACCAATGTTAGAATCATATCGTCACCGAGTTAAAGCTTGGCTTTTTAGTAAAGCCTTCAAGCCAAACTGATTTTTATCCAGGCTGCACATGTTTTGTAGTTATATTATTCAAGATTGTTTTAACTCGTTTTAAAATGTCTTATTTTAATCTTTTAAATTTCTATAAAAAATTGTTGTTTTAAGTTGATTTTATTGTAAGTTGCCCTGAGATCTTTGGATAACTGGCAGGATATAACTATTTTAATAAATAAATATAAACAATTTAATAAATAAAATTCAATATAAGCAGATTTCAATCTGGGAATTAAAACAAAAGTCTTTCAAGGCAACATGGAATTTGGGCTGGATAAGAATGCTGGTGGGTTTTTGAGTCAAACAAAACTGACAGATTTTCACATCCCTACACAGAAATCAGTGTCCACTGCAGTCATTTTAGTCTGGCTAAAAGTTAGGCCAACTGTGGACTACCTTGAGCTCTTTGGGATAAATGATGGGATAAAAATGTGATTAATAGAATTTTCCTTTCCCATCTAATTAATAGAATAATTTCCTCCTTTGACAGCAACATTTGTTGTTAATTGCTGCCAGTAATCCTTTCTTGCAATTGCTTACAAGTGAATTAATGTTTATTTTCACAATTTATCCAGCATAGATTTAAGCTTGTCCTCCCTCCTTCACACTTTTAAAGAGACATATTTCACTGTTGGTCCTTTTCAAGGTTTTTTTTTTTTTAACCTCTACCAAAATGACTGAGTCCTACAGTCTTGCTATTGGCTGTTCTATCTAGTAACTGCTATTCCACTAATAACTGGATTCAGATTTCTTCAGACCTAAAAAAGTTAGTTTCTCGGGGCATGCAGATAGTGATTAAAAATAGCCAAATCTCTCTCTCTTTTTTCCAAAACCATTTGTTTATGCACCTTCACTATTTCTGTTTTCTTTTCTTTAATTGCCTGTTTTAATTTTACTGAGCTTTGGTCATAACCACTTACTGTTTATATTATGTGACTTTATTTGTTTGTTTATTTTTGGTTAACTTTGCAGACTAGCATTTACATCAGCATTTCTTCATGTAATATAATACAGGAGTATGAGTTCCATTGCTGCATGAATTTTTATTCTGGCCTTGCCTACACAGCAGCTGGGCAGGAGATGGATGGACCCTTGTGAAGACAGTCACTTGTTATGCTGTGCCACATCTGTGAGAACTTTGGAAGACAGTGACTTTCATAATTCAGCATAGCTTTCTAATAGTTTTGAAGTCCAGTTTGTTTGTTTTTCCTTCTTGTTGCTGTTGACATCATGTTGGCTTTGACTTAAGAGTGAGAGACCTCCAAGACACCTTGTTATTAATAGCCCTGTTCAGGTTTTGCAGACTCAGGGCTATGGCTTCCTTGATTGACTCTATCCACCTGTAATGTGGGATTTTTCCTACTCTTTTCCTACTGCCTTCTGCTTTCCCCAGCATTAACATTTTTTCCAATGAGTTGTGTCATCTTATGACATGTCCAAGTAATTTAGCTTCAGTTCAGTCATTTTGGTTTCTAGGGACCGTTCAGGCTTGATTCACTCTAGGTACACATTTATTTGTCTTTTTAGTAGTCCAGGGTGTGATAATGGGGGCTCACCCATTATCTGGCCAAGATAGCTGAGGGGTAGATTCTCCCTTTCAAGTAAACAAATGGTTAATAATATGCCAGAGTTAAGTTACATTTATTGGGGGAGATCAGGAGAGACAACTAACCTGTGAGCTCACCAGCTTTGGGAAGCTTCCAGATACTTCCAATTTCTCTATGACTTCTCATATCTTGTGGTAGAGGTGTCTTGTTGCTAATTTTACTTGCTGCTGGTATGCTGCCCATGCATTGTATGCATGGTTGATTTTCACCTTTTAATCCCTTTCAAAGAATGGACTTGAGTTCATTTGAAAGATCACACCAAACCCAAAAATCTCTTCTAGAGATTTTTGGGAATAACCTTCCATCTGATTCTCTGTGTCCTTGCTTTCTGGGTTCTGTTTGCCCTTTCACTAAAGCTTGGGTCTTACTATATTGTTTGGTCAAGCAGAAAGAAGACCTTGAACTTTGTGGCAAACTCAGCATGGCATGATTGACCATTTCACCCCATATCTCAACTGCGTCACTGACTACCATCCCATTTCTAGGCATAACTCAAAGTACTAGTTATGCCCTGTGAAGCCCTATGTGATCTGGGGACAGATTATCTGAAAGACCACATTCATGCACATGAATCTGCCCTGGTTTTAAGATCCATCAACACATGAAGCGTATTCGTGAGGAACTTGAGAGAGGACCTTGCTTTTTGACTACTTCCAGTCTTTGGAAGTCTTTGTCAAAGGAGAACTGGCTATCATTCCCTAATGATAATCTGCTTAGCTATCTAATGGCACAGTGCAGCAAATATGTTTTTATTTAGACATTTGGCTCATATGCTGATTTGTAAGTGTTTTGAGATTAGTTTTAGTGGTTGTCTTTATTTTATTTTAATCATGTTTTTCTATTTATGTTTTATTGATAGAAACTTGAGAGAAATAGAGTACAACTATAACAGATAAATAAAATAAATATAAAACTGAATGAAGTATTGACCTTTTCTGTTTTCAAATCTCAGGTTACAGGGGCATGTGGTTAATATCAGGACAGACCAAATGATGTACCACAATTAATGCTGGGGTGGGATGGGGTGGAAGGTTAGGAGCAGATAACTTCCACTTCCTCCACTTCTAGGTAAAGGGCCACGTCTGTATGAATCCCAGTTAATGGAGTATTACATTGGTAAACCTTAGGGCTTGAAGGCACACAACAACAGACATGATCCAATAACTAGAATTTGGGGCTTGGCCAGATAAAGCCCATGATCGTATTATGTTCCCAAAACATGTGAAAATTTATTTAATATCTTCCATGTATAGGATTTGAAGCTCTCTTAATTGGCTGACAAATCAATGCTTATGAAACAGAGACGATTCTGTTTAAAGGCACTGTTGTCTTGTTTTTATACTGCTGTGCTAATTTGTCTGGTCTTTCTTCTGAGGAACAGTGTATGAATAATTAAATATAACATGTCTTTTTAAAATTTTTCTCCTGATGTTTGTTTTTCATGTTACCAAAAATTTTGGAGTTGTCTGGACAGTGAAAAAACTCCTCATAGAATTTGAGGATAATATCCTTTGTCCCAACGAGATCCCACAGTGATTCACCATATTTGGAAGGAGGGGGGGCAAAACCTTGAAAAACTACATGGGAAAAGACTTTGCAGTGCTTTTTCACTGTGCTGAGCCAACCAGCTTATTTAACAAAAGGTTGCACTTGTGCACCTTAGATTTACAGTTAAAAAAAAAATACTGTGTAGTGATGGCAACTTGTTGAGAATAATGATGCGAGTGATTCATTCCCGGCCACAAATTTGTTTCGCAAGCTTGGCTCCATGTGAACATCAAACATGGATAGCTTTGCATACCAGTGATTTTGCCAAAGAAACGTGGAGACAAATGAACGCTGCTGTGAATTTGAGTTAACGTGCAACAATCAGCATAATATCTTCTTGTCTAGACAAACCCTTTGAAAGCAAAAAGGGAGAGAAGTAAAAGAAAAAAAAATAGAAAATGCCACTGCAGGAAAATGGGTTATGGGGCCAAATTACACTATTTTACTTTGAACATTTCCTCCTGGTAGTATACAAAATGATTTACATATAAAATTCTATATTAATATATATTATATTATGTATCTTAATATAATAATATAATATAATAATATAATATTTAAATAATAGCTTTAAATAATCAAAAGCCCCATAGAGATTATGAGTTTCAAAATGACTGTTTAAAATAAATGAACTCTCAAGAAGTGGGTGGGCAGTCTTTTTAGCACTATGGGACATACTGAAATTATGTACCCTCCAAGAGAATTGTGGCATTTATATTCATATCACTTGTTTTTATGTGTGTTTTAAATTATAAATAATATAGTACAATTAATTATTTTGTGAAGCACCTGTTATTGTTATATTTTACAAGGCATTGCATATGGAACATTAACAAATCACAGAAAAAAAATGATAGCCATAGCATTTCACAAACATAGCAAACTACAGAGAAGGGAGCATGTTCTAATATTTATTTCCTAATCTTAGAAACTTTTACCATTACATGTGAAAAATCCCTCATATATTCAACCTAATAAGAAATCTAATGCTTCTCTATGTGAAGTTGAAGCAGGGGTGTATCTACGCTGCAGTGTTCACCTGAAATTCCACTGACCTGTCTGGATGCTTCTTCTGGTACATTTGATGACTGGGCAGTTTCATGCATGGGTCACTAGTTTTGCACCCAATTGCATAGCTGCACAAGGTTAAATTGGCTGAGATCCATGAATTTCAGTAGCATCAGAATTAAGACATTGTCATAATGTGCTTCTTTGATATTTGGGAACCACATTTTCAGAATGGTTTTCTGCAGCAGTTAGGGTTTTGAACAGTGAAACTGAAATTCCCAGCATTCCTATAAGACTCATGTGACTTGAGTGATCCCTGCTTCCATGGGCCGTCTTTTTACCCATCCAACCAACCACACTTGCTAATGTGAATATGAATACTATAATTATGATTATTTCAATTGTACTTACGCATTGATAATTTCTGTTCTATTTTGAGCATATTTTGGAAAAGTGTCCTGAGTCTCATTGGTGGGAGAAAGGGGGGATAGAAATGAATAAATGAATAAATAAGTAAATGATTAAATCTTGATTCCTGCGTGGCAGGGGGTTGGACTGGATGGCCTTTGTGGTCTCTTCCAACTCTACAGTTCTTTGATTCTATTATTTATGCTATCACAGAACTTTCATTCACGGTGGGATTGCCATTGCCATTTTGTTGCTATATTAAATATTGGTACAATGCCCAGTTGTGGCACTGCAGAATGATGATTTGCTTTCTGACAGAATTCAGGAGACTAGGCCTGGCTTCAGATGTTTTTGCAACTGAATGAAGAGTCAAAATGGCATTCTTTTTATGATGTAGATGGCAATCAGGGACAGGAAGCTCCTTGTGGAATCTGCTGCTTTCAAGCAGCAGCTTCTAATGTTATTATACAGTTGTCCCTCCACATTCACGGATTTGACATTCATGGTTTTAATTATTCACAGTTTGAAAATATTCTTAAAAAAATAATAATCCAAAAAGCAAACCTTGATTTTGCCATCTTATATCAGGGACACCATTTTGCTATGCCATTGCATACCATGGGACTTGAGTTTTCACGGATTTGGGTATTCACGGGGGGGGGGGATCCTGGAACCAAACCCCAGCGAATGTGAAGGGACAGCTGTACTTTTCAGTAGGGCTGGATCTGCAGAACATATAAAATAGGCACTTCTTGCTTCTTTTTTAAAAAAAACTTCAGCAGGTAACATGTCTTTTCTGTCTTGCCCAGGAAAAAAAATAAGCATCTGACCCTTAGATTTTTAAAATTTCTTTTGCTTGGGTAAAGTGATCTATAATTGTCTAAAAGTTTGAAGTATATCCATTGGTGGTACAAACTGGAAATTACAGTTGAAATTAAAGCATCTCGGAGCTCTGCACCACACATTAGAAAAATGATGGAATGAAGTTTATGATTCCCTCTTCTGCTTCGTACTATTTAATCCAGGAGTTTTCTTCTCTTCATCTGGAAGATAAATAGTATGAATGGTCTTAATGCTTGATTATGGTGTAATGAGCAGGATGGAGAGCAATGCCTTCAAGGATATCTCTGAATGTGAGGAATTCAGTAATTGCTACTTTCTGAGCCAAATATGCTCAGTGCTCAGTCATGTAGCAGGTGGAATTCTACCTGGCTGAGTAAACTTGCCAAAGTGGAAGATATTTACCACTCAGCCGATTTTCTGAAGGATTTTGCAGACATTCATAGCCTGATTAGGTGGTTTAATATTCAGCTTCCTGAAAAAGAAACAGGACTAGGATACAGAATATGTGGTTTGGACAAATTCTTAAGAATGTTCTTGCTGTTTTCCTGGGCAGTGCTTTTTATTTTAGTACAGTAACAGGTCTTGGATCTTTCTTCAGGGAAAGGTAGATTGCTTAAAAAAAGAAAATAAAGAGGAACTGATCTGCGTTTAGCCAGAAAGGGGTCGAAATTACAAAAGCTCATCCTAACCACACTATTGGTTCCCATCCCTTGCAGTGATCCTCTTTCTCTTGCAGAGTGCTGTGATCAGCCAACTGGGAGTAAGCATGTTTTCAGATGTATTTTCTGACTCTGAGGTTTAGAAACCTGCCTTATTTTTAAGGGGGTGAACTTTTCCAAATTGTGTGCTTGATAACAGACTCTCTATAAAGGGATATGGATGCAAAACTGTAGGAAGTGAACAGCCTGCTTAAGGAAATTGGTGGGTTTTAGTGGCCTTGCATGGCTTGCTAACATAAAAAGGACTGCTCTGCTTATTAGTTCTGTTTTTCCCCTTAGGTTGCACTTTTGATGGAAATTCATATAATAGCTCAGAGTCATGGCAGGCCCCAGGCAAACCCTGTCTCATGCACCAGTGTCAGGTAAGGAATAGAATTAGTGTTCAAACAGACGTCATTTCTAGCATTTGCTTTTTAAATATATTGTTAAATATATATTTTATTGGATTTTAAAAGTATAATTGCAAAGAAAAGAAATATAAAATGTAATAGAGAAAAAAATAACATAAAAAGGAGGAAGGAGACTGCATAGGATAAGAAGAAGGGCTAGGCAGATGCATTGATACAAGCTGACCATTTTTCCAAAAATATATTTTCTCAAAATTTACATCTATAAAATATACCTTCATGTGTAGCCTAAGCAACAGGATCTTTTGAACAGTGGATGGTGAATAATCATCTTTCCAATCTTGGAGTATTAAGTCTTTTTGAATAGGAAAAGCATGGAGGATCCAGCGATGTTGCCATAAGTTAAATTCTACATCATAGGAATATAATTTTAAAGCACAAACACATCTACAAATACCAAATATTTTTCTAATACACATCCAACCAATAAAGAGTAATCCCTGAACATGCCCACATCATATGCCACAAGGAAGCTTTATCGCCATTATATTGCAAACGTTTGGTTTAAGCAGATAATTTCTTTTTAAAAAGGCATAGGAGTGTCCTGTTAATATAAAACTTCATTATAGACATTTCTGGTACTGTATTTATAAAGCTCAAGAAAGGAAGAGAATTCTATCTTTTATTGATTCATTTAATGAAATTGATCAGGGATGGGGTGTTAAATGAAGAATCTAGAGGTAAATTAAAAATGGAAGGCATCATTGGCATAAAGGTAGTAGTGTATGTATTCTTTAGACATTTTCAGACATTTGCCTATGAAAATAGCAAGGAAATAAAGATCTCCCTGAGGAAAGATCCAAGACCTTCTGTGAAAGTACTTTTAGGTAGAGAATGGATTCAAGATGTTAAAAGAATGGGGCTCTAAATTTCTGTAATGTTTATATTAAATATGGAATTACCCTTAGGCTTCACAGCCTTCAAAATATTGTACAGTATATCTAAATGTTTCTTGTTTTTAATGTTTGTGGGAAGCTAAACAGTAAAACATTGGTTTTTGCACCTTCAAAAATACCCTTGGAAGATTCTTAAAAGTAAAACGGATACTCAGGTCTGGTTAGATTCAGGTAGGATCAAAAATACATGTCTAAGATCAACAAACTGAAGCCTGGTACAGGCAAGATAGAAGTTGGGAGCTTGGTTTACTCAGGGTGTTGCTGCTCAGTTTGTTCTAGATGGTGTGAACTTCCACTAAATGTTGAGTTTAATAGTCTGCAGACCCTGTTAAAACTGACCTTTTATTTGGAGGCCTGCATGGTTTCTGTGTGAAGATCAACTTTTCACCAATTTAAATTTGTATGACAGAGTGGCCTCCTGGACAGAAATAGGTTGGTCATAGTCAACCATATTACTTTTGAGAAAGCGATAGTGTTTCTCAGAACACTTCTGGACGCAATGCGAAGCACTAATATAGTATTGACCTGTAAAACCAAGGCAGAGATCCTGCATGACACTGTTGGAATGGAGAGCTCCACTGGGTGCACCCAGATTACTTTCCTGCTGCTGATGCAACCCTGCCGTGGCTGGGTATGTGTATGTGTGCAGGCAGCTAGGTGGTGTTTCTGCCTGTGCTTCTGCAGCTGGATGCACAAAAACAGGCTCTCAGAGGTTGAGAGGATCCTTGAGAGGTCCCAAAAGATGTCTTTATGCTTCCAGGTGCTAAAACACAGCCAGATACTGCCAGGTGCCCCTGCCCCCCCCCCGCCATTAAGTGGCCATGAGAAAGGGGGGTGAACCAGCAAAGGGAAGGTAGGTTGCACAGCCTGAGAGTTGTTGTGTGAAAGAGGTGCTTCCTTCTGTCTCTCTCTGGCTTTTCTTCGCAGACGAAGATTCAGGAAGGACTCATCCCGCGCCTTCTGCAAGCGCGCTGATGACTAAAAAGGCCAATCCGAGACAAACAAGTCCGGTTGCAAAAAGTGCAGCAGAAGGTCTCCTTGGGTGATGTTTTTGGGTTGTGATTCTTTCTGCGTTGTCGTTTCTCTTCAAGACTTGTTCGTCGTGAGTTCTCAAATAAGGCTGCAGCATTGTGGATATTGCGTCTCCATGCCTCCCGATGTGAGGCCAGGGCGGACCACCGTTGGTGATCAATCTGGCCAAGCCTGAGATGTTGTTTCAGGGAGTCCTTGTATCGCTTTTTTGGAGCGCCCCTCCCACGCTGACCCGTGGCGAGTTCACCGTAGAGTAGTATTTTTGGGAGGCGATGGTCCTCCATCCTAGAAACGTGCCCTGCCCAGCGCAGCTGTGTTCTCAATATCATGGCCTCAATGCTGGTGATCCCTGCTTGTTCAAGGACAGCAACATTCGTCACATAGTCAGTCCAGTGTATATTTAGGATTGTGCGGGTGTAATGCCTGTGTATATCACCAACAGGATTCTGGCTTGTGAGTGGTGATCAGGGTACTTCAAGGAGCGCCTTTTCCCACATGAACCTGCCCATGTTCCTTCCAGCTCAGAGGCCCTTTTTTGGGTCTTGCTGTAATTGTGTGGGAGGCAGATGATGACTGCAGCTAAGCCATCTCTATGATGATCCCTTGATTTCACAGTCTCTCCAAAGAGAGACTTGCTTGGTACCAAATATATTTGTATCTGTGACATATGCTGATATTGTCATGTTGTGCCATTACTCTGCCTCCTCTGTAGTTGTAGGCTGCCATTTGTGGGTTAAAAAAAAAAATCGGCAGCACTGGGACATCAGGGTAAATAATCCCAGACAGTACAATGGTAGAGTGATGAGTCAAATATATACACTAGTCATTTATATTAAATGTATAGTTGTTGATGAAGTGTGTACTCCTGGGCTTCATATGCTTCTTCCTTGCCAGTGCTTTAGTGAAGGACTGGGCCCTACTGCTTTCATTTTAAAGCTCAGATTTGGAACTTTTTTTTTTAAAGGTTCTTTCTCTTTTCCTCTGTGTTTAGGAATGCAAACAGATCTATCAGAAAACATCAACTGTACACAGAGATCCTGTCCTACCCCCCTTCCATACTTATCAGGATTTTAGCTTCTGGAGCAAGGAGTGCAGATCATTTACTTGGCCACTATCAGCAGAACCATCAGAGATAAGCTTCCATCCCACAAGATTAGAACCTTTTATCTCTTCTCATAATCTCTTTTCTTCCAAGAGGAAGGGTGGGAAGAATGTTTTTATCAGATCTGTTCCTGTGAAAACAGAATAGATGATTATTTTCACATTTCCTGTGGGCTAAAGATTTTTTGATAAGATTGACCTGTTCCTTTTCTTCCTCTTGTTTTTTTTTTTAAGGTTCCTGCCTCATAGGTAGATGTTGCAGGGGCAGGTTGCAAGGCCCAGATGCTCCTTTACTTTGAAGCTAATCTCCACATGGGCCATAATATACAGATAAAGGGCTAAACGCAGCCAAACTAGAGTTGGCCCACTGAATCAGGGGAACTTCCGTATGTGTTGATTTGCCAAGTTTGTATGGAGTATTGTACTCTAGTATGGCGTAACTAATGATTGTAGCCCATAAAGCACAACTGCACCAGCTGGTTTTCCTATGAGGGTACCCACAAGCATACTCTAAAATTGCTAAGGGGGTACAAAACTTAACCCAATACCTGAGATGAACTCCCTGATCAGTTCTTCCCTGTTAGTTCTTCACTTGAAGCTCACCATTTTTAATAATCTTCTAGACATCTTTTTGGGTCACATGCATCTCTTCTTCATTATAGCCCTGCTCCTTCACCATCAACCC
The DNA here is from genome assembly GCA_030847615.1 of Gambelia wislizenii. Taxonomy (NCBI): domain Eukaryota; kingdom Metazoa; phylum Chordata; class Lepidosauria; order Squamata; family Crotaphytidae; genus Gambelia; species Gambelia wislizenii. The sequence goes on along the minus strand of JAUMIR010000006.1, from coordinate 79,841,544 downwards.
ACAGTGCCAGTTTTTTTGAAAAAAAAAAAAACATGGAGTATTTTTGTCAAGGAGATGGTGGTGGTGGTGCGTGCGTGTAGGAAATTAGAGCAGTGAATAGTGGATGAGGGAAAGGGGCACAATTTATTCTGTTATCTGTCATTTCATTGCTCCAAATTGGCTCCCCCAGTTTCTTCTCTAGTCTTGGAAATATGAAAATGTGCTTCTTTTGGTACTCTGTGGAGTAAAAAGCTGTTGGGACACAGTTTAGAGTAGAGAAATGTATAAACAAATGGTAAAGCAACCCTTCTTTTCCCACTAATCCTTTGCCCTTCATCAAGCAGTGTTTCATTTGAAGATGTCCACTGCTAATATTTAGCTGGTTACTATCAGCTTGTTATTACTTGTTATTCTAAATATATATATATATATATATATATATTATTTATATTTTTATATATATATATAGATATAGATATATATATAGATATAGATATATATACAGTATACACTTTACTATTATTTTCATTGTTTTGTTCTAATTTATTTTTAGTTTGTCCAGTAACAAACCATATCTGGTTAGATGACATAATACTAAAAGAATATACAGTACACTAGTAAATGAGCTTAGAGGGCATAAAAATGAAATACGAAATATATAAAAGCAGGTGAAACATCTGGCAGAGAGGAATATTTTTGTCTGGCCCCCAAATAATGATGTGGATGCCTGTGAAGTCTCCATGTGGAGGGCATTCTGAAGATGGATTGTTGTCTCTTTCTCTCACTACTTGCTATCTTCATTAGGAGAAGGTGCTCTGAAGGTACCTGAGGATCCAGACAGTTATATGTGATGGTCCTTTAGACGCTGTGACTCCAAGCTTTAAAGATCAAAATTAGCACTTTGAATTGAGCACAAAAATAGACAGGAAACTATGCAGCTAACAAAACACTGGCATCTCATGACTAGGGCTGCATCTACATGGACCAGAATATGCCAGCTTCCCACTAATGTATTCTTGCCCCGGATCAGGCCCGTTGCTTCCCCATTACCTGCATAAAACGGGATGGAGTCCGGATGGCCATGCTGGCCTGTCTATGCAGCCACCTGCACTGCTGTCCTTGTTGCTCTCTCTGATGCCAGGCAGGAGCCTTGTAGCACATATTCATGGCTCCCTGCATTTGACCAGCCCTGGTCACATGCTGTGGGCCTGCTTCCTGGCTTTGGAGAGTGTGATGCGGATGGCAGCTGCTGTGATGGGCTGCCATCGTCGTATGGCCTCCTGCAGACCCACAGGGCCTAATCTGGTTTTTCCTCAATGAGTCAGTTTTTCATGGGTGTTATAATAAAACAGTGTCTTCACCCCATCTTACCCTGCCTTAGTCCTGGGTGTCGCAAGGACTGCCCATGGGCAAAATGGGCAGAAAGCCATGCATCGTGTGGACTGCAGGGCTCTAAGACAGGGGCAAGATGGGGTAAATTGCCTGCTTAGACAAGGCCCAGATCAGCCAGGCCCAGTTATGAATCTAGCATTCTGTTTTAGACTACCAGTAACTGAAGTTTCTGCACCATTTTCAAATCTAGCTATGATGAGTGTGTGTTTGGGAAGGTTGCTTCTGCCATTTTAAAAATACATCCATGGAGCAAAGTGTCATCTTATATTGGTTTGGCTAGTAAGAGCTTTTTTATATTCCAAAGAATTCTAAACAGAATGCAAGCACCTCTCTTGTGCAATTTGTTGTGAGCATGTTGTACAGCAGACAACATTCAGTTTTTCCTACAGCTGTGAAATATGAATCATGCTTTAAATTTAATTAGTGACAATGTCTTAACACTGATCACATATTTTACCATTGCATTAATTGTGTTAATTGTGCATATTTGCATGCACTGTGTATGTATTTGTGTTTCTATGCACACATACACACAAATAAAAGTGATTTCTGTACCTCTCTTTGGTGTCTACATGGTAGTTTTCTTTTTTTAGATTTTTAATTTATTTTGGTTTCTTATTATCTCTGGCAGGAAGGAGTGATAACAGAATCCGAGATTCAATGCATTGTTCATTGTAAAAACCCTTCAAAACAGCCAGGAATGTGCTGTCCCACATGTCCAGGTAAGATTTCAATTACATTGCTATATAAATATGAAATATTTGAAAATACAGCAGGTCTGGCTTTCCTGTGTTAAATTTTAAGGTTAAATACCATGAGTATCAGCTTTGGGGGTGGAGTGGCAGCAGAAATGAATGGATTTGATTGGCCAAGTTTGCTTGGGGTTGATTGGAGTTTTAGTTCAACATATAGTGGGCCCTTGGTATCCACTGGGGTTTGGTTCCAGCACCCCCTGTGGATACCAAAATGCATGGATGCTCAAGTCCCATTATATACAATGGCAAAGTAAAATAGTGTCCCTTATATAAAGTGGCACAATAAAGGTTTGCTTCCCAGATCCCCCAGGAGGAGGGGCACATCTGTGCATGTGTGTGTGTTTATGTACTCACACACACACACACGTTGTCTGAGGTATTTGAAATCCATCTTGATATTGAACAGTGTAAGAACCAATAAAGATCTCCTACCAAACATATTTGGCTACCAATATCATATCACTCCATATATTATTAATACCCTTTTCATACATTTCATTTGACTAAAAGCGTACAGCTTACAGTATCTTATCCTAGAGTAGCATGAATTTCTTTTTTTTATTATTTGTATTTTATTAGGTTTTAAATAAAATACAGATAAACAAACATTAAACAAATTCAGGACATAGTATCACAGTAGATTCCATTACGTATGTACAAAATCAGGCTTCACAAACAGGGCTTAAAGTCTGAATAATCAAGTTCAAAATACATTGACGTACATTACAAGACATGTGCATTGCTAGCAATTATAGTTACTGCAGTACATCTGACCATAAATTTAAATGGGAGGGTGGAGGTTTGAACGAAGTTGCATTAGTGTTAACATAATCAATAAGGGGAAGCCACGTTTCAACAAAGGAGAGATTTCTCTGTTGGGTAGTATGACATCTCATTTTATCAGCTAGCTTCTCATAGAGCCATTGGTCCCACACTCTTCTTCACTAATCCTCAAAGAGAACCTGGCCCGTTTTCCAGGAAGCAGCAATAGTGGATCGGGCTGCTGCTAGAAGGAAGGCAATCAGATTCCTGTTTTTTAGGCTCTTATTGTTGCCCGTGTATATAGAAAGCAGTAATAGTGTTGGGCAAAAATGGGCTGCCTGTTTTGTGATCCTGGATATTTGATGTAACACTTCTCATGAAAATGGTTCAATACTGGGGCAGTCTACCCATAGGTTTTTGTAAGTTCCAAGGGTATTGCAGTTTCTCCAACATAATAGGGACATCATATTTACTCTTCGTGACATTTGTACAGGGGTCAAGTGCCATTTGTGAATCACTTTCAGGTGAGATTCCCTAGTAAGGGCAGAACGGGATCTTAATGAAGGCGATGTCCAAACCTTAGCCCAATCATTGTCAGAAAAGGACATTCCAAGATCTGTTTCCCATATCATTTTAAGATTCACATTGCAGTCATATGTGGATGCACTTAGTATCATGTTGAGTATAGAAGCAAGGCCTTTAATGTTACATGAAACATCTACACATTTAGATTCAAAATGTGTGAGAGCCCTTGGTGGTCCTTCTAGTCTGAGGATGTGATTGGTAAAGGAAATAATTTGATGAGACTGGAGCCAGTTCAAATGCTTGGGTTGCAGAGCTGCGGTCAAATCTTGGTGGGAAAATGCTTTTCCTTCAGCAAAAAAATCCTGAATCCTGTATAAGCCCCTTTCTTCCCATCTCTCATATTGTCTGAATTTATCTAGGAATTGAAAAGAGGGATGCAGGAGAAAAGGACATATAGGGGACGGGTATCAAGATAAACTTCAGTCTATGCCATATCATTACAGATGTGCAGAACCAAGGATTATCTATCATGTTAGCTTCCATTTTATGGAGTTGTTTCTGGAAAAATAGATTGTACCCATTTCCCTGTTGTGTAACTAGTTCTGTATGTACCCAGTGAATTGCGTGATGTCTGTTTAGTAATTGAACCACTTGACAAAGTTGAAACACAGTGTAGTAAAGTTGCAAATCAGGTATAGCTAGGCCTCCGAGTTTGGAGGGAAGGTGGCATACTGATCATTTAAATCTGTTTTATTTGCTTTCAAAAATGAACAAATTAAGTAAGCAGTATCACTTTTGAAACCGTATTAGGGACAGGTCTCTGGGGATAGTCTGAAAAAGAAATAACAGTTGTGGGATAAGAAACATTTTAACTAATGCTATTCTTTCCATCAAAGAAAAATTTCATTTGCTTCCACCTCACCAGCTTCAAAGTCATCCATTTTGTGATCTTATCATAATTTTTAGGTATGATTTGGTTAACATCTTTCATGAGACAGATACCTAGGTATGTGAAGCCCAAGGGAAATAGTTGTAAACTGGTTTTTCACTGTAGTTCTACTTGTTCTCCATGGGGTGTGTTTATACACATTAATTTAGATTTCATGAAGTTTATTCTCAAACCAGCAAAATGATCAAATAGATTGAGTATATTTTTAAGCGCAGGGAATTATGTATGAGGAGATTTCAGGAAAAGCAAGACATTGTCTGCAGAGATTTAATTTGTGAGTTCACTCCCCAATGCTTGAACCTTGTATGTTAGGATCATTTCTAATCAAGGTTGTGAGTGGTTCCGTAGCAATGGGAAATAGGTGGGAAGAAAGGGGGGAACCCTGCTTGGTTCCTCTTTGACGAAGGGTTTCCTCAGAGGATATCCTGTTGACCAGAATTTTTGCTTTTGAAAGTTCATCTCCTTAAGAGTTCCAAATAGGTAGGGCCAGTTAAGATGATCAAAAGCTTTTAGAACATCTAAGGAGATCAGTGCCAGCGGAAGTTTTGTCGTTGAGGAATAAGAGATTATGTTCAAGGCTTGGTGGATGGCATCTGATAAACGTCTATTGGGCATAAATCCAGTCTGATTGATATCAGTGTACACTATTCAGTAATAAATAAATTAAGGAGATTTTCAGACCGCGTTTTAGAGTGCCTAGGGCGGGAGGAGCTTTCGGGAGAGGGATGGCGATCTTGCGCAGCAGGGGGGCGTTTTCGGACGCCGTTGTCCCTTTCCTGAAACCATCCGTGTCACTTCCGTGAAGCTTTGGAAGCCTCAGCACCATATTTTAATCACAGGCAACCTCCGTGATTAAAATATGGCTCTGCGGCTTCTGAAGCTTCACGGAAGTGACACGGATGGTTTCGGGAGAGGGACAACGGCGTCCGAAAACGCACCCCTGCTGCGCAAGATCGCCGTCCCTCTCCCGAAAGCTCCTCCCACCCTAGGCACTCTAAAACACAGTCTGAAAATCTCCTAAGTCTACAGGCAATAATGGCTGTGAATAATTTGGCATCCTGATTAATTAAAGATATTGGTCTAAAGGCTGTGACAGGTGGAGTCAGGTCATTTGTTTTTGGAATGGGGATAATGTGAGAGTCAAACCATGTTTGTGGGCATAACCCTCATTTCACAATGAGGGTTAATAAATGTAATAAGTGAGGGGCCAATTCATCGTACATTAGTTTATAAAAACTGCTCGAAAAGTCATCAAGGCCAGGCAACCTCCCCACCTTAAGAGATTGGCTGCCAGTTTTAGTTCTGACTCCATAACTGGTTTTGTTATCGAGTCTCTCTGTGCTTCAGACAGTTTCTTGATTGGGAGAGATTTTAAAAATTTGGCTGATTTATCTGGGGAGATAGCATCAGTGGCATACAGGGATGAACAGAAGGTTCGAATCTCATGTAGAATATCCTTATAAGATGATTGTATCCTACCAGCAGGTGTTTTAATTGATGTCACTAGTTTTTGTTCTGGTTTCTGTTGTACACACCTGGCTAGAAGTGTCAAATTTTTATTATTTTTGTCATAAAACTATGCTTTTGTGTAGTTTAGAGAAGTTTGGATTTTGTTAAGGTCCAGGCTTTCCTGTTCCTTTTTCTTTTGGAGCAAGGAAAGATATTGAGATGGGCAATTGGAAACTTTATGTGACTTTGTCATGTGTTCTATGTCTCAGAGAAGTTTAGACCTCATATGTTCTCTAGTTCTTTTTTGTCTTGACCCTTCTTGAATAAATCTACCCTGTAAGACTGCTTTAAGAGTATCCTACAGCAATGCTTGGGAGGTATCATTTAATGAATCCTCCAAGGAGAAATGTTTGATTATTGTTTGTATATCATGTTTAAATAGCTCATTGTGGAGAAGAGAAGGACTAAATCTCCACAATCTAGGATTTTGTTGGTCATCATTTAAAGACCAGTCAAGCAGAATGGGCGAATGGGTGGAAGAGAGGACGATATCTATTCCTACATTAACCACTTTCCCCCATCAGTCACCTAGACAGGAAAAAGTGGTCAATTCTAGAATATGTTTTATGCAATGTCAAAAAAATGTGTATAGTCTTTGGTGGTGGGATTAAGCAATCTCCACAGGTCAACCAAACCCGCTTCTGAGATTAAGTTTACCAGTGGAGTTTCTGCCCTTTGTGTTGTATGATGAATATTAGATCTATCCAAAAAGGGTTTAAGATTGCATTTGAGTCTCCTCCAATAATTATTTCTCCCAATGAGACATTACTCAGGATTTGAATAAATGAGGTCATGAATTTTTGCTGATCTACGTTGGGAGCATAGTATGTGGCAAGTGTGTAATGAGAGCCAAATAACATTCCCGTGAGTATTAAATAGTGTCCTTTGGGGTTGCAATATTCATTTTGCAATACAAAGGGCATGTTGTGTTTAATAGGATAGCCACTCCCCACCACCACATATTGCACTGGAAATTTCTGGGGCAGGAAAAGCAGCTGTGGGGCCTTTCTATGTGTCTCCTGGAGGAACACAATCATTGGATTGCGAGGTTTGAGTTGCTTCAATATCTTATTGCACTTGGCATGGGAACCAAGTCCTCAGACATTAAATGAAATGGCCAGTATTACATTAATTAGATCAATTTACAATAACAATAATCTGTCCAGTTTCGAGTGTAATAGGGTTTGAAATAAGTAGTTGTGTTCCCCTAGCAGTACATGCCTATAAGATAAACGACATATATTTCTGTAGCCATTGTAATTATCCTGGAAACAAAGATACTTTGCATGTCCTGTAGAAATCCAAAATGTAACCATACAATCATTAACAACTAAAAACATAATGAGTAATGTTGTAACAGTTATCCCACCAAGAGGAAGGCAAGCCCATTGAAAAGTAGGCTGTGAGCTAGAAAATAATATTACAACCTCCTCTGGAGAATATGCGGACATTATGATGGTAGTCAGAACACTGAGGTATTAAACATCAGGCTACCCACTGACAAATATATATTTCATAAGGTCTTAGATTGGCAAAAATAGATAAAAAGAAAAAGAGGGGGGAAAGAGAAGGAGGGCTATAGAATCACCGCCACCCACATGTAAGAGTGGATTGGGCAGTTCGCATTCCCCCGTCCCTGTTAACCTGCTGTTGGCACTCCTTGTCAGCCTGCGATCAGGTCTCAGAATTGATGAGGAAAATTGCTTTCAATAGGTTGGTGGTAGGTAAATCTGTTAGTCACAATGAGGATTATACGAACACCAGGCGGTGGACAGCTGGGACGTGGGCTTTTCACATAGCAACAGGCACTCTGTTAATTTGCTATCAGGTCTTGAAGTTGATGAGAGAAGTTGCTTTCGATAGGTAAAGTTGCTGGTCATGGTGAGGGTTATCCGTATATCAGTCTTAGCTGTTTTGTGATCAGTTCTTGAAAGCAATTGGTCACAGCAAGGGTTATCCAGATATCGGTAGAGAGCAGGGTCTTCTCATCAATATGGGCTTGAGCTTGTCTCGTAGCAATAGATGACAAGAACAGAAATAGGATCTTCTTCATTGTCAAGGGTAGAGAAAGAGGTCAGTTGTAAGTGTTCAGTCTTACTGATACGTGCATGATGGTTGCTGTCAGGTTGACGATAGATCATGTAATTGATAGCAGAGATTATTCATAATCTCTGAGAGGGGAGGACAGTTGTAGCTAGAGGCAGTTAGGTGTCAGACCAAGCTAAGGTACTACAATAGGATCGGCAGTGTGGGTTCTTCCTGCCAAAATGTGTCCTTCTCTTGGTGACAGTGACAGTTAGAAGTCATGAGCAAAAATGGCAGTCCGTGAGCAAAATTACAGCAAAACGACAGCAAGATGACTTGGATACCAAGATGGTGACCACCAATCAGCAGCTCAAACTGAAGTGACCAGGTTCTCAAATTAAGCGAATAAAATCCAATTAAAGTAAATTCAGTCAACTGGTCTCACGGTGATTAATTTGTTGATGGTTGGAAATTTTTGGATTTCCTTCCCTTCTTTATCTGAATTGTTTGCCATGTGGCATTATGGTTGTCTTCCGACGTCTGGGATTTTGATGTCGTTTCTTGTAGCATCTGTTTCTCTAGATCCTGAGGTAAGGGGATGTCTAAAGCCTCAAAAAGTGGGAGGAGTTACAAACTACTACTTGAAAGAGAATTAGAAAAGGAGGTGGTAACTGATGCAATGAACAAGTGGGCAACTAATATTGGAGAAATAATAGAATTAGAAGAATGGGAAAAATCTTGGGCTAACATGAATGGGTTTACAGCGTCTATATTACTAAAAGAAAATCACCTAAAGATGGTGAACCGATGAACCATGACCCCAGTAAGAATTTGCAAAATTTACAAAATTAAAGAAAACCATAGTTGGAGATGTGATAAAGATGTAGGTTTGCTCTACCACATGTGGTGGACTTGCCCAAAGATTAAAAAATATTGGATTAAAATACACAAGAAGATACAGAAAATTTATGGTATTCAATATGAAACAAACCTTAAATTATATTTACTAAATATAACAACAGTTATTGATAAAGCAGTCCTTAAAAGATACTGGAGAACAATATTATATCTAATAACAGCAGCAAGATTGACAATCGGTGCGAAATGGAGATGTAAAGAAATCCCTTACATTACAGATTGGGTGCTTAAGATTAAAGAGATGCAAGAAAATTACAGACTAACTGGCATATTAAATAAGGGAAACCTGGTTAAAAATAGAGAAGAATGGGAACCAATACAAAGATTCTGGAAGTAAAGTTAGAATATAGAAGATAGAACATAGACTATATAACATAGAATATAAATGAGACTGAATAATAATTATAATAACTCTTAACAAGACTGAATAATAATAATAATAAAAACAATTAATTTATATTTTACATCGAGGAGAATTAGAGGTGGCAAAGGATTGTCAAGGATGGAGAGACAGAGAATATTTAAGATGATACTGAAGAATGGAAGTAGAATTGTGACATAAACGAAAGCTTATAAATATATTTAAGAAATAATGGATAGCGTGAGAATTAGTGATCTTCGTTAGATATCAGTGGGTAGAGATACATGTAGAGAAACAACTACAAAGACAATCCAAAGTGAGATGCTGAATATAGGAAGTCAACTTGGTAGAAAATTAATGTGTGAAAGGAGGTGAAATGATATAACAGACCTACAGGTGGTTAAGGGGAAGAGTAAGATTTAATCAGAGGGGAAAGTATGTGTGGGAAGGTATGTCAAAGTGGAAATGAAAGGAATGTGATGATTAGGAAGTAGTGGAAGAAGGGATGTAAGATTATGGATAGGATGAAAGGATGGAAGGTAAACTTAGAGAAGGTAAATGCTAAAGGAGAAAGGAAAGAAGGGGAGGAAAAGAAGGAGGAACTGGTGGAAGAAGCGTATAAGATTTTGAGTATATTATTATATGTACTATATATATGTATGTATGTATATACCTGTATGTAAGAATTTGAATGTTTATATGTATGTAAGTGTATGTATGTGGGAAAAACTCTTCTTTCTAAATAAAATATTTTTTTTTAAAGTGGGAGGAGTTGACTCTGTGTCAGAACGCCAGATTCTTTCATGATGATCAATTTAAATGGATAGCCCCATTTATATTTTATGTTTTTTTTTCTCTTAATAAGGTAGTGTTGGGTCGGAAAGCCTGTCTTCTTTTTAGCATGTCTACTGAGAGATCATGAAAGACAGAAATATTCCAACCTTCAAATTGGAGGTCTTTAATCAAAGCAAGCTTATTCATGACCACTGTTTTCTTTGTGTAACAAGCAAAGTGGATAAGCACATCTCTAGGCAGTTTGTCCTCTGCTTTCTGTGGGCCTAGTAAGTGATGGATTCTTTCTATATCTGAGGGAACCAGATCTAGGGTTGCATGTTTATCCAAGCAAGAATATCATTTAGCAGCTTATCAGGAGTGATGTGTTCCGAAATCCCTTTTTATTCGAATATTAGAGCATCTGTCTGTTTTCAAGATCTTCAAGAGACAGAGTGTGATCCTTCACCAAGTTCTCCCGTAGTTTCTCAAGTTGGTCCGAGAAAGAGGTCAGCCATGGCTGGAGGTCCTGATTTCTCACCCTTGGGTGTTTTAGACTGTCCTCATGACATTCCACCTGGGATCGGGAAATCCACTATTTCTAGGCTTATTCTAGTCTCTTTTGTTGACGGGTAGAAATCGGTAATGAAACATTCTGCAGTCCTCTTGACGTTAGACATCTATATGAATATTCCAGAGTTGGGTGCTAGGTCACAGCTCTCACAGAAAATCAGATGCTTTTTGTTCTAGTCTTCTTATCTAGTAACCACTTGATGCCTCTATCCACACAATGATTTTTTTTTTGTGGTTTTCAATAAACATATGAAATTGCCTTATACCAAGCTGAGCTAAAGCTGGATGAAAAAATACATGTTCAAATACATGTTCATTTCCCATGCAGTCAGTCATAAGTCCATTCCACCTAGCTTCTGCATTATTCTAAGAATTTTTAATGCAAAAAATCACATTATTTTGTGTGTATGTGTTTAAAATTTGAGAAGGAATTCACTCTGATGTATAACTGTGCTTCAGCATGCATATTTGTCCAGGAAATCTATATTGGGTTGGTTCACTTAAATTGTGGATGACTCCAAATTCTCCTTCAAGCCACATCTGACTAACTTAGTATAGTCTACCTGTAACTCACTGGCTGACAGATGCTTTCTAGGGTTCAGACTGGAGCCTATTTCAGCCCCAGTCCTGGAATTTCTTGTAGATGGAGGTTTATTCTGGGACTTTCATGTATACAAAGCATATGCTTTAAGCCCAAATTTTAGTTCTTCTCCACTCACAGGTGGTTTTTTTATTTTTTATTTTTTAAAAATATATTCTAGTTCCTCCTCAGGAATAGAAATGAAGAGAAGTCAGCATTTTGTTTACTGCTCCAGGCATTTCATTCCCTGCCCCAACTCATTTTTGTTTCTGTCAATGTGGCTTCACAGCTCTCTTGTGCTGTGTGAAAATGAAAGAAAATCATCATGGATTGTCCTTTCTTTTCTTCATCATCAGCAATGTCTGCCTCAACACTTGATTACTTATTGCATATTGCAGTCAATATATAATTGTGGTATTCAGAGACAATCTACCAGGATCATATAGTTGTGATTTTTCCATGTTTGTTAAAACCAAAATTCCTGACATGCATAATACATTGATGAGAACTCTCTACTTAATGCATTTTAATTAAGTTTATAGTCTTGTGTGGTTATAAAGATAAGTTCTAACAGCTTGGAAATGAAAAGGCAGTTAATGAGAATTCCCATATGTTCTCATATTATTTTAGATAATGGTTTTATCTGAACCTGAGATTTGCAGACATTTATGACTGGTAATACTTTTCTGCCATGGTATTTGTATTGCATTTGTATTGTAAGAGAGATTGTTTGCAGATAACTATGTGAAAAAAGAATATTTTTTAAATATCTGATTTTCTTTTTCTAGGTTGTACATTTGAAGGTAAACAGTACTATGAAGGTGAGGAATTTCAGCCTGAAGGGAACAAATGCATCACGTGTGCTTGTATTGTAAGTCTTTAGCATTGTATCAATGCACATGACTTTTAAAGACATTATTATTTTTATTATTATTATTATTTTCATTTCTTTGGAATTGCCTAAACTGAATGGAAATTGCCTCTAGGAATCATATAAAAGAGAAACCGGGACAGCAGATTTGGCCCTTGTAGAAAATAAAAAGCAGGAGTCTTAGGAGATTATCGGATGGGGACAAAAATAGCATCCCCGTCTTGCTGTCTCCTTTCCCACCCCCCCTCTCATCCCCGTCCTGGCACAGTAACAAAAACATTCATACTTACCTTATAGCACATCCGCCCCCTCCCCTCAGCAACCTAGGAGTGAATGGAGCTCTCACAGAGCTGCATTCACTTCCTGAAATGCAAATCCCAGCCGTTCTCACAAGAGGACAATTGCATGGAAAATTCAAAAGAAAAGAAAAATAAAGGTTTTAAAGTAAAACTTAAGCACCTAAACACACTTTTAAAAATACAAATAACCTGGGGAGGGTACAAAAAAGTGTGTCACTTACCTTGTTGTCCCGATCGCACCTGGAAGTGTTCGGCACGAACCTCCCACTAACGCTGGCATCGTGCCAGCATAACGGGGCACCTTTTCACTCACCCGTCATTCCGTGACAGGAACAGAACAGGAACAGCTTAAGCCAGGAATAAAAAGCAATGGGGTGAAACGGAAGGGGCATGGGATCATGACGACTGCAGAATGATGTCGTCTGAAAAAAAAGGCCTTTCGTGATCTCCTGGTGTCCTTGTCACGCCATATTTAGGTTGTCTGATAATCTGTGTTGTCTCCCTGTAATATAGGATATCTGCTTCCTCTGTAATTAGTTATGTACTATTCTGGTGACATGTCAAACTTCCATCAAAGTGGTTAAGACAGATTATGTGGAAATATATTATGATAAAAAGTCTGCTAAAAGTGACCCTAATCTAATGTTATTCCTATTTAACTGCTTAGTGGAAACCCATTGAAATCTCTCTCTTTCTGGATTTTCTTCGCAAACGAAGATTCAAGAAGGACTCATCTCGCACTTTCTGAAAGCGTACTGATGACTAAAAAGGCCAATCTGAGATAAACAAGTCCGGTTGCAGAAAGCACAGCAGAAGGTCTCCTTGGGTGATGTTTCCGGGTTGTGATTCTTTCTGCATTGTCGTTTTTCTTCAAGACTTGTTTGGCGTGAGTTCTCAAAAAAGGCTGCAGCATTGTGGATAATGCATCTCCATGCCTCACGATGTGAGGCCAAGTTGGACCATTGTTGGTGATCAGTTTGGCTGAGCCTGAGATGTTGTTTCAGGGAGTCCTTGTATCGCTTTTTTGGAGTGCCCCTCTTACGCTGACCCATGGCAAGTTCATCGTAGAGTACTATTTTTGGGAGGTGATGGTCCTCCATCCTAGAAACGTGCCCTGCCCAGTGCAGCTGTGTTCTCAGTGTAAACCCATTGAAATGTATGGAACTGGTTAATCAAATTTAAAGCCCATTTATTTCATTTAAGGCCTTATGGATTTTGGCCGATGGATTATATTTTAAATTAATGTTAGAAAAGCAAGGAATATAGAAATCTATTTATAAATAAGATCTTAAATAAATGAACATTTCAAATTGTTTTGCAGAGGTCCATTTTAGAAGAGCATATTTTATTTTATTTTAAATAAAACAAAAGTTCAACAAACCTCTGTTTTAGTCCTGTATTTAGAATGATTGGCAGCCAATATAATTTAAATTTGGTAACAGATTTTAATAATTTCTTAGAAATGGCAACTCTTGCTGAATTACCTAATTACATAGTGTACAATGCTGTTTATATGTATAGTATCTTCATATGGGGGTTGACTAGCAATGCTACACACTTGCTGTTAGTAATTAATTGTGTTCATAATTTAGAGTTTCAGGATTAGGAAAGTCCCATGTTAATCTGACACACCCAGAAGGGGGAGTCAATGTGGTAGGGAAGGAAATTAGCTTTGACTTAAGACCATAGTGACTTAGTGTTTTTGGGTTCAGTGATCTGATTCAATAAAAGGCAGCATGTGAATCCTATAACTTGCAGTGGAGTGAACTAGTTTTGATTTTTTTTTATCCCTCTTAAATTTAATTTACAAGTGTTTTCAGAAGGGTTATTTTGGGCCTCCAAACAGCAAAAGATAAAAGCAAAGCACCGTCTAATGCCTTTCTATTGGCAGCTTTGCTCATGGCACAGACATGTTGTGCAACTTATAGGATCTGGCCTCTGATGACTTCAATTAATCATTCAGCACAAAGAGATATAACTTCAGTCAGATCAGTAGATGTGTGTTTGCTTTTGCCTGGGGTGAAGTTGGCTCTTTCTCCTCTCCAACACCACCTTACCTTCATCAAACAGGAGTTGCACGTTGATTAATACGATTAATAAGTTGCCAGTTCTTCAGTGTTTCCTTCCACACCCCTTCTATTCCTCCCCAAATAAAACTGGCAGACAAGGACGATGTGTTTTTTGTCAGTGGAAACAAAACTTTCATCTAACTGAAGAGTAGTGAAGACTTCCTCCTTCAAGGCATGCTTGTCTTGTTTTCCTCATTCCTCATCTGTCTCTCCTGCTTATTCTCTGGGTTAGGCTCATGCTTCCAACTGGATAATTTAGATTGCAGAAGAATTGTGGAGCCATCACAAAGCTTCTTGTAGTGGATTGCTGCCTGTGCTCCAGTAGGTCCCCCCGCCCTCTTTCTGCAAAACAAGGTTGCAGCAGCAAATCTCTTATCAAAAAAGTAGGGCGGATGTCTTGTTTCAGATACCTATCTAGTCATGCGATAGTATGGGAACTGGCTTGTGAGTGATATGCTGCAACATGTGAGGACTTTATTAGATGAAAGGTATTTTTCCCCACCCCTAATTAGATTTCCACTGTGATTTGAGATTGTAGTTGTTCAGCATGACTCCTAAAAGTGGGGAAGGAGCAAACTGGTAGTGGAGGAGGACCAAATAAATATTTCTACAAGATTTTTTTTCCCCTTTCAGTTTTGGCAATAAGACGAATAGATGGAAAAACACAAGATAGTTTTGTTCAGCTATAAACTCCCATTCTGGGTAATGCCTGGCTGCCAAAGTCTAGAATAGCACAGCATTTGCTTAGAATAAACCAGAAAGATTAAGACTAATGGTGTTCATTTTAACCCAGCAGTGCAGGTTCTTGCTTGCCTACTTATGGGTAGAGGGCAAGATCTCTTAGAGAGAAACTGAGGAGCAAACTGTTCCTGCCAGCTTTCTACCTGTGCTACCACAGCATATTCTGTTTCCAAATATCTTTCATACAAGGACTGATAGTCAGCACCATTGTATGCTATTGTTTTCAGTTGGGGAATTTCAACATAGTTCTATGGCAGTATGTAGGCACTTTTAAGAATGAAGGAAATAGCTTTATTCTGAGCCAGACCATTAGTCAGTTTATCTTAGTATTGTCTACACTGGCAGGGCTTTTTGTAGCCCTACCTAGAGATATCAGGGATTAAATCTGGAATCTGTTGTACATAAACCAGCTGTTCCATCCTGGAGTTGTGACCCTTTGTTTTTCTTTCTCTGATTAGGGCTTAATGGCAAGTAGTGGTGTGGAGGTAGAAAACAGAGAAGTACCCACATAGTTGACACTGCTGTTCTGCTAATACCAGTATTAAAAATTTAGAGCAGGTCCTTCCCATGTACAGTATCTTGAAACCTCCACCTCTGTGACACATTTTTCTCTCTGTAGTTTATATTTAGAACAAATGCAGGGACCCTGCTTACCAAGTTTGGTTTCAGTGGGCCATATTCCAGGGGCAAGTGATGCGAAAAGCAAAAGAGTGGGAATAAGGGTACCAGCATGTTTTACCTTGAAGTGCTTGATGCTAGTAATTAAGCTTTAAAACAGGCATCTCAATCTTTTTTTGGGGGGGGGGAATATGCAAAACCTGTGAAACCACCAAACATTGTTATCAAAGGAAGGGGCAATGACCATCTGGGGGACTCCAGAGGGCCAGATTGGGATTCCAGGAGACTGATTTGACCCAAGGACTGAAGGCTCCCTATGGCAGTTTAGAGAATGCTTGTTCTGTTTTTTAACCAGTTTTGGGTCAGAAGTCCAGCTACTTTTTATAGATGTCTCTTTGGTGAAACAGTGGAAAGGATTCTGGACAGGCTGTCTTTTCATGGTGCCCTTTGTTTCCATTTCCAGCTACATGCTTGTCAAGCTTCTGTTGCCAAAATCCTCTTAAGGAGTTGGGTAGCACAGAATGTAAGACTCTGGGAGGCCAATAGACCACTACCAGTTCCTAAAAGAGAACACAAGGGCAGCATAGGCAGGCATTGAAGACACCAAGCCCTGAGAGTACGTGCTTGGACCAGGGGCAGGCAACCTTGGCAGGTTGAGGGGCCAATATTCTGAGGCCACACTGACTGCCAAAAATTAATTAAATAAAATTAAAATAGAAGTCCAAATAGAAAATGGGATTTTTTTTAAAAAAAAAAAAGTGCAGGAGGTTCTTGAATCATATATAAAAGGGGAATCACTGCTGTGGGAGGCTTCTAGGAGAAACAGTGTGCCCCCCCTTCTCTTTTTGGTGGTCTGGGGAGTTTGAAAGGGTTGAGCGGTACAAAAGCAGCCCAGGGGGCTTCATGCAGCCATAGGGATACATTTTGCCCATTCTTGCTTTAGATCAATCATCCTGCACTATTGCCTTGCCTTTCTCTTTTGTCACAGTGGCACCCAGATTAATTGATACAGAAATTAGTTTGCCTTAACCATCCTTCTCTTTCACTTCCCCCTCTTTCTTTTGCCCAGAAGCTTTAGAGCCAGTGGTTCAAGTGCAGGTTGGCAAGTCACCTTCAGGATGAAGCACTCCAGCTACTGTTTAGAACCCCAGCTTGTGTAGCCTGGGCCTATGTAGCTCCTCAGAAGCCATTATTCACTCCTTTAAGCCTTGTGTCTTCCCTGAATAGTTGCAACCTGCATCTTCAGGCTTCATACCTCATAACCCTTACATTGTACAGCACTTTGGAAGCTTAGTTGCCCATATCACATCTGTTATGTGGATTTGTTTTGCAGTCATCTGGTTCTGTGCCTTTGATGTCTGGGCTACATTGGATTTTCCATTGATTACAAGCCAATTAATTCACTTTTATAATTCATATAATTTTGTGACTAGATGCCTCTTGCAAATAAACTGTTCCATAAAGAATGATCCTGGTATGAAATACCACCCTCCCTTGAGAAATAGAACTGGTATGAGTCTGATTTAGGATGCAACCACACTATACAATTATAGCAGTTTGATACCACTTTAAATGCCCTGGCACTGTCCTATAGAAACCTGGGATTTCTAGTTTCATGAGATACTTAGAATTCTGTGCTAGAGAGTCCCCAGATTGTATCTCAGAGGATTATGCAAGAGAGTTCTAAGAACTTCAGCAAACGACATAGCTCCACTTTCCATAGGAGGGAGCCATGTCAGCTAAAATGATATCAAACTCCTATAACTGTGTAGTTTAGATTCAGAGTTATTGGGACAAATCTGCTAAGATGTGTTGTTTTCCAAAATTAGAAGATTACTTATTTATGTTTATGTCAGAAAGTGTATAACAAGTTTCTGGAGGGTATGCTTGGTCACAATGTAAAAACATACGTGCACACACACATATATGGAGATCAAGGGCAGGCATAGCTCTTATATGAGTTTTTGGCAGTATTTTTGGTTAGTTCTTTAATAGTAAGGAAGGTGAGTTTTGGGGGATTTTATTTTCTTTCTATTCTTTTGTTATTGAAGTGTTTATGTAGGAATAATCGGTTGGATCCTTAATTAAGTGCATGCAGCTGGGCTGGTGGAAGCAGATTTCTCCTTTCCACCACACAGAAGTCCTGACAGCCCCCTTAAAATATAACACACAGAAAGTGGGCTGCATTCCTTTTATACCTCTCTCTTATATTTGCTGGTAATGATTTTCTAATTTGCTTCATTGTTATTTTTTACTTAACCCTTCTTCCCTTTTAAGGCTAGTACCTTGAATATGATTTGCAGACATACTAGTAACCAGTGTAATTGTTTGAGCACAGATGTAACATGACTGTGCCAAATCACAAACATTGCCAATTCAGTGCTGGCATTCTACATCACTTTAAATTACTGAACTGTCCTTACATGCAGTGCCAAACATAGCACATTTCATTGTTCTAATTTAGAGGTTACCAAAGCATGAATAGCAGTGTTCTGATCTCTGTAGTCCAGCAAAAGGTGCAGTTGAAGTTGATAAAAGTCACTCTAAGCTATGTCTATCCCTTGAGAATCCAGGAGCAATACTGGATTCAGAAGTAACCCCAAGCTATAAACTGCAATGCCATCTAGAAAAACCCTTTCCTGATCAAACCAGTCCACCCAATTCCCCATAACTGTCTCTTCATCCTGGGGTAGTCGAGACAGTAAAATAAATCCTCATGAAATCTGCAGAGAATCCCATGTGTCGAAATGGGATCCTGCAGCATTCTGTAGTTTTCAGAGGGAGGGGGAGCAAAATTTGGAGAAACTATGGGGAAACACCTTTAGGGCTTTTCCTGAGTTTTTTTAAAAACTTCAGGGTAAATGCACACTCCAGCTTGCTAGGACAACCAACTTGCAGTACAGTGCATTGATGATGAGGATAGCTGATTGGCTGGATGTGTGCAGGGGGTGGAGCTTGCTAAGAAGGCAGATCCTGGGGCCACCATACAGTAGGACCCCCGTATCTGCAGGGAATTGGTTCCGCACCCCCCCCAGCAGATACTGAAATCTGTGCATAATGTGAATATGGGATGGGAGAAGGGCGGTGAGTTCTCTCCTCCTCCTCCCCCTTCCTCGTTCACCCCCGCCATCGCCACCACCACCACCATTGGAGCCCTCATGGGGAAAGGGAGAAGGGAGGGGAGATCTCTCTTCCTCTTTCCCCTTTACCCCTGCCATCGCCGCAACTGCCACCGGAGCCCTCACAGGGGCAGGGATAAGGGAGGCAGGATCTCTCCTCCTCTTCCCCCTTCACACCCACCATCGCTAACAACAGATAACTGAATCAGCGGATGGTGAATCAGCAGATATGGTGGTCCTACTATATTGGATTGTCTCAGTAGCGATCATGCACTGAGGCAACAAAACAGTCTTTTTGTCTTCTTTTTTGTTATTTCAGTGGATGATTGCTCTTTTGCACATTGGATTTAGGTTTTTTTTTTTAAATACTGTTTGGTTGGGGCAATTTGTGGAGTATAGAACTGCAAATAATTCACTCGCACCAGCCATCTTGATTTGCTAGCATGCCTTCATGTGGACAGCAAACACAGATAGCTTTGCACACCAGAGACCTTGCAAAAAGATTGTCGAGACAGATGAAAGCTGCTGCAAATTGGCCTTACTGTGCACCAATCCACATTTTATCCCTTCATCTAGACCAGCCCTCTGTCTGTGTTAGATTTAAATTTTTCATCTTTATTCAGCTCATTACCGAACTCAAGCTTGAAGGTCAAAGAACCATCTGCCTCACTTTGATCTGTTCTAAAGGAGAGATGCAGGTGGGTTCCTCCAGGTCTTTTGGTTTATAACTCCTATCACCCCCCAGCCAGTACAATGAGAGTTGTTGAGAAGAACTAGAGGGACCCAGCTTGAAGAAGGCTGCCCTTACTTTTGTGCATCCTGGACACCTTTGCACCTTTCCACTTATATGGAAACTGAATTGACTTCAGCAAGAATTGGGACCTTGTCAGTTGTAGTAGCTCTTTCCTTGCTCTGTTTTCTAGTCTTGTTCTCATAGGCATGTCTGTTGAAGAAAACCTGTTTTCAGTACTGTACCTTGAGGTGCCTTGAAAAGAATTTGTAGGAGAATGTGGGCTTCATTTTATTTGTAGGAAATATTTGACCAGCTTCACAGTTATACAGTACATACCCTCCATATGTTCCAGTTTAGCAGGGACAGTTCTGATTAATCATCTGTCTTCCCTCTTTTTCATCTTTTTTTAAAATGTCCCAGTTTCTCTCTCCTCATCTCACTTCCTTCCTTTGTCCTACACTTACTTCCATTGCTGCAAATCAAGTACAAAAGTAGTTTGTACTCAATTAACTCAGCAGGAGAAGAGGGAGTGGAATCGTGTCCTTCCCAGTAGGCTTAGGCAAATGCAAACTGCAGCACCCTCTGCTAGCTTGTCCCCCCCCCCATATTAATGTCTGCCATCTGGACCCATTCTGATATTCCTGCCTGGCCACACATGTCCCAGTTTTCATCTGTGAAATTTTGGAGGGTATATTAGTTGCAACGACGGATGCCTGATACAAAATTTGGTTGTCAGCACATGGCAATTTATCTGAGAATTTTATCACGCGTCCAGAGTTTATTCTTTTATCTCTGCCACTACTCTCATAATTTGAGCAAATGATTTGTAGTTTTACAAGGTCTTTAGCCTTCTCTGCCAGTTTGCCTCATCAAACTACAAATCCCAGGATTCCATAGGAAGGAGTCATGGCAAACAATCCAGTTTCAAATTGGATTATTTATGTAGTGTGGATTTGGCTAAAAATCACACAGAATGTGACCTTGGTTTTATTAATAGGATAGGCCTTCATTCTTTTGCTCTTCATTGTTCCATTTTCAGAGCTATTCATTTATTACCCTTTTCTTCAGAATGCATGCCTCTGGTGAATATAGTGGAAACTGAACTAAAATCACTTTACTAAATCTAGCTTTAGCATCCATATGCTGGACAGAAATATGAAGTCAAAGGCTTTCACAGCTGGCATCCATAGATTTTCCTTGTTTTTTTTTCCCGGGCTGTGAGGCCGTGATCTGGAATAGCTTCTTTCTGATGTTTTGCCTGCATCTGTGGCTGGCATCTTCAGAGAATGGTTGGGTAGGAGTGTATGTGGAGATTATATGCTGTGAACCCCTGTTGGGGAGTATATGTAAAGCCCTGGTGGCGCAGTGGTTAAATGCCAGTACTGCAAGTCACCACGTTGCAAGTTCAATTCCAGCGGGGTCCAAGGTTCACTCAGCTGTCCATCCTTTCGTAGGTCGGTAAAATGAGTACCCGGCTTGTGGGGGCAATTAGCTAACACACATTGGAAGCTGCTTAATACAGTGTAGATGTATAAATTGCTATTGCTTAAAACAGTTTGTAAGCCACTCTGATAGCCTTGTGGCTGAATAGCGGGGTATAAATAAATAAATAAATAAATAAATTTGTGTAATTGAATGGTTAGTTTCTGGGTATAGCAATGCAAGGCTCATTAGTGTCTGTTTGGCTAATGGTTGGTTGATGGGCCATTATCTATCTCCTGGAACTCCCTCTGTGCCTGGGTGGAATTCCTTTGTAAGCGTTGAGTTTTGATTCTATTGTTCTTCAAAACTGGGAGCCAGATTTTGTTTACTTTTAAGGTTTCTTCTTTCCTGTTGAAGTTGTCCAGGTGTTTGTGGATTTCAATAGCTTCTCTGTGCATTCTGACATTATAGTTGTTGGCCTGGTCCAGAATTTCTGTGTTTTTAAATAGCATTTTGTGTCCAGGTTGGTTTATAACATGTTTTGCTACTGCTGATTTTTCTGGCTGGCCCAGTCTACAGTGTCTTTCATGTTCCTTGATTCATGTTTGCACACTGCGTTTAGTTGTCCCTATGTTAAGAAACCTTAAAAGTAAACAAAATCTTCACAGCCTGGAAAATAACAAGGAGAATCTCTGAACACAAATAGTTGACTGTTCCTGTAGTCCAGATGGCATCCATTCTTTCTTGTGCCAGCTTTCTTCATGTATACTTCCCTGAACAAACCAGTCCTTTGGGTGACTTCAAGCTTTTCTGATGAACACTAAAATGTGTAGTACCTCTCATCCTTCACATCTTGCCTTTCAGTCAGTAAATAGGCTTTAAATGGCTGTATCTCTCTGGGGAAGTACATTTATGTGTGAAAAAAGGTCAGGGTTATGAGGATCACTTACTGAAGCCCAACTATCCTGCTGTAATTCATTCATCTAGTATTAATGGTGCACCACTTGTTATGAAGAGACCTATTCAGGTTTCTGGAGAAATCTTGGCTCTCCTTCTGCCCCCACTTCATCTTGAAGTATCTACTTAAATGATGGACTGGTGATATCAATCAGGTGTTATTCTCCAGAAACCACATTTACAAGAGCTTGAGGACGACCCCGCCTGCCTATACAAAGAGGAGGGTGGTGGAACGCTTGGTTTTCACATGTACTTTCTTGTGGCCTATATTAAATAGTCAGATTCCAATTATCTTATTACTTTCCCCCCTCCTTTTGATGTAGCTGTTTAAAAATATAAAAAATAGAGCAGGCTTGGCAAGTAAAGCAGCTCTCATGTGACGGTCGTAACCATGGCAAAGTTTATTGTTAAATAAGAGTATTCCAAACCCATAACCAGGTCCTTTTAACTGTAGAGTCTCCCGCATTCCCATGTTACCGAGACTATAATCTTTATAAGTACTGGCATGTGAAGTATTTGGAGATATGAGGTACCACCATGCTGTGAGAGGAGGCAGGGCTATTGAGTAGTTTCAGAGAGGACTATTCTACTTTCTGTCTCCAACTGAGAGTGGGGAGCAAAGCAAGAAACACATAGATCTATAAAGTGGCCAAAGCAGGTGGGTGGGGGGCTAGATTAATAGTTGCTAAGATGGCTGAATGGTGTACTATAAAACGAAATGATTGCAAAGGAGATTTACTATCTTTTTACTTCTTTCATGAAAACTGCTGGGAAAGAGATAATAAAGCCAGGTATGCTATGGTTTATAATTGTGCATCTTATTTCCCATCAGATTGGCAATTACTTACTCAAAATTAATTGGAATAGATTATTTGCATATCACATTTATATGTAGTACTTTGAAACCTTGTTTTTTTGGGTTATAGCTTTATAACTCACAGCTAGTATGGCTAGGTAGTCCGAGAATGCTGGGAGTTGTAATCCTTAAAGTAATGGTGTAAAAGCAGTGGCAGACAGCAAGCATGGTATGGAGGTCGGAGAGGTGGTGGCAGTAGTGGCAAGGAGAAAGAGGCCACCGTTCACAAGACATCTCCATGCCTCCTATTTTCTGAAAGCCTTTGAGGGATCTTATGGGAGGGGTAACCTGAAATTCTTATTCCAGGGATTTGAACAGAAACACAAAGAGAACTATGTTTTTCCTTTGACAGGATGTTTTAACTCAGTGTTGGAAAACCTTTAGTCCTTCAGATGTTGCTTGATTCCATTGCTCATCTTCCCTGGCCTTGCTGCCTGGGTGTGATTGAAGTTGGAATCAAATGACATCAACAGTCACAGGTTCTGATCTATTTGGTCTGAGACATTAACATCTTAGAAATAATAAATGCTAATGGGTTGCCTTTTTTCCTTGACATAAAATAGAAATCTGATGCACATACCTCTTAGCAAAAAAAGGAGGATTGAGACAAATGTAATCAAAAGGTATATCTAACATAGGAAGGAATATAGGAACCTGCCTTATAATGAGTCAGACCATTGTTCCAGCTATCCCAGTATTGCCAGTTCTGACAGCATCTCTCCAAGGTTTTGGCAGGAATCTTTCCAAGCCCTATGTGGAGATTCTTGATATCCTCTAATATTCTCCTATCCAAGTCTTAACCAGATCCACTCCTAATAGATCTTCCAAAACTAGATGAGTTTGAGTGTGTTCAGGGAAGTGTAGTGGCACAGTATGGTATTGGGATATTGTCCGGTGGCGTTTGTTAAAGTATTCAACATTTAATTAATTGATAACCAAGAATTAAAAAGTATCCTCATTCCCTGCACTTAATTTGTTTAGAACCGCAGTCACACTTCCCTAGACCAAGGGCTTGTCTAGATAGGCTATTTACCCTGTCTTGCCCCCATCTTGGAGCCCTGCAGTCTAAACAACGCAGGGCTGTTGCCCTGTTCTGCCCCTGGGCAGTCCAGATGACACCCAGGGCAAAAATAGGATAAAGCCCATTAAACAGTTTCATCAAAATATCTAGGAAAAACGGCCTCATTGAGGAAAAAACAGATTGGGCCCCATGGGACCGCAGAGTCCATACTGGCACACTGACCTGTCTCTGCAGCTGCCACCACGCCATCCACATCATACTCTCTGAAGCCAGGCAGGAGGCCCGCAGCATGTGACCAAGGATGGTCACATGCAGAGGGCCTTGATCATGTGCTGTGGGCTTCCTGCCTGGTTTTGGAGAGTGTTATGTGAATGGCAGTGGTGACAGCTACAGAGATGGACCAGTGTGTCTATGTGGACTCCATCCCATTTTGTGTAGGTAATGGAGGGGCAATGGGCCTGATCCAGGGCCAGAATATGCTGGTGGGAAGCAGGCATATTCTGCTCAGTGTAGGCAAAACCTTAGTCCATTTGAACTCAATAGGACAGACCTCTGAGTAGAGATATACAGAATTGCACTGTATTACAGTAATCATGTACAATCGTCTCTCCACATTTGCAGGTTAAGCATATGCGGATTTGATTATCTCCAGATTTGATTAGTATGTTGACCATAGAATTGTGCTGAAGGACCTACAAATTCCTGAATAAGTGTTTTCTCAAGTAAAAAAAATAGCAGGCCTACATTCACAGTTTTCCCACTTTTTCAGGGCAACTCCTGCAAAAGTTGAGGGCTGACTGTACATAGTTTTGTGGGTTTCGTAAGACCCATTGATTCTGTTGTTCATGATGGTTTGGCCAGTACAACTTCTTTGTTTTCTTAACTTGTGAACTTCTCAGCCTCTTTGCTGGACATTTGCATGATTTCCTTTCATAGTGCCATTATTCTTGGAGCTCTTCAGGTGCAATCTATCAAGCGTCTTGTTCCCAAATCTAATGTATTACTTGGATGTTCTGGACTCCAAGAGGCATGTTCTATTTTTTGTTCTTCTGGGGCTGATTCCGAGAGATGGAAGAATGACAGAAGCATGGGCAGGAACAAATGCCGCGTCTAATTCTCAATTTCTTTTAACATATGCAAAACCATGTGATGAAATAGATTGGAGAAATGTCCTGATATGTTATTGGTTCTGTCTTTCATTTTCATCAAATCCTAGGGAGGCAATGGAAACCTTGAACCATTTTCTCATGAAGTTGTGTTACTGAATATGGAAAAAGAAATAGAAACTTTATCCATAAAAGATTGTTGGGGCCTTTTCAATCTATTTTTGTGCACTCAACCAGTACTGCATTGAGCTGCATTTTCTCTTAAATTACAGATTTATGGAGCTCATTAGTGGATCACTGTATCTGGTTGCACACATTATGGTAGTGACTAGAAGACTCTTCTGTGAAGACTGGGCCACGTACACCGGCCTCACTTCCACTCCCTCCATATGTGCCAAGCCCCACACATCATTCCCTGACCTCAGCATTTGGAGTCAGAAAGCCCAAACAATTGATTTGAACATGACAAGAATTCTCCCTATCATCAGGGATTCTATTTATCAATTAAACACACAATAAAACCCTGCTTGAGACCAAGCTGCTCCACATGGTGAGGCCATGAAATGAGGAATGTCTGGCAAAGTGCACATTGGATAATTTGGGGGCAGGATGAGTGTGAATCCCCAACCCTAGATTGAGGCCTCATACATTCTGAGGAATGCATGAAAAGGGCTTCAGAGGGCTTTTTACCACCTTCAGCTGATTGGCCACATATTGTCTTCTCTGAAGAAGATTGACCTGACCATGACCATTTATACTTTTGTTAAAAGCAAGTATCAAAATAGATATACAAATAAATATATAAGACAACATTATTCAGTATAGGGGCACCCATTTTATACCCTTTAACAAATTCTAGTTATAGAAAATCAGAGTAAAGCAGTAACTCCATAAAACAGAAAGCTTTATGTATTCAAAATGTACCAAGTGTCCAATTATGGTTGCCAGATTTTTTGCCAAGGACTAACCAGGTGGAACATGCTACTCTTAAGTGGTAGAATCTATTGGCTTCTTATTTGCTTTGAGCCTCAATTCTTGGCTGGTTCTTGTACTTTAAACCCTTTCTAGTTTAGGACCTACCTATATTAAGGACTGTCTTTTCCTTTATAGTCCCCCATTCCCAGCTCCGAACAGTAATTGAAAGGTCTTACTCCAGGATCCCTTGATGACTGAAGTGAAAAGAGAACGTCATTTCAGCTGCAGCACTGTCATTATGTAACACTGTCTGTTTTATTTGTTGCAAAATAGAGCTTGGAAAAGTTACCTGTTTTGACTAGAACTCCTGGACCCCCCCGCCCAATCAGCATATCAACTGGGAATTGTCATCCAAAAAGTAATTTTTCCAAGTAGTACTATAATAAGGGGGTTGTTGTTGGTGGTTTAATAATCTTCACCAGAAGGAAAAGCTGTTGTTTCAATAATTCTGCATTAGGAACCTTCTTATTCGAAAATTCATAGTGGGTTGCTCTCAGAAGTATAATTGGTTCCTTTCAGCAGAGGGAACAAAGAGTCAAGACTAATTTAAAGATTTATTCTGGCATAAGCTTTAGAGCATGGCTGGGCAATGTGTGGCTCTGAGGCTGCATGCGCCCCCTCCCCAAATTCTTTTTTGCAGCCTGCAGCCCTTCCTGACACCTTGCACCAGCCTTTGTCAGGCAAAACAAAAAAAGGGTGAATCACCTCATTTGGAATCCTCTGGGAGTGGTGATTCACCTTTTAAGTATGTGGCAGTTTCTCAATACCCATTTAACATTTTTTTTTAAAAAAAAATCTCCCCAAACCCAAATTGCACTTTGGGCCACTTCTGGATTTTTGTATTTTGACAATTTGGGTATTCCTTGTGACACCCAGAGGATCCTGGAGGCAGAAAATTGGCCTCTGGACACAAAACAGTTGGCCACCCTTGCTTTAGAGGTTCTGGAGAAATAGACTCTGGTCCTTAGTAAGCATTCTAGTCTTTAGAGTACCCTAAGGCTTTTTGTCTCAGCATACTTTTTAAGCTAATACTAGAAATTCCTTCTTCCCAGTTAGTCTCAGAGGTGCTACTGGAGTCATTTATATATTTTTATGCTAAAACAGACTGACACAGCTATATGTCTGAATGCATGGAGATTTTCACACGGGCTGTATATCCCTTGGCAGGAACAGAACAGGGTCAGGAAAGGTTTTCCCTTTCGGACGATGTTGACCCCATGCTGTCCTGCATCCATCCTGCTCCCGTGACTGTTCCAGAACAATGTAATCACGATTTTTCATCATGAATAGACCTCCCATTCCGTCGCTATCACACAATCACGGGTGTGCGAACAGGAGCCCTGTTCCTGTTCCGAAATAACAGCCGCGGAGGGGAGGTCCATTCCGAGCACTTCCTGGTACGACCTGGACATCCAGATAAGTGGCACCCTTTATTTTACCCTCCCTGTTTTGATTGTGTGATTTAAAGTGTGTTTTTGTGCTCGGTGAACTGATGTTATATTATGTTTGGGGGAGTTTTATTTTTTAAATTTACCACCTGGCCATTATCACGTGATAACGTTTCAGAAAGCCGGTCGTAAAAGCAGCCTTATGATGGCTGCGTTTACAGTCAGCCAGCGAGGGGAGGGGGAGCCCATTCCTGCCACAGAATTAAGGTAAGTGTGTGAAAGATTTACGTTATTCTGTGGCAGGAACAGAAGAGGAGGTGGCGGGGCAGTAACGGGGCATTTTGGCCCTGTGTGAAAATCTCCCATGTCTCTTTTCTGTCTTATCCTGATTGTAAATTATCCATAGTTGGCAGAAGGACCAATCCAACATCCTGAAGAATACATTAATTCAGTTTTTACATTAGTTTTAGTTTCATGTGGTTATAACACAAGGGGAAATTCCTTTATCTGTGAGGGTTGTCTGTAGGTAAAGATGAAATGGTTTTTTTATTGTTGTCTACATAAAATAAACTATTACAAATATGTAAGTACTATTAAAATGCTGGCATGAAAGGGAGAGAATATGTTATTCATTTAATTATAAAATGTCATAAATATATATATTTCTGATCCAACTCCTGTGCTTGCAGGCAGAGTAAATATTTGCTCCAAAGCTTTTTTTTTGTTACAGCGTGTTTAAAAAATTAGGGCTGTCAGCAGGTTCAGTGACTTTTTGCTGGTTAATCCCTTGATTTAACAAGTTATTTGGTTAATTGGTAAAATGTATATAGATGTTCATGTTTCTGAATATCAGTATAGTGCTTTTATGAATATATATTTATAGAGGTAGATCTCCATAAAATTCAAATGATTTTTTTCTTCTTAATTTTGGATACAGTCATCTAGCATATAGGGCTAGTGCAGTGGCCAGAAGCATAGGTATGCAGGGGAAGGGATCAAATATCCTCCTGCCCAAACAGTGCCCATGTTGGGATTAGTTTTCACAGGGTTGTTCATTGCTTGATCACTAACTTCATATGTTAAGAAGAGCAAATGGGACATCACTGATAGGATTTCCACATCGCACAGTTGTGCCCCAAACCCAGTACTTTTGATGGACTAATTGCACACATTTGTTTGCCTGTTATCAAGTGATGAAATGGACCAGCTCCTTAGAAACAATGTGGCAAAGGATGGAAATGGTGTTCTACATAGTTTCTTTGACTAATGTAGAAGGTATAAATGAACTGGGGAAAAAAAACAGAACAGGTAAGTGATACTTACATTTTCCTGTGATACTGGAATTAGAGGGCATTTGAATGGAACATCTGTCCATTGTAAAAACAAAACAAAGGGGTTGTCTAAACAGTGAAAATAAACCTCATGGCTTAAATTATTTTTTGTTCCCACTGGACTTGCTCCTTTTATTTTGAATGATGATTTTCAATCTGAGTGGAAGCAGTCTTTGCTGACTATTTATTTTATTTTTTTAATTTTATTTAGTTATTTATACCCCGCTCTTCAGCCACAAGGCTATCAGAGCGGCTTACAAATTGTTTTAAGCAATAGCTATTTACACATCTAACTGCACTAAACAGTTTCCAATGTGTGTTGCATCTCTGGGTTTCCCCCCAGAACTTCTGCATAGCCTGGGATATGATGAGACTAAAGCAGCCATCAAGCAATGAGTAATAGATACAGAATGACAACTAGATTTAAGTAGTGTACCCATCTTTATTGTGAGTAATTATAACAGATATCTTTCTTCACCCATGTCATATTTAGCAAACTTAGAAATACCCAATCACAGGAGGGCTTTCACCTTAGCAAGATGTCATGCTGTACCTTCAGCTATTCTTGAAGGTCGATATCAGAAAATTCCTTTTGCTGATAGATTGCGCCCCTGCAAATCTGGGCAGGTAGATTCAACAGAGCATGTTCTTCTTTGGTGTTTATTTTATAGAGATATCTACATAAGGTTTATATCACCTTTATTGTACAACTATCAAGGACACACTGGATCTTTTTATACCTCTTTTCTGCTCTCAGATCCCAATTTTAATATATCATACAATGTAGCTGGATTCTATGTTGCAGTAGTAAAAATTCAACAGACAATGATTTCAGCAGGCTATTAATATAAAACTTGTCTAGGTTTACTGAGATTATGTATCCTGAAGGGATGATTTTAAATATGCTTTTAACTTGTTCCTTTTATATTGTATTTTTATTTATTTCTGCTGGTCTATGACTGCAATAAAGATATTTATTCCTTCAACCTCATGGAATTCACTGGGAATACAACCTGTCTAAATGGGATCCCACATCAATCCACAGTATTTGGAAGGAGTGGGGCCCAAAACAGCAAAAACAAACTTTGTGGCTTTCCCCAACTTTTTAAAAAACAGCAAGGGGGTGTGCATTCCTGCTTGTTAGGACAAGCTATTCACTTTGAATCACTTTTCCATATAAGAGGATATGCAAAGCTCATTGTCCGGGTGAGTGTGGAGGGCAGGCTTACTAATAGGGCAAGCACCCACTGCTGCCATGTTGAATTTTTGCCTTAGTGAGTGATCTCTAAGGCGATAACATGAGGTGGGTTTTTTTCCCCCTGTCCTTTTAACTAAAAAAAAAAAAATCACTCTATCACTCCAGCGCACCTTAGTCAACTTTTTTTAAAAAAGTTCAAGGCGAAGTACTAACATGAGTAAATCACTTGTAGCCACTATCTGGGATGTGAAGATTATGGGTGTGTCTGGGGTCAAAAAACACCATCAAGCATAGTTGCTGCTGTGAAATGCTATTACTGTGAAGTACTCCTCCCCCCACCTGTATAGATGAGCCCAAAGAACTCTTCTCTTCTCTGCCATTAGGAAATATGGTGACCAACTGTGTAACCTACTAAAAAGATAAAGGCTTAGTCTTGTGCCCTTATTCACAGAGATAGAGCTTTGGTCTTGTGCCCTTATTCACAGAGCATCTCTAAGCATGAGTACATTATAAGGATACATTTTAAAATGCCAGCTATTTCCATGCACCTTCTAGCACAGCTTCCCAGCAGTGGTGGGCATAGGTAAATGAGGTAGATAGGACACTGGTGTGACCAGTAGGGGGTGTTTTTGTATTTCATTTATAACATTTTCTGGACCGGGTCCTTTTGTATTTTCACCCTGAGAGTATATAGAAACTGGGAGATATTTATTGATTACACATAATGATGTTAAAGGTTGACAAGTCCCAGTTCATAAAGCCTTCCTAATTAACTAGCCAGGATTGATTGCTTCCACTGACAAGGAAAGGCTTAAGTTTACACAGTTAAAGCCATAAATGTGGGCCATTAACAGGCAACCCCTGATGAGAACCTACATTTTTATTGGCTTGGGACTTCACTGGAGTTCATAAATATGTTTGTCTGAATGGACACCTTAGAAAATGTGGAAAAAATAAGTTGTTTCCCAGGGAAGAGGTACAAAAGATTGAAGAGAAAAGCATAGCCTCTGGAAGCCACTTGAAAAATAAATGAATAATAAGCCTGGATGACCATAAGGGAATGAAACCATTACACATTACTGCAGACATGTCCAGAGAGTGCAGTGGATTTATGTTCAGCTGCTGATGCACTTTTTATAAATTGCTTTCAAATGGAATGTTTGTGATATCTCATGGGGCCACTTGTTTGAAAAATTGATTTAGGTCTAGAAGATTCCCACAACTTGTAGTAGGAAGCAGTAAAAGCAACAACTTGTCAGTGATTAAAGCCTTTGTTTGTGAAACATTTTATGAGTCTAGGATCCTTCTGGCTTGCAAACATCAGTTTTGGATACATTTTCCAGCGATAGGTCACACGGGAAGGCAAAGTGCATGATGAAATATAGGCTGTACCCTCTGTATTGTAGTGCCACTTGCCATCACATGCTAGTTGATGTCAGATCTACCACATTACTCATGTAGTGAGATAAAAGACATTTAGCACATATCTGAAAGCCAATGCCTGGAAAGAGATGGGGAAGGCACATCTCAGCATGATGAATGTCCAACATGAAGAGTAAGTGCTTTTTATATAGCTGGAAAATAACCACATATCAAACACTGTAACTGCAGAATAGGTGTGCTATGTGATAGCCATGCGGGCAGATGCACTCACATTCTAACCCTCTGCAACACTTGCAAACACTTTGTTCTTTTTCACAGAGCACCTTCCTTGAAGGCATGGGATAACAGAAATACATACATGGAAAGAAAGCCTAAGGATATTTATTTTTATTTTTTCCAAAAATTCTTTCACAGATGCACATTATGCATATAAGGATATTTATTTAAACCATGGAACAATCCATTGCTATGTTCACACACATTCATTTAAAATTTGGCAGCAGGTTAAAGGAGAGGTTGATGCATGCTAGTGAGAATTACAAGGAGCTGTTGTGTGAAGATCACTGAATCTAAAGCCAAGCTTTCAAATTCCCCACCCAGCAGATGGTCAGGGGCAGAGCCTGGAACGTTAGGTTTGAAAATTAATGTGGCAATGCGAAACATTAGAAATTGGAGATTTAATTTGTTTCCATTAACACTAATAAGTGATATTGTTTAATTTATTGGGGCATTGTTGGCTAATTCATTATTTAAAACACTAACTTCGAAACCAACCATGAGATTCAAAGGGAATGGTATGGAGATTTGTCATTTAACCAGGAATGTTGTTCCCTAGATGTACTTGGAAGACCATAATACCATGTTGCCTGGGAATGGTGGGAATCCATGCATCTGGAAATTGTGTTTTGAGTACCTCTGAGCATAATAGAACATTTTTCGGCACAAAAGAATTACTATATCCTCTCGCCTTCCTTACTCCCATTCAAGAACTATGATCTGCAGTCAGTGGGAGTGCAAAGTTTTGTTCATTTAACCCAATACGACTTACTTTTAACTAGACCTTTTTAAAAAAAAAAGAGGGTATAGACATGAGTGAGAGGACACAGATTTAGCTAGCTGCATGTTTTAGCTCCTGGTTCTAACCTTACCAAGTGTCTTACAATGTATGACCATTAAAGAGGGGAGTAGGTGAAAAGCAGAATGGGAAGGATGATGTAACAGAGATAGGGAGAAGCCAACAGAGGAATAAATGTAGAGGACTGATAAAATACAGTATCTCACTTAATTGTCCAAGTGCCCAATACAGTGTGAACAATAATAAATACACTCAAAAAATGTACCGGGGTTCACTATATCTCACTCCAATCATAATAGTATATGATAGAACATACTTTATATTATTCAAGAGAAACCAAAAGAGAATCAATAAGGGAGAACTGAAGAGAGTCATAGTACACCCCCCATCCTCAGAAAAACTCCCATATCTTTCAGATATAAAGAGCATGACATTTTGAAAAGGCCATTGCTGCTTGATGGCTAAGAAAACAAATTGCTTGCCCCAGCCCCATTCCATTTCTTCACTCCAGGCCAGGCTTCACTCCCCCCCCCTTCTTCTACATTTGTTCTGCAACCCAGCTGTTCAATGGCTTCCCAGCTCTTCTTCCATTTCTGGCCTCCAGAGGGTTCTTTGTCTCTTTTCCTCCTCCCAAAGAAAGCTCTGGTTGAGCAGGCAGATTAATTTGTCTAGCACATGTGATGTGTTTCCTACAAGTCTAATCCTTCTTCTCCTGAGTCCTTCCTGACTTACTGTAGTCTTTTACTGAATATAGCACGCAGAGAGAGCCACCACCCTAATGAATTCCAGTGACCTAAATTAATTCATTAAAGTATAGGATTATCTTTCTTTAATCAAGAAATCTAGTGAGTCAAACCAAGTTGGGGAAGATTGTAACAAAAACGATATCTTAATGCATTAATTAACTAGATGTTTCTGAACTTTGTTCAGGGAACACTCCTATAATATTTTCCCCCTGAAAAATGTCAGCTCTTGAATTTATTCACCACCATAGTAGTCCTGTGATACATTTCATTCCACTTGCTTAGGGCCTCATAGGGCCCATTCCAGTACTAAAAAGATCATTCCATGTTGTAAATGGAACAAAAGTAAAAAGAAAGCTTACTGTTAAAATGCACAACTAAAACCACTCATACATAGATGGTAATGTTAGATCACCACAATTTCACCTGTATGTTATCAAGGGAACTTACATGAACAAAATACAGTTTATTTTTTGAATGGTGTTGAATCTAGAATCATGTCCCCCATTTTCATGTCCCCCATTTCCCCCTCACTGGTAATCAGTGGACTGAGTATGTGCATGGACACAGTTGCTCAGCTGAAACAGAAGAGGGTATATATCAGAATACAATAGCCTTAGCATAGTATCAATACTGAAGATGTAAGTGATGTAAAAAAACTTGTAGCTCTTAGAAGATATTACAGGGCTGTCACATCTTATTGCTAGATCACGGCATGAACTCTTGCTGCCTATGTGATAGTTCTGCAAGACTTGCTTTTATTCATAGTAGCTTGTTGTTACATGACTGCTGGAAAACACAGTAGCAGTTTAATGATCTTTACCCTGGGTTGCTTGAAAAACAACAACAGTGCCAATAGTTCTCAAGTGCAGTGTACCTACTTTTTGTTCTCATGGGCAGGAATAGTTGGCTAGAGTGACTTTTTCACTAGCATCTTCTTCCTTTATACAAAGACATATACAGTGTAATGGCCTTTCAAGACAGTCACTCTCTTACACAGTGTCTGCTCTTGGATCTTGGAAAAAAATACTTTTTAAGATTACTTATTAGAGAGGATACTCTTAGAATTCCCCATCCCACAGAGCCTCTTTCCAAGTGTATATTTTCAAATTGTGTGTGTGTGTTTTATTTGTTGCAAAGGGATCCAGATGTTTGTCCTCAAGTTAGCAATTCTATTCTCCACATTGCATTTTCCTTCTGGTTTCAAGAATATATTTGCCAACTGACAGAATGAAAGACAGTAGGTCTCATTAAATGCCAAATGCAAGCTGGCTATACAGTATAGTTATTTGAATGTGAAACTTTTAAGTCACAGAGACCGGTTTATAACCTGTGTATTTCTATTATTGAGCATGTAATTTCCCAATAATATAAATATTTTAAATTTATTGTAAACAAATCCAATATCATAAGATGTCTGGGTTTCATACAGTAAAATCAGTACAAGCAGTTTATATTTAAAACAAACAACCTGAAAATATATTAAGCAATCAAATAGATTAGAAGTTATTTAAAAAGTTAAACATTATCAAACCGTATATATGTACAAATCAGGATGAAATAATTAGGGCCCAAAAGCTTCAACAACAACAACAACAACAACAAAAGTGAATTTTGAACTTGGCACTGAAATTAAACCATTATCAGCACCAGTCAGGTCTCCAAGGGGAGGGCGTTCCATAACCAGGGTGCAACAATTGAGATGTTCCTCTCCTGCATCCTCACACAATGTGTTGCTGCCACTGGTGAGACACAAAGTAGGGCAGGCATATATGAAGATACGTGCTCCTACATATATTGAGGTCCCAAGCCATTTAGGACTTTAAATGTAGCACTTTGAATTCCAACCAGAAGTATATTTAGCGCTAGTGCAATTCCTTTAAAACCAGTGTTATATGGTTTCTATAAGCTGTTCCAGTCTAGCTGTTGCATTGTGCACTATCTGCAGATTCTATGTCATCTTCAAAGGGTACTCTATGTAAAACACTGCAGTAGTCTAAATGGAGGTTACCGAGGCCTGAATTACTGTGGTTAGGTTATTTGTTCTGTAGAAACGTTTATAAAACAACAGACATTTTAAAAGTTAGTTTTGACATCTGTTTGTCGGCTGAAATTAGGTGCAGTTATTTTTCCATGAAGAACCCATTCTGGTGCTTTGTGTTGCATAACATAACATAAAACTGAAATTATCATTGACATACACAGATTGGGTATATTCACATGACATGTTAAGCCAGGGATCCACAGGACCCCTGGCTTGTCATGAATGAGTACTGTACCAAGTACATGCCGCTTGATCCAGCAGGAGTGGCTAAAGAAACCATGGAACTTCACAACAAACAGAAAGAATTCAAGATTTGTTCTTTCTCTGCATGTTGGAGAACTGCCTGCTATCAAACAGCACAGTAAACCAACTGTAAAGTGAAGCTGCATAGTTTGTTTAGCTGCCTTTGCTTGTAAGTGCAGCGATGGAGCACTGTGCATCAATCAGTGTACATCAGCCTGTTGCTTGTTTGTGACAATCCAGGATTCCCACAGTTTCCTGGTTTGTTATAGGGAATAGCCCTTCTGATAAATAGCACTGTGTACAATGTAGAAAGAGTCCTGTATGTGATGTAGAGTCCAAGATGAGGTGGACTGGGAAACAGGCTAATGTCTTATCCATCTTGTTTTTTTCACAAAACTACCCAACAAAAAGGTTGCAGATTTAATGGTTGTGAGAGACAAATATGATGGGACCATTTTTGCCAGGAACTAAACAAGAAGAGTATTGCTGACTGCTGATGGACTGTAACAATTTTGGGATATATCAATCTCAAGTATTTTAATGTTATTTAGTGTATTCCAAAATGATCTGCTAGAAGATTTCAAAATTACCATATACTAGCAATACTGCCTGATCCAGTAGCATATAAAGTTGGATTAACTGACTCTGTCATTAGTTCTTATGTACATTTTTTTCATTCCTCTATCTCAGGTGGGAGAACAAAAAGGCTGATAATTTATTATCATTAGCCAAAGAGGCATATTTTAGAAGATATGCTGAAGGATTGCGCTGAAGGTTTTGTATGAAGCCATGGCTTCAGCTACCTTCTTGTTGTCGTTGCAAAGACCAGTGTTATATTTTGCGAATATGATGCAGCAATCAAAGTTGTACAGTGTTGGTTTTAGAATCAAGGCTGAGAAGCTCGAGATGGAGTTTTGATGATGGTCTATATCCTTGCTATTTTCTGGCACCACCTAGTGGCTTTCATGTGAAACTACCTGGTTCTCAGGGGAATAGCAGGCATTATTCTCCCTCTGCCAACACTGAAGACTACCAGGGAATGGCTAAAGACTGAGAGAATAAAATGTAAAGCATGCTGAAAGATCATAAAGCTGAAAGATGATAATAAAAAGTTAAATCTACTGCATTAGCATGTGCTAAGAACCAATGACAAATCCTATCAAAAAACTCCTGTTGGATGGGGCTTGATTGATGGTGGAAATATGCTGGGATATTTGGGCCATCTGAACTGGAGCTTCAGAAGTATACAGTATAAAGGGAATGTTTTTCATCATACGAATAAAATGAGGCTCATATTTATACTTGTCATCTTTCTGGTTTTAAGAGCAGAAGGAAGCAAATGCTGTATTTAATTGCCAGTGTAAGTACAAGATTAGTCCTTGAGTCATCCGCTGTTGCTTGCTTAAATTTAAAGTGAATTCAAAAGAAAACAGATGAGGAAGGGAGCCTTCTGTATTTTATTGTTTAAAAGGCTCCCTGTGCACCTATATTAAATAGCCAGACACTTTCTCCTATTACAATATTGTTTTGTAATCATTGTGCATGACTCCCAAATTTGGTGCTTCGTTTTTTGTTGTTTGTTGCTGTGCATACTTAACAGTTTTATTATTTGTTTAATGAAAAAAATATATCCGAAAGGATTTTATGGGCTTTGTCCTTATTTCTTTCCAGGGCCTTATTAAAGGCAAAAACAAAAGGAACTTAGAAACAGTTGGAATACTAGCAAACCACTTTCCCTGTATCACTTGCATGGCTGTGTGTTTTACTGCTGCTAGGTTTCACTGACAGTTTGAAAAACACATACTTTAAAGCAGAGAGTGAATCTTATTCTGCCATTTAACAGTGTTCAAAGGTTGGGAAGAAAGAACTAGACTGCTGTCTAATGTCTCTTTCACTTAGGGCAATGGTGTATTTCCAATGCCCGTGAGCTAACCACAGATGTTTAGTTGGGATGCCTCTTCCAGCATGATGTCCATGGACTTCCATGTTGCTTACCTTAGACCTGCAGTTGTCTGTAATGTTGGTCATTGTCTGCTTTGTTTATTGTCAGGTGCAGTTCACTCCTTCTTCATCTTTTCTTTCATGTTTGTGTCTTGTTCAGCTTTTAAAGAGCTAAGCTTTACCCTTCTGTCTCTTGGCAAAAACCTGTGAACTATAGCCTGTAGCTATTGGTTGTTCCATGAGCTTTATATCTGAGCAGAGATCTGACCCACATCTACCCCATCCAAGTTCAGCTGTCAGCTATACCAAAAGTTTTTAAGGTTGCAGGCACATCTCATTCCACTCGTTGTAGGAATGCAGTGTATGCCTATCACAAATTCCAAGTCCAGCTGAAAGTATACAAGAAGAGATGCAGCAATGGAAAGAATTTAATCTGTTGAAAATGTAACACTTCTATTCATAAAAAGGTGAAAAGGATAAGATGTGCTGTACTATACTAGTAAATCAGTATTGTAGCATCTAGCCCATGCACTAGTGTGACATTATAGAATGTGACATGAGTCTGGGGTTATAGGAGGCCTTAGAGTAGCTTTAAAAACAACGGTGTCGAAGCAAATGCTTTGGATGTTATTTCTCTTCTATTTAAATTGAGAACCCTAGTATGTATGTATGAATATATTTATTTATTGAATTTATATCCTGCATTTCTCCCAAGATGGTAGGTAACATGATTTCTGCTTACGTGATTTCTGCTAGGGAGCCCTGGTGATACAGTGGTTAAATGCCAGTACTGGAGCCACAATGTTGCAAGTTCAATCCCAAGGGCTCCAAGGTTCACTCAGCCTTCCATCCTTTCATAGACAGGTAAAATGAGTACCCGGCTTATGGGGGCAATTAGCTAACACACATTGGAAACTCTCTACTGGTCTTTGACCATAATAAATATTTACACATTGGAAACTGCTTAGTGCCTAGCGTGCTCTAAAGTGGTGTAGATGTGTAAAATGATGTTGCTTAACAATTTGTTAGCCACTCTGAGAGTCTTTGTGGCTGAAGAACAGGGTATAAATACCTAAAAATGAAATAAATAAAATAAATTACATAAACAATACATAAAAGAAAATACATATGCGTCTGGACTAAAAGTTTGTCTAGATTTATTCAGTGTTTTATATGCTATAGGCCAGTGCCCTATGGATTACTTGACTTCAATATCCAGCATCCCTAACCATTGATCTTCTGAGAGTTAAAGTCCAAAGCATCTGAAGAACCAAAGGCTAAGGCCTTCTGCTCTAGGCAAATTCCTTTCTACCATGACCTTAGATATGATTTGCTAGAGAGATTGCAGAATTTTGCTTTCATCAGAGAAGTTACAGCGTCCATTGAATGTCCAAAAAATTTAGCTTCCACTCTTGTAAACTTTTGAGAGAGAAGTTTTATGCATCTCAATATGTTCTTTGGGTCTTGCTTCCAGATGAGTATAGATAGAATTGCAGCCTATATTTTATCATATTTCTTGGGTATGGGAAAAACATACAAAAGTAAAGTCATGAGTGAGGAAGTTTGCTGGGGACCTAGAAGTAAATTTAAAATATATATATCAAAATTAAGATATTTTTGAACAGAGACATAAGACTATCAGGAAAGATTACCATCTCTCATCCATTGGATCCAAGTTAGGAACAAGAATATGCTGCTAAAGTAAAATTTGAAATGAATTTGAGGGTTCATCTGTTAAAATATCTGAGAAATTTCTAAGGAAGACAACCATTTTTTTTTAAAAAAAATACAAATTCTCTTTGGGAGTCTGTACTTTTCTATAGCCCTGCTAGCTTTTCCCTAAAGCAAAACTGGAACAGCTTTCCTCAGGCAAAATACCCAAGCAATACTGAGAGGATACTAAAAAGTTTTATTTCCCAGTGATGTTTTGCATACCCTCCTGACTTTTCTAGTATGATAAATTATATGAGGTTTTGTATTTTATTCTGGCAAGTCTTACAAAAATAATTACACCCCATAATACTCTCATTAAGTCAAAAATGTTCTTAAGTATTCTTCCTAGCTTAATTTTCTTCCTTCTTCCATGCTGCAGTGCAAAACTCATGAAGTCTGATTATGTTTTTTAAACTAAAATCCAACCACCCCCAAACCCCAACCCATTAGATAGGTACAATGAAACCTTGTTAGAGTAAAATCTCCAACAGGAAATTTCGTAATGCAGGGAATTCTCATGAAGAGTTTTGACTTATTTCCAATGTATTTCACAGGCAAGGCTAAATTCAGTCTGGTGTAAACAGGTGCTACTCCGGTGAAATCAGTTTTGAAACTATACCTACTTTCCCTCTTCCTCTCTCCTCTTCTTCTTCCCACCACTAAATTAGACATGTAAGAGAAAGAGAAAAGGGTGTAATGGAGAGAAAATGCTCACATTCATTAAGATGCCAATAAAGTGCTCACCCTTCAGGTAAACATTCCCCACAAATTGTATCCTGCATGCATTAGATTTCCGATTCTTAGAAAGAAGTCTTTTCCTGAAAGTAAATCTCATAAATTAAACATAATGAAGTAGCAGATGTCTAGCTATTTTTAGGCCCAGAGAAACATTTAAGAAATTGTCATTCAGCATATAGTAAGGAATTGCTAAAACATCTGCCACAGATCCATTGGGTATTAAAAGATTCAGTATTAAACCATGGGGGGATGAGAGATTGTGGTAAGTACAAAAGAAGGCCTTCAGCAAGCCTAGAAGGTGGGGGGACATGTAGCTTAGTGCTGTCTGCTCCACTGAGTGCTTACAGTCATCATATGAGGAACAGACACACATGAACCAGGACTAAGACTTGCTAATCATCATTTCAGGTCTGTCTGAAATCAGCCTTCCAATATCTGCCCTACTTTTTCTCACAGGGTACAATATCTTTCAGAAGAGCAACGGATGCTCTTAGAATGAGACAAAATGGGACACTAACATGAAAATAGCTGACTTCGTTCACCTATTTGCCCATGTTGGCCAGTACTGTCTATTTATACTTACAACGGCTCACTAATGTCACAACCAGAGGTCCTCCATATCACTTGCTACTTGATCCTTTCATACTTAAGATGCAAGGAACTGGAATTGGACTTTCTCCATGGTAAAATGTGTGCTCCATCACTACCCAAAAAGGTTTCTACTTAATGAGAATAGGCAAAAGATTTTGCAAACAAAACAGGACCAACTCTTTGTACAAAATTGCTTGTTATATTACATGTGTCTGGACACACTTTTGGTGGGCTGTCTTGATAGTAAAAAAACAGCAATTTGGTCACTGGTTCCTGATTAGGATAACCAATTACAAATGAATACATCTGACAAAGTTATTGCACAATAAAGATTTTAGTCAATTTGTTGTGCAATATACATTCACAGTTTTACATAATGGTATGGAATACAATAATTTCAAGCTATTACACTGATAGGGACTATGCTTAAGCACAATGCAAGACAGGAAATAATATTACATGGGAAAATAAAAGAGTTTGGTCATTCCGGCATGAAATGTACTTTTCCATTCTCAGACTGGCTCTCTGCCTGATTTCACAACATCTTCACAAGAGGAGAAAGATAAGGTGTGAAGCATGGAGTGGGAGGGGGACTCTCATTCCTACAATGGGCAAGAAGCAACCAAACAAATCATGGGGCGGATACTGAATATCTTTGCTTCTGGAAAGGCTAGGAGAGGAGTCCCCATGGAAGGAGAGTTCATGTCAAAGCACAGCTGGCAAGGAGCCTACTTTAACACTCTCACAAAAGTTTAAAGTGGCCCAGCTCTTTTTCATTAGAACAGTGTGACTTAGGAAACATGCAAATGTGTTCCTCTTCTTTTTCTCTATCAACCGCAAAATACCACAGAGGTCTCCACATTTTCAAGATTCCTTACCATTGCTCTTTGTAAGTGGATTATAATAGTATTAGAAATTGTTTTAATTATGGACACACGTCAAAACTGCCTTTTACTTTACACACACTATGGCTAGGATTTAGTTCATAGATACTAAATGCCAGCTGACATCAGTTGAACTTTCTTCCTGCCAGGTCAGTGACTTGAGAAAGAAATGTGCTGAGCCACCCTTCGGAGACATTGCTCTGGCAGCAGCACAACAGCCAGTGCATAATTAGTGTGTCACCTGCAGCTGCAATAAGAAAGTTTCTTGCAGGGGCTTTGGTTTACTACTAGCACACCAAATTTCTCTGTATACATGTACTTAATTAGCATCTTGCTCCAATTCAGTTTCACAGACGTTTAGTGACATTCCAAGTATTTACCAAAGACCCTGAGATTGTACAGTGATATCAGTCATAGTGCACAGTTTTCTGAAAGACTGCTTTTCCACCATTATTAATATTCCTTTGCAATACACAACTGCAGAAGAATGTTGGGTCCAGAATGCACAGAACTCATGCAAGGCATCAGGGAGACCAAAACAGGCCAGGCAACCTGATTGTGTGCACAATTCAAAACATACCTTGGAACATGCTACAATGTACAGGGCAGAAAAGGCAGATGTCAAAGTATTTCCTGAAAGCATGAATTTGAAAGCCTCTCCACAAGAGTATGATTACAATACGTCATTCAATATGATTAAGAGTTTTAAAGGTTTTTTTCAAGATGTACAGTTGTCCCTTCATATTCGCTGGGGTTTGGTTTCAGGACACCCCCCCCCCCAAGGATACCAAAATCCGTGAATACTCAAATCCCATGATATGCAATGACATAGCAAAATAGTGTACCTTATATAAGATGGCAAAATCAAGGTTTGCTTTTTGGATTATTATTTTTTAAAGAATATTTTCAAGCTGTGAACACTTAAATCTGTGGATACCAAATCCATGGATACAGAGGGACAACTGTACTTCTAAAATTGCTGTACTGCACAATGGTGGACTATTGAGCAGCAGCAGAATAGTATTTATGGGATATTTGCAAGCAACTACTGTGGGATAAACAAGAATAGAAATAAGGGCTCATCTACAAGAGCCAGGATATCCCGGTGGTGTATCCTGGCTGCATAGCCAACCTGTTCTTCCACTGTTACCGTGATGAAATGGGCCAGAGTCTAAACAGGCACGGCAGTCTGTCCCTGCAGCCACCACCACTGCCTTTTTCTGTGCTGACTCAGAAGGCAGGAAGGGGCCCCACAACATGTGACTAAAGGCCCCCTACATGCGTCCAGCCTTAGTCACATGCTGCAGGACTCTTGCCTGGCTTCTGGGAGAGCCAATGAGATGGTGATAGCAGCATCCATGGGCTCCTGTGTAAACATAGGGCCTGATCAGTTTTTTTCTGGTGGAAATGGAGTAAACTGGGTATTATTTCAAAATGGTTTATTGGGCCCTAGCCCGCCTTCCCCCTGTATCTGCCCCGGGGGTCATAAGGACTGCCCAGAGGCAGAATGGGGCAAATGTCCTGCGTCATATGGACTACAGTGCTCTGAGATGGGGGCAAGATGGGATATTTAGCCTGTGTAGAACACAGTCATAGTCTTATGATTGATGAAGAATCATAGAATCATAGAATTGCAGAGTTGGAAGAGACCATGAGGGCCATCCAGTCCAACCCCCTGCCATGCAGGAAATCACGATCAAAGCATCCCCGACAGATGGCCATCCAGCCTCTGTTTAAAGACCTCCAAGGAAGGAGACCCCACCACACTCCAAGGGAGTGTGTTCCACTGCCGAACAGCTCTTACTGTCAAAAAGTTCCTCCTAATGTTGAGGTGGAATCTCTGTTCCTGGAGCTTGCATCCATTGCTCCGTGTTCCAATCTCTGGAGCAGCAGAAAACAAGCTTGCTCCATCCTGAACGTGACACCCCTTCAAATACTTAAACAGGGCTATCATATCGTGTCTTAACCGTCTTTTTTCCAGGCTAAACATACCCAGCTCCCTAAGTCTCTCCTCATAAGGCATGGTTTCCAGAAAAGAAGTAGCAGCTCCAGAAAAGAAGTAGCAGCTCTGGGCTTCCCCATGATTGTCATAGAGATAGAGGGGAAAAGAAGCAAAGGCCACAAAGGAGGACATTTTGAAGGATGAACAAGATGAATAGGAACACTGGTCTAAATGGTTCTGCTTCCTGAGTAGACTCTAAATTACTGGTGCATAATCAGTATTTATTTATGTGTGTGGGATCTCTTGAAGCAAAGGTTTAAATTGTTCCTTTTGGGGGGATTACAAATACCGAGAACACCACAGCCAGCACGCTGCCCACAGGATTCTGAGAGTTATTTTCCTTCCAAAATTAACTATTCCAAGCTCTGCTTTGGATGATGTGGATTGACAGTAAGGCTGCTTTGAAGGTCATGATCTAAAATGGGTAAAACTATTTATGGGGTTTGAGCTAAGTTAAAAAGTTTCCCATGCTGCTATCAGAATGCAGGTGGAAACCCCACAAAGGAAATGACCATGACTGCACACAGCCCCATGTGGACTATCACTGACCTGCTCAAACCAGCCCTATACCTAAGTATATAATACTAAGCACAATGGTTCAGAGGCGTTATAATAAAGCTGTCAGGAACTGGTACC
Organism: Gambelia wislizenii; assembly: GCA_030847615.1. Lineage (NCBI taxonomy): Eukaryota > Metazoa > Chordata > Lepidosauria > Squamata > Crotaphytidae > Gambelia > Gambelia wislizenii. The sequence goes on along the minus strand of JAUMIR010000006.1, from coordinate 79,797,748 downwards.
AGTAATTTACACCAGTATTTTTAGATTGTCTATAGAAAAAAAAGTGACTCTCTTTGCTGTTGAAAAATGAGGTGTGATTCTGTAAGGCTTGGCTGAAAAAGAACAGATGTGGACATCTCTAGAGTTAATATTTTTTCCTTAAAAACACATCTGTCATCAGCTTCCACTTAGAAGAGCAGTGAAGCACATATCTAAATAAACATGGCACTTGGCTCCAACACTAAACCTGCTTTTTGCGTAGGAACAGCTATTATTTTGTCATTGTGGGTGGAAGGTATGTCGACTGCTAACCAGTGGTCTATAGTTATGGTTTGGCCATGAAGCCAATCACTTTCAGATGACATTTTTTTTATTCTATGTGAAAAAATTGGCTGGCACTACCACATTAAAATTGGTATAAACCCAGCTGATAAACTCCAACAGTTTCTATAGCTGAGAACATCATGGCCTGGAACATACACTGAGGAGCAAAGGAGGGAAATTAGTTTATCTTGAATGAGTGTTCACCAGTTTAAGGAAATGAGAATCTCCTCCTTTCTAACCTTCTGTCCCTTCCCTGGGAAACATATACCCTACACCTTTTTTCCAGCTGAAGAAAGGGAACAACTTACTTTTCATCCAATTTCACAAATTTTGCCTGCTGGAAAAAACCCATACTGCCCCATAGACAATTTTCTCAGACTTCATAATAAGAAATGTAGCCCTAATCCTAGGATCTTATATCTTGTTGGCTGAGAGTATAGAGGTAGTCAAGGGAAGGAAAAGGCAGGGGTGATAAGCAACAGGAAGAAGTGATGCATGTGGGACAACAAAGGACAAATAACAGAAAATGCAATAAATCATATTTATATTGGATTGGACCCTCACTAAGTTAGTTGTACTTAGATCCCAGTGAAATCAGTCTGTGTAGTTAGTCATGACTAACTTAAGTCCCACTTTTTTTGTTTTCAATGGGGAACTAAGAAATCATTTTGGCAGCTTAAAGTTGAGACAGCAAAGCGACAAAGAGTTGATGGGAAATATTCTTCTTTATTCCTGGGGCTTGTTTGATACACCAAGTGAAGAGTAGACAGGTTTCTTTCTATATAGGTTTCCCAATTTCTTTTAAACAAACAAATAAACAAACAGAATTCTAAGGTACAGAAAATACAAAAAAAGTAACTTTATCACACATAGTAGTAGGGGAAAGCTGTATCTGGTGAATATCTGCTTGCCATATAAGTTATGAGCATGGTTCCCTCCATAAGATGGGATGATCAAGTGGCTATAGCTGTGCCAGGTGTCACATCTGTTTTTAGAAAGCATAGTGAGAATGTGGTTACGCTGATTTCTAATTGTTTTTCTATAAAGATTGTTGAGGTTAAAACAGTAAAATAAAATGACAATGGCAGTCATCTAAAAGTAATCAAATTTTAGAAGGAAAAACCACACTAGACTTGTTGCAGATTCCTCTTGTACATTTTGTATAGCAGGATGGTATTTGTTACCATACTATATTTTTGATCTGCAGGTCTATTTTGATCTATATCAAGGGACAGTCCTCCCCCCATCCCAGTCTTTATCTTAGCGTGGGACCCAAGGTGGTTATATCAAGGCTAAAACAAAAAAGAACTAAAAACCTGATGATAATAATGTTAAAAGACAATTAAGCAAGTGGTCATATTAAAATTCCATTGATCTTAAAATGTTAAAATCAATTAAAAACATAAAAATAAAGATACAGCATGAAAAATCCATTAATCATGAAATGCCTGTTTAAATGAAAAGGTCTTTACCTACTGGCAAAAGAAGAGCGAATTGAGGGGGGAAACAGACAGACCTCCCATGGAAGAGAATTCCACAGCTGGGGAGCAGCCACTGAGAAGACTCTGTCCCATTTTCTCACCAGACAGGACTGCAAAAGTGCTGATTGAGAGGAAGCCCTCCAATTAGGATCTGAAGAGTTGGGTAGAGATGTGAAGACTGGGAAAAAACCACAAGAATGGGTGTGTGTGTGTGTGTGTGTTTCTGTTTCTTTTAAAACAATTCTGGAAAAATTGGAAAAGTAGATTATGGAATATTTTCTTTTAGGATGATGAATATTGTGTTTAAGATATTTACTGCTCTCAAACTGTGTAAGAGGAAAACTTTTATATAAGACTATACAAAGTATAGCTGTACCTGGTGTAACATACATTGTTATCTTATTCTGCTCCTCCAACATGCTTCATGGAGGGGGGGGGGACCAAGTTCTGCCACTTCCTTGGGAAAGGAAGCCCAGTCGGGCTTTACTCCCGAGTAAATCCACCCAGGATTGCAGTGTGGGCCTCCAAGGCAGCCATAAGAAAACTGGTCTATCAGTGTGTGTGTGGGGGGGGGGTTTCAGCTGAACAGCCTGGAGAAGGGGGGGATGAAACCCTTTACTCTTGAGTAAATCCCCATGGACCAGCCCAGTGGCATGCTTGGGGCCTGCAGCTAGTGGAAGCGTTCCACATATTTCTGCTCCAAGTCTGCTAATTGGCTGGCCAACAGACAGCTTTGAATGGATGGAAAGTTTTCTAAGCAGACAATCAGCACACTGGGAATGGCAACATACCCAAGAGAATTATATACAGTATCTAGATCATATCATTCCAATTCCTGATCTTGGTTTTCTTTTCTCAGTTGTTTTTATTAGAAAAGGTGTATTAGGTCTGCTTTACACTATGGTGAACTACTGAAGATAAAATAATTATCTCTATGTTACTAATGTTAATGGTTTTTCTGTTTTTCGTGTGTGTGTATGTGTTTTTGCCAGCTCCTCAAACTGGCAAAACCAAAGCAGTTCCTTTAGCAGCATTTAGCAGCAGCAGTTCATGTGGTCCTTACATTGGTGAACTGGTAGCTCCATTTGTCACAAAAGAATGAAAAGGTTAAAAAATAAGTTCATTTTGTAATTATATTTTGAATAAATTGTGTGTTTAATATATCAACGATGATAAATTTATGTCAGAGAGCCAGTGTGCTGTAGTGTTGGACTAGGACTTGGGGGACCAGGGTTCAAATCACTGTTCAACCATGGAAACCCACTGGGTGGCCTTGGGCAAATCACACTCTCTCAGCCTCAAAGGAAGGCAATCGCAAACCCTCTCTGAACAAATCTTGCCAAGAAAACCCCATAAAAGGTTTGCCTTTGGTTGCCATAAGTCAGAAACAACTTGAAGGCACACTGTAACAATACAAATAATAATTTTATGCCAAACTAAGTTATATATAATGCATTTTATGTTCCTAAAGTAACAAAGTGACTTTCCGTCTGTGAATGGTGCTAACATTGCATTTTTCAATTTCCCCAAAAAATTCTATTAAAAAAAACACAGAAAAAAATTGGGTTCTTTAACGGCTTCAAAATTTCCAGAAATTTTACATCTCTAGACCCATATAGGGTCGTATGGTCTTTCAGATAGTCTGCATCTAAGCAAATAGTCACAGAGTAACCTCCACTGTTTCAAAGTTGCCTTGCACTAAGTCTGAACACCCACATTCATACTCTTGAGGTCAGGGGGAGGTAGCGTGTTGGTGAATTTTCATTTTCTGTCCTATGATTTCCAGGATGACATGGCTACCTTACTGCAGTTAAATAATTATAAACATTAAGACTTTAGCAGTCTGAAGTATCACTTTAGCCAGCAAAATATTAATTTTGCATAAAAGCCTCAGTGCCTTTCCCATCTCTCCATCAAAGTACCCACACTTGGCAATTATGTCTGAGTGTTAGAATGGGAAGCAAAGGAAGAAAAAAAATAAAATAAACAAGCACTGCTGAGGAACTTCTCTGTAAAACTATGGTCTCTAAATTGCTCCAAACCAGTTGCTATTTAGCTCAACTCTAACTATGTAGACCTCTTTGTAGAGTGGAACTGAAAATTGAAGGAGCCATCCTTTATACTGAATCTGTCTGTCCTTATCTCTGGTGTGTAGTAGCCTTTGTTAATGGAACGCTGTTCAATGCAGGCACAATTATGACTTTAATTAAAACATAAAATCTCATGGAATTTGAGCCTCTAAGATGGCACTGATTTAAGAGTGTGCTTACATTGCAATGATTGTTAGCTTTTATTGCAATTTATGCAGACTCCATCCAACACATTGCCATATTACTGTGATCCTAAGAGAAGTTAAGATGAAGATTTTAAGCTAAAGCACATGCAATGAGAAGTGGTTTATTGACTCCAGGGGAAAATGGTCTGAGGTTAACTACCTATACAGTCATGTCTGAATTAACAGATTTTACATATATTATACACAGAGCAAACATACATACCCTGAAGTTGGATCCATAACAGATACAGTGCTATTGCTTGAGTAATGTGGATGCATAGCTGGTTTTTAAAAAAGTATGTGAAGATTATGTTTCTGCAAATATGCTTTAGTTTTGTGAAGTTCTCAGACTTTTACTGAGTAAGTATGTCTATTACTGCATGAGGTATAATATTTCCAATCTCCTATGTCTGCGTATTTCGAAGAACAAGCAGGATTTCCTGCTAAGGCAGCTCTTTGATAGCTGTGCTAAAGGAAGTGGTATGTGTGAAATCCTGTCTTTCCGGAGATTATATCAGTGATAAGTGTGGAATGCAAATGTTCTTTAAGTGGAAGTGTGTGTGCTGCATGTCCCTGTGTGCACTGACAGCTTATTGTAGTCCATAGTTCGTTAAGTCAAATAGTTCCATAGTTAAAGTGTAGGAGGCAGGGTGATGGCAAAAGAAGAAAAGTTCTTCTTGAGGAAGGATTTGTACTGGAGGGAAATGCTTTGGGTTTCATTATAATAGCATGTGGCCACAAAGCTACATGCATTGGGAGCTCCATGTATCCATCTGGAAGTGTGACTGAAGCTTCTGTTGTAGCCAGTCTACCAATCTACAAATGTCCTGCATTTGTTTCAAATCAGCCATGTGAATAGCTGCAGTAAAAACATTCTGCTCCTGCACTCCTTTCTCAGTGGGTTCCATATGAAACATTGGTGTGCGAGACTGAGGGTGAGTCTCAGTAATCTCCTATGCAGAGTGGATCATAATTTTAGCAATAGAAACCCCTGCACCTTGTGAAATAAACCATGAATCAGTCCAGCATAAGCACATACAATAAAGTTGCTTTTGACTGGAAATTAGAAAGTCTTACACTGGACTAGATTAACAAGGGGGACCTGCGATAAATGTTGCAGTAGGGGACAATGTTGCCTGGTCCAGGGTCCTATTTCTTGCCCTAGGACCCTCTGGGGCTGTATGGACTGCCAAAATGTGAAAAAACCAAAATAAAAAACAAAACAAAACTAGAAGTGGCTGGAAATATGCTTCTAGTTTTGAAAGATTGGATTTTTTTTAAAAAAAATGTCAAATAGTCCAGAGTAGCTCTGTGACCTATCTGAATGGAGAACTTCCTCTCCTGGAGTCTTCAGGGTGCATGCAGTCCCAGGGCTGCATTTTCTATTTTTGTTGTGAATTCAGCACTTGTTCAGAATTCTTCTTTTGCAGTTAAGGTGCATTCTTCAGGTGTGCATCTCCATTGACCACTTTTTTTGATTTCCTCTCCTCCCACAATAATTAGTCTGCATTCCACACCTACTTTTTTCTATATATGCTCTCCCAGGGCTTTCTTATAAAGATATTTTGTACTTCTACAAATCTTGGGGTTATCCCAAGTTTGTAGAAATCTCCTTCATTTGCAAATATGATGACATCTTGGCGACACAGTTTTACTTTGCAATCTGCCCACAAAGTAGAAACAGAAATCATGATTTGAAGTGGGTTTGTACTCCATGTTCTCAGTTATGGTTTGGCCTGGAAAAGAGAAGGTTAAGAGGTGACATGATAGCCATGTGTAAATATTTGAAAGAATGCCATATTAAAGATGGAGCAAGCTTGTTTTCTGCTTCTCCCAGGAGACTAGGACATGGAGCAAACAGATTCCATCTAAACATTAGGAAGAACTTCCTGATGGGAAGAGCTGTTTGGCAGTGGAATTCAGTGCCTCAGAGTGAGGTGGAGTCCCCTTCTTTGGAGGTTTTTAAACAGAGGCTGGATGGCCATCTGCCATGAATGCTTTGATTGTGTATTCCTGCATGGCAGGGGGTTGGACTAGATGGCCCATGCAGTCTCTTCCAACTCTATGATTCTATGATGTCGGTATTGAGAAACTACAATTACAGTTGTTGCTCTGTGTCTATAGACTGCTACACTATGAAGCCAGGTTATAAAATAGTGCGCCGACAAGACGGTCAGCCACAGCCCATGGTTTGTTTGATTTATATTTGGTTTGGTTCTGAACCCTGATAAGCAGTTCGGTATCGTAGCTTGATAGTGCCTTAGGTAGCAGTATTGTATTTAATGATTTATAAAAGCATATTATACTAGTTTATTCACTGTATACAGTTTTACCAGTAATGAGTAGAATATTTTAGGTGGTTGTGTTATAAAGTTTAATTCAGTATCTTTACTAAGGGAGGTTTTTCTTGACATCACTAAGATGTACTTTGGCTATACGCCTGAATGCTGAACTGTATTTTTATGTTTTCAGGAAGCACAGTCCTTGGACTAGATGACAAAAAGCAGCCCTGATTTGGCACTTGGCACCACACACTTTGGCATGTTTGCCAGTTGATGGAAAGGATGTCTATAGTTCAGTGGCTTCACTTTGAACTAAATTGGTAGCTCATGGACAGTACAAAAAAATGTGTTGCAGCTGGGTGCAGCCGCAAAAAGCTTAATGTCATAATTACTTGGGGTTCTGATGTCTCAAGGATTATGTTACATGAAGAAGGAGCTCCTAGAATTTTGGCAAGATCAAGCCAGCTTCTCCCATGAAATCTGGTTGAGTGTCTTTCCACAATGGTGATCAGTGTCAATACATATCTCTTTCTCCCTCTCTCTTTTTTTCGGTATATATGTGTGAATGCATGTGTGCTCACACATAGTCAGAAAACATATGTAACATAATATAGAGAAAACAAGGTAAACATAATTTACCTTGTTTTAGATATCATAGATAATAAAAATTAAGCACATCCACAACAGTGCCGTATACTCCAACTCTCCTGATTAATCCTCTGCTGTCCTACTTTTTCAGCTGTTTTAAAAAATGTCCTAGTTTCTCTCTCACATGTTATATTCAGTTTACTTCAACTGCTGCAAATTGAGTTCAGACTTAAAGAACAGATTTCACTAATAGGTTTTTTGTGGGTTTTTTCCAGGCTTCAGATGCCATCCACAGATGCAGGCAAAATGTCAGGAAAAAACACTTCCAGAACATGGCCTCAAAGCCCGGGGGGGGGACCCACGAAAAACCTATGGATGCCAGCCATGAAAGCCTTCGACTTCAGATTTCACTGAATTAACTCTGTGGGGGGCGGGAAGAGGAGGGGTGGAATCTTGCCTTTCCCATTAGGCTTAGGCAAAAGCAAACTGCTGTAGCTGCTCCTAGTTTGCATGTTCTTTTGCATTAATAACCTTTGCCATCCTGACCTCACTCTTGGCCAGATGTACCTTGGTTTTCATCTGTGAAATGTTCGAGGGTATGCAATACTGTGAATTCTAGTTCCCAAATCGTGCATTCTAGTCCCCAAATAGAAGCAGGTGAGCTTTTTTCTGTTACGTTTCTTACGTTTTTAAAATTAATGATTTCCAGGTACAATAATAGCAGAAACAACATTAAATGTAATTAACAGCATATGGAAAGAAGGAGGAATTAAAATAATATCAGATTGCAAACTGCTGTGCCTCTATTATGTGTTGTCCTTTATTTAAAATTCTTCCTCCCTCTTTCAGCCTACTGTATATGAACACATACAAGCATAGGCATAAAATACGTTTTTAGATTCATAACAAATAGATGTCTTTATATTTTTCTCATTTGTGTATAAATTAGTTTATGATAAGCATGTAAAGCCTAAACTGGGAGACTGCCCATTTCATTTCTCTTCTGCATTCTACTCCACACTAATGACATTTACACAAGGTATGATTCCTACAAAAGATACTCAATGACACTTTCAGCGCCTGTGTATATGTACACATATGTATAAAACCTGAGCTCCATTACTGAATGCAAATTCAGTATGAAGGTACCTACCGATCACAATGTAGTTAAGATTTATAGCTACGGTACCTGTGTAACTGAATAAATGGTATTTTGTATTAACCTACTGAGGGAATTTTCCTCTGTACCTTTTGTTTTGTACATTTAGATACGGAGCAAAACTCTCTTACTGATTTCCCCCTCAAATATCTGAAATTCCTCTTTCAACACGCATCCTGAAGTGTTGTCTATTAATGTTGTTATATCCACCAGTCATATTGATGCCTTTTTCCACAGTCCTTTCCTCTTCCTTTTCCTGTAGTTGCCATCTATACTATCAAAAATTAAAATGCAATAGAGGCAGGAACCTGTGTTCTTTAAGTTATTCCATTAAGCAATATTTCCAGTGAACTTCCTTCCTTCCCTCCTTTCTTTCTAATAGCTACTGTATAATTTGTAGCTCATTTGATTTTGTTTTATCATGGAATGGTTGGGTTTGCATAGCCTTATTTCTTTGTGATGTTTTGTTCCTGCTTACTATTGACTATAATTGTGACAGTTCAGAAAACTAACAATAACTTTTCTGATTGAAATGAATGAACTGTGAACAGAATATTGCTACAGTTACTACTTATAATTCAGGTAGGATTTTGGATTTCTAAAAAAAGAGGCATGGCCATAATTCTTTCCTTCCTCTAGGATTGAGAAGAACATCTTTGACACAGTAACTATACAAATATGACAATGACATTAGCAGAGAACAAAACTGTTCTTTTGTACTGAAGAGTGCAAGGTTCTGAAAAATATTATGGAAAATCCACAATTCACTAGTGACTCATTAGGTAAAATCCTTTCATTGGCACACAGCCTAGTTGCTAAAACATGTTTTTGTGATGGAAAATAGCTTGCAAGCTTGTGCTGTCTGCTTACCTGCAACCACCCCCTTACCTGGTTAACAAAAACTAAGATGTGCTGTGGGTCTAAACCAGCAATATAGAAATAGGGGCCGGTTCCACGACAGGAAAAAGTTAGCAAGATTCCGGATTACCGTTCTTTTGCATCAGGAGCGCATAAATCACACGAATCCTGACATATTCGGAAGATGCAGCCAGATGCAGCCACTTTCGGTTTTCCTTAGTTCACACAGGCAAAGGTGGGGGGGGGATTACCTCCAGATGATTAAAGCCAGGCAGGAGGTGGGGAGGGAGCAAGGAGGGGGTCACGGAGGCCATAAATAATGAGAGGAAAGAAAAGGACAAACAAACAAGAGATCGAAAGAGCGATCTGTCAACTTCCCCATCCTCCCCAGCCCCGAAAGGCTTCTATAAAGAAAGGAGTGAATGAAAGCACGAACAAGCAAAAGCATGGTGGAGTGATCTCCTTCCCTTCCATTCCCTTCCCTTCATGCATGCACACACAAACACACACCACAGAAGCAGGGGGCTAGCCTCATTCCTGATTGTTTTCCCTGCCTCCGAAGCCATAAAGGCAAGTGAAGGGAAGGACAAACAAACAAAAGGACGAACATGCGATCGGCTGTTTCCCCGCACACACGAATGCACACACACACACTCACACCAGCGAAGCAGGGGCTAGTCCCAATCATCTTCCCAACCCCCAAAGCCTTCCTTTGAAACAGACAGGAAGGGCTCAGAGCTGATTTTCCAAAGTGGGCTGCAAGCAGAAGAAGGGTGAATTTCTTCTCTCCAACCCCTCAGTCTATTCAGATAAAGCAGAATGGTCACTCCAACCAATCAGGATTCAGCTCTGCAGTAATTCGAAAAGATCGATGCCAGTTTACATGATGGTTAGTTCCGATGGTAAATTATGCGCATTTTCACAAATGTAATCAAAAAGGTCTGGAAAACTAGCGAAAGCTGATACTGCGCAACTTATGAACTCCTTCTGAAAAGGGCGCTGTTGCTTTGAAATGCGTGAGAACTATCAGGCTTCTTGTCGCATTCTTTGAGGATTTATTTTGCCATGTAAACGACCCCATAGTTAATGTTGGCCATAGTTTGCTTTCCCATGAAAGTTTGAAATCAGAATTAGAAGCTTGCAAAAATGCCCTGTTCTGTACAACTAATAAGGGCTCTGGCATTACATCATCTTTTGCATGTATGTAGTTTCCCTCATAGAATTACAATGGCGTGATGACTGGGGTGGGGGTGAAGGTATTCCAACAGTATGCCCAAATAACAAACAAGATTTTAGAATTAGATTATATTCCATTTGAACTTGGTCTATTCATCCATCAAACTGAGATGGGAATGGCTTAGAACTTCTTTCAATTAATACACATGAACATATGTTAGCACATTGAGGAGAAAGATCTGAAGCCACACTGCTCCCCATCAGGCTATTTTTAAAAATTTATTGGGTATTCTCATGTAAGAAATAATTCCAGAATGTTATTTCTTCCCTCTTATTGCCAGAAGTGGTACTGTCCATTCTGCCTTCTTCTTGCTGCATATATAGACCAGATACAGACCCAAATGATCCTGCCCAGATTTGCTTCCCTGATCAACTCTTTCTCTATAAATATATATTTTTAAATCACTGGAGGTGTTTCTCACTTCACTCAAGAGTTTCTTCTACTAACTTCATTCTTCAGGCAACACTACATTATCTTTGCAGATGTAACCTGTTTTTAAGCCTTTATCATGGTAGAAAGAGCAAGCACACCATGTTTCCAAAGCCACAGGTTTAGATTATCTGATGCTGCACCTGCAGTTCTTGAAAAAGATTGGTTCTCTGAGTTGCCTGCGTGGAGGAACAAAACCCATTTCAGCACTTCCCGGCTGATTCATAATTCAGAGCAGTGGTTTCAGACCACAATATGCTTTGCATCCCTAGATGCTTTGTTGAAAGCATTATGAGCACAGGCCTGATTCAGGATGTTTCATCAGCCCCCTTGGGGCAAGTTGGGAATAAAATAGAAGAGCCATGCTTTTTGGAAAGTTTGGTCTCTAAAAATCTTGTTACAGTATAAATGCAGTAAAAGGAATACATTAATTTTGTGTGCGGCCTTTACAGTGTGTTTGTAAACTCCCTATACAACAAAGCTTCCTCCTCTGCTCTCTGGAAAGGTTGGCTATATGTTACTTGGTCTCCCAAGGGAGTATAAAGAGGCATCCTGCCTACATATGGCTGTGTACAACTCACAATTCTTTCCTTCATCTAGGACTGAGAAGTGCTGAGTTTATTGCTGGCTGCTTCTGCTGCTTTAAATTATGAGCTACACAGGAAATTTATATGATATTATCTGGGGCCATTTTTTCCCCTTTAAAATATGAATTGACTTGAGCCCTTTGGGTAGTCACAGAGGAATTTTAGTGGAAATAAATACATATTTCTCTCCCATTCTCATTCATACTTAGACTTGGACCTCTGGTTGCCTTCATCAAATTGTTTTCTTCTGAAATGAGGTGCAGGAGAACCACAACTCACCACACCAAAACAAGATATTGTTTAGGCTGATATTTCCTTGGGGGTAGCCATCATCTTTCCCCCTTTATGTACAACACAGAGCAGATGAACTGTATTTCCTGGTGAATGCTATTTTAGCCTGCATTAATAGAAGCATAGTTTCCAAGTGGAGGGAAGTAATAGTCCCCCTATATTATGTACTGGTCAGGCCTCATCTAGAGGACTGAGTTCATTTCTGGGCACCACATTTTACGAAGGATGTAGACAAGTTGGAGCAGGTTCAGAGAAGGGCAACAAGGAGAATAAGAGGTACAGAGAACAAAACATAGGGGGAAAGGTTGGAGGAGCTGGGCAAGTTTAGCTTGGTGAAGAGAAGACTGAGAGGTGACATGATTGTACTTTAAATACCCCAAGGGCTGTCACAGAGAAGAGGGGGCAAGCCTGTTCTCTGCTGTTCAAAAGGGTGGGACTTGGTTGAATGGTTTAATTTACAGGAGGGTAGATTTTGATTGAACATTAGAAGGACCTTCTTGACAGTAAGAGTAGTTTGGTGATGGAACCAAATGCTTAGAGAGGTGGTGGTGTCTTCTCTAGATACCATGCAGAGAAGAGGCAATAGAACTACCTGTTGGATGTGCTTTAGCTGGAGATCCTGAAATGAACAAGGAGTAGGACTTGATGGCTCATGAGGCCCCTACCAACTCTATGAGTCTATGAAAATGTCAAGGAGAAAGCCTCTGTCTTACTGTGCTTGTTTTATATATGCAGTAAAGCAAACAGACATGTGAGTCTCCATCTTTGTTCTGAAGTTCTAGCTTTGTTTGCTCATTCATTCAGGTGCTCATGAACACATGATAGAAAGGTCTGATCTTGGGTTGTGTATACTGCTTTCACCCTGATCCCCATATGTATTGTTTGCATGGTACCAGTGTATGAAGGATCCATTATATGTGCATTCAAGGATACTTGGATATGGAGGGTCCCAGATTGGTATGCATAGGAGACTTTGACTGGCATTGTATTGGTTAGTCTCAGCTAAAGTGGATATACTCAATCTATTTTTGAATGGTGAGTCAACACATAGGTAAATTCCATTGATTGAATGGGTCTACTCTGGTCAAGACTTAGGCAATCCTGTAGGTAACCTGGACCCAAACCATGTAGGGCTTTAATGGTAACAACCAACACTTTTTACCTTGCCTGGAAACTAATTGGCAGCCACTGTAATGATTTTAACTAGCTATACCCGGTGTAACATATACTGTCCCCCCCCACTACACCCCCTCCCGGTGGTACACACACCGCTCCCCCATGCTGCCCCATGCCCTTCCCCGTGTCACTCCCGCACCACCCTCCCTGTGCTAGCCTTGCGCTACCCCCATGCCACCCTCCCTGCATTCCCCCGTGCCACCCCATGCCCGCACCTCCCTCCCTGCGCTGCCCTCCCTGTGTTTCCCTGTGTCTGTGCTATCCTCGTGCCGCCCACCCCCATGCCCATGCCACCCTCCCTGCGCCACCCTCCCCACATCCCCCCATGTCCTCCCCACGCCTGCTCCACCTTCATACTGCCCTGCCTGCACCTCCCTCCCCGCATTCCCCCACACCCACGCTGCCCCTCCGTGGCTGTGCCACCCCCTCACCCGTGCCACCCTCCTCATGCACTGCCCTCCCTGCACTGACCCCCACACCCCATGCCACCCTCCCCCCTGTGCGTGCACATACCCCATGCCACACTCCCCCCCATGCTACTCACACCTCCTCTGCCAGAGGCCATGTTTAGAAAGGACTTAAAGGTTCACATGTTCCTGCCACCAGTGTGCTGATTGGCTGCCCAACCAAGCTTTGATTGTTTGGCCAGTTTCCTAAGCAGCCAGTCAGCACACTGGAAATGGCAACATACCTAATAGAATTATAGATAGATAGATAGATAGATAGATAGATACCGTAGATAGATATTGGTGTGATATGTTCACTCCTGAAGGCAGCAGTGACTAATCTGGCTGCCATGTTTTGAACTAATTGACGTTTCTGAACTTGGTACAGAGGTAGCCCAATGAACAGAGCATTGCAAAAGTCCAGCCTTGAAGTTGCCAGTGTGTGCACTACCATAGTTTTTAAGCTGTCATGTGCTTAGGTTGAAGTGTGCAGGTTCTACAGTGCAGGGCATTTAAATACTTGGAGATTAGTTGTGCCATCCAGCTCAATCATTTTCCTCTTTATGATTATTTTATACCTGGATAAATGAACAAATCATACATAAGTATAATTTGAATGATTAAAAAAGAACTGAAATGTTGTCAACCTAAGTAGAGTTGAGTTCAGATTGTGCCTAGGCAAATGACTCTTAAATTGTCCTTGAATATTCTTTTAGTGTCTGTATAGAAGATGAACAGCTCTTTCTCTCTCCTACTATGTGTACATGTGTGCATGTACCACAGTTGGCCATGAGCACAGAATATGATAATGGATTCAGAATACAGTTTCCCTAAAATCATAGCTTTCCAGATGTTTTTTTCTTTCTATAATTATTTCAAAAGAAATTTCCTAGTCCCCACATCAGCTAGAATCTCAAGAGGTAAGTAGTAGAGTAAATCCGCTGTACTTTCAGAATACTTTAATGTTAGCATGTTAAAGAAACATATTGTTTAGACTAGGCTGCATCTTTCTGTTGTCACCAGAACGTGTGTGTATTTTCTAACTGCCCCATTTTCTTTTAGGAGGGAAGAACACAGTGCATACGAGAAGTGTGTCCCATTCTTTCATGTCCTCAGCATCTCAGTCACACTCCATCCGGACAGTGTTGCCCAGAATGTTTGGGTGAGTGGTTGTTTTCACAAACATGTTGCATGTCCAATGTAAATTTCTCATAGACATTTCATGGTAATTTGGAGACGCCTTAATGTTGTTAAACATAAACTATAGACAGAAATGTGAAAAAGGGGAATACTTTTTTATCAAACAAAGAATATTGGTTTTGTCTATACGAGGCAATAAAATGTGAATTGGTGTGCAGTAACACCCATTCACAGTAGCTTTCATTTGTCTCCATGGTTTTTTCCCCAAGATAGCAGGCATGCAAAGCTATCTGTGCTTGATGTTCAAATGGGCATGCCTGCGAATCAAGATGGTGGGTACAAATGAATGACTCATGTTTTTATTCTCACCAGTTGCTGCTGCTAAACAATATTTTTAAAACAAACAAACAAATATGAATCCAAGGAAATAAACAGGACCAGAAAAAGACTGCTTCATCACCTCAGTGCATGATCACTATGGTGAAAATCCAACATGGCGGTTCTGTGTGCTGCCTTGCCAGCAAGCTCCATCTCCTGCGCAATCTGACCAATCAGCTGTCCACTTCCGCTCTTATCAGGAAAGCGCTGCAATCCAAATCAGTTGTCCCAACAAGGAAGAATGCTTATTTCCATCACAATTTTTTTTTTAAGTTCGGGAAAAGCTACAAAGGCTTTTCCTGTAGAGTATATGCTTTTTTGCCCACCCTCCTTCTGAATATGGCAAAATGATGCAGGATCCTATTGGGACAAAAGGTATTCACCTCAAATTCTATAAGGAGTATTTTCATCATCTAGACAACACCATAGTTAAATTAAACCTGTTACATTGCCATAATTGTTCTTGCCATTGCTATTGTTATTATTCTTTATATTCCATTTTCTTCAACAAGAATAAGTCCAAGTCTTGGTCAGGTATGCTTGGTTTAGTTCATCTGTGAGCTGTACAATATATTTTGGAGAGTAAATGGACCTGGTTCCAGAAGATCACTCTCCACCCCCAAGAGAGCAGTGTTTTTGACATTGAAGCATTTGTTATATATGTCCTTTAAAGATAACTGATGATTTTCTCTGAAGAGGGGGAGTTTAGGATAGCTGCAGCTCTCAGGTAGGAGCACTATGGATGCATTCGCTGCTTCTAGTAGGAGGGCCAGTTGGGATTTTGTTTTTGTCAGGATTCAAGGATTCTTTCCTACCAAATGAGTTAGCTACTTGTATTTCTTGCCAGGCCTAATTTGCAAGCATGCTACTTTGTGTTATGAATCCAGGCAGCACCTTCAGAGAGCTAGTGTGGTGTAGTGGTTTGAGCGTTGGACTACTATTGGACACCAACATGTGAATCCTCGCTCAGCCATGGAAACCCATTGTGTGACCTTAGGCAAGTCACACACTCTCAGCCTCAGAGGGAGGCAATGGCAAGCTCCCTCTGCACAGATATTACTACTTTGTGGTAGGTTCACCTTAGGATCACCATAAGTTGGAAATGACTTGAAGGCACACAACAACAAAGTACCTTCAGAATTAATCAAACAGACACAATGGGTGAAGAAGTTGTCCAGCCAGGTTGATTCTGAACATAGTCATAGCCTGAAATGTGTATTCTGTAGCAATTTCAGCATAAGCGCACATACCTGAGATAAGAAAGTTAGTGACAAAATTGCTGTTACACTGCATTTACACTAAAGCTTACATTCAAAACTTCCAACACATTCTCAGTTATCTGCAGAACAGCAGCAATTTAGGGAAACTGTTAACTGAGCAATGTGTGTAGTAATACAGTTGTCCCTTCATATTTGCTGGGGTTTGGTTCCAGGACCTCCCGTGGATACCAAAATCCATGAATACTCAAGTCCCATTATATGCAATGGCATAACAAAATGATGTCCTTATATAAGATGGCAAAATCAAGGTTTGCTTTTTGGATTATTGTTTTTTTAAGAATATTTTCAAACTGTGAATACTTAAATCCGTGGGTACCAAATCTGTGGATACGGAGGGACAACTGTATTATTATTATTTCACATTGGATGCAGAGTGTATCTCTTTGCTTGTGGCTGTTCTTATTGGATGATTGCAATAGCTAGACATCGCTGGTAGGTTTTTCCTGTTCCAGCTGGAAGGATTACAGATATACATGGATACTTCATTACAGTTCACGGATAGTTCATTATTTAACCAAGAGCTAATGGTGGTGGCTTCTCTGTCTTTGATGTCTGGAATAACAGCAGCAGAAGCACCTGGGAGAGGGCAGATAAGCTAGTTAACTTTTTAATTCAAATCTAGTTATTTTTTTAAAAAATACACCACCATAATTTAATCATGTATTAAAATAAACAGGCATTTCTATTTGCATACACTGTATACTTACTAAAACCCCTGATATTGAAATTAAAAATTAGGCACTAGGGATGGAAAGACTATTTTAAAAAATTCTAAATATGGTTGAAAAACTCTGATGAGAAGGATCCTTTTCTACACCACTGGCTATAGTGGGACTTGAGCACACATGGATTTTGGTATCGACAGGGTTCCTGGAACCAAACCCCAGTGGATACTGAGGGCTCACTGTATCTCATATGTATAATACATGTACTTGATCATTTACAGGCTAGGCTTGTGAGAGAAGATAATACTCCACATATAACAAGCGTATAAAATCAAGGCTCGGAAAGTTATTTTAAAAAAGCAATCAGGAACAGTTGTAGGTTTGTGGGGGCGTGTGTCTCTATTGGTAAAAGGACCTCTTTCCTTTCCCATTTCTCAAAAACATACTGACTGGTGTTTCTTTTTAATAACCTTTTAAAAAAGAAGACATTGAGTACTACAGGCTGTTAATCTGTGGTACAAAGTATACTTTCCCCTTATCCTCCTTGTTGTCATATCAGTAACCATAACAGACCATATGATATTTCTCTTTCACCATTCATTGAAGCCACATACCTCATAATTATAAAATTAACTTTTAAAACTAAATTTTAATTACAAAAAAATCCAATAACCCCTTTTTACATTACAGCCTGAATATATATATATAACGTAGTTATACATTTGTTGTTAGGAGAGGTTCATTAATTGCAAGTAACAAGTAACCAGTTAATTCAGAACTCTGGAAAATTCCATAACCTTGGTGTTCTTTGGATGGTGCAGACCTGGTTACACAGGTCACCCAAGTAATATATTTACCACTTGGAATGTAAGAGTTCTGTTCAAACGTGTATGCTATTCATGTGCCATTCACAATGTGTACCCAAGATCCTTGTTGGTTTTGCACAGTCCAACAGCAGTGCCCCAGCATTCCTTACCATATTGCAAGATTGGGTTCAGTAGTGCATCTGTTTGGGGGTGGCAGAATGCCTTGTTTCTTGGTGTAGCTTCAGTCTAAATGGGATATTGTGTGATATAACTACCTTTAGGGAGGATACAGTTAAGCAGGAGGCTTTGTTAGTGAACATACTAGATAAGTCATCCATAGCTTTGCAGCACCGCCAGACCAATATAATGTGGCTTCATGCAATGTACAGCAGTGCAGAGGATGTGTTGTCCCATATGGGAATTCTGAACATCTTGAACTGATTTTCATAGGACTGTCTTGGCGTTGACTGGGATTTTTCATATCCTGCAAGACTTGGCTGGCATGCCATAAAAGTTGTACTGAATTATCTTCTGGGCTGGTGCACATCATCACTTAGTGATTACTGCTTTCTAACTCAAAACATTACATAAAGGAGATTGTTCTGCAGGATGTATTGTGCCATTTGAAAGTTGTGTGCTTGTTTAAGAATCAAATATGTCTGCGCAGGTGGGGATCATTTGATTGTCTGCTCGCAGCAAATGAGACTGGTTAAAGGCATCTGAAGTAAAATGCCCCAGTACATTATAACCATACTGTGATAGAGCACTCTTTTTATTTCAGATGAAGAAACACTTACTCATTTACTGACCTATATTCGCATGCATGTTATTAGCATGCAGGCATTGCTAAAATGGACTTAAAAGAATGGCTGTGAGATGTACACACATATTTGTTAATAAACAGTGGACTCCACTGAGGTTTGGTTCCAGGACCCCACTCCCCGGATACCAAAATCCATGGATGCTCAAGACCCATTATATACAATGGTGTAATAAAAGGGCATCTCTTATATAACATGGTAAACTGTAAGCTTTGCTTTTTTGGATTTTTCCTCCTGAATATTTTCGAGCCGTGGGTTGCTGAATCCATAGATGCAGCACCCATGGATATGGAGGGCCAACTGTATACTAGCTGTAGCTTACAAGTAATTACTGTGATGGACATAAAGAGGACTACACAGGTAAGGTGTCCCCCCATTCTCTTCAGTGTTGAGGAATACTCCAAATGAGCAAAGGGTTCCATGGCACTGAGGAGAATGAGGAGCCCTGAGTGGTTGACCAGAGCTCCCTGAACTTGTTTTTCATTCTAAAAGATGTCATCTAAAATAAAGGATTCCCTCATTTTTAAGACCTTTTATGCATTTGCATCTGATCTCAGTTTCGTGACTTCTCCTGATTGAAACTTTTTATGTGCCCACTAACTTTACAAAAATCTTCAGCATCATTTTTTTCTACCACTGCTACTTCTCCCCCACCCCCTTTCCTTTTCCACCTTGTGTAACTGAGCAAGGACTGAATGCGCTGAAATGACTGTCTGACTTATCAAATCTGGTTTTCATTAGAAGGTGGGCCTGCAATCAAGGAAAAAAAATACTTTTTCATAAAGCACAAAAATAATGTATGGTATTCACTGCTACAAGATATGGTAGGAAAGCTTCGATTTCTTTTAAAAGGAAGGACAACTGGAAGGAAAAGGGTATCAATGGCTACACGTTATAGTGGCTATATGATACCTCAGATTCAGAGATAGTTTGCCTATGGTTACCAGTTTCAAGGACACCACAGCAGGATAAGGCTATTGTCCTTGTGCCCTGCTTGTGGTGAATCAATTAGAACAACCTGTAGTGGATCATGTAGAACAACCATGGCTTCTCTTATTATGCTGCATTATTACTGCAGTCACATGGTTGAAAAATCACTAGAACGAACAGCTGCCACGGTTATTGGGCCAAAGCAACCATTCATACTGGAATTATATGATTACCTCCCTAAACTATATGTAGTCTCCATAGTGATATTTAGTCCTTCGTTAGTTTGCAATTGCATTTTGAAAATTAGAATATATCTCATTACAGAATATAGTGGTGCATACTAATCAGGGATGAGAAAGTTAGCAGGAAAGAAATAACAGTAATTGTTACTAAGCTAAATAATCTAATTTGATTGCCTTTACATTGAAAGGGAGATGTTTTAAACAATTAATTTAATTTTAAATTGATGTTTTAATTCATGTTGCATTATTACAATAAAAGCCAGAGCAAAGGAAATGTGAAAAATCTCATCCATTATTTAATATCTCCCTTCCCATCCCTGGTTTGAATTTTGGGGAGAAGGAAACACATGTGTTTTTGAAAACCTCTTTTCTCCCCACCCCACAATAAATAAATAAATACATCTTATTTTGCTTTCTCTTTCTCCCTCCTTTATAATCTTGTTATCCTCCCCCTTTCTTTAGCTTTCTGCCTCCCTCCTGGATCCCAAGAAATTTCCTAGAATTATGAGCCTCAGAATTCTATTTCCATGGGGCAGATGAGGAGACTGCATAAGGTATCCAGTGTAGAGAAAGAGGCCCATCTGAAAACAAAACAGACCACTCCCTCTTCCAAACTGCCCTTACTACTTGTGACCTAAGCCTTATAATTGTTCAATCCTGAGGGTCTAAAAAAAGTGAGACATGTCATTTCAAAATTCTAAGAACTAGGTTTTGGGTAACTGAGTAAATCTCCAGAAAGCACCAGAAATTTAAGGATTATTTGCCACATGGTTTGTTTGCTTGGGTGTAGCTGAGTCAGTGCGGTCCTCTTAAGCATGTCACTTATTCACAGATTCATTTCTTCAAAGTGTGAAATTGGAGTAACCTACATTGCAATTTTACTATAAGGATATATCAATATGTATTTCTGTACTAAGTGGCAAGAGTTGTTAGAAGTGATGGTGAGGGTGAATATAATCAAACGTATAGGACTAAAGGTGTGGTGGTTACAGCTTCTGAGCTGTGGATAGACATCCTTCTTGAATGAAGGCCAACTTCTAAATTCTTAGAGAAGGGGTGGGAAAAGCATGGTCCACAGGCAACATATGGGTATGGTCCACAGGCAACATGATGGCCTAGCACACCCTTCCTTCCTTCCTTCCTTCCTTCCTCCTTTTTTACTTTTTTTGGCTAAAAATGTCTTCCATTCCCTAGGAACATAAGTGGCTATTTCACCATGTCTTCCCCTCAGGATGTTTTATACCAGAAAGTTGACTTGGTTTACTTTCTGATTAGAAGATGATTCTCTTGCCCCTAAAACAGCTGGGGTGTGTGTAAACTTGAGAGAATTGCCCCCAGTCTCTCTAAGTGGTATGGGAAGCATTTTTAGCAAACTAAAATTTTAAAATAATATCACGGTAAGAGGCCCAGTGGGAGGGATGGCCATCCAAGATATCAGGGAAAGCTGGTGTGCCCCTCAAGCTGCTGTGAGTTGCCCATCCTGGCTTCTAGTGTATTTACACTATGGAGTTACATCAGTTTGCTACCACTCTCACTGTCATGGGTCCAATCCTGTGGAGCCCTGGAATTTGTAGTTTTTTTGGGAACTTAGAATTCTTGTGTTGTTTAGGATCATGTTTCTATAGTACAGACTTATAAATACCTCACCGAACTTCAAATCCCTAGAATCTGAAGGGTGGAGCTATGACAGATAAAGTGGTGTTAAACTGTTCTCTGTAATGCAGATACACTGAATCAACTACAGCTCAATAGCAGAGTTTATTTTATGTATATACAGTATAAGGCTCAAGAACCAGTCCCTGGATTCTGCCATTTAAAAGATATGTCAGAGAGGAGGATTGAGAAAAGCATATATCTTTGCATTGGACCCTGGATGGCCACTTCTTGTGAGAGTATTTGGCACTGGGTTGTTTGGGGATAATACATCCATAAATTGCTTCAGAATTCATTTACTTCAAAAATTGTATAACAGAGTCTCCAAAGTCTTTTATAATTCCCTGTCTTTGGCTCAGATCATTGTGATCTACCGAAGAGAAAATAACTATATATTAGAAATAAATTTAAATAGAACAATGCACCCAACAATAGGTGGCAAAGGAGCCTTGGCTTTATGATAGTAATCACAGCTATCTTTGTTGGCAATGTCACTCCCTTTCAACCACATTCTGTTTCTTTTCCTGTTATTTATATCCAGGACAGAGGAAAGTGTTTGATCTCCCATTTGGAAGCTGTCTCTTTCACAGCGATGTTTATGACAATGGAGCCTCCTTTGCGTATGACAATTGTACAAAATGTACATGCAGGGTGAGTCAGTAATAACCCATCACTTATGGAAGTTATTTTTAGGGTGCAGCACCAACATTATTGTAGTTCAAACACTGATGCCTTCTTCCACTGACTTGCAGTTACACATCTCGGAAGAAAGAAACAGGGTTTTGTGGGAATAGGCAGGTCCTAGGCATCCTTTCCTGGACCCCATGGATGCTACATTTGTAAAAAAAAAAAGCAACCCCCCCAAAAAACCTGTTTTGCTACTATTTCAGTACTGTCATCATTTATAGAGAGTATACTATTATAACACCATCTTTTAAACACATTGAAAGTAGAGAAATGTGTAACCATGTTTTCAGAAGAGTCTGTATGTCTCCCAGGGCAACAGGCAGAGAAAGAGGTAGTTAAGTGTTCCCTATGTCTTCCCTTTTAAGTCCCTATTGGTAAGACTGGCACTTTCAGGCTTAACTTCATCTCTTCCCCTTCTCTGTCTTAGCTATTTAGCCAATGGTAGCAGACTTTTCTTTTTCCCTTCCTTCCTTCCTAGAGTACTTTGCCTTCACTGGACTGTCTTTTGTTGATTATTCCAAATAGCAGCTTCCACATTGTTTAACAGAAAGTATTGTAAGAGAAACTGAGCAAGGCTATTTGGATGAGTGAACACCTCTGCTCACTTTCTGAGGGAAGACATGGAGTAGACAGTGCAGTCTACCGTGAGTGTCTCTCTACCTGGAATCTGTTGACACTCATTTGTACCTACAAAGGCAGGAAACTGACGCTTACGTTGTTGGAGGCTCTGTGGGAGGGATTTCTCTGAGCCACCTGGCTATCCCTGATGTGACGCCTTTGCTGACCAGCAACGGTCCCATTTCTGTGCCAGCCCCGGAGGAGAAAATGTTGTTTCCTTGACAGCCATGGTAGAAATAGAGTGCAGGTAGGGACAGAGTGCTCCATTCCACCTCTTCCCCATACCCTGGTTCTGTAGCCTTCCTCACCATGTGCAGCATGGAACCCTGAAGTCAGGGGTCTAAGGAACCACCAAGTCATAAGCCACCAACCAAGCATTAGCCTGCCAGATTGTTGAAGGTAACTTTGTCCTTTTGCTTCACTGAGTAGTCAGCAAAACCGGGAGTCTTATCAAGTCCCTAGTGGCCAATTATACATTTGGTGGGTGATTTTATCTTGGTGTGTCACAGATTATGTGCCCTAGGTTATGGGCCCACTGTACTAAAGCTTACAGGACATAATTGTGCTTATACAGGTTGGCATAGAAACCTGCTGAAAAGAGAAACTATTTTGAAAATATAGTTCACCAATCATTTTTTGTACTCACATCTATCTTGAATTTTTCTGCATGAAGCCTGAGTACCAAGTATACAGTAGGACCCCCGTATCCACTGATTTAATTATTCATGGGACGCAAAACAGCACACCTACCATAGAGTCTTCCTAGAAATGTGTCCTCTCTAGCCATTTTCTAGGTCCTCCAAGACACCTCTATGGTATTTTAAACCAGAAGCCCCATTATTTTCAATGGTGTTCACTGTTATCCATGGTTTTTGGTATCTACCGGGGGGGGGGAGAACAAATCCCCAGCAGATATCGGAGTTCTACTGTAATGTGGAAGTTGCTAATGATTGCACCTAGTCCTGAGATTTACCTAGAGAATTCAGATATGCTTATGTGGTTAACAAGTTGTGGGTATGTTTAGGAGTCAGTTGTATAAATTAGTTTTCAGAAGAATGGTCTAGCACCTTTCAAACACATTGGAAAAAATGTGCTATGGCTCCCTCAATATGTTCACGGGGATATCTGCACTTCCTATTTCAAAGGGAAACACCAAGATCAGCTCAAAAAGGTTGCAAGGACAGGTGGTTACTAGGGTCTAGGGGAAGAGGAGCAAAGGGTCTGCTCCCCCAAATAGTGCTGCCTTACTCATTTTGCAAGGAGCTCCCACTAAGATCAGTAGTATCCTCTTGCATTCCTCCCCTGCTTAGAATACCTTACCCAAACACCTCAAAAATCCTTGAACCAGTACCAAAAACCATTGAAACAGTTGAAGGATCCCAAGCAACCCCAAAGATGAGAATAAAAGATATAACTTTGTCTCTTTTGTCATCAAAATGACACTTCAAGGACAGCAATACCATATGCTAAAATGTTAAAGGTACACATAATGTGTGGAAAATAATAGAAAAACAATCCTTATGCTAATATGTATTTTAAGCCTTGATGAAAGACCCTATATATACTGACTAAACCAAGTAGATGTGGCACAAAAATCGCCACCACTGAAGGTATCTAACAGTCATTAATTGAGGAAGCAATATACATCATCCATCTCCAGTCTCTTTTTTCCTCCCTTCCATGTAGGATTCTACTGTGGTGTGTAAGAAGAAATGCTTACCACCGGGAGATTGCACCAGAACCAAAGAACAGTGCTGCAAGGAATGCATCTCTTATATGTCACCTGAGGAAGCAAAAGTGTGCAAGTTTGGCAACAAGATCTTCCGGGTAAACGCCCACACAAGTCTCCATTGGGACACTAGAATTATTATTAGGATATAACACATTCTAAGCTGTGTTGGTAATTTTTAGCCAAATCTATGTAATGCAGGGTGACCCCTAGAATAAGACAGAGGGATTGCCTTAGCTAGTTCTGCAGCTTTGTAGACTGGCTGCTTTCTCTCTAGGCAAAGAATGAAGCTGCTGCCTCTTGCCATAAAACGCACATAATGATATGATTCACTTTCTCCAGCAGGTTCGTGATAGCTATTGGAAAGGTATTTCTCTGTGGGCTGCCAGACAACAGCCCAGCCAAAAGGGAACCCCTCCTCCCACTCCCACCCCCAAGTGAGCCAATCGGAACTTAATTTGCTTTTCTGGATACAATTCAGTATGAAGCTATAAGTACAGACAGTGCTTCATGAATTGGGAAGCTGTGCGGTCATAATCCACTCCCGCCCTCCTCCCACATAAGGTCATTGGGGATTCCCTCCAAAACACTTCCCATATTACTGTGCGCCTGTTTGTTTTTTCAAGTGGTGCCGAGTTTCTCTCCCTCCTGCATCTCTCTGTTGGAAGTGATTTCTGTCACTGCATGCACCATCTGTGAGTTGAGAGATCCTGGGATTAGATGAAAAGTTAAATCCCTTATGTGCACAATATTTATCCAGCCAATGCTGCTTTTCATTAATTTGCATTTTTCCTTTTTGCACAAAGCTGTAATGTTATGTAGGTCATAAAAATGCTGTTTGCAGTATAGTGAAAGGAACTACTCTTCTTTCACTTAGCACTCATGTAAAGAATCGTAGAATCATAGAATTATAGAGTTGGAAGAAGAGTAATTATACACCCAACCAGTTGCCTCCTCCTTAATTTACATTTTCTCTGTGTGCAGATGCATAAACAGAAAGAGCAGGAGGGTGAAGAGAGGTGCCTTGTGATTATCATGCAAACATGAATCCAAAGAGCTACTATAGGTGCACCCAAGATCTTGGCTTTCTGTCTCCCCCTGCCCCTGCTCATAGTCTCACATAATGCTTTTGAAATGCTCCTCTGTTTCAGAAGAGGAAACAGAGTTGGGCAGGGTGGGACTCTTGTGTAAGAAATCCTGAAGCTCTTCCCACCCCCCAGTTGACAGAATTGGTCACACAGATCTTTGGAATCTAGACTATTATTCTACTAGAATAAAACAACAAAATGATATATATTTTAAAAAGCTAGCTGTCTGGAAATGAGTCCCAATTTTGCCTAACCTATTGCAGTCACTAACGGACAGGGAATGTACAATAAACTAGGTAATAGTTGTTTTCCTTATCGCTATTGACATTTGGTGTCTTTGTTGTGTGCTCTCCAGTAATTTCTGATTTATGTTGACCCTAAGGTGGATATATCATGAGGTTTTCTTGGCAAGGTTTATTCAGAGAGGGGTTTGCCTTTGCCTTCCTCTGAGGCTAAGATAGTGTGACTTGCCCAAGGTCACCCAGTGGGTTTCCATGGCTGAGCAGGTTTACTTCTCAGGAAACAACACATAGGATTGTGTGGTTACCTGGTTAGTTACAGGATTTTTTCCCATCAGATAGAATGGTAATCTTAGCTTGTATTTTATGTAGGCATGAAATTTGGTGGGCAGGGGGATTATTTTTAAAAACCTGTCTGTTCAGATTTGCAATTAATACATTTTACCAGATGTTTACTACTAATTTTTAGGGTTTCATCACATTTTTCAAAATTGGAATTCTCAGATTGGTCTGGGATCCCACAGATGGAATTATACCAATGGTGGGGGAATGTCCCTTTATGTTTCACAGTCTCCTGCGTCTGCCTGTCTCCCAGTACCTCCTAAATAATCCAGACTGTTGGAGTTATCTTTACTTAGAGCAAAATGCAGCATTGTTTGCCAGATGTGTGTATGCTTCATGGTGTTCAAAAGTATGACAAGGCATCATTTAGCAATGTCAGAGCATTGTGAGAATTCCCCTCCCCGCACCTCCTGATATTGCTAACCATACAACAAACTCCACCATTGTACCACATAAAACCTCCTACTGTCCACATCATCATTTTGTTTCTCTCTATTGCACCTGGAGTGCTTATCTCCAATTCCTCTGGTTTGGCTTTTTGTCTTGTCACAACAGCTGACTTCATACCTCTGGGCTTTTTCTTGTCATACTGTGTGGCTCCTATGCCAGTGACAATGTCCATTTCTCACATAACTAGTAAAAGCCAACCTAAAAGGAAGGAATAGAGAGGCTATGCTAGTGACAATCTCCAATTTTTTCCATGTCAAGTAAAAAACAACCTAAAAGGAAGGATTAGGGAGGCATACCATGAAGATTTCCCCCCCCCCCTTCAAATGGTTGATCTTATGCCCTGTTAAGAGGACAACTCTGACTCCAGGGGCACAGTCCACTGGAAAAGTCTCAAACAAAAACCGGCCTAAAAGGAAGAAAAACTATGCAGAAGCACCTGAACTAGAGAAAGATCCCAGAGGACTATGATTCTTGTAATTTAATAGTTTGAATTTTGAATTTGAATTATGGAGCTGTAGTGTGTGTGCGTGTAAATGGTGTGCTGTTTTAATCTTTTAATCTTTTACTAAAAATATGTTTTTAACCGTTTTTAACTTTTAAGCATGTTTTAATAAAAATGATATTTAATTCCTTTTTAACTTTTGTAAATTAATGTTTTAGGAGGATTGTTAAAAATTATTGTAAGCTGCCTCGAATCCCATTTTTGGGAGAAAGGCAGGATATCAATTCAATAAATAAATAGATAGGCAGAGGGGAGGGTGCTGTAACAATATATTGTCCCCAGCAGCAAAATGTCATGGGGAACCTATCTGAGAAACTATTAAGAAGTAGACATTGCCCTATATTCAGTTGCAGGGGTGTCATGTCATAGAGATAAGCTCTAGAAAGTATAGTTTGTCACTTTAATGAAGACAGACTTCTGGAAGGAACGGAGAGCTAAAAGAAAAATGAAGAGAGAGTTGCAAGTTAGAATAGACAGGTGTGTGGTTTGTTGAAACAAAGTTCTGTGTTTGAAGTAGTGCAGTGGTTTTTCACAAGCAATAGTGCAAGTTTTCCTGTCAAGAGAGTGTGTGTGTGCACAAACATTGGTCAGTGCTCCAGCAATTCAGTGTTAGACCTAACTACTTGGAATAGAGCTGTTGAAACATGTGGGACTTGTTAGAACTTGTTAGACTTGTTAGAACGAATATAAGTCCTATTTATTTCAATGGTTCTACTTTAATTAGGAATTAACTTTGGATTTAGCCCATTATTTTAGAAAAGGTAAACAGGAAGAAAAGTCATAGTGTTAGCAGAATTTTATGCAATTCTAAGTCATATAAATGCATACCTCACTAAAAAGGTAAGACAGTTCATGAATATTGTTAACGGGATAATAATAATATAGATTGTAACAGTTTGATGTACGGTTGTCTTTTCATATTCACTGGGGTTTGGCTCCAGGAACCCCCGCCTCTATGGATACCAACATCTGTGAATACTCAAGTCCCATTATATGCAATGGCATAGCAAAATGGTGTCCCTTATATAAGATGGCAAAATCAAGGTTTGCTTTTGGGATTATTATTTTTTAAAGAATATTTTCAAGCCACGAACACTTAAATCCATAGATACCAAATCCATGGATACAGAGGGACAACTGGATTTTTTTTTTTAATTGTATCCTCCTATTGTATTTGAATCATGAAGATCCATATACATTCCTATTTTGTGGTCTCTGTTCTATAACTGTCTGCCCGATCTTTATTTTATTCTAATAAATCAAAAGCTTCCATATGCTGGCTATGAAAGGAGTAGAAAGGGCTATGAAAGGACTAGTAACTTTGGGAATGTTACTTCAGGTCCACAAAGATGTTTGCCATGGTATTATTGAAGCAACACTTTGGGTCATGGAACCTTGAGAGGGGAGATAGATGGGTGGGTTTAGTCCCATATAACTGTACCTGCTGGAATTTATGGGTTTTTGTGTGTGCTCTGTGTCTGTTCTAAACATTTTCAGATGTTTAGTAGATCAGATGTCTGCCTTAGCGTTGTAAGTAATCCAAATTTGAATTCAGTATTAAATATATTCCTGGATTAAAGCAGAACAATGCCACATCTGGGAATAAATTTGCTGTGTGTTATCTTTTTAATCAAATATTTTCATGTGCAGTAACTTAAACATGTCAATCACAATAGCCATATTGAGTCAGATTTTTCTAATTATATGATTCCAAACGAGACAATAATGATGTTGGACAATTGCAAAAGAAATATTTTTGGGGGGGAGAAAATGCAACTAATTAGGCTGTTGATTTTTTTTTTAAAAAAAGTTTTCATGTGTCTTCATTAAATGTAGAATAATATCCCCCAGTCTCAAAGGACCAGAGGGAAAAATTATCCCTTATGGGTTTCTATCCTTAATTCAGCTGGGTGGAGATGGACACTTCATAACTACTGTAATTTAGACTAAACAATGACATAACTCCAATTGGGAGAGTGTTGCTTTCCCCTTGTATAAGAGGATGATGCATTACTGGAACAGCTTCCTTCTACTGCTCCAGCTGATGTCTGTATCATGTTCTCCCTCCTGCAGGATGGAGAGATGTGGTCCTCCGTTAACTGCACCATCTGTGCTTGTGTGAAAGGCAAGACAGAATGTCGCAAGAAGCACTGCATTCCCATCAGCAGCTGCCCTCAAGTGAGTGTAACAATGACTGTTCACCCCTTTCCCTTTTAGCAGAAACCTAGGCAGGCTTGGTGCATGCACATTTTGGGAAAAGGAAAACAATCATGAGATATCTGGTTTTGTGACTGACTAGGATATTCAGAATAGTTTAACACATCTCCCTATTTCTTCTAATTCTGGTTTCCTCTAGGCATTTCTCTCCAATCCAGAATCTTTGCCATTCTTTTTTTTTTTTTTTTTGTACCAGTCATACCATGCCTCATTCCTTCTGTGTTTGGTTTCTCTCTCTCTCTGCCTCTCTCCTTGCCAACATTAAAGGGCCAGCCCTGCCATTAGACAGGATGATATAGCTGCCTTAGGTAGCAGATTTTGGATGTCCTGAAAGAACAGTAAATTATAGTTATTTCATTTCCTATTATTTATATTTTTAATGCAAGGTATAATCACCTGTGAGATTATCTGTTTTATATGCCAAAATACCTTGGTTGGATCTAGGTAGTGTATACTTAGGATGGGCCAGAGAGGCCTTTGTTACTTTGCCTCAGGCAGCACAATATTACTTAATAAGTATTGCTCTAAAAATATTTGGACCTCAATGATGAGACTTAATGGGAAGTAACGGATGTGGAAGAATGAGAAGAAGGTAGGAGAGTAAGTGGAAGAGTGATAGAGAAGATTTTTAGTTAATGAAAGAAAGTAAGAAAGGACAGGATGAATGTAATGTGGAATGTGTAGTGATATTATGAAATGTTAAAATGCAATGAGTATGTATAACAAACTGTCTGAATGTACTTAACTGTGGAGAATTGAATAATAAAAATTATATTTAAAAAAAATAAAAATATTTGGACCTGATTAAATACACTTTGGGTGTTTCCAAATGAAGCCCTGTTTCATTCATTAAATAATATGGTGGAGTCCATATTTTGCAAACATTCATAGAATCATAGATTTACAGAGTTGGAAGAGACCACGAGGGCCATCCAGTCCAACCCCCTGCCACGCAGGAAATCACAATCAAAGCATCCCCGACAGATGGCCATCCAGCCTCTGTTTAAAGACCTGCAAGGAAGGAGACCCCACCACGCTCCGAGGGAGTGTGTTCCACTGCCAAACAGCTCTTACTGTCAAAAAGTTCCTCCTAATGTTGAGGTGGAATCTCTGTTCCTGGAGCTTGCATCCATTGCTCTGTGTTCCAGTCTCTGGAGCAGCAGAATAAAGCCTGCTCCATCCTCAACGTGACACCCCTTCAAATACTTAAACAGGGCTATCATATCGCCTCTTAACCGTCTTTTTTCCAGGCTAAACATACCCAGCTCCCTAAGGCATAGTTTCCAGACCTTTCACCATTATGTCTTTCCTCATAAGGCATAGTTTCCAGACCTTTCACCATTTTAGTCGTTCTCTTCTGGACACACTCCAATCTGTCAATATCCTTTTTGAATTGTGGTGCCCAGAACTGGACACAGTATGCTAGGTGAGGTCTGACCAAGGCAGAATAGAGCGGCACTACCGTATTACTTCCCTTGATCTGGACACTATACTTCTATTGATGCAGCCCAAAATCGCATTGGCCTTTTTAGCTGCCGCATCACACTGTTGACTCATGTTCAATTTGTGGTCTACTAGGATTCCTAGATCCCTTTCGCATGTAGTCTCATTCAGCCAGGTCTCTCCCATCCTGTATCTATGCATTTCATTTTTTCGCCCTAAGTGCAGTACCTTACATTTCTGCGTATTGAATTTCATTTTGTTAGCTTTGGCCCAGCTCTCCAGTCTATCCAGGTCATTTTGAATTTTGATCCTGTCCTCTAGGGTATTAGCTACTCCCCCGAATTTGGTGTCATTTGCAAATTTGGTAAGTAGGCCCCTAATTCCCTCATCCAAGTCATTGATAAAGATGTTGAATAGCACCCACAACTTCTGCCATTTTTCTTATTATAAAAAATTGGTAAGGGAGAAAAAATGGAATAGCTGTATAATACTTTTACATTAATGGTGCTCAGAGCTGTCAGTCTGGAAGCTCTTTTACTTGGAAGTATGGCTAACTGATTTCAGTGGAATTTCTTTGGATCTAAGTGTGCTAATGACTGAAGATTAAGGTATCAAGCTGCTGTTACTGGTAACTGTGAGGGAAGTGACAGATTTTAAAAAAAGATGTATACAGTGTTGTCTTGATAATTGGGCTAGTAATCATGAAGCTGTGTTGTTGCATTTCCTATAGATAAATGTATTTGGATTTGCATCCATCCATATTTGCTTGGTGAAGTATTTGCCTGGAGAAAGTAGTGCTCTCCTACAGTTAATTGCTGTGATTATTCTTCCCACCCATGAATAACATTTCTGTTTCCCAAGGCAATGCACAGCATATATAAATTCTATGCCACACTGTAAAAAGAGTATATCAATAAAATATCAAACATATTGACAATGTTGTTAAGCCTCACTTGCTAATTCCTTCCCTTTTAGAGATATAACAATGGCAAAAAATATGGTTCCAGTGAACAAATGTAGGCCTAAGTACATTTGTCTGTATTAAAATTTTGTGTACCTACCACCTGTTGAATGTAAAAGAAACATAAAAAAGAAAAAAAAAAGAAAAAATTGCTAACATATTAATCCGCGTATGCTCTTGTGATGAACGGGTTACTTAGTGTAACTATAGTTCTTTGAGTGGTCTTCTGTGAATTCACACAATGGGTTAATCCTGCACCTGCGCAGAGCACTTCGGAAACTTCTAGCACCTCATCTTAAACTTTTGGGCGGTAAGACCGCCCCCCTCTCACCCCTGGTGCATATAAGCTTATCCCTCTCACCAACTGCTCAGTTCCTTTAGGCACATTAAATAAACCAAGTGAGAGGTAGGACACCAGAGGCAAGGAGGGCTTGTTTGTGTGAATTCACAGAAGACCACTCAAAGAACTATAGTTACGGTAAGTAACCCTTTCTTCTTCTTCGTGGTCTCTGTGAATGCACACAATGGGTAGATTAACAAGCTTAGGAGATAGGATGGTGGGGGTGTCCAGACCAATAAAACATCACCACAACATGATATAAGAGAAAAAACACTATATTGTGGCAGGCGTAGATAAAGTATGTTCTAGCCATCTGAAGATGGGTGGGTGAGAACTGCCCTGGCAAGGGCCGTGCCATCCATTGTGGTAGAGTCTAGTTTGTAGTTCTTCACAAAAGTTAGAGGTGTCGCCCCCGTGGCCGCTCTGCAGATATCTGGCAGTGGCACGCTGCTCAGGAATGCCGTTAAGATAGCTGCTGCTCTAGTAGAATACCTTCAAATGGACAAAGGCAGAGGTGTGCCCGCAGCGTCATATGAAATTCTGATGGTTGTGGCCACCCATTTGGAGAAGCGTTGGCATGAGACAAATAGGCCCTTGTTGGGTCCAGAGTAGCAAACAAAAACTTTGTTGGTGTGGTGAAACAGCTTAGTTCTATGAATGTACAATTCCAGTGAAGCTCTCACGTTCAGGAGGTGGCGTAAGGTCAGGGTGTTCAATGAAGCTACACCCTCAAAGGATGGAAGTGCAATGTCTTGGTTGAGATGAAAAGAAGACACTACTTTGGGCAGGAATGCTACATCCAGCTGAAGAATCATCTTGTCCCCATGGAACTGGGTGTAGGGAGCATCCGCCCTGAGGGCACAAAGCTCACTAGCCCTCCTGGCCGAGGTGATGGCGACTACAAAGGCCATCTTGAAGGACAGAAGGAAGATGTCTGCTGAGTCCAGTGGCTCAAAAGATGGGCATGATATCACCTGGAGGACTAGCTGTAGATCCCATGAGGTGACAGGGCCAGTCACTGGTGGGTGCAAGTTCTTGCAACCCTGGAGAAAACATAGAACCAACGGTGCTGTGAAACAGGAGCCTTTACCTAGACTCTGGAGGTTAGACGAAATGGCGGCTACATAGGTTCGCACTGGTGAAAGGGAAAGGCCTTTCACTGACAGAGAGGTGAGGAAATCGAGAAGTGGAGTCGATGACTCTGCTGGGGAGACTCCCTTAGCAGCAAGGAATTCGCAGAATTTTTGCCATTTATAGTTGTAGGACTTTATAGTGTGGAAGGGCACTGAGCTGCCTGGAGTATTGACCATGCAGGGCCTGATAGCTGCTCTAATGGCCTATGAGCCATGCTGTCGGGTTGATTGTCTCCAGGTCTGGATAGAAGACTTGTGAGTTCTGTATTGACAGGAGGTCCTTCTGTAAAGGCAGGCGTTGGAAGCGGTGTCTGGGAGGAGGAGAAGGGGAGCAAACCAAGGCTGCCTGGGCCACCAGGGCATTATTAGTATGCAATCCACTCTGTCTCACTTGAGCTTGGCTACAACCCTGGAGAGGAGCGGGAATGGGGGAAAGGCATACACAGAGCCCCCATCCACTTGAATCAGAATGCATCCCCCAGGTTCCTGCAGGATGATTGCCACCTTGAGCAGTAAAGGTGGCATTTGGCATTGTGTGGTGATGCAAAGAAGTCTACTGACGGTTGGCCCCACTCCGCAAAGAGTGTCAACAGGACCCCTGGGTCTAGGGACCATTCGTGGCAGCTGCACTTCGTCCTGCTCAGTGAGTCTGTGATGCTGTTCTGGTCCCCAGCCAGGTGGATGGCTTGCAGGAAGATGCCCCTGAGTATACACCAGTCACATATTTTAATTGACAGGTCTAAGAGGGTCTTGGACCTG
Organism: Gambelia wislizenii; assembly: GCA_030847615.1. NCBI lineage: Eukaryota > Metazoa > Chordata > Lepidosauria > Squamata > Crotaphytidae > Gambelia > Gambelia wislizenii. The sequence goes on along the minus strand of JAUMIR010000006.1, from coordinate 79,764,213 downwards.
GCTCTTCCCTGTTTGTTGATATAAAAGACTGTGGTGTTGTTGTCCAAAATCACCTGGACCACCTTGCCCTAGAGTGAGGATTTGAAGGCCTTCAGTGCCTTGAACACCGCTAGAAGCTCCAGAGCGTTAATGTGAAGATCCATCTCCGTCATTGACCAACGGCCATGGATAGTCAGGCTGTGAGAGTGCACACCCCATCCTGTCGTGGACACATCCATAGTCAGAGACCTGGAGGGGTGGGGAATCTCAAAGGATAAACCACACTGAATGCTTCATGGGAGGGACCACCATTTCAGCTGTCTGAGGATTGATCGCGGGACTGACAACAGTTTTAGAGGGTCATCCTGCATCAGATCGAAGAATTGGAGGAACCATGCTTGTAGAGGGCACATTCACAGTCTGGCAAAGGGTGTCATGGTTGTAGTAAGTGCCATGTGACCCAGAAGGATCTCAACGAAGTGTGCCGTCACCCTTCTCCTGGTAACACAGTTGCTCCTCAACGTGGGGAAACGGTCTACCAGTAGAAAGACTCTGCCCTTGAAGGTGTCCAGTTGGGCCCCGATTAACTTTGCAATGCTTAATGGGAGCAAGTGTGACTTGCCCTCATTGACCATGAGACCCAAGTCTCGAAGTAGGGAGATTGTGACTGTCATGTCTTCTGCCACCTTTTCCTCTGAAGGACCCATGATTAGCCAGTCATCTAGATATGGGAAGATCACGATGCCTCTTGTGTGAAGGTGAGCTATGACTGAAGCCATGCATTTTGTAAACTCTCTTGGGGCTGTGCAGAGGCCGAATGGGAGAGCCTTGAAGCAGTAGAGTTTGGGGCCTACCGCAAAAGCCAGGAATCTCCTGTGAGGCTGTGCTATCACAATGTGGAGGTAGGCATCTCGTAGATCGATGGTGGTGAACCAGTCTCCTGTGTGGGGGAACGGGAGGATAGAGGAAGTGAAGGCCTTGCAGTGCCTGCATGATAATACATTATGTGTCTCTCCTAGACAAAAAAGGCACTTTGAATGACCGTCAGATTTGGTCATTTTAGCAGAGCATTGGGAGCAAGATTTAAAGAAACCAACCCCGGACATTTTTATAGAAGGGGGCAAAACACAGTACCGTCCAGTCTGTGGTCAGAAACCAGCAATCCAATCCTAGCAGCTGAATCCAAAGGAGATAGCGAGCTCAGTATCAATGGAATCCTAGTCAAAGTCAATGAAACTGATCCGAGACAAATCCAAAGGGGGTAGGCAAAAGAGTAGTCAAAGTCCAGTCCAAGATCAGTAAAAGTAGTTGAAAAAACACCAAAATTGGTAAAAAGAGAACGTTGAGGCTTAACAGAAGTTCCTTCAGTGCTTTCCATGTGGTGTAAAAAAAGGAACTGAGCAGTTGGTGAGAGAGATGGGCTTATATGCACCAGGGGTGATGCGGGAGGTCCTACTGCCCAAAAGTTTAAGATGAGATGCTAGAAGTTTCCGAAGTGCTCTGCGCAGGCGCAGGATTAACACATTGTGTGCATTCACAGAGACCACGAAGAACAAAATTTTAACAATAAGATAGTGGAATCTTATTGGATTAGATTTTGGACTATTATGGAAACTTCCCAAAAATAGTTTTTATGGTGTTCCACTGTATGGAAATTATGAGAGGGAAATTATAGTGGTGTCCTTTGTTTTTTTTAATATTTTGTCATATTTTAAATATATCATATCATATGAACTCACATGAAATCTATTATATTTCCATGCACACAGTCATCAGCTTGTTTCTCATATGTCTTATTCTGTGCTTAAGAAAGAAGGTTGTGGTCTCAAAAAAGAATCACACAATCCCTGCTTCTCAGTATTTTCAGTGGGTTTTCTATAGAGCCATGCACCATGTACTGTATGTTGTCTGTCATAATGGACTCCACTCATCTGAAACTTCCACATATGAGGTCAGGGAACTGTTTTGTTGTTCTTTTTCTTGCAAAGCACCATGTACATTTATGGCGCTATAGAAATAAGAGATGATGATGATAATGATGATAACAACAATATGCCTTTCCAATAAAAAAGTATTTCCTATTGATTTTGAGTTAGGCTGCTTAAGTAATATATTGGTCATGTGTGGGTGGGTGAAACTACTTGAACATACTCAAAACATTACAAAGAAGTGTTAGCATTCTATTCACCTACTGGACATTAACAGAAAGGTCACCATACTTGCTATAATGTTCTGTGTGATGCTATCGGTACCGCACTGTGCTTTGTTGCCTGGCCAGCCTGTTCCTTCAGAGATACTAGAATTTTAAAACGTAAAAGTTGGCAATTTTCATGCTCCAGACACTGAACAGTGGCAGGATGTATGCATGTCAAGTTACTTACTAATAATACTATCTCTCTCTCTGGCTTTTCTTCGCAAACGAAGATTCAGGAAGGACTCATCCCATGCTTTCTGCAAGCACGCTGATGACTAAAAAGGCCAATCTGAGATAAACAAGTCCGGTTGCAAAAAGCACAGCAGAAGGTCTCCTTGGGTGATGTTTTTGGGTTGTGATTCTTTCTGCGTTGTCGTTTCTCTTCAAGACTTGTTTGTCGTGAGTTCTCAAATAAGGCTGCAGCATTGTGGATAGTGCGGCTCCATGCCTCCCGATGTGAGGCCAGGGCGGTACTAACACTAGTAATACTATCTAGTGTTAACATGAGGGGCCTATAATAAAAGTTTGCAGCATAGAGCACTTGTCAGTTTTTACAGCCATTCCATCCCAACTCTCTCGCTTCTGGTTTTTCAGGTTCTCTTCCCAGCTTGTTGAGACAACAAGCATTTCATGCTCACTGAACAGGCTCAGTCCTTGCTGAGCTGTCCTCCACCCACCTTGTACATTTCCTCTAAGTTTGTTTTTGTTCTTCTGTAAACATCTTGATTCTCCAAAGCTGAGACTTTGAGGAATGCTTTGCTGGTGCTGATGCCATTTTGGCTATTTGAGGAATAGTAACTTGATTTTGCTAGTGGTCTGCATGAGATGGTGTTAACTGTATTAACTTTTCTGATATATACTTTTTATTTTAAAATGTTGAAAAACAACATTAAGCACCATGCTTGCTAATGTACTATCAGATATAAGTAAGGATGGACCAATTTGCCTGCCCTGCTTCATTTTCCAATTACTTTAAGTATCCCACCATTGATCCCACTTCTAGACTGCATATGGCTGAAGAGCCACACAGTTCCAGCCCCTGAAATACAGGATGCCTTCAAATAGGAGACCTTTTTTGCTTTGTAGGACACATACCCACCCTACTTTAATCCTAGTCAATTGCATGTCCATTGTAATTTTTTTAGATGCCTCTGTGAGAAGAATCAGAGCCCTAGTGTTACCCGAATTGCTTCGGATCCATGGGGAGCATCTAATGTCCTAATATTAACTTGGGGATTTTAATTAACTTAACTTTGGCACAAGAGAGGCTGGGCAATTGTGGGATCTTTTAACTTATGTATACCGGTAGTAATGGAGGATATTCTAATCCAAAAGGTAAAATTAAATTATCTTCATTGGAAATTAATATCAACATCATTCACACAAACACTGAGGCTTCAGATGCTTATACAAGGCTATCAAAGATAGTTGGAAGTATTTGGATAGAGGAATAGAATACAGGGTATAGCAGGTTATACTGTACCAATCCTGCAGAGCTGAGATCGCAAAGTACACTGACAGTGAGGATGGCTACACAGTCTAACATGAATTTGAGAGGAAGAACAGTGTGCCTGACTACACAGACTATGTGGAGTTGATAGGAAGGGGATCTGTGTGCACTTGGGTGGTGTTTTATGGTGATATTTATATGAAATAATTCCTCTGAAGGGATACGGTTTTGAATGGAATACGATGTTTCTTGGAGTTTCCCAGGACTAAACAATGGATGTTCTGGAAGAGTTAATGATAGTTAATGGGTGCTGCATTTGGAATTGAATAAGAGCAGGCAAGGTCTTTTGTTGGAAGGGGACAAGGGAAGGAACAAGCATCAAGGACTCTGCTATCTTTGAGTGGATTAATGAATGACTCACCTCCAGGTGTTAAGTTCTGATCTGAGTATTTGGTTTTGAGGAATATCCAAAGGCCCCTCCCTTGGTTACACCTAATACCAGCCTTGGTATTAGGGGGTTCCTGGTTTACCTGCTAACCGTGTTGATGGCCACATTAAGCCAGATTATTAAATATAGCCAATTATTTGATATTCCAAGATGGAGGCTATCAGGGTAGGTAACATTGGAGAAGGTCCAGGAGATATGAAGGTCCACATGATATGATGTGTGTGCAGTGATGTCATATGGTGCCTGAAGGCACCTGGCATTCTCTTGGAGATCTGAGCCATTTCAGTTTTCTCTGGGGCTATTATAGATATTACTGCCTATTTCACCAAACATCTGATACAGGTCTGAAAACAAAAACAAAATCTAATAATTAGATGTGTGAGTCTTTGCATTCAGCAGGACTTTTAGATTTAGATTGTTCGCTATCATAATCTTTTGGGAGATTTATTGTGTAAATACATTTTGAATCTATAAACTTATTGTGAGTTTTAGATTTATTCAGAGTATGCTGTCCCGTGCCTAACATAGACAGCATTATATTTTCATACATGTCTGTTATTCTTACAAAAAACGAAAAAGAAAAGTGGCTGGTCATACTTCAGTGCCAGATGAAGCACAAAACAACAGCAGCAGCTGCTGCTATTGCACAATGGAACAAAACAACAATAAAAAAATCCTAATTAGTTTTGTCTTTAAAAAGGAAGAGAAAAAGCCAGAAAGGGGATGACTTTTGGATATAAAACTGAAACTCTCATTAAAAAAAAGAAGGGAAGGAAAAGATTCTGCAGGATTCATACATTCTCAAATCTGTTCTGCTTATAAATATTCATAGACAAAAATGGAATTGCATCTCATAGCCCCTACTCCTAAGGGAGCCTTCAGTGCTAACGAACTCTTAACACCACATGGTAGTAACAATGGGCTTCCTTATTCAACAAGACAAAAACAGAAACCCATGCCAGGATGGTGGCTCAAGTAACCAGCCTTAGCAGGTTGGCTTGCAGACCCTAATTTTGCTTGAATTCCTGCCACTTTCAGCTTGAATGATGGCTGAAGTCCTTTTATGCAAACACAGTGGTAAGACTATCCAATGCAATTTAGCAGCATTCAGCTGTATCCCTTCCATCCATGCTAGTGTAGTTTGTCCAATTAAGACCTTTCCCTGTGGATGTAGCAGTTGTGGGGGTAAGGAGGAATTGTGGAAGGGGATGGATGGCTTGTAGGTTTACCATTAAAAGGAACTGAAAGTAACTTATTATAACAGCTGAGTCATACTGAAGGGAGCAATGTTTTGCCTTGTCAAAAATTAAAGCAAAATCCAAGTGCACAGGATGCTTGGTTGAGCACCAAATAGCTGTCAAAATTAAGTAGGCAGTGTCAAAATCCTGTTTATAGCCTACTTGCCTGCTAGATAGGACAAATTTATTAGTTCTCTCTCTCTCTCTCTCCATCTTCCACTGTGGGGATAGGTTAGTGTCCGTGATACAGAACCCACCCCTTTATCCTTAGAACAACCTTTTGAGGTAGGTCTGGCTGAGGATGTGGTAGTCCAAGATCACTAAGGTAAATCAGAGTAATCCAGCCTTTATGGCTGAAAGGAGATTTGAACTTACACCCTCAGGCTGGAGAGGCATATTCATACTATACACTTATACCACTTTGATACTAGTATAACTGCCTTGCCTCCATGCTATGGAATCCAGGGGTTTGTAGTTTAGTGAGGTATCTAGAATTCTCTGCCAGAGAGCTCTAATGTTGTAGTTCAAGGGAATGCACTAGAGAATTCTAAGTGCTTCACCAAACTACAAATGCCAGGATTCTGTAGGACGAAGCCATGGCAGTTAAAGTTGTATCAAACTGCTAAAATTTAGCATTATGGATATGCTGTGAGTCTAGCATTCTAGCCAGAGCTTAGTGTGATGAAGCAGATTTTGCCAAGACCCAGGGCTTGTCTACACTGGTCAAATAAAACAATCTCACCTCATTTTAACTGCAAGCTGTCCAGACAACGTATGGCTCAAATCCAGGGCTTCTCAGCACTTCAGGGCTTTAATCCACACCAAAAAGTGGGGATTTATTCCAGGTTTGAGTGGAAAATCCAGATATGTGCATACACGTATGTGCACTGTGCTCTATTGTGACATTGGTGTGGGGCCAGAGGATGAGTTTCAGCAGCTGAGTGAAAGAGGTCAGGAGGAGGCTCCCTGGGCCAGGCAATCTCTTCCCATTTTCAGTTTCACTTTTTAGCAGTTTCTTCATTGCAATTTATTTTGCATATGCAGAAGTTGTTCGGAGAAGTGCATACCAGCATACCCATGTCATTATTAGCTGGGTGTACTCCGCTTAATAGGATGCCCGAAGCCCCTCCAAGCTGTGGAAAAAGACATATGTACATTTGCATGCATGGCGGGAGGTGGGGGAAATGGAGTGACCACAACCATGTGGCTGTGCATACTGTGAATTGTCGGACTGAAGTGAGTTCAAAAGGGAGAACTGTGTGTGGACAGTGCTCCAGAATTTGCCTCTGTGTGTGGTGAGCATGTAGACAAGCCCGTGGTTGCTGTGGATCAGGGAAACACAAAGGTAAGCTGGATTTTCCTGTCAGTATAGATGAGCCCCCCAGGCCCAGAAACTGTTCTTAGGGTCAATGATCAAACTTGGATATGCTGTCATGTTTATAAGCATGCATAGAAGATTTTTTTTTCATCACAACTGCTGGGAAATCACAACAAAACACTACAGATGCAGCATGTTCTAAGCTGGGCGTCTTTCAAGTAAGGAGAATTATATTGTTTGCTTGTATCTGAGTGGAAAACCAGAAGATTAGGTGGATGATAAAATGCTCCATACCACTTGCCTAGAAGGACCCTATAGATGACCAGATTACCAGGCAGTTTAAGGTTGAGGCTCCTAGTAGCTTGATAGCTCACTGCCTGCAGTGCCACATCTTCCCATCTACTCATGTTTTGCTGTTATCTTTTGCTGCGTGCATCCATCAAATGAGGTAAGGTGAGTGGCCACATGTGAATGGGCCTTTTCAGTTGTGGCCCCCGGTGTGTTAAATGTCGTCCCCAGCAAGGTCTTCCTGATATCTAACCTTATGTCTCTTCAGCCCCATGCAAAGTTTTTTTTTTTTTGTATTTTTCCAGGTTGTTACACATAGTAGTTTAGTACTGTTGTATATTCTTTATCATATGTTTTTGATCAATTTGAAGCTGTTGAATTATAGTCCCTGTTAACAGGGCTGGTTTAAGGCACCGGCGGCATCAGCATCCATAGGGGGCCCCATCATGAGGGGGGCGTAGTAACCCTCCTCCTGCAAAAACATTATTAGTAATAATCTGAATATCCTGTACTGTGAATAGCTTAGGGTGAGTAGGTTACATTGACCTGAGATAAACATGGGCCCCCCAAAATAAAGCATCGCAGGACCCCCCCAAATTCCTTAAACCAGTCCTGCCCATTAACTGATTTAAAAGTTGTTTCTTTGACATTATGGCTGAGTTCTGTTTGCTGTATTTTATTGTAACAGTGATCATTTTAATTGGTTTTTGTAAGCTGCCCAGAGGTGGTTACAGAATAGCCTATGGAAAGTGGGGAAAGGTCTTTTAAAGAAAGTTGGGGAAGGGTCATAGCTTGAGGGTAGAGCACATGCTTTGCCTATAAAAGGCCTCCAGTTCATTTTCAGTGTCATTATTCAAGAAGTATTAGGTGATGGGAAAGCTCTCTCACAGCTTGAGACCTTGTTCTTTGTTGGCCCTGTTAATAAAGTAGACTAAGGGTGAGCAACTTCCAGAGGCCCAGGGGCTGCACACTTCTCTCCCTAGATTCCAGAGGGCTACTCTGTCCCTGTGCTCTCTGACACCTTTCAAACAATGCATTCTCTAAGGACTCGCATGCAACTCCACATCACCCTTCCCATTTTTTTAAAAATGTGGGCCGGTCTAGATGAGGGAATAATAAAATGTGAATTTAGGTGCAGAAATGCCAATTTGCAACAACTGTCACCTGTCTCAATGGTTTTTTTGGCAAGATTGCTGGTGTGCGAAGCTCTCCATGTTTCCTGTTCACACGGAGGCAGGCCAGCGAATCAAGATGGCAGCCATGAGTGAATTATTTGCGGTTTTGTACTCCCCAACTTGCCCCCACCAAACAATTAAAAAAACCACACCTAACTCTAAGGTGCAGAAGAGCGATCTTCTGCTTAAATAATTAAAAAAAAAAGAAAAGAAAAGAAAAGAAAGCCTGTTTCATTGCCTCAGTGCACAATCACTATGTTGACAATCCAACAGGCGGTTCCATGATCTGCCGTCTTACCAGACTCCACCCTCTGTGCACATCAAACCAATCAGCTGTCCTCTTCAACAATGCGATGCAATGCGATTCAGTTGTCCTAACAGGCAAGGGTGCACACTTCCGTCAGTGTTTTTAAAAAACTCAGGAAAAGTCCTGGAGGTTTCTGCCACAGACTTTCCCTGACGTTTGCTCCCCCTCCCTCCAGAAAGGACAGAACACTGTGGGATCCCATTTGGACACATGGGATTCTCCACAGATTCTAAGAGGGGGTTCTTTCACCGTCTGGACTACCCCATAGAAAGACCCTTCATAATCTCTTGGTCCTTTTTGTCAGAAAGAAGTGTTCCTGGTCGTTTATGCTTTTGAAAAAAAGGTTGTGATAGACATGGCAAAATGTTCCTCTAGAGGGTGCAGAAGATTTTTTGAAAGAAAGGAAGGGAGGATTGGGAACTACAATGGACATGAATCTTGTGGGTCACATTTTCCCACTCTCAGTATAGAGGATACTGGGTGTGGTGAACAGAGAGACTGATGTTGTGTGAGGCACCTTCCTATTTTCCTAAACTGGAGCAAACTGCTCTACTGAGGCTACATGAATTTTTCCTCAGGAAGCTTCAATCAGGGAAGCCATTTAATTTCCAAAGTTAACCTAAATCAGACTCAGTGGGGTTGGCTGAAGACATTTTGCTGTCTGAGGTAGAGTAGCAAGTAGTCAAGGTGGATGGTCCTCAGGATGAGATAAATTGTTTTGGCACCTGATGCAGAAAATCCAGCATGATCTTTCACCCATTTCCTGGCAGGAAGAATACAATAAAAAGAGAAAAAATGACTAATCATTTGCTATCCTTTCATGACACACAGAGTCTGCCAAGTGAGACAGGCACATTCTGCCTAACAGTAGAACTGGCCCTGACTCTTAAGCTGGGACCCAAAAGCAGCACATAGCACAACTAGTGTCATGCACCCAAAGCATAGTGACTGGAACGATGGCCTTTTGCTTCTTAGGCCACATGGCCAATCACACATGAAACTGGGGAATTTTCAAAACCAATTTACGCTGTTACCAAGTTGAAAGTCCCACTGGATATGCCCAGGCTCTTGGGTTCTTTGAAACTTGGCCATAGTCTAATTCAAATGAAATCAATTAAGTTATTTTTAAAGGGCTTAATAGAGATTTATTTAAAAACAACAATGCTGAATACCACATTCTCCATTTTAGTCACTGCTAGTCCTGCCAGAATTCATAACAAAGGTTTGGCTTCTTGCAGTATACTAAATAAAGAGCTGAACCTTGTCTTTATTTGAAATGCAGGAGTAATTTACAGATTCAAATGAGATTAAAACAGCATTTCACTATCCACTGAGCCAGGAACACTGGAAAATTTCTTCTGTCCTCAAAACATATGCTGAAACTGCTAGCAATAGAGACCTATTTACTATAAGATAACTTCCTGAAGCAACTAGTTTCTTTTCCCTTGTTGGATTAGGGTCTAAAACATCATTTGTTAAAAGTCAGGATAGGCAAGTTGGATAGGACTTGGCTCTGGACCATTTGTGCAGCTGCCTCAGACACATACACATAAAGCAGACAAGCCACTTAACTCTACTGATGACTTGTGCAAATTCTTGAATTGCTCCTTTAGCTCAGGCTTCCATAGCTGCATACTTATAAATGTAGAAAACTATATGTAACACTGATTTTTCAAACAACTACCTTTAACGTCCTGCTTTGCAACAGCTGCAGAGCTGTTTGGGCTATAAGTCAACCTTTTTTTTTTATTTATTTATTTATACCCCGCTCTTCAGCCACAAGGCTATCAGAGCGGCTTACAAATTGTTTTAAGCAATAGCAATTTTCACATCTAACTGCATTAAACAGTTTCCAATGTGTGTTAGCTAATTGCCCCCACAAGCTGGGTACTCAATTTACCGACCTACGAAAGGATGGAAGGCTGAGTGAACCTTGGAGCCCGCTGGAATCGAACTTGCAACGTGGTGGCTTGCAGTACTGGCATTTAACCATGGTGCCACCAGGGCTGAAGAAAACAGAAGTTCTTTACCAGCCTGCACCACAGGACGAACACCACCACCCCCACATTGCCGTCGGCAAATCTGTGCTCAAGTCCGTTCAGCAGTTCACCTACCTGGGAAGCATCATCTCCTCAGATGCCAAGATTGACAAAGAGATCGATCACAGATTAGCAAAGGCATATAGTGCATTTGGAAGACTTCACAAAAGAGCCTGGAGCAATAAACACCCGAGGCAAAGCACAAAAATCAGTGTGTATAGAGCCATCGTACTGTCTATCCTCCTTTATGGATCTGAAACATGGGTCACCTATCGCCACCACCTACGACTCCTCGAGCGCTTTCATCAGCGCTATCTACGCACAATCCTAAATATTCACTGGACTGACTATGTGACGACTGTTGCTGTCCTTGAGCAAGCAGGGATCACCAGCATTGAGGCCATGATATTGAGAATGCAGCTGCGCTGGGCAGGGCACGTTTCTAGGATGGAGGACCATCGCCTCCCAAAAATACTACTCTACGGTGAACTCGCCATGGGTCAGCGTAAGAGGGGCGCTCCAAAAAAGCGATACAAAGACTCCCTGAAACAACATCTCAGGCTCGGCCAAATTGATCACCAACAATGGTCCAACTTGGCCTCACATCGGGAGGCAGGGAGACGCACTATCCACAGTGCTGCAGCCTTATTTGAGAACTCACGACGAACAAGTCTTGAACAGAAATGACAACGTAGAAAGAATCACAACCCAAAAACATCACCCAAGGAGACCTTCTGCTGTGCTTTTTGCAACCAGACTTGTTTATCTCGGATTGGCCTTTTTAGTCATCAGCGTGCTTGCAGAAAGCGTGGGATGAGTCCTTCCTGAATCTTCGTTTGCGAAGAAAAGCCAGAGAGAGCTGAAATCTTATACCTATATATTTAAGAAACTTATACATTGCTTTTCCACTCCAAAAATGGAGTTTTACAAAGTGGTGTACAAAATATAAAACCTGTAAACCAATCATTAAAATACATTTATATCAAACTAAATGCAGCAACAAAATCACAAAGAACCAAAAACAGTAGTCAATAAATAAAATTAAATAACATTTGTTTGACTGTTTGTTTGAAAAGATGGAAAGGAAAGAAATGGGAAATGGAAAGGTCTTATTTTGGTGGAACACAGATAATGGAAGGAATGACCTAACTATCTAAGTAGGGAGTTAAACATATTCCTGGGCAGGGGGACATTTGCAAGTCTACATATTTTGGACTATAGTTCCTGTTGTCCCTCACCATTGGCCATGTTGATTGAGTCTTCTGGGAGTTGAGGTCCAAAGTATCTGGAGGGACAACTATTCCCCAATCTGACACTCATGGTGCTGTCACTGAGAAAATCCTCTTTCCCAGTGTCATCAGACACACCTCAAAAGGCAGTAGCACATGCAAAAGGGACACAGTAGCTCATCTTAAAGGATGGTCAGGTTCAGATGAGAGAAGATGGTATTTTATGTAGGCAAGTCCAGAGCCATTTAGCTTTTTAAAGTGATAACTAGCACCTTGACTATAGTAGGAAGCAAACAGTAGCTAATATAGCTGTAGCTGCTCTCATTCCCTGGATGCTCGGGAATGCCCACTCCCACATGAGACTGCACGTGGTCTGACATCCTCCCAATTAACAAGGAGGGTGTTAGGTCAACTGAGAATAATCCCCAAGACAAGATCAGTGTACCCAAATGATAATAATAAAGTATCATACCAACAATAAAGTATCATACCAACACTCTGTTCTAATAGAATTCTAGCAGCAGCATTATGCTGCACTAGTGGAAGTTTCTGTTAGGCTTTCAGGAGCAGCTTCAGATAGAGCACATTATAATAGCCCAGTTGAGATGTGGGACTATATCCTGATTGAACCAGGATTCGATGCAGGTGATGTACTAACCAAAGCTAAGCAAAAGTGTTTGTGTTCCCAGTCATAATAACGCTGGATCCTGGTGAAAGCCTAAGCTATGAACCTGATCTTTACGGGTAGTACTGCCACATCCAAAATGTGCTGATATCCTATCCTGATTCCAAAAAGTAGTTCATAACTTAAGTAACACTAGCATACTGATGAAAACCCTATCACAAGATGATCTGACCCAGTGATTTCATGTAGATGTTGAAAAACATAGGAGCAAGCTCGAACCCCATTGAACCCAAATGCTTTGGAGTTATCTACAAGACTCTTAGAACCATTTTCTGGAACCTTTTCCCAAGAAAGGATTGGAATCACTACAAAATTGTCCCCAGACCCTTCCCAGCAAGATGGCCAACAAAGACACCAGGGTCAATGAAAACTGCAGAGAAGCCTGGGAGAATCCACAGACCTTGTGTAGTTTTCTGTGAAGGGGATCAGTTACTAGATCCACCAAGGCCATTTGTGTCCCATCACAAGGCCTGAAGCCAGACTGAAATAAACCCAGATCATCAGCTTCATTCAGGAAACCTGGAGCTCATATGAATGGCTCACTGGTTGTGTGTCTGGTCAAAGCTAATGGAGCATGGAATATTTATGCCACTAGTCATTAGTATTTATTCATTCTCATTTTTTAAATTTTAATTTAATTTAAAATTTAAATTAATTAAATTAATTTAATTAATTTAATTTAAGTTAAGTTAAGTTAAATTTAAGTTTTTAAATTTTTTCCCCCCAGCAAGGAGGCTAAGGTGGCTCCCTCCTTGCTATCCTTTTGTCATCAACAGAAAACTTTTCAGCTCCCAAGAGACTGTTAAGACCAGACTACAAAGGCTTTTTAACAGTGTGGATTTTACTAACTTTTATGTTTTGTCTTTTATGGGTTTATTTTAAATGGTTTTAATTCTGTGGGTAGTTTAGTTTAACTAACTTTGCTTATAAATACCTTATCTAGGGAAAAATCCTCAATTGAAAAGATCCTGTGTTTTTACTTATATAAGTATTCTTAGCTATATTTGTTTTAATTTTTGTAAGCCTCCTTGAGTCCCATTTTCAGGGAAAAGGTGGGATGTACATTAATCAGCGGCAACCACAAAGACAGACCACATTTTACTTCTGACACTGCTGCTGTGAAGGTGGCAGTTTCTCTTTCATTTTGGAGGGAACTATAAAAGACATGTGTAGTAATGATGCTCAGATGCCCTCTGGGATTGTCATGGTAGAACATACTTTATTGGTACACTAGGCTGGTTTATATAGCCTAGTGATCACATATAACTGTTAATCATTAGGTAAGGATTATGTTGGTACACAGGAGTACATACAGACATACTAATTACCTGAATATACAAGAAGGGTTGCAAGATAAATACAGACATAATTATCACTTGTCTAGGTACACACAGGTATAATCATTTGGGTACACTGATCTTGTCTTGGGGATTATTCTCAGTTGACCTAACACCCTCCTTGTTAATTGGGAGGATGTCAGACCACGTGCAGTCTCATGTGGGAGTGGGCATTCCCGAGCAGCTACAGACATGAAAACAACAGACATACATTTTTATCGTTTTTATTGGCCCAAGAGAGGATTTGGAATTCATAAAAGTCTTTCTCTTCAAGCCATACTATCAACTATCCTTTTTTTCCACTGAGAAAAGACTTACAAGGGATAAACGTTTTCAGATATCAGTATCTATATCTGTTTTCATGTTGAAGAATACTTTGCACCTCCCATAGAAAATTGTAATGTTTTCAGAGATTTCCTTTGCTTACAAAAGATAATCATAATTCCAAATATTTTCTCCATTAAACATTGTTTATATTTATCTTATCTAGGGAAAGATCCTTAACCGAAAAGGGTGCTGTCCCATTTGCACTGAAAGTGAGTAAGTTCATTCTTCATTATTTTTTCAATTATTTCTCAGAGAAATTATTTAAATTGTTTTATGTAAATTGTTTTATGAGTCCTCCATTTTCATTATGAGCAACAGAAGAAATATTTGTGACAGGGTTGAGATTATTCATAATGCCAAAGGCATTTTTCATTTTTAGATAATTTCCCAAGCATTAAAAAAGGTATAGCCCTGCAATGTGAAGTTTATAATAGAAGGCTCAATATCCTCAGAGATCTCCATCAGCATATTCTTCATTTATGTCAAGATGATCTCTGGTAATGGAAAACTTTAATCAAGTTTTAAAAATAAATGTACTATAAGTCCAATTCAGTATAATTCAGTGGTTATTCTGAGAGATAACACAATATTCTCAACCTCATCATCGCCATTGCCATTGCCATTGCTACTACTATTACTCTGATTACTACTTCTATTGTTATTATTTTGACCTTGTTTGATCTACTGAGCATGGAAATAGAACTATCTTCCCTTATGGTCAAAAGCCAACTTCTGTGCTGCTTTATGAAGGAAGGAATAATAGATTAAAGAACTGCATTGTTTTTCTGCTTGTGTAATGTACCATTCATTTCATTCACTGAAACAGGGCCTTAACTGTTAGATCTCTGTGATGCAACAATTAATATCAGTACATGTCACTGTGTAAAATTCCTGAGAGCTATTTTGGGAAAGAGCAAGTTATCTTAGGGCTCATTTACACGACAGTTTTTATCACAGGGAGAAATGGGATTTCCTCATCCCGAGTTCGTCTCTTCTTGTTTATATGATTTGTCATGTTATGAAGAATATCCTGGGATTGTTGTTTACACAACAACCATTTCCATGACAAAAGCAAGATCCCAAGACATAGTATCCTGTGGTTTTTTTGTTTACACGGGAAAAGGTTCTGGGATTTTTTTTAAGCTGTCAGTCAAGGATGCGATTACTCGTTTTTTCACAACCTTGGTGATGTATTTCCTGTGGAGTTTCCCGCCACGAGCAATGCTATTGGCTGCCACAAATGTTTGCTCAAGCTTCTGCATTGGTCAGAGAAGGAAGGCAAAGGCAATCTCCTCTGCACAATTCCTTAAAAAAAAAAATCCCCTGATGGGCTTGCCTTCCATTAATCCGCAGAGGTTAATAAAATTTGTTTGTCTTTAAGAACCCACAAGAATCACTCTTGAATACCAGGAGCTGTAGGCTATATTTCAGAGGAAGGAACTTGCAAAGCCACCTAAGAAAACCAGATGAAATTCGTGGGGTTGCAATAAATTGATAGGCAGCTTGAAGGTGTGCATGCATGTGTGTGTACGTGCATGCACGCACACACACACACACACACACACACACACACACACTTCCTTGCAGCTGGGAGGGAAGGCTTTGCTTTCAGCCAGTGAGGGGAGGGGAAATGGACAGGCTTTCTTGGAGCTGAGTGGTTGGCAATGTAAAGATCCATTGAACAGGGTGACTGATGGCATACACACACAAACCTCCACACAGCTGGGAGGGAAGGCTTTGCTTTCAGCCGGTGAGGGCAGGGGAAAGTTCTCTGAACTCTGTGCCTGCCCCTGCCCACCTCAATTTCCAGCCATCACCTACTCCCAAGATATTTTGTCCTGACCTGTTCACATATCCGATTTTCCGCAACCTCCTGAAACTTTTTTAAAAACACGGGACAAACTGAGGGACGGAAAGTCACACTCCTTGGAGGATATATGGTGCCCCCCCTTCTGAAAAGCTCAAGATAGTCACACAGGATGTGTGAACAGCCTGAGTTCATCACGAATTCATCTCACAACATTTTCGTTGTGTAAATGGCCCCTTAGTGCCAGTTCTCACTTTCCTTTTTGCAATCAGCTACACTTACCAGAATGAAAAATATAAGCACACCCAAACAAATCTGTAGGATAGTGCTTCTCAACCTTAGATCCACAGTTGTAAGAATTCAGACTCTAGAATCTCTAACCAGCAGGGCCAATATTCAGGCATTATGAGAACGGTATCCCAATGACATTTGGACACCTAGCACTGAGAACCACTACTGTGGTAAGGATACTTGTCTTTTTAAAAACAAATGTAGTGAAAACAGGTGGTAGAAGATAGGATGGTCACTTTTAAGAGTTTTTAAATTTTATTTTAAAGAGACCAAATTTATACCTGTGTCTCCTCCATCCTTCAGGATGGACCCTTTACTTTTGCACCTGGGTATGCATAAGAAAAATGAAAGCTGAGTCACTAGGGACCTTTTATGTAAAGAGCTAAATGATAGGTGAAATTCCTTTTCAAAGGGTGAGTTCATACAGGTGTGTGCACTACTCAGTTTCACCCCATGGTTATTTGCAGTTGAATGTGTCAAACAACTCCATTGGGAAATTATTGTAGTAGAGACAATGTGATGTTAGAACCCTGTCTGTACTGTGTGACCTGTGATGCCCCATTCAAATTTGCAGATCACCCACTGATGAAGTGATCCCCCCCCCATACAATCACTTTTCCTCATGCAGCTGTTTCTGACTTAGTATTTTGGCTGTTGCCAGGAGATTAATGACTAACCTACATTTTAGCAGTTGACACCATCCTTCAATTGCACAGCTACCATGGCCAAATGGTTAGCAAGCAGTCTTTCTCACAAAAGACAACCTTTGAGACCCAGCCCAGATGCTGAAGTTTGAACCTAGAAGTCAATAACTCTTGTCTTCTTGGATCAGCCTTTGAAATTCCAAAATATTCCTGGGGAAATGAGTGAGACTTAAGTTCATTTGCAAAGGTGTGAGTGTATATTGGAAAGGGCAATAATCTACTTTCTCCAAAGAAAGCAAGTCCCAAATTTCTCCACCACTGATTTATAAGGCAGCATGGAAGTACAATTTAAAACCTGGTAAAAACAAAATATGGTAGATGAGAAATCTGCTGGAGTGTGCAGAATGTGCAGAAGAGAAAGTCAGAAATGAACAGCCTATAAACATTCAAGTAGGAAGCACTCCTTGGACATTGTCCTGGAAATGGGTTATGATTGACAGTGGTTTGAGCTGCAACAGATGAATATTTTTTTCATCATGACTATCCTTTCCATCTCAGCTAATCCATTAAGTAGCCTTAGATTAAAGTACAATTAAGAGTTGCAGAATACAAGACTGACAGTGAAAAAAACTTCCCTGGGTGATTTTCCACATAATTTAACATAGTTTGTAGCTTTCCTGAGCTACAGTGAAAATATTTATAAATACAGAGTCATTGGGATTAAACCAGAAGGATGGTGCATTTCTGAAAGAAAGACAATATTTTAACTGGATTACAAAACACTATTTTAAATTTGGTACTGTGCGATTTTGGTTAAATTAAAAACAATTAAGTGCAATTGTTACTCTGTGATCCATTGTGTCTTTTATAAACAATAACCCCTAACAAGTGGGAAATTAGTGGCAATGTGCCTTTACCATGAAGTGGGTACCTCATCACAAAATAACAAGTGGCTTCACCAGGAACAAATTGTACTTCTAGCTGTGGGGAAATGATTCAACTGAGACATGAAGACATAAAATTGTACAACTTGTGCATTTCTGTTGATGCCTGCTGAAATCAATATGAGCTTTTTAAATGACAGTGGAAAGGTTTGGAATACAATAGCAGCCTTTCCCACCACACCACATTCATATGTAAGAGAGTAATTGTTTCTTCTTTGTGGTCTCAGTTACTCACCCAAATGAGTTATCTGCACCTGCACAATGCATCACTCAGAATCTTCTAGAGCAAGGAAATGAGCATTTTGATGGTAGCCCCTCCTCTTCTTGATGACATGACCACCAGGATTCCTGCTCTGTCCCTCTGTTCCTTTTTGTCTGCCGGAGCAGCAGAATCAATCAGAACTTAGTCTAGTGTTTTTCCCTTCCTGTATTTCGGATTAATGGACTAACAAATTTACCTGACTCCTCTTCTCATCTGTGTTTTGGCTTCTGGTTCATCATTTTCTTGTCAGAGATATCTGGGCTCCCCATGAAGCCCTCAGGGGCTTATGGCTTCTACTGGCCCTTTCAAGAGGGGCTAGTCTTGTGCAGGTAAGATCCCTGAAAAGGACAGCCATCCAAAGTGCCTTTTTTTTTTGCCTGGATGACGAGTGCAATGTAGGGGCCTGTTCACACTGTCAGGCATTCACACCTCAGGCATGATGGAATTGTTCCCCTCGGCTTAAGGCTCTCCTCTGGGATAATGCCCTGAAAGCCACAGAACGTGCAGCCAAAAATAGACCACTTTTAAGGCCTCATTGGGGTGTACTCCCGTTGTCCTGAGGTTCCAAACTCTAGTTCAGTACTGACAGCTTCAGGTTCATCCATCAGAATGGCCCTCAAGGGATCCTTGCAAGAATCAGCTCCCAGACCAGAGAGGACTCAGGAGAGCATGGACCATCCCATGTTGGAACTGGCCACTTGATCCCAAGCCTCTTCCTCTTTGTGCAGATCCTTACATGCAGCCTCTCCTGCTGAAGCTCAGCAGCACACCACTCAGAGGAGGTATAAGAAGAAAAAGAAGGCCAAGAAGGTTGATGCCTCTCGCCCATGCTCCCAGGCACTGGCAACACGTCAACTAGACTTGTCTTTCCAGCATCCAGCTCAACTTGAGCTCCCTCATCAGGGCATTCAGGGGAGGGAAGCCTCCATTCCTATTTTCGTTGATTTGTGACATTCCTCAGTCCAGCTAGAACAGAGTGCCCTTGCCCTAGTACAAGAGCAGTCCCCATAGGCTTTCTTGGCGGGTACAGCATCCGATGGGGAGATTCCCAATTCCTTCCCCCAGATCCTGACTCACTCCTCTTCTCCAGACTGTACTTGACATAGTTTACGATCACCTCCTCATGAATAGCCTTCTGCCCTGATCCCATGCTCACTGCGCCATTACTGTCAATGTAGCTCGGGATCATGTACCATGTATTCCAGTTTCAGGTCCTACTGCTCCAGATGCTGCAGCCCATGGTTGCACATGCCCTTGTCTCTGCATCAATCTAGCTACTACAAACCTTCGACAGGCACTGCTACAGGAGGGCTCGGTATAGTAGGTCAGATGTGGAAAGAGACAGGACCTACTGTCAAAAAGTTGGATCCTCATGCTACTCTATGAGAGATCTCCATCTAGAGACTATCACCAGTACCATGACTATAATTATTTCCACCACTTCCATGGAGACTTTTACCCTTCTCATCTCACCCGTCATTGCCATCAACGTTCAGCACCAACGTTGGTACCCATCACTGTGGTCTCTAGCCAGCTGCGGTTACCGTCACCATGATTGTCCCATACCATGGTTCCTAGCTGACCATTTTCACCCTCACATCACAGTCCCCAGTTGCCTGCATTTGCTTCCATCAATACGACCTCATATCTTACCTTACTCAGTACTGCTGATGGATCTGAAGGACAATCCTGCTTCCAACGACTTCTTTATTTAGACCAGTTCATACAGCTCCTCATCCAGATTACTCTGGATTGGATGGAGAGTTGGACTCCTCCTCAGAGTCATCTGGCCTCCCTACTCTGGATTCTCCCCTGACATTGGTGGGAGACCATGATCCCCCCTCCAATGAATGATGGCTGCTCATTTGTGGACCAGATGATACATATGGCAAAGGCTCTTAACCTTAAAGTGAAACAGCCTGAACCCTTGATCTCTGACCCAGTTTTTGGATGCATCTTGAGCCAAGCCTCAGCACCAGCCTCAATACCACTTTTACCATCTCTTCTCCAGATGGCTAGGAAGTGCTGGTCAACCCCATCCTCCATCCCATCAAGTTCAAAGAAGATCAAGGGCCTGTACAGGGTAGTTGAGACAGGTTCCAACTGGCTTTTTTGACATCCTAAGATGAACTCCATTATAGTCGATGCAGTTCAGTCAAAGTCCTCCTAGAGACAACACTCAACTCCAGTAGACAGAGAAGGTAAATGTTAGATGTGATGTCCCATAAGTTCTGTTCTATGGCTACTCTCTCTTTTTGTATTGTGAACTATGAGGCATGCCTATTAGCAACTCCTTTGGGAAAAGATTTCACCTTATTTAGACAGGCTCTCAGGTAAGGATAGAAAAGTGTCTATGCTTCAGTAGGCAGAGGCATAAAGGCTAGCAGCCCAAGAGAGCAATACAGCCTGCCATGCTGCTGACTGCAGCATCAAAGCCTTGGATGATGCTATCAGTTTATGTGGCCATGCATGGCTCCATTCTTCTGGTCTCTCACTTGAGGCAAGGGCTACTACCATAGAAGATCTTCCCTTTGATGGAAGGGCTTGTTCAGTGCAGATATGGATGACAAGCTTGAAAATCCCCAGAAGATGGACTCTACTGCACACAGGTTTGGGAAACCAAACTCAGCTGTCATTCAGACCTCATTTTTCTTGGTTGAAACATACGTCCTCTTCCAAGTGCTCTTATATCCCAGGGAGAAACTGGTAACCCAAGCCTATTCTTCTTCCAACCACAACCTCAAAGAAGGCCTCCTCAGCCAGAAGATACAGGTTTTAGCCATTCAGGAAAGGGCACCATAATCAGGGTAAATGGCACCTTTGACTCTTGTATAACCAGTTGTCATACCATTTGTAACCACCACCACCCCCTTTATGACAGACTCAAGAGGTTTCATCAAGTGTGGGTTCCATAATTTCAGATTCATGGGTCTGTGACATCATGAAAATGGTATACATTATAGAGTTTTGGAAGACTTCCCTGTTGGGGCTGTTATGCTGTATTTCCACCTTTCCCACTCTCAACAAGGTGGTTAAGTCCATGTTGCTCAACAGGGCGATGGAGCCTGTTCCTGTCTCTCATCTGCATTGAGGATTCTTTTCTTTTACTTCATTGTGTCAAAGAACAGGGGACTGCACCCCATTCTGGGCTTTCGATATGTCAAGTTCTACATAGAGCCCAGATGTTTCAGAATGATTTCTCTCAGTTCCATCCTTCCTCTGATACACAAAGGAGACTGGTTAGCAAGTCTTAACCTAATGGACATGTATTTTCACATTGCAATCAGACCATGGTTTATCATTTCTGCATATTTCCCTGTGGCTTTTGCATTGTTCTGCATGCTTTTACAAAATGGATGGCAGTGGTGGCAGCTTGGATCCACCAACAAGGAGTCATTCTTTTCCCATACATTGATGACTGACTTCTTGTTACACACTCTTGTGTCTAGCTTGTCACCATTATCCAACTCACACTTGATCTCTTGGACTCTTTGGGCTTCATCGTAAACTTTGAAAAGTCCCATCTAGACCCTCCCCAGTAAATATGATCCATAGTTGCCCTTTTAGACACCCATGTCCCAGATGCCTTACTGCCAGACAACAGAAACCTCATACTCCAGAGGACCATCCTTCAGTGCCTGCCAAATCAAAGAGTACATGCCAGAGATGTCTGGTTCCTATTGCACTTTGACCTACTCATCAACCGTCCTGCCCTCTGGCTGAAGGCTCATAGTCCTGAGGAGCATTCATTGCTCTCTACAGTGGTGGGTCGACCACAAAATGTGCAGGCTGGAATGTTGTTCCTTCCTCCACAGCCCACAGTAGTGATCACTACAGACACTTCACTCAACAGCTGTGGAGCCCACTCAGCAGGCCTCTTTGTGAAGGTCACTGGTCACCAGGAGAGAGCGCTCTCTATATCAATGGTCTCAGGACGACGGTAGTCATAAAAGCCTTCTGGGCTTTTGAGCTTTCCCTCCACAGCAGAATGATTCAGGTGGTCTCTGACAACACCATGGTGGTCTTTTTACCTAAACCAACAAGGCAGAGTGAAGTCAGACATCCTATTTCAACTCACAATTCTATGGAATTGGTGCCTTCATCAGGGATCTCAATCTCTGCAGTGTACCTCCCAGGAGAAGAGAACGTCCTTGCAGATTCTCTGCATGTCCTGTCATAAAAATGGAAGGTAAATCCCAGTATTCTCTGCAGAATCTTCAGACTGTGGGGCATGCCTGTCATCAATCTGTTTGTCTTGCCCCTGAACAGAGAGTACCAGACCTTCTGCTCCAGAGCCTGCCATGGAAGGTGATTGCTAGGAGATGCCTTCTTCTTCCATTGAGGGAGGTCCCATCATGTAGGCTTTACCTCCATTTCCCCTTTGTCACCAAAGTGATAGCTAAGGTAGGACAGGGCTCGGTGCATCCTGGTGGCCCAGGTTTGCTCTTCTCCTTCACCTGTCTCAGGGGGAGTTCCTCAGGCTGCCTCTCTGTCCAGACCTCCTCACCATTCATGGGGGCAAGGTGAGACATCTGGACCTGTGGACACTGAAGATGACTGCATGGAAGGTTTCTGTAGCCTCTTTATCTACTTCTGTCAAACATGTTCTTGCAGCTGCACAATGGCCTGCCACATAGCGCTCTTCTGCTTACAAGTGGAGGAAATTTCTTTGTTTCCTAATTGTGTTGGGATGTCTCCCCTGCTCATGTGCAGATTGCCCATGTCCTGGAGTTCCTCATATCCTTTCAGGCAAGGGACTTTCTCTCATCAACCAGATGCTATTTGTCAGCAAGTTCATGGGATCTACAGAACATTGGCAAAGGGTTTAATGGTTGGTAACGCCGGTGACCCTGTCGAAACTTTGGTTAATACCTGGAACAACGATCTTACCAAGGCTATCGACACGATCGCTCCCAAGCGTCCTTTCCAACCCGCTTCAAACCGTAAGCCATGGTATACAGCAGAGCTTAGGAAAATGAAGCGGGTTGGACAACGACTAGAGCGCAACTGGCGGAAAACTCGACTCTTATCCGACAGGACTCGTCATAGGAACTTTCTATGGTCCTATCGAGAGGCAATACGTGCAGCACAGCGATCCTTCTCCTCTGCACGTATTGCGTCTGCAGAGTCCCGTCCAGCAGAGCTGTTTAGGGTGGTAAGGGAGATGACGCAGGTTATTCCTGCGCAGAACCCGTTGCTTAACCCAACGACGGCCTGCTGTGACGCGTTTAACAATTTCTTTGCAGATAAAATCTCTCAGATAAGAGCCGACTTAGATACCAGTAATTTGGCAGAAACAATTGACGAGGTGTCCAGCAACTCCGTTGATGTCAGTTTACTGGATCAATTTCAATCTGTGAGTACTGAGGACGTGGACAAGCTACTTGGTAGGGTTAGGAAGACGACCTGCCCTCTCGATCCTTGCCCTTCATGGCTGGCCATCCAGGGGGGGACTGCCTTGATGATGTTCCTTAAGGACATCATCAATGCATCCCTCAGAGAAGGATGTGTTCCATCTTGTTTAAAGGAAGCAGCCGTTAGGCCGCTCCTGAAAAAACCTTCCCTTGACCCCCTGGACATGAACAACTATAGGCCGGTTTCTATGTTACCATTCTTGAGCAAAGTGATCGAGAGGGCAGTTGCGCTTCAACTCCAAGTGGTTTTGGATGAAACCGATTATCTAGACCCATTTCAAACTGGCTTTAGGACGGGATTTGGAGTTGAGACTGCCATGGTTGCCTTGACTGATGACCTGCGTCTAAGCATTGACAGGGGTAGTGTGACCCTGTTGGTGCTTCTGGACCTCTCAGCGGCTTTCGATACGATAGATCATAGCATCCTCTTGGATCGCTTGAGGAGGTTAGGAATCGAAGGCACTGCGCTCCAGTGGTTCCGGTCCTTCCTCTCGGGCAGGTCCCAGAGGGTGTTGCTCGGGGACAGCTGCTCCAGCAGAAAGGAGCTTACTTGTGGTGTTCCACAGGGTGCCATCCTGTCCCCGATGCTGTTTAACATTTATATGAAGCCGCTGGGTGAGATTATTCGCAGTTATGGGGCTGGGTGTTATCAGTACGCTGATGACACCCAGATCTATTTCTCCTTGCCCCGATCATCGGCCTCGAATTCCGATGGCGTCTCTCCTCTTAATGATTGTCTTAAAGCAGTAATGGGCTGGATGAGGAAAAACAGATTGAGATTAAATCCAGATAAAACGGAGGTGCTCACGGTAGCAGCCCCCAAACCAGGAGTTGGGTTGCAACCTCCAGTCCTGGACGGGGTCACGCTCTCCGTTAAGGACTGTGTTCGCAGTCTGGGGGTGCTCCTTGATTCATCGCTTCAGATGACGAGTCAAGTGAATGCGACAGTCAGGAGCGCCTGTTATCAGCTTCGGCTGATACGCCAGCTGCGCCATTTCCTGGAAGTAAGGGACCTCGAGACTGTGGTGCACGCGCTGGTAACCTCTCGTCTAGATTTCTGCAATGCGCTCTACATGGGGCTGCCCTCATGCTTGGTCCGGAAACTTCAGTTGGTACAAAATATGGCAGCCAGAGTGGTCTCGGGAACATCTCGGAGAGACCATATAACTCCAGTACTAAAATCTCTCCACTGGCTGCCAATCAGTTTCCGGGCCCAGTATAAGGTGTTGGTTATTACCTTTAAAGCCCTAAATGGCTTGGGTCCAACTTATCTCCGGAACCGCCTCCTCCCATACAATCCTCCCTGCGCACTCCGGTCCTCTGGGAGGAATTTGCTTCAGCCACAAAAATCTAGGCTGTCTGCAACCTCCCAGAGGGCCTTTTCGGTAATTGCCCCCAAATTGTGGAATGACCTGCCGAATGAGATCCGTCAGATAACAAGCCTGAGTGGCTTTAAAAAAGCACTAAAGACGGATCTCTTTCGGCAGGCCTTTCCTAATTAGATCCCGGCCTCAGGGGATCCTGGCCTCTTCTAGGCTGCTGGCCATTTATTATATTTTATTGTATTTATAGTTTTAAATGTGATTTTAGATTAGTTGTTTTTAATTTATATTTGTTTAATGTTTTTTTATGGGGGAGGGTGGGAGTGGGGGTGTTTAGGGATTTTATTTGTATTGTATTTTAAATTTTGTAAGCCGCCCCAATTGTTTTAACAGAGGGGCGGGGTATAAATAAATTTTATTATTATTATTATTATTATTATTAAACCTTCCTGCTTTCCACATCCCCTGGTTAAGAGATTCTTAAGAGAATACAAAATCCTCCTTCCCCCCGGAACTGACCCTACCTCTCACTGGAGCCTGGAAATGGTTCTTTCCCAGTTGTCAAAGAAGCCCTTTGAGCCATTGGCCTAGTGTGACCTGAGCCTTCTTACCTGGAAGACAGCATTTTTAGTAGCCATAACTTCAGCAAGGAGAACAGGGGAACTATGTGTCCTCAGAGTTGACCTTCCTTATCTCTACTTCTACAAAGACAAGGGGATCCTCTGGCCTAACATATCTTTTCTGCCTACGGTGTTTTCTGCCTTCCACCTTAAACAGGATGTTGTGATACTTGCCCTAATGCAAAACCCTGCTTCTGACCTGGAGCGCTCCCTTCGTTCCCTTCGGTGTGTGTTAGCATTTTATGTGGACTGTACAACTTTGTTCTGAAGGTCCCAAAGACTTTTTCTTTGGAATTCAGCTAGCAAGAAAGCCCTACAAGTCTCGGCATAGCACTTCTCCAAGTGGGTTTCCACCACTATCCAACTTGCATATTTTCTTTCTGGGAGGGAACCTCCTGCCCAGGTATGTAGTCATTCCGCTTCAGGACATCTGCAGAGCAGCCAACTAGTCCTAGCCTTCAATCATCATAACACATTACAGACTTGATGCAAGGTCCCAGGCAGAGGCCATGTTTGAGAGAGCTGTCCCTTTTCTTGCATCACATGACACTCCCTCCTTCTTTGGTGAATAGCTTGCTAATCTCCCATTTGTGTGAGCTACAGAGACCACAAAGAAGAAGAACGGGTTGTTTACTTGTAAGTGTGGTTCTCCGAGTGGCCATCTGTGAACTCACACAATCCCGCCCGTCTTCCCCTCTGTATGAGTTGCTTTCCTTAGCTCCTTGTCTGCTGCTTTGACATCCAGGAAACTGAGGGACTGAGCTGGAATCATACTTGTCACATGCACCAAGAAGGGGAGGAGCTACTACCAAAACACTCATTTCTTAGCTCTGGAAGGTTCTAAATGATGCAGTGCGTAGGTGCAGATGCATAGGTGCAAATGCATAGGTGCAACCCATTTGTGTGAATTCACAGATGAACATTTGAAGAACCACAGTTACAGGTAAGCACCTGTTTGTATTACAAATCAGCAATCCTGCCAAATTGTTGGAAGAGACAGTATACCTCAATAACATTGCATTTCCAAAATGATAAGTGGCACTGTTTCCACTGTTGAAGCCTAACAGGTGACTTGTTACATTTATGGGGGGGGGGGAAGATACTGGGGGAAAAACATGCAACAGAGTAGGAAAGAGGTGTGAGGTATTATTATGTCTCCCACTATGACAGTAGATCCTGAGCAAAACATCTGGATCCTGGCCCACAAATCAAAACTGAATGAAATTGAAGAAGATACAAATACTACAGCCTAGTTCAGATGTTGACTGTTTATTATTCATTTCTTTTTTCAACCCCCACATCTTGGTGCTTATGTCAGAAAGTTACAGCAGATTTATTTCTCTAGCAACTGATAACTTTTATCTTGGGAGCATGTGTCTTCAGCATTGCTAGCAATGGACATAATCCAGTCAAAATTAATTTCTACCAATTAAAATTCTGTTGGTTTTAATGGGGTAAAATGAGATGTAAGGCCTTCTTTCATGTTGAAACCAGCTGAAATTCATAAACTTTATGTTTGCTAATAATGTTTCCTAATAAAAACAGAGTGTTTTAGAAGTCATGGTTTATTATATAAACTGTTACATAAGAAGAGTTGTTTTGCTTATGGCATTTAAGCAGAGTTCTGTGATATGCGTCATCCCATTTAATTTCTCCAGTGGCATAACTGTGTACTGATACAGCATTGCCACAGGTATGGTAGAGACAGACAGCTCAGTATATATCTTGTTTATGTCAGTTTTTTACATGCACACATGGAAATTTGTATTAAGTTTTATACACAACTGACCCAAACATATGCATTTTGTGGACATTTTTTATGTAATGTTTCCTAATGCACACATTTTTATATGACATTTTTGAGCAAAAGAGTTCATTGCAGTTCAGACACTTACTCACTTGACAGCATGATGGTGTCCCAGTCAGTATATTAGTCCATGAAATATCAGTTATATTGATTTGCTTAAGAAACTAGACCAGAACAGATTCTTCCTCATCCATTGTGTACTGTACTGTTGTGCAGCAATACTAGGGTTGTATTTGAGCACTCTACAAGGAAACACAGAAAATGTAGTTGAGATCCCTAAATTTAAGTGCAATGTATTTAATGATTCCTATGCAAATCATTAACCTTTGGCCTGGTCAATGAACCAGACATGCTCTATGTGGAAACTTAAGATACTTCTGGTTGCATGTAAGTCAGTGATAAGGATATAAATGTGCTAAATGTGGAGGTGTTCTTAGCATGTACAGCAAATCAATTAAAATACTGTATTGATTTTGTTAAAAGTCTGTGTAACGGCATACAGATTTTTCTCTTCTTTACAAAATGGCAAATGCAATCCATTTCTGCCCTATATCTGCTATAGGTGGCTGTCTAATGTTTACCTCTGTTTGATTTTAAGGGTCAGCTGCTTTGCTTTAATGCTGAATCCTAATTCTCATTTTGGCTAAGTGTGCTCTGTGTTTCATTTTTTGGCTTTTAAAGCCAAACCCTGTTGAGTTATGTATGTGAGAACAAATCACTCTCCTTTCTATTTTTTAATGTCATTTTTTCTTAGAAAACATCCAAATCCTTCTTAGTTATATAATATTTTCCTTGGCTGCTGTAAATTAACTGCAAGCCCCTCCTCAAGAGTGTGGTACATCTGGACACTTTGGAATTAGCTTGACTGATCGGGTGTTTGGGCCCTTCATTCCCCTGATGCTTTTTGTACAGATTTTGCAGGTCTTACATTACTTCTCACTTGCAGGCACTTCTCACTTGCAAGATGGTCATCATCCCAGCATGGTCTTTTCCTAACCCTTTTATGTTGTAGTATATAGATTATTAGACACAATGAAAACAGTCCAAAAATCCTTCAGAACTCCTTACAATGGCAAAGTAATTTATCGTAGCAGCTCAACGTGCCATGGCTCTGAAACTCAGACAGCTAAGTCCAGGGACAACAAATCTGTGTGATTTACTTATATTCTTGATTCAGGCTAATGGGTGTTGAGCATGTGGAATTAAACTTAACAAATGGGAAAAGAAAAGGGAGCAGCTTCCCGGCATTCAAGAGTATGTGTGTGTGTGTGTGCGTGACAGCATACAGCAGTCTACATCTTGCCAACATGCCCCAGTATCATCAGTAATGTTTGAAAGAGATGTTTGGTCTAGTGAAGTCTTAGGAAAAAATGGAAAAGAAAATGTTTTGACAGCAAAACATACCATAAGCATTTCAAAGTCTCATCCATATCAATGGGAGAGATCTCAGCTATGAGTTGAATGCATTTCACTTGATTTGGAATGGCCTTATGACCATAACATGTGAAAGTGGATTTCTACTTGCCCTTTGCAGTTCACTTCTGTCATCTCAGATTTTTCTACCTCAAACTTAACAGATAAGTGCTCACTGATCTGGATTAGTTCAAGGTATGGTAGAGCAAGAGATGTAGCTAAATCTGTGGTATCCGAATAGACATGAACCACCATAGTTTCACATCTAGAAATTAAGCATTATTATAGTTATAGTGCTTTAATAAAAATGGAGATGGGCTCTTCTCCCTCATCAATGTTATGTGCCCCCCATAATGTGCTGCTTCAGAGTAGAGTTTCAAAAGCAATTTTTAATGCAGTGCGAGGAATTTCAGTTGGTGGAGAGAGTAATGGGTGCAAAGAGGATAAGGATCTCTCAAGACCATCAACCCTTATCCTCAAAAGCTTGAGCCTTTGAAGTGAGTCATAGTGAATTCAGTGGGACTTGCTCCTGAGTAGGTATGCATCTGGGGTGCATACTAAAACTAAGGTACAACTCATGGATTTCACCTCCAGTCACAATTTACATAGCCTACAGATTGTGAGTACAGTACAATCCCCGTATCTGCAGGACTGGTACTTGCAGTTTTACTTAACCTTATCTGGAAAAAAATGTTATCTCTAGGCATTTTCTAGGTCCTCCAGCACAATTCTATGGTATGCTTCCACTGGAAGTTGACCATAGAGTCATGCTGGAGGACCTACAAAATGCCTAGAGGGGTGTTCTCTAGGAAATTCTAGGTCCTCTAGCATGACTCTATGGTATGCTTGGTCTGGAAGTCATTCATTTCAATAGGGTTTGTTATTATCCATAGTTTTTCTGTTTCCATGGTAAGTCTGGGAACGCATCCCCCGCAGATATAGGGGCCATACTGTGTTTGTAACTTACAGGAACCATTCCAGGATTTCAGTGTTTTGGTGTAGTAAGTACAATTAAATTAATTTCATAGCAGTATATCCAGGTTTCCTTTTGGATGTACTCTTGAAAGGGGGTTGTAATTCATCCTGCCTTTCTGAGTTTACCTATATAGTATGGCTGTCTTGTTTTCAAATTTATATAAAAGTGGTCATGTAAGAGTAGGCCCTGAATACTGGAAAATGCTTTACATTCATATAATTCCTAATTTTCCAAACATAAATATAAGTCTTGATGGTACTTTTGTTTCTCACTCACCTGCAGAGCCTGGAGTTTGCACTGTATTTGGAGACCCCCACTACAACACTTTTGATGGACGGACATTTAACTTTCAGGGAACATGTCAATATGTTTTGACAAAAGACTGCTCCTCCTCTACCTCACCCTTCCAGGTGCTGGTGAAAAACTATGCCCGACGGACTCGCTCTTTTTCCTGGACAAAATCTGTAGTCCTTGTGCTGGGTGGCAGCACCATCAGCCTCCATCAGCACCTCACCGTGAAGTGGAATGGGACACGGATATCCCTCCCTTACGAAACACCACATTTTCACATCGACTTGGAAGGGTATCTGCTGAAAGTGACAACAAAAGCAGGTGGGGCTATGCTGAGTGCCCTTCTTACACTCCTGAGTCCACACTGATGGCACAAGTATGATGCACAGGATAGGGATGTTTTGTTGTGAGTTTCTGAATGCTGGCAAATTGTTTTTATTTATTTGTTCATTTGTTTTAGTTGTATCACTCCCTTTCCACTATTTAATATAACCCAAGGCACATAAGAACTTCAAAAAGAAAATATAACAAGATACTAATATACAATCAAGTTGGAAAAAAAGAGATCCAGTGTAGCAGAGAAATAAAACATCAGAATCAAGTAAATGTTAATAAAAGGGATAATAAAGTATCAAGGCTAATAAAAATCTCACCTAAACAGAAATATTTTCACCAGGCAGTGGAAACTACAAACTGAAGGGCCAGGGAAACTTCCCACACAATAGATTTCCACAGCTGAGGTTCACATCCTGACCCATCTAGCATTGTCTTGTGTTGGGATGCCATGAAGGATCTTTCTGTGAAAGCTTAAGATGTGAGCAGAATAGCAGAAGGAGGAGGGCATCTTTTAGGCGACCTGGATCCAACTTTATAGGTACTAACCAGCACTTGACTTTGGGAATTTAGGAAGCCAGTACTTAAGTTCCATTAATTCAGTGAGTCCTCTCTGGTTGTGACTAACAGATTTAGGCCATGTTCATTGGGAATTCAAAATAAACAGGAAGGACAAACAAACAAACAACTAGACTATCTGGGCAAATGCCTTTTCTCTTTGCTAGGTCAAGGCCGAGGAGCCAAAAAGAGCTAAAATAAATAAATAAATAAATAAAGTAACCCAAACAAACCACCTCTAGAGTTCTAAAATGGATTTGTTTTCTTTGTGTACAAATGAGGAAGAAGTTATAAAGAATTTCCTGTGCTCCTCTCTTTTTTTCTTCTTCACATGAAATGTGTTCACCCATAATGAAGTGATCAAGTTTGTATTTTACAAAACTCCCAATGACAGGACTTGTTTGAAGCTAATCAGGAAGTTTTCCATTTCATCAACCAAAGCCTGAGTTAAATTACTAAAAAGGATAGAATGTTTTTTTGCCTGATGCCTCTCCAACTGGCAACAAATTGCATTGTCACTTATATGCTAAAAACAAAAGGTATGGGGGTGGATAGATAGGGGATTGTTACCCAGATTATATAGATGATGCAGAATTGGCTGTTTTGCAAGCTTTTTGGATCCTGACAAATGGCGTTTGGATCTTATAAAATGGCAGAAATTTTGATAAGCCCGCTCAAGATTATTGTCACAGACCTCACTAGCTTCTGAAGGATCCATGGCTTCTCAGAATAGAGTTTGAAAACCACTGATCTATGCTACAGTTGTAACACAAGCAAAGATTGGAAATAAGTGAGCACTGTGCCAGAAGTACTTGTAGAACAAGGAATAAGTTTAGTAAAACATGTCCAACCCAAACAAATGTAATAAAAGAAAACAAATCCAGAAGGCTTTAGTGGACTCACCAGCCAACATATCCTGCATAAAATCCCCCGCGGAACCAAAATCTGGTGTGATGTTAGACCCCAAGTGTGAAAGAAAAGCTGTTTGCTGTGCTTGCCTGAAGTGTGGTAGTGTTGTGTAACATCTGTCTGAGTTCGTTTTCTGTCTAGATGAATTGCTTCTGTGTTTGGACTCAGTCTTTTGTGTGCATATGTATCTTGCATCATTCAAACCTGAAATATGATTTAATAGTGAAATTGAGAACATCTGGTAGCTCCTTTAACTAAACCAGGCAAATGGGGGAGCACAGGAATCTCAGAATACTGAATCTATTATATTGGTGATCAGGATGCTTGATGATAGGGGTTTTTTTTTTAGTTGTTTTTGATAGTCCATTCCATCAGTATCAAACTGAAATGAGTTGGAACTTGAAGCAAATTTCCCACTGGCCAGATGCTTTGAACATCTGCTTGTCAACAACAGTTCTAGCCAACATTCCCTAGCAGCAGCCTAAAGGGCCTGCTTATAGGCAGATCTACAAATGAAGAATAAATTTGGACTAAATGGCTTACAAGACCTTCTCCAACTCTGTGATTATGAGTAATCCAGTCAAAAAGCTGCCTGCCAGAATATGTAGTTGTGAGTAGTGCCCTGACATCAGGCCCTTCCACAGTACACAAGTATGATTTCACACTACACAACCAAGGATTCGACTTTAATTGCTGTGGCTGCATCCTGTGGAATCCTGGGGCTTGTAGTTTGGTGAGGCACTAGAGTTCTCTGGCTTGAGAATTCTAAGTACTCCTCCCTAAACTGCAAATCCTAGGATTCCATGGGATGTTGCCATGATATTTAAAGTGGACTCAATTGTCTAGTGTGAAATGGCCTTTTTGGATGATAAAAGAGGCTGAATATACCTTCTCTAAAGCAGTTCCTATACTTTTAGGGTGGGGGAACAGAACAAGAACATATAAGGGGCATTTTTAAAAACAGAGAGAGCTTGTGGGGGATGAAATAATTCATTCTGTTTGAATCTCTGGTGTATTTTATAGTACACCACTGTAATTGCAATATTCCTCATTGCACATTTGTAAACTAATTACTGATTTTTGTTCCACACACTGCAGAAATCATAGGAATGGCAAAAGGACTTAAGTTGAATCATATAGCTGTGGCCATTGCCAGTGGTTCCTTTTGACATATTGTAAGGATATTATTTTCCCAGTATGATGGGGCATCATGGTCCATGTGGATGACCGGGCCACCTTAAAGTTTAATTCCCCCATTTCATATCATTGTTAGAAATCTTCTATTACGTCTCCCCCACTGACTGATATGGTAGGCATGGATTTTTCAGTTGTCATGCTAACACTTTAGCCCCATTCAGGCATTTGTTTGAACTCCTGACCATAGGCAGAGGGACAGGAGTGTTCATGCTGGCTCCAGCCCTTGTTTCTACCTGCCTGCCTTGCATACACAAAGGCTATAAGTGGGTAGAAGGACAATGATGTGCAGGCTGGGCTTGCCCCCTACAACTTTGTGTCTACGCATTTTGTGTCTGCTTCAGACCCTGACCTCCTTGGTTTGACTGGGGAGGTCTGAAGGGATGCTGTACTCTTTTTAATTGTGAGTGTGATAAGGTCTGTTCTATTAAAATTGAAATGAATGTAAGTAGCCAAGGAGGTTGAGGACCAATGGAGAAAAGTGGTGGCCAGGCATGAGGATGTAAGGTTTGAGGTTGATTTGCATGGACCCATTTCCTCTACAAACATGTAACCCTCACATGTTCAGGCAAAAACTTTAAGCCTTCCTAGAAAAGCTACCTCCCCCCACCCCATTTAAATCATCATCTGGTTAACCCATAGCTGTTCCATGAGGAAGCCTTTGAGGTAGGTTGATAGTTGTTGACCTTCACAGATTTGACAATAGGGAAAGAGCCCAACTTTTTATGTTTTCATTTCCTTTGTTTAATGTTGTTATTGCTGTTGTTATCATTTGTTTTTTTAAAAAAAAAAACAGTTAGCTGCCTTGGATTCCTTAGAGAAAAGTTGGACACTCTTTTCATGATAAATAAATGATAAATGAATAGATAATACCACCACCACTTTCTCCCCTGCACTCCAGTAACTTTCCCCACAGATTTAGCAAACACTCAACCAGGAATCCTGGTAGAAAAAAGTTCCTGGGGAACACATTGGAAGGGGGAGAGCAGTAGGTGGAACGAGGCTTAATGAGAAAGCCAACCATTAGAAAACATCCACACACACATTCCAAGTGCTTTTTAGATATATGTCAGAGATCCAGGTTCCCAAGCTTGTGTCCCTGCTGCCCTTGGATCTACCAGACAAGAGATGGATGTGAAGCATAGTCATCCTCACTAGAGACCCATTTTGGAGTGTCTCCTCCTGAGCCAAGAGTTCATAAACCTGCTCCTTTGTCCCCTGCAACATAGATCCTCAGCTTTGGGTTCATTCATCAGTTACAAGACTAAATTTTTTGTGGCTGTCTGTAGAATGCACACAAGAAAAGCATTATTCATAAGCTCTAATTAAAAGCATCATGAGTGTCTCTCTTCACCACCAATTGAATTATGAAATTCCATGGAATTCCTGCGAACCAATGTGGGATGCTTTAAATTAACTAAAATATTATTTTTCTTATTATTCCATTTGGCTCTTCTCTCAGCTCAGTAAACTACAGCAAACATTATTGTCTTTGTTTTGGCAGAGATAGGGCAAACATGGCATATAATGGTTCATTCAATAGCACGTAATTACAGCATGCTACAACCCAGGTATTTTCTCATTAACAATGGGACAGGCTCATATTCTCCATACTGAATGCCTGTGTGATGTTCTGATCCTGAAGCTGGCTACACAAGAGCATAATGGGTAGGTTGGACAATGGCAACAGCAGTGGCATTACAGCTCACAGTGACTGTAAAGCACAATTGCTGAAAACGAGCATCTACTTCATAGGATCATAGGCAATGCACTACTGGTTAAACTATGAAAACAATCATCAGAAACTGCTGAGTCAGACTGCTGGTCCATCTAAGCCAGTACTGGCTATTCTAGCTAACAGTGGCTTTCCAGTTTCATGCCAGATTCTTTCTCATTCCTGCTGAGATCCTGGTGATATAGGGATAGGTGGGAATTTTGTTTCAGTTTTGTTTTGATAAGAATTAATGAAAACTGGAAATTCTTTTAATATGCAAAATAGAATATATTACCGCTAGGGCTAGAGCTTTGAGTGCTTAACTCTTGAATGTCTGAGTGCTGAACCATGTTGATGATGAACTAACACTGGCAGGACTTTTTCTCAAGAGGCTAGTACAACATGGCTGTTTCCCAAATGGCAGGCTGATATAACATGGCTGTTTCCATGTTGAAAATAGCTCTACTTGTTGAATTTGGCTGTTGCAAATCAAAACAAATATAATTTAAGTTGGTTTTTGTAGAATTTTACACAAATTCACATTTTTCCCCTCTTGCAAAGGACATGAGGTTTAAAAAATACGGGTGTGGTAGAAAGAAGACTTGACAGATTATCTCATGCCTAGCCAGGACTTTGTGCAAGCAAAGCGTGTGTCTTATAGTTGATTTATTCCTTCCCTCCTGCAACCCATTCATGTCATTCCATTGTCGATAAAAGAAGTTTTTCTTTTTACATCTGCTGAAGGGTTGCCACAACTTGCCCTTAGGAAAAAAAAAGCAATATCAGTGTGTAACATTATTCTAAATAACAGTAATAAGCAATCAGTTACATCCTTAACAGAGGGTGATGCAATATGTCTTTAACTGCCCCATTGCAAATCTCATGTGCATTTGATATCTTTTTAATACTATTATTTATTAAAATGTTTTATGTCAGTTTAAGTATTACCTTAAAGTGTTTAGAATATAGCAACTTGTTTTATATTGAACCCGACCATCTGGCCCAGTATTGTCCATTCAGATTACAGTGGGTCCTTGGTATCTGCTGGGGTTTGGTTCTAGGACCCCTCATGGATACCAAAACCCATGGATGTTCAAGTCCTGTTATATGTAATGGTATCGTAAGATGGCGTCCCTTATATAAAATGCTGAATAGCAAAGTTTGCTTTATGAGTTTTTTTAAAGAATATTTTCAAGCCATGGTTGGTTGAATCCGTGGATTAAGAATCCATGGATATGGAGGGCTGACTGTAGTTGCTTTTCTACAGTCTTAAGCAGAAGTCTTTACCAGATCTTTAAACAAAGACAGACATGTAGAGATACATATGAAATCTGGATCATCTGCCTATATCACGCTGGTCCCTTTCCAGACAGATGTATTGGTGGGGAAGTGGAAAGTGGAAGAATAGCAAATTCTAATGCCACCCTAATTAAAACAAGCTAGAATCTAATTCACTGTCAAACTGACAAACACTACTAACACTGATAACATGGAAGTGCACGTTAAATTTTTTTAAAAAACATTATTGATATGTCTGCTAAATGTTAATATTGAACATTCAAGGTCTTCCTATGAAGAAAGATTCCACAAAACCTGAGCAATTAGGGAAAAGGCTTTCCCTTTAGCAACTAGAGATAATCCAGTCCATAACATCTTCCCCAGCTAATAACCAGAGCTCAGAAAAGTTCATTTTTTTGGAGTATAGTTCCCAGAATTTCTGAAACAGCATGGCTGGTGCTCAGGCTGGTTGGGGGATTCTGGGAGGTTTTTTCCAAAGACACTATGCAGAGAAGTCACATGGGGAAATAAACTCTAGATAGCTGGAGTCTCTGTTGACATTATGTACAGTCGATATTTAGTATTACTTGCATATCCTGCTGCCTGTGGCTGCTGCCTCAAGTGCCTCCTCAGGAGAGGCCACAAATATGTAAGACTGATGTGTAAGAAAACTCCCAGCATCTTTCCTACTATGTATGCATAAATTTCTACACTAGATGAGGCAGAGAGGAAGGATAAAAGATCAGTGTCACACCAAGTGTACTCACTTTCTGTGTGCGTGTGGCAAAAATTGGGAGTTGTAACTATCTGAATTATAGAAAAAAAAAACTTGCTT
Source organism: Gambelia wislizenii (assembly GCA_030847615.1). NCBI lineage: Eukaryota > Metazoa > Chordata > Lepidosauria > Squamata > Crotaphytidae > Gambelia > Gambelia wislizenii. The sequence goes on along the minus strand of JAUMIR010000006.1, from coordinate 79,727,587 downwards.
CCTTTTAGCTATTTCATTGTTCTCTCCAATGCCAGTCTTTACAAAAGTCAGTCAACAGGATTAGGCTGCTAAAAGGAATAGCTTACCTCTTTAAAAGTGATTTTAACTACTTTTGTTTGTGTAATCAAGGTAGCAAAAGGCTATCACAGTCTTTCAATGCATCTTTGTTTGTCAAATACTATGTGTTTAACCTATGTTAAGAGTTGTGGGAACAGAATCCAGAGTACCGCAGTCACTTCTGCTTAATGGACTGGAAGAGTGTGGCAGTTGTGAATGCCCTACATTTCTCAGTTTTCCCTCCTTCTGGGCTTAGGTTGTGGGAAGATTTTTATCCTCATGGCTACTGAACCAATATCCATCTGTTAAGTCTTTTTGTAAGATGCTGGAATGTCATCCTCAGCACTCCCCCCCTCCCCCAGTATTTCCATGGACAGAAAAGTGCAGAACTATCAGTGACAGCTCATAGCACACAAATCTGCATGTGTATACCAAATTCAGTATTTCAGAGTGTGCAACAGTGAGAAGTCACAACTTGGATAACGTTCTTTTTCTTTTTAAAAAAGTGTATCAAGAAAATTTTATAAAGCAATAGAAGAATGCTTCTGTTCCGAATATCTTCAGATGGGACAGTTGTTGCAAACTCTGGCTTCAAATTTGACTTATATGTCCTGACTCTCACCCAAAGGAATGGAGAACACATCCATTGGGGGAGGGGGGAAGGCAGCAAAAAAATTGATCCAAAAATATATATCTACCAAGAACTGTGCTTAAAGTCTTATTCCACAGAATATTCTTCTTGTAGTTTTGAGTGGCTGTTAAATGAGTAAAGACTTCCATGCATGAACAAAATAAAAGTACATGGTATATAGTGTACTTAGAAAAAAAATGAAAATATCACATACTTTATAATCCTGGCTAATAATGTACTAGTTGAAAAAAATTATTATCCAGTTAGAATTTAAACTATACTTCATTTTTTCTGAACTGTTGCATGGCATTGAACATTGAGTTTGGAAAAAATGGGTCTTGATTTACTGGAATTAGTCTTCAAGAGCTATGAATTCTTTCTTAGAAGTTAAACTTGCCTGTAAAATCAGAATTGTACTGGCCACATTGGCTAGGGGAGCCTAGGGGTTGTAGTCCCAAACAGTAACTTTTCCAAGCTCTGATGAAATCCTGCTTCAAGAGTCAGTGGAAGTTGACTTCTGTGTGGACAAGATTTCAGTTAGCACATGTGAAGATTATCAGTTGTCATCTCCATAGAGTATTTTATAAAAGAAAGCATGAGCTATCCATTGAAATAATAGGATTTCATTAACTTTTTTACAAACTAGATTTTTAGATGTATGTTTTAACTCCTTTAAACTTCCTTGAATCCCAGACTGGGAGAAAGGCAGGGTGATGGTGCAGGTGGTGGGTGAGGAGGAGGAAAATTTCCAACTAGCACTTTGAAAGTGATCATGGTCTGACTTGGGGCTTATCTATACTTGGGATAAAAATCTGGATTAAATTAGGATTACTTTGGCCTGGAGCTGAACCACATGAAATAGGACTATTCTGGCCCAGATTTAAGTGCCACACCTTATTTGGCCAAAGCACAATTCTGCATCTATTATCAGCAGGCTCATCTACACAATAATTCATTTGGATTTTTACCTCCAGTGTAGATGGGTCTGCTGCTTCTGCCTAGCCAGGTATCTCTGCACCAATGACGCTACTGGCATGGCCTGGAAGAGTTACTATGTGCCAGGGCTCTGCCTTCCTGACACACAAGTGCTCTCTGTCTGAGATCAGAATGAGGTGGCCAGCCATGCGATAGCACCTAGCACCAGGGCTCTGCTTTCCTGGCCAATATTGGAAAGAGGAAGTGGAGCTGAAGGGAGGGGAAATGGCGGCGCCATCCAAATCCCCAAATCCAGGGTGGATGCATTGTTCACACTACAGCTTTCTATGGAGTTTTAAGTGAATCACTCTTGCCCTCTGCAGCCTGATCACTGTGTTTCATAGAATAAGATGGCAGAACAATGAGGTGGTAGTACTGACTATAGTTCTTCAGGGTGAAAGTAGAGGATCACACTTCTGAATGTTCCCCTACAGTCAAATCTCCCAGAACTTGGGAAACTAGCACAGTCAGCAAAGGGCTGGACTAGATCCTTTCCTTTAATCTGCTTTTAGAGAATACATATATCAGGATTCTGTAGCACAGTAACACAACAAGGAGTTGTGATAAGAGTTGTACTTTTTCAAAGCTTGTGTAAACAGGTAGCCAATATCTCCTCATATTACTGTTCTCTTCCATTTGCCTGGCAGTGCAACAGCCCAGTTTACTTGTCAATTTGTCACCCAAGCACAGCTCTGCCCACTCCCAAGATGGCTAATCACTAGTCCACAAGATGTGGCAGGAAACTCACAGCTGAATGCTGGAAGTGCTGGTGCCACTGCTGGACTAGCTGCCTCTTCTAGACTCCCTTTCCAGCAGTCTGCAATACCATATAAATATGCTGGCAGCTCTCTACTCTGATGAGTTAAAATAGCGTCTTGGCCGTTATTATTTGCACAGTATTTTCCAAGTGCAGAAATTCTAAGTTGACACACCTCTACTTCCAGTCTGAAGTGGCACAGTCTATCCTACCACAACATTCTGTTGCATGTGCAGATCCAATCTCAGCTAAGGCCCTGCTGTAAATATTTCACACACTGCTGAAGTTGAGATTCTGAGCAAGTGCAAGGGAATGCAGTCTACTCTGAGCAACACTTGATAGCTCGATCTCACAAACTCTGAGATTCAATTATGCCTCCTCTCTTTGGGCAATTCTCACTTTTTCATTTTCCATCTCATGTTATATAGAGGAGGGATTTGGAAGTAATTAGTTATAAATGACTAATTGATTGTAACTACTCCCTTTCCCCAGTACTAATGGTAACTGCATTAAAATTCTACCTTATAATTCTACATTACACTCTTTTTGTAATGTAACTAACTTTTAGTCATTTTTATAGTTATAAAGCCTATGCTTTTAATAAATGATGAAGGGAGAGTATCACATAGTTCAACTGGTGACTTATGCTGTGCCTCATACATTTTTGGGATAATTGGGGTGATAATGGGATTGAAGTGACAGTGAGATGAGGAAAGAGTGTGTTTTGTATTACAGACCAGTGGCTTGTAGCAGTCTGATGGTTTCCAAAAGAAAAGTGATTAAACGGCAACTATTTAGTTACTTTTGAGAAATGAGTAACTAAAGAGCTTTTACCTTTAAATTGAAGTGATAATGGCAACTAACTCCTTGAAACTGTAACCAATTGCTCATCAAAAGTAACTTTCCAAGTTCTGTTGGAGTCATAGCTTGGTGGTAGAGGACATAATTTGCTGGCTTAAGGTCCCTAGTTCAGTTCCTGGCATTTCTAGTTAAAAAGTGCTCTCCTATTAAGACTGTGAAGACCATGTCCCTGTGGACCTAGAACAGAGGTGGTAATCATGTAGCCCTCTAGATGTTTTTGCACTGCAAACCCCAGCAGCCTTGGAGAGTATAGCCAAATATTGTATACCTAAGGAATACTTGAAGCTGCAGTCCAGTAATATTTGGAGGGCAGCATTTTCTCTGTTACCAGCTAGAGTTGCCAGCACTAGCCTGGCTTAATATATAACACAGCTTCATGTTATTCACATGTACACTGCTGAAGATGAACTCTCTCTTCTCAACTTCTTTCTTTAGGACTGGAAATCTCTTGGGATGGAGACAGTTTTGTTGAAGTCATGGCTGCACCACATCTTAAGGGCAGGCTTTGTGGTCTTTGTGGCAACTACAATGGGCACAAAAGAGATGACCTGATCGGAGGGGATGGGAACTTTAAGTTCGATGTGGATGATTTTGCTGAGTCCTGGCGTGTGGAGTCAAATGAATTCTGTACTCGCCCTCCAAGGAAACAATTTCCTGAACTGTGCCAAGGAACAGTGAGGGTAAAACTCCGTGCCCATCGGGAATGCCAGAAACTCAAAGCATGGGATTTTCAGACTTGCCATTCCACTGTGGATTATACCGTGTTTTATCGGTAAGTGCAGACTTTTGATGGGTGAAGCAGGAACAAAATTAACAAAAATATTGCCCCAGAGGATGCTGCAAATCCTCTTGAAACTAAATGGAGGAGGAGGAGAGATGGGGTTATATAAGATTTGTTTAAATCCTGCTCTTCAACAAAAAATGCTCCCATAGCATCTTTCATACAATCAATAAAACAAGACAGTTCCTCCCTCTCTAGTGGTTTACAGTCTAAAAAGGCATGATACAAAACGTGAAAGAGATGAGGAGGGAAGCGGAAAAGAGCATCTCAGTCATAACTCCTTAAAGTTCAATAGTGATTTTTGTAACGATCATCTAGAATGGAAATGGTTCAGGGAATAGAGGAGCCCAATGAAGTATTCCGCAGAACCTCTGAAGTGGTTGATACGCAAAAGTAGTTTTGATACTTTGCTTCCTCATAGCAAGCAGACAGGGAAACAGTTGGTTTTTTACCTACTACTGAGGAACAGTGAATTTGTACTGAGCTGGCTCATTACGATAGCATATGATTAGTAAGAGTTTAATAGCAAAGTGGCTAGTATTGTCAAGGGAGCTAATCAACACACTCTACCAACATTAAAGAAACAAAACTAAACCCCAAAGGAAATATGAAAGAGGAAGAAGATTTAGCGGCATTCTAAAAGTCATAATGCTCATTCCTCCTCTCCCCAATACATTTGGTTGGGTTTTTGAAGATGTTTAAACTAAATTTAATTCATTGCCTGGGAACCCTTAAAAAGTTTTACAGTAGGTTTTCTTTTTAAAAAAATGATCTCTGCAATAACATGTTGCGCTGCTGATTGATAGCAGGAAAAGATGGGTTGCATAGTCATCTGTGCTGAAGATTTTTGAATGGGAAATGCTTTCAAAAGATGCTAAATGATTTATAGCATTTTCCAGCCATGTAATCTAGCTGAACCTATGTAACCCACCAGAAATGACCAGAAAAGTTGCTATTTAGAACAGAGCTTGGAAGCCTTTGTGGTCAAACTAAAGTTATACACCAACATTAATTTTAATTTCTAAACTAATTCATTATTCATCAACTAATTAAAATTATTTTGTTATCTTAGGAGATTATCACACTACACTCTTATAGTGCTATTATTCCACCTTAACTGCTATGGCTGCCTCCTGTGGAATCTGGGGATTTTTCTCTTAGGCCTCAGTTTTCTCTTAGGCCTCACTAAACTACAATCCCCAGAATTCCACAAGAGGCAGCCATAGCAGTTAAAGTAGAATAATAGCACTATAACAGTGTAGTGTTATAAAGCCCCTAAAAAAATAAAATAAAATTACTACAGCTAGCCCAAACAGGGAACAAATCCCAAAGTACCCATCAATAGTCCCAAATGAAATAATGTGGAAAGTTTATTGTTATTTAAACTGTTAACATAATCAACATTTAAAACAATAAAGACATTTTAAAATCATAGTTAAAATGATAAGAAACCATAGGTAACAAGATAATTTTAACTAATTAAATAGTAGTGCTGTTTGTAGGGTTATAATTCAGGTCTTCAGTGCGCTTAAAATTGATTGTTTTAGTATGGAAAACATTATTCATTCCTTTTTCTATAAGTACCCAGTATGGCATCAAAGGAAAAAAATAAGCATGGGTTCATGTAAGCCAACCATGGAGGGGGAGGGAGCCATGTTTCATCTTTGTGCTTCCCTGGCTGGGTGTACCAGTGCACCCAATGTGCCATCACTTCTGGTTTCATTTTTGACAGATATTCTGCTGTTTGGGACAGAATTGTTTGGGAGGTATGGGAGGGCTTGGGTGTTAAGGTAGTAGATCTCTTGTGTTTTGCAATGGTTTTCATGCATTTTGGGATGGATTTTAGGATGCAAAATAATCTGAATTATTTTTAAAATGTTGGCAGTGGTGGTGGGGCTTCAGGGACTGCAGATTGGCACCTTGTAGGCCACACTTTGCCTGTCCCTGATGTAATCTATACTAAATGTTTCTTTTAAAAAAATTATTATAAAAATGCGTGTCATACATAAGACAAAAGCATTAGGATATAATCAGATATTCAGACTGACAGAATATCTATAGTAAATGTTAACATACTTCTGTTGTGAATTCTAAAAACCACTGTTTCTTGTCCTGTTGCCATCTCACAGTAAATATGTTCCATTTTTGTTTGAATTTGGCTGACCTAATAGATAAGCATGTATTTGTTTCATATTGTGAAGTGTTGGGTTAGAAGTACTGTAATAACTGCCCCACAGTTTACGTAGTTGCTATCTCTGCCATGGTTGCAATCATGGTGCTCTAGCATTTTCTATAGTAAATGGAATGAGAGGTAGATGAACATCCCTTAGCATGCCATGAGCTGACCAATGGCAGCAGCAAATCAGAGCTCCCCAGTGCCAGTTTACCAAGGATTCAGTGTTGTTTGTATGTTCTTCATGCTTTATATGGTTATTGCATGTTACATTGATATAGTTAATGGAACTACAAATTCCATGCAACATGTGATGGAAACAAATGTTTTCTGTGCGTTTTTTTCTGAGCTGTGAGGCTGTGTTCTGGAAGAGTTTACTTCTGATGTTTCACCTGCATCTGTGGCTGGCATCTTCAGAGAATGGTTGGGTAGGAGAGTGTGTGGGGATATATATACTCTGAGCCCCTGTTGGAGAGGATATGTAAATTTGTGAATTTGAATAGCTAGTTTCTGGGTGGAGATATGCAAGGAGGATTAGTGTCTGTTTGGCTAAGAAACTAGCCATCCAAATACACAAATTTACATATCCTCCCCAACAGGAGCTCGCAGTATATACCCCCCCATACTCCTACCCAACCATTCTCTGAAGATGCCAGCCACAGATGCAGGCAAAACATCAGAAGTAAACTCTTCCAGAACAAGGCCTCACAGCCTGGAAAAAAACCACAGAAAACCTATGGATGCCGGCTGTGAAAGCCTTCGACTTCACATGAAACAAATGTTATTGCTCTGTAAGATGTTTAAAAGCATTTTAAGAATCTGTATATATTTTATGTCTGAAAGGCTTTTTCCCAGGTGAAGCCTTCTTTAAGGCTTGCTACATACATACCAACAACAATATGGGAACTGCAGGCAATGCCTGAACTCTCTAGGTCTTTCCCATGTAGTTGGGAATTTTACTGGATGAAAGTTTGCGGTTTGGGTGGGAAAAGCCCACATGATTAGCTTCACTCAGTGGCTGCATTATTGTTCATCACAGAGACATAGCTTCCAAGCTGCTGGTTGCACTAGTGAAGGAGAGCTAGGATATTGTGCTTCAGAACAGTATGATTAAGTGCTATAATAGTAATAGTACAATGTATTATACTTTGGACCTGATCATAGAGACATGCACTTGAAAAAGTAGAGAGGGTTTCATGTGACATTCATGGTATTTTAATTTCCTCTGTGATGTTAGATCAAGAGAGAGCATTAGGGACAGGTACTGGAGGGAGATCTGTTGCTCATATATCAGCAATAGCTCAGTTTTACTTCTGCTGTTTTTCACAGGTAAGTGATGAAAACTGAAAATGTAGACCAGGCACTGAGGAATCAGGTTTTATTTCATAAAACACCGCATCTGCTCTTTTTATTTTGTATCTAGGATTTCCTCTTATTTCCTCTTTTAAAGTTCCTTGTGATTAACTTAGTGCAATAAACTTCTTGACACCAGGAAAAACATGATTTATATCTTGGCAGAAGCAGGTACAAAACATCATAGCAAAATGATGCACAAAGGTTACCATAGCTAGTTTTATCTTTTCACATAGCATGTTGCTTGGAAAACATCTTTTAAAAACAAAAAACAAAAAGAGAGTTTATGATGTCTTCAAAAGATGATAATTTATACTTCAAAGGATACTGGTGACTGCATTCTGACTGCTTTTCTGTGATTTTAAGAACAGAAGCTTTCTTAGACTTACATCTACTTCATCAGATGCAGGCAGAACAGTGCCTAGTAACAGATCTTTTTAGCTATGAATGAGCAGTTGAAATATGTGAATAGCAGTAGAAATGCAAAGCTTGTGCCATATGCCACCAACACTCCTGGCTATGTGAAGATCACTGCCAACATCCTGCCGAAATTACAGTCCACTCACAACCTCCACACAAGGATGGATTACAAGCTGTCAGGAATATCATTCCAGGAGGTACCATAGCAGACCTAGCTACCAAGGTCAGCCCCTTTTTCTCACACACAACTACTTCACTTTTGGTAATAACATATACCTTCAAGTTAATGGTAGTGCCATGGACACATGCATGGCACCACAATATGCCAACATCTTCGTGGCTGACCTGGAACAACACTTCCTTAACTTCTGCACCCTGGAACCTCTCCTTTATCTGAGGTGCATTGATGATATCTTCATAATTTGGACTCGAGAGGACTCACACAAGACATCCCCCCATATATCCACAAATTCAAGTCCATTGACAGTGGGTTGAACAGAGACAATGGTTTCCTGATTACACATATTATAACACTAGTTAACGCTCCAACTGGCTCTTCTGGTCAGTTTATCACATCTTCTCTCCAGTTCTCAGCCATCATCACACTACATTCCAATAACTCCCTCCCCTCCATCATTCATATGGTCATCTATTCACCTTGATTTAGGCAACATCTTTCATCCTGCTTTTGTCCCCTAACAACCATTGTTAAAACCAACTTATCACCTCATTGCCATACCCACAAGTTCTGTATTTCTATTGATATTCACACATATCACCTGCTCATTCATAGCTGTAAAGGTCTGTTCCTAACACTTCACTCCATGCATCTGATGAAGTAGACTTAAGTCTACAAAAGCGTATGCTTCCAACTTTTTTCTCTTAGGAGATTTTCACATGCCTAAAATACCCCCCAAAGAAATCGGGACAGAAATATTTCTGTCCTGGAAGCAGCGCCGCGGTTCGCACGCCCAGTCCCCTCTCCCGATATGCTGTCGTCGTCATGCTGGGTTATTTCTTCCCTCTTCTGGAATATTTTACTAACGGGAGTTTGCCGTTAATAAAATATTCTGGAAGAGGGAAGAAATAACACAGCGTGATGACGACAGCATATCGGGAGAGGGGACTGGGCGTGCGAACCGTGGCGCTGCTTCCGGGACAGAAATATTTCTGTCCTGATTTCTTCAGGGAGGTATTTTAGGCATGTGAAAATCTCTTTAGTCTCAAAGGTGCTACAAGATCTCTTTACATACTGATCCAGACTAACATGGCTATATCTTTGAATTAAGAACGGCCTTGCTGTGTCAGACCAAAGATCCATTTAGGCCAGTATCCTGTTTCCAGTAGTTGCCAACCAGATGCTTCTGAGAATGACCAGAAGCAGCACATTGTGACACCAGCCCCTTCTGTTGTTTGCCTGTGGCTCCTGACACTTAAAAACATTTTAACCTAGATATTCCTTTACCTGACATGCCTAATAGCTTTTGTTAGGTCCTTCTCTATCAACTGGTTCCAAATTTAGTCACGCTTACAGAAGACCATCTAAATCAGCTGGACTAATTAGCTATTATTGGCTCAAGTACTGTTGATTACAAGTCTGAATCCATTTCTATGAATGTTTCTAATTTCCTTTTAAATTATTTAAGCTAGAGGTCACCACAACTTGTGACAGCAAATTCCATATGTTAATCATGCATTTTGTCAAGATGTACTTTGTTTTGTCTATTCTGCTATTACTTGCTGTCAAGTTGACTTTGACTTATGGCAACCCTATTGATAAGAGACCTCTAAGACAGTCATCACTGTCCTGTTCAGGCCTTGCCAACCAGGGCCATAGATTCCTTGATGGAATCCATCCACCTGTAGTATGGTCTACCTTTTTACCTACTGCCTTCCAGTTTATCAATTATCATCTTTTTTTGTTGAATCATATCTCATGATATGTCCAAGTACAACAGTCTAAGTTTAGTTATCTTTGCCCCTATTGAACATTCAGGATTGATTTGTTCTAAGACCCATTTCAATGGGTTCAATCTCATCATTCCTCAGGGGAATTGCAGCTACATTTTCAATATAAAGAGAGGCAACCCTTGGCCAACTGAAGCATTAAAATGTTAAGTGTAATTACAAATTTGCAAAGATTTTTTAGAATCTTTAAAATCCATATGGAAATGGAGTGGAACAGACTTAATGAGAAATAAACACCAACTGTATTAAAACTGTTCTGTTCATCTCTACTCATTGTGCAGCAAAGACATGGTTGCACAATATGTTCTTAAACACAGTTGAGGCAAGCATGCCAGCTTTCCATGTAGACTGACTTGTCAAGTAAAGCGAGTAGTTCAGACATTGCACCTTACATATGGATTACCATTGCAAGAAAACATAGGTGAATGGATTTGAACCTCTTTACAGATGCACTTTTGGGGGGAAAAAATCTTACGGTTCTATAGAAAATGTTAGCTAAAGATTATAAAGTGTTTTCTTAATGAAAAATGTGATTTCCCATATTGTTATTTGATTCTGTCTTGGATCTGAATGCCTTAGAGAAGAATAGATCTGCGATATTATTGCTTTAGAAATTGCCACTCTCAGTGGCTATTGTGAAACTGTCAGTTACGGTGTATAAAAATGGCAAGTATATAATTTTTCTTTTCTTCATGTTCCTCCCTGGAAAAGCAGTTGTTTAATGGAGTTCACACAGTATGAAAAAAGACACACAACATAGATTATAGAATTGTTGGCAGAACTGCTTTCTTTCCACTCCATTGTTTTTGGTTTGAAACCTGTGTAGAAACATTTAAGAGTGAAGCCATTTTTCTTTCCAGATCATCAGCACTCACTTAATTTTCTCTAGGGTGCTTTTTAAGGGCTCTATGTTTGATAAATATGAGAGAAACATAACTGTGAAAGAACAGTACATTACAAATTAGGGTATGTTCATCTCAGATACCAAAAAAGGCAATCAACCAGGCATTTCAGACATCTTATGACACAATATTAACAATGAAATTTCTGAGATGACATCTTAACTTCAGTTGTAAGATCTTGTTCTTGAGTTATGCTTTATTCCATATTTAGGAATCCAAAATATACAGCAAAACCACTATTTTGGTTAACTTTTATGTGTGCTTTTGGGTATGATGTCTGTGTTTAATTTTGAATGTCAAAATAATGAGTAGGTCATTTGAAAAATGTTGAATTGACAATGGAACTATGAATATAAAAGGTATAGCTTTCAGTTTCTTTTCAAAATATAATCAGTGATATAATGTCACCTATGGTTTTAAACTCTCCTGTAATTTCTAATCACAATTCTACTGAGCAACAAAGCTTGTGGTACTAAATTAAAGGGTATGACTCCTGCCTTATATGGCACATATAAAGCCAGTGTGGAGACAGAAGTTTTTTAAAAAAATTAAAGGAGGAAGCTGACATCAACATATGTTCATCATTTGTTTTGGTAAAAGCCACTGGCATTGAAATATCCCTTGTGACACTGAAACAGTTCCTGGCACGAACGCCTCTAATCTCATAAATTCAATGAGCACAGTAATGCCATTGGCCAAGTCTCCAAAAGCAGGGTACACTGCCACCTCTATACCAGGGATTTTCAGACATCCTTTCCCTCCTGTAGCTCCTTTTCTACTACAGAAAATTGTATGTCTGCCTTCCTGTTGAATGTGACAGTAGTAAGCTACAGTTTATTCACAACTTCTCAGACTTTACTATGATTAGCTCTTTGAGATTTAAGATGCTTCAGATACATATGCATATATGTGAGTATAAGAAGAAACATTTTTTTAGATTATTAACAGTAGCTAGAATCTAGCGCACTCAATTTGAAGCTGTAGAATGATGAATCAAATGCACTTAATTTGCCTACCTTAAGCAATTCCCTGTAATGACAGGAATGCTGTTACAGAAACATGTGAAAAAATAGCTAGCATTTAAAGATCTCTAATGAGACTCAGACTACGGACATTTTCAAACAGGGGGGGAGGGCAGAGGAGGTTGGGAGAAGAATGGTGCTATCGTGCTTACAGCACCCCATTTCAGATGCCATCCTCCTCCTGACCTTCCCCTGTGCTTCCTCTGTGCTGCGGGCGTGAGAAACGTACCATTTTTATTAACAGAAAACCCACATCAATAAAAAGCGGTGCCTGCAGCACGGAGGATGCATGGTGGAAGGTTGGGAGGAGGACAGTGGCATCTGAAATGGAGCACTGTAAGCGTGACAGCACCATTCTTTTCCCAACCTCCTTGGGATTCCCCCCCCCATTTGAAAAAGTCCTGTAACTAAGTATGTCCTAAAAACTCTTTGTGGGGAACAGAATAGCATTTGTCTCCTATATTCGTTCTGTCCCTCTACACCTCAGCCATGAGACTGATTGCAAACGGGATGCATATCTAAAGTCCACAATTACCTCTTCAAATTCCAGCCAATCCTATTATAGGATTGCAGCCTTAGATTAGTAATTCATATGTAGTTCTAGACAAACATAATTTTGTATGTAAAACTCAATTTCATTTAGGATAATTTCATGATATATGGCAAGCGTCACATGCCTAAGAATGTAAGTATTCTTCCTTTTAAAAATACTGTATTTAACTTTTCTCTGTCTCTGGGTATCTCATAACTAAAAACCTAAGCAACTTCCCTTTCAAATGCCTAAGTAATATCTTTTTTTTAATTACTTATGGAATAATCTCTCTCTCTCTCTCTGGATTTTCTTCGCAAATGAAGATTCAGGAAGGACTCATCCTGTGCTTTCTGCAAGTGCGCTGATGACTAAAAAGGCCAATCCGAGATAAACAAGTCCGGTTGCAGAAAGCACAGCAGAAGGTCTCTTTGGGTGATGTTTCATAATACCACCATCATAGAATGAAAACATTTTCTGCAATGTTGAGCTGCACACCTTCAATATATACAGTTTGATTCTGTAACACCATATATTATGCTGTACAACCTCAGCATTTCTCACAGAAATTATTAGTGTTTTTTTTCCAATATCCCTTCTGAGTGGTATTTAGTTTGGACACTGTGACCATCCAGAAATGCCATTTAAATGTAAAAAATTTGCCTGGTAGATGGAATGGTTAGGTAACATGGCAGAGGTCAAGTCAGATTTCTATTTATTTATTATTTTTTGGTATTTATACCCCACTCTTCAGCCACAAAGGCTCCCAGAGCAGCTTACAAATTGTTATGCAATAGCATCTACACATCTACACCACTTTTATAGCACACTAGGCACTCTCCAAGCGGTTTCCAATGTGTGTTAGCTAATTTATCTGAAGATACTTACCCCTACCTCCATGGGCAATGTATTATTGATATACACTACATAAACTGTACAGTTTTCTCTATTTCTAAAGATACCTCAAGAATTCTGACACTTTCCCACATTTTTGTGTTTGTGGCTGTTAACAGCTGTGAAACATGGAACCTATGCCAGAAGATTCACAGATGTCTTCTTTCCCTCTGAGATACTAGGAGTGGGATGGAGGGGTGGGTGGAGCATCAGATTCTGTTGTACTGGACAGACATCACTCACCTGGGACTCCCAGTGGCTTCTTTCCAGTCTACGAATGGTGTGTTTCTCTGGTGACCCACTTTATTCTTTCTCTCTGTAGAAAGCTAATGATTTTGTTGTTGTTGCAATTTAAGAACAGGGGAAGAATTTATAGGGAAACCAGATGAAGAAGCATGCTATTTTGTAATTAGAAGTTCCTTTTGCAAAAATGGCATGTCAGGAATGCTTTTTTAAGTTTCCCCCTAATTGCACAATGATACTATGGTTCTATATTAAGTAGGTGTGGTTCTCTAGCAGAAACAGACTGCTTTTCTTTTTTTAGTTAGATTTGCATGTATCTGGGTGTATTATTTTTATCTTGCAAAAAACATAGTTTGTTAGCTCATCACCTAGGTCAATGAAATGTAAGCCAGATATTTCATAATCATCTGCCCCACTCTGTCTGAGGGATATGTCTGAGATTCATAGAGTTGTTTGGGTTAGGTCTTGACAGGCATGGGGAAATAGTTTTAAACATTTTGAATGTGTGGGGCAGGGAAGGGGAACTAAAACCTTCTTTGGTACTTCATGCAAGTCCACCGTAAATCCAGCTACATGCATATGACTGTAATAAGATGTGATGTCACAGCCTCGGTATCTTTAGATACCCTGCTTCCCTCTAGATTATCATTGCTGGTCACATAAATATCTTTCCAGAATATCCCCATTCAGGTGTTTACCTCCCAGGAGAATAAAGGAGAAATTACATTCTTTGTCTCCTCAGATGTGAAACAGCAAAGTGTGTTCCTTGCATTTTCCACTTAGTATCTCGCATTTGTATGAGCGTTTTTTGAACAAATTGCACAACGCAGTAGCACAATTTGGGAACGCTACAGTAGCTGCACTAGTTAATTATGCAAAATGCCAGTCTAATTATTTTTCGAGTCTTTTTCATCAGTCAAGTCTTTTCATAAGTCACCCAGTCCATCTGTGCGTTTTGTATGTGTGCTTTGTTTCACAAAGGGAAAAGACATAACTATTGTCAAAAGATATTATTTACACATATTATGGAACCCTAACTGAAGAGCAAAGTGCTTCTTGTAATGTTCTCAAACAGGAGGTGAGAACTCTCATGGAAGATTGCACTTTCTCAGCAGGCTAACTCAACATCTCAAGACAACAGACTTTTTCAGACGGGGATTTGTAACGGAAGCAGCCTCATCCCCGCTGCGAGGCTGCTGCACGGCAGGGGGTCCGTTTCGGATGACGCTCTCCCCTGCCGATACTGTTGCGGAAGTGCTGGGAGGCTGCAGCACCATATTCGGTGATTTTCTAATCATGATCAACTTTCATGATTAGAAAATCGCCAAATATGGCACTGCAGCCTCCTAGCACTTCCGCAACAGTATCAGCAGGGGAGAGCGTAATCTGAAATGGACCCCCTGCTGCGCAGCAGCTTCGCAACAGGGACGAGGTTGCTTCCATTACAAATCCCCGTCCGAAAAAGTCCAACCTCTCTCATCAAGAATTAGAAAATTTGTGAATATTCTTCATATTGTGCAGAAGTCTTTCCTCAGCTGTGTGGAGAGAAATGATGGGGCCGTGCATACTCATTTAGTATTTTATGCAAAAAAAAAAAAAAATTCTTGACACAGAAAAAAAGTGTTTTGTTCAAAGTAATTTTTAACTTGATTTTGGTGGGTTAGCCTGGGAGGCAAAACAATATTGTTCTGTAAAGCTTTTGGTCCCCAAACCCAATTTTAGGATTGGTTTGGGTGATTGTTTTAATTGTACAGTATTGCTTTTTAAACTTTGTTTTTAAAAACTGTTTTGATCTGCTTATAAAGATTGTTCTTAATCTGTTGTGCATTGTCTTAGGAGACTTGAGAGGTGATAAACAAAAGTTTTTAATAAATAAGAAAGTAAATATGACTCAGGTACCCACCATAATCAGTTTTAAATACCCTCACAGACGTGCTCTCTGGTAACCAAAATAATAAATACTAACTCCTATTACACATTACCAATTTACGTTTATAGAAAACTGAAGTTGACACACACAATATGCAGAGCAGCTCTTATCATCCTCTCTGGGCTTCTTTTCCATGTCTTGCTTGCAGGCATTATTCCTTTATGACTTCTTACATTTGCATTTTTAAGTGTACACTTTAAACACCTTAGGTGTACAAGTGAACATTCAGTGTATGGAAAGCTCTTAACCTATACCTCAAGTAAAATTAAAATCTTTGACAAGGCAATACAATGACAAGGCAATACATTTGACAAGGCAATACAATGACAAAGCAAAAAAGTAGATAAAAGCAATACAATGAGCTAGCAATTCTTAGGGCCACCTCTGTACATGGGATGTTTTGATTCAGTGGTTTTGGGCAGAAGAGGCAAAATTCTTGTGTGAGTGGACTGGAATCCTAATGATTTTGTTCCTAGAAATTCCTATCTGGTCAGTACATTTTAGTAAATCCAAAATGGTGGCCACCATTAAAACAAACAAAAAGGTACTTGTCATCATCATCATTATCATCATCATCATCTTGTTCATATCAGTGCTCCTCTGTAGCCTTCTTCCCAATATAATAACATCGTTAAAAGCTTTTACCTACTTTTTTGACATCTCTGTGAGTTGCTACCAGCTTTCAGATTCATAAGGCTAGAGGTAAGCTGTTTCTTTGACCTGAATTATGAGATTTGAAGATTGAAGAACTAAACATGGTGGGAAAAAGAATGTGTTGGTATGAGTTGGATTTCACATCAACCTAGTACTGAGTGCACTGGAATCAACAGTATTAAATTCTGCACCCAGGAATATTATGTGGATTTACCAGAGTGGTTCTTCAGCCCTTAAGTAAATGTTAGGTATGTCTGCTTGTATAGTAGAGATGCTAAGGGACTGAAAGATTACTTTCTTTGTTTTCTCATTTAAGCTTTACAACCAAGAACAGCTGAAATACCATTTGGGAAATGAATTTATATGAATTCCTCTTACTGGAAATGTTTATACTGTCTTCCTGAATAATAGCCCTGGTGTCTTGATAATATAGCACAACCCTCAAATCCATGCAAGCTGGAATAAGGTGGGAGGAAGGAAAGGACCTTTGCAGAAGAACATTAGGATATCTATGTGAAGAAGATTAGAAAAATGTCTGCCACTTGTAGTGCAGCTGGATCTGTTTCAAGGGCAAATATATCCTAAAGAAATATTGCTGTGGACTACAGAGCTAAAGGGTGTTTTTGACAGGGATTATTAAGCAGCATTCAGGGAGGATAGGAGCAAAAGAAAAATGACCTAGGATCAACTTGTACATTACTTTTTTTTTTTAAAAAAAATTATTTTGTGCTAAGTGACTCTTGGAAGTTGCTGGTAATCCCTAATTGATTTGTTTTGGTCTTGTTAGCATACCGGTCAGCTCAGTTTTCAAATATAGAATTAAATGATAATGATAAAACATGTTGTTATTGTGTGTGCCTTCAATTCATTTTGAACTTATAGTGACCCTATCATGGGGTTTTCTTGGTAAGATTCATTCAGAAGGGGTTTGCGTTTGCCTTCCTGTAGGGCAGAGAGAGTGTGATTTGCCTAAGGTCACCCAGTGGGTTTTCTTGGCTGAGTGGAGATTTTTCAAGAGTTGTAGTCCAATGCTCAAACCACTACACCACATTGGCTGCCATGATAACACATTCTCCATCTTAAATATGTCTTAAATAGGTTTGATCTTAAATAGGTTTGATATGTGGCATTCTAAGTGATATAATTAGATACAAAAGCCCTCCCAAAAATACAATTAAAATTAGTGATGAGTAAATTGTATTATTTTGCTTAGCCTTTGGTTACTAACATTATGGCTGTTGTTAACTGCTTTTAGTTGTATGTGAGTTTGGAGCTCTCTTTTAGCAGGGGTTTTCGTTTGTTTTTAGTCATGACTTTAACATTTTAAATGTTTTTAGCCATTGTACAAGAGGAGAACCCTGGTGGGCTGAGAGGTGTACATGCAAATGAACAAATCTCCTGTCCCAAATAGAAATGTGTCTGAGAAAAAAAAGTTTAAAAGAAATTGTCACATAATATTGATTCCAAAGTTTTGTATCTTTGGAATGTTGTGCTTTCCACTATGTCAGTAAAAATACAGTGGAGTTCAAAGGCTTTCTTACTCTCTACATTTACAGTGGTGCAGTACCTCTCATTAACTGAAAAACTTGATTGGTGGGATGAGTTCATGGGTGATGGCTCTATTAAGACTGAAAATCAAAGACAAAAGCTCTGTGGCCCATAAGCTACATACAACCTATAAGGGGGCTTTTGTGCATTATTATTTTTTTTGCAACAAACGGAGGATTGTGCTTTCAGAGGCCTCCTGGGAGATACACTTCTCAATTTAAATGTTATTTGTGGACCCCCATAGCTTGTTTCCCATCATGGCACTGTCTTTCCGCATTGGTGGGACTGCATGATCCTCTGAACCAAGAGGCTGTGCTGATAGCAGTGCTGCTGGTAGGATCTTCCATGTGGGACAGGGTTTGCTGCAGTATCATACTAAATGTGCCAATTACTGGACAGCAGCAGTAGTGTGTGTGGGGGAGGTGTCTCTGACAGCGAATCTCTCAGAGAGAACATCAGTGGTACTATAGCTAACAATTATTAATACTGAACAGAAAGAGGCATGCCTTTTACCATGAAAACCCTATGATGAGACAATCCAAAATGAAATGAGATAATGCCTAAAGATGACACTGCCAGGTCAGAAGGCATTCAACAAGCTACTGGGGTACAACAGAGGGCAACTACTTATAGCACTGTGGCTAATGGTACACTGTGTCTAAATGACACAAGCCAAAAGGATGTTCATCTGTTGACGTGCTTGGAGATGAAAGGAAGGTCTGAAGCTACACACCACAAGTTATATGAACATGGAATGTGAGAAACATAGAATCAGAGAAGCATAGAATTATAGAGTTGGAAGAGACAATGAGGGCCATCCAGTCCAACCCCCTGCCATGCAGGAAATCTTGATCAAAGCATCCCCAACAGATGGCAATCCAGCCTCTGTTTAAAGACCTCCAAGGAAGGAGACTTGAATCATAAGATCCTAGACACTATAGAACAAAAAGTGGAACGCATAAAGATTGCAATACTTGGGGTGAGCATGTTAAAGTGGACAGGAAAGTGACATTTTGAGTTAGCTAATTACAGTGTTTTACTCAGGAAATGAAAATTGAAGAAGAAATGAGGTGGCATTAATAGTGAGGAGAGATGTAGGAAAAGCAGTCAAAGGATATAATGCAAAGTCTCATCAAATCCTATCAATAAGACTTCAGGGAAAATCATAAACACTATAATCCAAGTTTATGCTCGAACTACAGAGACAGCAGAAGAATAAATTGAAAGATTATATGCTGGAGTCCAGGAGGAAATGGATTCTTTCTTTCTTTCTTTCTTTCTTTCTTTCTTTCTTTTCCTCTTTCCCCCCTCTTTCATTCTCTTTCACCCTTATTAATTCTTTTTCTTTTGTTTCTTATCTTGTTGGTAGAGTGTAATTTTTTGGCATATTGTTACTCTGTATCACATAACTTTAATAAAAATCTTATAAAAACAATTTAAGATATGCAGATGATACCATATGAGTAGCAGAAAATAGCAGACATGGAATAATTACTGAAGAAAGTCAAGGAAGAAAGTGCAAAGGCAGATTTACGGTTACACTTTAAGAAAATAAAAATGATGACCACAGATGATTTACATAAATTTATATTTCAGTGGAAGGAACTGGCAAAACCACCTCAGAGTATTCCTTGCCTAAGAAAATCCTATACATTCATGGGGTCACCATAAGTCAACAGGCTACTTGAAGGCATATGCACACATACAAAGTAGATGATGAAGACATTGAAATAATTATTTTCCTTACCTTGGCTCAATCAGAATGGAGATTGCAGACAAGAAATCAGAAGAAGACTAGAACTTGGAAGGGCAGCTATGAAAGAATTAAAGATCCTGAAGTGTCAAGATATATCATTGAACACCAAAGTTAGGATGGTCTATGCAATCATATTTCCAGTTTCTAGGTATGGTTGTGAAAGTTTGACAGTGAAGAAAGCTGATAGGAAGAAAATCAACTCATTTAAAAGGTGGTGCTGGAGAAGAGTTCTATGGATGCTGTGGGCTGCTAAAAGACAAATAAATGGGTCCTAGAACAAATCAAGCCTGAACTTTCCCTAGAAGCCAAGGTGACTAAACTGAGACTCATGTATTTTGGCCATATCATGAGAAGACATGGCTCACTAGAAAAGACAATAATGCTTGGTAAGGTAGAAGGCAGTAGGAAAAGAAGAAGACCACTTTACAGATGGATAGATTTAATCAAGGACTCCATGTCCCTGAATCTGCAAGACCTGAGCAGGGCTGTTGATGATAGGGTGACTTGGAGGTCTCTCATTCATAGGGTTGGCATAAGTTGAAGTCTTGATGGCAGTTAACCACAAATACCTTGTTTAGAATCAAAGAATCATAGATCACAAACAGAATTTTTACTAAACCAGAAGCAACCAGACTTCATAAAAATGGGTGGATGTGGTCTTTGGGTTCCTTAGGGTGGTTGAAAATGAGATGTGTATGGTTCCCAGACACTCCCTGGATACTTACGACATTTTAGATTTTGCTTCAACTTGAGAAGCGAACAGGTTACTCCTTAAAAGCTACAAGTAACAGATTGGTTTTAATGATAATGTTCAAGTGAGAAGTAACCAGACCACATTTCTGGGGATGGTGGAGAATGAGGTTCGGGTTGCCCCCAGATTCTCCATGGTTGCTTACTCCACCTTAGATTTTGCATCGAATTGTAGCACTGTCCAGAGCCATCTAACAAAATCTTGTAAGTGTATCTACTTAATATTTAGAGAATGAAAACATTCAGCCCAGTTTCTGGTTTTCAGACCTGTAACTTGTTCAAAGGTAATAGAGATCCATTGACTAACTTAAACCCTTCATCCTCCCATGTATCATGAAGATTTTTTAAAAAGTTTGACAGAAGAGAAATGTAAAGAGATGCATGGAATCTATGTACCTTAGCCAAATTCCATGTTCAGAATAGTGCAGATAAATGAAGTATGCAAAACAGGAAGGATGAATGTGAAAGGGAATATGAGTGCTGGGCATAAGGAAGGGACAAATGTCCAGAAAAAACCAAGAGTAAAAATGAGAGTAAACCTTGATGCCATCCCAATAGTACAGTAAAATTGTTGGACAAGTTTAAAGTGGTGGGATAAAAATGATTGGAGAAAATCAAGATGTAAGTAAGGCAGTGGCAGTTGGATCCATTTTTCATTCCCATGTATTCCTAAAACTGGGGTCCTGTTTATATTATACAGCTATATAAATCCAGGTTGTGAAAATTTATATCAAGTAATTTCTCTTAAGACCTTTTTAGAGAGAACTGCTTTAAATGTTAAGTTATAACAACAGTTGATTCTTGTATGTGAGCTCGCAAATGTAGCATTTAGTTTATAAAGACAGTGTGTGTTTAGGACAAGAACGGAATATTTATATTTTAAGAAAAATATTGTGGAAGAGGGCAGACATGGCAAGGCTTATAAAGGTCATTTGGAAAGTCTGTCTGTGATGTGTTGTTTGCTTTTTGGTGTGGTCTGCAACTTTTAATTAATTTATACAGGACTTATAGAAGGGAAACTCAGAACTACCATTTTATTCCCCAGGAAAACCCAAATCCTCTCTTAAAAATTTCATGTTTGTCTCAAAAATTAAACAGGTTGCACAAAAATCCAAGGGCATACATGATCTAACCTCATACGGTTCTACTTGATTGGTGGCTCTTAGCCGCAATAAGTAATGGCTCTTATGCTGTAACCTACAAATGGAATTCCAGTTGCCTTTTCACATAATTGTGAGTACTGCATTTCCCCCTCTGTGTTCATCCAACTATTTTTTCTTCCCACATGTGAGCATGTGTGTATGGAAGGAAATGGTCCAGTTCATATGAGCTTCTATGTGGGAGGCAGAATCCTTTTAGGAGGAAAAGAGTGATCATTTAAAAAAGCAGAAATCAATGATTTATGAGAATGTTCTTATACATTTAAGTGTGAATTTCCTTTACTACTCTTGAAATGTTGAAAAGGAAAAGTTTTTTGTTTTAATTTGGAGTATACCTATGAAGTGTTTTAATTAGTGAAAAACTGTGCTGCTAAAATAGCAGTAACTGAAAAGATTTCTCTCTCCTGCCTCTATTTTTAAAATTACTGTGATAGTACTGGAGCACCCTTTTGCTTAAGTGGTATTTCATCAATATTTTTCAAAAATATAGCCAGAAGTGCATTTTAGCACTAATTAAAAGACTGATGTAAAAATTTATTGCCGTTATAAAACTTTTTGTGAATATGTAGTGGGTTGTTCACCTGTCTCTGAAAAATAGACAGAAGTGTAGTGGTTAGGGCATTTATACCTGTGGAGATTATGGTAAAAAGCAATTGGAAAATAACTCACAGTAATGGGTAATATAATACCTCACTCTTCTAACAATGAGTAATATTCATAGATTGCTACTTAGAAGTAACAAGACATTAACTATTTTTAATTGTGTTAAGGGCTTTCCAAAGTCACCCCAGGCTTCTCTAAACAATGAAAATACTCCTCATAGAATTCAAGGAGAATAACTTTTGTCTCAATGGGATCCCATGGTGATTCACCATATTTGGAAGTGGGGGCAAAAACGCCATATACTGTACAGGAAAAGCTTTAGCGACTTTTCCCAACGTTTTTTAAAAACTGCAGGGCAAATGTGCATTCCTGCTCATAGGGATAACCAATTCAGATTGCAGAAAATTCTCAACAGGGATGAAAGTAGATTGCTTGGTTGGTCAGATGTATGCGGGGGGCGGAGTTTGCTGGCAAGGAAGTGGCTGGACCCGCCATGTTGAATGTCCATGGTAGCGATCATGCACTGAGACAACAAAACAGGTTTTGGGGTTTTTTAAAAAAATCTTGTTTAAGCAGAGGTCGCACATCGACACCTTGAATTTCCTTTTTAAAAATACTGTTTGGCGGCAGCAACTCAGGGAGAACAAAAACACATGTAATTCACTTGCACCCACCATCTTGATTTGCAAGCATGCCTGTGTGAACATCAAACAGGGATAGCTTTGCATACCTGTGATCTTGCCAAAAAACTGTGGAGACAAATGGACACTTCTGTGAATTGGCGTTACTGCGCACCAGTTCACATTTTATCGCCTCATATAGATTAGCCCTCCAACATAAGAGATTACAGCTAATAAGGACCACTCCTTAACAGATTCATTATTTTGGCAGGATGGACATGATGTGATATCCTTTGCTGTGGTTAAGTACAGCTGCACTACTACTCTAGAACAGGGTGGCTGTTCTAGTAGGTCCAGCACTCTGTTAGTGGCAGAGTGCTAGACCTACTTTTGTCCAGTGGAAAAGACTCATGCAGTCTGTGCAACTGAAGGTACCATTCAACACCACAACAACCCATCTGGCACAGCCTGTACCATCCACATGGAATGATAATACTGTAGTTGGAAGACAGCTTGAGTTTATTGTAGTCCCTCTCATTGTTCAATGCAGGAGAGGAGACAGATCTACAGCTCCCCTCTCCCAAGGAGCACCTTTCTCCTTAACAACATCACAGTAGAAGAAGTGTGTGTGCGTTGTGTGCACGGGTGGCACCAGCAGTACTAAGGATCCTCCAGCATTTGTTCCAATTGCGCCTTCTATTATCTAGCCTTAAGAAGATATGGCTAGAGTCAGTCTGCTAGAGAGCAGGAATGGGCAAAGCACAGCTTCACGGCCTCATACAACCTCATAAGGCTGTTTTTGTGGCCCTTGACTCTGCTAGACTTTTTAGACTACCCTTATTCTACTCCCGCCCAAAGATAAAGCTTCCAGGACTGTTGCATGGCCCTCCCATACTAATAGTTTTAAAAATCATGATTTTCAAAACTAGAAGTGACTGTCTGCTGCTTTAAAAAAATCTGTAGATTCAGGGGCTTTTTTTGATAGACCATGAGTCCCCTCTTCAAGTCTGGAATGGCAAATTGCATCCTCAGCCCCCGCCCCCACAGTTTCCCATTTCTGCTGTACTAGGGCTGGGGCTGGGCAGCCCCAGGTTCACATCTCCACTTGGTCATGAAGCTCAACTTGAGCAATCTCTACCTCTCAGCCTACCCTATCCCACAAGTTGTGGTGAGGATACAAAATGGAGAGGAGGACCATGTGCACTACTTTAAATTCCTTGGAGGACAGGCAGAATGTAACTCTAACAAATACAATGAATTAATTAAGAATTTTTCTCCATAGTGGAAAGGAAACAGCTGGTACTGAGAACAAGTGGGGGAAGAAGAGTGGTTGCAACTCTGCCCAAAATACCTAACATATGAAATATTACATATTTCAAGCACATTTCCCCCTTTTGGTCCTAAAGCCAAAAAGTAGCTGGGTGGTGGGTGGGTTAGCAGATAGACCAAACATTCAGACATAGCATTTGTCTATGTGTATGGCTGTGTGTGTGTGTTAAGTGTTTGTGACAGTGAGTGAGAGTCTGTGTGCGTGAGTATATTTGTCTGTTTATGTATTTGCAAATATTTTTACCTCAAAATTGGTAGGGACCATATTCAAACCTATTTCTCCTACACTGCCAAACCTCAGAGCAATTGTTTAGTTGTTCCTTAAGTATAAGTCATAGAACCAACTGCCTTCTCCCCTAGTTTCTGGTTAAAATGATGGAATGCAATTCATTTGATTCAGCCTTAATATATGGCTACTCTGCAGTCCCTACTAATTATGAAAATGAAGAATGAGTGACATCCAAGATACACCTCAATTTAGATAACCTTAGACAAGATGTATGGAAAGTGCAGCCTGTGGCCCCATGTATTCACTTTCTCCAGAACAATGTGTAAAAACTGGTTTCTTTTAAATAACATTTATTTCAGGGATATCCAGTATGTTTATTATTCTGTAAGAACTTTGCTTCCTTCATTTTCAAGTTTTCTGGATCCTTTAAGCAAGAACATTGTGCATTAATAGCAATATACTGATCCTACTTGCTCATTAAACTGTGAAATTTCCCAGAAGACAGTACATTTTCACAAACGCTGGAAGCCATTGACCATCCTGTATGCACTGTTAATTTAACTTGGTCGTGGCAAGACAATAATATGCTGATGACTGACCACTTAAGAAATGACAGGAATTCATGTCAACACAGGTTGTCTGGATATAACTGCTGGAAGAAAGCTTTATCTCTTGAAAATATATTGCCGAGAAAAAGTCTAGGTATTCATTTGTCTAAGTAGGTATGCAAACATGCTCTCTGGTATTGACCTGTTGCAGCTGAACAAGTGTTGTTCCTCCCCTGCCCACCAGCTTCACAGTTGCATTTGTATTTGGTGCATAGAGGGCTTGATGTTCATGGGAAACACACAGCATGCTTTTGACATCTAAGATGCCAGGTGGAATTTTAAGTGATCCATGAAAATTATGCACACATTGCATATGGCACAGGATTATACTGCATGATGTAACTCTCTCTCTCTCTGGCTTTTCTTCACAAACGAAGATTCAGGAAGGACTCATCCCACGCTGTCTGCAAGCGCGCTGATGACTAAAAAGATAAACAAGATAAACAAGTCCAGTTGCAAAAAGCAAAGCAGAAGGTCTCCTTGGGTGATGTTTCCGGGTTGTGATTCTTTCAGCATTGTCGTTTCTCTTCAACACTTGTTCGGCATGAGTTCTCAAATAAGGCTGCAGCATTGTGATAGTGCGTCTCCATGCCTCCTGATATGAGGCCAGGGCGGACCATTGATCAATTTGGCTGAGCCTGAGATGTTGTTTCAGGGAGTCCTTGTGTCACTTTTTTGGAGCGCCCCTCTTACGCTGACCCGTGGCGAGTTCACCGTAAAGTACTATTTTTGGGAGGCAATGGTCGTCCATCCTAGAAATGTGCCCTGCCCAGCGTAGCTGTGTTCTCGGTCAAAAATTAATTACTAATAAAGCCTCCATCCTGAATCGATGGGCTGAACATTTTCAAAGTCTCTTTAGTGCCAACCAAGTAGTCCAAGGATCAGCATGATGTAAACAACAGTGCCAATTCACCAGCTTCTTTTGCTGAAGAATTGTAAATGTGAGCCTAATGCAGCAGCTGAGACATAATTCATTTTGTAAGTTTGCTGCTTCTAAACCTTATTTGTATTATTCATGGACACACTAAACATTTGATTTTTCCTCTTTTGTCCATTCATTCTGTCTGTAAAAATTTCTGTGTCTCCTGACTAACTGGTGTGTACTGGGGATGTAGAGTATCTGTCCCACTGAGCTGCAAGTTAGTGTCAGAATGAAATCAATCAATTGAATCAGCCCACAGCACTTAATGTGAAGTCAAAGGCTTTCATGGCCGGCATCCATAGATTTTCCTTGGGTTTTTTCCGGGCTGTGAGGCCGTGTTCTGGAATAGTTTCTTTCTGACATTTCGCCTGCCACTGTGGCTGGCATCTTCAGACAATGGTTGGGTAGGAGTGTATGTGGAGTTTATATGCTGTGAGGAGTACATATACTCCTGTTGGGGAGTATATGTAAATTTGTGTAATTGAATGGTTAGTTTCTGGGTATAGAAATGCAAGGCTCATTAGTGTCTGTTTGGCTAATGAGCCTTGCATTTCTATATCCAGAAGCTAACCATTCAATTACACAAAATTACATATACTCCCCAACAGGGGTTCACAGCATATAAACTCCACATACACTCATACCCAACCATTCTCTGAGGATGCCAGCCACAGATGCAGGTGAAATGTCAGAAAGAAACTATTCCAGAACACAGTCTCACAGCCCGGAAAAAAAACAAGGAAAATCCACAGCACTTAGTTTAGATTTGCTGCTTTTCTTATTTGTTCACATGGATGCCAGCCTGAAGTCCTGCACCATTAAAACAAATGTTTTATTGTAATGCATCTTACAGATTGTGTTTCTCAACAGGACTGGAAGATTATTTGCCTCAGTTACGGCAACTATGGGCCTTTGTGTTTATATCTTTGCCATGCAAGTTGCAGACAACTCTTCAGTAGGCTGTTCATCTAACAAGCTCCTTAATCCATCATTCAAATCTATTTCCTGAAAAATTTAGTGTCTTCCTTTCTTTCACTTGCACAGTCCTTCATGGGCTCCTTTGATTTCTGAATATTCGTTCCCTCCCTTCCCCCTCCCTTTCTTCAGGGCTTCTTATCAAAGTATCCTCATCTCAGAGCAAGAGCTTTATATGTTATAGGAGTTGATAAACACTCTGACATTCAAGGAGATGCCATCTTAACTCCTTTGCTGTTTTGGGGGTGCACACCAGTACTGGTTTCCAATTCCAAGGCAGAGGTCTTTTGTACAGCAATTATAGATGGGACAGGAATAATCCATAACTGAGATGAAGCCTAAAGGCAAACAGATTATACTGAATGGTTAAAAGTTTTTCCAGATGCAAAGGAAACTAGGAGATTGAAATCTTCCTTTGCCCTTTATAATGGAAGCCAAGTTGATATTAAACAATTACTGCTTTTTGTTTTGTGGTCCATATGAAGATTTATTGACTTGAGAGCAAATATTGACTGAGAGAAGAAAAACCAAGTTCACTATTTACCCTAAGGCACTATAAATTTAAATGTTAACTGAAAACAGAAGTTTGTGTGTTAGAGACATTCTACTGCAATCTGTTTACAGTATGGCTAATGGTTCCTCCAATAATCCAAACCACCCCAAACTTTCTTATGTTGAACTGCATAGCAGAACCATCAAATAGGAAAAGGGAATGGGATATCCCCCCCCCCCACGATGGTACATGAATTCCATATGATGCTAAAGAACCACATCTACCAATGAAGTGACACCTAGATTGCTTCGTATCAGATAGTGTTGGTTTTTTTTTTCTTACCCAGAGGTTAAATTCTATATAGGGTCAAATATATATTTTGTGACACGGACGTTATGTGAAGCATTTTGATCTGATTGGCATATGAACTGAGGGTAATTAAATCTTGCAAGCACCTTTCAAACCATATAATAAAAGTTAAATGGGGGGCATACAGTTGTAACTATACAGGCCTTCTTCAGTTCTACAAATAATGACTTCCACCCGCCTTCATGTGTTTTACCTCAACTGAATTTGAAATGCAATACACTGCCTCGTTTTTCTGTGTATCTGTAACGCAGACTATCTAGATTCACCTGAGTGAGGAAAAACTTAAATTATGGATTTTGGGTGTGCATATTAGATTGGCACAATATAAACATATGCACAAACACCTAAATTTTAAAACAAAGGAGACATTCCAGGGAACATAGTTATTCAATACACTTCAAAATATATTGCCAACACTGAATGGTGTATGCCAGAGTCCTGTTGGTGGTTGCCCTTTTATGACGATTGTGCAAGTAATTATTCAGTAGCTCCTTGTACAATGTCCCTCCCACTCCACAGACCTGCTGCAAAGTCGGGAGTGGATTTCCTTAGCCATTTAGTAGCCAAGGGAGGATATGGGGCACCCAGGAACCATTTGGCCAAAACTGGGGCGGGGGGAAGAGCAGCCATCACCCTGTTGGATTTGCAGTAGACCTCAGCTGCTGTTTGCTCTCAACTACAGAAAAGCAGCCAAAATGGTTCCTGAGCGTGTGCACCTTCCTCTGGCAAATAAATGGCCAAGGGAGCATACACCTGCCTTTTCAAGCAGATTTGTATGCCAACCATGCCATTTGAACATTAGGTTGTGCCCCATGTATTGCAGGATCCCAGGCACAGGAACCAGAGCATACCCAGTAGTCACTATAATGTTGAATATACTGTTGAAGCACAACACTGAAATAAATATGTATTAACTTTAAAAATGAAAGAGTAGTATTGAAAATTTCATTATAATAGCACTGGTAGAACAGCTGTGGCTATGTCTCCTTTGCTATTAAATTCCTTTAAAATATTTTTACCCCATCAGCAACCACAATGATTGCCCTGACTGGAAAAGATATAGACAGAAGATAT
Organism: Gambelia wislizenii; assembly: GCA_030847615.1. Taxonomy (NCBI): domain Eukaryota; kingdom Metazoa; phylum Chordata; class Lepidosauria; order Squamata; family Crotaphytidae; genus Gambelia; species Gambelia wislizenii. Next base: position 79,699,001 of record JAUMIR010000006.1, on the reverse strand, counting down.
CTGCATTTTTCAACAAAGTGGGTTTAAAAATATGCCCAGCTGTGTTCTGAAGTAGGATAACATATGAAGAAATGTGGGGCTGAGTTCTTGAGAGTGTCTTTGTCACAGGCATATACATTATCAGCTTGCCTTTAGTGAATACCTCAGCAAAAACTGTTTCCTTGCATATATAATATGAGACACTTCCTTCAGCTGTAAGATTTTGCTTAGTGATTCCCTTGATACCATGTAAATTTTAATATGCTACTGCCCCTTTTGTTCTGAATCATTCAGAAATCACAAACGAAGAGAATGTAGGAAGTGGCACAATGAATCCCACCCCACCCCCATTGCTTCTTTTTTTCCATTCAGGTATGATAATGGTGAGGTATATTTGTAGGTCTGTGGGCTTCACAGAAAAAGAATTTTCTCCCAGGCTCTTTCTCAGAGTGAATGGTTTGCCTTCCTAGCACAATCTGCATCAGTACTAAGAGTCATCATCATAACATCTCCTAGCTTTCTTCCCAAAACTGGGAAACAATACAGTACAGTTAAAAATAGTACATCCCCCATTAAAAACCTTTTCTTTGGAAATATTCACCTCATAATCTTGTCAGAATAAAAACACCTCTTTGCCTGCCAACTGAAGAACAACAAGGAGGGGTTGTTCTATTCTCCCAAGGAAGGTGTCTCCAGAACATAGGAGCAACCACCAATATGTCAAAAAAACATGGATGATGTCAAAGATTTAAGCACTCAGAAAACATCTCTAAGAGATGGATTGCTGCACTCTTCAATTTGAAGAAGGCTTCCATCATTTTGAACCCTAGTACTGAGCAGAACATAGAACACTCAAAACTGTTGTGATTGACTTCATCCTGCTGGCATCCACATCTGACGTAGACACAGTGGTATTAATCACCAGGATTGAGCCTAGGACTAGGCGGAGTGGGGCAACTGTCTCAAGCAGCAAATTATAGAATTAAGAAGCAGTTGCCAAACCAGTTACACATGGAATGGAGGAGGGTGCCATCTTGCCATTCATGTGAGGCAGCATGTGTTTTGAACCAGCACTTTCAATTACTTTTCAGATCCTTTCTTTCTAGCTTAATTCCATTAGTAAGTATTATTTATAGTAATACAGAAACAGGCAGAAAGTAGCACTTTAATGCTATTTGGAGATTCACTAGTGGTTGAGATTTAATTTGTGTTTTATACCTCAATACAGATACGTTTGTTTTCCAGAAATAGGTCAATCACAATAAGTGACAGAAGCATAAGGAAGAGATTTTCATACCAGGTCTCAAATTTTACATAAAATGTGGAATGCTGCCATCAAATAAAAGGAAGCATAAACAGAGAGAAAAACACCTGGAGTTGAAATGGAATCATATTTCTAATTTATTTCCAACTCACTGTCCAAAATTTCAGAGTTGGTTTAATGGTGATCTCCTAGGGGAATTTGGTTGATGTGGTGCACACACTTCTGGCAGAAAAGAAGTGTTTTAAAGTGTGATCTCATGGTTGAGTCCTTAGCAGATCTAGGTCACTTTTCCAAAAGAGTGCCACCCAGAGTCAGTCTTTTAAAATGGGACATTTGCTGGATGAAGCTAGGACCTCATCTTGGAATGGACTTTAAACTTCATATTCTACATATGCTGGAAAGCCAGTGGTTGTCAATATAATGGTAGTTTTGGGTGAAGAAGTGATACTGGACGTGTGAAGATACTTGTAGTTCTAGGCTGTGGGTCTGTGTCCTGTCTTAAATTTTAGTAAAATGGCAACTCTTTCATTAATTATACATTGGAAGACCCAATGTAGGTTTCAAAATCAGGTTTAGCCACATAACATGAGCAATGTCAATAGCAGTGTAAATGGTCATTTTTAAAAAAATGTGAGGTACAGGCTGGGCTCATAGTCACCAACTGTTGTGACCCACCCTGGATACTGGGCATTGCAGTGATCCAGACTAGGCCCCAACATGGGTTTGGTTCTCTCAGGAACTTTCCCAGGGTGTCTTAACTCCTGGAGCCAGCCCAGCCTGCCTTAAGCTTTACAGACATCTTCTCCTGGTGGCCCAAGGTCACCAGCTGTGATATTCAGACCCTTTGATTCTGAAATGTATCTTCCCTATCCTCCTTATACCTGCCTTTCTTTGGTTCCAGTGTAACTGAGGAGAAATGAAACTTAGTTTAGCTTTATCAATTTGTCCTGGCCTTTGAATTGCCAGAATTGGCTTTGCTATACTACCAAACAGATCCTGAGCAATAAACTGCTTAAAGGAAATTATTTTCAGCATGTGTTACTGATTCATCACACCAACACCATGATGCATGGTAAGAAGAGTTAGGCACCAGCTACAGTCTCAGTATTTTTCCCGTCCCTAGTGCAGCAGTTAGAATTGAGGAAGAGGCCCTCTGTTGGTGTCAGTTTTGACTGAAATTGGAGCTAGGGAGGAAAGTCTTAAATCTCTTTTGGCTTCATGCTCTAGAGCCCTTACTATTGCTGCTGCCCCAACATCTGATACTTAATTTTTAATGCATCTGATGTAATAGACTGTGAAAGCTTTGTCAGGAAATGACATGGATGTGACCACAAGATGTAGCTGTAAGCTTAGTAATGAAAGTAGTTAAGCTCCAGTGGCAGGTGTGTGTGTGAGTCAGCACTTGAGAGTATGCACACCTGAGATGCCTGATATAACAGGTATTGTTTAACTGCCTATAAAAAGGAGATGGGAATTATCTCCAGTGTGGACTTGTTGTGGATGGTGGCTGGCAAAGCAGTTTGTTGGTTTGAGAAAGATTTATGAATATTAGATATGGCTGTCCTATACTCTCTATATATTGTAAAACTGCAAACAAAGATTAAAGCCCTCAAGTTGAGTGAAGGCTGGCCTTGTTGCTGTCTTTATTTGGCAAGCCAGAGCTCAAGGCAGTGTGCTGGGATGAAGGAATTTTCTGTTCTCAGCCTGAAGTCTTTTGCAAAAGTCTCTCCAGAAACCTTCTCCTTGGCGTCCTGTCGACGTGGAACAACTCTGCAGGTGGTCGTGGTGGACACAGTGCATCTTTCTATGCCCCAACAAGGGTTATGTGCCCAGCGTCCATGTGGACAATGCTGGAGAAGCTGTGGGAGATATAGTTCTGCAATTGGTGAGCTGTGTTGTGCTCCTGGAGAGCTGAAGAGAAAAGTCCTGGAAAAGAGTGAGTTAAGTGTGTCTACTCATGGACTCTGCTCTTATCTGTTTGCTTTGGAAAGCTAATTGTTTTTGCCAGCCTGCCCGGACTGTTATCAGTGTGTTTGTTTGCATCTGTTTAAATTGCAGACTCAGTGCAAACATGGAAATAGCAGTCAGGTTTGAAAAGCTGTCTGAGACGAACTATGCTTCCTGGAAATTTTACATGTAGGCTTTGCCAATAAAGCAGGACTTATGTGGCTATGTAAAGAAACAACCTGACTCTGCTAATGGGGATGAATTAATAGGTGATGAGAAAACTAGAGCTTCCATTATTCTAGCTGTAGAACCGAATCAGCTGAATAATATCAGAGATAAAAGGTCAGTGTTTGAAATCTGGAAAGCTCTTGAGAATGTCAGCCAACCAGCTGGAGCCTTGTAAAAAAAATGCTGTGCAACAGAAAGCTGTATTGTTGTAAACAGCAAGAAGGTGAATCTGTGCTTGTGCATTTAAAAAGGATGCAGGATAATTTCGCAGAGTGCAGCGAGCGTGGCATCCAAATAGAAGAAACCCAAAAAGCTTTTATAGCCCTGAGTAGTCTAAACAGTGAATGGGAGTTTCTAATGTACAATCTCCAAGGAGTAGCTGAAGCTGATTTAAATGTCAACCTTGTGGCATCCAGAATACTGGAAGAGGCACAGAGGAGAGACTCAGAGGAGAACTTCAAGGGAGTGACCAGCTGGAGGAGACAACCAACCAACCAATCCATGTCCTTGTCTGAGGAAGGGAGTGCTGCTGTCTGCAGAACATGGAGAAGTTTTTCCTGTGGAGAGACCGGACATTTGATAAAGAACTATCCTAAGGTCTCTGCAGCAAAGAAAGGAGAGAACTCACAAAGAAAAAGAAAAGACAAGCCCCAAGATGGGAGGGGGTTTGCTACTACTGTAGAGGGAGTTGTAAATGAGAAAAAGGACCAGTCTGTCTGGATTTTGGACAGTGGGTGTTCTCACCATATGTCCCCTGATAGGGAAAAACTACAGAACCCAAAGCCAGCACCAGTATTTGCAGATGGTGAATCTGGCAGTGTAGAGATTCAAGGGTCTGTATTAATCCCTGGTTTAAACAAGGTATTTCATAATGTACTGTGTGCACCAAAACTACAAAATAGCCTCGTAAGTGTGGCATCCCTAACCAGTGATGGATATGAAATCCTTTTCAAAGGAGATGAGGGGATTGTGTCCAAGGAAGGAGTAGTATGTGGTAAAGCCATAAAGAAAAATCACATTTATCAAATGGTAGCACAGGTGCAGTGTGGGAATGTAACAAATAAACCACTGCATGATGGTGTGCTCATTACCTTCATAGAGTTATGGGCCATATAAGCTTCAAAGGTTTGAGAAACCTAGAGAAGATTTGCTCAGAGTTCAAGGTAGACAACTGTAAAAGTTACCTGGACTGTGCTATTTGCAAAAAGGTAAAGGTCAAGGCTTACCCTGTAGCGAAGGTGAGCAAATGCATAACCCAGAGGCCTTTTCAGTTGTACATGCAGATTTATCAGGGCTGCATCAAGTAAAGAGTATAGGGGGTAGCAGGTTTACCCTATTGATAGTAGATAGGCATACCAGGTTTACCTATGTGGCAATGCTGAAAACCAAAAGTGAGGCTGCTGATATGATAAAAAATGAATGAGTCAATTCTGTTGAAAGGGAGTTTCCCTACAAGGTTGGCACTGTTGTGACTGACAGAGGTGGGGAATTCTTAAGTACTAATTTGCAGCAGTGGTTTGGGCGGAAAGGGATCCAACATAAAACTACAAATCCCGGATGTCCAGCTGAGGATGGTTTGGCTGAACGTAGGATTGGGATGATAAACCAAATAAGGGATTGTATGTTAGAGGATTCTGGAGTGCCAGCTAATTTGTGGGGAGAAGCAACAAGAACTGCTTGTCATATTGTAAATAGGTCATGGTGCAGTGCGATAAACCAAACACCATACTACATATTGTATGGAAGAGCACCAAACCTAAAGTACTTAAGAGTGTTTGGACAATTTGCATCAGTGTACATTCCTCCTCAGTTCAGGAAAAAGAATCAGCCCAAAAGCCAAAGGTTGCGTTTTGTGGGCTATGAGGGGAACAAGTACAGGTTCCTGATGGATGGGAATAGGATTTTGTATTCAAGGAGTGCTAGTTTTGGGACTCATGCTGGGTGGAAGAGAGTATACCCTGACCAGAATGTTGTTGTAGAACAGAAAGCCAGTGTGGTAGATAAGAACAACGGAAATGGAGGGATACATGCATCCAGGGATGTCTTAGATGAGAAACCAGGTGTGTCACAACAGCCTGGAGTTTCGAATAAACAGGGCACTTTGAAGGTGCCTGGTACTCCAGAAGAGCCTAGCACTTCATTAGATTTGCAACCAAAGCCAGAGATAGTGACTGTGAAATAAGAACAAGTTGAGACTCATGGGCAAGGCACTCAGGCCAGTGTTAGTAGCAATGACACTGAGGGTGGTCAAGGTACATTCCTGATTCCCATGAGGTCTCAGAAAGTAAAGTTCTTCATAGTAAAGTAGGGACAAGCCTCTTCTGTGGCAGCAGTAAAAAGAACTGAAAACACTCCAGAAAGAGCCAGGAGAACATGCAGGAGGGGTGGAAGAAAACCAAAGCTCTGGTGTGTGTGGCAGAGTATAGCCAGGATATGCTTGGTGAGATGGTCAGGCCTGTAAGTAAAAGGAAATTGACAAATGATAGCACCAGGGAAGCCAGAGCTGGGTGGGTCAGTAGCATGGGCTATCAAGGTCTAGGAAAACACTGTGACATTGTAAATAATGGGAACGGAGTCTCAGACTCTATACGTATCAGCGAGTAAGTTCACAGTATATAAAAGGATAGGTGTAAATGACACATGGGACACACCACATGTCATTTGGAGAGGAAAGTCAGGAAATGACATGGATGTGACCACAAGATGGAGCTGTAAGCTTAGTAATGAAAGTAGTTAAGCTCCAGTGGCAGGTGTGTGTGTGAGTTAGCACTTGAGAGTATTCACACCTGAGATGCCTGATGTAACAGGCATTGTTTAACTGCCTATAAAAAGGAGATGGGAATTATCTCCAGTGTGGGCTTGTTGTGGATGGTGGTTGGCAAAGCAGTTTGTTGGTTTGAGAAAGATTTATGAGTATTAGAGACGGCTGTCCTATACTCTCTCTATATATATTGTAAATATACTGCAAACAAAGATTAAAGCCCTCAAGTTGAGTGAAGGCTGGCCTTGTTGCTGTCTTTATTTGGCAAGCCAGAGCTCAAGGCAGTGTGCTGGGATGAAGGAATTTTTCCTTCTCAGCCTGAAATCTTTTGCAGAAGTCTCTCCAGAAACCTCCTTGGCATCCTGTCGATGTGGAACAACTCTGCAGGTGGTCATGGTGGACACAGTGCGTCTTTCTATGCCCCAACAAGCTTATGCTACAAACCTCTTTCTCCCAGATAGTCTCAAAGGTACTACAAAATTCCTTTGTCTTCTTAAGCTTCATTTTGGCTGCTGGTGGGGAAAAGGGGCCAGTCAAGCATAGGCATGGACGAAGTGCAGCCATGGGGCCATATGCAGTTTCCAAGGCTGTCTTTGTGGCCTCTTTGACTCCTCCAAAGTCCCTGGAGTGCCCCAAGCAGAATGGATGAACTGCCTTTCCTCAAAGCCTCCTGAAGGAACAATTCACCTTTTTCAATAGATTGTAGCCTCCTCCTTTTTTATTTTTTTTAAAAACCAGAATCGCATGTCCAACTGCTTCTGGTTTAGGTTTAAAAAAAAAAAATCTTGGCAATTTTAGCAGCCCCCAGAAGTTTCCCCTGACTCACTCTAGTTTTCTAACTCTGATCTTGTTGATCCAGAGAAGCAAAACTGCTATTACTCTATAGGATCTTCCAGACAGGGCAAATATATTAGGACTTGGAAGCATTTGTCACTGTATTTACTACTTATATTTATTGACTGATTGATCCAGAGGATGTTTTGCTGATTAGGAGAAACTGTGAATGTCCTCCTTCTTTTTCAAGGTATTCTTCTTGTTGCTCTCATCTTCTAACCTTGGTTTTCATGCAGCCACAGATCATGACAGAGCTTACAACAAGACCTTGATAGATGAAGTATTGCCCTGGATCTGAACTTTACATCGTGGTTTCCATTGGCTGTCCTGTTTGTATCCTTGTGGAATTATCCATTGGCTCTGTGCATGGCTTCTCGCTTAGTCTCCATTGCCCATCTGATTGGCAATGGGCAAAAAGCAACTTGTGTTTAGAGCTGTAAGTTTGCTTTTTGGAATGCTACTTTCTGGCAAACTCTTCACACTGATCTTCTGTTGGGTTTTCAGCCACTGGGAATTTTTGAGGGAGAGAGTTGGAGGGAAATGTTTACACAGGTTAAATTCTTTGCTTCCTGTTCAGTTTGATTACTCTTGTGCAGAGGTTTAGCTCCAGGCTGTTGAGCCTCTGAGGGCTGTGAGAGGGATGTAAAGACAAGAAGAACAGCTGGATGCCTGATCTGGAAATCACAAATAGTAACTTGTTTGTCACTTTACAGATCCCCAGTGCATGTACTGACTGGCTTGCTTTCTGTGTGTATTTGAGAAATTAGGACAAACAAAATATATTTGGAGAATAACAGTTTGAGCCTTGCTCATCTAATATTCATACAGTGTTCAAGAGATTTTCTAAATAAGTTTTTGGGCAAGAATACCAGTAAGCATTTCATTTCTGTTAGCTTTGTATGTCTAATGTTTAGGTCACTCTCTGAATGTTCTGCAGTAGACCCTTAGAGATCAAGCTCAGAATTTGAGTGAAAAGCCTAGAAAAATGAACAAACAGAGTACTCTCGTATGATCACTCCATAGTGGTTAGGAGAATAGTAAAAGCAAAATAATGGTAGAAAATGTGTTCCTTGAGCGTTGGGAGAACTTGACAATGAAAATCCTGGATATAAAAGAATCTTCTCAGTTCAGGGCTTATTCTATACAAAATTCAGCATGTTTTCGCCCCACAGGAAACAGCATTTTCCCTCTGGGAAAGAGCATTTTCTATGCAAAAATAATGTTTTTTCTGCAGAAAGAGAAAAAGCTGTTTTCTGCACAAAAAAGTCTATGTGCAAATTTCATTCATAATAAGTCCTGAGCTATAGCATTTTCTGTGCAAGAAACAGCATTTTCTGCACAGAAAATAATATTTTTGTGCAGAAATATTATTCTTCTGTACAGAAAGTGCTGTTTCCTACGCAGCCCCCCTCCCCCATGTGTGAATTTTGCAAAGAGTAAAACCATGCACTTTTTGAAAATTTTCTCATAGTGGAAAGGAAATTGCTAAAATACTCATTGCTTCCCTCAAGAACATTAGCTAAGAGCTACATCCCAATCACTGCAATATTAAAAATATGTAAAGCACCTTTATTTATATCACTATCAGTCATCTTATAGAGTAGATATGCAAATTTTGATGCACAATGCCATGTATGTTTGAATGCTAAGATTCCCAGGTGAAATTTTTGAACATCTTACTCTTCTCACTTTTCAAATGCCTATGAACACTGACATTTTCATGTAGCTCAATTTGTCAACAACAGGTTTTTCCTCAGAACTGGACAGTGCAAAGAAACACCCCTAATGTGGGACAAAGTGCACATTATTTGTATAAATATTTATGTTAACTGATGTATAAATAAGTTCAGAGCTTGGAATGCTAGGTCTGAAAAATCACTTGGCTAAGAGTAAGCCTTAGAAACTAGAGTGTTGATTTGTTGTTGCTAATAATTGAATTAACATTATAATTTCTTATTTGAATGTCATTTTGAAAACAGTCATGGGATTTGCAGAGAATTGCATGGAGGTTGTCACCATTGCTCCTAGGAGCACTTTAAAAAAATTGGCACTTTCAAAGGTGCTCTTTTTCTTGTTTTAAAGCCGGCATTGCGCAAGCTGGATTCTTTCCCAGATGTACTACATAGCCCATAATACTGTATAATTGTTATCTGAGGAGTGAGGGAGTTCAACTTGTCTGAAAACTGTCAGGTGGAGAAAAGCTGTCCTAAAGGATGGACTCTCATCTTACAGCCTGTTTGATTAAGTTTTCTCATTCACCTGCATCTCTCTTTTCTTCTCTTATTTCCAATTCCACTCATCTCTGTCAGCATATATACTTCACTCACCCTTCCAACACCTTGTTTGTTAAGGTTAATACAGAGTTATAATAAGTAATAAGGAGCATTAAAGGTTCAATGGAGTTAAAGCTTAGTAAGGAATGATGTGTAAATTTCAGCTAAAGGAGACTGACACACTGGAAGTCCAGCAATCAGTGGCTAGGCACAAAGATCAGTCAATGAGTCAAGGGAGGAGACTTCTTCATCAGAAATGTTCTGAATGCCTCTGAACATACACAAAACATTATTTTTGAACCACTGAATCACTACATCTTTTCTTCCTCCCCATTGTCTATCAAGAAGGATTGTCTGTAAAGATCAGGGACAGGATGTTTTGTTTACGGGAAGGTCAAGGTAGATGCTAAAAGAAAAGCTTATTCTTTGAGATTTACAAGCAAATTCAATCTATGGCCATACCAGCTGTGTTCAGTTCCTGGCTCTAGTTTGATTGCCTGAAGCAATTCAAGCTTTTTCGTCCAATGTTCTGGAGGAGTCGAGAACTATATACAGTTCCAGATTACACATTGCCCATAGCTGGCATAGAATGAAGATTTCCCTTTCTTTATTTGAAGTGTGGATTAATTTGGACTGCTTTTTCTATTAACTCACCTGTAGTTCATATCTACTGTCCCAAGTTTAAAGCCTGCAGCTCCTCTCCTTCTCTCTCTCCAGCTTCAGATTCAATTATCTTCATGGATATATATATATATATATATTCTTATAATACCTTATATCTAATTTCTCTTGTGCTTCTAATGTAAAAAGAACCTAGTCTTCACATTTCTTTAATTTTTATTTTTGGTAATTTGCTAAGAACACTTAGAGTAAAACAATCTCAACTCAACTGTATTCCTCAAGGCTGCTGCCACACCTTAACAACGCCTTCCCAGGTCCAGCATATCTTAGGGTCAAACTAGATGTTAAAGGTAATATGCATTCTTTAAGATAACATGTTTTCCACCCATAAGAAATTTCCTCAGAGATGCACACTTTAGCAATTAGATTTGCAAATTAAAGTCATGTTTACCTTCCAATGATCACTCACAAATACAAAATATGAAGGTAAGGACAGTCACATGCTATGATAAAGAGAAACCATTCACCACTTGAGCGAGCATCTCTTCTACATGCTGAGCATATCATCCTTTAGGAAGTACATACTCCCAAATCAGTTACAAAACCCCATGTTCCCTCAGAATATCTAGTGATGCCCTTCCCCACAATGTTTCTACCCAGGAGATTATATTGGTTGGAGCCCAGGATAGGACCTTTCGGTGATGATGTTCACACTGGGGGAGCAGCCTCTCATGCTTCATTTCTGTCCTTTTGTAGATGGGTTAAGCTCTTCCTTTTTACTCAGATGTGTGCCGCTTCTGTTATTAATGCTGGTGATACTGTTTTTATCCTTCCTTTGTTTAATGTTGTATTTGAATACATTTTGGGTAACTGAGATAATTGGGCCGTGTTGGATCACAAATAAATAAATAAACAAACAATATTTTAAATGTTGTTTGAATGGTTTCTAGATTGGACAGAATGGGTTTTAATCAACATACTCTGGTTAATGTGAAGTCGAAGGCTTTCACAGCCAGCATCCAATAGATTTTACTTGGTTTTTTTCCCCCAGGCTGTGAGGCTATGTTCTGGAAGAGTTTATTTCTGATGTTTCTTCTCCGAAGATGCCAGCCACAGATGCAGGCAAAATGTCAGAAATAAACTTCCAGAACATGGCCTCACAGCTCGGAAAAAAACCCAAGGAAAATACTCTGGTTAACTTTCCTGTGAACCATGGTGCCCTTAAGGTTATATCCCTGAGCCCAAGGAATTCTAACATATATCTAACTATCGTGGTATTGGTGTTGTAGGAAATGGGACTGTTCCCTACAATAGGTGTTGAATCAATATTTTTAAAAAGCAAAAAAGTTACAGGGCAAAATCTACATTGGTAATATACATTGGTAACAGGAAGTATTATGTGTAGAAGCCACATGGTGCTTGTAATGGCAAAATTAACATTATGGCTAAATATCAATTGCTTCTCAACCATCCTAAGTAACTCCTGCTCTTTATGTATAGTGCTTTGTTTTCCTGTTCCAAAAGCTGCATTGTGTGCTGAAAACAGGTGCTGTGGTTTAACCCAGAGGCAGCTGACTTTTTGGGGCTCTTTGAAGTGTTCCTCCCACTGTGCCCTCCCTCAGACGGATGTTATATGGCTTAATTACTTTGGGACAAGATCTGTGACCCTCAAAAGGCATTATGGGTACTCCAGCTCTGAAACTGCAGCATAGATGGTGGTCTGTACAGATGTTGTTCCATTGTCGTTGTAGAGCTTCTTAATGGCTTCCTACAGATGTTCCCATGAGCACGCATATGTACTTTCCTTCCATCTTCCTGTTTTTTAAAATAACATTTTAAAATTCTGGATGCTTAATCTTCTGCAGCAGAAGCAACCGAAAGCATTGCTGGCACTGGCAGTGTTGGTTTCCTCACCTTTTTATATGGATTGCGGGTGCCACATAGGCACAGACTTCCCTCCTCAGTGGCAAACCTCTAACCACAAACAACTGCATCTGCAGATGTTTTCGATGTCTCCTTCTGCTTTTGGGTTCCATTTCCTCTTGTGGTTTCCATTCCCACAGTGCCTGAGTCATGGAACTCTTCCTTTCCTGAGAGGACCATGTGGCAAGTATCATTTTCACAGTCCTCTTGCAAATGTGAGGATGGTCAGCCCAGATGGGGTGAGAAACTTTGGCTTCCTGGCTCCTGTAGTGCATATAGTGTTTTAGGGGCTACAATTGCTATCTCTTGAGTAGGTTGTTCTTGGCTTAGGTTGCTATCACCCCCCCCGCTTTAATCCAGAATGTGCATTTCATCTGGTTCCTATGCATTCCTTCATACCAACCCCACCCTTGGTCAACTTGTGGTACTGGTAAAGCATATGGTTTTTTATATAAAAAAAATATTTATATCTCACTAGAAGTTTTCTGAAGTTCTCGAAGTGGGTCTGCAAAATATAAAACGCTTTAGAAAAAGAAGACGGAACAAACAAAGCCATAAAAACATTATTTAAAATGCAGCAGGGAGTCCAGAGGAAAAATAAAATTTACAGTAAGAGAATGGCATATTGTGGGATACACTTGTAATATACTGGCAGAACAGACATTATATCCATCTTAGCCACATACTACATCTTAATGCAGTTCCTTGTATAATTGGACCATAATTCATTTTCTCACCTAGTCTTGTAGTCCTTTGTGACACATCCCCCCTTCTCCTTCTTCTTCCTCCTCCTCCTCCTTCTTCTTCCTCCTCCTCTATGCAACAAGCACAGGCTCTTTGAGAGTTACTGTGAGACACTGCAGACACCAATCTGACTAGACACTCATCTGTACTATCTTTATATACCGTATATTTCTGCATACAAGACTACTTTTTAACACTTGAAAATCTCCTCAAAAGTGGGGGGGTGGTCTTATACCCCCAATAGACCTTTTCCCCTGCTGTGAGAATGATTGAAGTGTAAAATGGCCTGGGCAGTTTTCCCAGCAGATCCTTCCTCCTGCTGTGAGAATGACTGCTTTGCATTTGAAGAGTTAAATGGCCCTCTATTTAGCTCAGGAGAGTCAAAATGATGTTTCTTTTCAGGACAAGTTAGCCTAAAATTAGAATTTCTGGATTCAACTTCTCATTTTGCATCAAGTTTTGTCTATGGTGAAATTCTCTTGTCTGCCAATGTGGCTCTAAAACCATTAATGTGCTCATTCATTAATGTGCTCATTCAAAAATTTGGGATTTGATAGCTTCATATTAACCAACTTACAGTATTAATGCAACCTTACTTTCCAAAGATTGAACACCACAGAGATTTTTCAAAGTATCCCATGCTTTTTTAGCTGTTCTCAGTCCTTTAATTTCACAGACTATTCCATCATCTACAGCCACTGAGCTGGCTGGCTGGTGGGGAACAGGCTTTCCAGCCAGCTGGCTGGCTGGCTGGCTGGCTGGCTGGGGTGGGGGCAAATTCTATATTTTAACTTAAAAATTGGGGGGGTCGTCTTATGCGCCCAGTCGTCTTATACGCCGGAATATACGGTACCATTTGGCTTGTCACTCTGCCTATAGAAGATCAGCACCTGGACTGGAGACAGATGGCTAAAGTTTAAGCAAAGAAAGTAAGGGCTGATGGTGATGAGACGGGGCAGACAGAGAACTCAGCCAAGCCTCTGGTAGTGCTATCCATCAAGGGTATTTGGCCTCCAAATATAGGTATGTAATGAACATGTACCTGGTAATCAGGCTTCATGTCTAAGGACTTTTTCGGACAAGTAAAATGCAGCGCAAGCAGCCTCGCCACGTTGCGAGGCTACAGTGCTGCAGGGCGTCCCTTTCGGATGACGCCCATCCCTGCTGGTACTGTTGCGATACCGCAGGGACATTTGAGTGGAATATTTTGCCGATTTTTGCTCACGATCGTTCTACTCGATTTTTACTTACGAAATATAAAGCAGTTCTTTATAGAGAATTTTCTTTAACTTGGCAATGCAGCTTCAAATTTCTTCCTTTCTTTTTAAATTTCAGGGACTGTTGGTTAATCGACTTGATTTGGCATGTCCTAGAAATATGCCCTTTTAATGAAACTTTCTCCATTGAGATTCTTGTCTTTCTATGAAACAAAATCTACAAAAGAGTGATACCTTTATTGACCAACCAAAACAGATAATGCGAGCTTTCAAAGCTCCACTACCTTCCTCATCAGGCAAAAGATGTTTAAAAATCATGCAGGAGAAAGAAAAAAAGAGGGAAAAGGTGATGGTGTTGGAGTCACAGGCCTACATTTTTTTAAATCACATTTTTGTTGTAGTGTACTTCAGTTCGTCTGGGATCTTGGTTCAGGCAGAGGCCGTTCCCTTCTTGGCCATATGGGGACTGAGACAAAAGACAGTAAACTTAAAACCCCATTAGCAGCAGTAAACTAACTCCTCTTGGGATCCAGAGCATCTCTGTCTTTTGTGAAGCCACAGGCCCCCTTTTTAGGCAGAGAACACTGAATTTCTCAAGAAGTCTCTGTACTGCTACATCTGGAAAAACTTATAGGTGTTGTCTTTCTCTATGTTCTGTTTCATGTTTTGTGGTGTTTCAGTTCCTTAGCTGCACTCTACCTGATCAGAACAGAACAAATGATATAATAAATGGACTGAAGCCCAGGACAGGTAAAGAGTTAGTACTATACAGGAATATGTAGTTACTGTAAATGAATTAAAGTCTCCCGGGCTGGCAAAACTGAGTCCAATACTGTTATTAGATGGATCTGTAATTGATTGACAGAATGAACCCAAAGAGTGCTCATCAGTGGTGCTTCTTCATTCTGAAGAGAAGTGATCAGTGGGTTGCCACAGCATTCTGTCCTGTGCCTGGTGTTGTTCAGCATCTTTATAAACAACATGCATGATGGAACAGAGGGCATGCTTACCATGTTTGCAAATGACACCAAATTTGGAGGTGTAGCTAATGCCCCAGTGGACTGGATTAGGGTTCAAAATGATTTCAACAGATTAAAGTTGTAGGCCAAAACTAGCAAAATTAATTTCAACAGAGATAAATATAAGATATAGTACCACCCCCATATCCATGTGATCGGTACCCATGCTTTCACTTACTTGCATCCGAAAAAATATGTTCTTTCTCGGCATTTTCTAGGTCCTCTAACATGATTCTATGGTATGCTTCTGTCAGAAGTTGGCCATAGAGTTATGTAGGAGGACCTTGAAAATGCTGAGAGAAGTGTTCTTTCTATGAATCTCTAGGTCCTCCAGTCCAACTCTATGGTATGCTTAGGCTGGAAGTCATTCATTTCAATAGTGTTCACTAATATCTGCAGTTTTGCATTTCCAGGGTAAGTCCAGGAACGTATTGCCTGTGGACATTGGGGTTGTAATGTACTACATTAGGCTGGAAAAATGGAATTCACAAACACAGGATAGATGATACCTGCCTTGGAAGCTGTACAAATGAAAAGGATCTAGGGGTCTTTATAGTTCACAAGCTAAGCATGAGGCAACAGTTTGAGATAGTGGCCAAAAATGCCAAAACAGTTCTACGCTGCATAATGTCAAGACTGAAGAAAGTAACCGTGCCAGCTGTTGGTCAGACCATACCACAAATATTGTGTCCAGTTCTAGGCTTTGGTCAGACCATACCTGCAATACTGTGTCCAGTTTTAGGCACTGCAGTTTAAGAAGACTATTGATAAGGTGGGACATATCCAGAGGAGGGCTACCAAGATGGTAAAAGTTTTGGAAAACAAACCATATGAGTAGCTGTATCTATTTAGGTTGGAAAGGGGACAGTTGAGAAATGATATGGTAGCCATCTTTAGATACTTGAAGGGATGTCATGTAAAAAATGGAGCAAGTTTCTTTTCTGCTTTTCCAGAGATTAGAACACAAACAATTAGATACATGCTACAAGGAAAAAAAAATACACCTAAACATTAGGAAAAGCTTTCTGACAGTGAGGACTGTTCAGCAGTAGAATAGACTGCCTTAGAGGGTGGTAGGTTCTTCTTCTTTAGATATTTTAAACAGAATTTGGATGTCTATGTCTATGGTATGCAGCAGCAACCCAATCTTGCTAATAAAGCAAGATTGGTTCTTATAGTACGGTACTTCTCTGGGGCTAATATAAGTGCTATAGAAAGCCAGATCTTAACAAAAATAGTGAAATGTTCAATACAAAAACCATGCAGCTTCTTTGGCTGAAAAACTTCAAACTGTGCTCCAAGTCAGTTGCAGTACAGCCATTATGTTTACTGTTCCCTTTGCAGCAAATACGTCTGCGAAGAAATAGAAGAAAAAATATGAATATCTTGAACTATGATCATCAGATCACCACAGCTGCAAATAAACTTGATATCACCTCTCTTATTTTGTTCTCTTGTATATTCTACATAAAACAGTCCATTTGTGACATGATTTTCATAGCTGTTATTTAAAAATATCTCTGTAAGCTCAGGTTTTGTGGGGCAGGGCACAGTAGGGGTTTTTTGTTTTGTTTTGTTTTGTTTTTTGCTTTTGCTTTTGCTTCTGTGCCTTCTGCCATTCACCTCCTTGAATACACAATGAAATGTGTGTGTGTGAGAGAGAGGGGGGGCATTGTTTCCTGACTATAATAACTATGAGGAATAAAACAGACTTCTTTACTAGCAAATATGATACAGACAGTCCTGAGAGGGAGAAGGAATTGGCAAACTGTTGCAAACAACAAGACATTTAAAAGGAAGCCTTGGGGGGAAATTATACACATAAATTTATCATATATTTGAATGCTTTCTCTGTTTCCCTACTTTTTAAAAGAAATAATAAATGGGCTTAGATAATGTAAAATATGTACTATTTTGTCCTCAGAAAACTGATCCACTCATTCTCTGCTATTCCTTTGGGCTTTGAAACTTTGAACATCTGGGAGCAGGAGCACAAAAGATGAAAAATTACAAATAGCTCGATATCTCCTGCTTTTCTCAAGTACAAAATGGGGAAGCCAAATTGACATGAGCTGCTTCAAGCAAGGTGGCTCCCAGCACTACCCTCAAAAAGATGTGGTATAGTTGTTCTGCCTTTTACTAAACAAAACCATTGATTTCCCCTGGCTTGATGCTTTTCTTTCAGCAGTTCTCTATGATCATTCCTACGCTACATTGGCATCGGCCCCTCACTTTCATATATGCAGGGTTCCTTTGCAATTTGATACAACCTTTGGGCTGCTAACAGAACATTTTTTATTATCTTTGGGGAGGGAAAAACAGCATAGCACAGAAATCAGCCCATTTGATTTGATAGGGTTCTTTTCCTTCTCGCCCCACCCCGAAAAGGGCAGCAAAGGCAGCCTAGAAACATTACCGTTCTGGAGGAGGGTGCGCTGAGCACAGAGGTGTGAACTCTATGTAACTAACTGCATTATTAAGCAGCTTTTATCTTTCGTCCATATTGTTGACTGAAAGCAACAGGCTAGTTCCGAATCAATTCTTTCCATACCACAAGAGCCAAATGGCCTTTTCAGTTTTCTGTAGACCCCTAAAGGGGTCTAAAGGAATCTTTTTAATCTATCGTGCCAAGGAGAATGTTTTCAAGAGTTTAAGAATGCAAAGCCTTCTCAGCTAGTGAGACTGTTTATTATTATACTGCAGGACCTCCTAGAAAATATATACAGTGAATCATCATCAGAAGCTGAAGATAACTTTACTGGAGTTTACTCTTCCTGCTCCAGGCTCACATCTTGCATTTCAGTGGATGGGATGCATTCTTCTTGAGCCGTTCCAGCTTCTTTGTTTTAAACTAAAGTGATAGGATGAAGAAACATATGTGTATATAGATTTCTCCATTAAAAAAAAAAGTTATGAAGACAAATGTAACTATCATCTCCTGCAATTGTGTGTGGTTCATAGCAAGGGCTTGCTCTCTCACGTCTCTCCACTTCATAATGGGGCTGTGAGGCAAGAAGCAAAAATAATTTGAACCTCCCCAACAATGAATACTAGGTGCTGTAGGCTATATTTCACAGGAAGAAACTGGCAAAACCACCTCTGAGTATTCCTTGCCTAAGAAAACACTATGAAATTCATGGGGTCAATGTAAGTTAACAGGCATGCACATACATATGCACAAGTGTACTGACAGCATAACAATGGCAGATTACACTCCTTATAAAGGCAGTTCCTCTCTTTTGCCTGACTGTGAAGTAGATAAAATAATGAATGAAACTGGTGTTTTCTCCAGGAAGTGAAATTGGGTGTAGATGAGGGGTGAATGGGAATTATTGGGTGTCTGTGTGGATGAGGGATGAGCCCCCTTCAGTCTGGACAAATGTAGACTCAGATTGTAAGTTTTACACTCATCGCCATTTTATAACATTTGCTATACAGTTTAAAATATCATTGTACAAATTAAAGTTAGCTATATCCATATCCTTCTTGATTTCTTGTACATTTGTACAACAGTACCATGGTATGTCTTTGAGTGCAATTGCTTCTTGTTTAGATACTAATTCTGTCATGTTTCACACTTATTAACTCATTCACATGGTCAAGCAGAAGGCAACATCTTGCTTAGACTCCTAGAATGGTGCATGCATTAGAGGGCTACATGGGCAGGTTTCCATGTAGGTTACCTGAGGATTTAATAGTTATAGGCCTACTATGGAAGCAAGGAGCCCTTTCCCCTCCAAGGGCTGCATTTCTTTGGGGGCAAACTTTTGGGGTGGTCACCTGCTAGCCTTGTGTGGGGCCACCCCCACTATCCTCTTCCTTCACACACATGCACACGCACGCGCACACACACACACAGAGTCTTTGACAGTCCATTTATATTTTACATTATGCCAATAGTTTCTCAAAAGGCTCACCTATACCAGACAGGATACATTGGCTCCACACCATATCCTGGCTGTGGATGTTGCCTATATCTCCCCTTCCCATGATTACCTGCAGAAAATTATCCAGAGTCCAAACAGGACACCAGCATATCACTGAAGCCATCACTGCCATTTCCCCCACTAATACAGAAGCCAGGCAGGAATCCCGCAACTATAGGCCCCATGCATGTGAACAATCATGGTCACATGTTGAGGGACCCCTCCCTGACTTCCTAAAGAACCAGGGAGCTGGCAGCAGCAGGGAGGAGCAGTGTGCCGGGTTGGCTTTGGTGGACATGCGGGACCCGATCTGATTTTTCCCAGATAAACTGGGAATTGTCCTAAAACAGGTTACTGGGCCCTAACCTGGCTTCCCTGATTCCAACCCTGTATTTGCGCTGGGAGTGGTGAGTACTCTTTGGGAGCAGATCAGGGTAAATGCCCTGCATTGTTTGGACTACAGGGCTCTGGAAAGGAGGCAAGCTGGGGTATTTGACCAGTGTAGACAAACCCAAAATTGAATTTATAGTTTGTGCCTAGCTGTTTAGATGAAGTTATCCAATACAATAATCACTACAGTACCATCTTTTAGACACTTGGGAAAAGGTACTGTAGTTGAAGTATGCATTACTGTTTTCACTTTCAGCTCATATTCAAAACCAATAATTAAATCAATTTATGTGACTTGTAATTAGAGGGACGTTCAGAGAAGTCAGAGTGTATTGGTGCTAAGGGGCTTCTAAAGAAAAGGTCTTCATGGGTCCAAATCAGACCAATTGAAGGTACTAGATGCAAGGGGCTCTGAATGGCTGAGACCATGTTGGCCATGTTGGCTGAGGGATTCTGGGACTGAGGCCCAAAATATTTCTAAGCTCTGTTAATATTTGTCCTGAGAAACTCAGCTTGTCATGACATAGTTTTGCGTTATCATGAAATTGATTTATGCATAAGCACAGCCATTAAGATCACAGAAGGTGTTCATCTCTTAACCCACTGTGGAACCAGATAGCCCCAATTTTCCTCTTTTTGATCATCTTCCAGCCAGGGCCAGGGCAGGAATGATAGTTTTGATCCTTGTACCTGGTCACTGCAGCCTGTGGGGTGGCCTTGTTGTTGTTGTGTGCCTTCAAGTCAGTTCTGACTTATGGCAACCCTAAGATGAATTGATCACAGGGTTTTCTTTGGAAGATTTGGTTTTTTTTGGGGGGGGGGGCGAGGTTGATGACATTGCCTTCCTCTGAGGCTTAGAGTGAATGATTTGCCCAAGGTCACCCAGTTGGTTTACATGGCCAAGCTGGGGTTCAGACCCTGGTCTCCAGCATCCTAGTCCAACACCCAAATCTCTATACCTATATGTGGTGGCCTATAAGGAACCAAAAAAAAAAAATCCCTTGAAAAAACAAATTAATGGTTGCTCTTTTGATTCCAGTACTTTGATTTTAAAAGTTGAGGGACGGAAGCCCTGGCTTTATAATGGTGGTTTTTTGGAGAGAATGGGGTTGTGTAGTTCATCCTGGGACTCTGCCTCCTATCCTAGTGAAAGCTCATAGTATTAGAAACATTATGTGTAGGTTTTAAGGAGGAATTCATACCTTTCTTGACAACTGTCTCTTCTTCCCTTCCTGACAGACCTCTGCTTAATACTAGCTGGCCGTGTTTTATCATAGCAAATTATTATTATATATGTTTTATAATACAGTAGGACCCCTGTATCTGTGGGGGATTGGTTCTGTGTGTGTGTGTGTGTGTGGATACCAAAAACTGTGGATAACAGTGAACACCATGAAAATAATGGGACTTCTAGTTTAAAATACCATAGAGTTGGAGGACCTAGAAAACACCTTAAGGGGTTACCTTAATTTAAGGGGTTACCTTAAGGGGTTACCCTTAAATTTTATTAATTGTATTAAAGCAATCAAGAGACTTGAAAAAATCTTATATGGCCACCTACCCTGCTGGAGGAACAGAATCAGGATTTTTGGAAGAGAGTTAATTGCAACCCTGATGATAATGCCCCCCTTCATATTCGCACCAAAGGGACCTTTCTTCCTGCAACTGTTGGCAGAACTGTATGTGCGTGAGAGAGACATTTACGAGGTTTTCAATTGTAGAAAAGGATTAAAAGTCCCTACCTGTGCTCTGCACCCCCAACTCTTGGGTTTACGTTACTGCAGTTTTTAAAAATGATGTGTACCTTTCCCAAGCTTCCATAATAGTACACATTGTGGTAAAGGCTCATTCAGCTCTTATGTAGAACTTGTTGGTTCCTCAAATGCCCCATAGCTGGGGGGCAGCCTATCAGATAATTGACAAGTAAGAACCTCCCTGTGGTCTGTCTTTTTAAAAATTAAAAACAGTATTACCCAGATGAAATAGACCCAGCTAATGAAGTTCATGGAGTTGCTATAAATTGACAGGCAACTTGAAGGCACATACACAATGAAGCTAGCATAAATCATGTCAAATGCACAGTGCACTTTTGAATGTTTAGAGTGTTTTTTTAATGGATTATGCATGCTTTATTCTGCTTTAGCCTTGTTTGGCTTGACATGAAACAAATCTAAGATTACAATTAAGATAAACTAAAACAAGCTACTTTTACTTAACAAAAACAAGACAGTCCACACAAGGGCATGCTCTGATTTAATAAAAATCATTAAAATGCTCCATGTTTGCATGCACAAAACCTTATTCACCTTTAAAGTTTACATTACAGATTTTTAAGCTTCCAAAATAGCCTTCTAAAAATTAGTTTCATGTGCAAAGAATAATTTAATTATGAAAAATATTGCACATGCTGCAGAGGTAACCTCAGTTTAGGTGAGTACTGAAAATTCTGTTCAGAGAACACTCTTGTTTTGCAAATGATCATTTTTGCAGCCTTACTGACATGAAGTGTGTATGGGCAATTTAATTCCGGTAGATGAAACAGCACATCCAACATTTCACAGATGAAAACTGGGGGCTCAGTCAGATGGGAGAATTAATTGTGGAAAATAGTGCATTACCTCACTATTGCAGCAGTGTTCATTTGTCCCCACTATTCATTCGCAAGATCACTGGCATGGAAAGCTATCTGAGTTGCAAGTTCACACGGTGCATGCCCATGAGAAAAGATAGTAGCCATGAGTGAATTACCTGCCTTATTATTCCCCAAAAGCTCCCTCCATTCCCCCCACTTTTTGCCTTGTTAAATGAGAGATGCAGCAGAGAGATCTGCTTAAAAACATTTTTTTTGCTATGCCACTCAAAAAAAGTGCACTGTCGTGTCGGCGAAAAACAACAATGGCGTCTCTGGCTGCTTCGTCACCAGAAAGCCTGCACCCGTGCACGTCTGACCAATCTCCTTTTGACTTCCTGGATGCACCCCAATTCGAATTGGTTGTTCAAATGGGCTGTTATGTGCATTTTTGTGTACTTTAAAAAAAAGATTGCGACAAACAGCGAAAGCTGTAGTCGCGAACTACTTGGAGTTTTCTGCCCCCCTCCTTCCCAATTTGGTGAATCCCAGCAGGAGCTCATCTGGACAAAAGGTATTCTGCCCACATTCTTTGAGGATTCTTTTTTCATTGTCTAAACAACCCCTGGGATACATGTGGCCAAGCAATATCAGAATGTGGTCAAGATGGCAAAAGTTATTAACGAGGAAGAACACAGAAGCTAGGAGAGGCTGCAGCCGTTTGCTTTGCCTGCAAGATTCCACCCCTTCCTCTCCATTTCCCCTGCTGAGTTAACTGAGTGCAAACTACATTTGCACTTTGAACTCATATTGCAGCAATTGAAGTAAGGTGAGGAAAAAGGGGGGATGGTAGGAGGAGGAGAGAAACTGGGGCTTTTTTAAAGCACCTGAAAAAATGGAGTGGCAGAGGCTTAATTGGGACTGTTCCTGCTAAATCAGGATAGCTGGAGGGTATGAAAAAGCAGTAGTACTTATAATAGGCCTTACTTGATTAAGGAAATATGAGTTTTGAGTTCTTCCTCCCCCAGTCATTTGTGATTACCATTGTTATAATACCCTCAGGGTAAAACCATTTCAGAAGGCTTTTGATTTGTTAAACAATGTCATGATTAATTGGGATTTATCTGTATGTAGGTTTTCAGATTGTTCTTGTTTGTTCTCCCAACCTTTGTTCAGTTTGTTACATGGAGTATTGTATACATTTGAAAAAACTATATGGCAGGGTGGAGGATCTTTGGTGCTCCAGATGTTATGGATTTTTACTCCAAGAAACCCTGGTCAGCAGGGCCAATAGTAACAGATCGTGGGAGTTGTGGCCTAAAACATCTGGAGGGCCAAAGGTTTCTCAGCCATTGCATAGGATAATCTGTTTATATCTAGATAGTTGTGGGTGACAGTCAAGTGTCCATAGGTAAGGCAGTTTGGGATCTGTGGCAGAACTACTAAATATATTCATGTGACATAATCCAAAGACGCTTAGATGCATGTGTCTTTAAAGTAAGAAAATAAAATGCTTAATAGCCTAAATAATTTCTGTGGTTTCAACAAAACATAAGCATATCTAATTTTCTTTTAGTTGTACTGTACTTCATGAATATGATTATTTTGTTTCTTTATCCTGAAAGATATCACATGAAAAGATAAAGGAAGGAAGGAAGAAGAAACCCAAAGTAGGTGAATCGCTGGAAAAAATAGCAGAAGAATGGGAACCGTTAAAAAAAATTGTTAGTAGTTAAATTGAACCATGGGTCAGGTAAGAAGGGGAGGGAAAATCATGATAAAGTTAGTAAGCGATGGGCAAAGGAGAGAGGTTTGTGAATCAGATTTTAATAGTTAGATTTCTGAGACAACCAGTTGAAACAAATAGAATGTAATAAGCAGGTTAGAGGGGAAAATATAAGAATATGGAACACACTTAAACAAAGAAGGAAGGGTCGCATAGAGGCATATGTATAAATTAATCTTTAAAATTTATTTACAAAAAGGGGAAGAATAACAGATAAAGGAGTTCCTCAATGTGTAATTTTTTTTAATGTAAAAATCCATTGTAAAGACTGTGATGTTAGTTTGCAACCCAATAAATTGAGATTTAAAAAAAAAAAAAGAAACCCAAAGTAAGGCACCAATTCTTAAATGCATATGTGTGTGTGTGTGTGTGTGCCTTCAGGTTGCCAGTTGACTTATGTGACCTCATGAATTTCATAAGATTTCTTAGGCGCAAGGAATACTCAGGTGGTTTTGCCAGTTCCTTCCTCTGAAATGTAGCCTATAGCACCTGATATTCACTGGTGGTCTCTAGTAGTTCTTAAAACTGTCCACCTAAAATGGAGAAAGTTCCGAGAAAGGCCAGAAGGATTTTCACAGTGCTATCATCATCAGTAGACATTATTCCAGTGATTCCTACACATCATTAGATTGTTTGTTAAATAATTTCAAAATTAGGCACTTGATTAATTAGATTAATTGTTACTGTATGAACACATACAGATGTTTTTGTTGTTGTTTTTGCCTTCAGATCCTTTCTGACTTATGGCAATCCTAAGGTGAACCTGTTATGGGGTTTTCTTGGCAAGATTTGTTCAGAGGGGGGTTACCCTTATCTTCCTCGGAGGCTGAGCATGTGTGACATGCCCAAGGTCACCCAGTGTATTTTCATGGCTGGGCGAGGATTTGAACCCTAGTCTCCAGAGTCATAGTCCAATGCTCAAACCACTATGCCACGCTGGCTCCATTGATGTACTTGATGTTTTTTCTCCTGTGAGAAATCCTGGCTTCCCTGACTCCAGAATATATTCAACAGACATACATAGCAGCAATTAAAGCACTGAACTCAGTCCTGATCTTTATCCCCACCTTCCCACTACTCTTTTTTACTCTTTTATTCTTGTGAAGCATACTATTAATATCTCTAAATTTAAATGTTAATTCATCACTTAAAAGAAGAAAGAAAATTCATTGAAGGGGGGATGGTGGGGAAGATGGATTTGTGACGTTTCGGTTGCTATCCAATCAGTACTGTGCACAGCCAGTTTCCGCTGAGAATTGTCAGAATAATTTTTTCTGTGAAGTTGATTCTGGACAGATAATTGTATGTCTGCATGCAGTATAGTCTGTGTTTTATCCTGGGGTTTCTGCACACCCTATCTCTTTACCATATCTCCTTTCTCCATTTATCAGTTGTTACAGTTACAGAGAGAAAAGGGGGAAAGAAACTGTTATCATCTTCAGAATTTGCAGGAAGTATGTGTTAACGAATACCTTGGTAGATGGAGCTGCAACGCAGTTCACACATTTTTGTTATTGGTTGCACCAAGTTAATGCTTATTTGGCATTCTGTTTTGTTTGTGATGGAGTATCATTGTTGAATATAAAGATACTGGAATGATCAATATATTTAGGGCATAGGACTGTATTTCAGGTTTGAATGCTAGCAAAACCTCCAAAGCAGCAGGAGGAAATTGTGTATGTACTTTGACTGTGGAATCATAGAAACATAGAATCATAGAGTTGAAAGAGACCTCAAGGGCCATCCAGTCTAACCCCCTGCCATGCAGGAATACACAATCAAGTCATTCCCGACAGATGGCCATCCAGCCTCTCCTTAAAAATCTCTAAAGAAGGAGACTCGACCACACTACAAGGCGGTGCATTCCACTTCCGAACAGCTCTTACTGTCAGGAAATTTTTCCTAATGTTTAGGTGGAATCTCTTTTCATGCAGTTTGAACCCATCGCTCCATGTCCTAATCTCTGGAGCAGCAGAAAACAAGCTTGCTCTATCCTCAGTATGACATCCCTTCAAATATTTAAACATGGCTATCATGTCACCTCTCAACCTTCTCTTCTCCAGACTAAACATCCCCAGCTCCCTAAGCCGCTCCTCATAGATCATGGCTTCCAGACCTCCCACCATCCTGGTCGCCCTCCTCTAGACACGTTCCAGCTTCTCAATATCCTTCCTGAATTGTGGTGCCCAGAACTGGACACAGTATTCCAGGTGAGGTCTGACCAAAGCAGAATACAGTGGCACTATTACTTTCCTTGATCTAGACACTATACTCCTATTAATGCAGCCTAGAATTGCATTGGCTTTTTAAGCTGCTGCATCACACTGCTGACTCATGTTTAGCTTGTGGTCCATTAAGACTCCTAGATCTTTTTCGCATGTACTGCCCTCAAGCCATGTGGCACCCATCCATATCTGTGCATTCCATTGTTAGTGCCAAAGTGTAGTATCTTACATTTCTCCCTGTTGAAATTCAGTTTGTTAATATTGGCCCAGCTTTCTAATGTGTTGAAGTATTTTGGATTCTGATCCTGTCCTCTGGGGTATTAGCTAACCCTCCTAATTTGGTGTCATCTGCAAACTTGATAAGCATACCCTCTATTCCCTCATCCAAGTCATTGATAAAGATGTTGAACAGCACTGGGCCCAGGACAGAACCCTGTGGCACCCCACTAGTCATTTCTGTCCAGGATGAAGAGATGTCATTGGTGACTACCCTTTGGGTTTGGTCAGTCACCAGGTTAGCATTCGATGATCATGTCCATGGCATAATTCTGTGTTTCAAATGGTGAACCATAGCACCTGTTTTCAAGGCAGACAGGAAACACATAAACTGCACAACAGAATATATTTTAAGACTGATTGGTCACAATGAAACTTGTAAGGGAAATAAAAGATAAATGGAAACTCCACTACTGTATATCTGCTTTGGATACTGAGGTAATGGAATTAAAATTGGTGCAACCCTTAGGACCATTCTATATTTCATGTTGAAACCCAGGCTCAATATGCACATACAGATTCAAGAGGGTCAGTAGCATGTGAGACCTATCAAAACACTGTGCTTTTATCAATATAGAAACAGCTGGATGCTAAAGCATGGTAGTAAGAGGGACAGTTGTATCCTGGGAAAAATATAACAAAAGGTTTGTAACTTTTAACATTGGCATGTCTAGTTTGGGAGCACAGACAAGGGGTTACTTTGTGTTTACTATACAGCTTTCCTGCCTGTTACGTAGGCCTTTGGGGATGGAGATATTGTTCCAAATCCCATTCCTATGGAGTTAAGGGTAGAAGATGAGGCAAAGAGAAAGATAGAAGTGAAGGTGTTCCATAGCTAGTATGGAACAGCTAGAACAGAGGTTTATATCTATGAGAAAGCAGGACATGGAAGCCAAGACATGTACCAGGGAGTACTACTTGACCCACCATGGCCTGTTGGTATGAAGATACTTCATTGCTGGTACAGTTGGCCTCCCTGAAGATGGGCAAGATGATACCTGTATCTTTTGAAACCTTCATTAACACAATGTCGGTGACCAGTTGCTGTCAGCTGAACAATTGGTACCACTCTGTCAAGCACTGGTTTCCAATATTTGTAGAGGAGTACAATCTCCTACTCTTTCAGTGAGACTAGGACTCCACAGAATTCATGCTTTCAGGATTCAGATAGCTTGGTAGGGTTGAAGCCTGTTAGTCGTAGTTACATTGATTATGACTATATGTAGTTATGCAGTCTTCCGTGAGCAGGGCTAACATATGGACAAAGTACACAGCTATTGGTCTGTTTTCTGAGAGACTTGAAGGCATGTGCTTTGCATTCTTAATGCTGTTCCAAATATTCTTAATGAGTCCCTTCTGGCATATACTGGGAGAATTTATTTCTACCCTTATTTTCCAAGTATGCCTGGTATGAGCTTGAAACCCAAATATAAGCTGCACGAAAGCCTTACTGTCTGCAGATACTGCTCCAGTATTTACAGAAGGACCATCATTTCAAGACCTTGAAGCAAAACAATCATGGCAGTTCATGGAACAGTACACAGTTTGGGGGAGTTCATTTAAGACCAGCCCACAGAGTAGGCAATGCTTGATTCATCAAAACTTGAACAGCAAACCTACCTACACAACTCACATCTTGCAGCATCATAGTTTTTCTTTATGAGATTCCAATTGCAGATGCTGACACACTATCCTTTGTCAGATAGATAGCTTGCCAATAATCCTGGAGGGTTCGCTGATGTTTTGAGGGCTGGGCTCAAATGCTCCCTCCTCCTTTTCTCCGCCCCAATTCTGGGTAATATAGGTTTGTGTCTGGGTAGAGGGTTAGTTTGGCTATTTTATACAATGAATTTTGAGGACAGGGTGCATCAAATAAACAGGTTTTCCTCCTTGCTTCTCATAGGAGTAGATCACCATCATGAATTCAACATAATAGCCATGAAACATTGCTTTGTTTTGTTTCTAAGAGCATTCTGGGGGCTTGTCTACACTGGCCAAATAAAACAACCTCACCCCGTTTTTACTGCAAGCTATAAAGATGACATACAGCTTGAATATGGGTCTTTTCGGTGCCTCAGAACTTTAATCTGGACCAAAAAGAGTTGGGAAAATCTGGGTATCCATGTGTATTTTTGTGTGGACTGTGCTCCATAGCAATGTTGGTGTGGAGCCAGGGGAGGAGTTTTGGCAGATGGGCAGAAGAGTTCAGGAGGAACCTACCTAGGCCAGGCAATCAGCTGACCTTTCCTCCCAGGAAATGTCTTTTTTGCCAATTTCAATCTCACTTTTTAGTGGTTCCTTTTTGCATACAATGCATGTGTTCAGAGTAGCATATCCCCCCATACCCATGTTGTTAGCTGCACATACCTCCATTTAATAGGATGTCTGAAACTCCTCTGATCCATGGGAAAAGACATATGTACATTTGCATGCATGGGGGAAGGGGGGAAAAAAATCAGAGTGTCCACAGAGTGTACGGCCATGCACACTGTGAATTGTCAGACCGGGATGAGTTTGAAAGGGAGAACTGTGTGTGAATAGTGCTCCCAAACCATCTTTGGATTTTAGGTTCTGATACCTATCAGAGCTTAAAAGGATGATACCACACTCCAGTTCAGAGCATAGAGTAACACATTGCAAGTGACAGTGTTACATACAACACATTACTTTTTCTTGTATTGAGGGCATAATAACCGTTTTTATACAAATTTTTAATGTTAACACATTTATTAGACATGGTGGCAAAATGAGTAGTATTTGATGTGAAGTCGAAGGCTTTCACGGCTAGCATCCATACACTCCTAGCCAATCATTCTCTGAAGATGCCAGTCACAGATGCAGGCGAAACGTCAGAAAGAAACTATTCCAGAACACGGCCTCACAGCCTGGAAAAAACCCAAGGA
Organism: Gambelia wislizenii; assembly: GCA_030847615.1. Taxonomy (NCBI): domain Eukaryota; kingdom Metazoa; phylum Chordata; class Lepidosauria; order Squamata; family Crotaphytidae; genus Gambelia; species Gambelia wislizenii. Next base: position 79,670,116 of record JAUMIR010000006.1, on the reverse strand, counting down.
AAATTTATGAGTAGTATTTGTTTGTTTTCCAAAACGTTGTGTCTGTGTGGGAGGAGGGTCATTTTGTGGAATTTGGAACCATTTTTCTATTTTTAGCCTCTTAAAAAGAATTCATTAAAAATGTAATTAAAATGCATCACTAATATGTCACTGATAACACACCAAATAATGGTATTGCCGACCTGCTTAAAAAAAAGAAGAAGCAACAACTGATGCTAACATGTTATTTAAAAAAAAAAAATCTTCCAACATCTGCTGCAGCTAAAATAGAGCATACAGAGAGACAGCCTTTGTGGAACCAAATTCATATGGAACCAAGTTCTAGGTTGCAGCTTAAGTTGAGAAGTAGTTAGATCGAGTAGTAAGTTGGTTGGATGGGAAGCATTTTGGAGGTCAATGCTTCTTTTAATGGATCTGATACAAGTATATATGCTATCTACATATAGAAATCCATTTATTTCCACTGTGGTCTGCTTGGGTTGTTCCAAATAAAGTAGGTATTGTTGCAAAGACACTAAAAGTCTCCAGTGTTCTCTCTCTCATCCAAAAGTGGGGCAGGTGGGGGGTGTTTGCATGGCATATTTTTAAGTAGTCTGACCAGAATCCTGTTGAGTGCACTGCACTGGCTGTTGTGTTTTTTCTTTTTCTTTCTGTGCTTGTGAAGCAGTGGTGAAGAAAGGCAGAGAAAATCTGCCCGCTCCAATCAGCCTGTTTTTTCAGTGCGTTATGTCCTTCACAGGAGCCAGCATGGTGCAGTGGTTTGAGTGTTGGTTCAAATCCCCACTCAGCCATGAAACCCCACTGGGTGACCTTGGGCAAGTCACTTTCTCTGAGCCTCAGAGGATGGCAATGGCAAATCTCCTCTGAACAAATCTTGCTACAAACCCCCCTTGATAGGGTTGCCATAAGTCAGAAACAACTTGAAGGCACACAGCAACAATTATGTCCTTCACAGCCATTCTTCCCGTGATCTTTTTCTTCTTTGCACCAATGGTGCAACAGCAGAATTCCATACAGAAACTGGGGCTTTGGGTTGTCAGCTTCTGAATTTAAAAAATGTTTAACAAAGTGTTGAAGCCAGATAAGGATGAAGGAGCTTTTCAAAGAACAGGCGTTTGAGCTGTTCCCACTGCTATGACACCAACTTCACCTCTCTTTTCTTCTAGGCTTTGGGCCCATGCACACCTTGTGTAGCCAGCTGCAAAGGAGCCAGATCTTGGCTAATAAGCTAGATGATTTGATGCCTTGCTATATCTGTACTGATTACATGGCTCAAATGTACTAAGTGAAAATGCAGCTGTTGCCATTTTTCACCAGACTTTGCTTCCAGATTTACTAAAATATGTAATTCTGGCAACTAGCTCAAACTTCTGTTTTTGACATAAGAAAAATTTCTGGCTGTCTGGCTGTTGTCACAAATGCTAATAATAATGCTAATAATGCTAACGCTAATGCTAATAATAATAATAATAATAATAAGTAGTAGTATCATCCACCAACTACAACTTTTCCCCCCTTTTCTTTTCTGAGCAACCCTGCAGTGGCAGAAGGTTATTGTGTTACATTAGAATGGTCTATGTGGAATGCTGCAAAAATTCTCTGCAGAGTATGACATATAATACTCAGAATGACAGGTAAATAGACCAGTATCATAGTTTATGATTCTGCATAATCTCTTGTTGAGCAGGGCATAATTTGTGAAATGAGAGGAGCTGGGTATCAAATGTACCCAAAAATTGCACTACCTAGTATGGAAGTCCTGCCTTGTCTTTTCTAGATGTGGAAGGATTATGAAATACCAGCTAATGAGGGCAGGAGGCAGATCCTTCACACTTCCAGTGACAGTCTTTTTCTCTTGCAGATACAGAAAAAAAAATCTGTCAGCTAACCAATGACATGGAAGTCACAACTAATTCTTCTTATCTTCCGCTATTGCCCTTGTTGTAAGGTTAAAATACACAGTACATTAAATGTACATCATGCAGCTAAATTTCCCTTTTTATTATACAGCCAATGTATAGGTGCCCCATGTGGATCAGTGAAAATAGGAGAGGGACTGGCATCTTAAAGCTATCCCCCTGCAGGTTTTTTGGGAGGGGATACTCCATTTGTGCCAGTTTTATGTGGAGGGGGGGTTTATTGGAAATAATAACCAGGCAAAGATTTGAATCCACCACCAATAGTGGGATGATCTGGTTTGGGCCCCCACACTCTTGTGTGCCTTCAAGTCATTTCTGACACACGGTGACCCCAAGATGAACCTACCATGGGGTTTTCTTGGCAAGATTTGTTCAGAGGGGTTTTTCTTTTCCCTTCCTCTGAGGCTGAGAGAATGTGACTTCCTCATGGTCATCCAGTGTGTTTCCATGGCTGACTGGGGATTTGAAGTCTGATCTCCAAAGTCATAGTCCATTCAAACCACAACACTGCACTGTCTCCCACACACTTACTTCAGAGCAAAAAAAGAGGTGTAGTCCAGAGGTTCAGTTGCATACTATGCATTTTATGTATCATGTCCTTTAAGCTTTAGCTCCTTGGGCTATATGAGTAAGTCTATGGTTTGTATAATCCAGAGGATGTATCTTCTAGTTGGGAAGTCGAAGGCTTTCATGGCCGGCATCCATAGATTTTTCTTGGGTTTTTTTCCGGGCTGTGAGGCTGTGTTCTGGAATAGTTTCTTTCTGATGTTACTCCTGCATCTGTGGCTGGCATCTTCAGAGAATGGTTGGGTAGTAGTGTATGTGGAGTTCATATGCTGTGAACCCCTGTTGTGGAGTATATGTAAATTTGTGTATCGTAATTGAATGGTTAGTTTCTGAGTATAGAAATGCAAGGCTCATTAGTGTCTGTTTGGCTAATGGTTGGTTGATGGGCCATTATCTGCTGGAACTCCCCCTGTCCCTGTGTGGAATTCCTTTGTAAGTGTTGAGTTTTTATTCTATTGTTCTTGAAAACTGGGAGCCAGATTTTGTTTACTTTTAAGATTTCTTCTTTTCTGTTGAAGTTGTCCAGGTGTTTGTGGATTTCAATAGCTTCCCTATGCATTCTGACATGATAGTTGTTGGCCTGGTCCAGAATTTCTGTGTTTTTAAATAGCATTTTGTGTCCAGGTTGGTTTATCACATGTTCTGCTACTGCTGATTTTTCTGACTGCCCCTCCACAAAAAAAACAAACAAAAACAAAACCCAAGGAAAAATCTATCTTCTTGTTTTTTACTTCTTTGAAGCTACCAGTTCGCTCATCACAAGCCATTTCAGGCAATGGATGCCAGGGGTGTTGGTGAGGAATTAGAGCTATGCACCCCCTAAATTGCTGCGCTTAGGTGTATGGAAGCTGTTGTCTCATTGGTACTGATGAAGTAAAATTCACAATTCAGTCAGATTCTGCACATGGAATGGGAGGGGAGGGAACACTACTGTGTCATTTACTTTAGGCAAGTAAAATGTATTAGGCTTGCCTTGTGCTGAAAAGAAGAATATAAGTGAGAAATATATACACAAAGCTTGGAAAAGTTATTTTTTTAAAAAAGTAGTTCATTCCTGTTGACAAAGTTATTTCAGTTTTTTACTATAATGTTTTTTAAGTGATTCAATGCATTATTAATTACTTTTCTATTAACGTCATTATTATTTTTTTGTGAGAAGTGGACTTTGGATCATAAGAGAATAGCAAAAACAAAGCAAAACACCAACCCTCTTAAAAATTGTTTTTCAAAATGTCCTTAGAACCAGTCACCTTAAAAGCAACAATAACAGACACCCCCCCGGGTCCTGAAGAATGGTGGATCCGGGGGAGGTGTTTTAATGATGAGCAGGGAGGCGAACCCATGGGCAGGCCTGGGCGTGGACACGCCCCGGCCGGGAGGAGTCAGGGGAGGCGTCAAAGCAAGGCCTATTTTACCCCTTGCCTCCCCTGGTCTCCTCCTCTTTACTTGTGTCAGTAAACTTACTTCATTTCTACTCATCACATCACTTCTGAAAAGTAACTACTGTGCCCTCAATGCCAAGAAAAATCTCTAGTTACAGTAAACTACATTGCTTGTAACATATTATTCCAAAAGTCTGAGTATCCATGTTTTGTTTTCTGCTCTGCTGCAAACAGCAGTGTTATCAGCGGCACCGTGCAAAATCATGCGGAGTTTCTCATAAAGTCTAATGGTACTTTCCTGATTTCTGTGAAGAAATTCAGGGCAAAGAGCCTAGCTCATACCTAACAGGAGGCCTCTCACTCAGTTCTGTTTATATGTCCCTGTCCCTGGCAGAAAACCTAACATTGCTCTGTCAGGCTAGCAGATAGTGAGGCAGATGCATCAACACTTTTGTGTTTGCTTCCATCTGAGACCCCGGGGAACATGGGAATTGGACAACTGAGGCTGGATGACACTGACTCCATCAGCCCTTGCTTTTTTAAAGAAGTCAGCATAGTGGAAGGAAAGGGGAGGACATCAGACTAGCTCTTTGTTTTTGGCCCATAGCAGTCAAGAACTGGAGGAAGAAGCAAGTGGTGGAAAAAGAATTGGCCAGGGCTAGAGTGAGGAGACTGGGCCCATTCAGTGGGCTGACCGAATATAAAATCTCCCTGCCCTTAATGGAGCTTGTTGTTTGAGGGATATGCTTGACAGGGCCCAAACTCTTTTTGAGCTGAGCATGCCCAAGTGCATGTGTCCCTATCCAGGTAGTGCCAGTTCTACCATGAGACAGAGTGAGGTATCTGCTTCAGGCAGCAGATCTTGAAGGCAGCAATTCGTTAGTATGTACATTGTTTGTTGTTTGTGTTTATCTTTACTGTCAAGGAGACACTTGAGGGATTTACTGCTTCACTATATGCATGGTGTCCCTTTTCTTGGGTGGATAAGGGATGCCATTTGCTGCTCAGTGTCAGGTACCCAAATGTTTTGGCCAGCCATTTATTTTTTAGTTGAGATGAATACAAGTTAAACACCAGCAAGTTCACTTATGCAGGTCACATTCATTTTTGTAAAGAACTTCCCAGTGGACTCTGGACTCTTCCAAAACTCTTGAATCATCCTTAGGAATGGGAATGGAGAAGCTGGCCTCTAAACGGTTTGACACTACGTTGCCTTTTGTCCAAAAGCTGGAGTGAATGTGTGTGTGTGTGTGTGTGTGTGTGTGTATGAGAGAGAATGATTTACTTACCATGTGGCTTCTTAACATAAGGGAAATGGGGAGCCCACCGGCTGCTTTATCAGGAGAATATTATGAGGAATATTATGAGGAAATGAGTGGGATTTTTATTGCCTTCAAAACTATGGCTCCAGATTTAAGGAGGATTATGAATACATCTCTTTGAGGTGGGTATTATGATTGCATAGTCCTGAAAGTCTTATTTTGTGTGGTTTTAGAAAATATTCAAAGATATTTCATTATTTACTTTAACATAATATTGTGGTGCGATACTGATGAAAGCTACAAAATGCAAATTTGGCTTGAAATTCTTTTTCACATAAAGGTTTAAATTATACTGTAGCATAAACTGGTGCTTTGTTTGTATTTTTTTTGTAAGCCTTTGTATTTTTAACAAGATTGGCTGAAAGGTTTTAATGATTCAACACAGCTCTGCATTAAATCCTAATGTTTATGTGACCTGTGTTTATTGGAAGTAGCATGCGAAAAAAGCATATTTTCTTGCATTTGGGTGAAAGGCTTAGAAGGGCAAATTCAAAATTCATGTTGTTGTTGTTCTTGTCTTCATTGTTGCCGTTGTCATCATCGCTACTGCTTACAATCTGGAAAAATATTAAATGTGTTAAAGATGGTGTTCATTACTGGATTTTCAAAGGGTTGCAGTTTGTAGTTTTTCCATTCACAGTTCCAACCAGACAGCCAGGCCTTCTTTCAGGACATTCAATTCTACTTGCAAACTGGTTTTCTTCCCCACCCTCAAGCAGCCAAACAGATTTTCTGCCCATTAGGAACCCTCAGTCCCCATTGAGAAGTGTTTGAGTTGTTGAAGCTCCTCCACCAAGATATTTTGTATTGCTCCAAACCTCAGTGCTTTCTCAGTCCTGTTATCACTGAAGCCAGCTTACATACCTAAAAGTTGTGAAGCATTTCAAGCTTTTTTCCCCTTTATCCTTAAGGGGAGGGGAAACCTCATGATGCAAAACCAAACCCTGTTCATCACACTTTTAAATTTGGGGCCATCTTATTGTGATTACAGTACTGTTCAATTTGGCTACCAAGATTTTGGATATCTTTGATGTTAAAATTAGTAGAGCTTAACCTTAATAAGTGCATTGCATTTCTCCCCCAAAAAGTTTGCTTGGCTTTTTATATTGTAGGACTCCATGTGTCAAGTTAAAAGAAACTGAGGATAGATAAAGTAAAACAAATAAATCATGATTTCAAAACTGCCTAAAACCAGTGCTTGAGCAAAGTCTAAAGGACCATCTTTCAGAGCAAGCTTCCAAGGGCTCATCTACACCAACAGGAAAATCTGGTTTACCTTTGGGTTTCCCTGACCTGCAGTGACCATGGGCTTATCTATATGATCACTACACATTCTGAGGCAAGTTCAAGAAAGCTGTCCACACACTGTTCTTTCTCCCTTTCAAACTCACCCCATCTGATAAATTGCAGTATGTGCAGCCACACAGCTGTGGCTGCTCTGTTTCCTCCCCTTCCCCCATACATGTGAATGTACATATATCTTTTCCCATGGCTCGGATGGGCTTCAGACATCCTGTTAAGTGGAGGTACATCCCACTAATAACAACATGGATATGCCGGTATGGGCTTCTCCAAACAACTGCCACATATGCAAAATAAATGGCGACAAAGGAATTGCTAAAAGTGCTATTGAAACAGGGAAAGAGATTGCTTGGTCCAGAGAGCCACCTTCCAACCTCTTCTGCCTGCCTGCTGAAGCTCCTGTCCCAGGCCCCACACTGACATCTCTATGGAACACGGTCCACACAGGTATGTGCAAATATCCAGATTTTCCACTCAAATCTGGAGTAAATCCCCACTTTTTGATGTGGATTGAATCTCCGAGGTGCTGAAAAACCCCTGATTCAAGCCATACGCCATCTCTACAGTAGCACCCCCTCATCCACTGATTCGCTATCTGCGGATTCAATTATCCATGGATGGCAATGGTGGGGTGGGTGGGTTGGAGGGAGGTGGAGGGAGGGAGGAAGTGAGATCACGGGGGGGGTTGTGGCATGGCAGGTGGGGGAGGGAGGGAGGAGGCGAGCTTGCCTCCCCTCCCTTCTCTCTGTGTGTGTGTGTGTGTGTGTGTTCCAGCATGGTGGGCAGGCAGGAGGAAGGTTCCAGCACAGGTTCCAGTGTGGCATGGCAGGCGGGTGGGGGAAAGAGGGAGGAGGCAACCTCATGGGGGGGTGCGCTGGGCAGGTGGAAGGAGGGTTCTGGTGCGATAGGTGGGCGAGGGAGAGAGGAGGTGACCTTATGGGGGGATTCTGGTGTGGTGGAGCTGGCAGATGGGGGAGCAAGGGAGGAGGTGACCTCGCATGGCATGGTGGGTGGGAGGAGGGTTCTGGCATGGCAGAGCTGGCAGGGAGGGAGGGAGGACATGACCTCATGGTGGGGGTTCCAGTGTCGCTGAGCTGGCGGGCAGGGGAGGGAGGAAAGAGGTGACCTCGCGGGGGTTCTGGTGCAGTGGGCGGGGCAGGAGGAGTGTTCTGGTGCAGCAGAGCTGGAGAGTGGGAGAGGAAGGGAGGAGGTGACCTCGCAGGGGGGGTGTTCTGGCATGGTAGAGCTGGCAGGCAGGGGAGGGAGAGAGGAGGCAAGGTCACCTCCTCCCTCTCTTCCCCAGGAGGATTCTGGTGGTGGCGGTGTTCATTATTATCTGCAGATTTTATCATCTGCAGTGGGGCCTGGAATCAATCCCCCATGGATACAGGGGTCATGTTGTGCAGCCGCAGTGAAAGCAAGGTGACATCATTTTATTTGGCCAGTGTCGATAAGCCCCAGACTGAATGTAAACAAAGCCACTCAAATTTGTTGTGCTAGAGGAATGAGACTTACAGCTAGTATCTTTCAAATCAAAACCCCAAATCTACAACTTCTAGACCTGCTTCCAGTCTTTGTAGCTGGCGCTATCATTAAACCTAGGATACTAGGAAAAAGCGAAATGGAAATATTGGGGGGAAATTGAAGGACATGCCATACATTTGGCCCTCCACATTCACTGGGGTTAGGGGTGTAGAACTCCCATATGGAAAAACCACAAATAACTCTAAACCATACTTAATACAGAAAAAAAGTATGATTTGCAGATTCAACCCACCGCAGATGCCTTCAAGATAGCAGGGTTCCTCCGCAAGGCAGAAGTGGGTAGCTGGCAAGAATTGCTGCTGCCTCCACTACTGCCCTATACCCTATGTAATAGGGACTTACAAGCCTTGCCATGTGTTCACAGTTTATCTCAGTCTTGTGATGCTTGCAATCCCTATTAAAAATAGCATAGGGCAGCAGTGGAGGAGGCAGCAAATAATCCACAAATAATCAAATCCGTAAAAGTTAAACCTACAGATGCGGAGGGTTGACTGTATTTATTTCATATCAAACTCAGATAGCAAGCTAACATGTTTAGTTCATAATGCAGAATGTACAATTAGACTACATCATATATGTATTTGTAAAGAAAAATATAAACGTCCAAGCAAAGTTGTGCAAACAGTATATCCTATACCAAAGAAAGAGCTGGAAACTGCTGCAACCCATGTTTATTAGTTTTTGCCATCTGAGAAGTAGGAAAAACATTTACACCAGAAAACCACAAATGTTATAATATATAGTGGGTCCTTGTATCCCTGGGTGTTTGGTTCCGAAATCACCCACAGATAATAAAAACTGCGGATGGTAGAGTCAATAGGAGCAGCCATTTTAAGTATGGGCACTGCAATTTTAGGTATGTGGCAGTTCTATTTTAGGTATGGGTGGCACCATTTTAGGTGTGCAGAGACGATCCATGGATTCCCAAATCCGCAGATATTCAACCCGCAGGTACGGAGGGCTCACTGTACAAACTAAAGTCTGTTATTTGGACAGAAACTGCCTCATATAGTCACAATATTAGGCATTTGAAAATTGATTTCTTTTCCTTAAAAAAAAGAAAAGAAAAGAGAATTCTACTCAATACCACATTTTTCCATGGCTATCTCTATACTACAGTATTTAAAATTTATACTTTTGGGATATTTATTTAAATCTGTACAGTCCATATCTTTTAACCCAAGTCTCTCTTGCTTCTCTTCTGCATAATGTCATAGGTTGGAAGAATTTGTGCATTTTAGTGTGCTCTACATCATGCTGGCCTCTCCATTGACGCCCCCTTGTCGTGGGAGAGAGGCTTGCATACCCTAATGATGTTTTGAGCTATGCTGGCGGTGGCATAATAGCCAATGGTAGGGTCTCCCATGCCAGACAGGTCAAAACCGAAGGGTCTGACAAAGAGCGTCAAAGGGCAGGATGGGCTCTCTAGCCTTGTGGCAACCGTCCTAGGAGAAGGAAAACTCTAATCCCAAACCTGGGCAGATGGTGCTTGTCCAACCCTGTAAGGTCAACCATCTAAGAGAAGGAAATTCTAATCAAACCTACGACCCGAGGACCTCGCTGCCACATCCATGCTTGCAAGGCCACGGCAGATGAATCTCTGGTTTAAAGGGTGAGGCCAGTTCTGTGCACGCTGTGCTCCACCAGAAAAATCCATTGCACAGGCTTGAAGGACAAATCCATTTCCAAAAAAGCCCTGTAGCGACTGGCGAGGGACGAAACTGGCAGGTGTAAAGATGCACTGGAAGCCGCAGCCCCAACCCTGCATGCAGGCGGTTCAGGACATTGGTCGCTCGAGGCTGACCCGGGTGATGACAGTCTTGTTCGGCAGCATCCTGAACGACCAAGCAGCCTTTTTTAAGGAGAGCACTGCTTGCTCCATATGGAGAGGGGCCTAGAAAAGGTGGCCTAACGAAAGCTCATCCCCAACTACCTGGTTGGCTAGCCGCGGCCAACGGGAATCTTCTGATGCGGTCAAACCAAGGCAAAGAAACAAAGGCACACACCAGCCTCCAAAGGTGTAAATAAACTGACACTTGCATGCTGGAACATCAGAACCATGCAAGACTCTGAAGACAGTGGACGGCCTGAGCGTCGTTCTGCCCTAATAGCCCTTGAACTATCACGGCTTAATATTGACATCGCTGCTCTTAGTGAAGTTCGCTTCCATGAGGAAGGCAGCCTTAAAGAACATGGCGCCGGCTACACACTTTACTGGTCTGGCAAACCCAAAACCGAAAAACATCTTTCAGGAGTAGGCTTTATGATTAAAAACTCCATTGCCTCCAAACTCGAAACCTTGCCAACAGGACACTCTGATCGCATTATTTCCTTACGCCTCCCACATGTTGTTCTCTTTAGTATATATGCCCCAACTATGCAAGCCGACCCTGTAGAGAAAGACAAATTCTACACAGACCTATGCCAACTCATACAAAAAGTCCCTGTAGAAGATAAAATTATTATCCTTGGTGACTTCAATGCCAGAGTAGGAAAGAACTCCGAAGCCTGGAAAGGTGTCTTAGGCAAGCATGGTGTTGGAAATTGCAATGATAACGGACACCTCCTGCTAGAGTTCTGTGCCGAACAACAGCTGACTATTACAAACACAATCTTTCAGCAGAAAGATAGCTTGAAGACAACCTGGATGCATCCCCGATCCAAAACATTGGCACCTCATTGACTACGTTCTAGTCCGTCAGAGAGACATTCGTGATGTCCGTCATACCCAAGTGATGCCTAGTGCAGAATGCCAAACAGATCATCGCCTCGTCAGATGTAAACTAAATCTTCATCTTAAGTTCAAACCTAAGAGGCGTGGCATCTTAAAGAAGAGACTCCAAGTCAACAATCTTCAACAAGCTACCATGAGAGACAACTTCCAGGCAAATCTACAAATGAAACTTGAAGACCATCCTACAGATCCTTCTCCTACAGTGCTTTGGCAACATATCAAAAACAGTATCCTCCAGTCTGCAGAAGAATCCCTCGGGTTCTCCCACAAGAAAAATCAAGACTGGTTTGATGAAAACAACCAAGAGATCCAGGAGCTGTTGGCAAGGAAGAGAGCTGCTCACCAGGCATACCTCGCCCAGCCAACCTGTCATGTAAGAAAAGCAGCTTTCTGCCTCACATGTAGCAAACTACAACAAAAACTCCGAGACATGCAGATCAAGTGGTGGATCAATATAGCAGAAAAGACACAACGCTGTGCAGATCTGGGTGATCATAGAAGATTTTATGAAGCTCTTAAAGCAGTGTTTGGACCTACTTATCAGGTCCAAAGCTCCTTATACAGTACAGATAGTCAAACATTAATTACTGATAAAGCCTCCATCCTAAATCGTTGGGCTGAACATATTCAAAGTCTCTTTAGCGCCAACCGAGTAGTCCAAGCCTCAGCTATCCAACATATGATACAAAAACCAATGAAAAATGAATTGGACATAGCTCCCACTTTGGAAGAGACCCTTAAGGCCATACAGCAGATGAAAAACGGCAAGGCAGCTGGGATTGATGGAATCCCACCTGAAGTTTGGAAACACGGAGGTCATGCACTCCACGAAAAATTCCACGAATTCCTTGTGAATTGCTGGGAAAAAGGGGAACTGCCATCAGACCTCCGAGGTGCAGTCATCATCACCCTGTACAAGAAAAAAGGAGCAAAATCCGATTGCTCAAACTATCGAGGCATAACACTGCTCTCTATTGCTGGAAAAATCCTTGCAAGGATACTCCTGAACAGATTAGTTCCTGCTATTGCAGAAGAACTTCTCCCTGAAAGCCAATGTGGCTTCAGAGCCAATAGGAGTACTACAGACATGGTATTTGCCCTTAGGCAACTGCAAGAAAAATGTAGGGAGCAGAACAAGGGTCTCTATGTAACATTTGTCGACCTCACCAAAGCCTTTGACATTGTAAGTAGAAAAGGTCTGTGGCAGATCCTGGAAAGACTAGGATGTCCCCCCAAATTCCTTAAAATGATTATCTTGCTACACGAGGGACAGCGTGGTCAAGTCAGATATGGCGATGCTCTTTCAGAGCCCTTTCTAATAACTAATGGAGTGAAGCAAGGTTGTGTTCTTGCACCAACTTTATTTACAATCTTCTTTAGCACGATGCTCCAAAGGGCTATGGCAGAGCTTGAAGAAGACGACGGCATCTATATACGCTACCGTACTGATGGTAGCTTGTTTAACTTAAGCCGTCTGAGGGCTCGCACTAAGACTCTAAATTATCTAGTCCATGAGCTGCTCTTCGCCGATGACGCTGCCCTTGTTGCCCACACAGAAGCAGCTCTGCAGCGCCTAACATCCTGCTTTGCAACAGCTGCAGAGCTGTTTGGGCTAGAAGTCAACCTGAAGAAAACAGAAGTTCTTTACCAGCCTGCACCACAGGACGAACACCACCATCCCCACATTGCTGTCGGCAAATCTGTGCTCAAGTCCGTTCAGCAGTTCACCTACTTGGGAAGCATCATCTCCTCAGATGCCAAGATTGACAAAGAGATCGATCACAGATTAGCAAAGGCATATAGTGCATTTGGAAGACTTCACAAAAGAGTCTGGAGCAATAAACACCTGAGGCAAAGCACAAAAATCAGTGTGTATAGAGCCATCATACTGTCTATCCTCCTTTATGGATCTGAAACATGGGTCACCTATCGCCACCACCTACGACTCCTCGAGCGCTTTCATCAGCGCTGTGTACGCACAATCCTAAATATACACTGGACTGACTATGTGACGAATGTTGCTGTCCTTGAGCAAGCAGGGATCACCAGCATTGAGGCCATGATATTGAGAACACAGCTGCGCTGGGCAGGGCACGTTTCTAGGATGAAGGACCATCGCCTCCCAAAAATACTACTCTACGGTGAACTCACCACGGGTCAGCGTAAGAGGGGCGCTCCAAAAAAGCGATACAAAGACTCCCTGAAACAACATCTCAGGCTTGGCCAAATTGATCACCAACAGTGGTCCGCCCTGGCCTCACATCGGGAGGCATGGAGATGCACTATCCACAATGCTGCAGCCTTATTTGAGAACTCACGACGAACAAGTCTTGAAGAGAAACGACAACGCAGAAAGAATCACAACCCAAAAACATCACCCAAGGAGACCTTCTGCTGTGCTTTCTGCAACCGGACTTGTTTATCTCGGATTGTCCTTTTTAGTCATCAGCGCGCTTGCAGAAAGTGTGGGACGAGTCCTTCCGGAATCTTCGTTTGCGAAGAAAAGCCAGAGAGAGAGAGAGAGACATCATGCTGGATTTGTGGAATGAAAGGCACTGACTATTAAATGTAAAAGACATTCCCACTTACAGTGATTGATCTGGAGTCCTTGTTTACTGTCAAGTAAAAAAAAAACTACAGATGGTTGATGAAAGACACCAAACATCTGCATTTTCTATACTGCAATGTAATGTGTAAGGGCAGCAGCAACAGCAAAAGGAGTCTTCTTTTTAAAAAAAAAAAAAAAGTGGGGGGGGGGCGAGGAGAAAAATATTATTTGAAGCAAAGGGCTGTCCTTTTTTAAAAAAAACTTTTCTTGCGGGGTTTTTAAAGCATTTTCAATAATTGTTGCTAAAGAAATGCACTCATATGGTTTGCTTTGAACACATGGGATCAATATGGGTTTGCATATCTCTCAGACAATATATTTCTTTGCTCTTTCCATGGAGTTTCTCTCTAAAACAGACAGGAACTGTTAAGAGAGATCCACCCTGGATATGAGACTTATCACACAAAGAACAGCAACTGGAAAGTGCAGAGCTTGGGACATGGTTTGCAAAAAGAAATGTGTTGCTGTTCCCTTGAGTGCCAAGCCTTCTCTTCCTCCACATAGTTATTTCCTTTATATTGGGGTTTTCAATAGAAGTAATACTTTACTTTACCTGTTTCTCAAACTTAATTTTACCTTTCAAGCTGCTTCTTTTAAAATCCAAATGCTATGAGCTGATAGCCAGTGGTACAAAACACATTCTTCTCCTGTTCTGCTTGGTAATTGATAACACTCGCAACTGCATATAAGGAAGCAGCGTGCATGCATGGAACAGCACGTGAGGCCCTTCTTTCAGTCCCACCACCTTCACAGATATGGTTGGTGGGGACATGAGAGAGGGCGTTCTCTGTGCCTGCCCCAGGATCTGGAACTTTGTCCTAGGGATGCTAGACTGTCTCTTTATTTCTTGTCCTTCTGTCAGCAAAGACCTTTTCATTCTATGACAGGATTTTAGAACTGAAGGTTTTGAGGAAAGGGCTTTTAAGAAGAGGCAGTATTGTTTTAAATTGTACTGTTTTAACAGCTTTTTAAGTGTCTGTTTTAAATTCTTTTAGTGTTGTTAATAGTTTAATTATATTTTAATGATGACTTTTTGTAACTCGCTAAACCAGTGGTCTTAACCTGTGGTCTCGGGACCCCCAGTGGGCCACAGCATCCTCCCAGTGGGTTCTCGAAGGTTTGAAGGCTGCTTGGTCCACCTCCTCCATGTAGTGGAGTGGCCATGTGGCAGGACCAAGGCAAAGGCTGGCTGACTGGCTTGGCCTGTGCATTGCTGTTCTATACATTCCAGCCACTAACTAGCAGGAAGAAGCAGAAGGAGGTCCCTGGTAAAGAACAGGTTAAGATGCAAACTATATTCTAATTGTTTTAATTTGTAAGCCACATTGAGTCCCTGTCTTGGGGGAAAAGTGAGAAGAAGGAGGAGTAGGAGGAGTAGGAGGAGTAGTTATATTTCTTTTTCTAAACTTTTTCTATAGGTGCAATCCATAGATGAGGGATAGGGTCTCAGAGGGCCATTTTGGGTCTTCCAGACCATAGACGGCTGACATAGCACTGTTTGTTGTTAACTGCCATTAGGTCGACTGCCTTTTGGCCAACCTATGAATAAGAGACCTCCATGTCACCCTGTCATCAACAGCCTGGCTCAGATCTTGCAGACTTAGGGCTGTGGTTTCCTTGATTGAGTCTTTCCATCCGGAATGCAGTCTTCCTCTTTTCCTACTGCCTTCTACCTTACCAAGCATTATTGTCTTTTCTAGTGAGTCTTGTCTCCTTGTAATTTGTCCAAAGTGCAGCAGTCTCAGTTTAGTCATCTTGGCTTCTAGGGAGAGTTCAGGCTTGCTATGCCCTAGGAACTATTTATTTATCTTTTTAGCAGTCCACAGTATCCAAAGAACTCTTCTCCAGCACCACATTTTAAATTAGTTGATTTTCTTCCTATCAGCTTTCTTCACTATCCAGCTTTCACAGCCATACATAGAAAATGGAAATATGATGGCATGGACAAGCCTAACTTTACATATATATCTTGACACTCCAGGATCTTGTCTAGTTTGATTCCAGAGGGCTCCAAGGTTCACTCAACCTTCCCTCCTTTCATAGGTCAGTAAAACGAATACCCGGCTTGTGGGGGCAATTAGCTAACACACATTGGAAACTGTTTAATGCAGTGTAGATGTATAAATTGCTATTGCTTAAAACAATTTGTAAGCTGCTCTGATAGCCTCGTGGCTGAAGAGCAGGGTATAAATAAATACATAAATAAAATAGTTCCTTCATAGCTGCTCTTCGAACTTCTAGTCTTCTGATTTCTCAACTGCAGTCTCCATTCTGATTAATCATAATATTAAACTAATTATTGATGTTTTTTTCCTTCTTTTTTCATGCCTCCTTCCTCCCAGTCTAATCCTTCTCTATGTACAATACGTTCAGTGTATAAGTTAAAAAGATAGAGTGATAAAATGCAGCCTTGTCTGACCCCCTTGCCATTCCTTTCCCCCATATTCTGTCCTGATGGTAGTCTCTTGTCCTGAGTACAGAATCATAGAATCATAGAATTGTAGAGTTGGAAGAGACCACAAGGTCTCCAGTCTAACCCCCTGCCATGCAGGACTCACAATCAAAGCATCCCTGACAGATGGCCATCCAGCCTCTGTTTAAAGGCCTCCAAGGAAGGAGACCCCACCACGCTCTGAGGGAGTGTGTTCCACTGCCAAACAGCTCTTACTGTTAGAAAGTTCCTCCTAATGTTGAGGTGGAATCTCTGTTCCTGGAGCTTGCATCCATTGTTCTGTGTTATAGTCTCTGGAGCAGCAGAAAACAAGCCTGCTCCATCCTCAACTTGACACCCCTTCAAATACTTAAACAGGGCTATCATATCTCTCCTTAACCGTCTTTTTTCCAGGCTAAACATACCCAGCTCCCTAAGTCTTTCCTCATAAGGCATGGTTTCCAGACCTTTCACCATTTCAGGTTATGCATCAGAACAATCAAATCTTGGTGCAAACCCATTTCTTTAAGAGTAATCCATAGATGCTGCTGCTCCTGCCATTTTTGAGCAGCTGGATGTTCCTGGTCACTTTCAGCATGGAAGTGGGGTTCTTTGGTTATCTTGGGGCAGGCAGCAGAAGAGTCTGAAAGTCTTTGGCTGAAGATGGATTATTTGCCCAAAATTGTATTTTGGCATACCCAAGGGGTTTGGAGGGTCTGACATGGGAAATTAACCAACTGAACCAGCACACAGCACTTAGTATAGATTTACCTACTAAGTCTTTTCTTATTTGTCTGCATGGATGTCAGCCTTAAGTCCTGACCATTAAGACAAATATAATGCATCTTCCAGATTGTGTTTCTGAACAGGATTGGCAGATGATTTGGCATAATTATTGCAACTATGGGCCTTTGTGTTTATATCTTTTCTATACAAGTTGCAGACAACTCTTCAATAGGATGCTTATCCAACTATCTCTTTAATCTATCATTCAAATCTATTTCTTATAAAGTGAACATCCCTTTCCCACTTTCACTTGCACAATCCTTCACAGGTTCCTCTATTTGATTTCTTAATAGGTTTCTCCCTTCCCTGAGCCACGTATGGCCCTAGGGCTGCACGATTCCCATCCTGATTTAGACTATGCTTTATATGTACAGTACATGGTAACAGGTAGGAATGTGAGTTGTGAACTGCTTCTTAATTCTCTTTGTACATGCAGCCTTCACACAAGTATTGCAGTGAAATGCATGCAGGATTCAGGGAACTTTTTCATGGGCCTCCAGAAATGTATTCCTGTGCCAGTAACAAGCTGTTACAAGGGAAGGATGTTAGGTGTCCAGGCTGGTGGTCAGTAGAAGAGTCTTTGAGCTTTGCAACTGCTTGGCTCAGAATACAAACTTTGGTGGCTCATCATGTTGGTGGGGTCTCTTTCCTTGGAGGTCTTTAAACAGAGGCTGGATGGCCATCGGTCAGGGATGCTTTCATTGTGTATTCCTGCATGGCAGAAGGTTGGACTGGATGGCCCTCGTGGTCTCTTCCAACTCTACAATTCTACGATTCTATGATTCTGTGATTCAATCTTGTGGCAGCAATGGTTATGAGAAAAGAGAGTCTCATCTCTGAATAACATTATAGGGACATGTAATATGATCTCTTTTTCTCCATGTGAAATATCCTTGCTGCTAAGCACTGTCCTGGATGCACCTGATTTACTACATGGATATTCTTTATATTTTTTTTTAAAGCTGCAGACTTTTAATGTATGTGGTGAACTGACACACATCTATTTTGTTCTCTGTATAGCCTTGGAAAAGTCATGAGTTCTCATCATCTGTACATTCAGAAAATAGGCACAAGTGTGATAGTTTTATCATAATGTGCATACCTGACACTATTTGTCATATACTACAGTATTATCTTTCTAGAGTAGTCATTCTTACCCTTTTATATCTTATGTCCCACTAATCATTCTACTGAACAACATAGGCCTCACCATGACAGAAATTAAAGGGACACTTCCCCCTGCCCTAAGAACAACATTTGTATGTTTACAGCCATTCTGTTATTATATTTATTATAAGTTTTATGGTACATTAAATCTCTGTAACATTTTGGGGAGTATACATGAACAAACTAATAATAAATCCATCAGTAGTTCAAAAGCATAATAATATTGTTGAGCATAAATTTTACTGCTACAGCAGCTGTGAAACTATGTCCTACCTAGACCATTTCTGCATCACACTGGTGGAATATATAACACTGGTTGAGAACTGTTGTTTTAGGAAATACATGTTTGTGTATGTGTGTTCAAGTTGCCTGTCAACTTATGGCAACCCCATTGATTTCATAGGTTTTTTTTCCTTCAAGGCAAGGAATACTCAGAAATGGTTTGCCATTTCCTTAGCAACCCTAAAATATGTTGGAAAAAAACAACATTGTCTGACATTTTGGAGACTGAACACTAGAGGGAGCCAGTGCCTGCATGTTTCTTTGTACAAAAATCAGCTTCTTCACTATACAGTATTGCTTTTGGAATGCTTCTTAAAGCAGTACAAAGTTGTATCCTTGTTTAATCTATTTCTATTTAACTGGTTTCCTTTATATAACATGATTGTGATGATAACCTAGGATGAACTAAATGTCAGAATGAAGTGAGGGCAACTTGTGGCTCTCATGATGTTCATAGAATCATGGAATTGCAGAGTTGGAAGAGACCATGAGGGCTGTCCAGTCCAACCCCCTGCCATGCAGGAAATCACGATCAAAGCATCCCCGACAGATGGCCATCCAGCCTCTGTTTAAAGACCTCCAAGGAAGGAGACCCCACCACACTCCGAGAGAGTGCGTGCCACTGCCGAACAGCTCTTACTGTCAAAAAGTTCCTCCTAATGTTGAGGTGGAATCTCTGTTCCTGGAGCTTGCACCCATTGCTCTGTGTTCCAGTCTCTGGAGAAGCAGAAAACAAGCCTGCTCCATCCTCAGCCTGACATCCCTTCAAATACTTAAACAGGGCTATCATATCGCCTCTTAACCGTCTTTTTTCCAGGCTAAATATACCCAGCTCCCTAAGTCTCTCCTCATAAGGCATCGTTTCCAGACCTTTCACCATTTTAGTTGCCCTTCTCTGGACACGCTCCAATTTGTCAATATCCTTTTTTAATTGTGGTGCCCAGAACTGGACACAGTATTCTAAGTGAGGTCTGACCAAGGCAGAATAGAGTGGCACTATTACTTCCCTTGATCTAGGCACTATACTTCTATTGATACAGCCCAAAATCGCATTGGCCTTTTTAGCTGCCGCATTGCACTGTTGGCTCATGTTCAACTTGTGGTCTACTAGGACTCCTAGATCCCTTTCGCACGTGGTCTCATTCAGCCAGGTCTCTCCCATCCTATATTTATGCATTTCATTTTTCTGCCCTAAATGCAGTACCTTACATTTCTCCGTATTGAATTTCATTTTGTTAGCTTTGGCCCAGCTCTCCACTCTATCCAGGTCATTCTGAATTTTGATCCTGTCCTCTAGGGTATTAGCTACTCCTCCTAATTTGGTGTCATCTGCAAATTTGATAAGTATGCCCCTAATTCCCTCATCCAAGTCATTGATAAAGATGTTGAATAGCACTGGGCCCAGGACAGAACCCTGTGGCACCCCACTGGTCACACCTCTCCTTCCTCTGCATTTGGTAGATCTTACTAAGGCTGGTAGAAGTTTTAATTTAACAACTATCTAGTGCAGAATGGGCAAAATGTGGTCCGTTTGCAGCTTCCCCAAGTCTGACCCCTCCAGATTTCCCAGATGATCTCTTTCCTTCTGAAATCCTCCAGGGTCAGCAAGCCTCCTTTTAAATAGATGTCAGAGCTGCCACCCCCCCCCATACTGTTTAACTAACAATTAAACATTTTTCAAAATCTGAAATGAATGTACAGCCATTTTCAGGTTGTTCTTGTTTTAAGGACAAGGGAAGTCCATGTGGCCCCCATTGGATCACTGGAAGAGAAAATTGGCCTCAGACAGCCATAGTTAATCCACTCCTTTTCTTTGTGGGGGGGGGGTCAGGTTGCTCATGTGTATGCTAAAGTCACTATTTCTTTCTCACTCAATAAAGTCTAGTATAAGGCTGCCCAAACTTTTGGGCCCTGAGTTCTGCATTTGGCTCTGCCCTGTCAGATGTTGCACAGCTAGTCATCTAGGCGGTGGGGTGGGGTGGGTCACACCACAAGCAGCCCTCATGTGGACCAAGATTGTGCATCCTTGATCTCGTTGAACAGACTCCATGTTGTGGCACCTTGAGATTATGTATTTCCAGTTCTCTGCTCCACTTCATTGGCTGCTGATGGGCAATGGCTATCACAATGAGAGGTAGGGATATAAGGTGTTGCATGGTGAGGTGGCAGCCTTACTTTTTACTGTGTTGTATAATAGTCTTGGTGTAGTAGCAGAAATGTATAAATGGTTCCTAAAGACTTTATCAGATGTGGCAAATATGGCACCATAACGATGACTAATGATTGTGAAAGAGCGTGCATACCGGACGACGTCATCCTTTTGTGATCATGTACTGTCAAAAAGCTGTTCTATTTTATTGACAGCCCAAGCTGTCAACAGATCTCCCCTGCCATTTTGTTGCCAGCATTGTCGGTGTTTGAATCCTCGCACCATTGTGCTTAGTGAATACAGCATCAATTGTCAGAACACTTCTTTGTAAGATTGGGACAGCCAGGTAGGGGACACTGTGTTGTTGTTGTTTTTACCTCCCTGGTTTACTTGTAATTTTTAAAGTGTGTTTCTGTGCTTTTGCAAACTTCTTATGTCTTTGTCTTGCTTAATTTTTTGAATTTGCTGCGCTTGCATCTTCTTGCGAGATCTCAACCCCAGAAGTAAATGGAGCTCTGTTTGTGTTCCGTTTATACTGGAAATGCCTCATTGCCACTGCTAAAGGTAGCTCTGGTAGGGGGGATTCTTTTGCCGCCATAAAAACACCACAAAATATGCCGGCAAAAGAATGTTTAGGGAGGATATTCTGATAAAGTTCTAGATCATCCCTCAGTTAACCTAAGGAAGGTGAGGGGATTTCCAACAGTTTCCCACTCCACCTGCTGCTCCCCCCCCCCGCTTATGCCACATCACGCCCAGCCCTCCACCCCACCAGCACCCAACAACTGATTTGCAGAGGACATGAGGCTCTACAGAGGGAAGAGGGGAGCTGAGAAAGGCCTGTTACATTCTGTGAACCATTCATAGAAGGAAAGTGAGTGTCCAAACCAAGATGACAGTTTTTAACCATTTGCAAAGTACAAGGCTCTAATGTATCCAAAATTCTTCTCTCCCCTCTGGCTGGGATTTTGTCTGCAGGTCCTGTGTGACAGACATGTGTGAGTGCCCGGTTCATAAGAACTGCTACTGTGAATCCTTCTTAGCCTATGCCCGAGCCTGCCAGAGGGAAGGTCTGAAAGTCCACTGGAAGCCTGAGCAGAGCTGTGCTGGTAAGTGGGCCTGGTTCTTCATAGCAACTATGGCTGCTGGGGTAACATGCTTCACATGTAACAAAATCCAAACAGCTGCTCCTTCTTTTCTATTTTAGCCCCATTTCTCCATTTCAAATCACCTTTTTCCTCCTCAGCTGCTTTCCTTTCCATACCTCATCTCGACCGCCCCCACCATTGAGATACAGCCTTGTAGCTTTACAGGCTGGTTTTGGAAAGGGAAGTGGTGGCTAGGGAATGGGTGAAGCACCTCCTCCCACAGCTGCTTTTCCTTAGCAAAAAATAGCCCTTTGGCATATGCATGTAATGTAGCTCTACCCTGAATGCATAATCCAGCAGTCAACTTTATTACAGTGCTGTAGTGCCAGCAAGGGGAAAGAAAGAGACAGCACGGATCAATAAATGGTTACCAGGTGCTGAAATCCAATGGCCAGCCGGTTTGTGTTCCGTGCTTTGGAGAGAACACAGGAAGCATGTATGACAAGTGAAATTCCAGGAACTTTATGCTAACAAGACGATTATAAAACTGTGCATCAGATACCTATTCTGCTTGTCTAAGCCTGTTGAGTAGCTGGGTGGTTGGTGGAAGGATCACAGAGCTCTCGTTCCGAAACAGGCCATCTGATTACTAACATTTCCTGCACTACTTTTAGTTCATGTGGACACACAGCTGTAATAGATCTGCCTTCATAGGAAGGAAAAAAGGAAAGAGGAGTGGTGGTAGGAATACCACAGCTGATTTCCATCTATTTTACTCATTAAGCAGAGGAGCCCTGCCAGTTCCCAATCATTAAGACCAAGTGGTTGCAGTTAAGTGGGGATAAGGGGACCAGTTTGATTCTAGTCTGAAAACCTTTCGAGGAGCACAGAACAGATGTATTCCATTCTGTCTGAACTCCAAAGTGGACTGTGCCTTACTTGACAGTCTAGCATTGCAAGACGGCCCAGAAGCCTCTGGTGGGGAGGGGAGCAGTGAGGATGCTGCCCTCTCACTTCTCTAGAAATACCCCAGAGCCTGCAATATAGCCTTGACGATACCATGGGCAAGGGATTTCCCTGAGTGCACTAGGCCCACTGAAATCCTGGCCAAGATCCTGCACAAGGAGGCATATGTGTATCACATAGCTACGCTTCCCTAGCTATGTCTTCCAATGCTATTTCCCAAATATCTCTTGTAAGCAGCACAGGCTCACCCTTGCCAACATGGGATTTCATATTGTTGGGGGGGGGGGGCGTCAGGTTAGCAGGGATGCATCCAGCTACAGGAAAATAGCTGAGTGTATTCTTGCTGATCCTCCCATTTCCTGACAACATGGAAATGGCCATAGGAGAGGGTTTCACTGCTTATATGGTGGGTTGGAGGGGTGGGGGTGATTGCGTGGTCAGAACAGAATTCCAGTCTCTACAACAACCAAAGAAGTGAGGATGTCAGATGTTTTTGGAACAGATCTAAAAGCCATTTCAGTGCAGTAAATCCTAGCCCCATTCCAAAATTTGTTTTATTTATTTATTAGTGTTTCCTACCATTCATCTAATGAGCTCAACACAATGTAAGTGCCTCTCTCCAAAATACACACAGAATCCAGTGACATAGGTCAGCCTGAGACACTGTCTGGTCCAAGGTCATTCAGTGAGTTCCATGACTGAGTGGGGACTTGAACCTGGATCTTCCAAATCCCAGTCCAGTACTCCAGCAACCATGACACACTTTAAAATATTTCATGCCACTTTATTGGCAGAATTTTAAGAACACATTGTGTATATAAAACATTGAAAATTCACTGTTTACTGAGCTGCTTCCTTGCCACAATTAAAACTTATGCTGGCACTC
The DNA here is from genome assembly GCA_030847615.1 of Gambelia wislizenii. NCBI lineage: Eukaryota > Metazoa > Chordata > Lepidosauria > Squamata > Crotaphytidae > Gambelia > Gambelia wislizenii. The sequence continues at coordinate 79,646,982 of JAUMIR010000006.1, read as the reverse complement.
CAAATCTGACTGACTGCTCATCTGTGGAAGAAGATGGTGTCCTCAACTTTCTGAGGGTCCACCTTAAGTCATTCCTATGCTAAGTTGGCCAGTTACGTCTGTTACAATTCCCTTTTCTACCCATCCACTAACAGGTAGGGGTCTCATCTACACTAGCATCTGGCCGCCCCAGCCCATCTCATGTCTTAAAATTCATTTTCTGATTTGTATCCTGAGTTGCTCAGTCTTTGCTGTTTTTCAGGGCATCCAGATATGTTGTCCTTAATTACAACAGGTGACTTTTATACCAAACAATTGCCTTCTAGTCTCCATAGTGCAGGATACCCTACTGAAAATTATTGCTTTCCTTGTTGATTGCTTTATTACTGCATGTCACTTTCTAATGGGGTTGTAACCTAGGCACTTGCAGGAAAGAACTGATGCTTATTAAGAAAGATTAGAAAAACAATATTCTCTGCTGCTCCAGAAATGATTACTTTGAGGACCATATCGCTAATTATATGTGACACAAGGTCCACTGATTCCCTTTAGCTGCCTCTTAGGTGGAGGGTACATTAGCAGATAAGGGTGAATGACAGAGCTAAAAATAGTTGGTCAGTTGCCCTGAAAGTTGTGATCATCCTTTATAATGGAGAAGAACAATACAAGTAAAGTGGTTCCAAGTGTGATTCTAGTGTCAGATATCATTAATGGAATTCAGTTTTTTTTTCTCTTGTTTTTTCTCCTCTCCCTTTACTCCCTCTTTCTAGTTTATTGACCTTTGTCTCCAACAGCAAAGTGCTGGAAGGTGAATTTAATAAATTACAGGAGGAATAAAGTACCCACTTGTATCTTATGGCATTGACTTTGTAGGATTGCACTAACATATGCAGTCAAGAGAGTAGCCAGATGGAAAATTGGACAGGGTTTCTACATAGTAAATTGCTGTATAGGAGAATGTATTTCAAGTGCAGAGGTTGTTCCCATTCTGAAAGTCAACAGAACTAATGTGGACCATGAACATATGTGTACAAAATGCATACACATACACACAAAAAGATTGGTGGGCTCCTTCAAAAATGCACAATTCAAACTAGCACCATGTTTCAAAATTAACAACATGTCTTATGGCCCTAACTACAGTAGGCCCATTGAATCAATGAAATTTACATAAATGTTGACTTACCAAGTTCCCATTGATGTAGTGAGTTGGGATGAACAATAGGGTTTAGGCCCTGAATTCTACAAGCCACTGGCCTGTGGTAGAAAACACCCCCTAGGTAGCCTAAGATTAATAATTTCAGTGTTGGACTAAGACTCAGAGCAACCAGGGTTCAAATTCCCACTCAGCCATGGAAACCCACTGAAAGGGGTTGCCTGTCATAGTACACAGAAAGGAAATGAGAGAGAGAGAAGTGGTGGAACAGAAAGGGAAGGAGAAGAGGGAGAAAGGGAAACTAACAAGGATCCTTTGGCCCCAGCTGTTTTCTATTTTCACCACTCTTGCTTTGACTTTTCTGGATTGACCATGCCAACCTCTGGCATGACCTCACTTTCCCACCAGTCCCTGAATTACATTCGAATCATTTCATCCTTCAGGCTGAAAAATGTCCATCACCACTCTGCAAAATCACTAATCACTAAAACTCTATGTTTTGCTACATCTGCAATGGATCATAGTAGGAGTGGTTTAAAGTAGCATGATTTGTGCATCTTACTTCATAATTCTGATTGTTACATTTTAAGAGACTGAAAAATATTAAAAGGAAGAAAGAAAGAGGCTTGGAAAACTGTGACTTATAAAGAAAAGTATTAAAGAAACAAGAGTTCTTTATTGTTGAGAGGATCAAGGAATTAGATATGAAATGACAAATATGACTGATTAAACAATTGGTTGGTATAGATTTTCCTTGGGTTTTTCCCCCGCTGGCTGTGAGGCCATGTTCTGGAAGTGCCTCACAGCCCCCCCCCCGCCGAAAAAAACCCCAAAGAAAATCTATGGATGCCGGCCGTGAAAGCCTTCGACTTCAAATTGGTTGGTACAGTAGTTTTTATGAATGGCATGAGACAACAGGAAGAGAGAAGATGATTTTTGATGAGAAATTAAGAACATTTCTTAACTTTAACCTCAGCAAAAGGGAAATGTGTGAATCTCAGAAGGGCTTGTGAGTCACATACTGATCTCAGCGTCCCCTTGTCCATGCACCGTATTGTCCAATAAGGTTTAATGAACCTCTTCCAGTTGCTCTTCTTGTGGCTGTAAATGAGAAGCCCCACTGTATATGCTCAAGAAACAGCCTTTATATATGCCTAAAATGGAGCTCTTTGAATCACTGTGCTTGGAATCATTCCATTTAGCTGGCTGTCTCCAAAGAAATAGTACCATCTGTGGGGCTTTAAAAGAACAGAGGGATATGATTCTGGTGAGGCATGATTTGGAAAAGCAGCTTCTCTCTCTATGCCAAAACTATACTGGATGGACTTGTAGTTATGTCAGGCTTATGTATCACAGAACAGTTCATATGGATCACGTCTCATTCTTGAATTTCAAAATTCAGAAATTCTTCTCTAGATAAGGGCTACTGAATCTATGTATCCTTTATATAAAGTATTAAGAAATATTAATGCAGGCTGAAAAAGAGAATGCTGTAAATATTTTGAGTGATGTGCTCTTCTGCACGGGTCAAATTTATCATTTCAGAGCAATGAGTTTAGTTCCTTGGTAGCTCATCTGTAGCTGCTCAAAAATATTGTCACTTCTCAAAATCCACATTGAAGGAAGGGAGATAACGACTGGATAGGTCTCCTGACACTGACCCCAACCTAGTTTGCTCTATGGTAAAAGCAGAAGCCAAACTGCGGAGTGTGCATTGCATGAATGCATTCTTTTGTCTTTCCTGCACCCACTGCCAGTCAATTCCACTGGAAGATCACAAATAATTTTGATCCAGTTTTGCTTCCCATGAATGGGACTGCTGTTTCTCACCACAGAGCTTCTGGTCCAGTGGAGCATCTTCATTGTTGGAATGTATGAGCAAGTGATTTTTCAGCAATTCTCCCTCAATCTGTATCCCTCCTCTGCCCCCTGAAAATCTGTTTGGGAGAGTTGGAGGACCCTGTGGAAGAGTGTGGGGTGGTGGTGTTACAGGCTACAGAGGGAAGGGGAAATCAGCAAACTTCCCTGTGGGCAGGAAGATCCTAAGTGGAATCCCTTTAGAACAGGGTTAGGCAAAGTGTGACCCATAATCTGAAAGTGTCTCCCAGGAGTATTTTTGTGGCTCCACCTGGGGTCAGAGAATTGGGGGAAAAAATCAAAATGCCACCATGTATTAGCTTTTTTTTTTTTTTTTAAGAAACTGACTTGTGGGTCACTTCATGTTGTAAACTGCTTGAGGCCAGGGAGCCATATTAGAGATCTTGGAGGGTTGCACACACACCCCTGTATCTGCTCATTTTAAAAAAAAAGAAAAAAGAAAGAAAAAAAGGGGAGATAATATTTTTGCTCCAAATGCCCTCTGGGCAATGTGGGGGGAGACTTCTCCTGAGCCTAAAATGACTAACCCCCCCCATGTCAAAATGCCCACACATTGCCCAGAGGGCATTGAGATCAAAAATATTATCTCCCCTTTTTTCTTTTCTTTTTCTTTCTTTTTTTAATGAACAGATGCATGGGTGTGTGTGCAATCCTCTAGGGGGCTAATATGGCTATTATGGCTCCTAGGGAGCAAATATGGCTCCTTGGCCTCCAGCAGTTTCCCATCTCTAATTTTGGAGATGATTCCAGTAGCAGAAATGAAGTCTGGATAAAACCCAGTGATTAGAGATATAATATTTTATTACCACTCTCTGCATTCCATTCATAACTTAACCAGTCTCTAGTTCAAGAGAGTCATTCTGTGAAAACTGACCTTTAATGTCACTGGGAAATGTGCCAAAGGAAGTTGGCAGTTAGTAGAAAAGCACAAATATCATTTGTTACCTCCTCTAATATATTCAGTGTTACCTCTTCCTGTTTGTTCTGCTAATTCCTGGAGACTGATAATGCATGGCTCATCCCAAATTCCAGTCCAACTACTGTACATGTTTCTGTGTTATAACTCTGTGTTATGTTCAACACCCTGGTTTATATCTCTGTGGCAAAGTAAGTTGGGTAGAGTGGAGCTTTGGCTTTTCTTTGAAAGTTTCCCCCCATCTTTTCTGTGGTAGTTTAATATCCCACTGATAGTTTGTGGTAAGACATGCAGAACTGAGGTGCCACACATTTACAATGTGTCAGATTGGATACAGAGTCAGTCATACTTAGAGAAGATCCACTGAAATAAATGGGAAGTTGGCCATAGTTGGGATGCAGTCAATGAATTGTTTTAAACAACCCCATGTAGCATTTTCACACATTAATACTCCATTTGCTTTGCTCTGTCTTCCAGCAACCCAGTGTAAGCATGGTGCAGTTTATGATACCTGTGGTCCTGGATGTGTGAAGACCTGCGACAACTGGAATGAAATTGGTCCCTGTAACAAGCCATGTGTTGCAGGATGCCACTGTCCTGCAAATTTAGTCTACCACAAAGGAAAATGCATCAAGCCCATTCTGTGTCCACAGCGGTGACATTAGGTTTAGCACCAAAGACTTTAAAACTGGTATCTTTGGTAACTTTTGAAGCTCACAGCCAATGAAGGACTGCAGTCTTAGCAGATTTTGCAAAGTGCTTCGCAAAGAGTGGGTGGGGTGGGGTGGAGAGAAAGTGTGCCCATATATTTATATGTGTATATGGAAAAAAGTATCAGTGCAAGCAAGGTATGTGTGTACTCATACAAAAAGGGCTTGTGTCTTTATTTCTGATTTTGGAAAAAGTTATGTTTTTGGATTACAGCTCCAGGAATCCTCAGCCAGGTGGCCCTGCTGATTGACGAATTCTGGGAGTTATAATCCAAAGAGTACCTTTCCCCCCAAAGTGTGGCTTATTTGAGTAGTTTGACAAGATGTGCAGGTCTGCAGAGAGTTCAGATGAAAAGAATTCAATTGCTATATCTCTGCCATCACAAAAGGAAGGAAATGGCAACAGCATTGGCCCACTATCCATCAGCCTAGCAGTGCATGGATACCTCACATGATGAAACCGTAAACCCTCAACCTATGAGCCATAGTACCACACATCCTCCATTGCAGCTAGAGGCCATCCTTCATTTTTCTGAACTGGGTTAAGAATGCCCATTTCTCACCACACGCCATGTCCTCAGAGATCAAGGTTTAACAATATGTATATATCCACATAAGCATTCATGTAGACATGCATATGAACATAGACATCATTTATATAAACCATAGAATGGCAAATTATCGTATGTATATTTTTTGCTATAAAGTTTATATATGAGTATTTAACCTGTAAGCCATGTGAGTCATTTGCAGAAATAAATCAGGTGTTTAATGGCATAAAAGCACCCACAGGATGATTCTGCCAATCCATGTTTCTGGTTTCTATGGCAATATTCCCAGGGCTACATAATTTCCAGTATGAAACACACACAAGTTGTTTTGTCTGCATTTTAGATTGGTCTTCCTTAGAGTAGTCTTGGATGGGTGTGAAGAGCAACTTAATAATGCAAAGAAAGCTGGGCACTGCATTCTATACTTTGTTCTGTTTGTCAAAAGTCCTCTAAATATTGCCCTAGCTGCCTGCCTAGGCACTGCTGTTACACATGGATGGAATAATGTTTAAATCAGGGTGGGGTTTGGAATGGTGGAGCCAGAGTCTCAGAGATCACATTGGACCTCCCACTGGATCTTGGAGGGCCACAATCCCTTGCCATGCCCCCCACTTTTACCTTTGGGAGTTTGTTGTTGTAAAATCTCACTGTGTATCCTAAACCTTTTAGGGACCTCTAGGGTCTTTAGGCCGAACAGAGGATTTTTAACAACAGTGAAGTAAACAGGGTATTTCAAAAGATACCAGTTAGGTCTAAAACAGCTAAGGATGGAGACATGGCAAAATTACCCCCTCACCTGAGGTACAGGGGACATTTTTAGCAGAAAAAGAGTGACATGGGACTGTGTGTGACCTCAAAAATAGCCATGGGAACCGCATGCAGCCCACAGTTTGCACACTCCTCATAAATTCATAAATTTGAGATTAAAGCAATATTTGGGTCCTAAAGTCCTTTGAAGACAATGGGGTTTAGCTTGCTGAACTTTAAAAGCTAGTTCAAAACATGGTTACATGGCCTGGGATTAAATGCTTGGACATGTGAATGCTTCAGAACTCTGTGTTCCCCACCCACTGTGGTTTGGTGTTATATTTGAATTGGCTCATTTTGGATTGTGGCCTTCATGCTGGGATGAAACAAAGATTCCATGCCTTTGTTTTCAAATGGCTTGATAAGATGGGATAAGATGTATGTGCAACTGAGCACATACATGCTTCTTATCCTCAGAAGCACTGAGAATCTTTTAGATGATCTCCAAAAGCCAAAATTGTCTATAGTGATGGCTCACACCCATTTTCATATTGCCAAATGGACAAAAGGAGGAAACATCAATGAAGATACTGCAATTTACAGTAAATTACATCTGGAATGGACATTACTTCTGGAATGCAGGACCATTTTGTTGCCTAGTATGTTGATAGTGTGGGAGAAAGAAAAATCCTATTTAAGCTACCTTCTTTACAACATTTCAGACTAGTCACTAAACAACAGCTAAGAAATGTGACCCGAAAGGGGCATGTACTAAATAGAGCAAAAAGTCAAAGACTATTCCTATGAACTCAGCTGTTTTCTCAGTCAGGCGTCATGTATTTCTGTAATTTCCTATTAGTTGAAATGGGAAAATGATATGTGAGCTCAATATTCACTTCCCATTCTCTCTCTCTCTCTCTTCGTCAGAAGGCCTTTGTGCTTTAAAGGTTGAATTATAAAAGGGAATAAAACCCTGTTTATTTAAATATTTAAAAACATCTACCCGTATGTTATGTTTGATACCCATTGAAAATAAATATTAAAAATTAAGAAAAAATGCATCTTTGTTAAATACATCATGTTAATATTATTTTTTAATTAAATGTGAAGAGTAAAACTTCAATTGTAACACTTAAATTTCCAGCATCTTTAACCTCACAATTTTTGAAAAAAACTTTTTTGTTTTTCTAATGATTGCAAGTTTAACTTCTAATTCTGTAATTGTGATGACAACTGAGCAACGGCCAATGGAGGCAAGATAGAAATCCTTTCACAAGTTAGATTGGGTCAGTTTAGCCACCAGTAGGCCACCCCAGTTGAGGAAAATCAGATAAATATAGTGTTGAATAATGAGTTCGAACAAGGGTGCTGCTGGCTGAGACTTCCTGGAGCTTTGTATCTTTGAAGTTACTCTATAGATACACATGCATGCATGCCAGTCCCTTACATGGATATTGATTTGGAATTAAATTGAATAGAAACTGGTGACAAAGCATGATAAAAATAATCATAAAAACCAAAGGAGATAGTCAGGAGTTGTCTAGATGGTGAAAAAACTCCTCATAGAGTGTGAGAGGAGTACCTTTAGTTTAGGATTAATGACCTCACTTGCCAGCTTTCTTTAAGCAAGTTAAATTGGCCTTGCTCATTCCTCCTCCTCTGGTAGGTCAGCCCTAGACTAAAAGTTCCTTTTTTGACCTACATCATGACCAATGGCTGCGCTGGCTGTGATATCAGGGAGTTACAGGCCAAAAAAGCAACTTTTCCAAATTCTACAGAAACACACAGCCCAGATCAAAGAGTGCCCCAGGCATCTCCAATGCCCCCTGTCCAGTAGCCTAAATTTTTGGTTCCATACGTTAAAGTGGATTTGTAATCCATTACACAATTTTGATACATAATTTGCATGCATCATTTATCTGTGTCATATAAAACAATAAAACTGCAAGTGTGGATCTGTTCACCGTCACTTAGCCTTTTTGTTCAGTGGTTATGGATGTTGCAAGTTTCGCCATGAATAATGTTTTTCCAAAGGAAAGTGTGACACTGGTCACAGAGATCATTGTTGCTTCATATATCATGCATAGCCAATCATATGAGGAAAGGGTAATAATTTACTGAGAATACAGGGGAAAGAACATGTTATAAATTTCAGGCAAGGCATGACCTTAAGGGTGGTTTTTAATTTTTTCTCCCAAATATGACATTCCATTTAAATAAACTGCATCATGTTAATAGAATCCAAACCCATATGATTTACTTTGATGTGGCAAGGTAGAGGTACACTTTTAAAATGCTGTTTCCCTTAATGGAAAGAAAATTCATCAAAACAAGTTTCCCTTTAAGCGCTGTTCATAGTTACTTCTAAGCTGTGTTCTTCAATTGTAAGCAAGCCATGTCAAATTCTTGTTTTTAGTACCATGGTGAAAATTTACTTCCCCGTCTCATCCATTTACTTAAAAACATGGATTTTAAAAAAATGTTATTTGTTCAAGCAGTGAGGCACAACCTAAAGATGGATAGAGCATGCTTGTTGTAAGCTTCTTTTATCCCAGGCATATTTTAGTGCTGACATGCCTTTCTATGCTTAGGGCTTGCTTTGCAGATCTCTTCTGTCAACTATAACCACTTTATATTTAAAGTATCTTGTTTTGCAGATTTGAATTTTATACAAAGCAATTGTTTCAACATTTTTTTAAAGTCAACGTATACACTGCCATTTTTCTTCAAAAATGTTGTGACTGGCCTTTGTCTTCAGTTCTTTCTAATTCAAATATTTGTTTCTTGAGAAATCTAAGCTTTGGAAACTCACACCTTTCAATGATACAAAGTGAGGGCCAGTTGCCTGTGTTCATATTGTGAATCTCAGTCAGATACATATGCATGTCATCTGGCATATCTGGTGATCATTACCAATTCCATTAAATTACACTCTGAGACCTTTTATTGCTGTATTCTTCATCTTCACTAATAATGACAGATTTCCCTTTTGAACCTTACAAGTCCATATTCAGTGAAAGTCAGTTATAATAAACAAATAGAGCACATATTTGTTGCTGCATAGTGAGCATGACAAGTACCAAACAGTAGTATTCATCTTTTGGTTTTAGAAACCCAGCAGATGGTTATCTCTTCTTCCAAATGAAATGTACAAAAGAAAAGAGGAATGGTTTGTACTCCAGTAAATGATTGCATACTAATTTCCATTTCCAAACTGTATACAAAGGTACAAGTTCAAGGCCTTGTTTTTATGTCCTTCTTTCATTTTTCAGTTTTATCTTTCAATGTTCAGATGAATAAATGGAACACTTTTTTAAAAAAAAAGTATGAATGGCAAATGCCTTTAATTTTCAAAGCCAGCCAGTCCTTTTACAGTAAGCTGTGCTTGAGACATGCAGCTGTTTTTCAGAGTTGGGGAACATGTAGCCCTCCAAATGCTGATGGACTGCAAATCCCACTTTCCTTCCCCATAGACCTTATGAGCTAAAGCTGATGGGAGTTTCAGTCCAACAACATCCCCCAAAACTAATTTATATGCTGTGATACCATGTTGTTTAGAAATTAAAAAGTCATTCACATTAGTCTGATTGGTGGTCTTTTACGTCTTCAGCTTCAGATAGATTATTTTCAGCTTTACTATGCTGAAGCAAGGTGGTCCTTTTAGGTGTTACCAATGACCTGGAAAGTTCCATGTAATTGAACAGAAATATAACTGAGAAAGAATTTTTGATATACTGTAGAATATAAATCTTCTCTACAGCTGTCTTAAAAAAAAAACAAAAAAAACTACACATACATAATCCAGAATCTTGTTCCTTTCAGGTGAAGTGGGATAACTTCTGTTCATTTTCTTTAGATGTTTGTTGGACTTAAGGTGCTTATTGGCAATTGTGTGTGACATATTGGGAGTGAAAATCTTTTTAAAAGTAAAGCCAGGGAAGAAACAAGCATTTAAAGATTTCTGCTTTTGACTATAGACCATTTCATTCATTTGTCTTTAAAAAAAAATAGAGGGGGTCCCACTCTTTAATTGTTAACAGACAAGTGGGAAGCATTTGGTAGAATGTACTGATAATTTGTTAGTACAAAGTTGGATACAGACTCAATAAGTTTTTCTTTAATGCCATTGAACCAATGGAGTATGTTAGGCACTCATGATTACAATGGTGTTAAAGCAGAGTGGGGATTATGTGGCCCTCCACATTATTTGACTGCTGGGGGTTACAATTCAACAACATTTGGAACGCTGTCCAGTTTCTGTCCCAGCATTGAAGGATGACTACATTAGTCTGGATCCAACCCATACATATCCTACACCTGTCAGTTGTAAAGTCAGTGTGTGGATTTTTAAAACAAAAATAGGCAACGGTATAAATTAATTAATCAGCAACTATTTTGAGTTGCCATGTAACTGCATTTCCATAGATCTCTTTATAAACGCTGTAGTGTTAAATCCCCCTCTCTCTCTCTCAAAAAAAAAGCTCATTGGACTTTTTCCGGCAAATACTACAGTTTGTGATGTTAGAAATATGCCATCTGGTTTAGACCTCAGTGCTCAGATCTCTTTGTGATTAGCAGAACTGTTGAGTAAGGAATCTGGAAGCTGTGTGGCTTTAAATATTGCATTTCCAACCTTTTGATAATTATATAGAATTTGAGATAGTATGGCTTCAGATCTTGTGTTCTTGCAGTTTTGATATTGATCAGAAAACTACAGAGATGTTTGGGAATTGTGTGGCTTTTAACCTTGCATTTCTCATCTTCTTGATAGTTATCTGACAACAGAAAAGAAATGGCGGGGGGGCTGTGTGACTTGAAGTCTTGTGTTTTCAGGCTTTTTTCATAAGAAAGCTGGCATTAATTTTTTTTGAATCTGGACTTCATATAATCTCATCACTGAAGAGTCCATCCATTGCAGTAAACAAATAATGATTTTTTTTTTAAAAAAATGTAGAGGTGGTAAATGTCTTCTATTCAGAAGGCAGAAAAATGTCTTCTCTTCAGTATTTTAATCTTGGTTTCAAATACAGAGGTTTGGCCAAGAAAGCCTTAGCTTTCACTCATTAGAAGTAAATAATATTTCATTCAAGGTATCTGAAACTTCAGCCGTTTTGCAATCTTTAAACCTGCATGCTGGATGAATTTTGGTGTGATGTTTTATTCATTGTTGGTTTAAGGAATGATTGGCTTAATTTACATTTGTTTTCAGCCCCATTCCAGTTCAAATCCAGTTTGGGTACAGTCCCTTTGCTTTGCAAATATGTATCCTTTAGCAATTTTAAAATATGGCCACTCTTAATATAGGTCCCATCTAGTAGTACAGTTACTCTTACTGTTCATGTTCAAAATAATAGGTGGACAGCTTTGGGGGAAAAATTATGTTTTTATCTATGTGCAAGTGTCTTTGGCTTTGAAGATTGTCTTTCAATGAAGATGTGTGTAAATTTGGTCCATGTAGTCATAAAGGCTTGCTTTTAATTGTCTTCATTATTCTGTTTCTTCCATTTATGAACTGTTTGGCTCATTACCATGGATATGGATTCAACGCATCTGTAAATACCCATGTCCAAGCTGTTCTTTACACGATAAAGTAGACAGCATGATAGATTTCTTCTCCTCTGCAAATAATCTGACATTACAGTGCTGATGCTGATGAGTAAATGTTTGATCTTCACGGATGACATTTAGCTTGGCAATGGTGGTGAAGAGATTATTATTCCAGGAAGCAGACTGACATGTGAGACACATACTGATGGATCCAGTGAACTGATGATACTGAAGGAGAATGGGTGCAAGTGCAGACATGGTGTTATCTCTTTGACTGGAAAGGGTCCCAGTTTGACCCACCCTTTCCCAGATATGGTACTTTTAACGGGAATGTTGCAGGGCAAAAGCACACTTCTTATAGGTGGCATAAAGCAGGAGAATGGCACGCAGCATTTGGCGGCACATGGCCATCGCCATGCGCACTTGTGGTTCCCGGAGCCCATGGGGCCTGCGCTGTTGGGGGCTTATGACTTGACAAAAGGCCGAGCGCTCTGAAACCCTCAGTGAGCCAGTCCAGTGGGGAGGCTGTGCCGTCACCAGGTGCCCAAAGACAGAGTCGAGCCCTGTAAGCCTCACAGCCTGGGGCTTGTGTACAGCCACTCGGCACCCCTTGGTATCACCTGCTACTCCAAGCGCTGGAAGTTGCCTGGCTCCAGACTTCACACTGGGCTCCATCACCAGGTTGAGCCCCTGGAAACAAAGCTGCTCCTCTAGGTCAGTAGTCGTGGCTGGGCTGTGCCCACCTCGGAAAGGGTGTTTAGTGCTGGTGGGCCTGGGCACAGCACCCCGCAGCCATTGCAGGGACTCATCCAGTGGGGACCAGGGTGCCCAAAGCTGGTACCCGCTGGCCATAGTCAGCACTGGCCCAACACTTCCACCCTGATCTCCCCAGGCTCCTGTTACATCTTTGCTTTGCCTGGCGTCCTCGGCAACCCATTATGATCATGAGTTCACTTTGGAACACACAGTCAGCATTCCAAAAGCTCCTCCTCCTATCACAGAATAGTTTATCAGGAAAGAACAGGATGGGGTTGTATGCAGATATGGCTTCCTATGAATGAAAGGGCACCTTTCATTTGTGGAAGACTTTCTATGTAATATTTATGTATTTATTTATTTAGCTATTTATACCCCACTCTTCAGCCACAAAGGCTCTCAGAGCGGCTTACAAATAGTTAGCACTTTACATATCTACACTGCATTAAGCAGTTTTCAATGTGTTTTGTCTAATTGCCCCCACAAGCCGGGTGCTCATGTTACCGACCTACGGAAGGATGGAAGGCTGAGTGAACCTTGGAGCCCTTGGGACTGAACTTGCAACATTGTGGCGGCAGTACTGACATTTACCACTGTGCCACCAGGGCTCCCTAATAGAGGGATTCCATTGGTACAATAGGGCAGGAAGCCATATTGGATGACTTCCTCCTCCCTTCCTGAATGCACACAATCGCATCAGATTCCAGAAGCAATGCCTGAGCTGGGGCCCTTTCATACTACATATTTATAGCACTATGATTTTACTCTGATTCTAATAATTCTAATGATTCTATAATTGTACATTTTTTTTGTTACTAGTATCCCACTTTTCTATTTGTAATAACCTAAGTGATTTACAATAAAAAGGTGTCTAACAGTGCAAAACAAGCAATAATGCATCTGTTAAATATAATTGATATCAAAAATTAGCCATGCCAAAATACCTCATGCTTGAATAAATTATGTTGCCACTGTTGACCCTGATCTCAAGTATGGACAGAGCAGTAGCCAAGGCTTTTGAGGCTAAGCTTAAAGCCCAGGCAGGTTCATCCTAGAGAAAGCCCACTAGTCTTAAGGCTTTAATAGCTAAGGCCAGCTAGCATCCTTGATCTTTTCACGCTATACAGTTACAACATTACGATTCCACTTTAACTGCCATTGTTCCATCCTATGGGATCTTGGGTTTTGAAGTTGGGGAAGGAGTATTTAGTATTCTCAGCCAGGGTGTTCTAGTGCCTCACCAAGCTACATGCCTCACAGCCCCAGGTTAGTAGTTGGGGGGAGACTACCTGCAAATACCAGGAAAGAATTCTGTCTGAACCCAAGGAGAGCTACTGTTGGTCTGCCTTGACAGCAGTGAGCTAAATGGGCCAATGGTCTGACTTGGTATAAAATGGCTCCCTCTGTTTCCATTTCAGTCTGTTCCAGAGGGCTGGAGGAGCCACCAAAACTATGTGGGAGGTCATACTGTACTGTGCCTGCCAGGGGAAAGGGAAATAGGTGGGAATCACCTTCCACTTCTTTATTGCTGGTGGAATCCTAGGAACTATACGGTGCCCAATTTTGCAAGTTCATCCCCAGTATGCTATAATGAGAACTGCTCTCCCCCCGCCCACCAAACACACACACACAGAGTGACTATGCAATGAAAAATAAATAGTATGTGTATATGTATTGTTCAAGGAAAATGCAAAAACAGATAACACATTTCAGGATAATGAAAAGCAAGAATAGGCAGGAAATTCTTCAAGCAACTTGAATAAAACTCTGCTATTTGCTTCTGGCATTAAAGGGATAAAGGCAATGGAACAGCCAGCATGGTGTAATGATTTGAGCATTGGACTTTGACTCTGGAAACCAGGGTTTGAATCCTTGCTCAGCGATGGAAACCCACAGGGTGACCTTGGGCAAGTCACACTCTCTCAGCCTCAAAGGAAGGTAAAGGCAAAGCCCCTTTGAACAAATCTTGCCAAGAAAACCCCAGGATATGTTCACCTTAGGGTTGCCTTAAGTCTAAAATGACTTGAAGGCACAAAGCAACAACACAATTTAGTTCAATACCACCTGGTGCTTAAACTATATATTAAATAACAAGACTGTGTTTTAACCTTTCAGACAAATTGCTAATTGTGAATGCTTGAGTGGTGACCTTGAACATGTCTGAACCTGCGTGACAAACATCAACACTCTTGACTGTTCCATTACTTGTCAGTCATTGTTTAAAGCAGCTATGTTGTCTGTTGTGTGCCAGAAAAATGCAAGTTTAAAAGTTGAGCAATGTGACTTTCTACAGCAACTTGAGGGGGACCAAACCTTTTTCAAAAAATCATCACTTGTGATGAAACCTGAATCTTCCAGTATGATCCTGAGATAAAGCGACAATCAATGCACTAAAAAACACCATCATCACCAAGAATAATAAAAAAAAAGCATGTCAAAGCAAGTCCACATTCACAGCCATGTTCATTGTTATTGTTGTTTTTTACATCAAGGGTGTAATTTTAGTAGAATGGTTTCCAGAATGCAGAACAGTGAACCAGCATTATTACAAGAAAGTTTTGACAAAGCTGAGAGAAAGAGTCAGGAAAAAAGGCCAGAACTGTGGGGAAATGGTTTCATTCTTCATCAAGACAACGCACATGCTCACACAGCACTTTCTGTGAAGCAGTTTTTGGCCAATAAACACATTACTACACTTGAACATCCTCCATAGTCACCAGATTTGGTACCATGTGATGTTTTTCTTTTCCCTAAAGTGAAATTGGTGCTTAAAGGAACATGGTTTGAGTCAATTGATGCAGTAAAGAAAAAAAACAGCAGATGTGTTGAAATAGTTGACAGAAACTGATCATCTCCATGCCTCCAACCAGTGGAAAACAAGACTGCATCAGTGTGTGTGAGCAGGGAGTATATTGAAGGGGACAAGCATTAGAATTGTAATACATATAAATAATGATGAGTTATTGCATCAGTCTCGTTATTTTGTGTGTGTGTGTGTGCATTAAAAAAAACTGCCCACACACTTGCAGTACATGCATCTCAACTTCAAAGTGTATTTTTTCCTAGAACATATATCACCTTAAACACAGTGGGCAGCAATGAAAAAGATGCTTACCTGTGCAGAAAGCACATGAGAGTTCTAGTCTCTGACTTCTGCTGATTCCCTTACCCCACCACAGCTTCTTCCACCCCATCCCACCTCATTCTGGTCCATTCCCTGTCCCACCAGGGTAGATTTTCAGTGGAAAGATCAAGGCAATAAAGGCTCATTAAATGGCACAAGAGATTTTGCTACATGAAGTGAAGGAGAAGATAATGCCTTCATTCCTAAGTCCATATATGGTACATAAGCTGAGTGGACTGGTAATTCAGTCCGACAGTGATGATGAGGTAGCATCTTCCATCACAACCAAGGCAACAGGCTAGTTTAGGAGGCACAGGAAGATTGCTTAATACACACAGCTCTGTCTTCTAGCACATGAAACAGCAAGGTAATTTACAAGGAAAAGCCAGGAGGTCCCTACTATTGTGCCCTCCCCTAAAACATCTTCATCTGAAGTAGCTGTTTCACTACTTAATAGCAGAAGCATCTTAGGGAACCCTGCTTATGCTTTCTTGGATCCCAACTTGCACTGTTCAATTGCTATCAGTTCACCCAACAGCATCAGTTGTTATGTCAGTTGTTACAAACAACACAAATTGGCACCTAAGGATATGTGAAATGACCCATCATTATGTGTTCTGTTTAATCTGCAGCAAACTCTATTAAGTAAAGATAGACATTAAATGATTCATTTCCATTTAAACAATACTTTAAACAATAAACATTTAAACAATACGGGGGAAATAATATGCAATGCCTGGTAAGTATCTTGTTTGTTATGTTAAAAAAAAATTGTTACATTATGCCACTATACCATATTGTCAATAATGTAATAATTTTTTTATTTGGACTACTGGCTCTTTAAAGATTTGCAGTGCCAGTCTCATGGGGCTCAACTAGATGGGATGAAATATTGTGCTGGGACATGCAATACCTACAATTTGCAGCAGCTCCCTTTTGTCTGCACGATTTCTGGGGGAAATGTTCTCTGTAAAGCAATGCATGTTGACATGCACATGGACCCTCCTCCCGTGAATCAAGATGATGGCCATGAGTACAGGGCACTAATATTCCCCAAATGATAACCTCTCTGTACATCTCTAACTTTAAACAGGTTGAAGGGAGACCTTCCGTGTGTAAAAAAAAAAAAGGGGGGGGGGGTTCCACCCCAGCACAGCAAAAAAACAACAAGAAAACACAGTCACTCCTTTTGAATGCCAAAATAATATTATAATAATAATAAAATTTATTTATACCCCGCCCCTCTGTTAAAACAATCACATTCCCAGGCTCTGCAAGAGGAAAGCCTGCCCCTGTTTGCATGATGGACCAATCAGCTTGCAGCTTCCGCCTTTGCCCAGAATGTGCAGCACTGCAAATCAGTCGTTCACACGACCAGCAATGCTCATCTCCCCGCAGTTTATCAAAAACTTCACAGAAAACCACAAAGTCTCTTGGTGTGCAGTGTTTGGTGTTTTTTGCCCCCATCCTTCCCCAGGGCTGGTTTAAGGGCCCTACAGCACCTGCAGCCGCAGGGAGCCTCATCATTGGGGGGGGGTGTCGTAACTCTCCTTCTGCAAAAACATTAGTAGTAATCTGAATATCCTGTACTGTGAATAGGTTAGGTTGACCTGAGATAAACATATGGGGCCACCAAAATAAAGCACTGCAGGGCCCCCCCAAATTCCTTAAACTGGCCCTGCCCTTCTCAATACTGTAACACAATATGTCCTGTGTGGCTAATTGGGACAACAGGTATTCTCCGCAAATTCTATGAGGGGTATTTTGACTGTCTAGAAAACCTCATGATATTGAGTTCTGTATGGATGAAGTATGGCAAACGGGTCTCCTTCATTTTGGTATAAAGATTAGGAGTCACTGGCTTAATACAAATGTATGTCTACTCACAATTGTTAAAGATGAAATGTATTTATTGAGAGTTTATTAACTTTGCAGTTTTGAAGAGTGCATGACCTATGCCTTTTCCTATTTCATTAAAGCCTTCCAGGAAGAAAAATTAATCCATATCCTTATTTCCACTTAAACATGTCCAAACACAAAAGGGGCAAAAGCTTTCCATTTGATTGCTAGGGGGAAACGTTTACTTTCTTTCTGTTCCAATTTGATGGGGAAAAATTATGTATTTACCAGATTTGTCTGGCATATAATTTTCTCTTATTGGAATACTGACCATAAAAAGACTGGGTTGTATATTTTTTAAAAAATTTAAACCATACTAACTGTTTTCATTGAAGAAAGCAACAATGTGAGTGTTCCCCAAATATCCATAGAAAAGTTTGAATCATAGAATCATAGAGTTGGAAGAGACCACAAGGGCCATCCAGTCCAAC
Source organism: Gambelia wislizenii (assembly GCA_030847615.1). Taxonomy (NCBI): domain Eukaryota; kingdom Metazoa; phylum Chordata; class Lepidosauria; order Squamata; family Crotaphytidae; genus Gambelia; species Gambelia wislizenii. Next base: position 79,629,288 of record JAUMIR010000006.1, on the reverse strand, counting down.
CCCCTGCCATGTTTGCTGGGAAGTCATCCAGCAGAGATAAGAATTTGATACTCAGGCTTTGCTGCAGCCTCACACTAGTGTGTCATGTTCAATTTATGATCAACAATAATCCAAGGTCCTTTCCACATGTAGTACTGCCAAACCAAGTATCCCCCATTTTATACTTGTGCATTTGGTTTTTGTGGCATAGATGTAGAATGTTGGATTTGTCTCTGTTGAATTTCATTTTATTAATTTTAGCCCCATTTTCTAATTTAACAAGGTCCTTTTGAATTCTGTTCTTATCTTCCAATGTGTTAGTTACCCCTCCCAGTTTTGTATCATCTGCAAGTGTGATAAGGATTATCTCTGTCTCATCATCTGAGTCATTAATAAAAATGTCATTGATAAAATATAATAGCAGATTTGTATAGTCTGAAAAAAAGGTTTGTAATCTAAAAATTCCACCTGTTACTGTAAAGTTTAAGACATCTTGCTAACTATGTGTAGGCGAGCAACATGTAGAGATGTACATTCCAATCGCAGCAGGTGAAAATTACCAGATTTGTTCTTGTATTTTCTTAATCACATCTTCTTTCTTCTTTTGAAGTTCTTAATGTATCACTATCCCTGAAGAATGAGGACATCGTTTAAGAGATTATTAGATGTGTCAAAAATGGTGTTACAACAATTCCAGGAGATCACAAAAGGGCTTCCTTATCAGACAACATCGTCCCCATTGTTATGCACTGATTCTGCTCCTGTTCCGTGGGTGCTGTTTTTTATTGACAGGAGAAGCCATCAATAGATCCCCCATTCCGTTTCTGTCCTGGGTTTCTGTGTGTGCAAGAAGGTGCCCCATGTTGCTGGCGAGATCCCAGCGTCAATGGGTGGTCCCTGCCAGAACACTTCTGGGTGAGATCGGGACATCTAGGTAAGTGACACACTTTTTAGGACCCTCCCTGGGTTACTCGTACATTTTAAAGTGTGTTTTTGTACTTGGTGTCACTTTTTCTGTTTTTTTAAACTTTGAATTTCCTGCACATGTGTCTTCTTGCGAGATTGGGGGGGGGATTTCACCCCAGGAAGTGAATGGAGCCATTCACCCCTGGGCTGCCCTGTCGATGGGGGAGAAGGTAAGTGTGGTGGGGAGGGTGATTGTGGCGGGACAGGGGCAGGAGTGAAGATTGTGGGACAGGAACACTTTTTGCATTCCTGTCTGATAAACTCCTTAGGGTCTTAATATGAACCAGAGTGAGATTTACCAGAAAAATTCAGGCACTGTGCAATTGATCTGTAAAGGGGTTGTTACTGTGAAATTGACTCTAAGTGGGAGGGCATCGTTTAGCACATCATTATTGCCCCGTGGAAATAACAAAGGGCTCATTACACTTGCTTTAAAAATGTGGTGTTTTAATTAAAGCAATCCAGCACCTTCTTTTGTCACCCAAGCTTGTGTGCTTGACCTTCAGCAGGCAAACAAAACTTTATGGGTGTGCTTCAATGAGCTCATACAGACAACTCCACTTGGAGTTGTTGTTTTTCTGGTTGTTTTAAATTTCTCTATTTTTCCATAACTGGCAATGGGACCTTCCTGTTCATACGCTTCACAAATGAACTGAGGTCTGACCTTGGTGTATGTTTTGAACTTTAATTCAAAATATGGAATGTGATGATAAATCCTCTGCAGCAATAGGGTAATTTGTACTTAAAGTAGATTTCCATTCAAATTTAATGACCAGACTTCAGTAGAATGGGGGTGGGGCTGAGAATAATTTCAACACTTTTGGTATTTGTATGTGGGCTACTGTATGATGTATAAGGAATCTAAGAGGCATTTGCTTTCTGGAACTAGACTAGTGTTGTAAAAACATTTTCATTAAATGGTCCCGTCTGGCTTGTAAAGACAGGGATCTCATTTCCACCAAGTGGAAAGGAGGTTAGCAGTGGAATTGGGGGAGAGAAGAATTCATGATCCCTACCCAATTTTAAAATTCATCCCCACGTTAGTCAAATTATGTCCCCATAGTTGTCTTCAAGAGAGCTCTCATTACCTGTGATTTTTAAAAATAAATATTTTTATTAAAATTATTCATTCCATATAAAATGTACAAAACGTAATGGCAAAGAAACATCTACTACTGTATCCAAATTTGTCTTTCTTAATTTAAATAAAATTGGTCTCTTTGCTACCACCAAGTGTGTGTATTCCTTTTCATTCATATCGTTGTCTTATTCCAGCAAATACAAAAGAAAATAAAAAATGAATACACAATTAGATTACAGGTATTAACATAGATAACTTCCCAACACCCAGTTATTGAGATTTAAGCATTTTTATTTCCATTCCAACCATGAATATACATAGTACACACAGATTTGTAATCTTTCTGCTTCTGCTCAAATGCAAAAACTAAAGAAAAGAATTCTCAAACTTCTATCCCTTAGAGTAAGTACATACTATTATCACCAATTCATGTCTTTCATTCACTATTTAAGGAAAATTTTGGACCCCCATTTCTTTTCCATACATTTTTTAACATCCTTCAAACACTCATGGTGATTTCTTAATGATCCATATTTTACATAATAAGAAAGTTTATCCATCTCCATTATGTCCAATAGTTTTGTTAACTATTCTTCTCTTAGAGGAGTTTCTTCTGTTTTCCCGTTCTTTGCAAAGAGCAACCGAGCTGACATTACCATATAAATCAAAAGTTTTTCTTTAGATTTCAATTTTTTATCATCTATGATATTTAGAAGAAACAGTTCTAGTTTCAATTGTATATTAATTCCCAATATTTCATTGGTCATTTTATGTATTTGGTTCCAGAATCTTTTAGATTTATTACAGGATCACCATAAGTGAAAGAAGTTACCCTTTGCCTCCTTTCATTTCCAGCATTGGCTGCTGCAGTTCCCATACCTTCTGGCAATTCTGTCAGGAGCAAAGTGCCACTGAAAGAACATTTTGTAGTAGTTCTCTCTGAGATTAGTTGCACTAATTAGTCTCAACCCTTTGGTCCAAGTTTTTTTCCCATTGATCCAATCCAATCGAATAACCTCTTGACCAATTATTCATGTTTTCTTTCACAACTACCTTTTCAGTATCCACTTTTAGCAACAGTTTATAGATTTTTGCTAAGAATTTTTTTTACCATAAATTCTGATTAACTCAAATTCTGATTTTTTTCTAGTCTCAAATCCATATAATTTAATATCCATTTTAATTGTTCATAATTTATTTGTGCAAGAACCAATTACACTTTATACCTTGAACTTGTAATTCTTCTAATGACTTAATTTGAAACTTTTTATTCTCAAATTTCAAGATATCTTCATAAGTAATCCATTCTTCATGTTTCATGCTGTATGATCTGTGAAATGCTTCCTGTGGAGAAGCCCATAATAGTATTTTGGGATATAAAATAGATCTGTACTTCAACCATATTCTGAGGAAGGATTTTCTTACAAAATGATGATTAAATTCCTTATTATTTTTTTAGTCTCTCTTGCCACATGAAAGCATGTAGTTCCAGATTTAAGTCCGCTCCTTCTAAATTAGTTGTTCTTTTATTATCAAGATTAATTCTTTTTTTTTTTCTAAGTCAAGCCACTCGCATAGAAATATAATCTCAAGTCTGGAACCACGATTCCATATCTTTCTCATGCATCTATCATTGCTTTCCATTTTATGCGGGGCTTCTTGTCTCCCAAATGAACTTTGAGATCTCTTCTTCACATTAGCTGTGATTTGAACGTTGGTAAGAAAGGTTGTTCAGTTTGGAAGGAGGGACAGGAGTGACAACGTTCAGAACTGCACAGCTGCAACACGCAGACTGCCAGAGGCTTCTGAGGGCTTGACTACATCTCTCTCTCTCTCTCTCTCTCTCTCTCTCTCTCTCTCTCTCTCTCTCTCTCTCTCTCTCTCTCTCTTTCTGTGTGTGTGTGTGGTAAAAATCCAGATGGGATTCAGACTACTTTGGCCTAGAGCTGCAGCACACAAAATTTGGACTATTCTGGCCCGGATTTCAGTGACACTTCTGCTAAAACCCAAATCTGCATTGGGTTTTTACTAAAGCTGTTTCTCATGCTTGAGGGCTGATTATGCATCAGAAAAGTAAAGCCCCAATGGTAGTCATTGGACTTTTTCAGATTGGCTATATACTCCATGGCAGGTACGGAACAGGGTCGCTGAAAGATTTCCCTTTCAGATGACATTGCCCCCTTCCATGCTGTTCCTGTGCTGCTCCCATTTATTTATTTATTTATACCCTGCTCTTCAGCCACAAGGCTATCAGAGCAGCTTACTAATTGTTTTAAGCAATAGCAATTTACACATCTACACTGCATTAAGCAGTTTCCAATGTGTGTTAGCTAATTGCCCTCACAAGCTGGGTACTCATTTTACTGACCTACGAAACGATCCCATGCTGCTCCTGTAATTTTTTATTCACGATGAAAAGTTGTGAACAGACCACTTGTTCTGTGTCTGTCATGGAATCACAGGTGGTCCGAAAGGTGCCCTGTTCCTCTCCCATTATCCTGGCGCAATGCCAGCCACGGGGGCGGGGGGGGAGGTCCATGCCAGATACTTCTGGCACAGATTGGGATGAGGAAGTAAGTGATACTCTTTCCCTCCCCCTCCTCAGGTTACTTGTTTTTTTTTTAATTTGTTTTGTGGCTTGATTTTTAATTTTGACATTTTGTTTGACTTTTATTTTTAAATTTCCCGCACCACTGTTCTCTCGTGATAATGAGCGGGATTTCATTTCCAGGTCATAAATTATGATGGCTGCATTTACTCCTGGCCAGTGAGGGGAGGTAGAGGACGTTCCCGCCATGGGATCAATGTAAGATTTTCCTTGATTCCATGGCAGGAATGGGAGTGGGGGTAGCGAGGCAGGAATGGGGCATTTGGCATTTTGGCCCCATGTGAAAAAGTCCATCCTCTCTGAAGCCAGATCAGGCAGCTTACTTGCAATGCTGGTGGGCGTTTGCTTTGCCTTCAGAGCAGGTGATTACCTCAGGTGCTTTTCTTTTCTTGGGCAATTGTGTGCTGGAAAATCAAAGCCACAGTATTAGTCACACTCACTGAAGCCAGAATGAGTGGTTAGCCTTGCGATGGCGGGACATTCTAACGTAGTACCCGAGTGTGATGTGAATAGGGCCATACATTGTGTGTCACTATTGCAAAAGGCTGCACATTGTGTGGTGTTATCGGGCCAGATTCAGGGGGGGTTGGGGGGTTTGTGACTAGTGTAGATAAGCCCTGAGCCAGTGAACCAAGCCCTGCTTACACCCTGGGTGCCCACATTAGGATGGCAGCCATAACAGGGCATTGGCATGGGCGCTGTGATGATTTTAGCCTTCTTCCTCCCACACAAAACTGCATCTGAATTCATGATAACAAAGAGATTTGTGGGATCTGTCAATCAGCTGTGAAAAGGCTTCAACTGATCAACTAAAACTAAGATGTTCTGTTCTGAAACTTTTTGTTCAATATAAAGATAGATAGGTGGACACTGTTTAAAGCCAGGCTACTTTAGATAAACTTAGGGGACAGGTGGGTTGGTAGTACTTAATGTTTTTTTCCTGATTTCTACCTGTTTATTAATTAGCAGTGGTGTGGTGTACACAGTACACCTTCAAAATGGCTTTTTCTACTGCTCTCATTGCACTGCCTACTTCTCCATGCCTGTGAATAACACTATCAGTTGATGGAAAGGACAGATCTCACTTTTGCTGGCCCCTTTCCTCTTGGCTGTCTTTCTGTTGTTGGCAGAGAGTGGGGTCAGAAAAGAAGAGACAAAACTAAGGAAGTGAAATGAAATGAAACAACCAGCTAAATAACCAAATAATGTTCTTCCATATAGATATTGTGCTTCCTTCAGCACCACATATAGCTCCCCTGTCAAACTTGCATTTTATTATTCAAAACAAAATTACACACTCATTAACCAAGGCTCTTCCCCCTTTCTTTTCTTTTCGCCTCATACTTTTCTCCTCTTTGGAACTGGCAGCATTCAGGGAGAGCAAGTTTTACGAGGGGGAGGCTGTAGCTCATAAAAGTGATAAGCAAGCACCATTCCAGCCAAAATCGTTGACTAAAAAGAGCAGACATTTCTTTCTGAACATCTGTTTGCAGCTTCAGGGTCTTTTTTTCTTTGTTTTTGCAGAGTGGGAGTATACAGTCAAAAGAAGTGATATCTTAGAGGTTGTTGTCAAAAATTTAAGATATGAGCTTGGGTGCAGAATTCTGATTTTCAACATACAGTAGTGCAATGCCCCACAACCCCATTTCACAAATTAAGGGGGTTGTCTAAATGGTCAAAATAACACTGTCATGGAATTCGCTGGGAATCCTACCTGTCTAAATGGGATCCTGCACCAATCCACACTATTCGGAAGGAGGGGGGGCAAAATGGCAAAAACAACACAAAAAAGCCTGGCTTTTCCTGTAGTTTTTTTAAAAACAGCAAGGAAATGTTCATTCCTGCTTGTTAGGACAAGCAATTTGAGAGGAAGTGCAAAGCTGATTGGCCAGGCAAGTGCAGGGGCGGGGCTTCCTAACAGAGCAAGTGTCCACTTTCACCACATTGGATTTTTGCTTTAGTGAATGATCGCTAAGGCAGTAAAACAGGGTGGGGTGGGTTTTTTTTTTGGTTTGCTTTCCTATTGAATAAAAAAATCACTATATTGCTCCAGTGCATCTTAGATGATATTTTAAAAAAGTTCAGCAGCAGTGAAGAACTAATGCAAGTAAATCACTCAGGCCTACCATCTTGCATGTGGAGCTTATGGGGGCTTATGAGGCCAAAAACACCATTAAGACATGTCACTGCTGCTGCAAAATGCCATTACTATGAGGTACTATGTTTCCCCTCCTCGTGTAGATGGGCCCCTAGAAAAATCCTCCTATGGCCTCTCGGGGCATATTTAAGGGAATGCTTTCTCTTGGATCTCACCACTATCTCATGGTAAGGGCACAGGGCAAGCCTTCTTGGTGGCTGCTCCAAAGATGTGCAATTCCCTTGCATGAGTTTGCATACATTTCTTCTTTTACAATCTCTCTCAGCTGCCTTCCCTTCTTCCAACAGACAAAATGACAGTTTAGAATGTCCAGAAAAGAACACATGCTCTTCAGAGGCATCAAAGATGGAAAAAACAGTGTCATTCTTTTTCACTGGGGAAAACAAACTCCCCTTAGTCAGACAGATGTTATTTTTCAAAGTGTGAGAACTGTACATGACACAGGAAGCATCACCCATGGTACATAGATTTTTCCCATTGCCATCTCTGGTAAACTGTTTACTGGATTTTTAGTACTTCAAAAACTTGCAAAATTTGTGTGGGTATCTGACAGTGGGAATAAAGAAATGTGTGTATGCCTTGGTCCTACCAGCTTCATGTCATCTAGTAATTATCTGTAGTTCTGAATGTGAATTCAGTTCTAGTTATTTAGTGAGATTTATTTTTAATACTACCCCTTGCCAGTGGAGGCACTAGGGGTGTGTGAAGAGGCTGAATTGCCCCAGGTAACACCGTCAGTAGAGGGGTGACACCACCCTTAGTGATGCCACATCCCCCTTGCATTAAATAATGCTTCCAGTAGTTTACAAATACAAACATCGTCCTATGAATTAGCCTATACTGCGGTAAATTGTGGGAAAATCCATGTGTGGTAATTTTCTGAAGTAACTTTCTGTCCAGGTAACTCTCTGGCTGGGGGTGAGGGGAGATTTAGATTGGGAGGGGGATTTCTTTTACCAGCTTCTATGCCGATTATGGGTAATATAACACCTGAACATTTAGGTTTAAATCAGCCCAGTAGAATACATAACTTCAGAGGACCTCTGCCCATAGATTTTCCCTGGTGAATCTTGTATGTAATGTTAGGGTTATTCAGGCAACATTATTGTTAGATTTATCCCTACTGCAAGTGGGACTGTAATAAAATCCTGCAGCTTGGAGTGCTCGTGTTCAACACTCCAGCCAGCTAGACAGCCAGCCAGGCAAGCTCCATTCCATTCCTCCCCTCACCGCTAGTTTTCCATCTCTGCCCAACAGACACTCAATAGTCTGTGGCCACTGAGCATGTGCATTTTGAGGGGACGTTTTGCCTCATTTGTTTTCCTTGAAGATTTGTTTCCACTTTTGTAAATCTTGAAAATCCCATTAGCACGCTGTTACTACCCTAGAGTTGGTTGGCACTCTCTTTGGCTCCATAGCCATCCCACTTAAATTACTGGGTTTGTTCTTAGGTTTGATATAGGACTTTGTCAGACCATCCCCTAAACCTGTTCTTTTGCCAGCATAGTTTGTGATGTTTTTATGCTGGCAAAAGAACTCCCCATACCACACTTAACTTGCTTCCATATGAAATGGCTTCCTCAACAATGAATGAGGAGTGAATGGCGCTCTGTTCGTTTCCTGGAATGAAAACAAAAGTAACAAAGTAAAAGTTACAGAAAGCACATAAACACACTATAAAAGTCCCAAGTAAACTGGGGAGGGTCATAAAAATTGCATCACCTACCTGGATGTCGCGATCTCACCTGGAAGTGTTCTGGCCGGAGTGGCCACTGATCCTGCATTCACATGAGTACAATGGTGCACAGATTCAAATGCCAGCAATGCCGACAAAATAGCACTAGGGGAGATCTATTGACAGCTTGGGCCGTCAATAAAATAGGATGGGTTTTTGACTGGACATGATTGCAAAAGTGTGATGTCTGGTACACTCGCCCTTTCGTGATCATTAGGCGTCCTTATGACGATGTATTTGACTGGTCTGATAAAGTCCATAGCCTAAATCCAATTGCTAGTCCCAACTGGAGTAGCTTTATTGCAAAAATTGGATTTTCATAAGTGTCTGACTTGGCAATTCAGCAATTGATTCATTGAGCTTAGTCTAGCTGGAACTTGCAACTGACTTTAGGCTTTTGTAGGTAAATTCCAAAATGTGCCATTTTTAGAATATAGAATGAATACAGACTCCTGTTGCTAACTCCTGATGGATGGTGGTCAGTAATAGTCCAAAAGCATATGGTGAGATATTTATCTCATGGCATAACTAAAGAGGTCAGAGAAGGTTGGTTATAATTTGACAAGAAAGAATTACATGTCCTGTTCAATGATACACATTAGTTATTTAACCCATGTGCATATATTTTACACCCGGGGGCGGGGGGAGATAGACACAGTCTGCCATTCCTAAATGATCCAGGAATCACATGTAAGATACTTTTGAAACAGGGGCTGCTGACACGCTGCAGAAACAATACAGTTTGACACTGCTTTAATTGCCATGGCTCCATCCGATGGAATTCTGGGATTTGTAGTTTTATGAGATATTTAGCCTTCTGTGCCAGAGAGCTCCGGTGCCACAAAAACTACAAATCCCAGGATTCCATAGGATGGAGCCATGATAGCTAAATCGGTGTCAAACTGCATTATTTCTGCAGTGTGGCCATAGCCTGGGTCAGGCCAGCCATACCATTAGGCAGCATCAAGCAACTGCTTTGATTAAGAAATGTTAGGGCAGCCATGACACCCATGCAGCTGTTCCTCTGAATTCTCTTGGCTATTACCCTCCCTTGGAGGACAGAGCTATGTGTACTACAGCCCCCTGCACTCTGTGAATGTGTCAGCTCCCCTCAAATATGGTGGAGGACTATATATCATTGCTAGTCATGTCAGTAATTGTACATTGAATAGGGACATCATCTTGGACTTTGTCTCAGGCAGCAAAGGTCTCAGGTCTTAGCCAAGCCCTGTTTTGGAGATACTACTATTTTTCTTGAGAAGTTTAAACAGTCAAATCATCAGTGTCTATGAGCCATGGTTTTTTGGATTTTCAGAAGCATCTTACATAAGCACATAATGTCACCTCTCATATTCTAGAGAAAAAAATTCTGGAAGCTACACTCCTCTGTGCTCCCTGTCTACTCCACAGTGCATGAAACTCTCCTCTTCCCACTATGGGTGGATTTTAATGTGATAAATCTGTCACACCCTCATGGAATTGGGGATCAGTTCTGAATACATATATATGTGGATATTAAAAAGCCATCTAAGCAGGGATTTTACCATGACAGCCTGTGCTGAGAAAAATGGCAAAACTCATATGCTTCTTTTCTCTTCTTTCAGAAATAATTGATATAGAAATGGTTCATGCTCTCTGTGTGTTTCTGTTTCTCATTCTCTGTCTATTTAATGTTCCTAAAATCAGTTGTGTGGTAGTGCAGATAAATTGCTTGGAGAAACCTTAGTATATCTTCTAAATCTACCATTCTGCCATCCACAATAGTCCCTTCCAATGTGAATCCACTTATCTAAAGCACACCACTGAACCTCAGGCAAGAAATGATAAAGCTACAGAAATGCTACAGGGGGAAAAAAATCCTCCCAGTGCGATATAGAACATCCTTTACTCTTCTGATGATAATCTTCTGTGATGCCACTTGTTTACCTATGAAGCAAAGAGCTTGAGTAGTTTCCATCAATATGAGGCAAATATATAATTTTGTAGTACAGTTGTCCCTTCATATTTGCTGGGGTTTGGTTCCAGAACCCCCCATGGATACCAAAATCCGTGAATACTCAAGTCCCATTATACGCAATGGCATAGCAAAATGGTGTCCCTTATATAGGATGGCAAATCAAGGTTTGCTTTTTGGATTATTATTTTTTTAAGAATATTTTCAAACCATGAATACTTAAATCCATGGATACCAAATCCATGGATACAGAGGGGCAACTGTATTTGTACTTGCTAAAGAAAGAGTTTTAATTGTTAGCCTGAATCACAGTGCAAAAGTAATTTCAGATACAGTTTCATGTATCGTATAAGTATAGAAATGTTGTTATTAATTAAAAGTGTGTAAGCGGTGGGAAGTGCTTTAGAGCCCCATCTGTGATACCAAAATCTACTGTATAATATCTGGGAGAATTATTTGTTCAAATGGAAGCTTGTCAGAGGAGGGTAACTTCAGGTATCTTTTCACCTATGTATACCAGTACTAACTTTAGAGAGCCCTCAAGTTAAAGTGAAATGAAGTATTTTATTGGAATAACACAAAGTGAATTTACATACACAACACACGTGCCTAAGAACCACACAGAGCTATAGTTGAGTAAATCAGAAAGACTAGATAGAGGGAGAATCATAGAATCATGGAGCTGGAAGAGACCGCAAGGGCCATTCAATCCAACCCCCTCCCATGCAGGAATACACAATTAAAGCATTTCCAACAGATGGCCATCCAGCCTCTGTTTAAAAACCTCCAAAGAAGGAGACTCCACCACACTTCAAGGCAGTGCATTCCACTGCCAAACAGCTCTTACTGTCTGGAAGTTCTTCCTAATGTTTAGGTGGAATCTCTTTTCCTGTAGTCCTAGTCTATGCAGGAGCAGAAAACAAGCTTGCCCCATCCTTAGCATAACATCCCTTCAAATATTTAAACATGGCTATCATGTCACCTCTTAACCTTCTCCTCTCCAGGCTAAACTTACCCAAATCTGTAAGCTGTTCCTCATATGGCATGGCTTCTAGACCTTTTAAAATTTTAATCACCCTCCTTTGGACACGTTCCAGCTTGTCAATATCCTTCTTGAATTGTGGTGCTCAGAACTGGACACAGTATTCCAGGTGAGGTCTGACCAAAGCAGAATAGAGTGGCACTATTATTTCTCTTTCTAGACACTATAGTCCTGTTAATGCAGCCTAGAATCACATTGGCTTTTTTAGGTGCTGCATCACACTGCTGACTCATGTTCAATTTGTGGTCCATTAAGGCTCCTAGATCCCTTTCACATGTACTGCCATCAAGCCAGGTGTCACCCATCCTATATCTGTGCATTTCATTTTTACTGACCAACGACTTTTTCAGATGGGCTTTAAAATCTGTGGCAGCCACGGAACAGTGTCCAGAAAGGTCTAACCTTTCAGACATCATCGTCCCCATCCCATGCTGCCCCCATGCTGCTCCCGTGCTGCTTCTGCATTTTTTTTATTAATGGGGAAACATCATGAATAGACCACCCATTCTGTTTCTGTCATGGAATCACAGGTTGTTTGGAAGGGCCCCATTGTTCTCCTGTTATGCTGGTGTGATGCCAGCTGCGTAGGGAGGTCAGTGCTGAAGACTTCCGGTCCAGTTCAGGACAAGGAGGTAAGTGACACCCTTTCTCCCCCCACCTCCCTGAGTTACTTGTTTTTTTAAAAATATTGTTTTGGGGTTTGTTTTTTCTTTTTGACATTTTGATTGGTTTTTATTTTTAAATTCTCCGTGTGATCATTCTCTTGCAAGAACAGGTGGGATTTGCTTTTCCTGGCCCACTGAGGGAAGGGGAATCAGTTTCTCTCAGGCAAGAAGGTAGGTGTCTGGGGAAAAATTTATTCTGTGGCGGGGGGGAGTGGATTGGGAGGGAGTTTAGGAAGGCAGAAATGGGGTAAAAGTCCCCATCTGAAAATGTCCCAAGTGTTGTATCCTACATTTCTCCTTGCTGAAATTCATTTTGTTACCTTTTGTCCAGCTTTCTAATCTGTTCAGGTCATTTTAGATTCTGACCCTGTTCTCTGGGGTATTTGCTACCCCTCCTAATCTGGTGTCCTCTGCAAACTTGATAAGCATACCCTCTATTCCCTCATCCAAGTCATTAATAAAGATGTTGAATAGCACTGGGCCCAGGATAGAACCTTGTGGCACCCTACTAGTCTCTTCTTTCCAGGATGAAGGGGAGCCATTTGTGAACACCTTTTGGGTTTGACAGTCAACAAATTACAAATCCACATAACAGTCATATTGTTTAGGTCACATGTTACTAACTTTTTTGCAAGAATATCATGGGGGACCTTGTCAAAGGCCTTACTGAAATCAAGATATGCTACATCCACAGCATTCACAGAGAGGGGGAGATTCAACAATATCGGGCAATAGTTACCGTACCACTCTTGGAGAGAAGAGTTTAGTGCATTGGCTGACAATCTATTTCCCTGAAGACAGAGATTTCTGTCTCTCTCTCACACACACGAAATAAATAGTGATGATTGACAAAACAATCTCTGAGTATTCTTTACCTAAGAAAACCCTATAAAATTCATGGGGTCACCATAAGTTCTTGTGTAGTGCAATAAAAATAAAAATCCAAATGTTTTATGAGATGCACCTTCCATTCATTTCTGTACTAAAGTTTTCCTGATCTCCTCTCTTCTCTCCTTTTTTTCTTTGTTTTCATAGAGATAATGCATCTAATAACAAATGCTCTGTTAGCGGAGAATATTGTTTACAGGAGAACATGAGATGTTCACAGGGGCTGCCCCTCATCAATACAACTCAAGGCTTTTGAAGCATTTTTCTTCTGTGGTTTGGATGTCAAAATCTGCCCCCAAAGCAAACTATGCCCATCTGGCTGCCAAACGTCATGTCTACTATAATTTTATAAATGAGAGAGGCCCGTCTCCTCAACATACTGCCACATTTTATACAAATGTTTTCCAGTTGAGTAAAATGGCTTTGGGGTCCATGGTGCTTAATCCATGTACTTGCAAATGAACCTGTTTGGAGTATTTGTAACCAAGAGAGTTTCTAATCTTTTGTATATCAGTGGCACACATAGGTACAATGTTATTAATCAGGTTGCTGATCATCCAAAAGTTGTATATTGGTGAGGGGCAGCCCCTGTGAACATTTCATATTCTCCCATGATCGATACTGTCCACTAACAGACAACTTGTTATCAGATCCTTTATATCTACCAAGATAAAGAAAAAAGGAAGGAGGAGAAGGAAGAGGCAATCAGGAAATGATTAGTACAGGAATGAATGGAAGGGCAAATGACTGCACAGGCAAGGAAAAAAAGGTACATGAAATGCATTAGGAAGCTGGATTAAAGTCTGAGAAAGGTGGCAAGCAAGGGATTTAATGTAGAGAAATCAAATAAAGAAATGAAACGGACTGCTTTGACTGTGACATTTTAGAACAGGTTGAAAAGCAGGTGGGTGAGAAATAATTCTGGTCTCTGTTGAAGAATATATTACAGTAATCAGGACATGAATAAATGCATGTGACAGAGAGAATGGAAGATAATTATTTTTCAGGTTTTTCACAAAAAAACCTTTATTGGCCTTAGCAATAGGGAACATTTCCTTCTACTATAAATTGTACAGATGATGAGAGAATCAACGAGGGGAAAGTTGCTGTCAGTACGAAAACACACATTTAATTCTGTAAGTGGGAGGAGGTGAATGAGAAAAACACCCCCCAGCATTAAAGGCTTACCGCAGCAGTGGGGAAAGTGGGAACCATCAGCTGCACATGATCCCCAACCCTATTTTTGCAGCCCACCTGTCAGGAGAACCCCAAAGCCCTACAAATTCCATTTTAAACAACACCCCCCCCCCCCGCGCAAAGTCACTAACATTGCCAGAAATGATCTAAAACTTTGGCAGTTTACCTTCCTTCTTTCTCTCTAACAGCCATGGTAGAATCGTGTAGTGTGAAAGGGCCCTGTGTTTTTTATTGAATTATTATTCTGTTTGGTATAATGGTTTGAGTGTTGGATTAGGACTCAGGGAGACCAAGATTTGAATCCATGCTCAGTCATGGAGACCTATTGGGTAACCTTTGGCAAGTCATGCTTTCTCAGCCTAAGCAATGCTGTTAGTATACCCAACTACCCCCTCCCCAGAGGAGCCCTTGATTGGGGTGCCTTGGTTTCTCCAGAGCCAAGAGCAGTAGGCCATCCCAGCCTTTGGGTGCGAGGGTGGAGTTGTGGTGCTGAGGCTGGTTGACTGAGTCCCACAGCTGTTGTTCATTGCTCCTGACTCTGGAGCTCTGGGCTCCTCAACTGAAGCTCTCCTCTTTTCCCTAGACTTCCCCACTCTTTGCAGAAGACTCATCATCATCACAGCAGACTCTTGGCCATCCAACTCCCAAGCAACCAAGTGGGGTGGGACAACAGGATCTGCTCCCTTTTCCTAAACATTCCCTCTCCTTGCTTGTAAATATTAATTTTCATTTCCATAGCTCTAACGCCCATAAGGTTTTGCTTCATGGCTCCCAGCTTTGAATGGAGGGGCCCCATGAATAATTTCTCTAAGTTCCTCCCACTAAGACAGGAGCCACTTTTTGGACAGACTTCATGGCAACCAGTTTTCCATATCCAATGAGCCTTCCAGCTTTCGATTTCACCAACCAATGAACCAAAGGAGATTATCAGATGCTCTAAATATGGCATTATCACGATGCCAGGAGATCACTAAAGGGCTTCTTTTTCAGATGACGTAGTTCCCCTCTCGTTATGCTCCTGTTCGGCTGTCGTTACACCAGTGCTGCTTTTTATTGATGGGCTAAGCCATCAATAGATCCCCCATTCTGCTTCTGTCATGGAATCTCCTGTGACTGAAAAGGTGCCCCATTATACTGGCACAATGCCAACATCACTGGGAGGTCCGTGCCAGAACACTTCCAGGTGAGATTGGGACATCCAGGTAAGTGACACACTTTTTTGTACCCTCCCCAAGTTACTTGTAATGTTTTAAGTGTGTTTTGGTGCTTAGTGTCACTTTTACTGCTGTATTTTGCTTTTTATTTTTGAATTTCCCATGCTCTCATCTTCTTGCAAGAGCATCTGGGATTTCAATCCAGGAAGTGAAAGGAGCTCCATTAGGACTCCATTCACTCCTGGGCTGCCCTGCCAAGGCAATGAGCCGCGATTAAGGTAGGTGTAAAACTTTTTATTTTGGGATGTTACAGGGGTGGGAGAGGGGCAGGAGGGGAGATTGCAAGCTGGGAACGCTTTTTTTGTTCCCATCTGAAAATCTCCAAAGACTGCTGATGACCAACAAACACTTCCCTGTGCACCTGGATTATTTCAGATGCTGGGCAGGGAAGAACATCTCCCTCTGAACACCCCTTGACTGTTGTCCTCAAGATACCATTCGGACTGTTATTTAGAAGATACATTCCTGGACTGTTGGATATGGGGGGGACACCTTTCTCCTCACCCACCGCACCAGCCTTGTAGATAGTTTTGCAAATGTATTAGTTTAGCCACTCAAGTTGTATCATGCCATGTATTCCTAATTGCTGATACACTGTTGCCATTTAACATTTATTGGAACTTGTATCATTTTGCTATTCCATTATGTGTGTTTTGCTACTAACATTACCACCACCCTAATTGTTATATTTGCTGCATGCATATACTTCTCTCTTTTTCTTTCTTTTTGCCCACATTTTTGTATATATGCTACTTTTTGACACCATAGCAATTGTTTTGTTGAGCTTTCCTTTTTTTTTTTTGTTACAGCCCTTTTGTTAGAAGTCACCACCATTTTTCTAGATTGATGGAACTATGACAAGCACACCCCTGTTCCTCCTACCCAATGTGTGTTCTTTTGTAACCCCGTGTCCTGGTCATGTAGTATAATGGCAAAAATGAAACCATGTGACTGCGCCACATGGGTTCCATTTTGGGGGGGTTGTTAGTATGTCCTACTATCCCTTCCCCATGATAGTTGGAAATATTGGACACTTTTTGGGGTCAGGTTGGCTGGGGCAACCCAAAAAGGTCAGTTGGAGGTCACAATGACCTAGGATGTGTCTTAGAAATATTATGGCAAGAAAGCCCATATTAGGATTGTGCAGAAGCCCCATGGTAAACACAGTAGTTAAGCAGGTATGTGCTAATCTTTTCTTCCAGTCTTGGGTGCCTCCGCAATGAGTCATTCAATCAAACAAATGTAGTCCTATGGAATTTCTCTCCTATACCACCTCCAGTCCAACCTTGCAAGGTTGTTATAAACCCATCAATTCCTGTCTCCCAGCCATTTACACAATCAATTGAGTTTTGGTTTTCTTTGTCTATCCTGTGGAAAAGCCATCCAGACTTTGTCATAACCACTAACCAGAGTATCCCTTCAGGATATGAAATAGGGTATAAATATTAGTCCCGTTACAATAGAAAGGTGTGCCATGGTGAACAAACCTGGCTGCTCTCTTTCTCACTATGCCCCCGGATCGGAACCTCCTGTGCCACCCTCAGATGCCTGTCTGAGTAGCTTCACTGCACAAAACTCTACTCTTCAAAACTGGTATCTATCACCCTATATTCCTGAATCTCTCCCTCTATCTAATCCTTCTGCCTCACTCTGCTTTAGTCTTGTATGTTTCTTAGGAACATGTGTTGCATGTGTGAGTTCATTTTGTGTTATTTCCAATAAAAATACTTTATTTCACTTTAGAACTGGAGTGCTCTCTACACTTACTATTGGTATACATAAATGACAAGCTCCCAAAGTTACCTGCCTCTCGCAGACTCCCATTTGAGCAAATCCCCAAATAGCAATATAGATTTTGGCATCATGGTTGGGGCACTAAAACACCCTCCACCTCTTAGGGTAACAATGCAAACCTCCTCCAAATAAATCTTGCTAAGAAAACCCTAGGATTGGGTCACCATAAGTTGAAGTTGACTTGAAGGCACATAACAATGATTATTGAGAAGTCTGAACTGTATTATTGTAATAAAACAATATTATTATTCTTTTGTCTCTGTTTTGTGCGTTTTAAATATATATTTGTGTTACATATCTGTAAGCTTTTCTATGTTCCATTCTGAAGGAAGGGGAGAATATCAGGACTATGAATGAATGAATACATGAGGCATGAATCATACCACTTTTTACATTGATTTGATGGCTACATATTAGTTGATTCTTCTTTGTGTGATACAGTTGATGCTCCTTTTATTTATGTAAATGTGAAGTGGCACTTGCATCTTGCTGTCAGAGCTTGGGTAAATTGAGGCAGTTTTGTGAATAATCATGCTGCCGTATCTATGGAGAGATTAGGATCAAATGCGATTTTTCTGCTGGCATTTGAGAGGAAATCTTCAAAATAGGCATTGCCAACTGACTACCTTGGAGATAAACAACCAGAAGCATAAGCTGCTATAGATGAAGCAACCATCAAACACATTGTATAGAAAGTACTGGCAATTTACAACTGAGGGCATAGTGTTCCAAAGCCATTATAAACAGCTTGTCAGTTCTGTAGTGGAAATGGAATTTATCTTCCCAATAATTTCAGATGTTATGGAGGGGGGGGGAAATAAGTCTCTTGCTGATACAGATCTACAGAAAAGCTTGGTAGTATTCAAAGGAAGATCAGGGAGGATCCATGTTATCATAACCTTCTCCCCTCCACTTCCTGGCCATTCACCCCTTTACAGCCTATGCAAAAGCTAGAGGGATGGACAGCACTAGGCAAAATCCTTAATTTACTGTCCTTTCAGGGCCCAATTATGCCTGTGTGAAAGACCATGGTTTATTAGTGGGACCAGTAAAATGATACTTGGCCTGGTCCATAGCCCCAAAAAGACTGTATGTGAACAACACAGTTACATCAATTTGAAACCACTGCTTCATCCTATGAGATCCTGATACTGGTTTGGTAAGATACTTATTGCTTGAGAGCTCTTGTGTACCCCCTGAACTGTTAGTGTCCCTAATGAACCCCACCTCCAAAGACCTCCAAAATTGGCTTATTAATCATTTGGCATATTAATGTGATCTTCCATGGGGATGAGCAGTAAAATATCAGGGACTTGCTATATGGTTCCCAAAAGGCATGTGTTAAGCCATGCATGACCCAAAGGAAGAACTGATGACAAATGCCAAAATATGAGGAAAAATAATGAGGTCAAGAGGACATTGTTTGGGCACACCCAAGTGACAGACAATTGATCCTATTATTGATAGATGGAGTAATCCTTTGTCTGAAAGGTATCGAGCTCTCCTTCCTAATCACCCAGCCATCAAAGAGGCAGCTCAAGCTTTGTAAATCTAGTCACCAGGACATTTAAGGCAGTTGCAACACATTAACATTGTTGGACACCTATCGTTAAGACCAGGAATTTTCCTGGAACTTATTCTGCAATCTTTGGAGACTCCTGGAATCTATTGTTTCAACCCAGGAAACTCCTCACCTCAGGGCACATTTTTAGTATAAATACTGGCCGAAAACCATGCCTCATTGCACACAGAGCTTTGTCTTGGGGACACTAGGTCTCTCTGTGTTAGCCACTCCAGATTCATCCATCCATACTGCCGGTCTGCTTGACGACTCCAGGCTACAAGACAGGTGCCATATATCCCCAGAAACCTCCTTATCTATCCCTCTGGCAATGTCCCTTCTTCCACTTCTAGTGGTCTTGTGTGAATGCTTTATCATATGAATGTGTGTGTGCTTTGTGTTATTAGTTTTAAGTTTTTAATAAATATTAAATTTTCATTTTGCATTTGTATGTGTCTGTTCAGAGTTAGTCAGGGTATACAAAGGGGTAAAGATCCCCTTCTCTGTTGCCCCCTTTTGCATTGCTAATGTCGAGTTGCTGCTAATTTCCTCAACATATTAGAAATTTGATATTTTCTTGGAATTTCCAAGAGCACTTAGGGTAACAGAACTATTGCACTAGAATGCTTTACCAGGGAATCCTTTTACCAAATCCCACAATTCCTTCAGATGGAGTCATGACAGTTAAAGTGGTATCAAAGTACTATAGTTGTGTAATATAGTTTAAAGAAATCTAGCTGCCCTTTTTCTCTGACACATCTGTTAATCTTGTATCCAAAAGAAAAAATTTGATTCAAATAAGGTTTTGATAACATTGGGTTGAAACTTTAATGTTATCTTTAAAAATGAACTCATATATTTATGGTCATCTCAGCAGCTGGTAGTATTTTAATATTAGCTTTCACAATCCATGGTGGTGTTGTCTTCTGAAGCTACTGCCTGAAATCCTAAAATCATTTTTGTTAAAAGTTTATTTTGGTGAACATGATGGCTATGTTGGCAGTCTGATATCTTTATTGTGTTCCACATTTCATAACAATTGATATACAAGCAAAGTAATACTGGTGTTGATTAGGTTTGGAGATACCTGTGAGGTACCTTCTAAAACTAGTTAATTGAAAGTCATGTTCAGTTGCTATTGGATATAGATGAAAACATACTTGTCTGCTAAAGCTCAGGCGAGGAATACAATGCCATGTGAGAACTAGCTGACTGTTGCCTGTCACTCTAAACCACAGGGTAAGCTGTTATCTGGGTGTCAAAGAATATTGGCAAACATTCAGATTTCTGGAGAAGGGACTCCTTTTGTGAAGACAGAGGGAAAATGGTATGATTGAGAAGGGTGATGGGAACTGACATAGGACTTATGGACACATGATAGCTTGTGCTTTTGTAGGGAAATGAAGATGAGCCAGTATGGTGTAGTGGTGATTTGAATATTGGACTAAGGACTTTATCATATGAAGCTGCAATTGCGGAATAACACCAGGATAGTGTAATTGGTCATATGTTATTCCACAACCTTGTGACTATCCTGTAGCTGGTCTGGCTACTAACCATTATTGTAGCACACCTCTTCATTGATGGGGAAACCTGTCAATGGCTCTCAATACAACTACTAGAGTGGGCCCTTAGTATCTGCTGGGGTTTGGTTCCAGGACCCCATGTGGATACCAAAATCTGTGGATGCTCAAGTCCCATTATATGCAGTGATGTAATAAAATGGTGTCTGTCATATCAAGTGGCAAAATCAAGGCTTGCTTTTGGGATTTATTTATTTTTTTTACAAAAATATTTTCAAGCCATGGAGGGTTGAATCTGTGGACACAGAATCTGTGCATATGAAGGGCCAACTATATTCCAGTATTTCCCTTCATGCTATAAGTCCCTTCCATGGCAGAAGCGATATGATGGAAGTTGCATGGCATTAGGGGGCATGATCTTCCCCTTTCCTCCTCTCTTCCCCTCCTCTTTGCTATTCCCAATATAGATTTTGCCATCATGGCCGTGATTTCCCCCCCCCCTGAATTTTTCTTTTTTTCCTCCCTTTTCTTTTTGCTGTGATTGTGTAACTATGGGGAAATGATAAAATAAAAACATTTTAATTGTTTCCCTGCAATTATAGAATTGCTGCAAACAAGAAAAAAGAAAAAGAAAAAGAAAAAGAAAGGTACACAGGCTCCAAAGGCAGGGGTATGGAACCGGTGCAGAGGGATAGAAGTTTGCCAAAGCAGCACAATCGCAGCACACTTGCACGATTGAAGAGACAGTGTGATAATGAACATTTTCAAACAGGTACGTTCCCGTTTGCTTCAGTAGTGAAATTGCTGTGAGAAAAGAGGCTGGTGTGGTAAAGTCCTAGAGTTTGAATCCTTGCTTGAGCATGGAAATCCACTGGGTGGTCTTTGTCAGGAAATGACATCGATGTGACCACAAGATGGAGCTGTAAGCTTAGTAATGAAAGTAGGTAAGCTCCAGTGCCAGGTGTGTGTGTGAGTTAGCACTTGAGAGTATGCACATCTGAGATGTCTGATGTAACAGGCATTGTTTAACTGCCTATAAAAAGGAGATGGGAATTATCTCCAGTGTGGGTTTGTTGTGGATGGTGGTTGGCAAAGCAGTTTGTTGGTTTGAAAGAGATTTATGAGTATTAGAGACGGCTGTCCTATACTCTGTACATATATTGTAAATATACTGCAAACAAAGATTAAAGCCCTCAAGTTGAGTGAAGGCTGGCCTTGTTGCTGTCTTTATTTGGCAAGCCAGAGCTCAAGGCAGTGTGCTGCGGTGAAGGAATTTTATCTTCTCAGCCTGAAGTCTTTTGCAGAAGTCTCTCCAGAAACCTTCTCCTTGGTGTCCTGTCGATGTGGAACAACTCTGCAGGTAGTCATGGTGGGCACAGCACGTCTTTCTACACCCCAACAGTCTCGAGCAAGGCACACTATCTCAGTTTCATAGGAAGGCAACGACAAAACTTGCACCAAAAAAACAAAATAAAACTGTGATAGGTTTGTTTTAGGATCGCCTTAAGTCAAAAATGATTAAGGCACACAAGAACAACAAGGGAAAAGAAGCTGAACAGCAGAGAGAAATAGTGATGTGTACATTTTAAAAGGAGATTTACTAATTTAGAAAAGTTTTATACTAATAATTATTTATATTATTCTATCTACAGGTGCAGCACCATCAATAAATATGTAACTTCACAAAGAATAAGTTTGACAGGCCCTTTCCCAGTAGATTTATCATCTATAAATAGATCTGAGCTCAGCAGAGAATGAGGAGTGATATGGAGGGGTAAACAAAGGAATATATCTGAACTAATTCAAAACCTTTGAGTTGCTCAGCAAACTGATAAGTATGAACATTTCATTTTGTGCTGATATTTCATTTTGCAAGACACAAGATAGAAGTTTCTTAATAACTGTGTTCTTTCCTCAAGACAAAAAACACTATTATACTATAGATTTACCTGACTAGACATAATTTATATGCCTCTTCAACAGTTTTAACAATAGATAATTCTAAATTATTTTGTGTTCCTATAACTGAAAACCCATAGCCTAATATAATTCCTGAATGGTTTATTTTGCTTTGATCTATAAGCTTTCTCAACTAGATTCATAATTAACTTCTTTAATCCACATTCATTTCAAAATTATTTCTTTCTTCTCCAAGGTTAGGAATAGGAGCCATGCAGACTGTAGGCCACATGGAAAATGGGGGGAGGGGGATTGGTCAATGAAACCCTTTGGATCCCCCACCCTCAAAAGGCCTTGGTACCCTCCCCAAATTTGGGCTGAAAAAAGTAGTTGGGGGGCCTGCAAGGCTTTATTTTGGGGGGCTCATATGTTTATCTCAGGTCAATGTAACCTAACTCAACCTAAGCTATTCACAGTAGAGGATATTCAGATTATTACTCATAATGTTTTTGCAAGAGGAGGGTTACTACTATGGGGTCCCCACAATGATGGGCCCCCCTGCAGATGCTGATGCCGCTGGTGCCTTAAACCGGCCCTGGTAAGGGACACTTATATGTGTGGCTGTCCGTACCTGAAATCTGATCTAAGTCTAGGAAGAATGTTACTAAATTACTAAGGGGTTCCACCTTATCAAAGCACTATTCTTCCATGTAATCCTACTGAGATACAAAATTAATATTTGACTCCCTAACATGAACAGGAAAGCATAGGACAAGAGGTTAAAAAGGTGTTACTGCACTAAGCTTAAGATGGTTTGGATACAGTGGAAGTTCTGTATTTGTGTTGGCAGACACAAGCATGCACTCCTGGAGAAATAAGACTATGGAATTGCTCTGTTAGGTAAAAGTTAACATGGGAAAAGATTGCTAAGTTGAGGGGAAACCAAGTTTTTTGCAGCAGTTTCTCTTAACTACTCATGATAGGGATGAATGCAGAATGAATCAACTCATTCAGCATTTCTTGTTATTTTCTGCTAGCCTCAGCTGATGAAGTCCTAGTGCAGAGGCCCTAATTCTAGTTGTCACCAGAAGGTTTTGATGGCTGTCAAGTTCCTTCTCAACATCTTTCTATAATATATCGAGATAACAATATTTTATGTCAAAATAAGTTTGTGACAAGCTAAACTTAGAATCCATGGGCTCCACGTTCTTGACAGTTCTGACAGAAATCTCTCTCTCTCTCTCTTTCTCTCTCTCTCTCTCACACACACACACCAATTTGATGTCTACATATCAACTCAATATTTCTGTGTTCTTCTGATGTTGAAACCATAATGGATTATCTCTCACATATTTTACACCCTGCAATTGTGTAAGTCAAAAGGAGTGTAAAGCTTTATGTACAGAAACTTTCCAATAGAATTTGAAATCACAACCCAGTCTGTGTTGGAAATGAAGAAGCATCTATGTTTGTTCACAGCTCTGTGAAGATTATTAGACACAGACCAAAGAACCCCGTCCCCGTCTTGCTATGTCCTGTCCTGCCCCACTCCTGTTCCTATAACTGTTTAAATTAAAAATTATCAGACCTTGCCGCGTGGCAGAAACTGCTCCCCTCCCCTCCGGCATCCCAGGAGTGAATGGCGCTCTTGCTGAGCCCCATTCATTTTCTGGAAACAATATCCCAACAATTCTAGTAAGAGAACAATTGTGTGGGAAATTTAAAAAGAAAAAGAAACATCAAAAACAAAAACCAAGCCCCAAAACACATTTTAAAAACCCCTAGTAACCTGGGGGGGGGGAAGGGGGTCACTTACCTCGATCTTCCAAACTCAAACGGGAGTGTTCAACAGGGACCTCCCACTGCAGCTGGCATCATGCCAGCATAATGGGGCACAGGTTCAGACGTCCGTGATTTCATAACAGAAACAGAATGAGCGATCTATTGATGGCTTAAGCTGTCAATAAACAGGAATGCAGATGGAACATAGGGGGCATGGGAGCAGGACGAGACAGAGACGACGTCATCTGATAAGTGAGCCCCTTTGATGATCTCCTGTCATCCTTGTCCTGGATTTTTTGGGTCATCTGATAATCTCCTGTAAGTGTGTCCTTGATCTGTGTTTACTTCCTGCTTGCATGCAGAGGTCACCCCCCCCCCTTTGCTCCAAGAAATTTTAGTATTTTACAGCCCTTTGTCTCAGAAGCAAGAAGCTAGCAACCCTCATGGGCTGGATGGGCTGGATGAGGAAAAACAGATTGAGATTGAATCTGGACAAAACGGAGGTGCTCAAGGTAGCGGCCCCGAAACCAGGAGTTGGGTTGCAACCTCCAGTCACACTCTCCGTTAAGGACTGTGTTTGCAGTCTGGGGGTGCTCCTTGATTCATCGCTTCAGATGACTAGTCAGGTGAATGCGACAGTCAGGAGCGCCTGTTATCAGCTTCGGCTGATACGCCAGCTGCGCCCTTTCCTGGAAGTAAGGGACCTCGAGACTGTGGTGCACGCGCTGGTAACCTCTCATCTAGATTTCTGCAATGTGCTCTACATGGGCTACCCTCGTGCTTGGTCTGGAAACTTCAGTTGGTACAAAATATGGCAGACAGAGTGGTCTCAGGAACATCTCTGAGAGACCATATAACTCCAGTATTAAAATCTCTCCACTGGCTGCCTATCAGTTTCCGGGCCCAGTATAAGGTGTTAGTTATTACCTTTAAAGTCCTAAATGGCTTGGGTCCAACTTATCTCTGGAACCGCCTCCTCCCATACAATCCTCCCCGCGCACTCTGGTCCTCTGGGAGGAATTTGCTTCAGCCACAAAAATCTAGGCTGTCTGCAACCTCCCAGAGGGCCTTTTCGGTAATCGCCCCCAATTTATGGAATGGCCTGCCGAATGAGATCCGTCAGTTGACAAGCTTGAGTAGCTTTAAAAAAGCACTAAAGACGGATCTCTTTCACCAGGCCTTTCCTGATTAGATCCTGGCCTCAGGAGCTCAGTCTCCTGGCTTTTTAAAATTATGTGTATATGTGTTTTTAAATGTGTTTTTAGTTAGAAGGTTTTAATTTTATAGTGTTTAATGTCTTTTTATGGGGGAGGGTGGGGGTGGGTGGTGTTTTTAGTCATTATTATAATGTTTTAATTGTTGGAAGCCTCCCTGATTGTTTTTAGCAGAGGGGCGGGGTATAAATAATTTTTATTATTATTATTATTATTATTACTCATGCACACATGAGAGTCAGCCTTAGGGACTCTTTTACCCAAAGTAAGATAATTAGGAGCCCTGGTGGCGCAGTGGTTAAATGCCAGTGCTGCAAGTCACCATATTGTAAGTTTGATTCCAGTGGGCTCCAAGGTTCACTCAGCCTTCCATCCTTTCGTAGGTTGGTAAAATGAGTACCCAGCTTGTGGGAGCAATTAGCTAACACACATTGGTAACTGTTTAATGCAGTGTAGATGTGTAAATAGCTATTGCTTAAAAACAATTTTTAAGCTGCTCTGATAGCCTTGTGGCTGAAGAGTGGGGTATAAATAACTAAACAAATAAATAAAATAAATAAAACTATCTCCTGTCTAACTATTTTTCCTATTTAAGGTGTATTCTCTTTCATAATAAATGTAACTTCTGCTTTATAACTTAACTGGAGCATCCTGCATATTTTATGTCCTGTTTTGTACCAGAAGCTTGTGTTGCACTGGGGCTCTGCTCCAATCTGCTCAATATAAATAACAAAATATCCTACAGTCTGTTCTCAGGTTATTCACACTGAAGTTCCAGAGATATGAAAACTGTCCCCTTCTGTGGTATATTGTAATGTTTGTGGTTTAATTGGTCCTTAGATGGTATAAATCAGCCCTGAACTTTTCTTTCCTTTGATTAAATGTCAGGAGAATATTTCTTCATTTACTTACTCTTCCAGGGAATAGAACCTTTGTACTTTTCTTACAATCCTGGGATATATTATAGTGTATACGCATTTTTACTGAGCTGATAAACCTGTATCTGATGTTTGAATTCTCCATACCCAAAAAAGATATTAAGAAAAACCCTTCCTAAACTACAAATCACAGGATTCTGTGGGCTACAGACATGGCTATGAAGGCTAAATTGGGCAAGATTACACCTCACAAATGGAAACTGACAACATAATCAGATGCACCAAATACAGTGTCTAACATAAACACGAAAGGGTGTGCATACCAGATGACTTCACCCTTTCACATTTATGTACTGGCCCAAACCCATGCTTTTTTTTATTGACAGATCAAGTTGTCAATTGATCCCCTGTGGCACTCAGGTGCCGGCATTGCCAGCGTGTGAAACCTTGCACCATTTTACTCACGTGAATGCAGCGTCAATGGCCAGTCCAACCAGAACACTTCCAGATCATGAAAACCAGGTAGGCAATGCTCTTTTTAGTACAACCTCCCCAGGTTACTTGTACTTTTAAAGGTGTGTTTCTGTGCTTGTGTAAACTTCTCCTGTTTTTATTTTTCTTTATTTTTTTGAATTTGCTGCGCTCACATCTTCTCGTGAGAGTTGGCAAGATCTATAACCAGGAAGTGAATGGAGCTCCATTAGTGCTCTCTGTTCATGCCTGGGCTGCTTTTTAATGCTGCTGGAGGTAAGTCTGATATTTTGGGTTATTGTGCTGGGATAGGAATGGGTTTGCTAATAGTGGGACAGGAACATTAGTGTGTTTTGAGTCTGATAAAGTCCCAAGAATGGCGAATACCCTGGAGTGTTGAATTATAGAAACTTGTGAAAATTGGAGGTGCTTTACTTGGAATAGCAAAAGCCAAGACTTGTGGATTTCTTTATTGAGTGGTGATAGTGATCACCACCATCTTCAGTAGAATCCTACTCATGACTGCTTATTTTTTATAATAATTATTTTATAATTTTTATTATTTTTTATAATGTAAAATAATGTTGCTTGTGAAAAGCCTTTATTTTAAGCCAACCTGCATTTTCCTCAGTTAGGTTCAGCAAATAGAACTAGCCATCATGTTAGATCCCCTAATACTAATCTTTTCTTTTTCTCCCTTTTTGGACCATGTTGTTCAGAGTCATCAAACTCCAGCTTAATTTTTGCCTCAGGTTTTAACCAGTAGGGATACTGGCAAAATCTGCTGACATTATCTGTTCCAAAGGGGAGACATCACCATAACACTGGATTGCCTTGTCTCAACAGGATCTGTGCCACTGTTCTTACAAAGATCAACTAGCCTTGAAACTTATGAAGATATTTACGTATATGCCTGTGGAAAGTACTGTATTGCTTTTGTCAGAGACAAAAACAGATGTCAATGATCAAAGTAATTAATGTTCTCTTCAGGTAAATAATGATTCACAGCCTGCTCATGTTGTTTTATGTTGCTTATTGTAATAACATTGTTCCTCAGAACTAACGATGTAAAGTCTTAATACATTATTGAATTTATCATTAAAATCTGTTTTTAAAAAAGAAAATGCATCTAGAAAGAGTGCTCTGACTTCTACATGCCATTTTAACTACCATGGCTACATCTTATGGAATTCTGGGGGTTTGTCATTTGGAGAGACACTTGAGCGCTCTGGCTGAGAATTTTAAATACACTACTCACCTTAAATTGCAATCACAGAATTCCATAGGATGCAGCCACGGCAGTTAAAATGTGTTATAACTGTGCAATGTGAAAGGGCCCTAAACCCACTGGATGACCTTGGGCTGGTCCCACTCTCTCAGCCTCAAAAAACGCCATGATAGGTTCACCTTAGAGTCACCATAAGCTGGAAATGACTTGAAGGTACACAACAAACAACATTGTTTCAGTGACCTTGCCCAATGCTCCCAGGAGAAACACAAGGAGCTGAACATAGAACAATCTTTTGGTTTGATTAGAGCAGGGAAGGGGAAGGGTCTTTTAATCAACCACAACCACTGCATCTGAGAGGGGTGGCTGTTTCTTTCCCCCTCCCATTGACTAGAATGGGAAGGAATTATCTCCACCAGCTCCTGGACAGGTGTAGGGTTAGGCAGTGCTTGCAAGCAGCATATTTAGAAGTAATGTCATTATCTGTAATAATGGTAGTAGGAAGAATCATAGAATCATAGAATCATAGAATTGCAGAGTTGGAAGAGACCACGAGGGCCATCCAGTCCAACCCCCTGCCACGCAGGAAATCGCAATCAAAGCATCCCCGACAGATGGCCATCCAGCCTCTGTTTAAAGACCTCCAAGGAAGGAGACCCCACCACGCTCCGAGGGAGTGTGTTCCACTGCCGAACAGCTCTGACTGTCAAAAAGTTCCTCCTCATGTTGAGGTGGAATCTCTGTTCCTGGAGCTTGCACCCATTGCTCCGTGTTCCAGTCTCTGGAGCAGCAGAAAACAAGCCTGCTCCATCCTCAGCGTGACATCCCTTCAAATACTTAAACAGGGCTATCATATCGCCTCTAAACCGTCTTTTTTCCAGGCTAAACATACCCAGCTCCCTAAGTCTCTCCTCATAAGGCATTGTTTCCAGACCTTTCACCATTTTAGTTGCCCTTCTCTGGACACGCTCCAATTTGTCAATATCCTTTCTGAATTGTGGTGCCCAGAACTGGACACAGTATTCTAAGTGAGGTCTGACCAAGGCAGAATAGAGTGGCACTATTACTTCCCTTGATCTAGACACTATACTTCTATTGATACAGCCCAAAATTGCATTGGCCTTTTTAGCTGCCGCATCACACTGTTGGCTCATGTTCAACTTGTGGTCTACTAGGACTCCTAGATCCCTTTCGCACATAGTCTCATTCAGCCAGGTCTCTCCCATCCTATATTTATGCATTTCATTTTTCCGCCCTAAATGCAGTACTTTACATTTCTCCGTATTGAATTTCATTTTGTTAGCTTTGGCCCAGCTCTCCAGTCTATCCAGGTCATTCTGAATTTTGATCCTGTCCTCTAGGGTATTAGCTACTCCTCCCAATTTGGTGTCATCTGCAAATTTGATAAGTATGCCCCTAATTCCCTCATCTAAGTCATTGATAAAGATGTTGAATAGCACTGGGCCCAGGACAGAGCCCTGTGGCACCCCACTGGTCACATCTTTCCAAGACGAAGAGGAGCCACTGCTGAGCACCCTTTGGGTTCGGCCGGTCAACCAATTACAAATCCATTGAACAGTTAACTTGTCTAGCCCACATTCTACAAGCTTGTTTGCAAGAATGTCATGGGGAACCTTGTCAAAGGCCTTACTGAAATCAAGGTATGCAATGTCCACAGCATTCCCTTCATCTACCAAGCTGGTAACTTTATCAAAAAAAGAGATCAGATTAGTCTGGCATGACTTGTTTCTCTGAAACCCATGCTGACTTTTTGTGATTATGGCATTGCCTTCTAAATGTTCACAGACTCTCTGTTTAATGATCTGTTCTAGAATCTTCCCTGGTATTGATGTCAGACTAACTGGACGATAGTTGTTGGGATCCTCTTTTTTCCCCTTTTTGAAGATGGGAACAACGTTTGCCCTCCTCCAGTCTGCTGGGACTTCTCCTGTTCTCCAGGAGTTCTCAAATATTATTGCCAATGGCTCTGAGATTATATTTGCCAGCTCTTTTAATACTCTTGGATGTAGTTCATCTGGTCCTGGAGATTTAAATTCATTTAGATTAAGAAGGTATTCCTGTACCACCTCTTTACTTATTTTCAGCTGGATTTCCCCTATTGTGTCCTCTGTTCCATTTTCCTCAGGTTGGTCCTCCTTTTCCTTTTCTGAAAACACTGAGGCAAAGAAGGTGTTGAGTAATTCTGCCTTTTCTCTGTCCCCTGTTAGCATTTTGCCATCTTCTCCACGTAGTGGCCCTATCATTTCCTGCTTCCTCCTTTTGCTGCGGACATACCCAAAAAAACCCTTTTTATTGTTCTTAACCTCCCTAGCAAGCCTGAGCTCATTCTGCACTTTAGCTTTTCTGACTTTACTCCTACACGTGTTCGCTATCTGTTTGAATTCTTCTTTGGTGATTTCCTCCCTTTTCCATTTCCTATACATGTTCCGTTTAAAACTTAGCTCCATTGAAAGTTCTTTAGTCATCCATCCTGGTTTCTTGAGACACCTCCCATTTTTCTTCCTCAATGGTACTGTTTGAAATTGTGCCTTCAGTATCTCCCTTTTGAGAAAGTCAAAACCGTCTTGAGGTCCCTTCTCTTTTAGTATTCTTGACCATGGGATCATCCCCAGTATTTCCCTGAGTTTATTGAAATCAGCTCTCCTAAAGTCAAGAATGCGTGTCTGACTATGCCTGGCTTCTCCTTTCCATTGTATAACAAACTCCAGGAGAACATGATCACTCTCACCTAAGGATCCCACCACTTGCACCCCATTAACAAGGTCGTCTCTGTTGGTTAGGATCAGATCTAAAATAGCTGACCCCCTTGTTGCCTCTTCCACCTTTTGGACCATGAAATTGTCTTCCAGGCATGTAAGGAATTTGCTAGACCTTGTAGTTTTGGCTGAGTTAGATTGCCAGCAAATATCAGGATAGTTGAAGTCACCCATCACTACTACATCTCTCCTTTCTGCATGTATGTTCATCTGTTCTAGAAAGGCAACATCCAATTCCTCCGTCTGATTTGGGGGTCTGTAGTAGAGTCCCACAATAACATCCCTGTTGTTTCCCTCCCCTTTAATTTTTATCCAGATGCTCTCCACCTGGCTTCCAGTATTGATGTCATGGATCACTTCACTGGTGTAAATATCCCTGACATATAATGCTATTCCTCCTCCTTTCCTGTTTCTCCTATAAAGGTTATATAAAGGTTATACCCCTCTATTCCTACATTCCAATCATGAGACTCGTCCCACCAGGTTTCAGTAACGGCATTCATTAATGGCATTCCTCTATTAAAGTAATATAGCAATAATCACAATTGGTATTACTTTGGTGTAATACATAATAGTTTTTTACTCATTACACTGTTTTGGGGAGCCAAAGGTAGAGACGAATGTTGCCATTTATCTTAAATATAAGAGTTTGACTTTTTCTTTGAAAAAAGGATCCTACAGCACTCAGAGCAAAGAAGAATCCCATCTGCATGCTGCTGCTCATGCTGTTTCTTCCCAGAACCTGGGTGTTAAGAATAGACTAGATTTCACACTCCTCTAATCTCTCTGTGATGAAGCTTTCTGCCATTCTGCTGTCATAGCATTGATGGTGCACCCGAGTGAAAAACTTAACAAGTTTGGCAATGTCTACCAAAGATATTTTGCTGCCTGAGGCAAAGAAACATACAATTTAGACCATTCAAGATACACAGGACCCAAATCCAGGCACACTATTCTGGTTCTTGAGGCTGTAACTCCCCTTTCATGACAGTGGAAATCAATATTAACAAAGGGTTTGTCTAGGCAGGCAATTTATCCCCGCTTTCCCACATGTTAGAGTCCTGCAGTCCAACTGATGCAGAACTCTTGCCCCGATTCACCTCCGGACAGTCCTGATGACATCCGAGTTGAAGCCAGTGGGAAACCAGGGGAAACCCATTTAAAACATTTTAAAATAACCTCTGGGAAAATGCACATCATGCAGGAAACCCAGATGGGTCTGGTATAGGAACGCAGAAGTTTCTACCTGCACACCAGGCTGAATCGCCAGCCACTAACACTGCTGTTCTGAAGCCAGGAAGGAGGACCCCACCATGTGGTCAAGGCCCCCTTGATGTGACTAGCCTTCATCACATGCAGAGGGCCTCCTTCCCAACTTCAGAGAGTACAACGTGTGACAGCAGGAGAGATGGCAGCCAACACAGTCTGGCATGTGTGTGCAGACTTTTGCCCATTTCATCATGCTGAGCAGGCACACTAGCTGAATTTACATCACTGTTCAATCTGGCTGCCTCATCACTTACATCACAGCAACCAAATAAATATCTATGGAGACTGCAGTTCCAAAGTTTCCATCTTTATGTCAAACTTCCCCCTTATCCCTTCCTTGGACTGGGGATTGATGTAATCTGGATAGTACTTGTATCAGTGTGTATCACATGGTTAGTGTGTAATCATGTATCACATGGTTAGTGTGCCAAATAAATACTAGTAAGGGCAATAATTCATGAGGAGTCTGGATTTGATAAACAAAACATAAAGATTGGTTTATTGCTTAAACAATCTGATAGAAATGCTTTGAACTTTGTCTTCAACTTGGTTAACTTTAAACTGGTTGCTAGTCCCACTCTGTGGTGCCCATATAATTCCAAAATCTACCAGACCCAATAACATGTTGTTAGATTCTTTCGTCCCTCTCACTCTGTATTCCAATTAGTCTCTACTTCTCTCAACAATATTCCCACTGCACATACATTCCCTCAGCTGCACTCACAACCATACATACATTTCAGCCCTCTCCCCATCACATCACATCTTCAACTCTCTCTTTCAACTGTCATCCACCTCCTTTCATTCTAGGAGACCCCTCCCATACCAGTTTCCTGCCACAGGATTGGGTCGTTCATGCTCTCTTCCCATTTGCTCATCAACTTTCCATCAGATGCTCACCACATGCTCTCCACGGGGGTCTGGGGCATCTCCAGGGCTAGAATACTCCAGCCAGAAACCAGAGTATTCTGACCAGTGTAGACAAGCCCAAAGTGAATAACCAGCAATCCAGTTCCCTTTCATATACAACAGAACTGCCACATTGCAAAGCCATCTAGGTCTTCCTAATGGTAGAGCTGGCCTTGAGTGGCAGTTCTGCCAGTTCCTAATGCCTTTTAGCATGCTTCCTGTATGTATAAAATGGTGGTTCTTAACCTATGGTCTGGGGACCCCCAGGTGGCAGCGATGTCCTCACAGGGGATCCATGAAGGCTTGAACACAGCTTGGTTCACCTTCTCCCTTTAGTGGAGTGGCCATGTGACAGGAGTCAAGGCAAAAGCTGGCTGGCTGGCTTGGCCTGCAAATTGCTGTTCAATCTATTCCAGCCACAATCTTGCAGGAAGAAGCAGGAGAAAAGTCTTCCCTCCCCTTCGAGTGCCTCTGAGGGAAGGTTTAATGGATGGTATAATTGTGTTGTTGTTTGTTGTTTTAAATCTTGAGTTAAGTCTTGGGGGTCCATATCAACAAAATATATTTAAAGGGGGTCCCCAGTAAAGAAAGGGCTAAGAGCCACTGGTATAGGATAAAAATCCCCACCATGTCATATTTGTGTGAGATAATGTCATTCCTGGGGCATGCCCCTAATGCAGATCATCAAGATTACTATGGATTTCAACCTTTGGAAGGATAGTAACATGAAAAAGAACTACAATGGAAAATCTTAATAATCCCCTGCAATGAAAAACATTGTTTTTACATGTCATATTAAAAAAAAAATTCCTGGCAAATTATTTCCTCACAGAAAATAATAGTTTGATTTAAAACACACACTACTGGAGCCCAAGAAAACACATTAATGAGTGAGTGAGCAACCAAACAAATGTCAAAATAAGTGCTTTGGTACATAATAAATGGGGTCTTTTAAAACTGGACTTTTTTTAAAAAAATAATTGTAATAAAAGGTGAGCTGTACTTTAAAAATAATAACAATTGTTCAGGTTTACATATATCATTGATCGCGGTTTTGAAAGATTGCACAACAAGTTTTGTACTGAAGATGTCAATCCACACAGTTTTTTTTCCAATCTGGAAGAAATCAGGTTAAAGCAGAACATTTTTATGGAACTGGAAATTGCCAGATGAATCCCTTCACCAAGTTTCCGGGAGGTGGGTCTCTGGATGCTACTACAAATGTGACCCCTAAATAAGTTTTCTTTCACTTCTTTCAGGCTGAAGTCTCTATGAATTTCTCTACAGTCATGGAGAGCCAAGCAGCCCAGCATCCACACAATTGGTTGGATGCACATAAGGGCATTTACAAGACTGGGTTCAAGTACAATTGGACTTCTTGTTTCCCCACCTGACCAGGTGCAGGCACAGCTGTATGCTCACACAGGTCCCTTTGCCACATTCAGGTGAATGTGTCACTAGTGGCCAAAAGGATAAGCCAGTGTTTGAGGTGGCTAATCCTTCTCCCTCTGAGTGTCCAGAGGAATCTTCCTTTAGAAATGACAAGATATTAACACGGTTAATTATGTACTGTTAAAGGAAAATACAATGGGCAGGAAAAACAGTGTTGGTAACAATGATGGGAAGCTGGTACAGCAGGGGAATCTTTTTCTGTTAAGAGCTGGGTTCCCTCAGAACTTACCTGTCAGTGCTTCATGCTGCAACTGTGTGTGTGGGGGGGGGTATGTGTTGTGTGTCAAAGCTGCCCCATCTCTTCCCCTATCAACCTCTTTCTTTCTCTTTCCCTTACCCCTCACCCAATGGGGTCCAAAGGGGGTGGCAGGTTGTCCTTCCTAGAGGGACTGAACTGCAGAGGGATTTTTGAAATAAGTCACAGGTGTCCCACAGGTTTCTGCCATGGAGAACTGTGAAGATGTTTAGGCTTATTAAATGAACTGTCTTCAACTCATCTAGGGCAGCAGTGGCAAACCTGCCTTCCAGATGTTGTTGGGACTGAAGTGTCCACCACCACTATCACTAGCTATGCTGGGTAGGATTGTAACAACAGCTAGAACAGCACAAGTTGCCTACTGCTGGTCTAGTGTAACATCTACTGTTACCATTAGTGCCTACTAATACTCTCTCTCTCTCTCTCTTGTGTATCTGCAGTGTGTGTCTTTTCCCACAGAGACAAGGGTGTTGTCTAGATGGTGAAAATACTCCTCACAGAATTCAATGGGAATACCTTTTGTCCCAACGAGATCCCATGGTAATTTGCCTTAATTTACTGCATGGGAAAAGCCTTCGTGGCTTTTCCTGTATTTTAAAAATAATATGAGGAAATGGGTATTAGTGCCCATTAAAACAACTGATTCAGTTTTCTGTGCAGTCTCGGAGAGGAGAGGACTAGAGATCTGATTGCTCAGATGTGTGCAAAGGGCAGGCTTGCTGATAAGGCAGTGTGCTTAAGTGCCCTGTTGGGATTTTCGAGTTGGCAATTGTGCTTTTTTTTTTTTTTTTTTTTTTGCTCTGCCGAGCATCCAAATAATTTTCTTTAGCAGAAGGTCATACTTGTGCACCTGTCCAGAAAAGCTGCTCAAAATGCCAGCAGGATAAACAAAGGCTGGGGAAGCAGCCATGCCCCAGTGATTGTTAATTAGGGAGAGCCAGATAAAGTTCAGAACAAGCAAGGTTCCATTTCTTGGAGAAGCAGCAATACTGGCAAGAAGGCACACAGAAAAGAGTCCAGAATACAGTCCAAACGTCAAGGCTTATAGAAGGCAGCATTGTCCAGAAGTCGGTCCGTGGATCAGGAGGCTCAGACAACAGGGTGGTCAGGAACAGTCCAAGGTCAAGGCATGAGTCAAAGGAGCAAGGATTCAGGCACCAAAGTCAGCAGGAAGTTTTCTCCAGGAAGATCAGTTGATCTCTGGCAAAGCCTCCATTGCCTCTTCTAGACTATATAAAGCAATTAAGGCTTTGCCAGGTGTTTCTTAATGAGCAAGTTCTTCTCATAAATTCTCAGAGACCTCCTTTGAGCCTCCTTTTGAGCTTGCTGCTGGGTATACAGTGGTGGAGGTAAGTCCCTCTCCTCATCTTCATCCTTATCTGAGTGGGGAGGACTCTCTGCTGGGACTGATGCCAACCCACTTGGACCAGGCTCTTCTTCTGCTTGAGCCTCCAGGTTGGCAGGGTTCCCTGCTGGCACAGGTGTAGATAAACCTGTGCCAGGGTCCCTAGGGCCATTCCCTGCCCTGTCCTCCTTCTCCTCTGACCTCAAGCCCCATCAGGCTCACAGGGCATGACAGCACCTCTGCTTTAATATTAAAAAAATACTGTGCAGTGGCAGCAGTGTTTATCACTCTAATTTATGACCACCATTTTTATGTGTAGGCATCTAAACTTCAAACCGTGGATAGCTTCTCAGGGTATTGTTTTGGAAAAAAATGTGGTGACAAAAGAATGCAGCTGTGAATTGGTAATAATGCACAGAAATAAACATTATTTCCTCTTGTGTAGAGGAGCCCCCTCCTTTTGAATGCCTCCTTGATGTGAGATGTGTGGCTTGTTCCACATATGGACTCTTTAACCCATGAGTGGCAGAAATTACTTGTAATTGGTTTTTTAGGATTAGGGCCAAAGAATTTAAGAAGAGATTATGCATAGAATAAACAGTCTAGGTTACCTAGAATTCCTCAGTTACTGAAACTGAATCTGGGGAGCAGCACATACAACCAGATGTGGTTGCAGTCAACCTAATACATCTGCTCTATCCCATATAACTGCAGCATTTGTGACTCTTAATGCTTAACAACTGTGCTTAAAAAGGATATAACAGGGACAGGAAAATGCCTTGCCTTCTATTTGAGGATTAGAAATAAAAGCTCAGAGGGAAAGGAGTTTTATGAGAGACAAATTAGCTACAGTATTAGGTCCAAAGTAGCACATTTTATAGATTTATTTGAAAAATCCATATGAATTTTTAGTTTCAAGCATGTTTTATAGCAAGTAAACGGTACTGAAAGCTCCAGGAGCAGATGGGTTGCATTCCAGCACTGAGGATAAGAGGTCCAAGAGCTTCACAGCAGTGGTAGCACAATTACACTTGAGAATGTCTCCCCAAAGCTAAATATGATAGATAAAAGGATAGGGGAGGTAATTGGAAACAGCAAGATCCCAATTCTCTCAAAGAATGGCAGTCTGGAACTTTTAAATAAATTATTATTTTTGAAAGGTTGAGCTCTTTTCACATGTTTCTTTACAATGTTGAGTAAATGCACTAAACCAGTGGTTCTTAACCTGTGGTCCGCAGACCCCCAGGGGGGGTGCAATGTCCTCACAGGGGGTCTGCAAAGGCTTGAAGGCCTCGGCCCACCTTCCCGCAGTGAAGCAGCATGTGACAGGAGCCAAGGCAAAGGCAGGTTGGCTTAGCCTGTGCATTGCTGTTCAATTCACTCCAGCCACAAACTCGTAGGAAGAAGCAGGAGAAAAGATTTTCCTCCCCCTCCAGTGCTTTTGAGGGAAGGTTTAATGGATGGTATAATTGTGTTGTTGTTTTAAATCTTGAATTAAGTTTTGGGGGTCCATAGCAACAAAAGATATTTAAAGGGGGTCCCTGGTAAAGAAAAGGTTAAAAGCCACTGCATTAGCCCTTTGCTGTCTCTGTTACATTCTACCTATGAAGGAGTGAATTTCTGAAGAGGACAACCACCACTAATTAACTGAGAGAAAGAAATTGTAGCATAAGCGTTTGTAGACTTGGTCTACTTCTTCAGATCCATGGAGTCTGGAATTCTAAGTATGAATTAAATCAACATGTGAGGAGGGGAGCGCACTAGTTCCACCACTTCTGTTATTGTTTTCTTCATGTGAAAAGCAACAAATCTAAAGAGGAGAGTTTCCTGTATGCACAGAGGCTCTTCACATGAGTCTGAACACTATGCGTCAAGTGTTCACACTTGCATGGAGCGCCTCCACACATACGAGAAGCTTTCCGCTCTAGACACATTGATTTTCATTATCAATAACAGAGAGGGTGGGCTAGCGTGCTCACTTCCTTGTGCATTTACTTAACTCTTATTTAAAATGCCAGAAAAGAGTTAAGGTAGTCAACATACCTTAATCAAAAATATTTATTGCTATTAGCCATAGCCATTACAAATACGAAGCATGCAATGACATACAATAAAATGCCAATTGACCCAAGTATGGACATAAAAGGTAAAAAGAAATAAGCTATTTAAAATCATTCTTAATTTTAAAATGCATCTACAAACTTGATAAAATTTCCCATTTTTAGATTTGTCAAGTGATCAAAGCTGTAATCTAATGCTAGCTGATCTGAGGTTCTCATTCTGTTTTTTGTTTTTTGTTGTTGTTTTTTTGCTGATATTGTAGGCCATCCACAATCCCATGTGTGCTTTCTTTCTCCTTTCTCAGAGACCACTATTTAAATTTTTAAATCATTTTATTTTGTACAGAACAAGCGTAAGTGGCATATATCTCAAACCTACCTGACTGAGCAATGGGAGAACAATATCATTTGCATACATCAGATGGGGGCACTGTGCTTCAGTGGTTTGGGTCCTATCTCTCAGGTAAATTCCAGATAGTGGTGCTTGTGGATAGCTGCTCCTCAAAAAAGGAGGTGCCATTCTATCCCAAATGCTACTTAACATCTACATGAAACCACTGGGAAATATCATCTGGAGGCAAGGGGTAAGATGCTATCAGTATACTGATGATACCAAATATACTTCTCCATGTCTTCAAAATTAGCATCAGCTAAGGACAATGTATCTCCTCTGAATGAATACCTGGAGAAGGTAATGGGTTGGATGAGGAAAAACAGACTGAAGCTGAATCCAGATGAGACAGGGGTGCTTACTGTCAAGGGTCCTAACCTGGGTATGGAGATGTATCAATAATCTGGATGGGGCTACACTTCCCTGAAAGGCAGTGTTTGCAGTTTGGGAGTGCTTCTGGATTTGTCACTCCAAATGACAGTCCAGATAGATGCAATGACCAGGAGTATTTATTATCAGCTCTGGCTGTTATGCCGGCTGACTCCCTTCCTAGAGCTGGAGGGTCTAAAGTTGATAGTGTACATGCTGGTAACTTCAAGATTGGACTTCTGCAATGCACTGTACATTGGGCTACCTGTGTACTAAGTTCAGAAAGTCAAAGGCTTTCATGGCCGGCATCCATAGATTTTCCTTGGGGTTTTTCCGGGCTGTGAGGCCGTGTTCTGGAATAATTTCTTTCTGACGTTTCGCCTGCATCTGTGGCTGGCATCTTCAAAAAATGGTTGGGTAGGAGTGTGTGTGGAGTTTATATATTGTGAACCCCTGTTGGGGAGTATATGTAAACTTGTGTAATTGAATGGTTAGTTTCTGGGTATAGAAATGCAAGGCTCGTTAGTGTCTGGCTAATGGTTGGTTGATGGGCCATTATCTGCTGGAGATCCCCCTATCTCTGGGTGGAATTCCTTTGTAAGTGTTGAGTTTTGATTCTATTGTTTTTCAAAACTGGGAGCCAGATTTTGTTTACTTTTAGGGTTTCTTCTTTCCTGTTGAAGTTGTCTAGGTGTTTGTGGATTTCAATAGCTTCTCTGTGCATTCTGACATGGTAGTTGTTGGCCTGGTCCAAAATTTCTGTGTTTTTAAATAATATTTTGTGCCCAGGTTGGTTTAGAACATGTTCTGCTACTGCTGATTTTTCTGGCTGGCCCAGTCTGCAGTGTCTCTCATGTTCCTTGATTCATGTTTGCACACTGCGTTTAGTGTTTCCTCATCAGTTTTCCTATTCTGTCTGTGACTCCTTTGATGTATGGTAAAAATACCTTCCCTTTGGGTGGCTGTTTTTCTTCTTCATTCCTGTGTTTTTTTCTGGGTCTGGCTGCTCTTGTGATGTCTGATCTGGAGTAACCATTAGCCTGTAGAGCCCAGTTTAGGTGCCTGAGTTAGTCCTCCAGGTAGTGGGGTTTGCAGATCCTTTTTGTGCGGTCTACAGATGTTTTTATTGTGCTTCTTTTTTGTCCTGGGTGATGATTGGAGTTCTTGTGTAGGTATCTGTCCATGTGTGGGGATTACTTCAAAATGTGTCAGCCAGATTGGTTACTGGCAAATCTAGGGACTTTTTTGGATGCGTGAAATATAACGCAAGCAGCCTTGTCGCGTTGTGAAGCTGCTGCGCTGCAGAGTGTCGGTTTCAGATGACGCTCTCTCCTGCCGGTACTGTTGTGGTACCGCAGGGAGATTTGAGCATCATATTTCGTTGGTTTTTAATCACGATCAACTTTTGTGGTTAAAAATCAGCAAAATGTGATGCTCAAATCTCCCCGCGGTACCGCAACAGTACCGGCAGGGGAGAGCGTCATCTGAAACCAACGCTCTGCAGTGCAGCAGCCTCGCAACGCAACGAGGCTGTTTGCATTATATTTCACGCATCCGAAAAAGTCCTAGGAGTGATTGTAATATACCAATACTTAAATCACTGCACTGGCTACCAGTTAGGTTCCAGGCAAGGTACAAAGTGTTGGTTGTTACTTTTAAAATCCTATGTGGTTTGGGTCTAAGTTACCTACAGGATCACTTTCTCCTGTATAATCCATGCTGCACACTCAGGTGCTCTGGTGGACATTTACTTCAATCTGCCACAACTAGGCTTGCAACTGTTACCCAGAGGACTTTTTCTTCAGTAGTCCCCAGACTGTGGAATGATGGGCCAGAAGAGATTCTACTGCTGAATATGCTGTCACAGTTTTAAACAGCACTAAAGACCAAGTGAACCAAGTGAACAATGATGATGACATCCTCCCAGGAGTCTGCTACAGGTCTAGAGGAAGACATATACTGGTTTTATGCTGGCATTATGTCACTTACAGGATGCCAGCCAATGTTAAAATGTAGGTTTTGGATTAAGCAAAGTCATACAATTCTACCATTTCTTCCATAAACCAAGCCTGTCATTTGAATATA
This sequence comes from Gambelia wislizenii, assembly GCA_030847615.1. NCBI lineage: Eukaryota > Metazoa > Chordata > Lepidosauria > Squamata > Crotaphytidae > Gambelia > Gambelia wislizenii. The sequence continues at coordinate 79,588,538 of JAUMIR010000006.1, read as the reverse complement.
GTGCCTATTTGATCAATTTAGCTATGTGATTATTTCTGTTTGGTACTGGCTTCCCTCAAGTGTTAGTGCAAGTTTTCATCATATTTATATAGATTTATGAAACACCACTGGTGATTCATTCCTACATTCCTGCATTCATAAGCAGAATGGCATAATTCATTGCTCATTTATGACATGCCTTGGGAAAAGCTGCAATCTGATTATGCTTCAGTGAATTATTAAGGATAGTATGAATTTGAAATTTTGTCCCTGATGCATCATTTTTAACAAGGGAAAGATGTGAGAGATTATTCTTTACTCTATCTGGAGGCAGACGTATCATCTGTTGTTTTGTTCAACCGACCATAACAGTAGCCGTAGAGATATGTAAGAAAATCCAGATTCCCGTTTATTAAAATTTTATCAGTAGACACAGCTGTTTAATTTCTTTAATGCCCAGGAACAAACAAGGAAAGTTGCCAAGATCTGCTTCTGTCATAACCAGCCTCCAAAGTCCTGGATTCAAATCAAGAAGAATGCCAAACAGGCAAGACTGCCTCCCTTATTCATCCCATCCCTCTCAACATTTTCTTTTCACATACCATGTATTGTAGCTGCATGGATACAACAAACTATGCATTCATGATTCTGAATGTATTTTCTTTTAATAAAGCTGCTGACACACTGCAGAACTAATTCAGTTTGATACTGCTTTAAGTATCATGGCTCCATCCGATGGAGTTCTGGGATTTGTAGTTTGTTGTGGCACAAGAGCTCTCTGACAGAGAAGGCTAAACATCTTGCAAAACTACAAATCCCAGAATTCCATAGCATTGAACCACAGCAGTTAAAGCAGTGTCAAACTGTATTTATTTCTGCAGTGTGTTAGCAGCCTAAGTTACAAAGCCTTCTATAAGCATTTTGCCCTCTAATCCTCATCCTTAAAAAAAACCAAAAAACTTAAGCCCCTTTTCTCATTTATCCATACAAATTACTCTTTTATTTCAAGTTTCTCATTAGAAAGCATGGATAAATCGTAAAATATGAAACCTTGCAATCCAGTCCTATCAAATGTTCAAACAGTATGAGGTAGCCATTTGTTTTCTTCAACTAGGCACCTGTTGGCACATGGCATCATAATGCAGTATATTTCTGCAGAGGCATTGTGAAGAAAAATGGACCTGGCAGGGGTGAAATGTTAACTCAAACAGAAAGTAGGCTACCACACATGAGAGGAAGCTGTGGTGATCACTAGAACTGGGAAATGCTACTAAAGTTCCCAGAATTCCCTTTGTGACTAGACTGGCTGGATAATTCTGGTAGTTGTAGTCCGAAAAAGTAAATTTTCCACCAGCTTCCAGTCTACTCCAAATAACCGCAAACACAACACCGGAATGAAAAATATATAAAGAGTCAGTAACTCACGCACATAACATCACCCGTTACACATTACACACCAAGCCACCATTGTGATGAAAGAAAAGCCCTGCTATGTTGTGTTAAATAAACTTCCAGACCAGCATTCTGCCTCCAGTAGTGGAGACCCTTTTTAAAAAAAGAGGTGATAGATCTGTATGTTTGTCTTTACAAAAGGGGCAGCTTGCACCATAACAGGGTGCAATCAGAAAACAAATGCACTAGTAGGAAACTGCTAGACCCTTGCCCATCCTGTGCAGCATTCCAAGTTTTTGAATCCCCCCCAACCTGGTTGCATTAATTATGACATTTAAAATGTAAATATTATTTTAATTCATAAGGAATAAACTTATGAATTATATGTGCATATCCAAAATCAGAAAAGACTGGTATAATTAAACAGATCTCCCCCAAATAGGTATAACTGTGATCAGGTGGCCTGTGCATTGGCTGAATCTGCTCTCCAGGTGCTAATTCTGGTTCTTTATCTTTAAATTACACTTGGGAGATGATCAGAAGAGTGCCTAAAAATGTTATTATGGCACTATACAGCGTTCGTGTTCTGACACAATGGCACACATTTTCACATGCTGTTGTGATAACGATACAAAATTGCTCCAAGACTCAAGCAATTCAAACGCTTGTGCTGCTTACTTCCACATTTCTCCATGAATGAGATTTCAGCATGTTTCGCGAGAAGACTCAAGTGTGCTAAAAAGCCCCCAAACACCAAGATTAAAAAAGAAAATGTTCAGAAAAGCACAGATACACGTTTAGAAACTTGCAAGCAAGATGGGGAAGTTCATAAAAAGAGTGTACATTACCTAGTTTTCCTGTTCATGCTTGGAAGTGTTCTGGCGGGACCACCTATTGATGCTGGAATCACACCAGCAGAACAGGGCACCTTCTCACATACGTGAAAATCTGGAACACAAATGCTATGGGAGATCAATTTTTGACTTCTCCCTGACAATAAAAATAAAAGAACTCCCTCATAATGGCAGAAGAATGCTTGCAGAACACTGGGGCATGATGTCGTCTGATAAGGAAGCCCTTTTGCAATGGCATTGTTATAATGCTGTTTTTGATGTATCTGATAATCTCCTCGGACTGGACAGGGGTTCAAACAGAAGACACTTTCAAAATGAGGACTGCCTTGTGGCAGCCCTTCAAATAGAGGACTTTCTTTAGTAAAAGAAGACACACATCAAATCTAATCCCAGAACATACTTGTAATTAATTAAACATAGACCTAAACTTTAGCAAACTCTTTAGGCCAGCTTCTTCTTTCGTGGACCAACTTTAATTGCCGGAAACCTAGAAGTAGTCAGTTAAATATGGGTCTTGTCTATACAGTGAAAATACTCCTCATAGAATTTGAGGAGAATACCTTTTGTCCCAATGGGATCTCACATAATTTCACCATATTCAGGAGGAGGGGCAAAAACTATAAATACTCCATGGAAAAGCCTTCAAGGCTTTCCCCGACTTTTAAAACAAACTCCACAGGAAATGCACATTCCCACTCGTTGGGAGAACTGATTTGCTTTGCTGTACTTTTCTGATAAGAGCGAAAATGGAAAGCTAATTGGTCAGATGTGTCAGCAAGGCACCTGGAACCACCATGTTGAATTTTCACCATAGTGATTATGTGATGAGGTGATGAAACAAGCCTCCCCCCCCTTTTTTTTTCCTGTTATTTTAAGCAGAAGATAGCACTTCCGCACCTTGGATTTACTTTTTTAAAAAAATATTGTTCAGCGGTAGCAACTGGTGGCAATAAAAATGTAATTCACTCGCACCTGCCATGTTGATTCACAGGTATGCCCTTTTGAACTACAAATGTGTATGGCTTTGCATGCCTGCGATCCTGAGAAAAAACCATGGAGACAAGTGAAAGCTGCTGTGAATTGGCACTACTGTGTATAAATTCAGATTTTATTGCTTCGTATAGATGAGCCAATGGAGTCTACCTGTAACCACTAATTCAGAGAAGAGCAATGTAGGAGGAGGAATCACTCTGTGGTGGATAACTACAGACATGCTAGGTTTTCTTTTTAAAATCTTAACTCAAATCCTAATGCAAACTGTAATTGCAGTGTGGGTTACAATAAGACTGAGTTTATCTACTCTTCCAAGATTCTCAGAGGAGGTCTGGCTTTGGATCCCTCCCTTCCTGCCCCCATGGAATCCTCCATGGCACTTGCCTCTCTGATACTTACCTTTCTGGTGTCAGAATTGTGACACTGGAGAGAGAGGGAGAAGGAGGTGAATCTATGAATGTTCCCTGAGAATACTGGAAGATGATTTGAATCCATAGGATCCAAAGCTCTCACAGTCCCCAGACATGTATTCAACAAGTGGGGGCAAGGGAAGACTGACACCAGCCCTAGATGTTGTGATTGGCAGGAAATGGGGTTAAAAAGCAGAACACATTTTTCAAAAAAAATTTATGTTCCTCCTACATTTCCCACACACTGCCGCCATGGTATCTAATGCCCAAGGTCCCCAAAACAGCCCTTGAAATATGAATATATCCAATCACCACAAGAACAGTATTGTTCCTTTCATTATGGAATGAGACTCAAAGATATTGTATATTGTGCTCAGATCTAAGTTTACTATTTATTCAAGAAACCAAAGGGGAAGAAAGTGGATTTTGTTTGAAGCATATTGAAACAATAATTTCCCAAATGCCATTCAACCCTTTGTTGTTGTTTTTCTTCATTATAAGTTATTGGGATTTTCTTAATGAATAATGCATACTGTGAAGGTTGTTAGGCACAATGGGCAATAATCATGTACACCTTGTACAGATTCTGTATATTAGAAAAACAAACAAAAACTTAGACCTAGTTTTCCTGAAAGAGCCCTAGTTTTGCCTTCTGGAATTGCCTTTCTTTGCCAAAAAATGAAGCAGATGTTTAACACTTCCCATTTGCAGCTTGATCTGCCTTGCCAATGAGAGAAAAGGCTATCTTTAAGTTGCTGTTGTTCCAGTCCCTTCTTGTGGCCCAGCATTTCAAGCTGATCCATAGGCTCCCAGCAGGACAGAAGTTAGCATTTGATACAGTCTAATCCAAAACACAGAAGTCAGTTTTAAAAGATGCCCAAACTGTGATCCTATATACACTTCAGTGAGACTGACATTAGAGTAAACATGCAAATGATTGTGCTGTAAGTCAAGCTACCACCACAGCAAAGTTTATACAAATTTGGCTCTAGGACATTATAAGATGCAGCAAATATGGGGTCATAACAACACCTAATAATCGCAAAAGGGTGTGCATACCAGAAAACGTCCTTTCACGACCATGTAAAGTCTAAAACCCATTCCTTTTTATTGTCAGACCAAGGTGTCACTAGATCTTCCATGATGCTTTGTTGCCCACATTGTCAGCATTTGAATCCTTGCGCCAGTGTGCTTGCTTGAATATGGCATCAATGCGGGAGAGATTGTGACAGCAAGGTAGGGAGTGTCATGATGGAGTTCCATCATGTTCCCACAAGGTGCAACTCCCATCATTCTGCTAGAGAACTATAACTCTCTTTGTTTGTAAACAGATTGTCTTGCCAGCATAGTATCAGGTAAGAAAAGGGTTAATGGGAAGGGGCCCAAGCACCACCTTCACAGAGCTAATGAGAGGACATCATTAACATAACACCATGTGACTGGACTGACCAATTACAGCTTTAAGCCCGGGAAATCTGGAGAGGTTTTAATTGCTTTTGTTTGAGACCAGAGGGAGTGAGATGAGTGGGATTTGGAGAGAGAGGTTTTGGAAAATGTTAAGGAACAAAGACTGCTATGCTGGTAGAGCACAGCCATTCCATCTCTGGCTTTTGCTCCCAGCTGCCTGGACAAGATCTCAAGGCAACAAACTGCAAGTATTTAGTAGAGATTAGGGCCTGTTTAGTTGCATTAGGGAATTCTTTACTTTGGTTGAATGTAGCTAAATCAGTAACTGAATGTAACCTGAGTAATGTAATGCTTTGATCTTGATACTCTGTATTGCTATCACTTTAAGCCTGCCTGCCTGAGGTAGGGGAGAATCCTGCCTCATGTGAGATTGCATGACTATTTCTCTTGAATAAAGTAAACTTCTATCTTCCTATGCTGATGCTGACCACGTGCCTTACTCTTGACTATGCTACTGTGAACCTCCTCTGGGGTTAGGAGGAGGGAGTTAGTTGATTCTATAGTGGCAAGGAGTGCCACTGATTAACATAGACTACGCACAACTTCCCACTGCGTTGTGCGTGAAAAAAGGGGGGGTCCCAAGGGGGAAATAAGCCCCCCCAGTTGAAACCCAGTGGGTGGTGGCAGATCGATGGTTTTTAGGGTTTGTAGGAGGATCCTGGGGTGAGGACACTCAGGACTAACCCTACAGAGAGAGGGCTAGCCTGGAGCTCCTGGGAAGGGAACTCAGGTTTGAGCCCCTGACAGGGGGTGCTCTTTTTATGACACCCCCCCGTGTACTTAGGACTTTGAAAGTGTGTTTATGTGCTTGTGCTTACATTTTATGTCTTCATTTTGCTTTTATTTTTGAACTTGCTATGCTAGTGTCTTCTCCTGAGAATTGGTGAGATTTGGAACCAGAAGTAAATGGAGTTCCATTTGTGCTCTGTATATGCTGGGGATGCCTTTCTGATGCTGGTTAAGGTGGATCTGATCTGGGCAGGGTTTTTTCCTGGCATGAAAACTTTTCAAAATATGCCAGCAAAAGAACATTTCGGGGGGGGGGGAGGTCTGATAAAGTCCTTAGAGTGTAGTCTACACTACATAGACATAGCATCTTGATACCACTGATATAATGGGTTTGATACGTCGGCAAATCTGTGCTTAAGTCCATTCAGCAGTTCACCTACCTGGGAAGCATCATCTCCTCAGATGCCAAGATTGACAAAGAGATCAATCGCAGATTAGCAAAGGCATATAGTGCATTTGGAAGACTTTACAAAAAAAGTCTGGAGTAATAAAACACCTGAGGCGAAGCACAAAAATCAGTGTGTATAGAGCCATTGTACTGTCTATTCTCCTTTATGGGTCTGAAACATGAGTCACCTATCACCACCACTTATGGCTCCTTGAACGCTTTCATCAGCGTTGTATACGCACAATCCTAAATATACACTGGACTGACTATGTGACGAATGTTGCTGTCCTTGAGTAAGAGGGATCACCAGCATTGAGACCATGATATTAAGAACACAGCTGCGTTGGGCAGGGCACGATTCTAAGATGGAGGACCATCGCCTCCCCAAAATAGTACTCTATGGTGAACTTGCCACAGGTCAGTGTAAGAGGGGCACTCCAAAAAAGCAATACAAGGACTCCCTGAAACAACATCTCAGGCTTAGCCAAATCGATCACCAACAATGGTCCGCCCTGGCCTCACATCGGGAGGCATGGAGACGCACTATCCACGATGTTGCAGCCTTATTTGAGAACTCACGCTGAACAAGTCTTGAAGAGAAATGACAACGCAGAAAGAATCACAACCCGGAAACATCACCCAAGGAGACCTTCTGCTGTGCTTTCTGCAACTGGACTTGTTTATCTCAGATTGGCCTTTTTAGTCATCAGCATGCTTGCAGAAAGCACAGGATGAGTCCTTCCTAAATCTTCATTTGCGAAGAAAAGCCAGAGAGATCCTACAGAATGATAGAATTTATAGCTTGTTGAAGTGCTTAGAATTCCCTGCCAGAGAGCTCTAGTGAACCTAAACTAGCAGCCAGACTTCCCATAGGATGGGGCAATGGCAGTTAAAGTGGTATCAAACTGCTATATGTGTAGAGTCGCTTCACTTAGACATATGTAGAGTGACCCCATTGAAATAAATGAGAATTAAATGAGTCACATCTCACTTAAGTCCATTGGTTTCAGTATGCATACTTGATAAGCATGATTAAATCAGAATCTAATCCAGTGGCTTCCATTTACAGAAGGGTGAGTAATTCATTCAAGGCATATCAATGACTTCCTTCTGATGCTTGACATAGCAAGCAAAGCAAGAGCTATAATATGATATCCCAACAACTGCTGACAACAATCTTGCCCAATGTTGTTTCATATTCTCTGGACTAAATCCAGTTTCTAGTCCCGAGTATCCCCATTGAATCAATGGGATTTATTAATAACTTTACATAAGAGTTGATTTAACATTCAATAATTGATTTGATGGGTCTACCCTAGTTAGGCCTAGCAATCGAATGCATTGGACAATAGATTTCACAATATAACATAGGGGAGCAGCTATCATTCACCTTAGATCCCAGTAATCAACCATCAGTGGTTCCTGTGCAGTCATATCAATCTGCAAAGAGATTTCAGAAGAGATAAATTAGAGCAAGCACTTTACTTGCTTCCAACCAGAGCCTGGAAAAGTTTGGTTTTTTTACTACTACTACCAGAACCTCCCAGCCAGCATGATCAGGGGGTCTGGTAGTCCAAAAAAGTAACTTTTCCATGGTCTCCTTGTAACTTCCATCAAATCTTTTGCTTCCATAGGGACTACGCAACAGCCAAAGGATCATCACCTTGACTTCACTGAATCTAATTTAACTTTTATGCATTTGCACTGATAATGTCTTTTTGCTTAGGTCAACATAACATTGTTTGGACTTTATCAGACGAACCTCTAAAACCATTTCTGTCCCACTGTATTCTGAAGCATAACTATCCTGGTACAATAACTCTTTTTATCATACATACCTATAATAGTGAGAAAAAGCAGACCCAGCATTACAGGAGCATGAGTGCTAGCACTGTTTACTTCTGTGTTTGTAATCTCAGCGGCTCTCGTGAAAAGACACAAGAACAGTTTTTTAAAAAAACAGCTAAATTAAAGCATAAAACAACATACAAGCACTGAAACACACTTTAAAACTTCCAAGTTAACTCGGGAGGTTCATAAAAAGAGTGTCCCATACGTGGCTTTCACGTTCTCACCCAGAAGTGTTCTGGTGGGACCACTCATTGACGCTGTATTCATGAGAGAAAAATGGTGCACAGTTTCAAACACAGGCAATACTGAGACAAAAATGCCATGGCAGCTCTACTGACAGCTTGGGCCATTAATAAAAAAGAATGCCTTATTCATTACAGTAGAATGTCAAAGGATGACATTGTGCGATATAGGCACCCTTTCATGTTCATTAGGTGTTGTTATGACACCATATTTGCCCAGTCTGATAAAGTCCTTAGTTGAGAGGAATGAAAGTGGTGCTGAGCTGCTGAATGTATTTTTGGAAAAAAGCTTGGAACAGCCTATAAGGAAGGAATGAACTGTGATGTACCAAGCACACACGCTCACATGCATTCAATAAATTGCTTTATTGACATGGATTCATGTGTCAGGAACATAGGACAAAGCCGAAACTGAACACGGCCACAGCAACCCCCCAGATAAACCCTCCCAGTGTGAGAAAAGCATTCAGGGAGTGCACGGAGTCGGCTTGCACCTGGCTGCCCTGACCTTGAGCCTCTCTGAGAAAGGCGCGTTCCCAGGCCAACCAGGCGGGCTGGCCTCCCTCCAAAACTCCAGAGGCCCAGCCAGGGGGGAAACCGCCTCATGTCAGGATCCTCCATGAATTCTACATGAATTCTACATGAATTCTACATGAAAACCCCAGAATTCAGGGATGAACCTGACATACCGCCCACCCGAAGAAAAAAACCCCTTTCCTTTAGCCCAGCTTATCAGGAAAGCAGGCATGGAACTTTCGCAATAAGCGCGGAGCATTCACATGATCAGATTTAACCCATTCAGCATGGCCCAGTAGTAAGTGTTTCCATTTCACCAAGTATTGTAAAGCACCCCTGTGAACCCGAGAGTCCAACACTTCAGAAATTTCAAAATGTTGATCTTGGTTGACCAGAATAGGATGGGGTGCAGGTCCTGGGTCTGGGTGGTGACAGTCTGGGGGGCACGCCGGTTTGAGCAAGCTGGAATGAAACACAGGATGAACATTTCGGTACAGCTTTGGTAAAGACAGTTCAAAAGCTACTGGGTTTATCACTCTAGTAATAGGAAAGGGACCAATGTACTTGGCCCCCAACTTCTTTGAAGGCTGGGGACTTTTAAGAAATTTGGTGGACAAATAGACCAAGTCGAGGGAGGAGGGGTAAGATGGCAACGGACTAACAACTTCTGAATTGTCCTCCCACTAACATCTGGCATCGCCACCTACATATACCTCAAAAATGCCATCCAAAGGCAAGAAAAGAAATCGGACGAGCCCCTGTAATAATAATGGCAATCAGGAATCCTTCAAAGCAGAAAAACAGATGAGGATTGACTCACTCTTCCCAGCGGCAGAGACAACACAGCCCATGAGTAACAGATCTGTAACAACAGCTCCTTCTATACTCCCTAAGCCATCACAGACACCTGAACTAAACAAAACAGCCCCCTCAATTCCTCAAAGTGTAAATATAAATTATGGGACAGAGCAAGTTGATAACAAAGTTGATGACAAAGTCAAACTCCCGGAGCTTGGCAGCATTCCCTACAATAACAGCGCTCAGCTCTTTTATGATTTCTGCAAACGGTCCATAGAGACATTGATTCTTATTTTGCAAAAATTAAACGACATTACAAATAAGCTTTCCCAACAAGATCTTCAAAGGCAAAACCCATATGGTACTCTCTCTCTCTCTCTGGCTTTTCTTCGCAAACGAAGATTCAGGAAGGACTCATCCCGCGCTTTCTGCAAGCGCGCTGATGACTAAAAAGGCCAATCCGAGATAAACAAGTCCGGTTGCAAAAAGCACAGCAGAAGGTCTCCTTGGGTGATGTTTTTGGGTTGTGATTCTTTCTGCGTTGTCGTTTCTCTTCAAGACTTGTTCGTCGTGAGTTCTCAAATAAGGCTGCAGCATTGTGGATAGTGCGTCTCCATGCCTCCCGATGTGAGGCCAGGGCGGACCACTGTTGGTGATCAATTTGGCCAAGCCTGAGATGTTGTTTCAGGGAGTCTTTGTATCGCTTTTTTGGAGCGCCCCTCTTACGCTGACCCGTGGCGAGTTCACCGTAGAGTAGTATTTTTGGGAGGCGATGGTCCTCCATCCTAGAAACGTGCCCTGCCCAGCGCAGCTGTGTTCTCAATATCATGGCCTCAATGCTGGTGATCCCTGCTTGCTCAGGGGGTTAAAAATGTAGCAGATTTGGAGGAAATGTGTCCTACGTCACAGGATGCAGTTAATCACTGCAGAGTGTTACAGAAAAATCAGATTCTGATAAAAATACATAACAATGCCTATTTGTGGAACGGACAGAAGTCTGTTGTAAGATATCTCTCCCAACTTTTAAACATGCACAGCAGAACAATTGATTTACTAGACTGCCACTTTTTACCCAGCTCAAGAGCTACTAAGCGAATTTTTCTGACCTTTAGTCAGGCAAATATACCTAACAGGCTGTTACGGAAAATAAATTTCCTCTGGAATGCACATTGTATAGAAATTAACAGAGTTTTTAAGGATGAGATAGTCCGTGACCTCATCACAGGGAAAACAGCAACAAAAACACAAAGAAGCAATAATAATTCTGCACTCCAAGAGGGAGAACCTAAACACACCTCAAAGGAAGCTCAGGCTATAAATCAAGAAGTAATTAAACTGAGAGAAAAACTCACAGAAATTTGGGAACACACTCCCACAATACAGCTGATGAGAGATACCATCCTGAGTCAATCTAACAGCAATCCAGCCCCATTGAAATCAGCCCCCCCTCGCAGGAAACTGTCCATGCATTTCTCTGATTTCTCTGACAATGAAAGCGAAAGTGATGACTCTCTACTTATAATCAAGGAAACCTTGATATCCCGAGTTGTAGCCAACACCCCTTCAAAAATGCAATATACTGCAGATGCACCCCCATCTACAACTAAACTCCAGGGGACTCAAACATCCCTATGCAAACCTAGTTCAAGGGAAAAACAGTCTTCACTGCCACCTACCTCATCTCCTAAGCCAAAGAATGCCCCCCTCACTAAAGAGATAGGATCCTTGCTTGCTTGTGATCCTCATTTCGCTTCCCATGCTGCATTGGTTCTTCCAATTTCCCTTCCAGAACAGGCAGAGCAAGAACAGGAATGTGATTTACTACTCCTCCATCCACAGAGGAGGACACAGCCACAGTCAACCCAGTCATTTAACCAACTGCCATCAGATGAATTACCCATTCAGCCTGTGGCCTGCAGTGCGACTGCCTGACTTCCAACAGACCAGCACAAGGTTACCCTTATGACCTGGAACATCGCTGGGTGGCCGACGGCCCACAGAGATCCCTGTCTTAGTGACTTCCTCACCCAATATGACATTATACTGATCCAGGAAACATGGACTAATAAGGATCTGTTATTAAATGGCTTTCACTCATTCTCAATTCCAGCAGAGCCAGGGAAAAAGCATGGAAGAGCTAGAGCGTCCCGTTTCCACCACCCTACATGCCATAACAAGGCCTCTTTCCACTTTTAAAACATATGCCATGGCAGTGCTAATTCAATTTAACTATTGCACTTTGCTGATAATAAATGCCTACATGCCTCCAATGGAGAAGAAATCTCAAATCAGAGGCCTGTGGGCTGAATTGGAATCATACACTGCTAATCTCATGTTGCAGAACCCAAATGCATTTGTAAGTTTGGGGGGTGATTTGAATGCCAGACTGGGTCCCAACAATCATACCCTATATGCCCAACACAAATGCCCTCCTCCTGATTTTGAAGATGATGGAACCCACCTCATCCGATGCTCAAAGGACAAGAAATCAAATTTTGCAGGACTTTGTCTGGATCAAACAGCATTTAGGCTGAACCTTCAAATCCTAAATGGTGCCCTGAAAAATGACTGCCCAGCCGAATTCACTTATCTCTCTGGGTCCAGAATGAGTGCCATTGATTACATAATCATTTCTAGGGACCTTCTTCCCTATGCCAAGGAAATAGAAGTTATGCCCAGATTTGAAAGTGATCATTTTCCAATTTGGCTACATCTTAGCGACTTCACTCAGGAGACACACACCAGGGAGCGCTATCATCTCTCTGTAACACCAGCAGGAAGGACCTATCGCCGAGCTAAATGGACCCCCCAACTAAACCAAAAAATAAGTGAGGTATTGGCTTCAGACCAACTTCAGCATTTTAGGACTGCCCTGATAGCAGCTGAGTCTCCTGATGAAATCTTGGAAAATTACAATACACTTACCCAAGCTCTACACCAATATCTAATCCGTCAAAGTAGCGCACATCAGTGAAAACAACAACAGCACCACTCCAAACCATGGTTTGACAAGGAATGTGTTAATGCTAAAAAAGCCCTCAGTGATATTTATCAGGGTTACCTATCTAATAACATCCCAGATGCTGCACCAATGCTGCTTCAGCAGAAAAGAGACTACAAAAAGCTGCTGATGAAGAAGAAAAAAGAAGCCATGAAGAATGACTGGACACAACTTATCCAGGCAGTCAGATCCAACAACACAGCTCTATTCTGGCATATTACATCAAGTTCCCTGAGAAATGGGCCAGCTACAGTGGATTGTCGCATCCCTCCAGGGATATGGGAGGATCATTTTCAAGCTCTTTATAAGGACAACTACATTGAAAGTGGATACACTAGCCAAAATATAGAAAATATCCAAGGGTAGCCACCAGTGACAGCGACAGAGATCAAGAACCTTGTAGCCCAGCTGAGAATGGGGAAGGCTCTGGGGGAAGACCTAATACCTGCAGAAGCCATTAAAAACAACCTTGAATTTTGGGCCCCTATCCTGGCCTCACTTTTCACCTGTATTGACAAATATGGTCGAGCACCCAAGGATTGGGGCCTTGCAATCATCGTCCCCATATATTAAAAAGGAAGCAAGGATGATCCTGTCAACTATAGACCAATTAGTCTCCTCAGTACAATCAGCAAACTCTATGCAAGACACTTACAGTGGAAATTTCAAACCTGGGTGGAACAAGAAAACATACTTGCAGAAGAGCAAGCTGGCTTTAGGGAAGGCCGCTCCACCATAGATCAGTGCCTTGTACTCCACCACCTTATTGAAAAATACTCCACCTGCAGCACAGTTTCACTCTATGCTGCCTTTATAGACTTTAAAGCAGCTTTTGACTCTATATCCCAAACCAAACTGTGGAAAAAACTGGAGGCTTCTTCGATCGACCGACGTTTACTCCACCTAATACGTATGCTGCATGAAGGGACCTCATTAAAAGTAAGATGTAACCCCCAGGGACATCTCACCAATGACATTGTCACTGAGAAGGGTGTCAAGCAAGGCTGCATTCTAGCTCCACTCCTGTTTAACTTCTACATCAATGATTTGGTGGATCACCTCAACAACACTAACTTCTACCCCCCAAAATTAGAGGGAAGGCATATCTCAACAATGCTTTATGCGGATGATGCAGCACTACTTTCAAGAACTCCTATTGGACTAAAAAGAGTCCTAAGAGCACTAACACAGTATTGCAGAGTGGAACAGCTAGAGCTCAACTATCAAAAAACTAAAATCATGGCATTCGCTAAAAGGCCTAAGAACTACAATTGGAATATAGATGGCCACAAGATTGAGCAGGTCTCTTGCTTCAAATACCTGGGGGTAATTTTTCAAGCCACTGGTAGTAGAAAAGCACATGGGGAGTATGCTGCTTGCAATGCGCAGAGGAGTACAACAGCCATTCTCAAATTTCTTAGGACAAGAGGAGGCCACTACTTACCTGCAGCGCTCAAACTTTTCGAAGCCAAACCGGTAGCTCAACTGCTTTATGGATCCCAATTGGGACCCTAACCCAACCCTGCTCCATTAGAACTTGTCCAATCCAAATTCTTAAGATCAGCTTTCCAAACTCCAAAATGTGTCTCTAACGCAGCTCTGAGACTGGAGTCAGGATTTATGAAAGTGGAGGCCAGAGTGTGGGTGACCATACTCAGCTACTGGCTCAGACTATCCCTCTTTCCCACTGGCCTTGCTCCACTAACCTTAAGTGATGATTTCCAATCCAGCTGGAAACAGACAGTGATGACTAAAATTTCAATGCTGGGCCTTTCTCCAGATCTTCTGCTTAGCCTGGGATATGATAGGGCGAAAGCTACTGTCAAACAACAGGTAGTAGATATAGAGCGACAACTGGATCTAGCCAGTACTCCAACCTTCATTCCTAGTGACTCCAATAGATATCTGGCCTCTCCTTTGGCATACTTAGCAACACTTGAAATACCTAAACATCGAAGGGCCTTTACTCTTGCATGGTGTCGTGCCCTCCCTTCAGCTGTCCTTGAAGGCCGATACAAGAAGATCCCCTTCTCAGACAGACTGTGCCCCTGCAATTCGGGCCAAATAGAAACAACAGAGCATGTATTACTCCAGTGCTCACACTACAGGGACATACGTCTCAGCCTAATTTCACCCCAGTTGCATAAATATCAAGGGCACACTGGACAATTCTACATAAACTTGTTGCTTTCAGACACCAACCCAGGAACAACTTATAATGTTGCCAGATTCTGTGCAGCTGCGGTTAAAATTCGACAGACAATGTCCTCAACAGTAGAATAGTATCAACCTAGTCTTGTTATACTGGAGCTAATATTTTAAATACTGCTTTTAGCCTGTTTTTATCCTGTTTTTTTATCTTTATTCTGTATCCCCTTTTTACCTGTGCTGGTCTATGACCGTAATAAAGATTCTATTCTATTCTATTCTAATAGACCAAGTCCCCTACGGCGTATCCCGGGGAGGGATCCCGTTTCTGGTCAGCATGATGTTTGTAACGTGCTTTGGTGAAGTCGAAGGCAGAGACCACATAGGGCCAGGCATCTCTAACCTTTTGACTCCACTGGGTCACTGAGACCGGGTCCATAGAGGACCCCTCCCCTAGGGGCAAGGGATTGAAATCCTGCCCTGAGACAACCTTGAAAGGGGAGAGGCCAGTGCTCTGGTGAGTGACATTATTATAGGCTACCTCCGCAAAAGGCAAGAGATCCACCCAGTCAGATTGTTGGAAGTTCACATAGCATCTCAAGTATTGTTCAAGCACCTGATTAATGCGTTCACTTTGCCCATCACTCTGGGGATGATGGGAACTGCTGAGTCCTAACTCAACTCCCAGGAGGTTCGTGAACGCCTTCCAAAACTGGGAAGTGAACTGGAGTCCCCGATCAGACACAGTCTTGGCAGGAACTCCATGTAGCCTATAAATGTGCTGAATGAACAACCTGGCTAATTGGGAGGCTGTTGGAAGTTTCTTGCAGGCCACAAAATGTACTTGTTTTGAAAACATATCAGTAACAACCCAAATAACAGTCTTTTTCTTACTTTCTGGCAACTCTACTATAAAGTCCATACTGATGACTTCCCAAGGTTTGGTCGGGGTAGGCAAAGGCTGAAGCAGACCTTTTGGCTTCCCTACCCCCCTTTTGCCATTGCACATGTGGAACAACCTTTTACATACTCTTCTACCTCCTTCCTCATCTTTGGCCACCAAAACTGTCTCCGGGCCAAGTGCAAGGTTTTTATATATCCAAACTGCCCAGCACTTTTAACATCATGGCATTGCCTGAGGATGGTTGCCCTCATGGCCTCTGGGACATATAGATGCTCTCCTTTCCAGGCCAGGCCCTCCCTGATGGTCACCTCTCTGGGGTGGGCCAAAAGCCATGGGTCCTTGGGAAGGACTGACGCCAGTTGGGACTGCCAACCACCCCATCTCCCCGAGGAAAGAGGGGCGGCGGAGCATGCTCTGGCACGGTCAGGGCTTCACTGGGGCCAGTGTCTGCCAATGGTGGGACATCATCCTTGGTTGCCTTAAGATCAGGCCCTGGCCCCACAAGGGGGCTGGCTTGGGCCTCCTGACGCTTGGCCTTGCTACGTGTTAGGGCTGCTAGTCCCAAGTGGGAGGGGGAGAAGACTGTGTCAATAACCTCGTTTTGTTTACTGTCATGTTGTGGGAGTCTGGACAAAGCATCAGCTAGGAAATTCCTTTGTCCCGGGATAAATTTCAGGGTGAAGTTGAACCGGTAGAAGAAACTGGCCCACCTAACCTGCTTAGGGCTCAACCGCCTTGGGGTGGCTAAAACTTCCAAATTCTTGTGATCTGTCCAAACTTCAAAGGGTTTGAGAGATCCCTCCAGCAGGTGGCGCCACGTTTCTAAGGCCAGTTTGATTGCACCCACCTCCTTTTCCCACACAGGCCAATTTTGCTCAGTCTCATTAAATTTCTTGGATAGGTATGCACACGGCCCGAGCTCTCCCTCCCCCCCCCTTTGCAACAGCACCCCTCCCATTGCAACATCAGAAGCATCAACTTGGACTACAAAAGGTTGGGAGGGGTCGGGGTGTTTGAGAATTGGTTCAGATGTGAAAAGTTTCTTCAATTTATCAAAAGCCTGTTGGCATTGGTCAGTCCACACTATCTTTTGGGGAGGCTTTCCCCCCTTCCCTTACCCCTTTTGAGCTTTCTTCCCCACATCTTTGGTTTTTAACAGATCAGTCAGAGGGAGGGCTAATGTCTCAAAGTCAGGGATGAAGGACCGGTAAAAGTTAGCAAATCCAAGGAAGCTCTGCAGCTGCTTCCTGGTTCTAGGGGCCTCCCATGCCAACATCCCTTTGACTTTTTCCGGGTCCATTTCTATCCCCTTATTTGAGATGTGGTACCCCAGGTAGTCCAAGTGGCTTTGGTGGAATTCACACTTTGACATCTTAGCATACAGATGGTTTCCCCCCAACCTCGCAAGCACCTTTTTTACCAGTTTCACATGGGACGTATAGTCCTCAGAATAAATCAATACATCGTCCAAATACACCAAGACCCCCTTGTACAGAAAGTCTCTCAAAACATCATTTGTATTCCACTGGCAATCCTTTCAGCTCCCCTCTGACTAAAGCAGTCGTGCAGTTCCATGACTCAGCCTCTAGGGGGACTCCCTCCCTTCGAGAAGCTTCCCCCACCCGGTGCTCCTGCACACATACGGGATCTGCAAAAGTCATTGTCTCCTTCACCCAGTCTATGGAGGGGTTGTGGAATTTTAGCCAGTTTAGACCCACCACTGCCGTGGGAACGAGCCCTGGGGCAATCACAAATTGAAGTTCCTCCTGGTGGTTCCCCATTCTCATGTGTATTGGACCTGTCATTCGCCTGGCGGGGGCCCCCTTCATCATTCCCCCATCCATCTGTGACAGCCACACTGGCTTGTCCAACTTAATAGTACTAATGTCCAGTTCACTGACTAAGGAGGGATGCATTAGGACTTGGGTACATCCGCAATCAACCATCAACATTACTTTTCGTGTGTGTCCCCTTTCCAGCTCCTATCCTAGCTTTTATGAAAAAAGGGCCTTTTACACCACTCACCACAGCCTCCGGGCGCACTTCGGGGTTAACCCACCCTCGGGCGCTTAGTAGGGCGGGCTGGAGCTGTTTCCCGCTGGCTCTGCGTCAGAAGAATAAGATCCACTGTCATCTGGGTCATCCGATGATTCCCCCGCTGCATGACCTGGTACCAAAGCCCGTACTGCTGCTTTAGACTTGGGCTTGAGTGGGGCCTTTGAAGACACCAGCATCCCTTCGCTCCGCTGGGGCTTGTCAGCTGCCGCTGGTTCTCGAGGGCTCCTGTCTGGGCATTCAGCTATGCAATGACCTCCTTTTGCACAATGCAGGCACAAGCCCTTCCTAATCCTCCACTCCTGTTCTGACTCTCCAGTCATGTTTCCACCTGGGCGGGCTGGTTTACCTTTTTTTCTGGTGGACCCAGAGGTCTTCCCCTTGGATCCTTGCTGTCACCGAACCATCTTGACACTCCATCTCAGTGTCTCCACTTCTCCGGCAAGCCACACCCACCCCAAAAGGGTTTCGGGGTTCCCCTGGAATGACGCCCACTCGAGGATGTCAGCGGTCAGACCATCCTGGAAAAACTGCACCTTAATGTCTTCTGACCACTCAGGCACTTGGCTGGCCAGGCAGCGGAACTCAGCGGCATACTCTCCCACTGACTTTGAGCCTTGCTTCAGTTGCCTGAGATCCGCCCGGGCCCTCCTCACTCTCAGGGGGTCTTCAAATTGGGCCCGCAAGGCCAGCAGGAACTCCCGGAAGTTTCCCAGTTCTGGGGCTCCCATGTCATAAAGCCCCACCAACCACTGTGCCGCCTCTCCCTCTAGCTGGCTGGATACATACTACACCTTCTCAGCCTCCGTCTGGAACTCCTCGTCCCACTGGGACATAAAACTCACCACTTGGGTCAGGAAGTATGGAAGCTTCGCTGCATCTCCATCGAAGGTCGCCTTCAAATCCCGGTGCTTCAGGCCACGGGGTCTTTCCCGCGGCTCGACCGGCCCAGCCCCTCCAGGAGGGGCCGGTCCAGGAGCCGGCATGATGGAGCCCCTGCCCTGGGTGCTGGGGCGGCCGCTGGTTGAGCTTGGGGAGGCTGGCCCCCTCCAGGGGTGGGTAGAGCCAGTGGCAACCTTTGCAGGAGTTCTAGGAGGCTCGTCTGCATCTCCCCCATTTGCTGCTTCAACTGCTGGACCTCTGCTCCCACTTCTGCCAGGGAAAACCTTACTCCTGGCTTACCCAAAATGCTGGGGGGGGGGCGGTACATGAGGACCCTCTAATGTACTAATGTTAATATGGGGAATTAATGTACTCGACTTGGCAATAAGAGAGGCAGGTAACAAGCAGGATCTTGGAGACCTACGAGTCTAAGCATACAATTAAAAGATCTTTATTGGAAATTAATATCAACAGCATTCACCCAAACACTCAGGCTTCAGACACTCACACAAGGCTAGCAAAAATAGTAGGAAGTATTTGGATAAAGGAATAACATGAGGGGATGGTGGGTGATATGCCACCTGTCCTGTCGAGCAGAGATTCCTGCAGCAGAGGCTCAGAGTTGTGCTCTGAGGGTCTAGCAGCAAACTGGCAGCATGGATGTAGGAGGAGAAGCTGTAGACAATTTGCTGCTATTTTGGGGTGGTATCTATATGAAATAATTCCCCTACAGGAATAGGAGTTGTGAGTGAAATACAACGTTTCTCAGAGGTTCCCAAGCAAAAACAAAGGGGCACTTCAAAAAAGTTAATGATTGTTAATGATCGATACTTTTGGAATTGAATAAGAAACAGGCAAGGTCTGTTGCTGAAATGGAGCAGGAGAGGAAAATCCCATTTTACAAGCAATGAGGTCTCTTGCTATCACTGAGTGGATTATAGATTGACTTACCTCCAAGTGTTGAGTCTTGCTTGAGAGTGTTTGTTTTGGGGAATTTCCACAGGTCCTTCCCTTGGTCATGCATGAATCCCACTTTGATATTAGGGGGTCCCTGGTTTACCTGTAATCACATGGATGGTCCTTCTTAGCCAAATTATTAAATATAGCCAATTATTTGATATTCCAAGATGGGGGCTGACAAGGTAGGTACTAATAGCACACCATAGGACTGGGTTTTTCAAACCCAGAGGTATTCAATTGGTGCAGGTGCTGTCAAACCAACCATTCCTTGCAAAGATACTTGGCCCATGTTTGATGGCTGACTATTAAGTTCACACTCAGCTTGCTCTATAACAGTTAACTCCTCTATAGATACAGTATATAAATGCTACTGGCACTTGGTCCCACAACCTCACTAGCTATTGGCTTAACCTCCCCCTGATGCTATGTTGCATTTCTTGTGATTTTGGCCAATTCTTGCTGCATGTAATCCCTCACTGTTCCTATGGTCTGAGTTGCGCCCAGGTTCCTGGTTGACCCCTTGTTATTGGTGATTAAGGGTCTAACTTCAGCTATCTTTTCTTTCTCTTCTTCCTCCCCTTTTGTCCATTCAATTTTTTCATCAGAATCTTCCATATCTCTATCTCAGGTTTCTGGATCCCAGTCCTGGGACGTAATCAGGGCTCTTCCTTTGCAGAGGTTAGGTAGTCACCCTTGCTTTGCCTGCTTTTGTTGCTTCAGTTCAGCAAACCAAACAGCCATCTCTGCTTTTCTCCACCCTTGTGGAGCCCTAAGTGCTTCTTGCAAAAGAGCCTGCTGCTCTAGGAGTGCAGCAATGTCATCAGTTTCCTCCTCAACCTGCCTCTGAGTGGCCTCTAATCTCTCCCAAACATTGTGTAATGCAGTAAGTAGCACCCAGCCGATTCCTGCTACTGCCTTCTGCTCACACTCCTTTCCCATTCCCAGTATCTGAACACACTTCAGCACATCATCATCATCATTTATATCCCATCTTTGTCCCAATCACGGTGAATTTAAAAACAATACAGACATTAAAAATAAAAACATGAAATTTAAAAAACAAATTAAACAATATAAAATGTTAAAACATTTTAAATCATTAAAAATATTAAAATACATTACAAATACAATAAATTATATAAACCGTAAAATCCAAACTGCACAGCATGTACAAGCCCAACCCCCCAGCAGATTGTAAATGCCTGGTGGCATAAAAATGTTTTTACTTGTTGCTGAAAGGAGAGCAGAGATGGGGCCATCCTGGCCTTTCTAGGGAGGGAGTTCCAAAGTCTAGGAGCAGCCATCGAGAAGTCTCTTTTCCTCATTGCCACCAAATGAGCCTGAGTGGATGGTGGGACAGAGAGGAGGGTCTCTCCAGATGATCTAAGAGCACTATTGGATTCATAAAGGGAGATACTGTCCTTCAAATAACCTGGACCCAAGCTATATGCACTAGGAGCGGGGCTCACTAGAAAAGACAATAGTATTTGGCAACTTGTAAGGCAGTGGGGAATGGAATGAGATGTCTCAGTGCAGCCAGTTCAGTGCAGTCAGTTCAGCGTGGCCATTTCAGTGTGGCGCAGTTCTGCTTGCGTGTCAATTGATAATTGATAATTTTGTCAAGAAAATGCAATCAAAACCATTTCTGTTTGGTTGGGATTGTCTTGCAAAACCATTTGCAAAAGGGTTAGGGTTATTATCAATTATCAATAATATGAATATTGATAATTGATCAGATTTTTGATCTTAACATAATTTATTTTCTCCTTTTGAACCTGTTGAGCCCCAGAGTGGTCTGCAAAAACAGACAGCTTCAGGACAAGGAATTCAATTTGACCTGACCTTTGATTGACCTGACAAGCTTTATAAATTCCAAGTGTTGTTTGCTCAGAAATATGGGCATGAAGTGGAATTCCTCTGACTTGTAAAGTTAGGCATTGAAAATAGCACACACTTAGACTTGAAAAGGGTCAAGCCAAGTATTTTCTGTGTTAGTATTTCCTTGGCAACTTTGCTTGCTCCTCTTCTTTGGATGTCTAAATGCTATTTCTAAATAGCCAAATTAAGTTTTACATTGCTGCATGGCTAGAAATCTGGAAAATGAAGAAAATTTCATGGGGGCAGGGCAGAATTGTACATCCCTGGCTCAGAATATGGTGGATGTTGTTTTTGCATGACAAAAATGTAACATAGCTAGGAGCCACCAGACTGCAATGTTAACAGATAGCCCTTTAGTATATTCTAGCCATCAGTGGCCCCTGATGAAATTTATTGAGCTAATGAAAAGGCCAAGAAAAGGTCAATCTCACTTCAGACTGTGTATGCCTGTGAGGATCTATCCAAAGACAGGTTGTGCATTTTCTGAAAATGGTGCATCATATTTCTACCATATTGTATTTTTAAGCCATTCCCATTTGCTGTTTTGATGTGATACACTGGAGTGTGGGCCCTGAACCTGGAACCAGCCTGCAGCAGTGTGTGAATGTGTGTGCACAAGCATGCACACATATTCACAAGTATATAGCTCAGATTGGTACCCTAGTATATTTCACATTTTTGCCCTCTTCTGCATGGCTTTTTCTTCCTAACATGTTTTGCTTTCTAATCACTTTCTCCATGGTCTTGCCTCCATCATGTGATCCCATTTCTCATCTCCATCTCTTTTCCACAGACCTCCTGCATATGTACTTCCCTCACTTTGACTTCAATTAAATGCTTTCTCCTCATTTTGTTCCATTGACATTTACTTGACTGGTCTGGGTACCACTTCTGCTTTTCTGCACAAAGCTGTTTTTCTCTCCCTTTTAGATGCTTAACTTATATAAGCAGTAAAGCAGTTTGCCAGCATTGTGTGAACATTTCAGCCTTTGTCAAGTAAAGAAAAGATCTGAATTCATGGCCTAGTTGCACTAAAGATGCATCATTAATTTTTTAAAAAAATCAAAGCTATTTCAGCTCTAATAGGATGAATTCTTGCCCTGTTATGTCAGCATGCTATGGGGGGGGGGAAGGACCCAAGAGTTTGTATAGAAAAAGAAAAAAAGTGTGTTTTCAGGGGGCAGAGGAGAAACATAGTAGCCCCCTTTCTCTCTGGCTTTTCTTCGCAAATGAAGATTCAGGAAGGACTCATCCTGCGCTTTCTGCAAGCACGCTGATAACTAAAAAGGCCAATCCAAGATAAACAAGTCTGGTTGCAGAAAGCACAGCAGAAGGTCTCATTGGGTGATGTTTCTGGGTTGTGATTCTTTCTGCGTTGTCGTTTCTCTTTAAGACTTGTTCGGCGTGAGTTCTCAAATAAGGCTGCAGCATTGTGGATAGTGCATCTCCATGCCTCCCGATGTGAGGCCAGGGCGGACCATTGTTGGTGGTCAATTTGGCTGAGCCTGGGATGTTGTTTCAGGGAGTCCTTGTATTGCTTTTTTGGAGCGCCCCTCTTACGCTGACCCATGGCGAGTTCATCGTAGAGTACTGTTTCTGGGAGGCGATGGTCCTCCATCCTAGAAATGTGCCCTGCCCAGGGCAGCTGTGTTCTCAATATCATGGCCTCAATGCTGGTGATCCCTGCTTGCTTATTATTTTAAACCACAATCATTCTTGCCTATCAACCCACTTCTTCAGATGGGCACTGACGGAGTACTATTTAAGTGACAAGTATTTAAACACAGTTACACAGTTGTGGGAGTGAGATAGAATCTAATAGGATAGGGCAGATGCACATTGTGATTCTGCCTATAAATCTTCAAAGAGTTGTGTAAGATAATATAGATCTGCTAGTAGTGAAGGGGGAAAGCAATAAATCTGCCTGCTAAAAATCATTTTCCTTGGAATCAAAACCTTCCCTGAGGAGACTTCTTTTGTTATACATGCAGTTGTGAGGACTCATGTATGAATGTATGTAGTGTGCCAAGAAACTATTATCTCTGTTCATACTTTTGCTAAGGATTGGAATTTGGGAATATATCCCAATTGAGCCATTTCTCTTTCAAGTCTTCTGCATCGTAATACATTCTATCCTATTTCCATAACTGTATAACTGTGCTTAAGTACCCATGGCCTTAATATCATTCCATCAGTGTATCTGAAGAAATGGACTGAGATCCTCAAAAGCTCAAGCTAAAATAAATCAGTCTCAAAGGTGCTGCAGGATTCTTCCCTACCTCTCTCACTGCTCCACATATGCCAAATAGACTAAGGACTTTATCAGATGTGGCAAATATGGCACCATGATGACACCTAATGAATGCAAAAGGGCATGCATACCAAACAATGTCATCCTTTCGCAATCTTGTAATGTTAAAAAGAGTTTCCTTTTTATTGATGGCCCAAGTTATGAGGGCTAGATCTCCCCTAGCTCTTTGTTGCCAGCATTGACAGCATTTGAAACTTAGTGCCATTGTGCTCACGTGAATACAGCATCAATGCCAGAACACTTCCTGGTGAGATTGGGACAGCCGGGTAGGGATGCTCTTTTTATGAACTTCCCCGGTTCACTTGGGATTTTTAAAGTGTGTGTTTGTGCTTTTGAGTATGATTTGTGACTTTGTGTTGCTTTAATTTTTGAATTTACCGTGCTTGTGTTTTCTCGCAAGAATCACCGAGGTTTGGAACCCAGAAGTAAATGGAGCTCTAGTGCCCGTTACTGCTGGGGCTGCCTTTCTGATGCTGTTAAAGGTAGGTCTGGTGTGGGGAGGGGGTCTTTTGCTGGCATAAAAACACCACGAAATATCCTGACAAAAGAATGTTAATGGGGGTAATCTGATAAAGTCCTAGCATATCTCTCTCTTTGAACTCCCTAGGAGTTTGTACCCAGTGATTCCGTCAGAGGAGATTAGCCAGTGCTTGATAACCAGTGCTTTTGTAGTACTGACTTGGACACTCAAAAGGTACATAATAACTGAAACATATACAAAAAATGCTGGTAAATGCTGGTAAAAATTGTTCAGTCATTTCAGATGGCCAAAAATTTCTGTGCTGAAAGTGCCACAGTACCATACATTTACAAACAGTTTATAATAAAAATGGCATTGGTCAAAATTCTGTTGGTGACCTATTGCAACATAACTAGTGTTTATGCCAGCATAACTACTTTTTCCCATGTCGCGCAAGGAGGTATGCAGTACATCCTTATGCAATTGCTTTCACAGAGTGAACTACAGTTGTCAGACTGCAACAGCTATTGCTCCCCCCTTCCTCATAAGCACTAATTGGCCAAAGTGGTGAGGAGGAGGGAGAACTTTGTTTTTACCACCATCTGCCTGGCAGCTGTCATCCTCGCAGAGTTATATGCTCTGCCATCATTAAACAGGATCTCAGCCATAGGATTTTATCAGACTAGTGTCTAAAAATGCTGTAATTCCACGATTGAGGAAAGCAAAACATAGTGGCATGATTACAGTAATTATGACATGATATCAGAATTGTGCGATACTACTGCCATGGAATTATTGCACAACCACCACTAGTGGTTTAAAAACGGGATTTCAGCTTGTACTATAGTAACACTCCTCTTTGCATTGCCTTCTAATGACAGAGTATTAACGCTTCTTGCTGGCCCACACATGCACCTTAAAGGAATTTTTTTTCTTCTGAGAATTTGCATGGGCAAGCTTTCAGCTGTTCTTGCAAGAAGATATGACTTCAGTTGAAAACACCAAAAACAAATGTACAACGAAAGAACTTCACAAATAAACACTTAGAGAAACATAAAAACCTACCAAGCAAAGGTTACAGTTCATTAAAACAGTGTCCTGTTGGTCCTCTTCATGTCCTCCCCTGGAAGTTTAATT
This sequence comes from Gambelia wislizenii, assembly GCA_030847615.1. Taxonomy (NCBI): domain Eukaryota; kingdom Metazoa; phylum Chordata; class Lepidosauria; order Squamata; family Crotaphytidae; genus Gambelia; species Gambelia wislizenii. The sequence continues at coordinate 79,563,123 of JAUMIR010000006.1, read as the reverse complement.
ATGTGTTCTCATTGGGAAAGGGGAGGGGAAGAGAGGACTGTCCATTTATGCTGTAATCACATGATTACAGCAGGACATGATTTTGTATGCTCATCAATATCACAAAAAGAGTGACATTGAAGGCTATTGATGAGTTTTGCCCGTCAATGAAAAGTTATGAATAATTAACACATGGATCACAGGAGGATGACAACATCATGTGATAACAGGAACCTGTTCATGCTACTATCCCATCATAATTGCATAATTTCAGCCTTGTGTGATAAAGTCCATAGTGAGGCATCTGTCAGAATATCAAAGCAGTTGCCCACCTTGAAATCAGCAATTGATCATTAGATTCAGCACTTCACACCTAGTAATAAATAAGGATATTTAGAAATATATCTTACCTATAACCAATTGTTCTGTGCAATGGATCCTGGAAGCTGGAGGTAACCAGAGCCTATCTTGGAGCTGCAACATTCCTCAAGGCCAACTTTTCCAACAGTGAAAGGATTGCGTTGTCAGGATTCTGGGATGTGTAATCATTGTGAATTTTATATTGTAAAGAGCTGCTACCAGCTGGGGCCAGTTATGAGGGCTAGCAAGACACAGTTGGTGTTGACAACAAACTGTTGTTTACATTATCCTGTATGAGAAGCAAAGCATGTGAGAGTGATACAGCCACTACCACTCTGGGAAAGACTGGATAAACCATTTGTGTGGGAATGGGCAACTACACAGCCCATGAATGTGATGTAAACATGTACTGGTATAATCCTTTGTCCTGCCCTCACTGCACTCTGTCTGTATCAGACCTCCATCCTAGCAGTACTGGCCAGTACTGCCGTGACTGCTGTGCTATGTAGTCTATGTATTTGGAGTCTCAGGACTTTTTCGGATGGAAGAAAAGTAACGCAAGCAGTGTCGCCAGGTTGCAACGCTGCTGCGCAAGAGGGCGCCAGTTTCGAACGACGCTCTTCCCAGCGGTACTGTTGCAGTACCGCTGGGACATTTGAGCGTGATATTTTTCCTTCCCAGCATCATAATTTACTCGCGATCGCTGAGTAAAATATGACGCTGGGAAGGAAAAATATCACCCTCAAATGTCCCAGCGGTACTGCAACAGTACCACTGGGAAGAGCATCATTCGAAACTGGCGTCCTCTTGCGCAGCAGCGTCGCAACCTGGCAACGCTGCTTGCGTTACTTTTCTTCCATCCGAAAAAGTCCTCAGACTCAATGTATATTTTTCTTTAGTACTGTATGTTCAAGTAAAGCTCAGTAGTTTAGACACAATCTCTGCGTCTGTGTGCTCATTTCGTCAGCCTGATGTCTGCTACAAGATTTATTCACTGCCTGGTCCTCTTCACATGCTCAGAGGAACCAGTGCGCGCCCTGACAGTTGGGGAGCAGGAAGTGAGGGCTAGCAGCAGCCCCCTATCTGTTCCTCCTCAGCCTCTATCTAATTTCCTCTCCTTCAAAATAGAGATGTGCATGCTATAAAGTTTAACTGTGCCTCCTTAGAAGCTTTCTTCCTCAAGTAGGTTGGAAGATGTTTCATTATCATTGTTGAAGCATGATTCAGCTGTGAGTTTGATCAACTTCTTTACATAGCAACAAACTTTATTTGGCTGGCTTTGACCATCCCCTCCCTACACAAGGTTTTTTACAACAAGCTATACCATGGGAAATAATCTGATGTGTGTGTGTGTGTGTGTCAGGACTGTTCAGTCAGTTCAGTTGAGCCTCAAATAATGAAACAAATTGAGCTGGTTCAGATTGATTTGAATTTACTCTGGATCGGATGAGATTCTATTCTCATGTGGAATGGCACAGTTGAAAGCATTTGAGATGGATCTGGACATTTGGACAGTAAAAATAACCAGGAAAAAGAAGACAGTGTGTCTCCAATATGACTGTATAAGGAAAAGGCCAAGGTGATGTGATGTGGAAAAGAAGGGAAGTTGGGTTTTGCTCACTCCTGGGCCTGTTTATACGAGCCCCCCCCCCCAAAAAAAATGCAGTGCCCCACAGTAATGGCATTTTGAAACAGCTGAGATTTCTCTTAATGGTTTTTTGGCCCACAAAAGTTTCACATGCAACCAGTCAAGATGGCAGCTGTGAGTGAATTACTTGTGTTTTCACCTACCATAATTTGTCGTCACTGAACTTAAAAAAAACGCCCAACTATTTCAACTCTGTGCTGGAGTGATATCTTGCCTTTCAAAAAAAAGGGGGGGGGGAATAAGGCCAATCAGCTTGTCTGGCCAATCAGCTTTGCACTTCCTCTCCTATGGGAAAGCAATTCATATTAGAACCTCTTGTCCCAGCGTGGGGGAAATGCACATTCCTGCTGCAGTTTTTAAAAAAATCTCCTGGAAAAGCCACAAAGGCTTTTCCCACCTAGTTTTTTCTGTTTTGTCCTCCTCTCCTTCACAAAATGGTGAAATGACATGGCTTGCCTTTTAAACAGGTAGGTTTCTCCTCACATTCCATGAGGAGTTTTTTCACCATCGAGACAACCCCATGCAATCTGGGGCGAGAATCTCACAAGCATTCTCCAAGCATAATGCTTACAGGAAGGGATTACGTGAGGTCATTGAAGTCATGTGGTCAGTTATTTCCACTGGTGCCTCTGCTTGCTTGCTAGATTTATCTATGCTAGTAGCAGATTGTGAGAGAAGTGCGGTGAAGGGTGGACAGCTGTGTGTTCTTTCTAGGTATTTCTCTTACTAAGTTCGCTTTCTTTTGCTGGATTGCCTAGCTTAATCTTTTGTTTGCCTTCTTTTTATTTGTTAGTTTGCCTATTTATGAATCCTAATAGCAAAACTTATTCTCCCCACTTAAGTTATATGGAGTTTTCCTAGGTGTTTTTGTTAGTGTTGATGAAAGATAGTCAGTCTGTCACCACATTAAACATTGTCCGGGAACATTGTGATGTAGGTTGTTCGAGTCTGTGACTGAAATAAGTCAAGTTATTCTTTCTATGATGTAGGAGATCCTAGGATTGTTATATGTAGGTAGCAATTAAGTAGAGGATTCATCAGAGAGAATCTCATCAGTTAGAATGCTGGTAAAGTACCCTCTCATTACCCTCCTACTACCTTATGCTGTGTTATTAAATTTGACCAGTTGGACTGTTGGTAAAATAAAGCAAAAGCACTTTTACCTCAAGTATTCTGTAATTTTGTTATCATATCATTGTCATGTAGTTTACTTAACCTTTAACAGATTTAACTGGCCAATGTGATAGGGCAATGCTTCTTAAACTGTCTAATGTGGAAAAAATATAATTTTTCCCCACTGTGCCAGGCAACAGTACCATATTTGTGACCATTGGCTACAATAATTTGCATCTTTGCTAAAGAAACTCATGTCTTGTGTAAAAAGAATTGGATAAAGATCCAAAAGGACCTTAAAAATTGGACCAACTTGAAGTTATATCTCCTAGGTAAAATAGCAGCAATGAAAATGAACATTTTGCCAAAGCTACTATTTTTATTTCAGACAATTCCAATATTACACAATGAAAAGCCGATAATGGAGTGGCAGAAGGAGATCTCGAAATTTATTTGGTCCGGGAAGAAACCCAGAATACAATTAAAAACTCTGCAAGATTCAAAAGAAAGAGTCTAGGAGTTCTGAATTTTAAGTTATACTATGAAGCCTGTATACTTCTCTGGATTAAAGAATGGACAATGCTGGAAAATAAGAGACTATTAAAATTAGAAACTGACAATAAGATTTGGATGGCATGCTTACTTATTCTATGACAAAGAAAAAGTGAATAAAGAATTTAACAGTCATTACATTATTGAAAACTTGGAAGAAATATATATATAAAAAAGACTATGTTATAAAATTCCATTATGGAATTCACCTCATGAGGCTTTTTTTAGTAGAGGCAGAGTACTGTCGGATATTCTACTAATATATAAGAATATATTGACACTAAAAGAAGGGAAGTACAGCATAAAGACCCAGGAAGAGTTAAAAAAAGAAGGCTTAAAATGCCACTGGTATCTTTACAGGCAAATGAGAGACAACTAATGGACTCAAAATTGGACAATATTGATTTATGGAAAACGACTTGGGAGACTTTACTAGAAACCTGGAAATAAGAAATTGATTGCAAGACTATATAAACAACTGCTTGAATGGAATCAAGAAAAAGAGATTGTAAAAAATAGCATGATAAAATGGGTGCAAAATATTGGGCATGAAACAGAACTAGCACAATGGGGAAAAATGTGGAAAGACAGAATGAAATATATACTATCACAGGATATAAAACAAAATACATAAAAAATATTTTACAGATGGCACTTGTCAACACAAAAATTGGCAAAAAATTATAAGGGTCTGAAAAGTAACTGTTAGAAATGCAATCAAGAGCAAGGTACATATTTCCATATGTGGTGGACCTGTAACACTGCAGGGGAAAAATATTGGAGAGACATTAATAAAGTTATGACAGAAATATTACAAATCAACATCCCATTCAAGCCAGAAACTTTTTTATTAGGTATGGTAGATACATCAGTAGAAAAAGAGTATGGCAAGGTTATATTTTATTTGTTATCAGCAGCAAGAATACTGTATGCAAACCTTTAGAAAAAAAGCCCTTGGTCCAACAATAGAGGACTGCTTAATCAGAATATATGAAATGGTAGAGAATGAGAAACTTACTTGTTTAATGAAAGGGATCAGTATGGAAAAATTTCAACAGGATTGGGGGAAATTGTTAAACTGCTTAGAACGGGTATGGGGAGATTTTGCTGCAATTGGACTGAGAGAGTGGAGACAAAATAATAGAAAAGGAGAGAAGAAGATAGAAGATATTTTGTATACAGGGAAAAGTGATAGAATATGGTCAAATTGGAGTAAGAATTTAAATATTTTCCCCTTAGCCTTGCTTTTCTTTATACCTTATACATTTTACTTTTTAAAATATCTTTTAAAGTAATAGGAAAATGGTATAAGTGATTACTTGACTAATGATTAATAATGTATAATGTTTTTAAGAAGATGTTGGGTAGTAAAATTAAATATGAATAGTAGAGAAATCATCTTAGTTATCAAAAAGAGATTGACAATGTAAGAACAAATATCATACAGGGATGGTTGGGAAGGAGGTCAAATGAAAATGTGGATATGTAAGAGGAGATAAAATTAAGAGGGAATGTAGTAAGTGAGAGGGTATGAGAAAATGAGAAGAACGATTGGGAGGAAGATGGAAGGGAAGATTTGATGGAATTAGAAAGGATGATGAGGTAAAGAAAGTAAAGAAAGGGATAGAAGAGAGGATTGTGAAGAATATAGATGAAATGTTTTACCTTAATCTCAAAAAAATGTTTGAGATTAAGGTAAATAAGGAATGTAAATGTATGTATGTATGTATATTTGACATCTAAAGCTCTTAGATAAATAAAAAAAGAAAGAAACGGATGGCTTGTGGAGCAACAGTGGTCCATGGACAACCAGCATTGGTCTAGAGAACAGTGCCAGAACAAAAGCATATGAGCTGCCAAGACTAAGATGTCAACAACTTTTGTTTTTTAAAAAAAGTGTTTGGTTGCAGGCCGCGGCAGGAAGTAGGCCACGGTGGCGGGAGGGGGTGCGGCAGTGACCGCGAGAAGGCCGCTCGGAAGGCTGCGTCAACAAGCAGGCCTCACACAGGCCGCGGCGGGGGCAGCGGCGCGGGCGGGGGGCGGCTGCAGAGGCCGTGTGGCAGGAAGCAGGTACAATCAGGCCACGGTGGGGACAGGTGGCAGTGAGCAGGCCGCTCGGAAGGCCGCGTGCAGGCCACAGGGGGCAGTGGCAACACTGCGAACAGGCCGCGAGTGGCAGGAGGAGAATGCACCGCTCAGAAGGCCGCTCAGAAGACCGCTCAGAAGGCGCGGGCGGGGGGGGCAGCGGCGGAGGCCGTGTGGCAGGAAGCAGGCCACGGTGGGGACAAGCAGGCCGTGGTGGGGACAGGCGGCAACGAGCAGGCCGCTCGAAAGGGGGGTGCACCGCGTGCTCCTTGGACAAAGCCTTGGCCGCATGCGATAGGACAAAGGAGCCCCCTTGTCCCTGATGGACAATCAATCAGTTAGCAGTCAATTAAATCAGTTAAAGCAACAATCAATAAAATTCAGTTAAAGCAACAATCAATAAAATCAGAACAAAGGAAGGGGGGATCACGTGGTTCAAATAGACCAGAGTTAAAGCAAACACTCAAATTAATCAAACTATCCCCCAGACTAATAATACAGTCAATCAAATCAGTTAAAGCAATCACTTAAATTTAGAAACAAAGGAAGGGGGGAACCACGTGGTTCAAATAGATCAGAGAGAACAAAGGAAAGCAACCAGAGCAACAAAACCTATCAATCAAATTAATCAAAATTCATTCAGAAATCACAACCACACTACTGGGCTGGTGCCCGATCATCAAACCCCAAAAGCACAGCCCAGTAGACTTAGCTCTCCCTCCGGCTCGAAAGGTTCCAGATGTTCTCCCTGTTTTCAATCCAGTGGAAAAGAGGAGGAAGCCAGGGGCGGCAAAGGGTAAAATAGGCCCAGCCTCAGCCCCGCCCCTGTCTCCTCCTACGCCCTGGCCAACCCCTGCGCTCGTCTCCATGCCCATCATTAAAACACCTCCCCCGGATCTACCATTCTTTAAGATCCGGGGGGGTGTCTGTTGTTTTGGAAAAGCAACAAACTCTATAGGTACCTATCCCCCCCACAAAATCCCACAACAACCCTGGAGTTACATGACTGAAATCTGACTGGATTAATTTCCTTTTTATGTCTATGCTGGCTCCAAATTTTATGCAGATGTGTATGGCGGGGAGGAACACCAGTCATTTTTGTTTTCTCAGTGCAGGTCATTGACAGAGGGCTAGTGATCTGAATTCTTAAAACTTGATTTGGATTTGGACTCTGAATCAGATCGGATTGGGTCCAGATTTGGTCATTACAGAATGCAGTTTCCAAAATGTAATATCCACGTTGTCACCAAATCTTCTTTTGATGTGGGGAATGTATGTTCCACCAGATATAGTTGAACTGTAAGGACTTTTTCAGACAGGACTTACCGCACAAGAAGACTCTGGAACAGTTACGACACTGTTGCGCAGCAGGGGGTCCTTTTCGGATGCCATCATCCCTCTCTCGGCATCGTCCATGACTGTTCCAGGTATGATTGAAGGCAGCAGTGCCATTTTTTACTCACGGAAGTTGTCCGTGATTAAAAAATGGCACGGTTGCTGTAGATGGGACCCGGAACTGTCATGGACGATGCTGCAAGAGGGACAGCGTCATCCGAAAAGGACCCCCTGCCATAGAATAGCCGCGTACCTCTCCCGGAGTCTTCTTGCTCGGTAAGACGTGTCTGAAAATGCCCTTAGATGTATTTATTAATACAAGTAATACAAACCTGGTACAAATACAGGATCGTAATTTAATAACCAAATAATAAATAAATGGTTAAACTACTGTAGTTGCAAATCCAATTAAAAATTAATTAATATATAGATATGTTATCCCAACCTTTTCAATGGATATTTAGCATTGGTCACTGTCACTTTTGCCTCACCCTGTGTGAGAGATTGTATTCCTCATTTGTTAGCCTTGGCGTCTTTTAATTTGAATGATACACCTCATGGTTGATGCTCAAAGTAGCATGTCTCTTGACATCACTAAAGGGTATCCCTTATAACATCACAAGGGGTCATCCTATGTCTTGCGGTCTGGCCCCAGAATCTCAGGACCTGGGACAGTCATGACCTGGCAACTTTGTTGTGTTGCGTTCCTTCAAGTCATTTCCGACTTGTGGAAACCCCAAGAAACCCCTATCACAGGCTCTTCTGAGGCTGACAGTATGTGACTTGCCCAAGGACACCCAGTGGATTTTCATAGCAGAGTGGAGATTCAAACCCTGGTCTCCAGAGTCATAGCCCAACACTCAAATCACTATGCCATGCTGCCTAACCTTACTACACCCCCCCCTATATTTGTTAGCATTTGAGGTGGGACAAGACCGTTGCTTTTGCTGTAATAGATAGATATGGTTCGTTCTCTGAAATTTCTTTCTTTTCTTTAATCTTCAAAAAGTCCAGTGTAGTCGGAAGCCATGTCACTATTCCAGAAAATAGCAGGGGTGTCCTGAGTCAGAGACGAGGCTTACTGCTAAAACTCAGAAGTGCTTAATGGATGGCCAGTATTATTAGACCTCCTGTAATTTTAGCGGAGAGATGAAAAGTGCATCAATGGCAAGGGCACAGCTGAAGTTGATTAATCAATATTATGGACACAGCACCTTCTCCAGGATTTGTTCTTTGTTTGCTTGGCCCCTCTTCCCCGTTGTTGTTGTTATTATTATTGGGTAGAAAATTCACTTCATGGGAGCCTTATCTCAGAGTACAGAACTCACAGGAAGCAACCGTGCTTATAGCATTGCTACAGCCCTGAGGAAATAGTTCCAACAATAACTTTATAATACATGGGTTTCAGCCATTTAATCTGAGAGTGGGCATCTAAACCTTGCTGTAAATCCCTCCACCACAACTTAAATGCAAAATGATCACCCTGCAGGAATACAAGCAGTACCAGAGTACCAACCTACATTTCTTTTCTTTCTTTTTTGTTTAAAGCAAAGCCTAAACAGACCACTCACTCTCAGTCTCAGGCCAACAATGTTAAAAAGTCCTGTATCATTCAGACACCAATGTCTGCCTTTTCTGAGACAGGCAGGCAGGCAGATATTAGAGTCTCATATTTCAGGACCTATATTGTATTTTCTACAATAAACTGAATTTCAAAAAACCATTCTGTTTTTATAACTAAACATTAGTTGCTCATGATGAAAAGCATATTTTTGTTGTTTATTTTTCACATTGCTCCATACTGGGGGGCAGGGAGGATAAAGAAATAATCCACTGAAGGCTAGCAAAGAGCTGTAATAGCTTGCATATCCTAATAACTGATATTATGTCTAGCCTTCTCTCTTGAATAGAAAATACATTTTACTCAATATTTTGATTGTACTTTTAAAAATGCTCTTTCCGTTTGGGTGGTGATTGCATAGGCCAGTGGTTCTTAGCCTTTTCTTTACCAGGGACCCCCTTTAAATATATATTGTTGCTGTGGACCCCCAAGACTTAGCCCTAGTAATAATAATAGTGATGATACCCGAACACTGAAACACTAACAATTACAGTGGGCCCTTGGTATCCACTGGAGCTTGGTTCCAAGACCGCTCATGGATACCAAAATCCGTAGATGTTCACATCCCATTATATTCCATGGTGTAGTAAAATGGTGTCCCTTATATAAAATGGTGAATCAAGATTTGCTTTTTGGGGGGGGGGAACTTTTGGGGGAATATTTTCAGTCCATGGATGGTGTAATCCAGGGACGCAGAATCCATAGACACCAAGGGTCAACTGTACGCCATTTCTTAAACCTTCCCTCGGAGGCTCTGGAGGGGGAGGGAACTGCTTCTTCCTGCCAGTTTGCAGCTGGAATGGATTGAACAGCAACACACAGGGCCAGCTGGGGAGCAGGGGTTGGGAAGACCACTGGTATAGGCTCGCTATTTTTGTTCTTACAAACAGGACAACTAGATGGCAGCAGGAGTAGGGAAATCCAGGGAACAGAAGCTAAGAGATCAAACTCCAAAGCGTTACCAGCCTGAGGTTAATTAAGCAATTAATTTTTTAACGTATTTGTTTATTCATGTCTTTATTGTCTCTCGGCCTTCCAGGGAACCTGAGGTGATGCACAATTGATAAAAACACTTTTAAAACATTAAATAAATAACATTTGAAAACAATCCAAACTCTTCTTTAAAAGTCATTCCAAAACAAGATAGTTTTAAAAAACAACAGCAAACACCTCTAATTGTAAGAGTCAAAGACTGTGTTAAACAGTACAATCTTCCCAGAAATTCAGAAGGGATGGAGCCATCCTGACTCTTGGGAGGGAATTACACAGTAAAGGTGCTGGTACAGAGAAACCCATTCATGTGTACTCACCAGCCTAGCCTCATGGGATCATGGGTCACACAAGAGGGCCTCCACTGGCAATGACTGATTTTGAGCAGGCTCATATGAGAGGAGGAGATAATTCAGTTTGATGACCAATACATGAAATAACGAGGCTAGACACAAAGCTTTGGTTAAAATAGGGGTCACTTTATTTATTCTATGACCTATTTAATCTTTATTCCTTGGGATATGCAAACTAAGGGGAGACCCAATGCAGGAAAAGCTGGAGCTGATGGTCTCACCCAGACCTACCTCCCAGCTTCCCTGGGCAAAACACCTGAGCCCCGGGGGGCTTCCCATCAGTTGGGCTACCCCCTGGGCACCATCTGCTGGAAAGCAAAATCCCAGGATGAGATGCCTCAAGCCACATGACTTCTGGCAAGGGCTCAGTCCTCGGGCCGGCCTCAATGATAGTCTACTCCCTGCCCTCCAGTTGCATTATCTGCAAGGGTAGTTTGATAGAACCATCCTTCACCTAAAAGAGGTGCCATAGGTGTACACTGAACTAATCCCCATCTCCCCCACGACCTGTTACAGATAAGGGGCAAGTGTCTGCTTAGCCCCTATCCCCCATCAGGCTGGCTAATATAGCCCTCACCCCTCATTACATATCCTCAAGGAATATCTGGATCCCATACTATCTGGTGGACCCCATCCGACCTATACAATCCAGGTTGCTGATACGTAACACCAGGATATGGTAAAAACCATCCAAGCCACTCTCATGGCTTTGTGAACCTCCTTCTTTATTCCCCTTTGAACCACATCTATAATTTGGATCACCTGTGTCAGTGTAAATCAAGAGACGTATGATGGCAAACCAGATCAACGATAATTGGGGCCATACAGACCTTACATTTTTTCCATATCCTGGAGGGCACAAATGGGTAAGCCATGATCCTGAAGAAACCTAATCTATTGATGGGAATGACTAGAACACATGGTGGAGATACTCTTGAGCAGCAGTGGTGCCTTTGTCATCTATTTGCATCATCCTGGTGTACCAGTAGCTTTCCTCGTCGCCTGGTGTAGAAAACCAGGCAAAAAGTGCTCCCAGAAAGGAATAGCAGCAGACCAAGATGAAGCCACGGCACTACAGAAAAATTAGGCAGTAAAACTACAGGCGCCCCACAGCAACCCTGGAAAGAAGAGCAGTATCAGGTGGAGTCTGGTGGCAATCCTGAAACATAAGAACAGAATGCCAGATGAAAGTCCCTGGAACTTCAGGAACAAAAGGAGCATCAAGCCATGACAGCATAGGCCTCTCCTCAATATCTATCCAGCAAGTGGAAGTGGTTCAACGGGCCCATCACACAGCCCAATAAGCCTATAAAATAAAATTGTACAGGTTAGAACTGAAACTGTCAACTAAACCCATGGCCTGTAAGTGACTCACCACTCAACAAATCCATTGAGCTATCAGCAGTGTGTCTGGTACCCTGAACTGCTAAAATCAAAACCCTGAACTGCTAAAGAGAACAGGAAAACCAAGGAAAGGAATAATAGTAAAAAACCCTGCTGTCCCCTTCAAGAACCTATTGGGGCCAGCCCCACCTAGGTGCCAAAATCAAACAATGACTATTACGAGTCAAACCAATTACTGATAAGATAGTAGAAAGCAATGTAACATATAGTAGTGAATTATGTAGTGATCTTGCACCAACTTTATTTACAATCTTCTTTAGCATGATGCTCCAAAGGGCTATGGCAGAGCTTGAAGAAGACGACGGCATCTATATACGTTACCGTACTGATGGTAGCTTGTTTAACTTAAGCCGTCTGAGGGTTCACACTAAGACTCTAAACTATCTAGTCTGTGAGCTGCTCTTCACCGATGATGCTGCCCTTGTTGCCCACACAGAAGCAGCTCTGCAGCGCCTAACATCCTGCTTTGCAACAGCTGCAGAGCTGTTTGGGCTGGAAGTCAACCTGAAGAAAACAGAAGTTCTTTACCAGCCTGCACCACAGGACGAACACCACCATCCCCACATTGCTGTCGGCAAATCAGTGCTCAAGTCCATTCAGCAGTTCACCTACCTGGGAAGCATCATCTCCTCAGATGCCAAGATTGACAAAGTGATCTATCACAGATTAGCAAAGGCATATAGTGCATTTGGAAGACTTCACAAAAGAGTCTGGAGCAATAAACACCTGAGGCAAAGCACAAAAATCAGTGTGTATAGAGCCATTGTACTGTCTATCCTCCTTTATGGATCTGAAACATGAGTCACCTATTGCCACCACCTACGACTCCTCGAGCGCTTTCATCAGTGCTGTCTACGCACAATCCTAAAGATACACTGGACTGACTATGTGACGAATGTTGCTGTCCTTGAGCAAGCAGGGATCACCAGTATTGAGGCTATGATATTGAGAACACAGCTGCGCTGGGCAGGGCACATTTCTAGGATGGAGGACCATTGCCTCCCAAAAACAGTACTCTACGGTGAACTCGCCATGGGTCAGCGTAAGAGGGGCACTCCAAAAAAGCGATACAAAGACTCCCTGAAACAACATCTCAGGCTCAGCCAAATTGATCACCAACAGTGGTCCGCCTTGGCCTCACATTGGGGGGCATGGAGACGCAGTATCCATAATTCTGCAGCCTTATTTGAGAACTCACGCCGAACAAGTCTTGAAGAGAAACGACAACGCAGAAAGAATCACAACCCGGAAACATCACCCAAGGAGACCTTCTGCTGTGCTTTCTGCAACCGGACTTGTTTATCTCAGATTGGCCTTTTTAGTCATCAGTGCGCTTGCAGAAAGCGCAGGATGAGTCCTTCCTGAATCTTCGGTTGCGAAGCAAAGCCAGAGAGAGATGTAGTGATATAATCGGTTTCCCATCCAAAAATAAACCATGGCTGACCCTGCTTAGCTTTCAAGATCTGATGAGATCCGGAACTATTAAGAGTCAAACCAATTACAGATAAGATAGTAGAAAGCAATGTAATGCATAATAATGAATTATGTAGTGATATAACCGATCTCCCATCCAAGAATAAACCATAGCTGACCCTGCTTAGCTTCCATGATCCAATGAGATCCAGCACTATTAAGAATCAAGCCAATTAAAAATAAGATAGTGGAATGCAATTTAATATATAGTAGTGAATTACCTGGTCACAGCGGTACATGACTAAGGACATTTTCAGACGCCCCTTACCACACAAGCAGCCTCCGGAGCAGTAACGAGGCTGCTGCGCAGCAGGGGGTCGATTTCAGATGACGCCATCCCTCTCTCAGCGTCGTCCATGACTGTTCTGGCGAGCATTGAAGGCAGCCACGCTATTTTTTACTCATGGACAACTTCTGAAGCCCCCGTCGCCACTGTGAAAAGGGCAGGGGTGGGAGTGAGTCGCAACAGGGTGGGTTGTTGCAGGCGTGTGGGGGGAGGACTATTATTATTCGTGTTTTGTTCACATTTGCGGGGGTCTTCCACCCCTAACCCCTGTGAATGTGAAGGGATGACTGTATTTGACAACAACAAGGAAAAGTTTGCCTGTTTTGCTGTGGAAGTGGCTGCCAGAGACACTTGATGCTCTATCTCTTCATCTCATTGTAGTGTACATATAGCTTTGCATTACTACAGCCCAGGCTCTGCTTCAGAATTAGGACTTGGTCAAAGTTGTTCTATCAAATCATGAAAGCATGACAAGCCAATTGTTTTAGCAGGTGATTTTCTAAGCCCCCTTTCCCATAGTGTCATGACTCTGAGGACCTTTGGAATCAGACAGTGAAAAAATAGCCCCTGGGGGGCATACACTTCTCTGGTGGTGGTGGTAAAACTACACAAACAGGCATCTCTGTTCTACTGGGAATGTAGAGGATCTTGGTCATGGTCTGTAGTTTGACTTGTCTTTATGATAAACATAGCCAATAATATTAGTCTATGTAGTGATGTCTGAATTTGAATCTGTCAGAAGCCAATGTGTCTTGCCTATATACAACACAGTCTTTTTCAGCCCAATGCCCTGCAGATGTTTTGGACTTCACCTCCCATCAGTCTCAGCTAAGGTGGTTAATGGTGAAGGATGCTAGGGGTTGAAATAAAAAAATTCTGGTGGGCAATAAGTTGGAGAAGGCTGCACTATCATTTTATTGGTAAAAGAAGAACAAACACTCATGCCCTGCTAGAGCAGGTAATATGGTTGGCACTGTTGCCACAACCATGTTGTGAATGAGGGCAAAAATTGTGAATCCTTCTTCTGAGACAACTCTGAAAAATGTTTGGCTCAGACCTAGTTTATTTCTAACTCCCTTAAGCATTTGTATCCAAGAATGCTATCTATTCTTTCTGTAATTTGTACTGCAGCTAAACTCTTTTAAAAAAATCTTTGTGATTCTTCTTGCCAAATTACTTTTCTCAACTCATGTCTTTTCAAAAGGAAAAAAGAAACCAGACTTGATTTCCTTAGAATTTCCTGTCCCCCACTATTAAAATTCGCAGCCTATTTTATCAGATAAAAGTGCATTATTTTTTATTTGGAGAGAATGAACTGTATCTAGACACTCTTCAAACAGAGCTTGGAAAAGTCTTTTTTTGGACTTTAACTATCAGAATTCAGCAATCAGCATGGCCAGTGGCTATGTTAGCAGGGGCATTCTGGGAGATGAAAAGGTAATGTTTTCAAACTGGTTTGGACCAATCAAAAATGTCTCATGAAATGTGTATGTTGGGGAGGAGGGTCACAAAGAAACTAGCCAGCTGTTCATTTGCTTAGGTACCTCAATTTGTATTTGTAAACAAGTGTTTTTGAGCATTGTATCATAATTCAGGTAGCACTCATTACTGCAGTAACTACTCAGGGTCCCCTATTTACTCTCTGTTGGAAACAACTTGAAGGCACACAACAAAGTTTCGATAAATCAATAGTGCCACCTGCTGACTGTTAAAGAAACTGCTGCTGAAGGCTGGTGGTAAGGATGAGTGAGATCATTGCTTTGTTTGGGGGTTTTGATACAAACTTTCTGAAATTTGCACATTTTTTCATAAATTCAACAGAAATATATATATATATATATATATATATATATATAGTGAGCCTGTGCAATGGATTTTTCTGGTGGAGCACAGCGTGCACAGAACTGGCCTCACCCTTTAAACCAGAGATTCATCTGCCGTGGCCTTGCAAGCATGGACGTGGCAGCGAGGTCCTCAGGCCGTAGGTTTGATTAGAGTTTCCTTCTCTTAGATGGTTGACCTTACAGGGTTGGACGAGCACCATCTGCCTGGGTTTGGGATTAGAGTTTTCCTTCTCCTAGGATGGTTGCCATAAGGCTAGAGAGCCCATCCTGCCCTTTGACGCTCTTTGTCAGACCCTTCGGTTTTGACCTGTCTGGCATGGGAGACCCTACCATTGGCTATTATGCCACCGCCAGCATAGCTCAAAACATCATTAGGGTACGCAAGCCTCTCTCCCACGACAAGGGGGCATCAATGGAGAGGATATATATATATATATATATATATATATATATATATCTGGCTTTGAATCTGAGTATCCAGCCAGTTGCATCCCTTTTTCATACAGGCATCTCATGTTTAACAGATACATGGCAGGCCATTACAACATAATCACCTACCTTCTTGTTGCTGTTGTTGCCTTCAAGTGGTTGCCAACTTATGGAGACCGCAAGGGGAACCTATCATGGGATTTCCTTAGCAAGATTTGTTCAGTGAGGGTTTGACTTATCTTTCCTCTGAGGCTGAAAGAGTGCAACTTGCCCAAGATTACCCAGTGGGTTTAGATGGCTGAATGGCAATTTGAACCCTGGTCTCTAGAGCTGTAGTCCAATACTCAAATCACTAGATCATGCTGGCTCTCTAATCATCTGCCTACTCATACAACAATCAGTGAGCCTAGTGGATGTAGGAGGTTGAAAGGCCGGCATTATGTAGCAATTATAGTGTTAGTGTTAGACTAAGTCACCAGGATATCAGATTTCTAATCCCCTCTTAGCCATGGAAACCCACTGGGCTTGGCCAAGTCATACTCTCTTAGCCTATGAAGAAAACAATGGCAAATTTCCTCTGAATAAATCTTACCAAGATAACTCTAGAATGGGATTACCATCAGTTGGAGTTGACTTGAAGGTGTGCGACAACAATAGAGGTTGAGAATTTTGTTCATTTCCTGTTTGACAAGGACTTGCAAAAATTCACAAATGTCTTCACAAATTTGATGAAAAGATTTTGAGGTTTTTTTTAAAGAAAAGACAATGTGGAAGGCAGACAAACTGACAGATTTGTCCATCCTTACCTGTCCATACATATCCCAATTCATCCAGAGAACTGCCAGTCAAACTCTGTGTACTTGATTAGACCAAAACTAGTATTGTGAACACTTCCCTTTGCATCAGAATTGAAGCAGAAATGGGGAAAGGACAAATGTAGGATACTACACTTGAACAGTAAAAATGAAATGCAAAGATATAGGATGGGTGACACCTGGCTTGATGGCAGTGCATGTGAAAGGGATCTAGGAGCCTTAGTGGACCACAACCTGAACATGAGTCAGCAGTGTGATGCAGCACCTAAAAAAGCCAATGTGATTCTAGGCTGCATCAGTAGGAGTATAGTGTCTAGATAAAGGGAAGTAATAGTGCCACTGTATTCTGCTTTGGTCAGACCTCACCTGGAATACTGTGTCCAGTTCTGGGCACCACAATTCAGGAAGGATATTGAGAAGCTGGAATGTGTCCAGAGGAGGGAGACCAGGATGGTGGGAGGTCTGGAAGCCATGCCCTATAAGGAGCAGTTTAGGGAGCTGGGCATGTTTAGTCTGGAGAAGAGAAGAAGGTTGAAAGGTGACATGATAGCCATGTTTAAATATTTGAAGGGATGTCATAGGCTTGTTTTCTGCTGCTCCAGAGACCAGGACATGGAGCAATGGGTTCCAACTACAGGAAAAGAGATTCCACCTAAACATTAGGAAGAACTTCCCAACAGTAAGAGCTGTTCAGAAGTGGAATACACTGCCTCGGAGTGTGATGGAGTCTCCTTCTTTGGAGGTTTTTAAACTGAGGGTGGATGGCCATCTGTCGGGAATGATTTGATTGTGTGTTCTTGCAAGGCAGGGGGTTAGACTGGATGGCTCTTGTGGTCTCTTCTAACTCTATGATTCCATGATTCTATGAAATTTTGATTCAGCGAGGAGAAAGCACAAAGTCACCATGAACCTAAGAGTCAATCAGAGAGGAAAAACATCCAGTTTTCTATACAGATATGGCCAAAGGAAAAGACTATATGTAAGGCTCAATTATAAAACCAGTCACCATTTTTGAGTAGGTTTTTTCACATATTCCCTCACTATGGAGATTAACAGATGCAGGGAAATGGCCAAAAATCACATTCCCAATCGTGTCAGAAGATTGCTATGAAAACAGAGAGGCTAACCTTACTAGATGCCCACGTCCTTCAGCTGTTCTGGGGGCATAGCACTGCCGGGAACAAGCTTTACTTTTCTGTTGATGGGGACAAGCCGCTAATAAAAAGATATACTTTACTCATGGCTGCGCTATGCCCCTGGAATGCTGAAGGATGACTTTGTCTGGTAACGCCTCTTCCTGTTCTTTTATTGATTTTTTAACGTGGTTTTTGCCACATCTGATAATCTCCTATATCAAATGTTTATGCAGTGAGATTTGGAACAGGAATTGTTTAGTAAAGAAGGTTTCAAAGTTTGGGAAGACACATTAGTTTAGAGGGGGTAAACTCCCCTTCCACAATTTAGAATTAATTGTTTTCCATCTCTGTATATGCAGCATTTGAGATAGTGATAATCACCAAGACATTACATCTACCACATTCAGGTTTTGATTGTGCTGTCTTGCTGTCACATTACATAACAATTCATGTAGACTTTAAAAGAATTTTCTTTCTGCCTTGGGTACAGCTGCATGAAGCAGCATGTCTGATTTGGAGAAAGCAATGAAAAAGATGTAACCAAAGCCACACATGCATCTGTAGCAGATGCTTAATATAGCTTTTTGCTTTGTGTCTCTCACCTTCTTTACCCGGAGACCCCCCATCCGATGTGCTTCTTATAAGCAGATGTTCTGAAAACCTGGAGCACTACTGGGGGAATTGTTCGTTAAATATAGCAATTTGGCAGCTGCCATAACATTAAATTCTCTTTAATGTTCTCTTGTTCAAGCTGAGTGCTCTTACATAGAATATCATCACCAATTCTTTATTTGAAATGAGAAAATATTTTATTAAGGGCAACCTTCCCCAACCTGGTGGTCCCCAAAACAATTATGGAAACTGCATTTCCCATAATCCCCAGTCATGTATTGTGGGAATTATAACCTAACACCTTGCAGGAGGGAGACCAAGCTAGAAAACACTGCTGATCAGCACAGTGGGGCATCTTGTGGCCTTCCAGACATTAGAAGGTCACATCTGCATTAACCAACAAAACCAGTTGTAATGTCTGTGGCAGCTTCATTCCATGATTCAGACTACATTTGTTATGAGGGGGTGCTGAAGTTTGTTGCACTTGGCACATCATTTCTCAAGTTTCTTTAACCCTTGCAATAAAGATCCTGATGTTTGGTCACTGAAATACTGCTCTGCTCCTGCTATCACCACTGAATCATTCAAAAATTTTCTTCCTTTCAAACTCTTTTTTAGGTTTGGGGACAGGAGAGAGTCAGATGGAGCAAGATCTGGTGAGTAGGGTGGATTGTCTATCCCGATGGTTCTTAACCTTTGGTCCAGGGACCCCCAGGGGTCCGTGATGTCCTCACAGAGGGTCTGCAAAGGCTTGAAGGTTGCTTGACCCACCTCTTCCCTGCAGTGGAGTGGCCATATGACAGGAGCCAAGGCAAAGGCAGGCTAGCTAGCTGGCTTGGCCTGTGCATTGCCATTTAATCTGCTCCAGCCACAAACTTACAGGAAGAAGCAGGAGAAAAATCTTCCCTCCCCCTCCAACAATGACGATGACGATGATGATCATTATCCAGTGGTGGTGGTATAATTGTTGTTGTTGTTTTAAATCTTGAGTTAAGTCTTGGGAGTCCATGGCAACAGAATACAGTATATTTAAAGAGGGTCCCTGGTAATGAAAAGGTAAAGAGCCACTGGTCTATGCACTCAAACTCTAATATACAAGCCAAGCAAAAGTAAACAACAATTTAATGGCTAACAATGAATTCTTAATGAAAACAGCAAGCTATTATGCACATATAAATATACATAAAAAAACACAACAATCAACTCATTAAAAAATACACACATAAATAATCAATCCAGGAACATGAATCAAATTGGACAATAAAAATTCCAACAATGATAACAGGCTTCAAAAATGCATTGTAGAAATATTGTTCATAGACTCTTTGGCTGGTATAGATTCAATTATAGAGATGAAACTCCATCAGAAAGCTTTGCAGAAGTAATGTCCCAGTCATAGGTACTTTGCAGAAATAAATCCATAGGTAGTCCCAGCAGAAGAGCAAAGATAGGACATCAATAGTTAGCAGCAGAGAAGATGCCAATTGTGCTGTTTTTGTGGGGGGGAAACCCATGTTTTTACACATCCCTTTATCTTTATTTCTGCATAGAATATGCCAATACAGCTTGGGATGTCCAATTACCAGGAAAATACTGCACAAAATTGTCTGTGTTATTCTCCCCAACCAGGTTTGGGGATTACTGTCCCCTTTATCCATTTTTAACTTTGTTAGGTCTCAACTCTTGCTAAGCTTTGTGCTTTAAAACCAAAACTTGGGTTGGGAATCCCAAGTTTTGAGCCCAAAAACAAATAATGGTGAATATCCTTTCCATATCTATTTGGGAACTAGTGTCAAATGTTAACTCAGCCTATTGCCACCTCTCCATAGTCTACTGAGACCACCTTCATGTTTCTCTGTGATCTTGTCTTGGCTGGAGTGCTGTTGGCACTCATTCAGTGAGTTCATTATTATGGGAGTGATGCTAAAGGTCCACATTTGCATGCTGAGGATGTCACAGAATCTCATTCCATATGCACAGATACCTAACACTTATGAACTTGTTGCTTTATCAGAGACACAGAAGTGTCTTGATTGATTGATTTCCCTGATGTTGTCTGTGTTCCATTTGTGACTTCAGATGGCTTCCAATGTAAAGAAATCTTTCTGTGCTCTCTCAATCATAGTTTCAGTATACTAAATAAATACTATGTGAAGATGAAAGGCTACAGAATCAATATTCCAACAGAAAATTCAATGATAGTTGTTTCTATTGACATAAAACTTTAGAACTTTATGTTATCCAGGCAGTTCTGTGTCTCAGAGACAATGTTAATAAAATTCACAATTTTGGAGAGAGAAAAATATAGAAAAGATAGCCCATATTTCATTGGTAAAGATGGCTATGACTAGTCTTATGTTTGAAAGGAGCTATTTGTGGTGCTGAATCTACTTGGGGTATAGAGTTCAGCATATTGTATATCACATTTAAAACTTGGGCTAAACCATACAGTGGATTCAGCCCTCCACTGGCTATGGAACCACCAGCCTCCACTGCCCAGAATATGCAGCCATTGCCACTATTCCCACTCCTTGCACCGAACAAGGTCTTGCCTGCGGCATAAGTGACATGTGGGGGGTTTCCTCCCAGGCCCTATACTGCTGGTGGGGCTTGTGAAAGGCTCAATGCCAGCCCACAGGAAGGCATTTTTTTAAAAAAAAAATACCCCAGGGCTTCTGCGATGAGAAGGCACATGGGTTGTGATGGTGATTCTGTACATTCTACCTTGCTCCAAGTAATACAATAGGTCCAACTGCTTACAACCACTGGATCCCCTTCCAGTCTCTTCCCCTCATTGCTCACTTTTTGGTGCACCCATGTTGTTCACATTAAAATACAGGTCAACTCTTGTATCCATAGATTCAGTATCCACAGTTTCATTTATCCATGTCTGAATAAATGTGTTCTCTCTAGGCATTTTTTGGTCCTCCAATGTGATTCTATGGTCAACTTTTGGTGTTCTTCTCATTGAAAAAAATAGGGCTCCTATTATCTATGGTTTCAAGTATCCACGGGGTGTGTGTGTGTGTCTTGGAATGTATTCCCTGTGGATGGGGGGAGGGTTTGACCTATACCTTCATGCTGAGCTCTAAGGTCACTTAACATACGCCCCCACACACAAAAATCTTCCAACATCCCTTCACATTTTCTCTTTCTCCAGCATCATTCACCTTGAGACTTGGCTCCCTCCTGGAAGACCCAGGAAAGTGTCACAATTCTGTGAGACTTCAGCCAGATCCCTGAAACCTGACAATCCTAATGAGAGTTATAATGGCTAAACGCAAATGGTCACATGCACTGGCTTTGCCTCCTACATCCCTGCTCTCCCCCCATCTCCCTCAATTGATCAGGGAAGTCTGAAAGACCAATTAACTCATGTCCATTCCATGTGTTTTCCCATTCTTTATTAGCTTATCTTCTCTGTCCTCATTCATCTGCTGCCATCCAACACAGCCATAATTCATAATGTTGCTCCACTTAGGATTCTAGGTCTGCATCCCAGAGCTCCGAAAAGTTACCATTTTAGACAAAAGCACCTAGAATCCCTTACCCAGCATGACCACAGGCGGATTTTAGGAGTTGTAGTCCCCAAAAGTAAATTTTCCAGGCTCTGCATTGAAAATGAAACCCATGAGCATGAGCCATGGGTCAGTCAAATGATAGCAGAGATGAGCCAAAAATCTTTTCCAGCTTTCTGTTTCTAACAGGGGTCAGGGAGATGCAAAGGTGCAGTCAGACAATACATGAAATACTCGTGATGCTGAAGCCAAAGCAATCTGAGTAGCCTGGGTGAGACACTTCTGGGGGAATCTTATTTATTTTATATTCCCCACCCCCCACCAAAATATGACTAAAGGCAGTTTACAAGATTAAAACAGCTACTGATAAAGAGAAAGCTTGCTAAAAACACAAAAGATTACCATTGTTAAAATACAATTAAACAAGCTAATGAATTAAAAACAAATTAAACACAACATTTTTTCTGAAAGAAGAAATAAAATCTATTAAAAGCCCTTTCCTTTAAACATCCAGCTGGTTTCCAAGAGCCTGCTAGAATGTCTTTTTTAAGCCTTTGCCTGCCAACTGAAAGAAAGCAGGGAGGGAACTGGACTGTCAGTGAAAAGAAGATACATTTTGGGTTACAACTCCCAGAACCCCCCAACTGGTATGACTAGTCTCCCCCCCCCCCATTCCATCACCTATTTCATGCTCACCTAAGAATAGTATATGTGGTGTCTTTGGGACTTTAGGTAGAATTGCCCTGAGAAAGAAGGGGGTAAAGTTGTTAGAGACTGAGACTGTAATCAGTTACAATGTCATATTTAGGACATCATAATTGTTTCATATTTTCATTTAAGATCATGGCTGTATTGCCACAAGTGCAAATGACCCTGAAATCAATCTTAAAAGCCAATCAGCTGTCCTGAGTAACCGAGATCTGTTCTGCTTGCAAGCAGGGCACTGCAGGATGAAGTAACCAGTCCCCTCCTGACCCTTCATTGCAGTGTTGCTCACTGGTGGGAGGGGGCTGGTCACATCATCCCACAGCACCCTGCTTGCCTGCTGAATAGACCTCCATAGCTTGGGATGACTGACTGACCTTTAAGGTGGTTTCAGAGGTATTGTGAGGAGCTAAAGTCTAGCTATGACTTCATGGCTACATGTTTGATGCAGCATCTCAGTCTGTGTTTGATCCTAAGTGATCAAGTTATTTCTGCTAATGAGGGCTGGGTGTCTGAGAGACTTCTGGGTGAGGAATGATGGTGAATCAACACCCCTGCAAGACACTCTGCAGCAGGGAAAGCTTAGGTGGCAAAACTGGAGGCAAGTTCTAACTGGCAAAAACTCTCTCCAGACAAGGAGAGAGAGTGAGAATACCACCCATGTTCCAAAATGCTGCTCCTCACTAGGAGACCATGGAGACCTCAGCAGTCAGAAGGCAGGTTGAGAGGTTGGCGGGGGGAGCTTGGGATTAACATCAGGTTCAAGCCACTTAAGTGAGCCTTTAATGGACATTGGACTTGCAAAAACCTCACTTTATTAATCTACTTCTAATTACCTAATTTACAATTGATTTATAACTGAAGAGAGAGTTTCCAACTGGTGTTGAGCTCAAAGCTCCAGTAAGGCTCAAAGCCTTCTTTCTGTAAACAAGAAGAGAGAAAAATAAACACTATTCACAACATTTTGGTTTTAAAGCACAAAGCTTAGCAAGAGTCGAGACCTAACAAAATTAAAAATGGATGAAGGGGACAGTAATTTTAAAAGATAGAAGACTTCTTATTTTATTTTTGATGAATGTGATTTGAGAATATTGAAGCTGATTAAGCAGAGACCAGACCTCTGTGGAAATGTGGATTGTTTACTTTAAAAGAAGATAAGACTAAGGGGCTGTTTACATGGCAAAATAAATCCTCATAAATTTGCAAAGAGTCCTAATAGTTCCCACATCTTTCAGATGAAAGTCACCATATTCAGAAGGAGGGGGGCAAAAAACCATACGTCATGCAGTATCAGCTTTTGCTGTTTCCCCCGTCTTTTTTGAAAAGTAGCGCAAGTTAGCACATTTTCAATTGTGTGAACTACCATTTCACTTACGGCAGTGGGAACTACGAGCAGTCTTTCCGAAACAGCCAGAGCTGAGCCTTGATTGGTTGGAGTGACCAAGGAGGGGGTGTGGACTTGCAAGAGAGGAGTCTCAAAGGAAAAGATCCATCCAGCCGGCTTGCTTTCTAGAATAATTACTGTTCCTCTCTCTCTCTTTCTCTCTCTCTCTTTCTCTCTCTCTCTTTCTCTCTCTCTCTCTCTCTCTCTCTCTCTGTGTGTGTATATGTGTGTATGAGAGAGAGAGAAAGAGAGTGATCTGCTCTACCAGCTGATAGCTAGCTTGCCCTGCTGTGATCGTGTTCTTTTGTATGTGTGCGTGCATGAGAGAGACAGAGAGAGGGAGAGAAGCAGTTTGCTCAGCTGGCAGGGACACAGAGAAGGGAATCAGCTGCTTTCCTTCCCTCCTTTGTCATTATTCCTCTCCCCACCACCACCATGGTCTCCCTCCTTTGTTGGTTGATTTATCTGGTTTTCTCTGGCTCAGACGAAGCTACAAAGCTATGCTCTTTCCCCCTCGCACTGCCCCCCTCCTCACTTCCTCCCTGCCTCCTGCCTGGCTTTAATGACAGTAATCTGGAGGCCATGCTCCCCACCTTTGTTTGTCTGAACAAGAAAGGTCAAAAGCTCACCGGATCTTCCAATTTAGCAATAAATCATGTGAACTATGCAGCACTGGTGCGAAAGGATGGCAATCTGGAATTTTGAGCACTTTATTCTGCCCTGTAACTGGCCCCTAAGAATAGCTAGATGGTGCTATTGACAATGGAGACTGCATTGGGACTAGATTGTTAACCCTACAAAAGAAAAAAAAAATTGAGATGTTTGCTTTTTATTTTTAACACTGTAATTGCTGGGTTTTTATTTTGGATTTGCTGCATATGACATCCACTAGACAAAAGTGACTGAAGAAGAAATTTTATAGAAGCTGTTTGAAGAGATTAGACTTATGAGAAATGATATGGTAAAAGTGAAGGAGGAATTGATGAAAGATATGAAAAAGGAGGTTAAACAATTTGAAGAAGCATCGGGGAAGTTATTTAGGGATGTGAAACAAGTTGATGATGGAGTAGATATTCTGGGGAATAAAACTGATATTATATGAAGAGATGGGGAAAGATTTAGATAATTTGCTGAAATTGAGAAAGGGAGAATTTTGTTTGGGATTCGGAATGATTTTGGAAGACTCTTATGATGGTATTACTCCAAAGATTGAAGATGAAGATGGTATGGATATAGAAGATCAAGTTGAGCTGATGGACAAAACTGGTTTTAAAACTGAGAAGAAAGTTAAATACTAAGGACTTTATTAGACCACTCCCCATTAATGTTCTTTTGCCAGCATATTTTGTGGTGTTTTTATGCCGGAAAAAGAACCCTCCATACCAGACTTACCTTTAGCAGCATCAATGAAGCATCCCCAGCATAAACGGAACAGGAATGGAGCTCCATTTACTTCTGGGGTTGAGGTCTTGCTGATTCTCACAAGAAGACACTAGTGTGACAAATTCAAACATTAAACTACAATAAAGACATAAAATGTAGACACAAACACAGGAACACACTTTAAAAGTCCCAAGTAAACCAGGGAGGTAAAAAAAAAAAAAAGAAAAAGAACATCCCCTACCTGGCTGTCCTGATCTCACCTGGAAGTGTTCTGCCAATTGACGCTGTATTCACTGAGCACAATGGCGCGAAGTTTCAAATGCTGGCAATGCCAGCAACAAAGCACCACAGCAGATGTATTGATGGCTTGGGCCATCAATAAAAATAATGCCTTATTGACAGCACATGATTGTGAAAGGATGTTGTCATCTGGTATGCGTGCTCTTTCGCGATCATTAGGCATCCTTATGATGCCTTATTTGTCTAGTCTGATAAAGTCCTTAGGTATTGTTATGATGACTATGAATTGTGTGCAAAATCAAATCAAGAGAATAGTTAGTAACAGAGGGATACAGTTTTCAACTGTTTTATTTACTTACAATTATTAGAAAGATCTAAAATAGATAAAAAGATGCATGGGTTTAAACAAAATAAGTCAGAATTGGAGATGCAATTGTGTATACAGTCAGACCCTGGTATCTGTTGGGATTTGGTTTCTGGACTTACCATGGATACCAAAAACTGCAGATAACTGTGAACACTTTTAAAATAATGGGATGTCAGGTTTAAAAATACCATCGAGTTGCATTGAAGGACCTAGAAGATGGACATCTCTCTAGGCATTTTCTAGGAAGACTCTATGGTATGTGTTCTTTTTTTGTGTCCCATGGATAACTGAAACCATGGTTATTGGTTCCACAGATATGGGGGTCCAACTGCAGGTGATGAATAGGTCATTTTTAAAATGTATACATTTTTGCTGAAATTTGAAATGGAAGAAGAACAAGTTAAGCAGTATATATTAAGCAGGGTATAATCTACAGATAGCTCAGTGGGAGAATATATGATTTAAGGGGCTGGAATTTATATTATGTTATGATCTTAAAGAGGATTTTGTCAAATGATGTGTCATTGGTATATGATGTTAGAGAAATTAACTTTTCCTTTTGGAATTGATGAATGTACAGATGGAAAAAAGTTAAGAAAGATTGTTTTAATATATGACCACAGCAGTAAGATTGTTGTACACATAGAGATGGAAGAGTCCAACATCATCTATCATGGAGGAATGGCTATGGAAGCTGACAGATTTAGCAGAAATGGATAAACTGTCTGGTTTGACAAGAGAAAAATAATTAGTGGCATTTTTCAAAGACTAGAAACCCCTTATAGAATTTTTGTGTAAAAAAAAACCCCAACGATTTGGTAATTTTTGGTTTTGATGATTAGAAAGAACAGACTATTGAAAGAAGGTAACATAAGTCACTTTCTCTCTCTCTCTCTCCCTCCCTCCCTTCCTCTCTCTCTCTCTTTCAAATCTTCTTTCCAGATTTTTTTTCCCTAGTACAAAATCATCTTATTTGCACTGTAAATGTTTTGCTCCTTGTATTTTCACTGAAAATACATGTTAGGGAGTAAGTGGGAGTAAGTAAGTTAGATGTCTATTAACTTTCTCTTCTCAAGGATATAATCCTTCTTCAAATAGAAAGTGAAGCAAAGATGAGCAATTAATTCACTTTATACATGGGAATCCCTCTCTGGGTCAGCCTAAAATTTACAACAGGTAAAATGAAAGATATAGAATTAACTCATTTAACCTGTAGTACAATTTAAGGAGATTTAATTCCATTTATTCTGGTGAGTTTGGGGTTAGGCTGATAAAGGTCAGTTAATGGATTGCAGTTCTTTCCATATTCCACTTGTTTTTTTCTGAGTAATTTAGCAAATTTCTTTTTCATCAGAGGATTGCAAAGGGACATGGATACATTCTCAGTGGTTGTTATGATAGTCTGAGATCTGTCTGAAGGGAGGTTCAGTCCAAGTGTGGTTTAAATATAAAGCACCATGTTCATGGAGGGCAGGAGCGAAGGTGCCAATCCACCATTAGCACCTGGATAGCAAACTGAGCATGCATCCAGGTCACTAATGACATGCTTTGTATTTCTCTCTATATTATAGCAATTATCTCTAAATTGCATTTATATAACCAGAAATATGCAAATGTTATGCAAATTGATGCCTTCTTCCATCCTCTATTTTGGGAAAAGTTTAAGCAGTCACCCTAGTGGCCCCCAGATTAAATCAACTTAACATATCTCTGTTTTTGCTTCCTATTTCCAATGGAAAATATAGTTAAATCTTTCTAATGTCAGGCACAAAACGGGGAAAAACCCTGTATGGATCACTAGCTATAGGAATTTTTTACAAATAGTACACATACATTCAAGATTCAGCAGGGCTAACTGCACTCCAAAGAAAAACGGCAAGGCAGCAGGAATGTCCCATCTCCCACTCTGCCTTACTGCATGGCATTGTTTTGTTGTTGTTGTTATTCTGGTCCCATGAGGGACTGAGGTAAAACCATGTCTTTTTGCTAATCAGAAAAACCCAAAATGTAAAGTTCTACCCAAGTGGAATTCTACTCCATCACCCCTCTGTTTTCTCACAAGATTCATCTGTTGCTTGTGGGGGCAATTTAGTGGCCGGTGGAGAGTGGTGTGTAGCAGAGAAGTATCACTCTATGGACTTTTTCGGATGGTGATTTGTAATACAAGCAGGCTTGTCCCTGTTGCGAGGCTGCTGCATGGCAGGGGGGGCATTTTGGATGACGCTGTCCCCCTGCCGATACTGTTCCGGAAGAGCTGGGAAGCTGCAGCGCCATTTTTGGCCATTTTCTAATCACGGTCAACTTCCGTGATTAGAAAATGGCCAAATATGGTGCTGCAGCCTCCTAGCTCTTCCGGAACAGTATCGGCAGGGGGACAGTGTCATCTGAAAGGCCCCCCCCCCGCTGCGCAGCAGCCTTGCAACAGGGACGAGCCTGCTTGCATTACAAATCGCCATCCGAAAAAGTTCTATGTCCCTCTAGCCAGGAAATGACAAAGGCATCTCTGAGCCTTCTGGACAGACAATGACAAAGGTCCAAGAAGATGATGCAATTGTTGTGCCCCCTGATGTAGGAACAAAGCTGGAAGCTTCTCCTCCACTCTCTGCCCCCCACCAGCTGCTAAATGACAGTATGAGTGGGGCCCACACCAGCAACAAGTGAGTTTTCAGGGGACAGGGTTCATGGTTTGAGGAAGGTATGGATTCCTCTCTTCACAATGACCAAAAAAGGGGCATAAGGTCACCACTAGCATATAATACCAACAGCCATAATCTATATACCATATGAGATACCACTAATTCACAGGGGAAAGAAAAGGGGGTAGAACTCCAGGTACTGAGAAGGAAAAATTGTCAGGAGTTAGAGACTGAACTCCATTATAAAATGGCCGAACAACTGCAGAACCATGCTGCATGAACTACCAAGTCATGCCTAGTCAGGCCACTAGGGGGCAATGTGTGTGTGTGTGTGTGTGTGTATGAGCTGAGAACAGAGCTCACTTCCTCCTTCTTCCTGTGAATGCTGAGGCCTGGTGAAGCAGTTTCTTTTTGAATTGTAAATATTTGTATATATTGCAACTGTTTGAGTTTGAAGATAAAAGTGCCTCCTGCTTATTTGGACATCAAACACTGTGTGTGAGTATTCTTGGGAACGGGTTGCTATTGAGTCTACTGAGACAGTTTTTTGGCTTCTGCTGGGGACTGCATGTCCTATCATCCCCTGACAAAAATGTTATTTCTGAATTAAGGCATTTCAGCCAATGCTACTTTTTAAAGAGAATGGTATAATCTGCTGCCTTTTACATGTGATGTGGCTCTTGGGATTGTAGTTCCATCAACAGCTAGTGTGATTTCAGACCGTATTAATATTATTTCTTTGTTTATTCGAAACTACCCATTTACTGAGGTGCTCTGCGTGGTGTACAGTCTGTGGCAAATATAAAATATGACAACAGAATAGTAAAACTAGGACTAAAGAAACATATTATAAAGCTAAAATAAAATTTGGAATTCTTCTGCTGGAGCATTACACTGCTGTAAGTCATCATTATGCCATTTATAATTTTTACACACTTGCAATAAGATGTATTCAATACCTTGTCCTGAAAATGTATCTCCATGGATTTTTGGTTTTGTAGTGTGTCATAGTGATATGAGTGTTGGACTACGGACTTTATCACACTATGCAAATACGGCATCATAAGGATGCCTAATGATCCCCAAAAGGCACACATACCAGACAACGTCATCCTTTCATGGGTATGTACTGCTAAAAACTTATTCTTTTTTATTGACAGACCAAGCCGCCGATTGATCCCCCGTGCTGCTTGTTTGCCAGCATTGCCAGCGTCTCAATCCATGCACCATTGTACTCACGTGAATGCAGCGTCAATGGCCGGTCTGGCTAGAACACTTCCAGACGACATCATGGCATCCAGGTAGGTGACACTCTTTTTATGACCCTCCCCAGTTTACTTGTAAGTTGTTAAGGGTGTTTGTGTGCTTTCTGTAACTTTTTGAGTGTTATACAGTATTTGTTTTGCTTTTTAATTTCCCATGCTACGTATTCTTGCGAGAATCCATGAAATTTCAGACGAGGAAGTGAATGGAGCTCCATTCACTCCTCATTCATTGCCATGGCTGCCTTTTGCCGGGATTACAGGTAAGTGAGGTATGGGGAGTTCCTTTGCTGGCATAAAAATGGCACAAATTATGCTGGCCAAAGAACATTTTGGGAGGGTGGTTTGATAAAGTCCTACAACTCTGGAAACCGGGGCTCAAATCCCTGCTTGGCCATGAAAACCCACTAGGTGACCTTGGGCAAGTCACACTCTCTCAGCCCTCAGGAAACCCTGTGATAGACTCCCCTTAGTGTCACCATGTTGGAAATGACTTGAAGGCACACAACAACAACAAAAACAACCAATGGGTGGTGAAATGTTAAGGAAGGGGCTGTGCTTATAAGTTTCAGTTCAGAGAGAGAGAGAGAGAGAGAGAGGAAAGGAAAGGAAAGGAAAGGAAAGGAAAGGAAAGGAAAGGAAAGGAAAGGAAAGGAAAGGAAAGGAAAGTTGGTGTGATTGCCATGGAGTCAGAATTAGGCCCTGTCATCTTGAATAAGGTAACAGGATTTTAATTTGTGAGTATAGTAAGGAATGGAGGGGTAAATTTCTCATAGTGACTTTTCATATTTCTGTCTAACTTGTATTTTTTTGTTTGTTTGTTTAGGGTTTCAAGATTTTGTCTTCAACAACCATTGTTCTGCATATCTTTAGGATTTCTACAAGCACACACCTTATTGGCGGCATGGGACTTTGGGATATTTGTATACGTTTTGTATTAAGTTCTGGAATATGTTGTATTGTTACTGGGTTTTCTATATGATTTAAATATGCAAATCCTTTAAGACCATTGTAAATTGTTGGTGTTGGTAATACTGATTTATAAATTAGTCCCAAGTGCATCCCCATTAACCTGCAGTGCAACACACACATCCTTGCTCTTCCCAAAGGGATGGCCACTGGAAGGTTGCAATTGTTTCACCCATCTTCCTTTGCATTAGGATGCTGGTGGAACTCCCCAGCACTAAATAGAATCTCACCCAATCCTAGTAGCAGGATAAAAGTGAAAAAGCGCAGAAGTATTGAAACACCAGTGATAGAACTCAATGAGGCTGTGCTGAACAGATTTCTCAGTTCAGTGATGACCTTCAATGCTGACCTATAGTTATGGAGGAGGGCTTGTATGGAAGAGAAGCACAGGATCATTCCAAGAAAAGACACCCTCATATTTGCACAGATCACCTATATTCTATCAGAAAGCTTGCCTGCCTTTTGTGCCACACTGTTGCTGCTGCTGTTTTGTTGTTTCTGCTGCTGCTGTGGCTGTTTTTATAGATAATGTTGGCACTGCCAGTCCAGATATGTGGTGGTCTAGAGCTAGTACAGATACAATGCTGACTCCAGGTGTATTACTGGCTCCACGGGTTAAAACAAAACGTATGGATGGCTAGTTCTGTCAGCAGGTAGAGGTGTGGATTTGGGGGGTGAAGGGAGAGGGGGAGAGGATTTCCAGCTTGGATGTGTTTTGCTCTTTTGCTTTGAAGCCTGATACCTCTCTGTTTCCACTGACAGAGCAGTAATCTGAAGAAGACTTGACTGCCTTCATTCTCTGTCACAAGCATCGGAGCAGTTTGGAAAGGAACAGGACAGCCATGCAAGTCAGCATCACACCCACCAGCAACAGCTTGAATGGAAGTGACAGTCACCTGGATGCGACCCTCATTACTTGCACAGAAACAGTGACTTTCACCAAAGTGCTGGCGGAAGAGGAATGGGGATCCTTTTATTATTCCTTTAAGGTGGGTAACATTGAGCTGTCTTTTTCTTTTTCTTTCTCCCGCACCTTTTGTATCACTCAGGAGGCTGGAATGCAAGCAAAGCTCACTTCTTAGGTACTGAAAATGGCTTGCTTCAAGCCCTTGCCTAATTTATCTCCATCCCTCATTTGTTTCACAGGGACTTCTAGACAAAACAGGGCAGCTATTTTTCAGTGTCAATACTGGGGAGAAAAATACAGATTTTAGCAGAAAGTAGGAAAGTTATATTTGTTACGATGACAGTACATGTTGGCATTTTGCATTTTTTAAAAAAAAGAATACAAATAATTTCCCTCCTTTGAACACAGTCTTTCAGATGATTTTTCTACTGCACTTAAAAAAATACATTCCCTGGTTTGAAGTTCAGCTTGTTATATCTTTCAGTTAATTGTGACTAGTCTCTTGTTACACTTCATTCCTCGCTTCTTTCCACACCCACTCCCCGCCATAAATACATGTGCCTGCAGATTTAAGATTACACTTGATGCATCTGAGGAAGTGAACTTTGGTCCATGAAAACCCAATGCCATAACGATTTTAAAAATTATGGTTTATATTTCTTTTTTATTTTTATCCTTTATTTTAGTATTAGGCATTTTCTGTTTCAAAGTGTCACAAACCTATTTGCCATTTTTAAAAAAACCTGTGTAGCTCTGTAAAAAGACTTCTCCAATCTGGAGCCATCCAGATCGGTTGAACTACAACTGTCACCATCCCCAATAAGGACCGTTATTGACAAGCTGGCTGCAGACAATGGGAATCTAATCCAAGACAATTCGATAGCTCCAGGCTAGGCAAAGATACAGAAAAAGGTCATGTAGACTGATGAAGTTGTAGAAGGCACTATCACATGCAGCATAGATCCACCAAAGCTGTTTGGACTGCTATCCTATATACTCACTATATATAGTGGAGTCCACTCAACTCAGCAGAATAGGACTCACCTCCAAACTGGTATGTATAAAATTCCACTGCTAGCAAGATGCAACTGAGTTGAACTAAATAAAATGAAGTACTCTTTCTTCTTCAGCTACCTTCTTGCAAGTATAATTTGTTGGTAAAGAGTTTCAGAATATTTAATGCTTTAGATGTCAGTGGGAGGAAAAATCTGTGAATGGAGACAATTCAATTCTGCCTTCTCAGCAAGAAGTGTTTTGTGATTTCCAACACTCATTATGTGGGGGTGAAAAAGATTTGAAGGGAACAATATGGAACATCTTTCACTTAATATACAGTGGAATAGTCTGCTGCCTGTAGTGGAAGGGATTTGATTTCATCAGGTGTACCTTTGGGCTTTGTGCACCCAAGTGCTAACAGCAGGCAGACAAGTGGAATACACTGCCTTGGAGTGTGGTGGAGTCTCCTTCTCTGAAGGTTTTTAAGCAGAGGCTGGATGGCTATCTGTCGGGAATGATTTGCTTGTGTATTCCTGCATGGGAGGGGGTTGGACTGGATGGCCCTTGAGGTCTCTTCCAGTCTATGATTCTAAGTAGATTTTTTTTTCAAGACAAAAAATTCCTTGCATCTGCTGCATGCATGTAGCATGGACACATTACATAAGCAGATTTAAGTGTATTGATAGCCAATGCAGTATAGTGGTTAGAGTGTAGAAACAGGGCTGAGAAGACCTGGGTTCAAGACCTTAGGTTGGCCACTATCTCTTAGCCTAATCTAACTCACAGGTTGGTTGTTAAGATAAAGGTAGAGGAATTTGGAAGGGGGAAAAAGTGTTATAACCAATGAACAAACACCTTTGTAGCAGCTGCCTGTACTTACTGTTGGATCTTTGTCACACAAGCAGAAGGTATTCCTAAAAAAGGCAGACACATGGTTGTGATTAGTAGCTAGAACAGCCTTGCTAGATAAGAAGAAAGGTTCATCCATCCCAACATCCATCTTCCTCATAGTGACTCCCTAAGTATCTAAGGAAGCCCACAACCAGGGCATGATGACAAAAGCCCTTCACTGTAGCTCCCCATCAACTGGTCTTCAGCATTGTATTATCTCTGAATATAAAAGAGAGCTCTACAGTTTGCCTCTTTCATGTTGCCATGAGAAAATTAAAAGTATACAGTACGTTCATCTTTGTAAATGCATGCCTGTAACTTAGGGGGAGGAGAACATCTGGGAGAGCTGCAAAGAAACCTCATCTGTGGAGAAAAGGTGAAGCAGTCCCATTTCCCACAGATCTTCACTTCTGCATACCATCTCCCCAAACTGGTTTTCCTTGATAGCTGTGCTCATGAGGATTTTGTTCAGACATTTGGCACAGTCTGAATGTTCAGCACATGTCAATTCCAGTCCTGCAGTTTCCAAAATGAGTATATGTTGAACTGCTTTCAGATGTTCAGGGAGCAGTGAAGGGAAAATAGACACAAGTGCACAATTGAATGATAAGCATTTAAAAAATCAGGTTTGATTGAAATTTATTACACAGTTATAGCACTATTATTCCACTTTAATTGCTATGGCTGCCTTCTGTGGAATCCTGGGATTTGCAGTTAAGGGAGGAGCAATTTAGCATTCTCAGCCAGAGAGCATTTAGGCTTCACTAAGCGACAAACCCAGAATTCCACAGGAGGCAGCCATAGCAGTTAAAGTGGAATAATAGTGCTATAACAGCATAGTGCAATAATGCTCTTAGAGATTTGCAACTTAAGTCCAATTGATTGCAATGTTTCAATTCTGATTAAATTTGGATGTAGCCCATTGCTTTCAGCAGGACTGAATTCAGTGTGTACAGTTGTCCCTCCATATGCACAGATTTGGTATCCACGGACTGAAGTATTCATGGCTTGAAAATATTCTTTAAAAAATAATAATCCAAAAAGCAAACCTTGATTTTGCCATCTTATATAAGGGACACCATTTTGCTATGCCACTGCATATAATGGGACGTGAGTATTCATGGATTTTGATATCCATGGGGGGGGGGGTCCTGGAACCAAACGGTAGTGACTATGAAGGGACAACTGTACTCCATTTCCCTTGGAAACAAACAGAATATGAAATATTTCAATTGGGGCTGGATTGAGTCCATTACACAAGAGTACTTTTTTTTCAAACTAGAGGAGATTCCTTGCATAAGAGCAGACCTGATCCTATCTCTTATGGATGTTAACTACATTTGTGTCAGAGGGATTGGTGTACCATTAATTGTTCACAGGACTGGAGTACATCAGCCTGGTTTTGGAAACGGATCCCCCACTTGCAGCCCTACTCCTGATGGACAAATATTCAGCAAGTGTAGGGAAGTAGTGTGCATTCAATTCCTTTTCACCTCTCAAATATAAGGTAGGATGAATGGGGTGGACAGGAATGAACATGGAGCATCTTATGGCTACACAGCTGCATACACATTTTTGTTACTGAATCAGGCAGAGAGTGTTTTCCTAAGGTGGTGGGGAGAGTCATTTGACAACTGGATTCCAGCTCCAGTGCTGTCTGAAATATCACAATAGAAAAGAACACATGGCATTTTTAAATTAGTTGTGTTTAAAGCAGAATTACATTTCTATTCTTTGAACAGCTTTCAAGAGGAACAGGCATGTGTATTTAAATTTAAAGAGGAAGAGGTATGTGTATGTGTGTGTTTCTTTTGTCATGCATTTCCATGGGATTATTAGAAACTGAATATCAAGTGTAACAAGTACTACTGCCTTTCTAGGATCAACATCTGTTGCTGGAAGCTGAAAAGAGAGCCATCTCAAAGAGATTGTTAGGCATGAATGTGGTGATAGCTGCTAACCTTGTCAATTAAAAATAAATGTCTCAGCAGTTTGTGTTCTTTAACAATGGAAAAGCTAGCTCTGATCACAAAAAAACTAGGACACCACAGAAAGAAAATTGAAAATGAATTCCTAATGTAACAAAAGACCTGATTGTGCCATACAAAGCATCAAGCAGGGAACATCTCCCATCTCCCTTGGGCATATTTCTAATCTAAAGCATTCATTACAGAGACCTTGATAAAAGTACTAGCCAATTATGAATAACTGTGTTTTTATCTGTCATTACAGATAGGAGAAATCATTTACATCTAATCTGTACATCAAGCGTCTTAAGCAGGCCCAGCAAAGGTCATTACATTTATTGGGATCCACCTAAAGAAGGGACCATCCTATTCCACAAACCCCACTCCCATCCCCCAAATCTTCACTCCTCCAGGGCTTTTCCACCATAGACTTTGCCACTGCATTGACTTCATGGGATATGAATCTTGATAAGCATGGCTGAGATCCTGCATCATCAGCATAACTATGATGATGGAGTTCTATTATCATAGGACTTTATCAGACCAGTCAAATACGGCATCATAAGGACGCCTAATGATCGTGAAAGGGCATGCATACCAGATGACATCACACTTTAATGATCATGTGAAGTAAAAAAGCCATCCTATTTTATTGGGTGTCCAAGCCGTCAATTGATCCCCTGTAGCAATTTGCTGCCGACATTGCTGGTGTTTGAATCTGCATGCCATTGTATTCATGTGAATGCACCATCAATGGGCAAACACTTCCAGGTGAGATCGTGACAGCCAGGAAGGAGATGCTCTGTTTATGACCCCTCCCCATTTACTTGGGACTTTAAAAGTGTGTTTTTGTGCTTGTGTTAACTTTTTTTGTCTTAATTTTTTTTTAAATTTTCCCGCATTAGCGTTTTCTTGTGAGAAATCAGTGGGCTTTGAAACCAGGAAGTGAACGGAGCTCTGTTCACTTCCCATTAGTGCCTGGGCGGCCTCTTTAACAGGAGCAAGGTAAGGTCTGATGGGGAGGGAGTTCTTTTGCCAGCATAAAAATGCCACAATTTAGGCAGGCCAAAGAACTTTTGAGGAGGGTGGTCTGATAAAGTCCATAGTTATGTCTGACAATATCACTCCCCACCCCCCAAAAAACTCTATATCCTTGCAGTGCCCCAGCTGAAGCATTTCCAAGGTGCTGGAGATCAGAGCCCTGGAAAATGGTGTCTGCAGTGCTCTCCCAGTCATGGGGCACATTGAGATCCAACAGGTGTCTCAAGGTGCTCTGTGACTAGAATTGCACTGCAGGCATCATTTCTGCAAAGCTGCAAAGATAGATTTTGGGTGTCATGTTCAGTAATAATCTTCCATAAACATGAATTTCCAACAATTATGGGATTGTAAGTCCATCTTGAGTGTGTGTGTTGTGTGCCTTCAAGTCATTACTAACTTATGGCAACCATAAGGTGAACCTAACATAGGGTTTTCCAAGCAAGATTTGTTCAGAGGGGGATTTGCCTTTGCTTTCCTCTGGGCTGAGAGAATGTGACTCACTCCAGTTCACCCAGTAGGTTTCCATGGCTGAACAGGGATTCAAACCCTATTCTCCTGAGCTGTTCTCCAGTGCTTAAACCACTACACCACGCTGGCTCTTAAGTCTATCTGAAGATCTCATAACTGCTGAACAGGGTGCCACCCTTTATTTGTCTGGGTTGTGGACCCAATTGTGAGAGTAACTGCCAGGGCAATGAAGTAGTAGTGTGGCAATGGTACAAATTACCAGGTCCAGAAGGGGCCTGGAACCAACAACGTTGCATATGTTTTTGTCTTTCCTGGTAGTTTCATTATTTGTTGGTTTTGACATCCATTGTGAAGTTTGTGAATTTCAAATAACAATGACATACGTACAAAATTCTGTAGTACAAAATACTAAATATTTTCAGCCAGCCTGTCCTTGCTGCAAGAAAGAACAGGATTGAGACCCAAGTGAGGGAAACAAAGCCATCTGTGAGCAAAGGGACACCAGTAGCATCAATGAGTGGGTACAAGAGGGGCTTGTGGGTCCACTGAAAAAAACACAGGTAAAACACAAAATCAGTTATGATAGCATTGGATGGAAATAGAGACCCAGAAGTCATCAACTCACTGGGACCTGATGGAGAAAGAGGCCCACCTCCACCCCCATGCCCTAAGTGAGCAGCTCTCAGCTCCTTCACCTTGATACAGCTCCTAAATAGAATAGAATAGAATCTTTATTACGGTCATAGACCAGCACAGGTAAAAAGGGGATACAGAATAAAGGTAAGATCACAGAATAAAAACAGGCTAAAAGCAGTATTTAAAATGTTAGCTCCAGTATAACAAGTATAACAAGATAACAAGAATAGGTTGACACTATTCTACTGCTGAGGAACAAGTTTATGTAGAATTGTCCAGTGTGCCCTTGATATTTATGCAACAGGGGTGAAATAAGTCTGAGACGTATGTCCCTGTAGTATGAGCACTGGAGTAATACATGCTCTGTTGTTTCTATTTGGCCTGAGTTGCAGGGGCACAGTCTGTCTGAGAAGGGGATCTTCTTGTATCGGCCTTCAAGGACAGCTGAAGGGAGGGCATGACACCGTGCAAGAGTAAAGGCCCTTCGATGTTTAGGTATTTCAAGTGTTGCTAAGTATGCCAAAGGTGAGGCCAGATATCTATTGGAGTCACTAGCAATGAAGGTTGGAGTACTGGCTATGTCCAGTTGTCGCTCTATATCTGCTACCCGTTGTTTGATAGTAGCTTTTGCCCTATCATATCCCAGGCTTAGCAGAAGAACTGGGGAAAGGCCCAGCATTGAGATTTTAGTCATCACTGTCTGTTTCCAGCTGGATTGGAAATCATCACTTAAGGTTAGTGGAGCAAGGCCAGTGGGAAAGAGGGATAGTCTGAGCCAGTAGTTGAGTATGGTCACCCACACTCTGGCCTCCATTTTCATAAATCCTGACTCCAGTCTCAGAGCTGCGTTAGAGACACATTTTGGAGTTTGGAAAGCTGATCTTAAGAATTTGGATTGGACAAGTTCTAATGGAGCAGGGTTGGGGAAGGGTCCCAATTGGGATCCATAAAGCAGTTGTGCTACTGGTTTGGCTTCAAAAAGTTTGAGCGCTGCAGGTAAGTAGTGGCCTCCTCTTGTCTTAAGAAATTTGAGAATGGTTGTTGTGCTCCTCTGTGCATTGCAAGCAGCATACTCTCCATGCGCTTTCCTACTACCAGTGGCTTGAAAAATTACCCCCAGGTATTTGAAGCAAGAGACCTGTTCAATCTTGTGGCCATCTATATTCCAGTTGTAGTTCTTAGGCCTTTTAGCGAATGCCATGATTTTAGTTTTTTGATAGTTGAGTTCTAGCTGTTCCACTCGGCAATAATATGTTAGTGCTCTTAGGGCTCTTTTTAGTCCAATGGGAGATCTTGAAAGTACTGCTGCATCATCCGCATAAAGCAGCGTTGAAATATGCCTTCCCTTTAATTTTGGGGGGTGGAAGTTAGTGTTGTTGAGGTGATCCACCAAATCATTAATGTAGAAGTTAAACAGGAGTGGAGCTAGAATGCAACCTTGCTTGACACCCTTCTCAGTGACAATGTCATTGGTGAAATGTCCCTGGGGGTTACATCTTACTTTTAATGAGGTCCCTTCATGCAGCATACGAATTAGATGGAGTAAACGTCGGTCGATCGAAGAAGCCTCCAGTTTTTTCCACAGTTTGGTTCGGGGTATAGAGTCAAAAGCTGCTTTAAAGTCTATGAAGGCAGCATAGAGAGAAACTGTGCTGCAGGTGGAGTATTTTTCAATAAGGTGGTGGAGTACAAGGCACTGATCTATGGTGGAGCGGCCTTCCCTAAAGCCAGCTTGTTCTTCTGCAAGTATGTTTTCTTGTTCCAACCAGGTCTGAAATTTCCACTGTAAGTGTCTTGCATAGAGTTTGCTGACTGTACTGAGGAGACTAATTGGTCTGTAGTTGACAGGATCATCCTTGCTTCCTTTTTTATATATGGGGACGATGATTGCAAGACCCCAATCCTTGGGTGCTCGACCATATTTGTCGATACAGGTGAAAAGTGAGGCCAGGATAGGGGCCCAAAATTCAAGGTTGTTTTTAATGGCTTCTGCAGGTATTAAGTCTTCTCCTGGAGCCTTCCCCATTCTCAGCTGGGCTACAAGGTTCTTGATCTCTGTCACTGTCACTGGTGGCCACTCTTGGATATTTTCTATATTTTGGCTAGTGCATCCACTTTCAATGTAGTTGTCCTTATAAAGTGCTTGAAAGTGATCCTCCCATATCCCTGGAGGGATGTGACAATCCACTGTAGCTGGCCCATTTCTCTGGGAACTTGATGTAATATGCCAGAATAGAGCTGTGTTGTTGGATCTGACTGCCTGGATAAGTTGTGTCCACTCATTCTTCATGGCTTCTTTTTTCTTGTTCCTCAGCAACTTTTTGTAGTCTCTTTTCTGCTGAAGCAGCATTTGTGCAGCATCTGGAATGTTATTAGATAGGTAACCTTGATAAATATCAATGAGGGCTTTTTTAGCATTAACACATTCCTTGTCAAACCATGGTTTGGAGTGGTGCTGTTGTTGTTTCCGCTGATGTGCGCTATTTTGACAGATTAGATATTGGTGTAAAGCTTGGGTAAGTGTATTGTAATTTTCCAAGATTTCATCAGGGGACTCAGCTGATATCAGGGCAGTCCTAAGATGCTGAAGTTGGTCTGAAGCCAATACCTCACTTATTGTTTGGTTTAGTTGGGGGGTCCATTTAGCTCGGCGATAAGTCCTTCCTGATGGTGTCACAGAGAGATGATAGCGCTCCCTGGTGTGTGTCTCCCGAGTGAAGTCGCTAAGCTGTAGCCGAATTGGTAAATGATCACTTTCAAATCTGGGCATAACTTCTAATTTCTTGGCATAGGGAAGAAGGTCCCTGGAAATGATTATGTAATCAATGGCACTCATTCTGGACCCAGAGAGATAAGTGAATTCAGCTGGGCAGTCATTTTTCAGGGCACCATTTAGGATTTGAAGGTTCAGCCTGAACGCTGTTTGATCCAGACAAAGTCCTGCAAAGTTTGATTTCTTGTCCTTTGAGCATCGGATGAGGTGGGTTCCATCGTCTTCAAAATCAGGAGGAGGGCATTTGTGATGGGCATATAGGGTATGATTATTGGGGCCCAGTCTGGCATTCAAATCACCTCCCAAAATTACAAATGCATTTGGGTTCTGCAACATGAGATTAGCAGTATATGATTCCAATTCAGCCCACAGGCCTCTGATTTGGGATTTCTTCTTCATTGGAGGCATGTAGGCATTTATTATCAGCAAAGTGCAATGGTTAAATTGAATCAGCACTGCCATGGCATGTGTTTTAAAAGTAGAAAGAGGCCTTGTTATGGCACGTAGGGTGGTGGAGACCAGGACGCCCAGGCCGCCTCTAGCTCTTCCATGCTTTTTCCCTGGCTCTGCCGGAATTGAGAATGAGTGAAAACCATTTAATAACAGATCCTTATTAGTCCATGTTTCCTGGATCAGTATAATGTCATATTGGGTGAGGAAGTCATTAGGACAGGGATCTCTGCGGGCCGTCGGCCACCCAGCAATGTTCCAGGTCATAAGGGTCACCTTGTGCTGGTCTGTTGGAGGTCAGGCAGTCGCATTGCAGGGCACAGGCTGAATGGGTAATTCATCTGATGGCAGTTGGTTAAATGACTGGGTTGACTGTGGCTGTGTCCTCCTCTGAGGATGGAGGGGTAGTGAGTCACATTCCTGTTCTTCTTGCCCTGCCTGTTCTGGAAGGGAGATTGGAAGAACCAATGCAGCATGGGAAGTGAAATGAGGATCAGAAGCAAGCAAGGATCCCATCTCTTTAGTGAGGGGGGCATTCTTTGGCTTAGGAGATGAGGTAGGTGGCAGTGAAGACTGTTTTTCCCTTGAGCTAGGTTTGCATAGGGATGCTTGAGTCCCCTGGGGTTTAATTGTAGATGGGGGTGCATCTGCAGTATATTGCATTTGTGGAGGGGTGTTGGCTACAACTCGGGATTTCAAGGCTTCCTTGATTGTGAGTAGAGAGTCATCACTTTCACTTTCACTGTCATAAATATCAGAATAATGCACTGACAGTTTTCTGCGAGGGGGGGCTGATTTCAATGGGGCTGGATTGCTGTTAGATTGACTCAGGATGGTATCTTTCATCAGCTGTATTGTGGGAGCGTGTTCCCAGATTTCTGTGAGTTTTTCTCTCAGTTTATTTACTTCATTATTAATAGCCTGAGTTTCTTCCTTTAAGGTGTGTTTAGGTTCTCCCTCTTGGTGTGCAGAATTATTGCTTCTTTGTGTTATTGTTGCTGTTTTCCCTGTGATGAGATCACGGACTATCTCATCCTTGAAAACTCTGTTAATTTCTATATAATGTGCATTCCAGAGGAAATTTCTTTTCCGTAACAGCCTGTTAGGAATATTTGCCTGGCTAAAGGTCAAAAAAATTCGCTTGGTAGCTCTTGAGCTGGGCAAAAAGTGGCAGTCTGTTAAATCAATTGTTTTGCTGTGCATGTTTAAAAGTTGGGAAAGGTATCTGATAACAGCCTTCTTTCCGTTTAACAAGTGCCTGTTGTGATGTATTTGCAACAGAAGCTCATTTTTTTTAACACTCTGCTGTGGTTAACTGCATCCTGTGATGTGGCAGGGCACGTCATTTCCTCCAAATCTGCTACATTTTTAACCCCCTGTGTACCATATGGGTTTTGCCTTTGAAAATCTTGTTGGGAAAGCTTATTGGTAATGTTGTTTAATCTTTGCAAAATAAGAATCAAAGTCTCTATGGACAGTTTGCAGAAATCATAAAAGAGCTGAGCGCTGTTATTGTAGGGAATGCTGCCAAGCTCCGGGAGTTTGACTTTGTTATCAACTTTGTTTTCAACTTGCTCTGTCCCATAATTTATATTTACACTTTGAGGAATTGGGGAGGCTGTTTTGTTTAGTTCAAGTGTCTGTAATGGCTTAAGGAGTAAAGAAGGAGCCGTTGTTACAGATCTGTTACTCACGGGCTGTGTTGTCTCTGCCGCTGGGAAGAGTGAGTCAATCCTCATCTGTTTTCCTGCTTTGGAGGATTCCTGTTTGTCAATATTATTACAGGGGCTCGTCCGATTTCTTTTCTTGCCTTTGGATGGCATTTTGGAGGTATATATAGGTGGTAATGCCAGATGTTAGTGGGAGGACAATTCAGAAGTTGTTAGTCCGTCGCCATCTTGCCCCTCCTCCTCCCCTAAATATCTCCTGGTAGGGGTACATTGAAACAGCCATGGTTTCCCACCCCTGTCTCTTTAGACTGAGGGATTGAAGGTTCTTCACCATTTGTCAGATAATCTGTATCTGTCTGGAGTTCCCTATTATCAATATCTGATCACTTCTAACTCATTAACCACAGTAAAATCCAAACAGGCAGGGTTACTTCAGTTAACTCCATTTAACACTTAAGTAAGTGGATCAACACTCCACTTAAGCATTCTTAAGTCTTGGAATCTCAGGACATTGATATGGGAGAATGAGCAGAGTTTCTTTTACTCTTTCAGGTCATTTATTATACGCACTCATAGATATACAAATATACACTACCCTTAGGGAGAATCAGAATATCCAATGTCTAGACACATTACTTTTATTCAATTATATTACACTGTTACATGTAAGGCATTATATTACATGTAAGGCATCCTACATTCATAAAGAACTGGACCTTTATATCATCTGCATTCCCTTAGCAGGCATCTTCATGCTTAATACATAGAGGAAATTAACATCTTAAATATAACACCTGTTGATAAACTCACAAGGCAACTGTCATGATGGCCTGCTCTGCCATCATGGGAGTTCCTTTCAACAACTACATTTTACAGCATTGGAAACTTCCACCCCTTATTTGGAAATGGGAAGGGGGTGGGAGAACCTCACTGAATAAACATGACGTCACATCACTTAAGATAGCCACTCTGATTGGCAAAGGCAGAGCCAATCAGAGATCAACACAAAAGACTTTTAAAAGTTCTGGTCTTCCCTTTGTTCTGAGCTACACGGGGGGGGGGGCACATGGCCTAGCTAGATATAGCTAGCTGAGATGGACTCTGATCCACATGGCCTCATAGCCTAGAGGGGCTCATGGCCTGAGCCCATGGCAGAGGGACCAGAGAATGGAACAAAGCCATGGATTAATCAACAAGATACCAAATTGTGATAACAAAAAGTTGGGGGGAGCCAACTTTGCCCAAAGGCCTCAAAAGGATCCAAAAGGACTCTGAATTCCATCACAGAGACTGTAAGTTACCTTGCATATAATAGTTTAGGGAAACGTTTAGTTAAGTTGCGTTAGATTATGATTTATTTTGTTAAGTGCTCTGAATGAATGTATACTGTATAAGCCTTAAGTTGAACCTGAGAATGTTTCGCCTTCTCAAGTAACATAGACTCCTAGAATTGAATAAAGCTTTCTGTTATTTTCTGCTTCTGGTCAGCTATCAAAACTTTCTCTGGATTAGATAAAAGAGGTTACTATTGTTTCTTTAATACAACCTGTCGAGTTCTCACTGCCTAGACTTGGAAAGGGGAATAGAGTCAGTGAGTGGTGGTGGTTTCGAAGAACATTTCTTGGGTTTTTAGGATTAAAAACATAAGGCCAACTTTGGACTCAGGCAGCATAGTTGCTTGGGTGGCCTTATGACAGCACCCAATGGAGATAACCATCTTCCTTTGGCATTGCTATACCTAGCAGCATCCACTACAAACAAAATTAACAATATATCTTTAGCCTAGCCTAAGTCTCACCAGCATTGGTGGAGTCTTTTATCTGCTGGGCACAGTGTAGCTGTTATCAAATAGTCATCTTAATACATAGGAGGCTGACACTCTGGTCCTCACCACTGCTGCTGGTTGGAATTAACCCCTAGGCCACCCTCGTAACAGTACAGAGTTATTTCAATTTTTTACTAAGGGAAAGATGAGAATTTAGGAAGCTGCCTTATATAATGTCAGACTATTGATCTATCTTGAAACTTGAACAATTTCTGTCAGAAAGGCCTCTAAAAAGTAATTTTCAAAAGT
Source organism: Gambelia wislizenii (assembly GCA_030847615.1). Taxonomy (NCBI): domain Eukaryota; kingdom Metazoa; phylum Chordata; class Lepidosauria; order Squamata; family Crotaphytidae; genus Gambelia; species Gambelia wislizenii. The sequence goes on along the minus strand of JAUMIR010000006.1, from coordinate 79,518,751 downwards.
AACTAGAAATTATTACTTCTTACATCAGTAAGATGACTACATTCCTGCTTTTCACGTTACTTTTGAAATGTAGCTTTAGTATACCATTGTTACGTTACTTTTGAAATGTAGCTTTAGTATACCATTGTTACTTTAAAATCAATTACGGACATGTTTATCTCAGATTGGCCTTTTCAGCCATCAGCGTGCCTTCAGAAAGCCTGGGATGAGTCCTTCCTGAATCTTCGTTTGCGAAGAAAATCCAGAGAGAGACATTAAGGCAGTTGGTTACTTCCAAGCTTTGCTTTGACCCTAAATTGTGTTGATGATGCTAGCAGTACTATATTTCACTGATGTCATCCTTACAAGGAAAGTTAAACTCATTTGTCCTCTAAACTTTCGTTTTCTAAGCTCTGGACTGAATTTATTGTTGCACACATTTCAAGTTATTCGCCATCACTGAATATAAGGGATTCTAATTTCCATAGAATTTCAGTCTCTTCAGGCACTTGTTCAGGGTATCTATGGCTTATATAACATCTGTATCAAGCATAAAAGGAGGTAAATGGGAATTGATGTCATCTCCAAACCCCCTGAGGTCCTCTTCTAGGGGTTTTATGCAGATGTCAATTCAGATTGGGAAGAATATATAACTTTGCAGAACTGCGAAAGTGTCAAATTGCTCCCCAAAGTGCCAATAGGGCAGCCATATTTTTTTCTAAGAATGCTTGTGAGGGTGTGACTATCTCATGAGGCAGCACAGTTCTCATTGGTGCAAATTAGAATTGCAAGACAATGGGATGCTGAGAGCTCCTTTGCTATTGCTTGAAGTATCAGCAAAGCTCTCTCTCTCTCTGTGTGTGTGTGTGTGTGTGTTAGAGAGTGTGTAGAAAATATAGAAAACCTCTGTTGTCGTGGCAGTAATCCCTTAAGTTCTTAGAATTTGCATCCACACCAAAATTGCTACTGCCATTGCTTTGGGAAGAAAATGGGCCTGAAAAAGTGGTGAAGGGATAGTTGACCCAGCACTAGATGATGCCCAATCCCACAGAATAGTCTGGGAGAATTTCCGGAGGTGACCAAAGCCATTCCAGTCCCCAAATTCAAGCCACATTGGGATGGGTCTATCTTTACCAGTATTTATCATCTTCCAGTTATGGAGATGAATATGCAAAGAGAGGGAAGAAGGGTGGAAATATTATACTGTATAAAGAACATTAAACTGGGTGCCAGAATTTTCCCACTGTGCTGTCCTACAAGTTATTTTCTGGGTTCTTATTAAAGGTTTAATGGAATATGTCTGAAACTTGTTGAGAACTCCATGGAGAAATTAATAAAATCATTTGTCAAAAAAAGAACAGGTTCCAGGACCTGGGTGGTGAAAAGGAACCATATATGGATTGGCAACTGTGTGAGGGTGGGGGCAATCCTCCTCCATGGACTGCATCTTCACCCAAGCATGTTTTCTTTTTCTCAATTTCTCCTTTAAAATAGCAACCAGAAGGTCATTGGATCCCTTCCTCTTGCCATTTTGAAGGAGAAATGGAAGGTAAAGAAAGTATGCAGGTTTGGTGGTTGTGGGGTTTTTTTGAGAGGTTTGACTGTGTTTGCATGCATGGAGGGCTTTGGTTGTAATTTTTATCCTGAAAATGTGCTGATTTTTTAAAAATGGAGTTCAGGTGAATTTGCGGGGGGAGGGCTTCAGGAGCCACAAAAGTTGGGTTCAAGGGCTGAATGCTGTTGGAAGTACAACACATTAGCACTGAAGAGTCGAGAATGCCTCAGAATGGGCAGTAGCAATAGGGTTAGATAGTTTGAATGACCCATAGTGATCTCCCTGCTTGTCTACCTAACCTGGTCCCTCTGTGATTTAAATGGATACTCAGCAATGCTTCCACCTCTTCCTCTTCCCAGGGTTCTCTTTCAGCTCTTCCTAGAATGCAGCTACTTTAGATTCACACACTGAGTAACTTTCCTATCTTAGAATGGTGTTCCTTTAATAAAGCCTTTAGATTGTTTCGCTAAGCCATTGGTGGATTTGCTCCTTAATCAGGATCGCTAACTGCTGCACACACTCTATCACATGCAACCCACAAGCTGCACTTTCCTCACCCCTGATATATTGTACATAAAAGACATGATTCATGTACACACTATGGGTTGGGGCTGTCGAGAGAAGAGAGAACAGTAAATATGCTATAAAAGATGTGTGCTCTGGCATCCGTCCTGAGCAATGGTTGGTACTCTACAATCTATACACTCCACAAAGAAAGAAGAGATGGACAGAAGAAGGATCCATTCATTCTTTTGACTCTGGTCATGCCCATAATCTTTTCTTGGGCCACTTGCCTGAGGTAACAGTATATGTGTACCTTTTAATTTCCCAAACTCCTAACAAAGTAGAACTCAAAACCATAACTCTAAATAAAACCAAAACTTGCATGCTTCTATAGCAAAACTGGGCAACTTTTCTACCCCTGAAAGGCACTTGGTGGTGGGTCAGGGGCCATATAAGCATATATACACAAACATTATTTCCTTGCAGGGCAGCGCAGAGGCATCAGGAGGCTTAAATCTTCCCTCCCTTTATGCCGAGAACAAGTGATCTCTCCCGTCCCCTCGCTTCCACACACCACCTTTGTATCAACCAGTAAGGCACAATTTACGTGGGGAAGTGGGTGCATGGAGATGACTTCTCTCATGCATTTCTTCCTTGTTTAAATGGCACTCCTGGCAAGCTGCCCAAAAAGCTGTTTGGTGGCTGGTAGGAGTATGACTGTGCTTGGGAAAGAAAATATGTGGAGTGGACTTTCTTTGGGCACCATTTTCTCCATCAAAATTGCAGCAGTGTCTGGCAGTGGGGTGGGGGAAGGTGGAATACAGAAACAGGAGCACAGGTCCACAGGCAGCAGGTTGTCTTACAAGCAAGATGATGTATGCCCCAAAATATGTATCACCTCATTTCTTTTTAGTGAATAAACATCTTTTCTTCTCTGGGACTGCCATCTTCAATTATTGCCTGCATCCCAAGCTATTGTGTTATACCAGATTGTCATAATCCATCAGAAACATAAATAATCCATGCCTAGATTGGACTTGTAAAACTGGCTACTTCTACTCTTTTCCAAAATTGTTGCTATCCAAAGCAGAAAGAACAGTTGAAGTCTTATGAATCAGATGGCAATCATGAGCATTCATCCTATTATTAGCCGCTATATATGTTTTCAAAATGATCCCCTTGTGTCTTGCAAGGATCACTTTTCCCCTTGCAAGGATTGCATCTTTTGACATTAAAATATTTGAAATCCATAGCCCATGAAAGTGGGCTCATCACTAACCCCTTATAATTGATTGGATTTTTGTTTTACTCTTATATCAAATCTCGTTCTAATGACAAATTGACTGCATGGTAGATCTTCTTGGGATGCAATCCTACCCATACATACCTGGGAATAATCCTCATGGAATTTCCTTCTGAATATGCATGTCTAGAACTGTACTTTTAACGGGTGCTTTCCTGTATGAGGGAATGGCCACTTAGGTTAATTGATTTATCCAAGGGGAAATAAAATCCTACAAACTCCTTCTCTCTCTATCTTTTGATGGTCTCCAAAGAATTTTGAATTTTTTGGCCTTTTGGGGGGATTCATTATGCGGTTTTTATATTGGCTATCCAAGTGCTAACATGTTCACATTTTCTGGTTTAAATTGTGGTTTTATTAATGTTTCATGATTGCCTTTGACTGTTATGGCAAAGTGGTTATATTTAAGAAAAAACTCAATCCCAGATGTTAATACAGATTAAAATACAGATGCTCCCCCCCCCCACTGTATCCATGGTGGGTATGTTCCCAGACTTACAGTTTCTAAGTGAAACTGTGGATAAAAGTGAACTGCCATAGAATACCATAGAATTGCACTGGAAAACCTAGAAAATGCCTAGAGAGAACACCTCTCTAGGTATATAGAGGTCCTCCAGTATGACTATGATCAATTTCTGACAGAAATTTTGACCATAGAGTCATGCTGGAGGACCTCCAGCTGCCTAGAGAGACCTCTCCCCCAACCATGGTTAAATGAAACTGAAGTTGCTGATACTGTAGATATGGGGGGTGACCTGTACATATATTTGAAATATGAATGTTTTCTAACTTTTTCTATACATGCATGGAATGAAGTCAACATAATCAGCAGCTCAGACTGTCCCTTGAAATGGGTTACATTTCAATGAGTAATAGACAGTTTTTGATACTGAAGCAAGACCCACATTGATGCTATAAAAAATATTTTCATTGGTAGGATTGTTTATCTGATACTTTAGGTGATGTGGATTCACATGCACAACTAATTAAGTCAGTTTCATGACCTTTTCCCATTGCAGTACAAAACCTTAAGGAAATTGTAATTAGCTTCTTTCATAGAGGAGTTAAATACGAAATGCAATTATCTGCTGTGGAGATATCCAGCTATCGCGAAGTCAAGGCCTGCCTGTGAAATGCTGTTATATCTAGCACTATGTCTCAATTTTCCCCATCCTTCACTGCAAGGAACTCCAAAAAGTGTGCATTAATTAATTTTCTGGGATGGGTGAACAGACTCACTGTTAATGAGTTGGCTTGTTTTAACCTTAGTTCTCCTTTACTGTTGTTTAGTACACAGCTTGAAAGTGACTAGCGACAAGTGTCTAGTTACTTGTAATTAATTCCTTTCATCTGCAAAAGGGTATAACTCAGTTACATTGCAATTATATTTTGTGAGGGATACTCTCATCTCTTTTGTAGTACAACTATAACTTTTAGTTACTTCTGTAGTTAGTGGGGTGTGGCCTTAACAAATGGTGGAGTAGAAACGTCACATGCTTCAAGTGCTGGCTCATGATGCTGCCTTGTGTTTCATTGTGGGCTTTGGTCAAGGTAGATGTGAAGAGCATGTGTTTTGTCCTACTTGCCAACAATGTGTAGTATTCAGGGTTTTACCAAAAAATAACAGCAAGCAATTGTTGTAATTACTTCTCAAAACTAGGAAAGTAAAGAGCTACTTTAAAAACTTACTACAGTTGTCCCTCCACACTCACGGGTTTCACCTTCGCGGTTCCGCATATTCATGGATTCCCGCTTGGGGGAGAGTGTGGGGGGGAGGAAAGTGGCGATGGGGCTTTGGAAGCCTCGGTCGCCACTTTACGGGGGTGGAGGGTGGAGGAAAGTGGCAACCGGGGCTTTGGAAGCCCCAGTCGTCACTTTAGGGAGGGTGGGGGTGGAGGAAAGTGGTGACCGGGGCTTTGGAAGTTCTGATCGCCACTTTAGGGAGGGTGGGGGTTGCGGGTGGGGGGAGGCCTATTTTATTCACTTTTTTCACATTCACGGGGGTCTTCTGTTCCTAACCCCCACAAATGTGAAGGGACAACTGTACGTAGTTGCATGTAGTTATTTTTGCGGTGGGGTGGGGTGGGGTGGGGTGGGGAAAATATCCTAACAGCACCAGACTCCATCTCATCTTGAAAGCTAAGCAGAATCAGACCTTGTTAGCACTTGGATGTGGATGGTACTGTAGGCTATGGACTTTATCAGACGCATAAAATACGGCATCATACCAACACCACATAAACACGAAAGGGTGCACGTACCACACAACGTTGCCCTTTCATGCTTATGTCCCCACCAAAACCTGTACTTTTTAATTGACGGCTGAAACCATCAATAGATTCCCCCCTGGTGCTTTTGTGCTGGCATTGCCAGCATGTGAAACCTTGCGATTTTCCCCCCTCGTACTTACCCCATCAATGGTCAGACCAACATGAACACTTCCAGGTGAGATCACGACAGCCAGGTAAGAAACACACTTTTTATGACCCTCCCTGGGTTACTTGTAAGTTTTAAAGTGCATTCTTGTGCTTTAACTTTTTCAGTGTTATTTTTGATTTAATTTCCCGTGCGATGAAGTCTTGCGATAATCCACGGTATTTCAAAGGAGGAAGTGAACAGAGCTCCATTCACTTCCTCTTTCATTGCTGGGGAAGCCTTTGCCGGGAAAGCAAAGTAAGTGTGGTGGGGGGTGTTCTTTTGCTGGCATAAAATGGATTTATTTATGCCAGCAAAATAATGCTTTAAGGGGCTCATCTGATAAAGTCCTATATCCAGATAAAGGCAGTTGAAAACTGCCTCTGAGTATTCTTTGCAGAAGAAAACTTTATGAATTTCAGGGGTAGCTGTAAGTCAACAGGCATTTTTTCAAAGAATCATTGCAAGCTCTGATCTGGCATACAAGGGGAAAATACTTGGGTTGTCAAAAATATACAGTTAAACTCCAACTTCCAAATTTGTAAGACTTGTTGCAAAAGGGAGTTAAAACAGATAAGCTGATAAAGCAGATGAGTCATGCAGGGGGAAGCAAAACGGCTTGCTTTCTAAATAATGTACGGGACTGTAAAAGAATTATTTCAAATTTATTTGTGTGAAACAAGGGTAACCCATAACATTCAGTAGAAGACAAATTTATAGGAATAACAATTGTTGCTTTTAATCTGAAAAAAAAATTGGGGGAGCGATTTGATGGGAGAGGAATAAAGAGGATCCCAGAACAGGTATGGTTATAAGCCCTTGGACACATCTCTAGGGCTAGGTTGCTTAGTACCTGGATTTAAAATCTGCATTTTTGTACATCTTCTGGATTTCCCTACTATACTACTTTGTATTACAATTTTTTTGAACAATTAACCACATGCATTCTTTACATGTAGGAGACATGTAGAAAACAACTAGATAACAACTGCTAGACCCACATTGAAGTAGGAATGTGTTTGAATGACATTTGTAACCTTAAATTTTTAATAGGCTGAAATGCTTCAGGCATTTTCATAAACATCCTTCCATAGCACCTTGAAATATGATCCTTTTATATATCTCCTTCAGCTGACAATTAGATATTTTTGTCTGATGTGTTGTTCAACAATAAAAATAAAAATCATGCTATTTACAGTTATTATAACACACATTACCAATTTTCAGAAGCCATTGTAAAGGATGTTTTATAAATCACTTTCATAACCTTTCTGAATGTTGCTATAGGCGTATTTTTTCATTTATACAGAAAAGTGGGGAAAGGAAATGATATTTTAAATGGTCTATGAATATTATGCAAAGAAAGGTTCATTATTGTTTTCAACATCTTCCAGTTATTCCACTCATTTATATTAACAGAATTTCTGTTTTCCAAGGGAAAATAACTAAGAAAAGTAAATGGTAATTAATCAGTGAAGGACATTGTGGCTCATCTTCTAGTAACATCAGTGCTTTTCTAATATAATTGGAACATGTTCTTTTGTGTTCGTTCTTGCATTGCCATTATTACAAATCTAATTTATTGCCTAAATCTACTCCAGACGTCTTTTGTCGAGGTCTAATTTTCTTCAATAAAGCAGCAAACGAATGAGCAGTCTAATGAGCCACAGCCCAGAGAGCACTAGCTTAGAATCTCTGTGACTTGTTCCATGGATCCAGTGGACCTTGACACACACTGGCTGGCATCTGATAATGAATTACAATGGCATAAGTCCAGCTTATTCCATTATAGCCCACTTTTTCATGGAGGCGGGAATTCTGTTCTGACTGTGCAATGACCAAACCATCCCAAATCCATTTTTTTCTTTGTTGCCTCCTCCCAAGATGGTCATTTCCATGTTGGCAGAGAGCAGGGAGGGTATCAGAAATGCATCCAATTATTTTCCTTAAGCTAGAAACAAACAATAATGTCATGTAGTAATGTAAAATCCTGCATTATTCTTCTTGTGCCTGAAAGGAGTTGCCAAATGTTTATTTTTCTTCTTGCTCTATGTGGAAAGTGAGATATTTTCAAATGGGTCCTCCTTCACTGAGAAGCCGAACCATACCTGACAAATTTACCAAGAATGAAGGCTATAAAACAATCAACTGTCTTTCCTCCCTAATTTTTCTTGCAATTAGTGTTGTGAACCTTAAAATTTTGTTCAGTGTCTAACAAGGAAGGCTGGTCTGTGTTCCCCCTCCGCCCCTCTCAGCCAAGTGAAGTAATTCAAATTGTCTTGACTGAGACTCACACAAGTAAATTGGGGAATATAAGTTATCTAGGTGATCCTACTGTAGCTGTGTTTGCTTATGATATGAACAATTGGCAAAGTAAACAGCTGCCTCCAGAATCACTTACTGATCATGTATGGAGAGCAAAACAGAAAGAAAAGGAAAAAGCAGATTAGCCCACCTGGCAATTTTCACACAACTTGTGTAACCCTCTCCACCATCTCTTTTGGTGGTGACTGGAGAAGGCCATAAAACCCTCAGCTGTCTTTCTCTTCCACAGTGTCTAACAAGGAAGAATGGCCTGTATTTATCTTTAGACACAGTGGAGTAATTCAAATTGCCTTGACTGAGATTCAGTAATTAAAATGAGTGGTTTGGGCCATTTTATTACTTAAGCAATAAAAACATCCTGAACATTTCCCATTGAAGTGCCTGGCCCAATATATATTTTGCAGATGAATCATTTACAAATTCTCACACCTAGGTGAGCAGCTGGCAAGGTTCTCAAAGAGAAATGTAAACACATTGAGCAATCAAACATCCCATATGTTTAGCAAACAGCTCCAAATAATCATCACATCCCTCTTCATCCTGGAGAGAAGTGACTAGTGGGGTGCCACAGGGTTCTGTCCTGGACCCAGTGCTATTCAACATCTTTATCAATGACTTGGATGAGGAAATAGAGGGTATGCTTATCAGGTTTGAAGATGACACTGAATTAGGAAGGATAGCTAATACCCCAGAAGACAGGATCAGAATCCAAAATGACCTGAACAGATTAGGAAGCTGGGCCAAAACTAACAAAATGAATTTCAACAGGGAGAAATGTAGGATACTACACTTGGGCAGTAGTAAAAATGAAATGCACAGATATAGGATGGGTGACACCTGGCTTGATGGCAGTACATGCGAAAGGGATCTAAAAGTCTTAGTGGACCACAAATTGAACGTGAGTTAGCAGTGTGATGCAGCACCTAAAAAAGCCAATGCGATTCTAGGCTGCATCAATAGGAGTATAGTGTCTAGATCAAGGGAAGTAATAGTGCCATTCTATTCTGCTTTGGTCAGACCTCACCTGGAATACTGTGTCCAGTTCTGGGCACCACAATTCAGGAAGGATATTGAGAAGCTGGAACATGTCCAGAGGGGGGTGACCAGGATGGTGGGAGGTCTGGAAGCCATGACCTATGAGGAGTGGCTTAGGGAGCTAGGCATGTTTAGTCTGGAGAAGAGAAGGTTGAGAGGTGACATGATAGCCATGTTTAAATATTTGAAGGGATGCCATACTGAGGATGGAGCAGGCTTGTTTTCTGCAGCTCCAGAGACTAGGGTATGCAGCAATGGGTTCAGACTACAGGAAAAGAGATTCCATTTGGAAGAACTTCCTGATAGTAAGAGCTGTTCGGAAGTGGAATACACTGCCTCAGAGTGTGGTGGAGTCTCCTTCTTTGGAGGTTTTTAAGCAGAGGCTGGATGGCTGTCTGTCGGGAATGATTTGATTATGTATTCCTGCATGGCAGGGGGTTGGACTGGATGGCCGTTGTGGTCTCTTCCAACTCTATGATTCTATGATTCTATGTCATGATCTGAACCTCCTGAGGACCACTGGAGGTCCCTGAGAATGCCTGATGCAGTGCGTCTAGGTAAAGGAATATATCAACACATCTCTGCTGCTCCCTCCACTTTGCACCATCTTGGGAGTGATGCAGAGGGGAAAAGGTGGGTTGCAGGGATTGCATTGGGAGACATATTGTAGCTATGTGCCAGTGATACGTCTCCTGATGCACTTTCTCAGCCCATGCTTGTTTGCCCAATTTATTTATATCCCACCTTATCCAAAGCAGCTTACTAGATCAGTTAAAGCAAAATAGCTAAAACAATACATAGTACAAAATTTTAAAAACCATTGAACAATTAATTCAGTGAAAACATTAATTTAAAACCATTCAAAAGTCATTCAAAACACAGTAAAAGATATCGCATTAAACATCCTTCTTCCCCAAATAGTTAATAACTAAAGGCCTATATAGCATTGGGGTGTGTGTGTGGAATGCCCCAGTTTACTGTTCCAGCCAGTCAGCCATGCCCATTTCCACAATACTCTATTGCATACCCCCCTATGATAATGGGAAATAACAGAGCTCAATTTAAAGTCTTTGGACTTTTTCAGATGCGGTACCTACTGTTACAAAACCTCATCATTTAGGATGTGACAATAATACAAAGAGCAAAATTATTAGACACCTTGCCATTCAGCAATTCCCAGGACGTAGCACTGGTGTGGAAGGCGTCACTTTTTTATTGATGGACTAAGCCATCAATAAAAAGTGATGCCTTAACACACCCACACTATGCCCCCAGAATGTCTGAAAGATGACATCATCTGATAACATCACCCTTTTGTGTTATCGTCATGTCCATTATTATATTGCACTGGAGCTAAAGGTCTAAATCCAGTTGCTACTCCAACTAGATTAGATTCCCTGAGGCAATATGATTTACACATATGTTAACTTACCATTAGCAATTGATTCAGTGACTCTACTGTAATTATGACTGATAATTAGATTGGGGCCAAAGACTCCAATCTTCAGACTGTTCTTCTTGAACTGCATCTTCCTACCCAGTTCTGCTCACTTCTTCCTCAGTGCATACTTTGTGCATGGAGCCTAAAGAAAATGAGCAGATTCTGCCTTCATTTAAAAGGAGGGATTTACTACCTCTCCCCACACCAATAGCCACTCAGCATTCCTTGACTACTGGCTGAGCACACTCAGTCCTCACTCTTTATTGGGCTGTTACTATTTTCTAATGTTTTTCACCCATCTGCAAACCTTTGAGATATTCCCAGATCTCCACCTCATGCCCTCATTTGTGTGCAGAAGTTTCCATTTTGGCTCCATAAGTGACAGCACTTATGTCCTGAACATCGGAAATGGAGGGAAGAAGAAGGGCTGTGAAAAGTGTTCCTGTAGATATGCATGCATGGATGCTCTCAGCATTCTCTTCTCAGGCAAATGGATGATCAGGTCATGTTCCACAAAAATGCCACTGAGAGGATAAGCATTACCTGGCAGGAGCCTGTGAGTGAAGGGACAAACACTGGCAGGTGTGGACACAAGGGAAGGAGTAGGCCTGGCCTAGCAAATAAACCAGAGGACAGGTTGGCAGTAGGTAGCAAGCAAGTGGTTGGGTGATGGCTGAGCTATTCTACACTCCCCCAACTCTGTTAGCCAGCCTCATGGTCAGACCAGACTTGCTTCACTTCACCTGCCAGGGAAAGTGGGAAGTTCTCAAGCTAGACTCCCACTATTTTGCACCTTTAAAGGAGCTGTTTCAGCCTCCCTTCCAGTTATGAGGGCTGAAGTGTTTTGACATAATGTGTTTATCTTGTGCTGTCTTTTTGAGGGAGAGGGCAAGGAGGGGAGATAGCAAGGTCCTACTTGTTAACTGCTAAAGCTTGCAGAAGCCACAAAGAAGAGGACCTTGGGGCAGCTAAACCCTCCCCTATGGTTTTTTTGAGCCTTAGAATAGGGAATGGGAGGGGGAGCTGTTCCCTTTGAGAAAAAGGATGGAAGAGTCTGCTCCAATCAAACACCACGTTTGGAAGGTCCTGTCTCTGGTCTCCAAATAATTTAGCTGATGTAGGGTACTGTGTGCCTTGCAAAAGGGCTTAGATGCACTCCTGTACTCTGCTTCAGACAGTAGAATGTGTGGGGCTGGCCGTTAGAAGAAGATATGCATGTTGTTTTCATACATGAAATAAGTGATTGCATATGAAGTTCTCCTCATTCACATGAAAGGAGTATGCACACAGAGTTGTACAATCTCCCAAATTAGGAGAGAATCCCACATGCGCAAAAGCTCCATGTAGTCTCATGGACATCACTGGGGGCTTGTCTATATGGGGCTTGTCTTTCCCCCATCTTAGAGCCCTGCAGTCCTGATGATGCAGGGCTTTTGTCTCATTCTGCCCCCAGGAAAGTCCTCACCAACCCCAGGGCAGATATGGGGCTAAAATGGGGGAAGATGGGGTAGGGCCCTTTACCACGGTTTAAAAAAATATGTGCTTTAATCCATTCCCTCCAGGAAGGAATAGATTGAGCCCAGTGTGTCTGCAGGAGCCTGTCCTGGCAGGTCGGCCCCTCGCTGCAGCTGCTGAAGTGCCTTGCGCATCCAAAGCAGGAAGGCGTCATGTAGCACGTGACCAAGGCTAGTCACATGTTGAGGGCTGGCTTCCTGCTTCCTGTTGAGAGCATGTGAGATGGTGGTGGCAGTGGCAGAAGCGATGGGCTAGCATGCCTGTCTGGACTCCAGACCATTTGGTAACGGGGCAGGAACAGACCGGATCCACAGCTAGGATACACTGTCAGGGAGCCAGCATATCCTGGCTTGCTCAGATGAGCCCTGGGTTCATTCTCTTATCATGAAACATAACGAAAATGTGAATGTCCTCCAAAGCAAACAAATGAGATATTTTTAAAAATTGCAGATTACAAGAGAAAAATCATCCTGTTTAAAATTATATGTAAGAATGATTTTCTGCACAAGAGGAAGCTGTTGCCATGGGATGATTTGAATATTTGGTCATGTAAATGGATCAATATCTTTTCTTTTTGCAAAGGTTTTTCCTAGATAAACCTAAAGTTCATGCTTTTTTTTGTACAGGAAAAATTCATTTCTTGTTAATCCTAATGCATAGCCTGCTTGGAGCATATCTATATAATGAAGATCAGAATGCCTTAACATGATGCACATTTGAGGAGTTTAATGTGCTAGCTGGAGGAAAAAGAAACTCCGTCCTGGTTGAGCAAGTGAACTGACAAAGCTAACAATGGGTTATACATGAATAAGCAGTCACAATCTCATATCCTCCAACTGTCCCGATTTCTCAGAGACAGTCCTAATTCATACTCTGTTGTCCCTTCTTTTCAGCTGTTTTTTAAGTGTCCCATTTTCTCTCTCTTTTCCCCACTCTCTTCCTTTACCCTCAGCTTACTTCATTTGGTACAAACTGAATTCAAAATGCAAGAGTAGTTTCCATTCTGTTAACTCAGCAGGGGGAAAGAGAGGAAGAGGTGAAATCTTATCTTTCCAAGTAGGCTCAGGCCAAAGCAAACTGCTGCACCCTCCCCTAGCTTGCATGTTCTTCCTCACTAATAACTTTTGCCATCTTGGCTACACTCTCATGTTGCTTGACAAGACATGCCCAATTTTTTATTGGTGAAATGATGGAGACTATCCCATCTTGGTTGGCCCAAGACAGATTTGTTCAACAACAAATGAGAACCTCCTCCATCCCTCTTCCTAGCAGTCAGGGTACATAGAACCCAAGGCAGCTCATGCTGTTTGGTACTTGTGACAAAAAATCTCATGAGCTCCTCTCCCTCTTCTTTCCTGGTATTAAACCTATAATAATGATAAATTAAATATTTAACAAATTGTTGCCTTTTCATGACACTCCAGATCAGCTCCCTCGCTCTGCCTCATGAGATGTGGTTCTAATGATATTGATGTGAATCACTGTTATGCCTAAATATTGGTTCTAGTTTTATGTGCACATGCCTGCCTATCTTCTCACAAACTTTCTAATGCACTATGACTCATTGATTTTACCTGACACATATTTGAGATCTGTATCTTTAATACAACTGCAAGTAGAGAGATTCAGATTTTGTGACATTTTAGCTAAATCTGCTTAAGACGTAATTGAACACACTGTAGAAAAATTATGTAGCTACATCCTAGTTGTCTTTGACTATGAGTCATCCTCACAAACAGCTGTTTGTATTGATCTTAGCTATGCTGGAATGAACCTGGATTAGTGGTTGCCATTGTGAACAATCTGTTAAAAACAAACAAACTGGAACTCCTACAGTGGACTCCCAGTTGGGGCATGTGGGTCTGTGCAGATGTTTGTGTGGTTGGCCTGAATTAATAGGTAACTATAAAAATATTCAGCACCAGTACCCCTCCCACCAAAAAAATCAGTTCAGAAAGTCATGCACAGGAACTGATTGTGTTACTCTACACACAGTTGTGCTTCCCTTTAAGGTGAAAATATGACAGGTCCTTAGTATATCTCAATAATCCCATGCAAGTCTGAAATGCAACTCCTTGTGACTTAATAAATTTGCATACCAATGAAAACTCTGATTCCAGAAAACTGTGAATGCAGCTAAAACATCTGTAAACTTGCTACTATGATGACATAATTCTGTAGCCTTCGTTTAGGAAGAGACTAAATTGGTGAGATATACTGGAGTCATAATAATAATAATAATAATTATTATTATTTATATCCCGCCCCTCTGCAAGCAATCAGGGCAGCTTACAACAATAAAATAGTACACAGTATAAAACAATTCAAAATCCCTTCCCCCCCTTAAAACATTATTAAATTAATACAAATTAAAATCAGTATATAATACAATTTATTAAAAACCCTTTCGAACAAGCAGCATCAGTTTGGAGGTCCAGAAGCAACCTCCAGAGGGGGTTCCTGAGGCTGGGGTTAGCTATTCCGGGACCTGGACCAGGAACTTTGAGTTCTAAGGTTAGGACAGAGAACCTTAGCACCTAGAGCCTGGACATTCTTGGAGTTATGATTGAAAAAGGTAACTTTTCAAGCTCTGCAAAGTTGTGATTTTGTGTTTGAGTTTAAACCTTAGACCATTTCTACAGTCTCAACAAAGGAATATGGGTACTAAACTAAGGGGAGCTATGTGTCTCTATTGGATGGTTTCTTCTGTTGCGAGAATGAAATCTTGCTCTCTGTTTGGTCTGTCTAAAAGTACCCCCCACACACACACTGTACATAGATTTTTATTGGAATATAAAAGCAGAGAAATAGGGTAAAGGAAAAAGAGGGGGGAGCAATACATAAAAAATGAATTTGATGTAGACATTAACATTGATATAAACTAACTATTTGGCTCAAAAGATATTTATTTGGAATGGAGACCTGTAGAAGACAGTACGATGTTCATCTGTGTATAAAGCAGTAAGGTCTTCTGATAATTGAATCATGGATGGTGAATATTTGTCTCTCTAGCCTTGGAGTTTTAGCCTTTTAGTTACAGTGAGAGTACACAATATCCAACCACATTGACCATGAATTCAAGTCCATGTCATAAGAATACAGTGTAAAAGTAAGCAACAAATATTAAAGTCTCCACACCTACAGATATAAAAGAATTTTCTAGTATACAATTAATACACTGGAATATATCCAGCAGAAAGAAGGGATAACTTGGCACACTTGCATCAAATGGAGCAAGGGACCATTATCTGTACTACATTGCCATCATTTCACTGAAGTAGCCAATCTCTTTCTGAAAAGAGAATGCATGTGAAATATTCATTTTTTGCAGAACCAGATATAGGACTTTATCAGACAAGCCCCTTTAAACTTTCTTTTGCTGGCATTGAAAAATCCATTTTTATACCAGCAAAAGAATGCCCCCCCCCCCAGCACACTTACCTTCTCTCCTGGCAGAAGGCTTTCCTGGCAATGAAGATGAGGTGAACAAAGCCCCATTTACTTCCTCCTCTGAAATTCCTTGAGACTGCATTACATGGGAAATTTAAAAATAAAACAAAAAATAAAACATAAAAAGTTACATCAAGCACATACACACACTTAAAAACTTCCAAGTAAACCGGGGAGGGTAATAAAAACTGAGCCACCTACCTGGATGTCATGATCTCACCCGGAAGTGTTCTGGCCGGTCCAGCCATTCACAAGTACGTGGAAAAAGTATGTGAAAAAAGAGACGTGCCAGCAAAAAAATGGCACAGCCAATCTATTGACTGCTTAGGATGTCAAAATAGATTGTCTTAAGGACGAGACATAAACACAAAGGGCAATGTCATCTGGTATGCACACCCTTTCACGTTTATGTGGCGTTGTTATATGTCGTATTTAGTGTGCCTGATAAAGTCCATAGTTTTCAATCTGAAGAGATTTTTTTGCTTTTAAGGCTAGGGCAATTTTCCTTTTGTTGGTTTGCATGGGACAGTCATTTCACTTGGTTCCAGCTTCATTGCCATCAGATGTTCTGCTTTCAAATAAATATTTGTGTATAAGCCTTACCATTTTAAATTTCTTAGAGGATAAAATTATGCTAACAACACAGCAGGATTGATTGGCTCATTCAGAGTTCATGGCCAATATAAGACTATAAATCAATTGTAATTGAAGAATATCATGAGTCATGCCATCCTGGGTACAGAAACTGAAAGGGGAGGCATCCCTTTCTTCCCTAGAAGGATGGAACTTAAGGCAATTCAGTCCACTCCCCCCCCCAAAAAGAAAAGAAAGATGTCAAATAGACTTATTGGAGTATTACGACAAACATAATGAGAAAAAAGTGGCATTCTGTTTTTTAGATGCTGAGAAGGCATTCGATAATGTGAGATGGATCTATGAAGAAGGTCCTGGAAAAAATGAATATAGGAGATAATTTTAAACAATGGATCAACTGGATATATGAAGATCAAGCAGCTTATGTGATAGTTAACGGTGAAAAGATAGGGAAAATTAAGATCAAAAAGGGGACTAGGCAAGGCTATCCATTGTCACCTTTGTTATTTCTTACAGTAATTGAAATATTAATTAGAAATATCAGAATTAATAAGAAGATAAAGGGTACTAGGGTTAAAGGAAATGAATACAAGGTCAAAGCTTTTGCTGATAATGTGGTTGTCATATTGGAAGAATCTTTGGACCAGCTGGACAAACTTAAGCTTACATTAGATGACTTTGCGGAAGTATCAGGGCTTAAAATAAATAATAAAAAAGGTTGTGCTGCCTATTTGTATTTTTTACCCCCCAAACGGATTTTTTTTAATCGTATAGACGGACCCAGTAGCTTACCTCCAGCTCCACTCTGTGCACCTCCACCCCAACTCTTAGGATTCACCCACACAGCACTTGTACTCCTGTTTTCCTCTCTCGTTTTGCTTAGTCTGTTCTTTCCTTTCTCTCCTCCAAAGCCTGCTTTCTCAGTCCTTCAAGTTTAGACCTCCTAATAGTAAGTTTTTTCCTCCTGTTTTACTTGCTTGCATCTTTTGAAAACGTTCTATGCTTGGAGCCTTTTAAAGTCCCAAAAATAAATGTTGGAAACCAGTTAAATAAACTCAACTAGCTTACTTCAGCTTCTCAAGTATCTTTAAAATAATGCGCTGGCGTGGCTCTGGCCGCTGTAATCCCAACAACTGCTCCAAGCTCTGTTGAAGGCTCTTCAGTCTCCTCAGCTCCTTGTAAACTGTGTCACTTTCAGAAACACAGATACCAGAGACTGGCAATAGACCCCCGACAAGCCCTCACACAATCCTTTACTGGGGATTCCTTGCGAACTCCTGTTGTTTGCTAAGGTCCGAATCAGAGCTTGGATAACAGCAGGAACAAACGCTACTCGCTGCTACTAGCTACGCCATCACGCCGGAATAGAGAAAAATAGAGAGAGAAAAAATAAGTATTTAGGTATCTGGTTAACTAAAAGAAATGCAGACCTTTTTGAAAATAATTATGGATCTTTATGGAAGGAAATAAAAAAAAGACCTGATTAAATGGTCCAGATTAGATTTATCCCTATTAGGAAAAATCACATCTGTGAAAATGACGATCCTACCAAAATTCATGTTCCTCTTTCAAAACATACCGGTTATAATAAATAACAAATGCTTTCCTTCCTGGAGAAAAGAATTACTTAGCTACATTTGGGTGGGTAGGAAGACAAGAATTAAGTACAAACTATTAACAGAAAGGAAAGAGGAGGACTTGCTTTTGCCAGACTTACTTAAGTATTATCAGGCCTGTTCACTCACTTGGATAGAACCATGGATACGTTTAGATAACAAAAAACTATTAGATTTAGAGGGACATGATCTCTCTTATGGATGGCATGTGTAATTTATAACAAAAAGAAGGAAAATAAAATCTTCGATCATCATTATGTCAGAAGAGCACTTCTTAAAGTTTGGGAGGATTTAAGAACAAAATTCTATCAAGAAATTCCGTTATGAGTTTCAACCCAAGAATGTCAAAATTAATAGATCAAGACTGGTTAAAATATCATCAAATCCTCATGAAGGTAACACAAGAACAGATCATTAAACCTCAAGAAAAACTTAGGGACGAAGGTTATAGTGTAAGTTGGTTTTTGTACAAACAATTATATGAAAGGTACAAAATGGATTTAAAATTAGAGAATTTGCAAAGGGAGCAAAATGAAATTGATAAGATAATTTATGGAAACTGTGAACATCAAGTGGTAAGTATTATAGAATACTGCTAGATAGAGAATTGGAAGATGAGATAATAAAAGAAACTATGATACGATGGGCCAAAGAGTTAGGACAGGTGTTAGAACTTGACAGATAGGAAAAATCATGGGAAATGACACATAAGTTCACATTATCTGTAAAAATGAAGGAAAATTATTATAAAATGTTTTATCAATTGTACTTAACACCTGTTAAATTGGATAAAATGTACAAAACCGGCAAGAGAGAATGTTGGAAATGTAAAAAAGCTGAAGGAACATTTCAACATATCTAGTGGAAGTGCCCTATTGTGAGAATCTACCGGAGGAGAATACATGTAAAGATAAGAGAAATTTTGGGAATAAACTACGGTTTAGATCCTGAAATGTATTTATTGAACATGGTTGATAAAATTGGAAGGCTTACAGAAAGAGGAATTAAAAAGATCTTGTTGTATATGGCTACTTCTGCGAGAATCCAATATGCAAAATATTGGAAAGATGAGAGGACCCCAACTATAGAAGAATGGCTTGGAAAACTTTATGATGCTCTAGACTCAGATAGATTGATGGCTAGATTGAAAAATCAGTCAGTGAACAAAACAGAAAAGGAATGGGAACCTGTTAAAAGGTTCTGGAAAGACAAATGGAATATAGATGTATGGTAGGGAGAAAACAGTCCTCCTATTAGATTGAAACTTTAGTTTGCTTTGCCAAATCAGAAAGGTTATTTGAATTGAAATGGATATAGTAATTACAACTAGACATAACGCTAAATGCTTAAAACGATATAAGGAATAAATGTAAGATTATGGTACAAATGAATGTAAAATAAACCAGCCAGGAAGGAATACATTTAAAGGAGAAGAGAAAGCTAAGCAATTGGAAAGAATACGTATAAATGCTCAATGAATTTTTTTCTTTATTTGTAAGTTTTATTGTTATAAAAATGTAGTTGCAAGGTTGAAAGGAATTTTTTTCTTGTCTATTGCATGAATATATATATATATATATATATATATGAATGTAACGTTTTAAAAAAATATTAAATAAAAAAAGTCCAGACTAAAATCCATTGGATTTTATTCCAGACTTTTTTTAAGTGGATTTTAGTGGATTTTTAACACCTCTGACATGGAAACCACTAGCTGCTACTAGTTGATGCCCAAATCAACTTGTCAGCCAGCACTGCAGAGAAGTTCGGCATAGACTTTTGAATGTTATCCCAATGAACCAATAGATGCAAATAATTAATAGCTTCTGGATATTGCCAGTTGGTAAACACTCCAAGTAAAGTATTGAACTTCATAGTCATAACTTGCAACAAGCAACAGAATAATCAGAAAGGGCATCCAAATGGTTAATTTATTTTATGAGCTCTGGTAAAAAAAAAATCAGGTCTAGAGATAAACAAGAAAAATGCATCACTGTACACAACTGCCTGATATTCTTATTTTTCATGTCTAAAGCTGGAGATGTCTGTATTTTGCCTGACTACACATGTCAAACGTGCCAAGGATCGATCAAATATCAGAGGAGAAAGAGGGTGGATTTTATCAGACACATGAAAAAAATGTGTCAGAAGGACGTGACTATAACAAAAACAGGTGTCATTATCAGACTATGACATCCTTCAGCCATTCGGGGGGGGGGTAGTGTGGGTGTGAATAAGGTGTCCCTTTTTATTGATGGTTTAGCTTGGTAATAAAAAAGAGTGATGCCTTGTCTGCATCAGTGCGATGCCCCGGGAATGGCTGAGGATGTGGGCATCTGATAATATTGCCTTTTGTGTTCTCGTCTCATCCTTATGATGTGATTTGGGACACAGTTTTGTGCTGTGTTTCCTTGTGTCTGATAAAGTCAGGTGTCCCTGTACTGTCCAGATGAAAAAATATATAGAAAGTGTCCCATTTCTAATTTTGGACTAGGAGAAAAAAAGAAGATGCCCCAAACCAATTTCAAAAATTCCAGTGATAAGCCAAATTTTAGATTAGAAATATAAACTTCAAATTAAAGACAGCAAATCAGTGGCTTTGTAGGCTGAGCAGTTATTTGCCTGTGCTCACAAAGAGCACAGGAAATTGATAGTATTTTTATTTAAATTATTTCTAAATCTGTGTCTCTGTGTGTGTGCATAATCATAATCATAACTACATTTCACACAAAGCCCTATCTTCCCTTTTGGTCATAAATATCCTTAGTTTTGATACTAAGGAGATTTTCACACAGGCTATATATCCCGTGGCAGGAACAGAACAGGCTTGGAAAAGGTTTTCCCTTTTGGACGATCTTGACCCTGTTCTGTCCTGCATCCATCCTGCTCCCGTAACTGTTCCAGAACAATGTAATCACGATTTTTCATCATGAATAGACCTCCCGTTCTGTCACTATCACGCAATCACAGGTGCGCGAACAGGAGCCCCATTCCTGTTCCAAAATGACAGCTGCGGAGGGAAGGTCCATTCCGAGCACTTCCTGGTACGATCTGGGCATCCAGGTAAGTAGCACCCTTTATTTTACCCTCCCTGTTTTGATTGTGTGATTTAAAGTGTGTTTTTGTGCTTGGTGAATTGATTTTATGTTTGGGGGAGTTTTATTTTTTAAACTTACCGCCACACCATTATCACGCGATAACGTGATAACGTTTCAGACAACCAGTCGTAAAAATAGCCTTACGATGGCTGCATTTATGGCCAGCCAGCAAGGGGAGGGGGAGCCCGTTCCTGGCATGGAATTAAGGTAAGTGTGTGAAAGATTTACATTATTCCGTGGCAGGAACAGGAGAGGAAGTGGCGGGGCAGTAATGGGGCATTTTGGCCCTGTGTAAAAATCTCCTAAGTGGCCATTCTGTACTCAACATGTTGTTGGAAAGTAACATGTCTCTGGACTGACTGGGTCAGGTAGAAATAATATGAGTTTGGACTTGTTCTCTCAACATTCAGTAGTCCAGAACTTCCTGCCTGCTGCACTCAAAGATTCAACCCTAATCTTTGCCCAAACTCCTCCTCAAAAATCCATGGTTGACTATAGTATCTCGGGGTAGGTAGTGTTCATGCAATGAGGATATCTGTGACTTAGTTGCTGGCAGCTGCTAATCACCTCATAAGCATGTACGACATGGGAATATATTGTGAAATATGGACCTCTGGACAGGATAAGGACCTCTGGACATCTCAGTAGGATTTCTTGGGACATATCTTTCTCTCTGTCCTTGGATAGAGAGAGGATAATAGTAATAACCTTGCTCCTGTTGCTAACATAAGAATTTTAAAACAACAACAAGTCTTCACATATCAAAATTGGTCAAAAGTTATCAAATTAAAGCAAAATGTGAAGCATTTCAGTAATTTACTTAACAGTACCATGGGACAGTACATGTGAAAAAGATCTAGGGATCTTAGTGGACCACAAGCTAAAAGTGAGTCAATAGTGTGATGCAGAGGCAAAAAAGACAATGCACCAACAGGAGTGTAGGCTGCATCAACAAGAGTGTAGTATCCAGATCAAGGGAAGTAATAGTCCTACTCTATTCTACTTTGGTTAGACTTAATCTGGAATACTGGGGGTAGTTCTGGCCAACGCAGTTCAAGAAGAACCTGAACAAGCTTGATCATGTTTAGAGGAGGATGACAAAGATGGTAAGAGTTCTGGAAACCAATCTTTATGAGGGATGGCTTAGAGGAGCTAGGTATGCTTAGCTTGGGGAAGAGAAGATTTATGGGTGATATGATAGCTATATTTAAATACTTGAAGTAATGTAGAAGATAGAACCAGTTTGTTTTTTATTGCTTCAGACCCTAGAACATGAACCAATGGATTACAATTATATGAAAAGAGATTCTACCTAAACATTAAGAAGAACTTCTTTACTGTAAGACCTGTTTGGCAGTGGAATAGATTGCAATAGATTGGAGGCTGGTGGACTTTCCTCAGATGTTGGGTGGGCATTTTTCAGGAGTGCTTTAGTTGTATATTCTTGCATGGCAGGGAGTTAGACTAGATGGCTCTTGCTATCCCCTCCAACTCTATGATTCTATGACAGTTTGTGTTTTCCACAACTGGACATATCCATTTACCACTCTACTTTCTTACCCCCCAGACAGAACAACTTGTGACCCTTTGGATCCTTTTTGTCGTAACCGTTGTGGGGAACTCAATTGTTCTGTTCTCCACCTGGAAGAGGAAGAGGAAGTCCAGGATGACTTTTTTTGTTAATCAACTAGCCATAACAGGTAAGGTTATGTCAGAAGCAAGAAAGGCCAGCTCATTTCTTTTCACTCACCAACAAATATGATGTACAAAAGAACTCAACTAAATTCAAACTGGCGTATACTCTTAACCATTCAATTGCTGGCAACAAATGGCCAGCAGACATTGGCTGCCAGTGGTCTGAGTGAGGAGGGGTGGGCTCTCATTCTCCAGTGGCAGAATGAGGTGCCCCTACTGCTTGGGCTGCCAGTGCTAGAGATTGCTGGTCATTGATTAACTACAGGTCTACGCTATGCTGTTTTTGTTGCCTCTGCCACCTTTGGCACCACATGTGAGTAAGGCCTGAGGTTCTCCTCCCCTTTTGGCACTATGCAGCCTCTTTCAGTCCTCCTCCTTCCCACTTCACCTAGCACCACTGAATTCAACTGAATCTTGGCATTTTCTTGTGCCTGTCAGACATTTTTGTTGTGTCTTTATTTTCTGTGAGACCAACGGTTATAGAAAGAAGTCTCTGTGTGATTATGCAATAGGTGCTCATATATCTATATGTGTACTGATGAGAAATTCTGACATGATGAAATATGTGAGGATTTTGGCTTTGCGGTTGCTGCTCTTGTCAAATTGTCTCTTGCCACTGCACCATTTGCTAATAAATTAACTGTGAGCCATTTCTTGGATTTTCTTGGTTGGTCTGTAGATCGTTTGGAGGTTGTGTTTCCTCATCAGTTTCCCTATTCTGTCTGTGACTCCTTTGATATATCATAAAAATACCTTCCCTTTGGGTGGCTGTTTTTCTTCATTCCTGTGGTTTATTCTGGGTCTGGCCGCTCTTCTGGTGTCTGAGCTGGAGTAACCATTAGCCTGTAGAGTCCAGTTTATGTGCTTCAGCTCGTCCACCAAAATTCTGGACCAGGCCAACTATCATGTCAGAATGCAAAGGGAAGCTATTGAAATCCACAAACACCTGGATTAAAATAGATCGGGTTTTGGATTGGATAGGATTGCGAAAGGGCAAAGTCCGCTGGTACACGCACCTTTTCGCGATCATTAGGCGTCCTTATGACGCTGTATTTGCATGGTCTGGTAAAGTCCTTAGGTTTCTTTCAGAACTGCTGCCTTAGTTTTCCTCACTTCCTTTTCCTTCCTCATCAGTTTTTGTTTTCACATCCCATCTTTTTAGATTATAAGGCTGAGGGTAGGAAATGTGTTGTTTCCACTGATCTAAATGGCTCTGGGGGACTTTTTTCGGTATAAATGTTTTACATGGTAAATAGATAGCCATTACACTATCCATTCCCAGTTCCCTTCCTGATTGTCAATTTGCTGTTCCTGATTAAAACTTTGTTATTATATGTAGAGCTGCTGTTTCATGTGCACATGTGTATGTGTAGACACATGGACACACATGTTGTAGATCAAACAGTTGTCTGCATTTTGGATTCTCCTTTGGTGCATAGATATGTAGCTATAGGGTCTTTCATGGTAAGATCCTGCACATCCACTACTATTTGTGGATCTGGAAATATGTCAATTTTGTTTCTGTTTCTTTTCCTACAACCCCACCAGAAATCTTATCCCATCATTGTCATGTATCAGGCTATGAGAATCCCCCTCCTGCACAAAATAATCTGTGTGTATTCTGGCGTGCAAGAATTTTAAAATCGTGTATGAATTTTAAAATGGTTTTTCTCTTAATCTATGTATTTTACACATTTTTTATTGACTGAAGTGTTTCTGTGTACATTTTCCAAATATAGTTGTGACCTTCTGCTTGTGTGTAATTTAAAGGGACTGAAAAGAAAAATGAATGTATTTTGTTTCTTCTCAGTCCTAGGAAACCAAAAAATACACAAGTCTTTTCATTAACTTTATTAGTAGTGATAGACTGGATAAATCCATTTAAAAATTTAAAAAATATCTTAATTAATATATGTTTCCCCCCATCATCACTATTCTACCACTGCCTCCACAATGCCACTACCTGCTGGTATTATCATGTGATGATTTTGATTTAAAAGGGTCCAAATTGGGTAAACCTGAAGCTTGGCAGTAAACAATCTGATTATTCCAAGCAACAAAAGAAAGGAAGTGTTTGTAAAAAACATCTTTAATATTGGTAGTTCTTCATTGGTATCAATAATTTGAAATGAGTCATTTTTAATATGAGAGTGTTTACATTAGACTAGCATGCCATGAATTCTATGTATCAATAGCTCTTTGTTTTACAAACTTTATGTCCACAGGAAGATGAGGTAATGCTGTGCTTATTTATTCTCAGGAGTATTTTTTTCACCCCGTAAGGATCAAAGCCATGTCAGTGTTCAAATGAGATGGGGGTGGGGGGTGGGGACAATCACTCCAGAGTCTTCATAGTCTAGGATTAAGATGCAAAAAGAATTTGAAATGTAAAAAAGAAAAGAAAAAGAAGAATAAATGAATTCTGTCTGGCAGGTTAGAAAAGCTGTCACACTCATTTTCATTTCTCCCTTGTGAATCTTTTATAAGAGCAACATGAAAAGAAGAAATATTTCATTTTGAGCACATATTCCTAAGAATACTTTTAGGGGGAAACACAAAATATACAAATATGGGTACATTTGTATCCATCCAAAGAATGTACAAATAAAGATATTCTTAGAGTGGAACACATTCAAGAAATGTACAAATAAACAGTCTGTCTATTAAATAACAAGACTGATACAATAACTCATCTTTAGTTATATGTATTACAATTCTAATGCTTCCTCCCTTCAAAAAAAGGGCATTATCAGAATAGCCCCTTAAAGGTTCTTTTGCCGGCATGAAAAAAACCATTTTTATGCTGGCAAAAGAACACTCTCCCCCGCACTTACCTTCCTTTCCTGGCAAAGGCAGCTCTGGCAATGAAGAGGAAGTGAACAGAGGAGATTTTCAGACAGCTAAAATCAGCCTCTTGCCGCACAAGCAGCCCCCGGAACAGTAACGAGGCTGCTGTGCGGCAAGGGTCCATTTTGGACAACGCCGTTTCTCTCTCGGCATTGTCCATGACTGTTGCAGCCAGCATTGGAGGCGGCCGCGCTGTTTTTTACTCATGGAAGTTGTGAGTAAACCGTAGCCATCCGAAAATCTCCAGAGTCCCATTCACTTCCTCATTCAAAATCCCATGAGACTTTTGTCGCATGGGAAATTTAAAAATAAAAACAAAAATAAAGCATAAAAAGTTTTTAAAAGCACACACACACATACTTTAAAAGTCCCAAGTAACCTGGGAAGGGTCATAAAAAGAGCGAAACTTACCTGGATGTCCCGATCTCACCCAGAAGTGTTTGCACTGGACCAGCCCATTCTCGTTGCAGTCATGAGAGTTGAATGGCCGGAGGTTTCACACACTGGCACAAAAGCGGTAAGGGGATCTATTGACAGCTTCAGCCGTCAATAAAAACGTACGGGTTTGGGGCTCATTTTAACTGCGAAAGGATGACGTTGTCTGATCTGCCCGCCTTTTCACAGTTATGCGGTATCATTATGATGCCTTATTTCATGTGTCTGATAAAGTCCATACTCCCTGTTCACATTCACACACCAATGTAATCTTGTTTTCCACTGGTCAAAGGCATGGAGCACATCATTTTCTGTCAGCTGTTTCAACATATCTGCTGTTTTTTCCTTACATCTGCCATTTTCTTCTTTTTATACACATTATACTAATATCTGGAAGTCCATAGCTATTCATAAGAAATGTTCCTATGCAGGCAGCCCAAGTTCTCCTGCTGTTTGAAGTAGAAAGCAAAGCACCATGGGCCTCTCCACACATATACCTACCTGCCTGTCATGTGTGACAGCACAGGCAGCCAACCTTGTGTCACAGCAGGAAATACCAGGCTGGTGCTGGTACAAGTGTCTCTCGCATGCTTCTGAAGACAGAGGCAACTGGCTCTAATTACAGCTGGACATGTGTGTCTCGCTCTGAGGACCTACTGAAGCCAAACATTCAGGAAATATCTAGCCCTGTTCACACTAAGGACTTTATCAGACAAGGCAAAAATTGCATCACTACAACCCAATAATAACATAACAGGCTGAAATTATCAGATGTCGTCCTCCTCCTCCTGTGGCCAGCATGTGTGCCAGCCATGAATAAGGCATCACTTTTTATTCATGGACTAAGCCGTGAATAGCTCCTCAATATTGTTATTTTTGCGGTATTGAGGAGTGTGAGAAACCAAGTCCTGCTGTAATGACGAGAATATAGTGTGACTGGCCGGTCCTCTTTCCCCCTGTTCCCGTTGCCACCAAGAAACCTTCCTGGTGAGAACGTGAAAACCATCGACAGGACACTCTTTTTATGAACTGTCCTGTATTGCTGGCAAGTTTTTATGTATGTTTCGGGCTTATCTGTGTATTTAATTTTTTAAAAGTGTTTTCGGCAGACTTGTGTCTTCTTGAAAAACTGCCAAGATCTTGCACCCTGCTAACACGGAAGTAAGTGGATATTTCTCTTAAAGGAGCATGAGCAGGCCAGTTACAAGTGTTAATATATTGTTAATGAAAGGTAATGTGAAGACAAATGTTACTGTCACAGGACCATTAATCCCACTCTTAAAACACAAGTGTTGGTTGTCTGATAATTTCAGTTATGATAACATGATGTTTCCGCCTTCCTTACTCACATTATTACAGTATTTTAAGATGCTAGTCTGATAATGTCCTAAATAACAATAACAAAATATTCCACTTTAACCACCATGGCAACATCCTGGGATTTACAGTTTAGGAAGTGACACTTAGAACTCTTAACCAGAGAGCTCATCAGATTACCAATCCCAAAATGCCACAGAATGTTGCCTTGACAGTTAAAGTAGAATATAATATTATATCTGTGTAGTATGAATGTGCCTCTGGAGAATGGCCTGTACAGTAGGACCCCTGTATCCGCTGGGGATTGGTTTGGGGGGGCGTGGATACTGAAAACCATGGATAATAGTGAATGCCATTGAAAATAATGGGACTTCCAGTTTAAAATACCATAGAGTTGCCTTGGAGGAATTAGAAAATGGCTAGAGAGGACACATTTTCTAGGAAGATTCTGTGGTGGGTGTGCTTTGTGTCCTGTGGATAATTGAATCAATGGATAATGAATCAGTGGATATGGGGGTCCTACTGTACTTCCTGCTGTGGAGAGTAAGCCATAGAAGCAGCTGTCCAAAGCAGAAAGGTCCTCCTATGGCACTGGCAGTGGCAATTGATGCCAATCCCTGTGCTCCACTCACCTGTGGTGACAACCTCACTGAGCTTCATGATATGGCCAGCTGTGCTCCCCTGGTTCTTTGTATATTGCAGCTGGTTGATAACTCATTTCAGACAATGGGCAGTGAATAAAGACATTTGATTTATGACATTATGAGACTAGCGTCTTAAAATGCAGTCATTCTGCAAATGAGGAAAGCAGAAACATAGTGGCATTATTACATTTATTATTGCACATTGCTGTATTCACGTGAAAGAACCGCCGTGGAATTATCGCACCACCACCACTAACACTTTAAGAATGGGAGTTTACTTCCATGATTTAGCATGGATGAGATTTTGGCTGTTCTTGTGAGAAGACATGACCATGCTCAAAAACAGTAAAAAAAAACCCAAACTCCTTAATGTACAAAGTAAATGAACAGACAAACAGTGAAAGAAACCTAAAAATGTGCAAACCAACTGGGAGAGTTCATAAAAAGAGCATCCTGTGCATGATTTTTCTATTGTCACCTGGAAGTTTTCTCACTGGCAACAGGGAGGCATGAAAGACAACCTCCCATTCACGCTGTAAGCTCATGATTACAGCGGGACATGTTTTGGCATGCTCTTCAATGCCATGAAAAAAGTGATATTGTGAGGTATTGACAGCTTCTCCCAGCAATAGAAAGTGATGCTTTATTCATGGCTGGAGTACAGGATGAATACATGAGCACAAGAATGTTGTGCAATAGCAGGGCCCATTCACGCTATCATGACATTGTTTTCACATGATTTTTGCTGTGTCTGATAAAGTCCTTTATAAACTGACAGTAATGAAATGTCCTTCCAGCCATTCATCACAATCCTGCCTAAAGATAACCGGTTTTAAATCCACACTCTACAATGAATCTCACTGGGTGACACTGGACGTGTTACTATCAGCCTAACCTATATTACAAGGTTGTTTTGAAGATAAATTAGGAAAATATTGGCATAGTACACTATATGGGAGGAGTGTGGGATAGAAATGCGACAAATAAAGGAACCGCATGCTGCAAGACAGAGTAGCTTTATCTGCCACTTATTCGATGACAAGGTTTTTACTTCTGTTTTGCACCCAGCAATTTTCTGTGCAGGGGCAGCTGATGCCTCTCATGCCAGTGGGGCAGTAAATATGATCTGGGTTTTAGTCTGAACTTTAAAGGAATTATCTAAAATGCTGAACCCTATCCCCCAAATAAGTTCAACACCTTAGATAGCTCCTTTAAAGCCTAAAACACAGATGATTCATTGCTTCGCCGACATGAATATAGCCACTGTTTCCACATTACAGAGATTATCAAATGTGGGGGAATGCAACCAAAAATTGCATTCCCAACCACATCAGAAAATCGCTAAAAGAACAGAAAGGGAGATCTTACCAGATGCCGCATCCTTCCACCGTTCCGGGAGTGTAGCACTGCTGCTGCTGAGGCTTCCCTTTTTCATTGTCGGGGAGAAGTCACAAATCAAAAGGGAAGCCTTATTGATGGCCACCCTACGCCCCTGGGACACTGGAAGATGATGACGTCTGATAAGTTCATCCATTTTTGTTCTTGTCGCGATCTTTAGACACGGGTTTTGCTGTGCCTGATAATCTCGTACATGATGACCCAACACAATTTATGATGATGATCGCAGGGAAAGACCAAGGCATTTGTTGGCTACATTGCCAGTGTTTAACTTTTAAAGCTAATAATTGTTTTGATATTAAGTCATTCATTTATTAAAACAGGATAGTAGACAATATCCAAAAGAATTAAGAATAGTTTAGTTTATACTTTTTCTTGGTTCCTGTCCCTTGCTTCTCTTAGAACTTTGCTTATCCCTAATATGATTTTACTTCTTTTTCTTTTTCACCTCAGACTATTTTCCTGAGCCTGAGTCTTACTAATTTCAATAGATATATTTGTTGTTGTTTTTGTGTGCCTCCAAGCTGTTTCTGGCTTATGGACACCCTAAGGTGAACCTGAGGATGCCAGTCTGTTTCCGGGCACAAAGTGCTGGTTATGAGCTATAAAGCCCTATATGACTCAGGTCCAGGTTATCTGGCAGATCATATCTCCCTCTATGAACGAGCCTGGACCCTGAGATCATTGGGAGAGGCCTTTCTCTCAGTCCTGCCACAATCTCAAGTACAGTTGGTGGGGACATGAGAGAGGGCCTTTTCAGTGGCTGCCCCTAGACTCTGGAACTCCCTCCCCAGGGAAGCTAGATTGGCCCCCTCCCTGTTGAACTTCCGGTGGCAGGCCAAAACGTTTTTATTCAGGCAGGCTTGTGGTTTTATTGAATTGTCTTTAAAAGCTTTTTATCTTAAATACTTTTTAGTTTTTAAAAGTTTTAAATACTTTTAAGTATATTTTATTCTTTTAAATATTTTGATGTGTTGATGATGTTATTGGTTTAATTCTGTTTTAATGTGCACTTTTTGTAGGTTTTAATTGTGTGTTTTTAAAACTGTGAGCCACTTTTGGTCTCAGCCTTGGGGGGGAAAGTGGGCTATAAATAAAGATAACAGCAGCAGCAGCAGCAGCAACAACAACAACCTATCACAGATTATCTTGGCAAGATTTGTTCAGAAGGGATTTGGCATTGCCTTTCTCTGAGGCTGAGAGAATGTGACTGGCCCAAGGTCATCCATGGTCAAACAGGGATTTGAACCCTTGTCTCCAGAGTCACAGTCCAGTGTTCAAAAAAAAAAACCACACTGGCTCTCCACCAGATAATTATACTCTGAGTGGGAATCTAATGCACAATGAATGTTATGTACAATTCAAAATTAAATTCAGCAGTATCTTGTATTATTAAACCAGGTTGTCTTTGATATAGCTCCGTCATTCAGTTCTCCAGTTAACAAATATTAGCCAAAGACAGCAAACCTGTTTCAGAGATTGGCTGAGATTCATTCTACAGCACGTAAAGCAAGCTTGTAGAATGATCTGTTCATTGTTTTCACAACCAAGAGTACTGTAATTCCCTCCCTTGAAATGCTTTAACTGGAGCATTCTGTCTAGCAAATGATTAGAAGAAAAACTTGTCACAGCAAAGCCAATTTAAGCCATCTCTAGCCAGACATTTTAACAGTCATTTGTTTCTGCTTATTGATTTGGAGATTGTGGGATGATTCATCTCCTTGCTTTTTGCCACACAAGACAGACCAACTTGAAAATCCCCAAACAGAAATCTGAATGACAAGTCATGAGGAGACAAAGGGTATCTTTCTTTTTCTTTTTCTTTTTTCAAATCAATGTTACTTTGGGATTCATTTCTGAATACTGAGGTTATTCTTTGTTTATATGTTGAAGCAAACAAAAGGAGGGGGGTGAAAGAGAGAGGGAAAGCTGTGTGCCAGTGCAAACATGGACACTGATGGGAGAAGGCAGTTTCTGAGCTTCTGGGATGCAAATAAACGGATGAAAATTTGTCATGCAGCTGACAACTGATTCATGTGCAACACTCTAGTAAATGATATTCAGGCACAAAAACAGATTTTACTGGCATGGATCTCCTCCACTGGATGTGTAACAGGGCACACTACAACCTCCTGCATCATTTTAGCTCTGAGGCTTCAGGGGCATTAAGTACTGTTGCTTTTGGCACATGAATGCGTTTCCTTTGTCCAAGTACATGCTAGAGATGATCAAAATAGTTCAATAGGAGATCAACAAAGCACTTCTCCTCATCTTAATCCAGTCATTCTGGAGCATGCGGTGGACATTTCTTGACCTGCTGATTCATTGAAGGTTTCAGGGAACAAAGTGTACCAAAAGGAACATCCTGTTCAGTAGAAGAGACTTAGGAGATTTTCACATGGGGGAAATAACCCCCGGGGAGATTGGGAGAGAAACTGTGCTGTTCTGGTAGCAGTGCTCCATTTCACACGTCCCCTTCCTTCTCCTGATCTCCCGTTGTCCTCCCTCTGTGCTGCTTCTATTTCCCTCCCGCTATTTTTTTTACTAATGAAAGTTCTTTGTTAGTAAAAAATAACTGAACATACCGTGAGGGAAACAGAAGCAGCACGGAGGGAGGATGACAGAAGATCGGGAGAAGGAAGGGGTGTGTGTGAAATGGAGCGCTGCTACCGGAACAACCCCATTTCTCTCCTGATCTCTCCAGGGGTTATTTCCCCCATGTGAAAATCTCCTTAGATTCTAAAAGTATATTCTGGTCAGTAAAATTCTCACCCTCCTTCTCAGCACTCAGGGATGTTCTACTGCAAGTTAAAGTGATCCAATCCCTTTTCCACAGAGTAACTCCGTTTTAGTCAGAAATTGGAGTCCCCCTGAGTTAGGACTTTATCAGACCACCTCCCCAAAGCCTGCTCTTTTGCCAGCATAACTCTTCCATTTTT
The DNA here is from genome assembly GCA_030847615.1 of Gambelia wislizenii. Lineage (NCBI taxonomy): Eukaryota > Metazoa > Chordata > Lepidosauria > Squamata > Crotaphytidae > Gambelia > Gambelia wislizenii. The sequence goes on along the minus strand of JAUMIR010000006.1, from coordinate 79,486,646 downwards.
ATACTGTCAAAAGAACTCCCCTTGCTGCAATTACCTTCCCTCCTGTCCAAAGGCTTCCCAGCAATGAACGAGGAGTGAATAGTTCAAAATCCCGTAAATTCTTTTGAGAAGACACTCGCACAGGAAATTTAACAACAACAAAATAAACACAGGAAAATTTTGAAAAGCACAAACACACACTTTAAAACTTACAAGTAAACTGGGGAGGGTGATAAAAAGTGTGCCACCTACCTGGATGTTATGATCTCACCCAGAAGTGTTCTGGCTGGACCGGCCATTGACACTCCATTCATGTAAGTTAAATGGCACAAGGTTTCATATGCTGGCAATGCTGGCACTAAAGTTCCACAGGAAATCTAGTGACAGCTTAAGCCATCAGTTAAAAAATATGATTTTTTTGACTTGACATAAATGTGAAAGGGCAACATTGTGTGGTATGTACACCCTTTCACATTTATGTGGCATCATTATGCTGTATTTAGTACATCTGATAAAGTCCTTAGATATGACTGCATGGTTGTGTTACTTAATGCTTTGCAGAAGTCTTGGGCACCAACTGTATGAAGTGGGGTCAGTATGTACTTTCATAATGCCTTGATATACCACTTATTAGCTGACTGTGTTTCCATCCCTCATTGTCTTTAAAAATTCTTATATCAGCCTTTTGAAAAGGAAAATACCCCTTTTCTCCTGGCAAAAATTAATCACAATGTGGATTAACCTACTTTGCCATGTTAAATGGAATTTCCCCCCAACTTAAATGGATCAAGAACCTTTTTAATTTCAAAATTTGGAAATTTTACTAAAAATATACTAAACAGAGATTCTGGCAGCTGTAGGCAAAAAAAAACCCTTTCTAAACTCTGTTCTGATCAATCTATTTATTTGAGAATTGCTGTTTAGGCCAGTTTGTCTAAAAATCGAGACCCAACAATTCACATTGATCACACTGATGATCAGTTCACACTTATGGCAACCTTAGCTAAAAGTTTCTTGGAGGGTGTCATGGTTGTCAGAACTCATGTCCAGCAGCACTCATCTGGAAGCACTGTTTCCAAGAACAAGCATATCCAGCAATGGTGGAAACTTAGATTGCTGCAATTGGGCAGGCAACAGACACCTGCCTGGATTTGAAGCATTTGCCTCTTGCTAATCCAAATCAGCAATACCAAGGGCCCACTGTAATAGTAATGTTGACAAAGGTTATTGGTAAGGATGGAATTACATGTTACAAGAGGCATAGGACTGCCACCAAAGCAATAATCTGCATGAAATTCCCCCTTACACACACACACACACACAAACAAACACACACACACACAGCCCCCCCCCCAAATCCTATAGGTCATGATATCCTATAGACTGTGATAACAGGGTGGGCAACTTCATTGGGTTAGTGACCCCCACTGAAAACCCCATAAACTGTTGGGGGACACCACCACTAAATTTGCTGCTATCAAAGTTGCTGCCAAAATTCAGTGGCAGCTGTGAGAGCTGTTTATAGTTCTGGAGGATGGAACAGCATCCTCCTTCATCACAGAAGAAGCAGGAAAAGCGAGATGAAGCTTGTAGGATCCACAGTATCCACAAAAACAGTAGAAATGAGATTTTGCTGCCAAGGTGGGGCATATGTCAGGAAGAGGGCTTCATGTTCAGAATGCAGTTTTCTGCAGGATCTATGCTTTGATTCCATCCAAGTTTTTCACTACTGCCACTTTGATGGGTCAGGGCATACAAGGAGGAATGATATATAGTTTCCCTTCATATTCACTGAGGTTTGGTTCCAGGACCCCCTGTGGATACCAAACTCCGTGAATACTCAAGTCCCATTATATGCAATGGCATAGCAAAATGGTGTCCCTTATATAAGATGGCAAAATCAAGGTTTGCTTTTTGGATTATTATTTTTTAAGAATATTTTCAAGCCGTGAATACTTAAATCCATGGACATCAAATCCGTGGATAGGGAGGGACAACTGTACTTCACATTGCTAAAATCAGAAAAGTAACAAATCTGGAGAAGCACTTCAGTTTGGACTTTATCAGATGCACTAAATACAGCATCACAATGATGCCACATAAACACGAAAGGGCATGCTATCAGACGATGTTGCCCTTTTGCGTTTATGTCTTGTCCTTAAGCCGATCTATTTTATTGACAGCCCAAGCAGTTAATAGATCGGCTGTGCCATTTTTTGCTGGCATAGCCAGTGTGTGTAACCTCATGTCTTTTTTTTATGTACTTACTTCGAGAATGGCCGGACCAGCCAGAACACTTTTGGGTGAGACCGTGACATCCAGGTAGGTGACACACTTTTGTTTAACCTTCCCTGATTTACTTGGAAGTTTTTAAGTGTGTTTTTGTGCTTTGTGTAACTTTTTGCGTTTTATTTTTTGTTTTATGTTTGAATTTCCTGCGTGATGAAGTCTCACTGGATTTCTAATGAGGAAGTGAATGGGGCTTTGTTCACTCCCTCCTTCATTGCCAGGGAAGCTTTTGCTGTGAGAGAAGGTAAGTGTGGTGGTGGTAGGCATTCTTTAGCTGGCATAAAAATGGACTTTTTTATGTCAGCAAAAGAATGTTTTAGGGGGCTCGTCTGATAAAGTCCTTAGTCTTCTGAACTCATTGCTGGTTAGAGGTTGTCACATGGATTGTGTTAATGACAGCACTGTCATCTTACAATAAGATAAAAGTATGTAGTTGTCCTGCCCCATTTGCAAAATTTTACAGGTGATCCAGATGATGTCATCTTCCATTGGGAACTCTTCATTGTTTCCCCATCTTTTCTGAAAATAAGAAATCCTCTTGTGAAAGGAAGAACAGCCACTTAATGCATTTGATTGGTAGCAGGGGGAGCTGTCCACTTGGAACCCCACTCATAGACTATTTGTACAGAATTGATCCACTGATGAACTGTGAACTTGTTCTTATGTCAGTTTTACATAATGCTGAATATGCCGCTTCAAAAACGATTGACTTTATTAATAGTTAAGAAACTATTAAGACCTGTTGATTTCAGTGGGAGACTGGTACGTGTGCTTACCTCCAAACGGAAATCAGTGGGATATAGACATGTTTTAATCAGCTTGGACTGTGCTTGTAATCTTCTTTTAACTCAACGATCATTATATCCCAAGGTTTTAAAACATTATTGCAAGCAAATTTCACTGATTTCAATGGAACATATTTGCAAGTAAGTATGAGTATTATTTCCTTTCTAGCCATTAGAACGTTTACTGCTCTGAACAACATACATTTGTTTCTTGCCTGATTTCAAATAAAATTAGTGGAGTTTTTTTTTAAAGCAATCATCTGGAAGAACTTTCTGAATTTAGCACAATAGGAAAATATTTCTTTCTGTCATTTGCAGGGTTTCACTGTTTGACATGTTGACAGTTTATTATGTTACATTTGTTATCTTCCGTCTTATACACTTGCATTTCTTTAAAAAGTACAAACTAAGATGTCTACAATGTACTTCATTGATATTGGAAAGAAAATGTCTGGTGATGGTCTTAAAAAACAAATGTTTTTTATTTGAACAATAACCCTGAGTCACTCTGGAACAGAATGTAACTTGCAAAATACACAATATACAATGAATAGTGTGATATTAAGTTTTAACAAGATGTTATCATGGGTAGAGTAAACAAATTGGAGATCCAAGTGATAAAAAAAGGAGGGAACCCAGGGGTTGTCTAGACAGTGAAAATAATCCTAATAGAATTCACAGATAATACCTTTTGTTGCAACGAGATTCGACTGAGATTTGCAGTTTTTGGAAGGAAGGGGGCCAAAAACTCTATTTACTGTGTGCGAAAAGCCTTCACGACTTTTCCCAAGGTTTTTTTTAATAATGCATGGAAATGTGCATTACCGCCTGTTTGGACATCTGATTCACAGCACAACACATTCTCAGCAAGGGCAGAAGTGGAAAGCTGATTGGACGCATGTGCGCTGGGGTAGGCTCGCTGGCAATGAAGTGGGCAGAAATGCCATTTTGGAGTTTTACATTATAAATTGTGCACTTTTTTCTGCACTGAGGTGACCAAACAGCTTTTTTAAGCAAAACGTTGCACTTGCGCACCTTTGATTTATAGGTAAAAAAGTACTGTGCAGTGGGGACAACTTGTGGAGAACAATAACAAGAGTAATTCACTCTTGGCCACCATCTTGATTCACAGGCATGGCTGCCTGTACACTTCAAACACAGATAGCTTCGCATACCAGCAATTTTGCCAAAGGACCGTGGAGTCAAATGAACGCTGCTGCAAATTTTCATTAATGAGCAGCAGTCAGCACTATATCTTCTTGTCTAGACAAGCCCCAGTCAGTTGTAAAATACCTGGTTGGTTGACAGGCATGTTATGTTAGCTTGCTCTGTTATTATCTGACACTGAATATTTTTCATTAAAAAGTTTTCCCAATTAGCTCTGCTTTTTAAAATATCGACTGCTAATGAAATGCTATGTCAACAGCTTTGTTGACATAGCTAGAATACTTTGGGCTGAATTTACTTTGGAGACAGTCGGTTGTAAGCTTCCTGCCTCAGGGTAAGGCCTATCAGTGTTACTCTCAGTGACTTAACTCTTGCGGATTGTGCCCACTCTGCTTATGCTTATTGTATGTGCATTGCATTCCTGTGTATCTTCACTCAGAAATAGGGCCCACTGTGCTCACAGGAGCTTACTGTCTAGGGCTGCGGACATGATGATGAGGATGAGGATGATATTATTGTTGTTGTTGTTCTTATTGTTATTAACATATTTATAGTCTACTTTGGAACTCAAGATGGCTTACAAAGTTAAAACATATCAATCAAATTTTACATCATTAAGACATATAAAAGTTAAAATGTAATTTTAAGCAATTAAAACAAATTTAAAAATTGAGCAAAGATGTTTTTAAAAGCCCCTGATCTAATATTTTTACGTGTCACTCAGTTTCTAATATCATTTCCTTTTAACAAGTAATTATGGAAGAAATTCTATCTTCATAATTTAATGTTAACATTTATCAATATTCATGTCTTAGATCGCCACTTCTTTGTATGAGATTCAGTTTCAAGCCTGTGTTACTGAGTATTTTTCTATGTTCGCTTTATTTCAAAGACTTGGGAAATGTTTTCAAAATTCATATATAAATATTTCTTTAAAATGATCTTTGGCTGACCATGTCAACCTCTAAATATCAGCAAGAGACAGAATATGATGAAAGAGTTCTCTAAATTGAGATTTATTAGTTCTGTTTATTATTTAGCCAGGCAATAAAGCTAAGACACAGTGATTTATTATAAAAAGATTCCTGAGGAGTACCTTGCAATTAAGAGCTTAATGAAACCTGTGTTACAGAGTTCCATGGTTCTTTTCTCTCTAGCTTCTTTCCCTTTTAAAATATTGGGCAGCCTGCAGCAGAGCTTGGAAATGTTACTTTGTTGGACTATAACTCCCAGAATCTCCCAGCCAGCATGGTCACTGGCCATGCTAGCTGAGGAATCCTGGGAGTTGTAGTTCAAAAAGGCAACTTTTCCAAGCTCTGAGTTGAAAGTGGTAGTGGAAGAACCAGCAAAGAAAGAACCCTTTTCTCTCTAGTTCTTTTCAATGGTCAATATTATTCTCAATATCAATACCAATGGCCTGTTATTCCACAAAGGACTTGCAAAGTGTCCTCATGGCTTCCCTTGTCTTGTGTGGAAAGCTAGTTTAAGGGGGACAAGTGTGAGCTGGAATATGGCTGGAGTTAAGTATTTTCTTGCTGCCTCAGAGACTCAGGCACAGCCTTATTCATGCTCAAAGCTCTTCTTATTCCTTTGTTTGTTTTCTTTAAATCTGGGAGTGACTTTTGTGGCAAACCACTACAGGTTGCCCCCTGTATCCACAGGGATATGTTCCTGGACTTACCGTTTATAAGTGAAACTGTGGATAATAGCAAACCCTATTAAAATAAAGGACTTCTGGTACAAACATACCATAGAGTTGTGTTGGATGACCTAAGGATTCTAGGCATTTTCCAGCATGACTCTATGGTATGTGTTTCTATTTTTTCAGCTGTGGATAACTGAAACCATGGATATTGGTTCCATGGACAGAGGGGGTGACCTGTATACCTAAATGCTAGCTTAGTCCTATTGTCAAGCTGAGTGAGCAGCCCCCACAGGGAGTGTATTCCTGGGAAACAGCAATAGCTACCTCCCACTTGTTCCTCCTGAACTCTCCAATTGTTTTCCTCTGTTGGAGGACAGACCTTGAATGCCACAGGCTTCTGAATCCTAATGCGGCATGATGTCTCGGGCCCTATCACAAGGACAGTGTTGAACAGTGGGAGCTGTTGGCTCCCATTTCAGTTAGGGGGGTGAACCTGATCCAGGTTTTAGACTGAACTTCAAAGAAGAGAGTCAAGGTTCTGAATCACATCCCCTAAAGAGATCCATCACCTTAGACAGCTGTTCTTAAAGGATGGAGCAAAACCAAGAGCAAATTTATTGTCCAGTGACACAGGCGCTACCCCTTGCCATTGGTTTTGAAGTAAGAGTCAGCTGCCAGCCCAACTACTTCTTTATATTGATTGTGGGGAGGGTACCATCTCATTCTTCACCTCAGGCAGCAGAATGCCATGGGCTGACGCTCCCTAAAAGGCCTGGCGTGTAAAAGTCACAGGGATTACTTTTAACACAGCGTCTGTGTGGCGGTTGTCCCACGAACATCTGCTTTCTGCATTCAGAATCCTAATCTTGTAAGCTATTGGTATAACTTCATGTTGCATCTGAGCTGAGAACCAAGTCATGTTCTTTTTGTTTTTCTACTTCTACTACTTACCCCATTAAAAGTTTAAAGCTTTGCCTCGATATAGATTTTTGGTAAAGGAAACTTCTGGGCCCTGCATGAGATTGTCTTACATTTGTGTCTGACTTGGCTGCATGAAAAATGAAGTAACTAGTATTTGTGATGTGAGCAACTCCCACTGTGTATAAGAACTGTAGGGATTGTAGACAAAGAAAAATCTTTTTGATACGCAATTAAGTGCTGTGCCAATATGGACATGATATGGGAGTACATACTCTATGCACTATAAATGGGAGTTCACAGCTCATGCTCAGTAATAGTTTAGGTAAGAATCCAGTTCACTCAGTACATATTCCCCCATATTGTATAAGTCTTTTCTAGTGAGTGATATGTCCAAAGTACAACGGTCTCCATTTAGTCATCTTAGCTCCTAGGGAGAATTCAGGTTTGATTAGGGCTAGGACCCAATTATTCATCTTTTTAATAGCCCATGGTATCCATAGAACTCTTCTTCAGCACCACATTTCAAATGAATTGATTTTCTTCCTATCAGCTTTCTTCACTGTCCAGTTTTCACAACCATACATAGAAATGAGGACTACAATGGCATGGACGATCCTAACATTAGTATTCAGTGATATTTCTTTACACATTAGGATCTTGTCTAGTTCCCTCATAGTTGCCTTTCCAAGTCCTAGTCTTCTTCTTCTGATTTCTTGACTGCAGTCTCCATTCTGATTAATGACTGAGCCAAGATATGGAAAATCTTGAGCTATTTCTCTGTCCTCATCGTCTACTTTATGCTTGAACGCACTTGTACTTCACAAAAGCAGTGCAGTTGAAGATGTAGAGACAGCAGACAATAAACGTGGTCATTTTTTTTAAAAAAATCCTTATTCTTATTTTATTTTTATTTTTATTCTTACAATAAGAAACAGAGGAAACATTAACTGATCTGGAATGATTACAGCATATCAAAAAGTTATGTTGTGAAAGAGGAAGATGAACACACCTTTCCACTATTAGAGCATTATGCAAAAGTAGGCCTGCTGTAAAGGGGAGAAGTATTCAGTGACTGGGTTTTTATTAATGCAAACAATGAATGAAAACCATTGGTATGATGAAGGAGTCTTTGTGTTAATAAATCCATCATGGCTAATCTAATGAAGTAATGTTTCTATTAGTTCCAGATTTCCATATTAATTAACCTTCTGACATTCTTCCATTTTATCTTTCTGGGAAGATCAGTTACAGAACCTCAAAGATATTTTTAACTAGTAAATGGACACAACATTCTCTTTTTATTCCACATGGTTTCACAATGAATGAGACATCATTGTTATTCTTCAACAAAACATATTTAAAGAGCTATTGCCAGAATCCTATATCATACTTTACTTAACATAACTTTACGAGAACCAGCATGGTGTAGTGGTTTGAGCATTGGACTGCAACTCTGGAGACCAGGGTTTGGATTCCCACTCAGGTATGGGAACCCACTGGGTAGACCTTGGGCAAGTCACACACTCTCAGTCTCAGAGGAAGGCAAAGGCCCCTCTGAACAAATCTTGCCAAGAGGCTGGAATAATGGTTTTGGTATTGTCAGCCAGAATCTTGCAAGTGTTTCAACCCTTCCCCTGTTGAAACAAAATAATAATAAATAAATAACAATATGCTGCAATATCATGAGGGTCCCCAGGTCTTAGGGTCTGGACCTTCTTCACTGGGCAGGGCCCCTGTTACAGTGGGTGACTCCCCATCCTCTCCCATTGTCCAAGTCACAGGAAAAACCATTGTTCTTGGATCCAGGACCCATGCCAACTGCCCCCACAAGTTGTGACAAGAAATAACTGCGTACAGAACCAAAAGACATGACACAGAACCCAAGGGTGGGTGGGTCAGCTCACTGAGAGCAACTGAGAGCTGAAGCATGCTGGCCTGGAATATATTCCAAGCCAGCGGACCAGAGGGAAGACTCCCATTGTGCAGAGCCAAATCAGCACAGACAATCGGCGTGGAACAGGAGCCCTGATCCGGTTGGCTATCGGGCCAAGCTTCCTCCCAGCACTACACGGCCATGCTGCCTGCTGGGAAGAAGATACCCGGTCATGGTAGCATGCAGGTCGAGCCTGCCCCCTTGTCCCATCCCAGACTGCAAAGCCGACACTGGGTGAGTCCAGCAGCTGCCTTATTTCTGTTCAGAGCAGAATTTGGAAAACAATTTTCAACTAGAGGAATATTTTTCTTGTGTTAGACTGGGAGTTTAGTATTTGACACCCATGCTCCAAGCAACTGTCACTTACTCTTAATGTATCACATTGAATGGCATCACCAGGACCCAACCTGGTATCAGGTATGAGCCCTGAAATCTCAGGGCCTGGAATGCTCCTGACTTGGTGTATCTAAAACACATCCTGCTTGAAGTGGCTGTCTCACTTTTCCTAATGGCAGAGCTGGACCCACCTTCAGCCCATCATTTCCTAGAGCAGAAATGTATGAAGCTTCCAAGGCTATTATTGCAGCCCCAAACCCCTCTGGACCTACTGGTGCTTTCCCAATACCCTCCCCCCTTTTTGCTCAAATGTTGTTTCTGCCCCTGGATGCTTCCAGGTGTCGCAGCTTTGTGCTTGGGGAGGTCAGTTACCTCCAGTCCCTCAAACCTTAATAAATAAAATTAGAAGAGGTCTGGAACCCACTTCCCTTTTGGGCATTTTTGAGCTTAATGCCCTCCCCCACAAACCTTCTCAATTTACTCACCTGTAACCTATAGCAACCAGGAAGCAGAAGTTATTGTGCCAAGACAGAGGCAAGATACCGTATTATGGGTCAAAAACTTTAATGCAGATACAGCAGTCATTAATAATATAACTTCACAACAAATATTTCCCAGTATACAATGTGTATGCTAACTACGGTTGAGGGAGCACGGGGCTGATAGCTCAGGACACCCATGCTCTAAACAGGGGTGGAACCTGTGTAGGTCATTTAAACCACTAGGCAGGGTTTTCTGAAATCAGCCAATCTGTGTGTCATATCCAAAAATTTTGGTGGGGGTAAGGTGATCTGCATCTGCCCCAACTGCAGGCACCCCCCTGTTTTTGTCCTATGGTCCACCCTTGGGTCCTCTTCCCCCAGTTTAGCTTGTGCCCAATGCCCCCTCTTCCCTTCCATATCCACCAGTTGTGACAAAGTAGCAAGGTAATCAGAAATCTACATGCAAAGCAGATTGATGAGCACAAGAACATCGTAAGCAGCAAAAGCAATCGAAAGCTAAATGCAACAAAGCTTTGTAATAGCTACAAACATAGAGTGCAACAGTAAATTCATTTTTTTATTTATAGTGTTTCATAAAATTTACTAAAATAACGTGCCATAACAACAAAAGCATAATATAACATAGTATAACATTCAAAAACAAAACAACAACATTGCACTTACATCATACAACTTCCCACACCTACAATTATCACACATACATCAATAAAATACAATACAAACAACAACCAAGAAAAGAAAAAAAATAGGAAAAAAACATGATAAAAATTACTTCCTTACATGAGGTTTCGAGGTCGCAATCGCAAGTAAAATATGACGCTGGGAAGGAAAAATATCACGCTCAAATGTCCCAGCGGTACTGCAACAGTACCACTGGGAAGAGCGTCGTTCGAAACTGGCGCCCTCTTGCGCAGCAGCGTCGCAACCTGGCGACGCTGCTTGCGTTACTTTTCTTCCATCCGAAAAAGTCCGAACCTGTCTAATCTCTTTTGAAAGCCCCTTTGTTTTCTTTGGAGCCATATTTTAGAATTTGCTATACTTTTCTTCCAGTTGTATGAAAGGATTAAAAAGCACTCTGCACATTACAATAATTCTCAGTCCTTAGGTCAGCCAGAATTTAGTACAGCTAGGCCCACTCATTCATGAGGGTTCAGTTCCTGGACTTACCGCAGATACTGGAAACTGTGGATAACAGTGAACCCTATTAAAATAAAGGACTTCTGGTATAAACATACCATAGAGTGTATTGGAGGACCTAGAAGTGTAGCTTTATGTTATGCATCCCACGGATAACTGAAACCACTGGTTTTGGTTCCACAGGTACGGGGATCTGACTGCAGTAAAATGCTTTGTAACTTTTTTGCAAGAATCTTTTGAGTAGTCTTTTTGAATGTGGGTGGGTGTTATTATCACGTTTAGACAGTGAAACTCTTGAGGGGGAAGTGATACATTTGTGACAAATTTCAATTAAATGAAATCTTCACTTTTAGAGTTGTTAAACCTCCTGTGTTCTTGGAACTAATGTCTGCTGAATGATTTGTTTTTACGCTAAAGAATATTGATCAGCTGGCAGCATTTATCTTTGGCTCATTCAGTCCATATAAATAGTTTAAGTACCATGAATAATCAGGATACAGTTCTTTCTCTTTTTAACATGGAAAGATGAATCAAGATGAATTTGGAGAGCAGACGTTTCCAAAATGTAGCAATAATCATAATATAATAATTAAACAGAAGGTACGGTAATTAGAGAAAGATTAGCAATGATATGGTTAGAGAGCCATTCAGCAGCTGTTGATGCACTTGTTGAAGATGCTTCATGCATTTTCTGCTGCCGTAGCCATCTCAACTGTTTTTATATTTTTTATATTGAAAAGACTTTGTTAAATCCAGCTTTAAAATCCAGTCTCAGGCTATTGACACACTGCAAAAATAACTCAGTTTGACATTGTTTTAACAGCCATGGCTCAAGGCTATGGAATTCTGGGATTGTTAGTTTTATGAGATATTTAGCCCTCTCTGTCAGAGAACTCTGGTGCCACAACAAACTACAAATCTCAGGATTCCATAGGATAGTATCCATAGTTACAGTGGTGTCAAACTGCATTAATTTTGCAGTGTGTCAGCAGCTTCAGGCACGTTTACTTGGAAGCAAGTATCCTGAGCTCAATAAATCTTACTCCCAAATAAATTGGCGCAGGATCCCTCTCTTTGCTTAGCTGTGTCAGACCGTGGTCTTATAGTCTTAATATTGCATGTATATCCAACTCTAATTTGAAATGGTTAAGTCTTCATATTTATCCATGCTAGATTTTCTTCATGTTTCATAGCCTCTGAGATATGACCTATGGCTTGTCTATACGAGCCCAAAAATACTGTAGAAAAAGCAAGTTGCAGCAGCTGCAACTTGTCTTAATGGTGGTTTTATCCCCAGCAGCCCCCATAAGCTTCGCTTCCCAGATGATAGCTGAAGAAGGGAGAAGAGGACGAGAGAGCTCTCTTCCCCCTTCCTCAGCCCCACAGGAGCGAGCAGGCAGGTAGCAGAGAAACCGCGGAAGGGGGAAGAGGGCTAGTATAAAGGAGACAGAGGGGTAGTGTACAGGAGACACAAAAGGAAAGAAAGAGAAGAGCTCTTGGTGGGTGGGTGGGTGAGAAATTGGGTTTTCAAAAATTTATAAAGCTCTTTTGTTCTCTCCAGAACTCAAAGTAGCGATTGAGCCCCTCTGTTTTAAGGTGTACTCAACTTTGTAGTCTGTATGGCTAGGTTCAGTTTAAAGATGAAGAATCATGAGAGTAAGAGCAGACTCACCAGGCACAAGGTGACCTGGTCATAGGCTTCTTCCTCATTATAATAAGATATACTGTATTTCTATTTAAATGATAGTAATGATTTCTAAATTTGCATCTATGTATATACATGAGCATTGCACATTTTATGCAGAACTGTATCATTTCGGTCTCTCTCTTTTTTTAGCAATGCAGGTTGGAATCCTATTCGGAACTTACGTCTTCGTAAGTGGACTTTTGTCTGCAGGAGTTAGAATTGAGCAGTTCCACAATGTCCCTATCCAGTAAGGGGCTGCTGCTATGTTACTCCATAGGAGAGCTAGCAAAGTGACTGATGTGCATTAGTCCCATTCTGTACTGGGACATCAACTAGGGAGTGCTGATGTATATATTTGGACACTTACCGCCGTCCTGTTACTCATCTTCACCATTTGCTAACAGGATTTCTTGGCACCTCTGCTGTGTAGCTAAGGATACATAAAGATACACAATGTAGACTGTGATAGAGTCATTCCTATTTTTAAATAAGATGTGTGACTATTCTAGTTCCACTCCTATTTGTTCCACAGTAAACTAAAGACAAAATCATTCTGGGTTACTGCATTTGCACTGTATGTGTGCTACAATGGCATTTATACATTGGACAAACCTTCCAAAGAGATTGGCCCAGTACTTTACAGCTTTCGACAGTCAGTGAGCACATTTAATCAGCTATAGTGGACACACCACAAATTGCTCACCACCACTAATCTTGTCTAGCAGCCTCTTTGCAACTTGGGATTCGTGGCAACTTTGGTACTGGGAAGATCCTGCTGATGTGGGCCATGCCTTTCTCCAATTCCTTGTCTGCTTCTTCAGACATGATTAGATGGGTATCTCAGAGAAGAAGATAAATAGTTCTTGCTAGTTTAAATGAAGGAATTACTTCCAGTTTCTTGGTTTAAAAAGCAGCTCTGTAACATGCACTTGAACTTCATTTCCTTGCTTTGCTCTGGTCATAACTTTTGGAGAACCTATTATATAAGAGTCTCACCCTATATTTAAGTGTTTTACATTTTCTAGTTTTGCCCTAAGAGGTATGATGGAAATGCTGTGTGGGCACATTCCTTAAATAGTTCACAGCATCCATGCTCAGCATCTGAGTGATGATAGCTACATCAGTGATGGCATGTGTGATGCCATGGCTCTGAACAATCTCAGCCATTTTTGACACATGTGTGTTTCAGGTCATTCTTTGTCTCAATTTTCCATCATCAGGAAGTGAAGAAAGGTGTGTGTGTGTTAAAATATACTTGCCACATCTGGTTATCTATATAGAATCACAAAAGGAGATCTATATCAGGGGTGGGCAACTGTGAGAAGCAAGGTCATGTTACCCCCCCCCAGTGACTTGGAGGGCCACATCTTCCCACCTCACTCCCTCTAGAAGAAGAAGCTGTTTGCCACCGCCCCGCAAATGTCCCCAGATGCCCTCTGGGATGTGTAGGGGGATTTATATGCCATGTTTCTTCTCTCCCCCTGCCCCCTGGGGCCATTTTAAGCCTAGGAGAGGCTTTTATAGCAAAAGGAAATCACTTACTGTTTCAGGAAAAAAGCCTCTCTTCATTCTAAAATGTCCTTGTGTGTGTGTGTGTGTGTGTGTGTGTGTGTGTGGCAAAAATGCCCCCTATGACAAAGTTATTGACTTTGCTCTGGCCAGTGTCCTTCATGTTTCAACAGCAGAAGCATTTCTGATTACTGTATGGTGGACAATCACATTTCCACTCTCTTCCTCAAAAGGGTTGCCAAGCTCTTTAGTCACTTCCATGAGTGAATGCACATCTGTGATAAAAGCTGCCTGCACACTAGGTGTTTGATTATGGTGCTGATGAGTTTTGTCACAATCTCATGTCCCTCTGGCAACCATTCTCTGTTGAAGACCGCCAAGTCTTCTGTGAGATCACCCATACCTCCATCATCTTTGATTAAAGCATTGTTCTCCTCATACATTTGATTAGTAGGGACTGATGGGAACACTTGCTTTGTTTCCTATGAAGTGAAGTGGCCAGCATTAAAACTCTTTGGCAACCTGAAGATACTTCCTTTATAACTTAGCCAAATCTTTCAAACAGGAAGAAAAGGGGGATTGAGCCTCTCAGCATGTCTAGAATGGGGTGGAAATCATGTGACCCTGGCATTTTATTTAGTTGATTTGAGCTGTTTGTTATATGTGTTGCTTCTTTGGCTGTGTTATGATGAAGTGATCTTTTTATTTTTATTGTTTTATATGATAATTTTGATCATGGATGGATCATATTTTCACAACGATGACTGGGTGGTTTTAACTGTTATGAAGAAATGAATGAATGAGTAATCCTGCTTGTACCATGGCTTAGATTCAACTGCTCTCTTTCAGCCACTTTCTCAAGGTTTTCAGAGCTCTGTCTCTTAAGAAACCCTTAAGAAACACTATTGATTTACTGATAGTGAATTTGTCATTATTGGTTTTCTAATCAAAACCAATGTACCTCTTTAAACATGTGCCCTAAGGTAAAAATCCATTTGCCCTGATATCTGAAAATAATCTGTCACTATGAATCTTTGTGCAAAATATTGTGTTTTTATCACAAAGTGCACAATTGCTGTGAAAAACTGGACTAGGCAGTTGTAGTGGAAGCACTCCCTTTATTGGTCTCAGGCAGAGTAGAGCTATGCTGCACACTCCTAATTAGAACCATATGTAGGAAATGTTGGAGGCAACTTCAGGGAGCTATTATCACCTGTTGTTCATTGCACATTCTGTCAGCCTACCATTAAACAGCTGTCTGCTTGAATTAGAAAGAACAAAAGCCAGATTGCCTCTACTGTTTCAAGCCACTTAGCCTCAATGCTTCAGAATTTCCCAAAAGATTAGAATCCATAATGAGCATTGAGACCATTAGTTGGCACACTACAACACAGGAAGGCCACTGACCTTGAATGCTATGCATTAGCTCTGTCTGTGCACTTTTGAAGGAGACTGGCACTCATAACTTACCTAGTATGATTGCTATGATTTCAGAAGCTTTGCTTAAGCACCTGAACCAACATATATATCAGTCTTCATGATGAATTGTAAATAACATTAGAATGTTATTTTTCATTTTCCAACCCTGCTATCCCTAGACCTGGTAATTTAGACACCACTTCCTGCTCCTAGTGAGAATGTAAATAGATGTTTTCACTACTGTGTTTTAAACACAACCTTTCTCATATGGGTTATGTGCTCACTATGTTTACTGAATCTCATATGGAGAATATCTGTATATCATAGTCTCACAAGAAAGACTCACTTGGAGAGCAGCAAGAAAAACTGCAAAAAGATTCATTGGCTTAACTTGTCTCTTCAGGTAATCATCCAGCTTCTGGCTAAATATCCACAGACTCTAACATGTCCCTAAAGAATTTATCCTACTGCACTTTGGTCTCAGTGCCAAAATCATAAACCTCTGTTTTGAATTTCCATAACTCATTTGACTTGATCATTCCAAGTACCTACAGTTATAAACATTGGCCAACATTGTTGGTTTTATTGGCAGTATCCAGTGTCCTTTTCCTAACAGAAAATGTAGGCCATTCTTTGTTCTGAATATATCTACCTGGTAGCCAGTCAGTTGAAATCAATGGGGCCTTCTTCCAAGTATACGTGATCTAGATTGGATTACCAATGTCACAGTATTAACCTGTACTATATAAATGCAATTGCGGACCCAGACCATATGCACCCTTCCCTGAATGAACACACATACTATTACAAGCTGCTTTAACAATTGTATTGGGTACATGATAAACATAAACATAATGGTTAAGTACAGGTTAATATGAAGATATATATGGCAATAAAAAGGCTGCAACTTGCTAATAGCTGTAAATGGTTGGCACTATTGCATGGGTCCGGCTCCCTTCATTGCCCAACCCTGTGTTGGCAAATGGACCTTGCTGGTTGCTACCGACCTGATTCTGAAGGAGAGAAACCCTGGCTGAGCCATCCCACTTGATGCTCTCTCCTCTCCTGTAAACAAGTTGTTAAACAATAAGTGGGGGAGGGCCTCTGTGAACCTGAACTTGATGGAAACCCCCATTCCACACCTACCTGAATCAGGGTCCATGCCATCTGCCTAGCAAATTGCAACAAAATGTAACATAAGCATACAAACAAACATTCTAGGGAGGGTGGGTGGGTCTTCAGCTCTTCAAGAGCCAACTGGCAAGCCTGCATCGGGGGTGGCTTATATACTGGCACCGCGACACAGGCCCTACATCATCTGGCTGCACCGGTAGCGTGGCCAGAAGACCCACTGAGACTGGCCAATCAGGGTGAGGGAGGCTCGCCCTGATTGGTGTCCTGTTTCGGTTGTCTGATAAAGGTATTACTCCTTTGTGGATTTTATATTTTGTTGTATTTTAATAGAACAGTTGATTCTGAAGAATTATCACAGCTTTTAGCTTAATGCAGAACAGCAGTACTGAATAATATTACATGACATGTCCCTTCTAGACTTGTACCACTCCAGTATGCAGATTGAGGGATTATATATTTAGACGCACTCCAAGCCTGCCAAAAACACCATGGCTGAGATACTGCATAGAGAAAATCTCTGCTGTGAAGTTACTCACTTACTGTGCTACACACACTCTCGCTGGCTTTACTTTGCAAACGAAGATTCAGGAAGTGTTACCCAAAATGCTCCTTGGAAAATTCCAAGAAAATATCGAGTTTCTAATTTGTTGGGGAAATTAGCAGCAACTCAACTTTAGCTATGCAAGAGGGGGTAAAACCAGGGAATCTGAAAACCAATTATACCAGTACTAGTCTGGATGGAATACTTAGTACACATTTAAAATTAAGTATGGTTTTTTTTATTAAGGAGTTCAAAAATAACACCAAACACACACACATTCATCCAGAAGAAGCATTCACTCAAGGCTATAGAAAGAAACAGTAGGAAAACTTGGATAGGGGGTAGCAAGAGGATCTTGAGGTGATACAGATCTGTCCTGTAGTCAATCCGGCAGAGTGGATGGAGGAAACTGGATGTGGCTAACACAGAGCAACAGAGTTTCCCCCTGTTACTAACTGTGCACTGGGTTGGCTAACACAGAGCAACAGAGTTTCCCTCTGTTGCTGGCTGTGCACAATGAGGCATATTTTGGAGGGTCTTTTATACCTCCAAATACACCTGAGGGGATTGGGTGCTTCATGGGTGAAACAATGAATTCCATGAGCCTTCATGGATTGCACAATGAGTTTCCTGGTCTTGACAAAAGGTGAGGAAGATGCTAAATGTGTTTCTTAATGTCCACTGATTGGATTTTAACAGCTTTGAGAAACTTCTATAAGGTTGGGAGCTGAGGAAAGGAAATTTCACAATCAGCAAATACAAAAGGGTTTCTCCATCCATTAACTCCCCATTGATGTGGAATGTGTCTTCTTTTGGCCTTGCAGCTCCAGGCCTTCCTTTCCAGTGAAAAACCAAAAATGACCTTTTCAGACCATCCTGTCCTTTTCCCTTGTAAAAGGCCACAATAATGAACCAAGTTGGCCAGTTTCTGAGGCCTAGAGCCAATGCTAACATTCCAGAAGTGGGGTGCCTTGGAAGTGGGGTGCAAGCTGTGCTTACAGAAGGACTCATCCCACTGCTGATGACTAAAAAGACCAATCCGAGATAAACAAGTCCAGTTGCAGAAAGCACAGCAGAAGGTCTCCTTGGGTGATGTTTCCGGGTTGTGATTCTTTCTGCGTTGTCATTTCTCTTCAAGACTTGTTCAGCGTGAGTTCTCAAAGAAGGCTGCAGCATTGTGGATAGTGCGTCGCCATGCCTCCCGATGTGAGGCCAGGGCAGACCATTGTTGTTGGTGGTGTTTCAGGGAGTCCTTGTATTGCTTTTTTGGAGCTCCGCTCTTACACTGACCCATGGCGAGTTCACTGTAGAGTACTATTTTGGGGAGGCGATGGTCCTCCATCCTAGAAACATGCCCTGCCCAGCGCAGCTGTGTTCTCAATATCATGGCCTCAATGCTGGTGATCCCTGCTTGCTCAAGGACAGCAACATTCGTCACATAGTCAGTCCAGTGTATATTTAGGATTGTGCATACACAGTGCTGATGAAAGCGCTCGAGGAGTCGTAGGTGGTGGCGATAGGTGACCCATGTTTCAGGCCCATAAAGGAGAATAGACAGTACAATGGCTCTATACACACTGATTTTTGTGCTTCGCTTCAGGTGTTTATTACTCCAGACTCTTTTGTAAAGTCTTCCAAATGCACTCTATGCCTTTGCTAATCTGTGATCGAACTCTTTGTCAATCTTGGCATCTGAGGAGATGATGCTTCCCAGATAGGTGAACTGCTGAATGGACTTAAGCACAGATTTGCCGACGGCAATGTGGGGATGGTGGTGCTCGTCCTGTGGTGCAGGCTGGTAAAGAACTTCTGTTTTCTTCAGGTTGACTTCCAGCCCAAAGAGCTCTGCAGCTGTTGCGAAGCAGGATGTTAGGCGCTGCAGAGCTGCTTGTGTGTGGGCAACAAAGACAGCATCATCAGTGAAGAGCAGCTCATGGACTAGTTTAGAGTCTTAGGAGATTTTCACACGGGGCCAAAATGCCCCGTTACTGCCCCGCTACCTCCTCTCCCGTTCCTGCCACGGAATAACATAAATCTTTCACACACCTTAATTCCGCAGCAGGAACGGGCTCCCCCTCCCGTTGCTGGCTGGCAGTAAATGCAGCTGTCGTAAGGCTGCTTCTACGACCGGCCGTCTGAAACGTTATCACGTTATCACGTGATAATGCGGGATGGTAAATTTAAAAAATAAAACTCCCCCAAACATAAAATCAGTTCACCAAGCACAAAAACACTCTTTAAATCACATAATCAAAACAGGGAGGGTAAAATAAAGGGTGCCACTTACCTGGATGTCCAGATCGTACCAGGAAGTGCTCAGAACGGACCTCCTCTCCACGGCTGTCATTTCGGAACAGGAACGGGGCTCCTGTTCTCACACCTGTGATTGCGTTATAGCTACGGAACAGGAGGTCTATTCACGATGAAAAATCGTGATTACATTGTTCTGGAACAGTCACGGGAGTAGGATGGATGCAGAACAGAACGGGGTCAACGTCGTCTGAAAGGGAAAACCTTTTCCAACCCTGTTCTGTTCCTGCCACAGGATATATAGCCCGTGTGAAAATCTCCTTAGTGCGAGCCCTCAGATGGCTTCAGTTAAACAAGCTACCATCAGTATGGTAAAGTATATAGATGCCGTCTTCTTCTTCAAGCTCTGCCGTAGCCCTTTGGAGCATCATGCTGAAGAAGATTGTAAATAAAGTTGGCGCAAGAACACAACCTTGCTTCCCTCCATTAGTTATTAGAAAGGGCTCTGAAAGAGCATCACAATATCTGACTTGACCGCGCTGGCCCTCGTGTAGCAAGATAATCATTTTAAGGAATTTGGGGGGATATCCTAGTCTTTCCAGGATCTGCCACAGACCTTTCCTACTCATGGTGTCGAAGGCTTTGGTGAGGTCAACAAATGTTACATAGAGACCCTTGTTCTGCTCCCTACATTTCTCTTGCTGTTGTCTAAGGGCAAATACCATATCTGTAGTACTCCTATTGGCTCCGAAGCCACATTGGCTTTCAGGAAGAAGTTCTTCTGCAATATCAGGATCTAATCTGTTCAGGAGTATCCTTGCAAGGATTTTTCCAGCAATAGAGAGCAGTGTTATACCTCGATAGTTTGAGCAATCGGATTTTGCTCCTTTTTTCTTGTACAGGGTGATGATGACTGCATCTCAGAGATCTGATGGCAGTTCCCCCTTTCCCCAGCAATTCATAAGGAGTTCGTGGAATTTATTGTGGAGTACATGACCTCCGTGTTTCCAAACGTCCAGTGGGATTCCATCAATCCCACAACTCTTGGGTTAAATGGCAACATTGTGCAAATGAATGTGCAACAATCAAATGGATATCTGCATCTTATGCAAATGTTGTCTGCATGCACAGCTGCATGCACAACAGCACTACATGCTCAGTGCCACTTCTGCAAATGTGAACTGAATGCATGCTTTCTAGGGACATTATCTGATGGGGACGAAAAAAACCATCCCTGTCTCACTACGTCCCCTCCTGCCACACTCCTGTCCCTGTAGCACTTTATAAATTAATTTTTCAGACCTACCTTTTTTGCGCTTTTAAAAATGCTCCCCTCCGGCATTGCAGGAGTGAATGGAGCTCTTGCCGAGCCCCATTCACTTCCTGGAAACCAAAACCTGGCCATTCTCGCAAGAGAACGATTGTGTAGGAAATTTAAAAATAAAGCAAAAAGTACAAGGTTAAAAGTTAAAGCAAGCACAGAAACAGATTTAAAAAAACCCAAATAACCCGGGCGTGGTGGTGGAAGTGTGTCACTTATCTCAATGTCCCGATCTGGACTGGAATTATTCGGCATGGACCTCCCCTTTATGCTGGCATCACGCCAGCATAATGGGGCACCTTTTCACACACCAGTCATTCCATGACAGAAACAGAATGACGGGTCAATTCACAGCTTAAGCTGTCAATAAAAAGGAGTGGGGGCAGAACAGGCATGGGGGCATAACGCCACAGGGACGTCATCATCTAAAATGTTAGCTCTTTAGTGACATCTTGTCATCCCTGTGGTGGGATTTTTGGCATGTCTGCTAATCTCCTTCAGACCAAAAATCTCCATTTGCTTCCGCAGAGGAACGTATACATGTGTATGATACCTAGGCCTTAATTCAATATCCCCTCAGTGTAGTGAAAATATCTGCCTTCAGAAATACACTACGCCACCACTACACAACCCTCATGCAGAATAGTAACATTATAGAATCCATGTCAATGACTGGGTGCCATTATGCAATGTACAATGTGCAACTGCAACGTGTAGCATTGCTGTACACACAACTCTGCTTCTGCTGCTGTCAGCAGAATACATCTGTTGTGCTATGGCAAACAATTTGCCCCACATGCGTAGTGCAATGTTAATGTATTTCACTAACAGAATGCCAGTCCCAGAGAATTTCAGCTACTACCTGTAGAAAACTAGCACATCATAACAAAAGACTTCAGGATAGCCTGTTCTCCAACAATCTTTGGGGGGCGGGGGTCAGGAGTTTTTCTCTTATTTTATTTAACAGGAAGCAGCATTCAAAGCTGACCCATTCCACATTCTACCATGGGACCTTCCTGGGCAGTTTGTTTCATGTGATTTGTGTGACAGTAAAGCTTGGCTCTTGTGCTTCATTCATTCTATTGAAAGGTGGACTTTATCAGTGCTTCCTTTTTCTGACCGTTCATACTGAACAGAGATGAATTCTATTTCTTCACAAATTGTCTGAAGGTCACCAGTTAGATAGTCAATGGTGTAGTGGTAAATTTTAAAGTGCAAGTACAATTGTCCCTTCACATTTGCAGGGGTTAGGGATGGAACACCACCGCGAAAGTGAACAAAAAGTAAATAAATTAAGCCCCACCCCAAACATGCTGTATTCTCCTCTCCTGCCAACAGCACTGCCAGAACCTCCCTTTCCTGCCTTTGTGTGATGCCATAGCTGATTTGCAAAGTCCCTCTGCCTCCCTCCACTCCAAATTAAATGTTAGTAGCAGCAGCTGCTGCCGTGGCAACAACCAACAAGACCGCAGTCTCTCTGTCCTCCTATCCTTGCAACAAAACCACCCCATGTCTCCTGCTGTCCTGGCACCCAAGCCAACCTGCGACACCTTAAAAACTTTATTCCACCCCCACCTCCCCCCCAACCAAAGTGAAAAACACAGTCCCCACCACAGCAGTGGCAACAGTTCTTGGGCACACAAAACTTTCCCACCCTTGCCTCCCCCAACTCTGCCAGGCCAGCAACACCACCCCACATCTCCTGCTCACCTGGAATCCAAACTGGTATGAATTGTGCACCATGATCTGGAGCTAAACATTACTATGTCACATTAAATCTTCATTGTCATTCAAACGCAGGAAAGCGAGAAACAGGCAAGATTGTTGGCAGGAGTGGAGGAAGAGAAGGGAGAGGATGAGGATGAGGTGGGTGTGGGGCGGAGCCAGTCTTCCCAGGAGGCAGAGGGACTTTGCAAATCTTGCAGAATCATGGTGGTGTAAAGAATGAGGTTTTCTCAGACAGGAGGAAGGGGAAGGAGAAGGAGGACAAGGTCTTGCAACAACAGTACTGTAGACATATTCCAGCAGTAGCTAATAACTGCAAATAATAAAATCCATAAAAGTGAAAGCCGTGAATGTGGTGGGACGACTGTACTCATCATTCTGGTTCTCATAGCCACAGCTTCTACAAGAATCCAAAAATGCAAGCAGTTGTGTTGATCCATATGAACAAAATAGTTCTGGTAAATTTCATTCCCCCAAGTGCAGATCTTTTGTCAGATTCATGGGTCTTAATTGCCCATTCAAAACCAGACAATTCCAGAAATCTAACAGGAATAGCTTGCCAGAATATGGTGTTGCTGGAAAAACCACCCCTGCCAATCTACTGTGAGAATTGCAGTTAGGTTCAGAGGAAACAGGGTAGTTTGAAGGGGTGAGTATGACAGATGATACCAATGCTTCACAGAGTCATAGAATTATAGAGCTGGAAGGGACTCAGAGGTCATTGAGCCCAACCACCTGCCAGCTCAGCAATCCACAGGTAAAGCACCAATGACAGAAAACCTTCCCACCTCTCCTTTAAAATCTCCAATGAAGGGCTTCTTCCTTGCAGTCCCTGGCTCCACAGCAACACTATAGATAGATAAGTGACCAAAGTTAGATTTCTGATAATAACAGAAAGTGATGCTGGTGTACCTCTTTCCTTGTTTTGTGGGAGTTCTCCATTGATCAACCAGGAAAGGTTGATTAATAAGCATTGGTGGCACTTGACTTTTGCTAAAGATCACCCCTTACAGGATCTGTAATTTCTGTGCATTCCTGGCAGCAAGGTTCCAGTGTAGCAGTGTGGCTTACCTACAATCTTCCCAAGACTTTTTCTGTGAAATTTTGTAGGGTTCCATCTTGATCTTTTTTCTGTCTCACCTTCCACTGTTCAGCATATCTATGTAGATACAGAATGAGAAGATGAACATATGGAATTATTTCAATTCAGCTACCATGCATTCAGAGGTGATACTAGGTACAGCAGTCAGAATCATAGAATCCTAGATCATAGAATCATAGAGTTGAAAGAGACCATAAGGGTTATTTAGTCCAACTCCCTGCCCTGCATGAATACACAATCAAAGTATTCCCGACAGATGGCCATCCAGCCTCTGTTTAAAAATTTCCATAGGAGACTCCACTGCACTCCAAGGCAGTGCATTCCACTGCCGAACAGCTCTTACTGTCAATTTAGTACTAACTCGAGTACTAAAGTCAAACAGATTACTCTGTAGTTCCCTGGATGTACCCACTTCCTTTCAAAAACAGGATGTTTGGCCATCTTAACCATTCTCAAGAATCTGATTTTTTTTTAAGACAGCAACATTGAAAGGACATCTGCAAGCTCATTGAGAACCCTGGGAAATAATTTGACTTGGAGAGTTGGACAAGTTAGGTTTTCTTACCTGTCCTGGCTTGTAAGTCACCCCCACATTTGGGGGAAATATATATATATATATATATATATATATATATATATATATATATATATATTAGTGCTCCCAAAGTCTCCTAATCAGCATGGCTGTGGTCCCAAAAAGGAATTCCTTCAAACTCTGATTCCTCCTGTATCATTTATTATTCCCAAACTGAACACGATTTTCTTTCTGGAAGAAAAGGCAGGCAACTTTGTTGCATTTATCTTAGTAGATCACCAGGATTTGGACTTGAAAAGTTCAATGCTTTATTTTCCTGAGTGTGCCAGACTGGTGCACTTTAAAAAGAATAAGTATCAGGAAATGGCTGGCCTAATCCAATTACAGAGTAGCTGCATATTTAAAGTTATTCCTGGAGTCTTAAGACATCAAAGCTCCTTAAGGTTTTCTGCATCTAAAAGAACAGTGAGTGGAATGTAATGATAGGTTTCCTAGACAACTATGATGTAACTGCAAGTAGACAGAAGGGACAGTTTAAGCTGTTGGAATACAGAGTCCTTAACCCTATGGGGAACGTGAGGGTGGGTCTTGCTGTTCCGTCCCTGCCAGACTAGAGATGATACCAACGAACAAAACATCACTAAGAATACCATGAACGAAATTGTATTCATGAACTGTTTTGTTTTGTTTTGCTTTAATGCATTAAGAACATCAAACACATCTTTGCTTCATTCACATTTATGTCACTTTGTTGCAAGGCTCCATTTGGATTTCATTTCAAAATGGTGTGAGAGGAATGTAGGGATATGGAAAGCCTTGTGGTTATAATCTGCTGATGTGCTGAGGATATGGACAGCAAGGCATTTTAGGAGGGCTTGTGCCAATGGGAGCAAGAATCTTTGCAAAACCATAGGTGAGGAATTGGCAAAGTGGAGTGGTGAATTAGTGTCAGATGAGGTGAGACCAGTGGTGTAGGGGAAGTATAGGACTAGAGATCATACTTCTAGGATTTTATTCAGAGCAAGAGGGATTATGTCATCTATCAAAGTGCCAGGATTGATGGAGCCTTCCTAATCTGTCAAGCAAGTGTGGTGGTAACATTAACCAGGCTCCAGATTTACTGCATTGATGACAGATTAGCATATAGGAAATCATAGCATGAGGAAAATAATCATGCAGAGGCTAGATAGTTTTTTCATTAAAAAAATAGGTTCCTATTTTACACTTTACAGTTAATTAATTGATTAATTTTATAATAACGTCAGCATTTCAGCTGGATGATGATCTTTTGCTAGAGCTCAATAGCTAAGATCCTATGGGATGTGGGCAGAGTGTGAAGCTCCACCAATATGCTTATGAAGGCAGAATGCATAACAGCAGCTTGGACAGTGTCCAATTGGGTCAAAGGGTCAGAGCTGTGTGGTTCTGTGCAGCCAGTGAAAAAGCAGTGTGTAAGGAGTGCTGGATACTTCCTTTTGCAATATCCAGAAAAGTACTTACAGTGGCATAACCCCCTGTTATACCAGCATAAATCAACAAGAGGGTTCTGGGTCAATGCATTTTATAGGTGGAACTCATACAGTAAGATTAAGTACAAGATAGGTCTTAAAGCTACCAGAAGTCCATGCCATCGGAAGCAGGAAAGAACTAACAGGTTAGTCAACCTTTCTGCAACTTAATCTTCTCACAGATAGCTCTGTCCCCATGCAGCCGCCTGCTTCTTCACCCATTTCCCCTGAACATCCCACATGTCAGTGTCCAGACATTAGTAATAATAGTTTTCAGGAAAGAATCAACACATATGAGCAGGTTTGCATGGGAACCTCACTTATCATATGCTTAAGAAGATATTTCTATCTACAGGGGAAATGATATAATATTTAGAATCACTACTACACAGTGTTGGTCTTCAGGAAGCTCAAAGATCTTCATAATTAAGGCTTCATCCAGTTAATTTGTTAATTAATTAATTATTAATTTCATTAAATAGTTCAAGGTTTTCCACATCTTGGCTCAGTCTTTAATCAGAATGGAGATTGCAGTCAAGAAATCAGAAGACTAGGTCTTGGAAGGGCAGTTATGAAGGAAGTAGAAAAGATCCTGAAGAGTTAATATTGTCAGGATCGGTCCCAGATGTGACCTTTTCCTGCCAAGTTCAGTTTTGCTGTTTAACCTTGTAAGTAATTGTGTTTGCATTTTTATGTGCTTGTTAATAAGTGTGTAGCCTAACTGCAGAAGGGAGCATGTGCTCACTGTCAGGAACAGTTTGATAAGCACTGCACCTAGGTCTCAACTCTGGGAGAAAGAGGTTGAGCCCTGGTACTGTGGGAAATTGGAGTGGGGATGATGGGTAGCCAATGATTGTGTAGCCCACCAGATTGGGAAGATTGTAATATGCTTTTAATGTACTATTCATCAGGTAAGTGTCATTCTGAGCAACAAACTTGTAGATCTTCAGATTACTGTGACAATAACATTTTCTATCTGAACTCTGAAACTGCTGGTCACTGAGTCTGGGGATGCCAGTACATGACAAAGATATAACACTGAATACTAAAGTTAGGATTGTCCATGCCATTGTATTTACAGTTTCTTTTTTTAAACTTTATTTTTCTCAATTTCACAGGTAATTAACAAGTGAATAAATTACCAATGTAAAAAAGAAAAGCATTATTATATTATTTAACACATCCTTCCTGATCTTCTACCTTGTATCAAAAATGTTATTTTCATTCATTTAAGACTTTCTACTGTTATCTTATTTTAAACAAATCAGTCCCTTATCTCTTCCCTTCATCTTGTACCTAATTCACTCTCAGTTGATTCAGATTCCAATAAGAAACCCCTGGTGCACACTCTCTCTCTGCTTGATTTGTCATCTTTAGATTTATCCAAGATGTTAGTTTGTCCGTCTCAGTCATATCAATCACTTTATATTTCTAGTCATCTATTTTCAGGCTTTCTTGCATCTTCCAGTTCCTAGCAATTATCAGTCTTGTAGCCTATATTATATAAAACAGAATTTTTCCATAGCTTCTCTTCACCTTCTTTTCTAACATACCAATCATGTTCAACAAGTAAAGTTGAGGTGCCATTGAAAAATTAACATTAATAATCTCACTCATGGTCATATGTACTTTTTTCCAAAACTTCTTGCTCACCAGACATGACCACCTTACATGGTAATATGATCCCACAGCATTTTGGCATTTCCAGCATCTTTGTTGCCCATTTTATAGACTCTGTCTAGTTTAGCTGGGCCAGGTGCCACCTGTATTGCATCTTGAAGAAATTTTCTTTCAGATCTTGACATGCTGTAACTTCTGCAAATTTTTCCATGCTTTTCACCAGTGTGATAAATCAGTTTCTTGACCAATATCTTTTGCCCATTTCACCATCAAATCACCCTAATTAATTCTTTTTCTTGATCTCTTTCGAGTAATACTGTATATAATTGAGCTGTTGTTTTCTTTCCATTGCCCACGAATATGTTGACTAATTCCATTTTTCTTTCTTGAAACCCCTCCAAATTTAAATCCATTTTGAATCTTTCTTTCAGTTGAGCATATGAAAACCAATTCAGAGACCATCCCTTACTTTCTATCTTTTCTCTTATCTTCATTGTAAATTTATGCCAATCTTCCTTAATCACTATATATTTATAGTGAATCCATTTCCCCTGTACTTTCCATCTTCCAAAAAAATCTTCCAGAGATGCAACCCATAGAGGTATCTTCCAACAGGATTTCTTCTTCTGCACCACCCAAATTCTCAACAGTGCTCTTCTAACATAGTGGTGGTCAAATTCTTTATTGTCCTTAACTTTACAATGGCACATATATGTGTGCTACCCCTATCTCAGGTTAAACCCTTCGAAGCTCAGTAATTTTTCATTGTCCAATGATATCCAATTTATTAACCAAGATAATGTTTTGACTTCATAATATAACTTTAGATCCAGTAGACCACACCCACTTTTGTCTTTCCTTTCCATCAAGATCTTCCACTTTACCCTTGGCTTCTTTCCCCCCTGCCACCCACCCAGTATGAATTTAGACAATTAAGCTTAGGGAGAACATTCATTTTGACTGCTGCAATTCTTGCACTCAAAGATAGGATTAATTTGATCTATCTTGATACATCTCTCTTGATTTCCACCCAGCTCAATTTATAGTTATTTTTAAACAAGTCCACATTCCCTTTTTATTTTTTTTAATTTAAACTACAAAATACAAAAACTTGAAATGTTACAGTGTGACCATAGCTCAATATACATAAAATAAAACCATCCATTCCTTTTCATTAACCAAATCCCCAAATATCTTGTCTTTCTTTTTATCATGCATTTAGATTTCTCTACCAATTCAGCTTTAATCATTTAGTCTTAATTTAGTCATGTTTTTGTCAATATTATCATTTTTTGTCTATTTATCTTAAATCCAGAGACCTCACAAAATTCTTTCAATGTTCTGAGTATCTCCATTGTAGTTCCAGTTTCTATGTATAGCTGTAAAAACTGCATAGTGAAGAAAACTAACAGGAAGAAAATCAACTCATTTTAAATGTGATGTTACTAAAGAGTTTCACAGAAACCATGGACTGCTAAAAAGACCAATAAAAGGGTCCTAGAGCAAATCAAGCCTGAACTCTCCCTAGAAGCCACAATGACTAAACTGAGATTATTCCACTTTGGTCACATCATGAGGTGACATGACTCACTAGAGAAGACAATAATGCTTGGTAAGGTCGAAGGCAGTCGGAAAAGAGATGGGGTCCAGATGGATAGACTCAATCAAGGAAGCCATGGTCCTGAGTCTGCAAGACCTAACAGAGCTGTTGGTAACAGGGTGACTTGCAGGTCTCTCATTCACAGAGTTACTATAAATCAAAGTTGACTTGACAGCAGTTGACAACAGCAACATTTTAATGTCAGTTTATTGGAATGAAAATGGACATTCACTGCAATCAAAGTTTGTTTACCAGTTTTGCACCAACTAAGCAACCAGGATGCTTTAAAGGGCTCAAGAAACACAGTGGTGCTGAGCTAGGCCAAGCAGGTTAGGAAGCTGCATTGAAGCCTACTGGGAGTCATACCACTGGCAAAATTGGGTAGAAGACAAATACCTTGCAATATTTCTCAGATGAAAACTGGGACATATGTGGTCAAACAGCATTAGAGTGTGATCAAGATGGCAAAAGTTTTTAATGAGGAACACACAAGCTAGGAGAGGCTGAAGTGGTTTGCTTTTGTCTGTGCCTACGGTAAAAGGCAAGGTTCTACCCATCTTTTCCTCTCTTCCCTCCTGAGTTAATTGAGTGCAAACTACTTTTGCACTTTGAACTCAATTTACAGAGATTATCAGACAAGTGCCTAAAAACATTATTATGGCACTATACTTTACAGCATTCTTGTTCTGGCACAATGACACACATTTTCACACACTGCTGTGATAACGATACAGAATCACCCAAAGAATCAGGCAATATGAGCGTTCCCACTGCTTACTTCTGCGTTTCTCTGTAAATGTGATTTTGGTGTGTCTTACAAGAAGACGCAAGTGCACTAAAAAGGCCCCAAACCCCAACATTTAAAAAGAAAATGTTCAGAAAAGCACAGATACACATTCCGAAACTTGCAAGCAAGACAAGGAGGTTCATAAAAAGAGCATACGGTACCTCATTTTCCCATTCGCACTCAGAAGTGTTCTGGGTGGGACCGCCCATTGATGCTGGAATCGCACCAGCAGAACGGAGTGCCTTGTCACACACACTGAAATCCAGAACACAAATCCTATGGGAGATCAATTCCTGACTTCTCCCCATCAATTAAAAAAAAAAAAAACCTCCCTCATAACAGGAGCAGAATGTTTGCATAACACTGGGGCATGACGTTGTCTGATAAGGAAGCCCTTTTGCGATCTCATGGCATCAGTATAACACCGTTTTTGCTGCGTCTGATAATCTCCCTACATGAGAAAGGGAGAAAGTTGGAGGAGGGGAGAGAAACTGGGACATTTTAAAAGCAGCTAAAAAATTGGGGGAACAGAGTATTAACCAGGGCTGTCCCTGCCAGATTGGGACAGTGAAGGCCATTCTGTTACATCAAGCTTTTAATACTGTATAATGTTTAGCATTTCCAGAGTGAAAACTGGAGAGGGCTCCCATACCTTTAATGGTTGTGTAAAGAGGGAATTTCAGCACGTGTCGTTTGTCATGCAGCCAGACAAAAAGCAACACCTTTGCCTAGACAGCCATTACAAGTAGAGGAGCCCTTTCCAGTTTTCACTGCCAAATCAGGACAGTTGGAGGGCATTCAGACACTGGCAATGATGCTTCACCAAAATTCAGTGGCAACAGTGGTGGCTCTTATGATACAAGAGGGTGACAGAATGACCTTCTTCCTGATTGAAAGGGGAGGAAAGAAGATTCGCCCCCTTCCCACTGCAAAAATCAGCAGAGGAGGAAACATCAGAGCTCATAGTAATGGATTTAGAAGATGAAATGACACCTCTAAAGAAGGAATTGTAATTCCACAAAGCATTGGGTATGATAAACAGTTCAGGAACTCTGGGAACTGTTTCTCTCTCTCTCTCTCTGTTTTTACCTCATTACAGGATCATTGAGAGTTGTGTTGCTTAGCAATCTTTTGTGTATGGATAAAAGTAAAGGAATGAGCTGGCCACTTCAGTGGTTTCAGTTTAAAGCCAAGTTCTTGTTAACTCTTTTTCTTAGCACCTGCCAATGCAATATCATAATGCAATAGAGTTATTGTAGTGATAATTTGAACTTGGCCCTTTGAGTAGGGCTATGTGTCAGTGAATCCCCATGGCAGATTATTAAGGGCCTCTATCTATTTCTCTCACGGATTTCTCTTCGTGTCTCGTAAAATTATTTCACAATACTAGTACCTATATCTCCACACACACATTCACGTCCCATGTGGAACTAGTAGCTTTGGGGAGAGTGAGTATTTTTAATTAGGGAGCAGTTGTATGGGAAATGTTTTAACTACCTCTCCACTCGGAATACTCTAGTAATTCAGTTTCTTTTCTGCTACTGTGCCTATTCCAGCCTAGCCTCCCATCTGACCATATTCTAGTGTAGACTTCTGCCAGGCACACTGCCTATCTAGTTTGTAAAGATGAACTTGATAAGTTACTTTTGTGAATTGCAACTCCCTGAATCTTCCAGCCATGGCCCAAATCATGGCAAGTCTTCATTGTGCTCATTGGTCATCCTAGGAGTTGTCATCCCAAAAAAGTAACATTTCCAAGCTGTTTTAAGGACAAATTGTTTCTAATGTTTGAGTGCAGTCAGATCATGCTGTTAGGAGAAACAGTATCTTTTCAGAGGCATTGCTTTAAAGTATTAATAAAAAGTAAGAATAAACTAGCGCCATTGTCTATTTAAGGGATTATATATTAACAATCTGTGTTCATAACTGGCCAGCAATAGCCAGAGCAGAGCCCATACAGGTAATAGTAATCGGGTGATCAGTGGAAAAGCACGGTGGTGACTACTTCATTTTTGAAAATCAAATGTTGGTGTTTCCTCTGAAGAATGGCACACAAACATTGGATAAAAATTGTTCTTATAAGCCCTATATTATACACTATATTATACAGACATAAAATAGGCAAAGCAATGTTTATATTCTGTTCTGCTTCTGGCACATTGACAGAAACATCCCCATTTTTATGCTTTCCTGGTTTCTAAATAAATAATTTGTTGAAATAATATTAGCACGGCATACACTTTATACAAAGATCTTTTATGCTTATGCTATATTATCTTCCTGTCCAAAAGAGTTGACCATGACTGCTCTAGGTACCCCAGCCCTGAGGGGGGAAAAGCATGGTAGGTATCTAAATAAACAAACAAATGTAAAAAGATGTATAAGTTGGGATCCAACCAATTTTGGCTGCAATCCTGTTGGTTATTCCCAACTAGAAGAGCCTCATTGAAACAATTGTTGAATAGTGAGTGACCAAATACTATAGGTAAACCAATTGATTCAATAGCTTCACTATCTTCAGGTCTAACTCTTCCTTTTTTGGGTGGGGTGGGGGCTCAAAATGTCTTCTTCTCAGTTTTCTTCACTTAACTTTATGTGTGGAATTTGTTAACAAAATGTTGCTGTGGTCCCTCACTCAGTAAGAGGAATGCTCTTGTCCAGGGTTCCAGTCTTCTTCTGGGATTCTATAAGCTCTTAGGACCTATCGGAAGCAAACAAAGGGCCAGTCTATATGGTGAAATAAATCCTCTTAAAATCCAGCGGGGGGGATCCCATGTGTCCAAATGGGATCCCACAGAGGCTTGTTGCTTTCAGAGGGAGGGGGAACCAACATTCAGGAAAACTACATGGGAAAAGCCATGGGAAAGGCACACTCCTGATCATTAGGACAACTGCATTGCATTGCAGCACATTCCTGAAGCAGATAGCTGATTGGTTGGATGTGCAAAGGGGGAGGAGCTTGCTAACAAGGTAACGCCTGTAACTGCCATGTTGGATTTTCACAGTAGCGATCGTGTGCTGAGAAGATGAAACAGCCCTTTTTTTAAATTTAAGTGGAAGATCTCTCTTCCGCACCTTGGATTTAGTTTTGTTTGTTTGTTTGTTTGTTTAAAGAAACTATTTGGAGGGGGCAAGTTGGGGAGAATAAAACTGTGAGTAATTCACTTGCACCCACCATCTTGATTTACTGGCATGCCTCCATCTGAACAGCAAACACAGATAGCTTTGCACACCAGCGATCTTACCAAAAAAACCATGGAGACAAATGAAATCTGTGAATTGGCATTACTGCACACCACCCACATTTTATTCCCTTGTATAGATGGGCCCACACTATCCTCACTCCAATGGTTTTCTGTTTTGTTCAGAAATGTGAGCTATAGTAGTGGACCTCTCTAGCAGAGTAATTGATTGGCAAGGCAGAGGCTAAATAATAACCAGTCCCACATGTACCCACCCACCCACAGGGCTAGCAGAGAAAATAAACAACCCCCATCTTCTTTGCAAAGCATATAAAAGGATATACTGTACACAGTTACAATACTTTTAATTACAATAATTTCTGCATAATCAAATACATGGTCTAAAGGAAGAGAGAGGGGGAAGAATTAAAATGGCTACAGGTTAGAATGGTGTAGGAAGAAACTGAGTATAGTATAGGAAGAAAAGTGAGTATACAGTATAGTAAAACAAACAGGAAATCTGTAAACATGCAAACTAGTCATTAGTACATATACACATGTAAAGGTTGCTAACTCTAGCCTGTCTTTGTTTAACATTCTGCTGAACATTCTGCTGAACATTCTGTGCCACCTCTTATCCAGTGAGAATGCTGTATACACATTGCACTTTTTTTCTAGAAAAGGGTTCTGCCATTTGGTTTTGGAGACTTCTGTACGACAAGCTTGGTGTTTACCCCATCCCTATTTTTATTTGTTTGGTTGGTTTTTGTTGTTGTTTGCTTGCTTTGGGGCTTTATTTCTGTTGGCACCAGGTTCACTAATGGAGGAAATTGCAATGAAATCCTGGTTAGAGGAAGGGATGCTAAAACACAAATAACTAATTTGTCTGGCTCTGTTCAGAGAGAGACATATGCTGACGCAAAGGGCTGTGTGTGTGTGTGTGTGTATCTGGTAGGATGCTTCCTTTCATACAGACAGGGCCATTATCTGGAGTGATTGTTCAAACTGTGTGACTAGAGTTGGATTCAGACCCAAGTTATAAATCCAGCATAAACACTGAGATGGCTGCACAGAGTCCCTCTGCAGAAAGCTGCAGGGCCAGCTCTGCTATTAGGCTGGGAGGGAACTGCCTCAAGTGGCAGATGCCCAGAGGTGCAGAAGAGACACTATAGAGATTATCAGATGTGACTAATGTGGTGCCATAATGACGCCAGAGGAAAACAAAAGGATGGTAATATCAGATGGTGTGGTCCTTTTGCATTCTGCTGGCATCAATATAGTGTTTCTTTTTATTGATAGGCTGAGCCATTTGTATATTTTACCAACTTCATCATGTACCAATATATCTTTGTGAAATATATGCCCGGCAGCTCTTGTTGTGGCACGTCTGGCTCCTCCCAACCTTCCCAAGGCCCCTGTGGCCTCCACTGGCCACGTGGGGGCTGGCATGGGGGCCGTCACTGCTGCCTTTTCCCTTCCCTGCTTGCTCCATGCACCAGGAAGAGGCGTGAAATGGTGCCATAAAGCAGCAGCCGCAAATTGTCATGAAATAGATGTAAAAATGCTGCAAAAGGCAGCAGTGTCCTGCCTTCCTCAGAAGCAACCAATCGGGGCGGGGATGACCCGTCCCAATTGGTGCTGCATTTCATGCCCCTTCCTGGCCTGTGGAGCAAGCCAGGAAGGGGAAGACAGCAATGGTGGCCCCCATGCTGGCCTCCACATGGGTCGCAGGGGGGGCTGCGGAGGTCGCGAGGAGGCTGGGGAGATGGACAAGCTGCAAAAGAGCCGCTGGGTGCTGGGTAAGTGCAGCAGCTCAATTGCATTACACTGCCATCATTATGGCATTTCTTTTTATTGGTGGGCTGAGCCATCAATAGATCCCCCACTGCAATTTGGTGCCAGCATTGCCAGCATGTGAAACCTTGGGCCATTTAATTCTCATGGGCAGTTCTGCCAGAACAGGTCCAGGTGAGATTGGGACACCCAGGTAAGTGACATACTTTTTAAAAACTTCCCTGGTTTATTTGGAAGTTTTAATGCGTATGTATCTGCTTTTTGTAACCTTTCTCTTGTTGTTTTACTTTTTTATTTTTGAATTTCCCACACTTGTGTCTTCTTGTGAGAATGGGTGGGATTTCTTTTCAGGAAATGAATGGTGCTCCATTAGAGCTCTGTTCATTCCTGGGCTGTCTGTTGATGGAAAAGAAGGTAAGTGAGGTGGGGAGGGTTATTGTGCCAGGACAGGGGCAGGATTGGAGACTGTGGGACAGGAATGCTTTTGGCATTCCTGTCTGATAATCTCCTATAGGACTGTATGTGAGACATGAACTGCTCTGTATCATTTAAGCTTCCTTGCTGCCCACATGTATAGTGGATGCAGCTGCCCTCTTGAAACAGAAAATGAAATAGATTGTTCTGGTACATTGCCTTAAGCATCAACAGCAACACAATGTTTAGCTATCAAAGATGAAAGCAATAATTTATATACATTGTCCACAGATGTAAATCTACCATTTTTGAAGTTTTAGTGGTTCTTTATAGCTTAAATAATGAAATTCACCAACAGGATATATATTAATACATCAAATGATCATACTCTTGATATGTTTCCTAAGTGGCCAACCAGCAGAGTGGAAACGGAAACATCTCTCTCTCTCTCTCTCTCTCTCTCTGGCTTTTCTTCGCAAACGAAGATTCAGGAAGGACTTGAGATCGATCACAGATTAGCAAAGGCATATAGTGCATTTGGAAGGAAACGGAAACATACCGAAGTGTTTTATATATGTAGATAACCATGTATGTTACACTGGGTATAGCTAGTACATATAAATTTCTGTTAACTACAAATAAATATGACATGAGCGATTTACAGGAAAAAAAATGGAATAGAGAATTGGAATATCTAATTCTGACTAATCAATGGCCATTGGTTTTAATATCTATAACTAGTATGGCTATAGATCTCTGACTATGGAGATTTTCAGATGCAATTTTCGGCAGGATATATTCCAAAACAGCTCTGTTGCTGTCGTGCGGCAGGGGAGCAGTTTGGGATGATGCTGTCCCTCTGCCGAACCCCCCTGTGTCACTTCCGTGACAGAATGGAGGAAACCGCATCGTATTTCACTCATGGGCAACAATCGTGAATGAAATATGACGTGGTTTCCTCCATTCTGTCACGGAAGTGACACGGAGGGGTTTGGCAGAGAGGTGGCAGTGTCCGAAACGTCTCCCCTGCCACGCGGCAGCAACGGAGCTGTTTTGGAATATATCCTGCCGAAAATCGTGTCTGAAAATCTCCTACGTCTTATACAGCAGAAATTGTTCTTTTGGGTATGTTGGTCACCACAATGTCTATTCAAAAAAGGGTTTTCTAAATTAGCAAATAGTTGGAGTTGTAGTACTGCTAATGCTTCCTTAACACGTATGTTTTGGGGCTGTCCCATAGTGGCTACATTTTGGGAGGAAGTAATCACATGAGTAAATTTGGTTTTGGAAAGTTCCTTGATATTCAGGGATGTGTATGTTCTTTTGAATTATTTACCTGTTTCTTGGACTTCTTGTCTAACACATCGCCAACAGAAGTGGATTTTCCACATGCTTTTGACTGCTAAAAGATTACTACTTCATTACTGAGAAGATAATTTTTCTCCACCTGTGATCCAATGGATAGAAGATCTAACAACGCTTTCAACATTTGAAAGAATGCTATCTAGACAAAATTTACAAATGGAATTATATTTGGACATTTGGTTAATTTTTACTTATTTACTTTTAACTTATGACAAATGTGGTTAGTTTTCCTCCTTTTGTGTTTCTATTTTCTTGGTTTTCTTATGCTGGAACATAGAATCATAGAGTTGGAAGAGACCAGAAGGACCATCCTGTCCACCCCCCTGCCATGCAGAAATACACACTCAAATCATTCCCAACAGATGGCCATCCAGCCTCTGTTTAAAAACCTCCAAAGAAGAAGACTCCACCACACTCTGAGGAAGTGTATTCCACTTCCGAACAGCTCTTACTGTCAGGGAGTTCTTCCTAATGTTTAAGTGGAATCTCTTTTCCTGTAATTTGGACCCATTGCTCTGTGTCCTAGTCTCTGGAGCAGCAGAAAACAAACTTGCCCCATCTTCAGTATGACATCCTATCAAATATTTAAACATGGCTATCATGTCCCCTCTCAACTTTCTCTTCTCCAGACTAAACATGCCCAGCTCTCTAAGCCACTCTTCATTGTATGTAACTGAAATCTATTATTTTTCAGAGGAAGGAACTGGCAAAACCACCTCTGATTATTCCTTGCCTAAGAAAATTATGAAATTCATGGGGTTGTCACGAGTCAACAGGCAACTTGAAGACACATACACACACATAACTGATATCCCTTTTGAATTAAAAAATGTTTTTAAAGTATGTAAAAGTATATTTTAAAAAAACAAAAAGCATTCTTGTTGATGTGCTGTTTAATTCTCTACCTGTCAACAGCAGAGGTTTTGTTCAATGACTGAATCCAGAGAGAGTGCAACTCTCTTCTCTTTTCTTATGAGGAAACAATTTTTGTACCTTCTCAAGAAATTGCTGGAGAGATACTAATTTCTTCTCTTTGATAGTTAAACAAAAACTTCAAAATTGAGAGCGACTTGTGGGAGAGGGGCCATCTATTGTGTAGAATTCAGCAGACTTGTAATTAGGAACATGGCACCAACTGGCTATCTCTCT
The DNA here is from genome assembly GCA_030847615.1 of Gambelia wislizenii. Taxonomy (NCBI): domain Eukaryota; kingdom Metazoa; phylum Chordata; class Lepidosauria; order Squamata; family Crotaphytidae; genus Gambelia; species Gambelia wislizenii. The sequence continues at coordinate 79,449,309 of JAUMIR010000006.1, read as the reverse complement.
GCAAGTTATCCATCACAAACAATCATTTAGAACGTCTTATGGCCTGGAATGAAGAAACTCTAAGGGGTCAGTTACATGGCAAAATAAATCCGCTAAGATTTCACAAAGAGTCCTAATAGTTCACATGTCTTTCAGATAAAAGTTGCCATATTCAGAAGGAAGGGGGGGGGAAACCCCATAAGCCATGTGGTATTAGCTTTTGCTATTTTCCCTGACTTTTTTGATAAAGTTTGAGAAAATGCACACGATTGTGTGAACTACCAATGCGCAAAAGGCTGTGGGAACTTCCAGCAATCTTTCCAGAACAGCCACAGAAAAGCTGAGCCATGATTGGTTGGACCAACTGCAGAGGGGGCAGACTTGCAAGAGATGTGAGAAGCCTCAAACAAAAAGATCCAGCCACTGTTGTTATACTAGTGCTATTCCCATCCCAATCGCCCGACTGTCTGCCTCCCGGCTTGCTTGGCTGCTGCTGCTGAGGGATCCCCACCCAGCCATAATTACGTTCCTCTGTGTGTGTGTGTGTGTGTGAGAGAGAGAGAGAGAGAGAGAGAGAGAGAGAGAGAGAAGTGGTCAGCTCCACCGCCCTTTCTCTCCCTTGCCCTGCCGTGATTGCGTTCGTGTGTGAGAGAGAGAGACACAGAGAGAGAGAGTAGCAGTCTGCTCCACCGGCTGTTACATGTTGCAGTGGGTGAGGGGAAGGGGGGCTTGAGGAGGACAACACATGTCAAGGAGCTCAAAAGGGCTGGTTGGCTGAGTCAGCGAATGTAGTGGGGGAGTGCGGACAATCTCTCCCCGTAGCAGCCCATTCCTCCAGAGCTGGGGCAGCCGATCTCTCTGGGCAGGAGGGAGGGCCGGCACAGTAGCCAAGCTCCAAGGCTGTCAGTCATGGAGGGCCATCTAGCCCGGGATGGCAAGAGTGGAGCTGGGATAAGGGGGCAAGCTGGCAGTGGGGGTGGCATGAGAGCGAGTTCTGTGGTGGTGGAGAGATTGGCCTCTGTGACTTTCAGTCACAGAGGCCACACTCCCCTTGTGTGAATTGCAAAATTGCTAATTTTTCGAAACTACTACTTTGCACCAAAATCATATAAACAGCTTGGCACTGAAGCAGAAGGGAGGTAAGCCAGCATTTTCCGCATTAAAACTTGTCATGTAACTGACCCCTAGGGAAGTTGTGGCAGTGGAGGAGACATTAGTGGCTAAAGGGAGAATCACCTCCTTGTGCTTCAGTTTCTCCAATCTAAACTTCCCTTTCCTTTCCAGTGTTTATCTGAGAATCAAACTACACAATACACTAAATGAATAGCATACAGCCTAAGATCAATCTCATTTTGGGGCCACTGCACCCATGTGGAGGAGTCTTAACCAAATGGTGCCAGTGGAGATTTTCCCCAACCCCCCTTTTGGACTCCTACACAGAAGGGAGAATATTCATTAGATGGAGGGAAAGGTGTAAACCTCCCTGCTGCTATCCCTAGTCTATAACTTTTTCTAAGGAAAAGAGAGACAAGAGATGTGGCTGTAACACAAGCATAGTAAATGTACTTTGGAAACAAAAGGGGAAGAGAGCAATAAGACTTTGTTGGAGATCAAGATCCTTTTTGTACATATTAATCAAAAGTTTAATTACCAGTTAGATTATATCGAGAAACATTACAATATGACTATTGTCTTTGATTTGTAGGGTGGAAAGTCATACTTTTTCTTCAATAACTTCCTTTTTACTCCTTTTTTGGGTTCATATTATGCCTTTAATTGTAATACATGATGATATATAACTTTTTACGATTATGCAACAGGATGTTTTACAGCATGCAACTTTACAATGTATGGTTATTCACGAAAAATAATAAACATTTTTTTTAAAAAGATCATAAGATCAGCTGTAGATCTTCCTTTTAAAAATTACCAAATACAGTCAGGTTCCCTGGCTCTCTCTTGAATCTTTGGGTCTCAGCTGCAGGAGATCTGGCAACACCAGCAAGTGGGTGGCCTGGTAGGAGGAAATTATATTCAAGGTTCAAATTATAGGGAAGAAGTAGGACTATCCTGAACTCTGATTCATACAGGGTGTAAAGGGGCAATACAGATAGAAAGGGACAGTAAGATTATGTTCCTGGTTCTTTCCCCAGCAAACCCCATCTGTGACTTAAAATAGATGTCTAAGATGGGCAACCAACATAGGTGGACTTTCCTGGATCCTGGAATCTTGATTGGTCACAGTTCTAGAAACCAGGGAAATCTCTGCATGTTAAGTTTGAGGTATGTATGGTAAGCATCTCACTCAGATATCCATACTAACTAGGTTGCCAAGTTAGTTCCACTAGCCCTAGATTTTAGGGCTAAAACCTGTGACCAGGGAATACTTCCTGGTGAGATCACAAGCTGGCCTCTTGTGAAATTACCAGGGGTGGACTCTAGTGTCCTTAAGTATGACACATTAAACATCAACCATAGTTGCTCAGAGTATGTAATACAAATGAGGAGGGAGTTCAACAAAGGAGACTATCTACAAGTATATACCTACACACACTTTTCAACACTGCTCTCTCCCTGGGATTGCCTCCCACTCACCCTGGGGAACAGAGAAACAGGGCTAGGCATGGAGACTCAGGGCTCTGCCCTGAGATTTGAGGATCCTAACATTAAAACATTGCCAGTGGAAGAGGAGTAGGAAATCCCATTGTTTTCAGGGACAGGATTAGAAGCATGAACGCATCTTCCTGTCAGGGAAAATAGATATTGTGATTAGAAGTTTGTCTCTCCCTCCCTGAGTAATTTTTTCACCAGAGTACAAGGCGCCAGCTCGTCTATCAGAAGCTCATAAATCTGTCTGTTTTGTTATTCTGTTCTTTGGGGGTTGCAAATAAGGAATCGAAACTTGAAACTGTTTCTTTCTTTCGTTTCTCGCAAAGACTGGGTGTTTGGAGGCTATATAACTGGGAGGGGTTATTGGAGCTAGTTTAAAGCTTCAAGTCTGTGTGTATCTCTCTTGCTTTGAGAGAACCTTTTGTTTAGCTCCTGAGAAACTTTGGAGCACATAGAAAACATGGTTAAATGTTTTCTGTTACTGTTTCCTTTTTATTCAATTGTTACCAATAAAAAGCCTTAAAGAATTTTGGCATGGACTTATCTTTTGCACCAAAGGAGTACTTGTTTGCTCACAAAGCACACGTTTCTTTGCTGCATGTGTTCCTGTTCGGATGAACAGGGAGTGACTGCACTCTGCACATTCCCACGACAGGTTATGGGGTGCCCAGGATTGCTGGCTCAGGAGTTTATGAACCGTGAAGCTCTTATGCTGCAAATTGTTTAAGCCTGAGTTGAGAGGGGCTTTGAACAAGCGGCAAGCTGGGCAACTTGTCCCTTTGGTGTGAAGTTTTTTTTCCCTTTGAAGCTGTTGGAGCTTGTTTTTGTGGCAAGCACAGAGGGGATTGGAAGGTGAGAACGCCTGTGTGGAGCTGTGAGAGCTGCTGAGACGGAACCATTTACAACGCCCGGCTGGTAAGCAACCCCTGCGAGGGAAGCAGATATTCAGCTGAGAGGGGCTAGAGAGTTTATGGACAATCGCTCAGAGTATGGCAGTTTTTACCTTCCAAAAGTTAAATGATAAGAACTATTATTTGTGGGCTGTGAAGATGGAGGCTTATTTGCATCAACAATTAATACACGTCCCCATTTTAGCCCCCCCTGCCCAAGGGGCTTCTTTATTACAACAGCAAGCTGAGGAACGGGCACGGGCGTCCCTCATTTTGGCAATTGAGGACAGTCAGTTGATGTATGTGCGAGGCTGTGCCATGGCCAGGGACATTTGGCAGGCGCTGCAATAGGTCTATGTCCATGCTGGGACTGGTTCACAGCTTATGTTAACATGAAAGCTGTATAGACTAAAGCTGCAGCCAGATGGCAATGTGGCCACACACATTTCAACTTTGCGCCAGTATTTTGACCAGTTGCAGGAGATCAATGTGAATTTTACTGAACAAGAAAAATCTCATATTCGCCTGTCCAGCTTATCAGAAAAATTCGATTCTCTAATATTTTCCTTCGAAAATATGCCAGCAGCAAATATGACCATTAATTTTATTACTGGTCGTTTGTTGGAAGAGGAGGCAAAGTGGCTGGCAAGAAAAAATTTCCCTGCTCAAAAGGCTTCACAGTCAAAGGCCCGCAATTCTACAAATGGTCCAGTAGATGGCTCCAAAGACCCCAATAAGGGTGAAGTTCCTGCTTTTGTTGTAAAGGCCAGGCTTTGCTGGAACGGCGGGAAGGACGGACACCTTTCCAAAGAATGCAAAGCAAAGAAATCCAAAAAGACACAGAAGCCTGCTTCTTCCAGCATGACTGTTTCTGCAGTTGTTTTGCAAACTGTGAAGGAGCAAAATAGAAATTTATCTGAATGGGCATTGGATAGCGGCTGTAATGAAAACATATCCAATAATAAAGAACTTTTTAAGGACTTTAAAGAGACTGGCCCCTCAAGTGTGAGTTTGGCTGATGGATCCAAGTCAAAATGTTTGGGTAAAGGTATATGTTTTGTACAATGTTTGAACATGGATGTAAAAAATGTTCAGTATGTTCCTAATTTAAAAATGTGTTTGCTCTCTGTTGCCAAATTAACACAGGAGGGCTGTGAAGTACAATTTAAAGGGAACAAATGTTTTATTTTAAAGGATGGTACTATTGTGGCTGAAGGGGTTTTTCATGACCAACTGTATTATATGTATGATTGTATACAGGAGCCTCAAACTTGTACTGTGATGGCAAATTCTCCCATGCATGATAATTGTGTGCATCTGTTGCATCAGAGATTTGGCCATGCTAGCTTTAAAGTTCTCAGGCAGATGCCTGAGATGGTGGATGGGCTGAGTTTGAGGGCTTGTCAGAAGTACCTGGATTGTCAAATTTGTAAGAAATTGAAATCCAGGGTCCATCCTTTTCCCAAGCATAGTGAGAGAAAGGCAAAAAGAATTCTTGAGCTGATTCATATGGACCTGTCTGGCCCCTGTCCACCATCCCTGGGAGGAGCCAAGTACATTTTGGCCCTGGTTGATGATTTCAGTCATTACTGCTTTCTATTCTTACTCAAGAGTAAGAATGAGACATTTCAGACTTTCAAAAATTGGGTGGCTTATGTTGAGAGACATTTTCCCCAGAAGGTGTCATCTCTCCAGTCAGATAGGGGAGGGGAATTCATGTCAAATGAGTTCCAAAATTGGTTAAAGCAGAAAGGAATTTTCCATAGATTGACAGCCCCTTTTAGTCCCAGCCAGAACGGGATATCTGAGAGAAAAATTGGTGTTTTGCAAACAATTAAAGATAGCCTGATGTTTGATGCAAACATTGAGCAGAAGTACTGGGGAGAAACTATGTTAACAGCTGCTTATTTAAGTAACCGTGTGCCCAGTTCTGTGGTTTCAAATGCACCTTTTTTCATGTTTTATGGCAAAAAGCCATCTGTGAGACATATTAGGACCTTTGGGTCCTATGCATGGGTGAATATCCCTAAGGCAATCAGAAAGAAGGGGGAACCCAAGGCTAGGAGGCTCAGGTTTGTCGGCTACGAACAATCATCAAAGGCCTGGCATTTCACGTTGGGGGATGGGAGAGTTTTGATTTCCCGGAATGCTCAATTTGAGGAACAGGCCAATTGGTCTCATATTCACGCTAATCTAGATGTGATTTTGCCTTCATTTGTTGGTGAAAATCAGCCTGAGCAGCAGCAGCAACAGCCTGCTGGGTCAGGCACTGATACTTCCCCAGACTTGGGAGGGGAGGGTTCCAAACATGAGTCCTTTGATGTGGAAAGTGATTCAAATGCAGATTCTGATAATGATCAGGCTCAGCCTGTTGTCCCCCGTCGCTCTAACAGAGAGACAAAGGGAGTGCCTCCTTTAAGATTCACAGCGCAGAATGTAAAAGTCTGCCAGGTGACTTTTGAACCTGACAGTTTTACTGATGTTTTAAAGTTGCCTAAAGAAGAACAACAGAAGTGGCAGGAGGCAATGGAAAATGAAATGGAATCCATCAAAAGCCATGATGTTTTTCGTATTGTGGCATTGCCACAGGGAGAAAAAGCTGTGGGTTGCCGTTGGGTGTATAAGAGAAAGCAATTGCAGGATGGGAGTGTCAAATACAAAGCACGTTTGGTTGCAAAGGGGTATTCACAGATACAGTATCAAAATTATGACCAAGTTTTTGCTCCCACTGTTAAAGTACAAAGTGTAAAAATTGCTTTGTCTATTGCAAGTTTAAACCAACTCAAAGTCAATCACTTTGATGTAGAGACTGCATATTTAAATGCTTCATTGGATGAGTGCATCTATATGGAGCAGGCCCCTGGTTTTCACAGTGGGGGAGCAGACCAGGTTTATTGTCTCAATAAAGCCTTGTATGGTCTCAAACAAAGTGACCGGTGTTGGTACCTTTGTTTGGATGAACAGCTGAAAAATGTTGGTTTTCAGAACAGCATTGCTGACCCATGTTTGTATACAAGGGGTGTTAATCAGAATTATGAAATTCTCGTCGCTTTTGTAATTATTTCTGTCTGATTATTCAAACTGATGTTCAGGTACAAAGGTTTAAACAGGAATTGGGTTTAAAATTCAAATTGAAGGACCTTGGTCAAATTAAAAACTATTTGGGAGTAGATTTCCAAAGGTTTGAAAATGGTGATTTTAAAATGAGTCAAGTTCAAAAAATTGAAAAGGTTTTGGATCTTTGTAACATGTCTCAATGTAAACCTGCACAAACTCCTATGTGTTGTGATTTCATAAATGTCACAGATTCTAGGCCATTTGAACATCCTGAACTTTTTCATTCTGTAGTTGGAAGTTTATTGTATATTGCAAGATGGTCACGCCCAGATATACAATATGCTGTAAATGTTTTGTCCAGAAAGGTGTCAAAACCAACTCAACATGATTGGCAAGGTTTGAAAAGGGTGTTAAGATATTTACTTTAAATTGTGGTGTAAAGATCAGTTCACAAGGTTGTCATGAGTTGGAAGCATTTGTCGATGCCAGTTTCTCAAGCGAAACCGCAAATATTGACTTGGTGTATTGTCCCAGTGAAGAAAATGTAGCAGATTTGTTTACTAAAGCATTGGGTCACATTAAGCATGGCCTTCTGTGTGACAAGCTGGGTATGATATGTGAAATATAAAGTATATTTGCCTGGGTGAAAAAATTAGAGGGGTGTCAGGGAAAATAGATATTGTGATTAGAAGTTTGTCTCTCCCTCCCTGAGTAATTTTTTCACCAGAGTACAAGGCGCCAACTCGTCTATCAGAAGCTCATAAATCTGTCTGTTTTGTTATTCTGTTCTTTGGGGGTTGCAAATAAGGAATCGAAACTTGAAACTGTTTCTTTCGTTTCTCGCAAAGACTGGGTGCTTAGTGGCTATATAACTGGGAGGGGTTATTGGAGCTAGTTTAGAGCTTCAAGTCTGTGTGTATCTCTCTTGCTTTGAGAGAACCTTTTGTTTAGCTCCTGAGAAACTTTGGAGCACATAGAAAACATGGTTAAATGTTTTTCCGTTACTGTTTTCTTTTTATTCAATTGTTACCAATAAAAAGCCTTAAAGAATTTTGGCATGGACTTATCTTTTGCACCAAAGGAGTACTTGTTTGCTCACAAAGCACACATTTCTTTGTTGCATGTGTTCCTGTTCGGATGAATAGGGAGTGACTGCACTCTGCACATTCCCACGACACTTCCGTTTCCATGTATGTAGCACATTTTTTTGCAAGTAATGTATAGAGGCAGGCTATAATTCCAACTGATTCCAGCTAGCTCTTTATCCCCCATTACCCTTTAAAACAGCATTTCCTGTAACATGAGTGCTACTTATCAGCCCCTTAACAACCTGCACTCCACACTTGCAGGTGGGAAGAGGATAGCGTTAGGGTATACAATGGTTATATATTTATGTTCCTCTCTAACACGGTCTTTTAATATTTTTAACAGATTGTTTTACAGGTCTTATAAATATAATGACTGATATAATTTGGCGCTTCACTGGAGATTTCATGGCTCCTGATCTTGTCTGCCGAATTGTTCGCTATTTGCAGGTAGAAGAAGAGATAAACATCTCTCAGCATGTTGTGATGTACAGTTGTCCCTTCACATTCACTGCCGTTTGGTTCCAGGACCCCCCCATGGATATCAAAATCTGTGAATACTCAAGTCCCATTATATGCAATGGCACAGCAAAATGGTGTCCCTTATATAAGATGGCAAAATCAAGCTTTGCTTTTTAGATTATTACTTTTTACAGAATATTTTCAAGCCGTGAATACTTAAATCTGTGGATACAAAATCTGTGGATACGGAGGGACAACTGTACTTATTTCTTAACTAATGATTTCTCTGTTATGAAAAAGTGAAATCACTGGGCTGGTTTGTTCATCCCACAGAAATCAGCACAATGTTCATCTCTGATTCATGAACTGTTAGCTATCTTGCTGATATTACATATTTTTATTATACGGTGACTTTGTAATACATTCCAGAGAACAAATTTTGCAACTAAAGAAATTTTTACTGAACATGTCCAGTCAGAAGTAAGCCCCACTGAGTTCACAAAGATCAGTGGTATCATGGTACATACTGAAGCGGAGGCATTCATCAGGATAATCCTTATAGTGAAGCCCTCAAGAGGAGTCCAGAAACTCAGTCAGCTGCATTTGACATGGGCCCCAGGGACCAAAAAGCAGTAGTGAGGTGGTGCATGACATCATCATCCCTATTAATGAAAAATTCCTGATGCTTTGAACCTGCAAGGCCTGGCTCCAATAACCTACTTCAGTGGTGGCTCACAGATCAAGTGGGAAGTGGCTCTCTGCAAACTGTGAGAGAGATCACCACCCAGCCCCACATGGTCCATAAGCTGCTCATATGCAATTGAATGAGGTTTGCTCCCAGGTTAGAGGGTATAGGACTGCTGCATTACTTTTATTCATATTTTTATACAAACGAAAGAGAAGAATTTCCAGACATTTTTTACTCTCTCACTGTAACAAAAGATGGCTTCTTTCTTTCTGCTCTAGGTTGTACTTCTCTATGCCTCCACCTATGTCCTGGTTTCACTAAGCATAGACAGATATCACGCCATAGTTTATCCAATGAAGTTCTTTCAAGGAGGTAAGAAATTTCCACCTTCTCCCCCAGTGGACCAGTGATTTCTTTTGATATGAACAGTCTTGTTTTAATTGATATTTTTTCACTATGTGCAAAGATTCTTTTTGCTATGAATAATGTATTTTCTTTATTCATTCAAGCTCCCTAGCTATTTTTCAAATGACAATAGTGTTAGCCTCTGGCTTTTACTGTAATTGCATAAATGCCAGGTGATACTTTAACAGAATACTAAGATCTTTCTGGCTTTTTACCATTGTGAGAAAAAGCAATTAAGAACTGAAATGTTAATGAAAGAAAGCCACTTCCAGTGGAATTTCCACAGCAATTGTGATTAGTCAGAGTTTGAAATGTAAATTCATGATACTTTGAGCCCAGCAGGGATGCCACCCATGTGGATGAAATTATTCACAGTTGTAATGGTACCTGAAACAAAATGTTGCAGTATGGAGTGCTCTTGCTTGTTGTTCTAGTAGTCATTTCAGCCATGACCTCCTCCATGCTATTCTATTCTGTTCCACTTCCCACTGAAGGCCAGTTCACATGACAAAATTATAGTGCTATGATTCTACTTTGACTGCCATGGCAATGTCCTATGGAATCGCAGAATTTGTAGTTTAAGGAGAGGAATTTAGAGTTCTCAGCCAGGGACTCTAATGATCCACCAAATCACAAGCCTCAGGATTTGCTCCACCTCTTATGTTTCCCCTGCTTATTTTGCAAACCTCAAGATTCTCCCAGAGCCATCTGTGAAGATGGACTCCCTTTAGAAGTTGTTTTAGCCTTGCTGCTGAAGAGAAAGGTCAAAGTATATAAGGCCAAAGTAAGGGGCTTATCACACAAGGCAGGTAAATTGCCATTGTAGCAGGATAAGAGCATCTGTGGCTGGAACTTATCACATGGCACTGTTCTTCTGTTGTTTTCTGGTGGGAGATTGTTTGGAAAGTATTTCTTTTACAGACAAAAAAACAAAACAATTAATGGCCTCCTTTAAAAAAAATGCTTTCCAAACAGTCTCCCACCGGGGAAACAACAGAAGAGGAACGACATCATGTGGTAAGTCCCAGCCAAAGACCTTATTATCCTGCTATACTTGTGATTTACCTGCCTTATGTGACAAGCTCCTAAGATAGAGCCATGCTGAAGGTAAAATATCCTGAACCAAAGTAAAATTTAGAAGCTGAAGAGTCATCAAGCTCTTAGGAATTTCAAAGAAAAGCAAATTAAGCATATCAGAGCATTCTACAAAAAGGTAAACTGTACACCTAAACTGGGGGAACATGCCAGCTGCCATTTTATTTCCAGTGCCCTCAATATAGCATCGCTATATTGGGGAATATTTACATATAAACAATTTAACATAGGAACATTGAACTAACATATATCAGATCCAAAGAATGCAGTTGCAAATAAAAATAATATAACAGTATATGGATAGTATGTGTGTGTATATATAAAATTTCATTTTTAGGATAAATTACAATCTTAAAGCATGTTCTAAAAACAAAGAAGAGCATATTAAAGGAGGCAAAAAGTATATTTTACTTTTAGATCACAAATAGGAATTAAAACAGAATTAGGGCGTTAGCAGACCACCCTCCTCAAATGGTCTTTTGCTGGCATATTTTAAACTGTTTTTATGCTGGCAAAAGTACCCCCTTTACCAGACCTACCTTTGTTATGCGTGAATAGGCAGCCCCAGGATTGACGGAGAGTGAACAGAGCTTTGTTCAGTTCCTGGCTCGAGATCTCACTGATTCTCATGAGAAGACGTCAGTGAGGTAAATTTTAAAAAATAAATCAAAGTAAGCATACAAAACATAGACACAGGAACAGGAACACACTTTAAAAATTACAAGTAAACTGGGGGGCTTCTTTAAAAGAGCATCTCCTACTTGGCTGTCACGATCTCACCCAGAAGTGTTCTGCCAATTGACACTGGATTCACTGAGCTCAGTGGCACAAATTTTCAAACGCTGGCAATGCTGGCAAAAAAGCCATGGGAGATCAATTGATGGCTTGGCCCGTCAATAAAAAGAAATGGATTTTGAACATGACATTATTGCAAAAGGACAATGTCATTTTATATGCATGCCCTTTTGCATTAATTAGGTGTCATTATGACACCATATTTGCCTGGTCTGATAAAGTCTGTAGACAACTGTGGCCCTCCAGACAATTTTGGGCTACAGCTCCCATAAGCTCTAGCCAGCAAGGTTAATGGGAGTTGCAATTCAAAAACAATTTCCTGCCCCTTTTTTTGTTATAAAAAACCCACTCTGTCATTTGCTGCAGCTCATTCAATGCATTCCTCAACACAAGGTGGCAACAAAAGGTTGGGTTTTTTTTAAAGTAGCATACCTGCACATTTCTTAAGCATGTGACAGCAGTGGTGGACCCCAGTGTAACCCCTGGTTCCCTGGAATTGGCCATTGGATACCACAGTCTGGCACTACATCCACAAAGAAGGCTCTCTCCGCCTTCCAACCAAAAATCATTTTAATTGGATATGTTGGCATTGAACCAGGGAACAAAGACAATTTCAGTTCTGTCACAGAATTATGCCTCCTTCCCCTAACTAAAGGGGGGAAAGCACACTGTGTTTGCTTGTTTTTGTGTTTCCCTTAGTATTAAGTATGCTTCCTATCTCAGCTGGAATGGAATAGAATAGATCTTGGCAGTTGTGACGAGCATTTGTTTGTCTGAAATCTGAAAAACATCCCACTGAAATTCACCATGAGCATCTCTTAGGACTATAATGCTTTACACAGTCCTCCAATTATCCTTTATATTTTATATTAAGACATTTGGTAATCCATCCCTAATTATTTCCAATCTGAAAATTGAATAAAATAAGCCATTCTTATTCCAAAGAATACAACCAATTAAATTTTTCTCTTCAATTCTTCCCCCTCTCTCACACACTGGCCTCTCCTTTATATTTTGTTTATTTCCAGAATTGTTCTTTCTATAAGCTATACATGTATTTAAAAGACCTATTTTCTTCTTTTTGGCACAGAAAGGCAGGCAAAAATTCTCATTGTCATTGCCTGGGGCCTCTCTTTCTTGTTTTCAATTCCAACTCTAATCATATTTGGGAAGCGCCAACTGTCCAATGGGGAAGTACAATGCTGGGCTGTTTGGCCGGATGACTCTTACTGGATCCCTTATATGACCACAGTTGCTTTCCTGGTGTATTTTATTCCTCTGATTATTATCAGGTAAGACTCTTGACAGTCCATGAAGATTAATTGGTGTTGATCACTTGTTCAGACATAAATTCATGCTTTTATGATTTTCTGAAGTGGGACATTTGGTGAAATTAGTTCTTCGGTAGTGGAAAAGCACAACTGGGAGTTGTAACATAGACTTGCAGCATATAGCCCCACCATCTAAAAGCAGCCTTTCGCAAGTTGATATCCTCCAGGTCTGCCAGGCTACAACTCCCATCTTTCTTGGCCAGCCTAGTAGGAGCTATTCAGACAGCACCTCAGGAAGCCAATGGAGGAGGAGACAGCTTTCCATCTATTCTTCAAGAACTTACCAATTATTTCCCTCCATTGCAGGACAGATTTGCATATACCACACAACCTTCCAGGATACCTAAGTTAGCTTGTGTGTAATGGAGAATGCTAAACCACTGTTGATGTTGAAGGAACTTTCAACTGCCATCTTCCCATTTACCTCAAGGAGCAGAATATCTTGCACTGGCCTTGTGTTCACACCACTGGAAACAGGAAGTTTCAGAAGTGGAGAAGAAGATTAAGTAAACTTTTCTACTTCTCTCTACATCTTCCCTAGCTATGTAGTGCAAGAGTGTTGCCAGCTCCAGCCCTAAACCTAGTTAATAGCAAGATGGTGGTGGCATGGAGGAGGGAATGCAGCACTCCCCACAGCACCTAGAGAGCTTTGATGGTATTTGAAGGGCCAACAAAGTTTACGTTTCTTTTCCAGGAGGGCTGCAGTGGGAAAATGGCCCTTCAATTCTCTTGGAGGCTTAATGTGCCCACAGCACCTGACAGTTTCCCACCCTAGTCTAAGGACTTTATCATACGAGGCTGAAATTGCAGAATTACAGCAGGATTACGAATGGCTTCCTGTTATCACATGACGTCATCGTCCTCCTGTGGTCCATGTGTGCTTCAACCATTAATTGTGTGTAACTTTTCATTCAAGGGCAAAAGCTGTGACTAGCTGTCAATAGCACTCTCTTTGCAGTATTGAAGACTGTGCAATAATTCCATCCCATTGAAGTTCTGATATTACTGCATGAATGGGCATTCCTCCCCTTTCCCCCTGTCCCCATTCCCAATGAGGACACAAACTTCTGGCGGAGAGCATGAAAAGGACCTCCAGGAGGCTCTTTTAATGAACTGTTACCTTTTCTTAGAACTTTTTTGTTTGTTTAATTGTTAAGTTGTGAATTTGTTTATTTCTTTGTTAATTTGTTTGTTTGGGGTGTGTTTAATCGAAGTGGCATATTCTCACGAGAACAGCTGAAATCTTGCCCATGTAAAATTGCGAAAGTAGGAGTTTTATTTTAAAAGATGCATGTGCAGGCCATCTTGAAGGGTTAATACTCCATCATTACAACACAATGTGAAAACAAAGGTTACTATAGCAAGAGCTTCAATCCCATTCTTAAAATGTTAGTAGGTGGTTGTGCAATCGTCCATTAGTGTTAGTGTTGTGCAATTACGGCAGCATGCAATAATTACTGTAATCATGCCAGTATGTTTCTGCTTTCCCCAACTGCAGATTTACAGCATTTTTAGATGTTCATGTGATAACAACTTCACAAGTGTAGGGATTGCAAGAGAAGCACCATAGCAATGCTATCGAAGTATAACAAACTGACTCAGATGGGGTCACTAGATTGCAATTCAAAGAGTTAACATCCTTTTGTCTGCCCTCTTTCTGCTCTACAGAAGGCAGAGGAAGAGTGAGAACAAAAGGACTGGGACAGGAATGAGTAGAAGTGGTCAGCAGTTCCTCCATTTCCTGATACATCTGAATATCAGGAAATGATATCCTCTGGGTTGTATTCTCTCTGCCCTGCACCAGGCAAATTGAAAGCTTTTGCATCGGTGACCTGTATGTGCACTGCAAAAGTTTTTAAGAAGTTGCTTAGCAAGAAAGTAACACTTCTTTAAAATTTTCAAAAGTTAACTGAGTAGAGAAAAAGAGATTTAGGAGAATATCACACTACACAGTTATATAGCTATTATTCCACTTTAATTGCTATGGCTGCCTCTTGTGGAATCCTGGGATTTGCAGTTTAGGGAGGGGCATTTAGCATTCTCAGTCAGACAGCACTTAGGCTTCACTAAACTACAAATCCCAGAATTTCACAGGAGACAACAATAGCAGTTAAAGTGGAATAATAGCACTATAACAGTGTAGGAGATTATCAGACGTGGGAGAAGGCACCAGAAAATTATGTTCTCAGCCATGCTAGAAGATCACTACAAGAACAGATGCCACATCCTTCTGCTGTTCGGGGGGCATAGCACTGCCACAGATGAGGCTTCCCTTTTCTATTGACAGGGGAGATTATCAGATGTGGCAAAAACCACAGCAAAAGACTGCAACAAGAACAGGAAGGGGTGAGATTATCAGACAATGTCATCCTCCAGAGTTCCAGAGGCATAGTGTGACTGTGAGTAAAGTGTCCCTTTTTATTAGCGGCTTGTCCCCATCAATTAAAAAAGGGAAACTTCATCTATGGCAACACTACGCCTCCAGAACGGCAGAAGGACATGGACATGGTAAGGTCGCCCTTTCTGTCCTTGTAGCGATCTTGTGATGCAGTTGGGAATGTGATTTTTGGTGCTTTCCCCTGCATCAGTCTCCAGGGATAAGGTGCAAATAAAAAGGGATGCCTTATTCACGGCCACGCAATGCCTCCAGAAAGCTGGAGGACATTGTCGTCTGGTACTCTCGCCCCTTCCTGTTCTTATAGCAATCTTTTGATGCTGCTTTTGCCACGTCTGATTATCTCCTTAGTCTGATAAATCCTTAAATTCAGATAGCAATTAGTATTACAATTTTTTGTTACACATTGAACTTCCTCTGAAAGGAATGTTTAAAGCTGCTGTAAAAATATGTACATCTCAAGCCTCACTATGCTAAATCCTCACCTCGCTGTACGCACTTAGATTATAAGGATTAGATTAGATTCCTGCCTAACCTTTCCAAAGTTGTGGGCTGCCAGGCATGGGAAGCGGGGTGGGGAAGGAGAGGCAGAATAATCAGGAAATGCAATCAGGTTAAGTGTTTACAGAACTATAAGGTTTAGATCAGAACTTGTGCAATATAAACTTCAGTATCTTCAGTGCAAAACCAAGTAAGTAAGTATGTAACTTAATAAACAAAGCTTCAGACTATAGTAGAGCTTTGTCAGGATACTTTTTTAGACTACCTCCCCCTCCCCCCCAGCCCTGTGGCCAGTGTATGAGATTTAAGGCACTGGTTACTGGCACAAGTAGACTTATTTGCCTGCTCCACTTTACAGCAGCCCATCCAGCACCCAGGAAAAAGCTACTCAAAAGATCAGGGGACTGTCATGCTTGGGGGGATCATCTACATGGGCCAAGATATGCCTGCTCCCCACCAGCATATCCTGCCCATGGATCAGGCCCATTTCTCCTGTTACCTGCATAGAACAGGAGGAAGTCCAGACAGGCATGTCATTGCTGCACCCACTGCCTTCACTCTCTCTGAAGCCAGGAAGCCAGCACACAACATGTGACCAAGGCCCTCTCCATGTGACCAGCCTTGATCCCATGTTGCAGGCCTGCTTCTTTCTGTGGAAGCACGATGGCAGAGGGAGCTGCAGTGATGGGCTGGAATGTGCTCCCATGATCATGCAGGGGCCAATCAGTTTTTTACCAGTGGGAGTGTTTTTTCCTGGGTAATTTTAACAAATGTTTTATCAGGCCCTAGTCTGTCTTCCCCCATCTTAACTTCGTCTTTGTCCTGGAGGTCATGAGAAACCAACCCCAATCCTCCCTCTTCCCCAGAGAGAGAGAGACAATGGACTTTTTCAGACGCATAAAAAGTGCGACAGAGGGCTCGGGAGAGGTATGCAGCTATTTTGTGGCAGGGGGTCCTTTGGAGCCGCAAGCTTCGGGGCTGCGAGGAGACCACGGGGCGCAGCAGTGGGGAGCATCAGCGGAGTTTGGGGCTGCTAGGAGGCCACATGGAGCCGCAGAGTTCAGGGCTGCTAGCGAGGAATTTGGGGCCTGCTAGCGAAGAGCCGCTAGGAGGCCACATGGAGCCGCGGAGTTCGGGGCCGCTAGTGAGGAGTTCAGGGCCTGCTAGCAAGGAGTTCGGGGCCACTAGCGAGGGTGCAGCGGGGGGGTCGGGGCAGCAGCGGAGGCCAGGGCCACGTGGAGCTTCGGGGCTGTGGGGCGCAGCGGTGGAGTTCGGGGCAGCTAGGAGGCCACGTGGAGCCGTGGAGTTCGGGGCTGCTAGCGAGGAGGCCACAGAGAGAGGGGGCGGAGAGAGGGAGGAGGCCGCAGCGGCAGCAGTCGGGGCCACATGGAGCCACAGGGCACAGCCGCAGGGCACAGCGGCAGAGTTGGGGGCTGCTAGGAGGCCGTGGACAGAGGGGGGCGCTAGGGGGCCACGTGGAGCCGCGGGGCGCAGTGGCGGAGGGGGGGAGCAGCAGGACAAAGCAGAACAAAGCAGGCCAGAAGTGAGAGGGGGGTTGTGAAAAACTTTCAAATCAACTTCCAAAACTCATAAACTTACAAACTTATAACTTCCAAAATCAAATTATCAAATTACAAATCAAATTATTATATTATCAAATTACAATTACAAATTACAGATTACAATTACAATGCGTTAAGCACTCAACAAAAGTTATCATAAATCAAATCAAGTCAATTTAATCACACAATCACACAATCACACTGCTGAGCTGCCCAATCATACACAGCGCAAGCACAGCACAGCCAACTTAGCTCTCCCTTGTGGCTGGAACCAGATCAAAAAGATGGATGTTCCTCCTTCTTCAATCCAGTGGAAAAGAGGAGGAAGGCAGGGGTGGCAAGGGGTAAAATAGGCCTGAGCCCCGCCCCTGTCTCCACTTAGCCAGGGCGTAGCTACGCCCTGGCCAACCCCTGCGCTCATCTCCATGCCCATCATTAAAACACCTCCCCCGGATCTACCGTTCTTTAAGATCCGGGGGGGGGTGTATCTGTTATCAGCAGCTCTATTCAGGATGGCTGCATATTACCTCCAGTACTTCTTATTTGAAAGCCAGTATGGTTGTAGGGGTTTGAGTGTTGTACTAGGACTCTGCGTGACCGGGGTTCAAATCCTCACTCAGCCATGTAAACCCACTGGATGATCTCAGGCAAGTCACACTCTCTCAGGAGATTTTCAGACACGGAAAAATCGTCCCTTGCCGCGCGAGCAGCCTCCCGAAACTGCTGCGCGGCAAGGGTATTTTTCGGACGACGCTGTGCCTCTTGCGAAGCCGTCCGTGTCACTTCCGTGAAGCTTGGGACGGCTCCGCGCCATATTTCAAGCACGGGCAGCCTCCGTGATTGAAATATGGCGCGGAGCCGTCCCAAGCTTCACGGAAGTGACACGGACGGCTTCGCAAGAGGCACAGCGTCGTCCGAAAAATACCCTTGCCGCGCAGCAGTTTCGGGAGGCTGCTCGCGCGGCAAGGGACGATTTTTCCGTGTCTGAAAATCTCCTCAGTTTCAGAGGAAGGCAAAGGCAAGCCTCCTTTGAACAAATCTTGCCAAGAAAACCCTGTGATAGGTTTGCCATAAGTTGGAAATGACTTGAAAGCACACAACGTCATTAACTTGTTTGTCTTGCTTTCCTCTTCCATTTCTAGTGTTATTTACTTCATTGTGATTCGGACAATATGGGCTAAGAGTAAAACCAATGCTTTGATTGTGTCCAACTGTTCTGGTAAGTATTTTGAAGGAGCTCTTCTAAGTGTTAATGTTCAGCACAGCATTAAAAATGAGCAGTATGGAGGCTACAAAAACAGTTAATGTTAATTAATGGTTATGTGAGACTGGAACTGAATACTATCAAACATGTAACTATAGACTGGATCCTATCTGAGTTAATAAGAGAAAATGAACGAACAATGTGAAGCCAAACATGTTGTTCTTCTAGTTATGCTGTGCTTAGTTATGCTTAAGCTATGGCTTAATTAGACAAAGATACACATGGAAGGACTCCAGTCCATTATTGTTAATTAAATAGATTTAGACTACAAACAGAAAAATAATGGCTTTTGCTTCTGAAATTTTAAGCACATTTACACTAATATGCTGATTAACCAAATACATTTTTATTAATATAAAAACGAATATGTGCAATAATTAACTTAAACACTGGAGAAAGAAAAATATTGTTAATGCATACAGTGGGTCTTTGGTATCTGAGGTTTGGTTCCAGGACCCCCATGGATATCAAGATCAATGGATGCTCAAGTCCCATTATATACAGTAGAGTAGCAAACTGGTGTCCCTTATTTGAAGTGGCAAAATCAAGGTTTGCTTTTTGCATTTATGTATTTTATTTTATTGGAAAATTTTCAAACTGGATGGTTGAATCCATTGATGCACAATCCATGGATACCGAGGGCCAACTGTATAACGAATTCATAGCTATGGTCCTTTTTAAAAGCTTTGTGAATCAAAATAAAGTTGATGTAGTTTGATGAACAATACCAGTTTGATCCAATCATACCAGAACTGAAATGCATATTCACAAATATTTTAAATCCCCCGATTGCCATTCAGGCTTTTCAACACGAAAATTATGAAGCAGAATTAAAATTTTCATTTGAATACTTACTGATACCTTCTCTTTCAATTTTATGAAATCTTATAAGTTGTCAAACCTCAAATAACAAACAACTGTAAGTTACCAAATGCTACCAGACATTAAACTTTACTTACTTACTTCTTTCTATTTCTATACTGCTTTTCAAGAAAGCACCTCCTCTGGAAATTACCCAGTTCTGTGGATTTATTTATCTATTGAAATATTTATATCCTGCCCTCTAATATTTCTTTTTTTCCCCTTTTTTTAATAATATATTTATTGGAAAAAACATGAATAAAAAATAATAAAAACACTTGTCAATCATAATCATACACTTATCATAATCCTCCTATATTACAGTAGCTAATAAAACATGATAGCTTTACATTTCTACCTGTCATATCACTCACTCATTCTATCCAAGAACTTCCTTCCCAACTTTCTCATGTGGATTAGTTATTACATTTTATGCATCCTGATTTAGCTAATTACCATTAAGCAAGTTTCAACATGTTGAATGCATCACTCAACCCCTTTCGTCATTTCATTCCCCCCCCCTTAATTTCTTCAATCAGAGTGTACCATACTTAATTAATTAATAATTTTTGTTTGCTTGTTTTTTCCTTTAAAAAGAATATATATATATATATATATATATATAATTCCTTCTGAAATAACAAGGACTGTGACTACATTTGTTTGCAATTATATATGTCTATAATTGTGTGTTTGTGTTAACTTCACGTTGAATATTTGTAACTGTATATATTCTCTTCTCTTCTTAGTAACTAAATCAACTGGGAATTGTTACAAAGTTCCCCCACCTTTTTCCTAAATATTCTGAAAGTTTATCCCATGATTTCTGATAATCTTCAACTAATTTGCCTTTTAATAACATAGTTAATCTGTCAATTCCAACCGTTTCATAAACCTTAAGTAACCATTGGTCTACGGATGGGGTATCCTGAGCTTTCCACATTGACACATATGTTATTCTTGCTGCTGCCAGCATGTAAAATATTAGTTTTTCACTTCCTTGGTCAAATATTTCTTTGTGCATCCCTAACAAATAAAATTCTGGATTCCATGGCATGCTACTTCCCAGAATTTCAGTCATTATCTTCTGTACCTGACTCCAATATTTTTTGGCATGGTCACAGCACCACCATAAATGAAAGAAAGTGCCTGTTAAATGCTTACATTTCCAACAGTCATTTTTCACATTTTTGAACATTTTCGATAATTTGTCTGGGGAGAGGTACCATTTGAAGTACATCTTATACCAATTTTCTTGAATACTTTGACTTAAAGTCAGTTTTATTTTTGAAGTCCACATTCTCTCCCATTTTCCTAACTCAATTGGGTGTCCCACATGTTGAGCCCATTTTACCATGCTGTCTTTTATGACCTCTTCTGTATCCCACTGCAATAATTGCTGGTAAAATCGGGATATCAATTTTTGATTTCCAAGTTGAGTTATCTTTTTCCATGGTGATTTCGACAGATCAATACCTTCTATTTTCTGATCCATTTTAAATCTTTCAGTAATTTGTTTATGTAAATACCAATGGCATCGGAGATTATCCTTCTCCATTTTCTCTTGGTTTTTGATTATCTGTTGTCCATCTTTTATCTCCAATAAGTCCTTGTAAGTTAACCATTTTTGGGCTGATAGTTTTTCTTTACTAAAAAGTGCTTCATGAGGTGAGAACCAAGAGGGTATCTTCGGACATAATCGTCTTCTATACTTTTTCCACACTTTTCAGGAGATTTTTCCTAATTAGGTGATTATTGAAGTCTTTATTTAATGTATCTTTATTATAAAACAGATAGGCATGCCAACCATATCTGTTATTAAATCCTTCTAATTTCAAGAGTCTCTCTTCTGTAAGGGTCGTCCACTCCTTTATCCATGCCAAAGAGCAGGCTTCATAATATAGTCTCAAATTAGGTACGTTTAATCCTCCTCTTTTCTTTGTATCCTGTAGTATCTTCATTTTTACTCTGGGTTTCTTTTCAAGCCATATGAACTTCGAAATGTCTCTTTGCCAATCTATAAAGACCTTTCCATTATGAATAATTGGAATCATTTGGAAGAGGAATAACATTTTGGGTAAAATACTCATTTTAATTGTAGCGATTCATCCTAATAGAGGCAAATTTAGACTTTGCAAATTTTTAAAATCATTCTTGATTTCAGTCCATATTTTCTTGTAGTTGTTTTTGAATAACTCTGTGTTTTTATTAGTAATGTTAATTCCCAAATAATGCACTGATTTCACTACTTCATATTTAGATAGAAGAGTCAGCTCTTTTTCTTTCTCCCTTGTCAATTTTTTGGTTATGATTCCAGTTTTTTCTGAACTGACTTTCAATCCTGTCAGCAATTCAAACTCTTTTAAGATTTTTGTTATTGTTTTTATCTCTTCCAACAGATCACCCAGTGAGATCAATAAATCATCTGCATATAATTTTATTTTATATATGATTACCAACTCTGACCCCTTTGAATTTGTCCTCTTCTCTCATTTTTTTTACTCAATATTTCCATGACTAATAGGAATAAGAGTGGAGAGAGGGGACATCCCTGTCTAGTCCCTTTTTCGATCTATATGTCTTTTGTTTTTTCACCATTTATAATCAACTTTGCACTTTGTATACTGTAAATGGCTTGTATCCAATTTATGAAATCTCTCCCTGCTTTTACTTTGTTTAAGGTATCAATCATTATCTCCCAATTAACATTGTCAAAAGCTTTCTCTATATCAAGAAATATTAAAGCCAACTTTTTCTCATTATGGAAGTCGTAATATTCTATCAGATTGAGTACATGCCGTATATTATCTTTTAAATACCTTCCTGGCAGAAATCCTCTTTGATCTTCCTGTATCCAATCTCCAAGTATTTTTGTCAATCTCTGAGCCAGAAATGAAACAAATAATTTGTAATCAACATTCGACAATGATATGAGATGATAGTTTTTTGGGTCTTGAGGATCTTGGTTCTCTTTGTGAATTAGTATAATGTTAGCTTCCTTCCATGATTGGGGGAGAGATCCATTTTTTTATCTTTTCTATTGTTTTCTTAAATGGCTGGATTATGTATTCTTCCATGATTTGATAATATTTAGAAGTAAAGCTGTCTGGGCCAGGAGCTTTCCCCAATTTGAGTCTTTTTATTGCCTCTCTAATTTCGTTTGTAGATATTGGTTGATTTCGGCTATGCCTTTGTTCATCTGTGAATTCTCGTAAGGGATTTGAACCTAAGAAGGATTCTATATTTCCCTCTAATATTTCAAGATGGTGTACAATAAAATCAACTTGATTAACTGTAAACAACATAAACAATAAAATGAATTTAAAATTCTAAAAATACATGAAACAATACAGCAAGTTCAAAGAAGATGGATTAAAACCAATTAGAATAGTTTGAAAAGATTGCAAACCTTGTACGTA
This sequence comes from Gambelia wislizenii, assembly GCA_030847615.1. Taxonomy (NCBI): domain Eukaryota; kingdom Metazoa; phylum Chordata; class Lepidosauria; order Squamata; family Crotaphytidae; genus Gambelia; species Gambelia wislizenii. Next base: position 79,426,910 of record JAUMIR010000006.1, on the reverse strand, counting down.
TGTGGATTTGTATAAAGCCAATTTAGGCCCCACAGGCTTTAGTAAGCAACCATACCTGCAACCCTACATAGTTAGACATAGCTACAACACCAAAGGAGCTCTGTTGTTGTAGCTACTTCTGCCAATGCCATCCTCCTAAAACCTACTAAATAAGCAAGGCAGAGTGACTTCAGCATTCACCTAGTTGTGCTGTACATTGAGACAGGCAGCTGGAGAGATCCCTCATGGTCCTGCCCCAGCTGCTGGTTTCAACACACTCCATATCCAGGAGAGCCCTGCAGTTATCATTTCCCATGGCCTCAGTCTGTGGCACCTTGGAAACTTTTCGGTTGAGCACTGCTTGTCTTAAGAGGTAGGTTTTGTGGTCACATTCAGTCATTAAGCACCACAAACATGAATCCCTAAAGTTATGAGATTCTAGCTTACAATCTCATAAAAACCGAACAGGATGCCAATCTGTGTTTTTATTTTGCACCAGAATGACAGCAACATTGGTGTCAAATGGTTCTCTAAGAAGAGGGTATTCCATAACTGAGGTAACTGAAACCCAGTCAGTGTATTATCCTGAGTGATGAGTCACTATAGAATGTCCAGTTGTTTTATTTTTACATAAAACTTCTCAGTACAGTGAACATTTAAAGATAGCCTGAAAAATTAATGACTAGATTTAGATCAGATGCATAGAATAAAGAATCAAAACAATCAAGCTTAACCTGCTATCCCAGCAAAAGTTTACAATGCTCTGGAAAGGCAGGCTTGGGTATGAATTGTATGATGGACATACCACAAAAATGCACAGCCAGGGCAAATAAACCTAGTAGATGGCTTGCATACAGATTTAAAAAAGAAAAGAGAGTGATAGTGAAATTGAAGGAAGGGGATAGGTTTATAACTAAGGAGAAAGAAATTAAAAAAGTTTTTTGAATTTGCCACATTGTATAAAAAACAAGATGTATCATCAGAGATATTGAATTAATATATTCAGAAACAGATTTTTACAAAGGTATCTGAAGAACATAGAAAAGAATTAAATAAAGAAATTTTGATAGAGGAAATTTTAGAGGCTATTAAAAAAGCAAAAACAGGAAAATCACCTGGTCCAGATGGACTAATGGCACATTATTATAAGAAATCCTCAGAGATACTGATCCAGCCGCTTCAAATGTTTATTAATGGGATCCTGAAAAATAATCCAATTCCAAAAAGCTGGAGGGAAGCCAATATAGTATTGCTACCTAAAGATAACTGTGACCCAATGAATATTAAAAATTATAGGCCAGTTTCCCTTTTAAATGCAGATTATAAAATATTTGCAACAATCTTGGCCTATAAAATAAAGACATATATTCACGAATATGTTGATAAAGACCAAAATGGATTTATTCCCAATAGACAAATCAAAGATAATATTAGGACAGTGATTAATATAATAGAATTTTTGAACTACCACATTGAGATCAAGGGAGCTTTAATTTTTTTGGATGCAGAGAAAGCATTTGATAACTTGAATTGGGCATTTCTGATCAAAACTATGCATGAAATGGATTTTGGTGGAAATTATCTCAGATGGATAGGCTCAATTTACTCTGAACAAAAGGTGAGATTAGTTATCAATGGAAATATTATGACTTACATTCAAATTGAAAAAGGAACTAGGCAGGGATGCCCACTCTCTCCATTGCTATTTATCTTAGCATTAGAAATATTAAATTCAGAGATCAGGAGGGATAAAGAAATTAAGGGGATAAACATTCAAAAAGAAGAATTCAAGCTTAAAGCTTTCGCAGATGACCTAGTGATTATATTAGAAAATCCTATTGATGGAATAAGCAATTGAAATGACAAATTGAACGAATATGGTAAATACGCAGGATTCAAAATTAATTCTGATTAGACTAAAATTTTAGTAAGGAATATGAGTGCTTTGGCAAAAGGAGAATTAGCTAAGTAATCAGGATTTGAAATTGTAAATCAGGTTAACTATTTGGGAATAAATATCACTATGAAAACTCAACAATTATTTGAAAATAATTATATAAAAACATGGGATACTATTCATAAAGATATGGTTAAATGGGAAAATTTGAATTTATCAATGTTAGGGAAAATTTCATGATTAGAAAACCACCGAATATAACGCTGCAGTGTCCCTGCGGTAACGCAACAGTACCAGCAGGGGAGAGCGTCATCCGAAAGGGACGCCCTGCAGCGCAGCAGCCTCGCAACGCGACGAGGCTACTTGCGCTGTAAAAAACTCATCCGAAAAAGTCCTTAGATACCTGCTTAGTTTCTATATGGTTACTGCATTGTACACCTTCAGGGCATCCCCTCACCCCATAGTCTTGAATAACTATTAATTACCAGAGCTGGAGTCAAGGAAAAGTCTTGGCTGAGCAGTTGTCTGAAGAGTGGGGAAGCCTTGCTTCCATCCCATCACCCCAGGAATACAGGAGCAGCAAATGGTAGAAGGAAACAGTGAACAGTGTGTACACACATGCACACACACAAATGTATGTGCATCTAGTCTGCCTTTTTACTTATTTCTTCTCTTATTTTTACAGATGGCAAATTCTGTGCAAGCTACACCCATCGAGGACTCATATCAAAGGCAAAAATCAAAGCTGTTAAGTACAGTGTGGTAATAATTCTTGGTAAGTGACAACAGGTGCCAGTTACCTAAAAACTGCGGGCTTCACTTTTTATTGGGCCCATGGAGGTCTCTTGAGAGTGGAAATGTATATCAACACTGTTAGCAAATCTCATTCATATTTGTTAAGACTAGCATGGACAGGCCAGAATTCCACCTCTGTTGCTACAGGAAGAGTGCCTTCTCCCTCTGCTGCCATATTTTTATTCCACCTATAGCCAGGGCCTGGGACTATTTTTTAAGGTCCAGAGCTCAAAATTGGCAGGCAAGTTGTTATTAATTTTGCCTATTAGCAGGAGCTGGAAAAATTACTTTACAACTCCATTATCATTGAAACATTCTTAGTATGAAGGCTCTTACAAGCACAATGTGTACATAGAAGAGCCCTCCATGTGTTCAGTGTAGCTGATTCCCGAGAAAGGACCTGTCTACACTGCAGAAATACAGCAGTTTACACCACTTTATCCACCTTAGTTCTATCCTGTGGAATTCTGGTATTTGTAGTTTTGTGAGGAATTTGGCCTTTACTATCAGAGGACTCTATCAGAGTTCTATCAAATAACTTTTCTATCAGATACCAGAATTCCCAAGGATAGAACTATGGTGAATAAAGTGATGTGAAACTGCTGTATTTCTGTGTATAGGATAGATTGCAGGCAGACATTATTATTCCTGGGAGGACTTAATAATAGTCACTGGCTAAATAGTTCTTAGTGCTTGATCATTTAGTACGCTTCTGATTGATCATTCATGAGGAGGCTCAACTACATAAGATTCTTGGTGGTCCAGTTTTGCCAATTTTTTTTCAGAGCCCCCCATTCTAATTGAGGAGGCTTGAACCCCTTCTGCTCCCCTGGAGTCCATGTCTATAGCTGCATCAGCCTACTAGCAGCCCATGGTCTAAGGGGTAGTGTGGGGCACTTCACCCCACACTAGTAGGGTGAGCACCCGTCCTCTGTCCCTGCTTAACCCATGAGCTACCACACCATCAGCTTGTGGTGAGGAATTATTTGCATATACCAAAGTCAGCCTGAATCAGCTTTTGGCTAGTGAATGCAAATTTTGCTTTTACACCATTCATGATGGGCTGCTCAGAGCGGTTCGAGACAACCATAGTTTAGGATTGCTACAGGTTTGAAAAAGTCCTCTATCACTGGAAAGGAAAAGGACATAACTTTTTTTTTTCTGTTTGCCATCAGAAGAGTAGGTTTATTATACACAAAGAAGATGGGAGCAATCAGCTTTCTATATCCTCCAATGTGCGGCAACTGTGTAGCTGTGTATGTCCTTACACAAGCAGCAGATAAAGCGAGGAACCTATTCCCTGACTACAGCCTTTCAGAGTGCAGGTAGGGGGTGGCATGGATGAAAACAACAACAACAACAACAAACCCTATGTATAAAAAAAAACCCTGGTCATGTCAGCAGTGGGGTCCTGGTTGTTATAATTCAAAACTGTAACTTTTCCAAGTTCTTAAAAAAAAAAAAAAAAAAGATTTGATTAGCAGTCTGCTCTCAGACATCCCATTTTCTATCTGCAGGAAGGTTTGTGCTTTCATTTTCTGTAAAACATGTGGTCTCTACCTGCATTCTGAAGAAATACAATAGAACAATTTTACCATCATCTTCACTGTTTGGATTATTATTATTATTATTATTATTGCAGTGAACATCCTCTGTGGGTGACTTTCTGCACTTAAAATGCAAAGCAAATGAAAATCCAAAAGGTGAAAAAAGTGTGCTACTGAGTCTCAGCTAGGAAAGATTAAGGCACTGGGATGGGTTCTATTTTCTTTAGCCTGGTGTGCTGTAAATAAGCAATTTACTCACACAGCTGATTTTTCCTTCTGCAGCAATGAAAGCAGTCCTCCAACAGCATGCTTATCATCAACACTGTTGAGTCCAGTCCTATCTGCTATTTGCCCCCCTAAAACAATAAATGTTCTTATTTCTCTGTCTAATAGTATTTTAAAAAATGCTTTTCCGAGTCCCTGAAATCTCCCCCTGCTTTTAAAACTGTCTGTGTTGGAAGACAAGAGAAACTTTGCCAAAGGGACACCATTTTATTTATTCCATATCATCTTTTCACCAGGGTATTGCACTTTTATGAACATACATTTAGAAATGCAACAAAAATAATTACCAAGCAAACAATGAATTTTAAAAAAGTAAAATTAACATGCAATTCCTTCTACTAGAAGAAGTCAACCAATGGTCGTGGTGGCTTGGGGCTCTAATTCCTGTTAGTACACTGAGACAGGCACTGTAAAAATATATAGATATTGAACATATATTGAATAACAAAAAAATGTACTTCACAGAGCAAACCTTGAAATAAGCAAAATGGTCACATTTTGGGTACATTGCTCTTACCAATCTTACACATTAGCAGTGCTTCAAAAATTCTGGGAGGTGTAGTGTACAGAAGTAATTTTTCTAGAGTTTCCTCATTACTTACTCATTATGAGTTAGTAATGTGTGTTTATTTGAGTGACTAGCAGAAGACTTTTTAAACCAATACACACCTGTGTACCATCTTAACTGGAACACACCCACTGTTGCACAGCTCGAAGACTGCATATTGTTCTGATGGGTCTTTTGGACACACCTTTGCATCTGCATGCAGGCATTGCATTACAGTTATATTCCAGATTAAATTACTATTGTCACATTAATTAGTTAAGGTGAAATACTAAATATTTTTAAGCTATTGTGCGATGATTTTTATATTAGTTAGGCTGAAATCAGAAAAGACCAGGACTGTGGAACTTTTGGTGTTTTGGATTATAACTCCCACAATGACTTATTACTAGCCATGCTTGGTAGTGATTATGGGAGTTGTAGTCCTCTCTCTCTCTCTCTCTCTCTGGCTTTTCTTCGCAAACGAAGATTCAGGAAGGACTCATCCCACGCTTTCTGCAAGCATGTTGATGACTAAAAAGGCCAATCCGAGATAAACAAGTCCGGTTGCAGAAAGCACAGCAGAAGGTCTCCTTGGGTGATCAATACAGCTAGAAAACAATTTCTTAAAGTTCCCCAGCCCAGTTATAGCAATGTACATGGCATCCAGTCACGTTGAACTTTTGAGTAAGCATGCCTAGGATTCCACTGTTAATCTTTTACTTATTTTAAAACAATCCGGGGGCGGGGGGACCAGGCCACCTTAGCCTGAAATCCTAAGTGTTTATTAGGAGTTAAGTTCCAAATGAATCAATTGGAATTTAGGAGATTATCAGATGGGGACAAAAATAGCGTCCCCATCTCACAATCTCCTCTACTGCCCTCCTCCCGTCCCCATACCGGCACACTAATGAAATGTTTCACTCCTACCTTAATCCCACGTCGTCTACTCCCCTCCCCTTGGCAGCCCAGGAGTGAATGGAGCTCTCGTGGAGCTCCATTCACTTCTTGGTTTGAAATCCCGGGACGTTCTCGCAAGAGGACAAGCGCACGGGAATTTCAAAGTTTAAAAGAAAAATACACTTTAAAAAGTAAAACCAAGCACCTAAACACAATTTTAAAAATACAAGTAACCCGGGGACGGTATCAAAAAGTGTGTCACTTACCTTGTTGTCCTGATCACACCCAGAAGTGTTTGTCATGGACCTCCCACTGATGCTGGCATTTCGCCAGCATAGCGGGCCACCTTTTCATTTGCCCATCATTCCATGACAGAAACGGAATGGGTGATCTATTGACGGCTTAGCCCATCAATAAAAAGAACCGCTGGCAGAATGGGAGCAGCATGGGAGCATAACGACACAGGGACGATATCATGTGATAAACAAGCCCTTTAGTGATCTCCTGATGTTGTCACACCATATTTACAGCGTCTGATAATCTCCTTAGTTTTCAGCAAACATGCATAGGACCAAGCTGTTAGTTTTCAATTCTGAAATGCCCCACACTCTATTTTCAAATCTAGTGTTTGGGCCTAACTGGCTATCAGATCATACCATAAACAGGTACATTTGATGTGGGTATATTTCTCACAAATAGAAGCATCCTCAACACATGTGCCACATCAGAATTGGTATTTTGGTGGTTACTTCATTTTTGAACTCTGACTCCATGATCAGTCATGATCCTGCCACTTTTACTGCTCCTCATAGCTTCTGCTTCTCCAGCACCTAAGGGCTAGAGCAAACTTCACAAAAAACCATGGTGGCTGAGCTGAGAGCCATGTTTCTTAATGATACTGTGCCCTAGCTCCTTGTCTCATGTCATGCCTCTTCCAGGCAGTTGACATGCAGAAACTTTGGTTGCCTTCTGACTTGCCATTAAAACACAGTGCTCTTCTGTCTACAATGCAGTGGTTGTGTTCCCACCTTGTTGCACTGATTTACTGAGAAGTTAACTTCAAATTTGGGGGTTGGTGTTTCCTAGGATCTTTACATCCTCCTCCTCCCTACCCACACTCTTATAATTTCTCCTATCTAAAGGCACATAGAAGCGATGAGCCCTGCCAACCAAGCACTTTGATTTCCTTTCCTCCTATTTAAACTTGAATATTCATTTGCTATGGAAGCTATGACAGACAAAGCTAAAGAATCCTTGGCTTAAGGTGTTAGGATCTGAATTGATTAGCCTGGCTAATCAAACTTAGCACAGGGGGCACATTAGATGGTGCTCCCTGGTATTTGATAATGATTTAATTGGATACACATTCACACTTTAACGTGATCATCTTCCAGTTGTTAAATGGTCTGCTTGCCTGGATTAGTCTGGAGGGATTGGTAAATTGATATAAATGGATTGAGTGCCACTGCATCTTCTTCTTAAGCAACAAATGGATTAGGCAGCGAGAGAAGCTTAGTTCCATTCACTGGAGACCATAAGCAGAGATAGGAATACTTTTGAGGTTCTGCTCTTAAAAAGCAAAGTCCTTTCAGTATCTAATAACGGTAATCCATTAATGAGGCTGTTTCAGGTTAAGGAAAAAAATCATTTTAAAAAAAGCTTTCTATATTATACACTTAAAGCTGGATCCTGTGCAGAGCTGATCACTGAAACAAAGATGTTTGGGTATTTGCATTTGCTAGAGGGTCAGTTTGCAAAACTTTACATAAAGTTCTGCAGATTTAACAGCAATTCCCTTTCAATATGAAAAGACGGTGACAAAAGGTGATGAGCCAATGTCAGCCGAATCTCCCAGGGTTACTCATCCCATTAAACCTGAACTCATTTCAAACCTCTCTTTCCATTTCTTGCAGCTTTTGTGCTCTGCTGGAGTCCTTACTTTCTCTTTGATATCCTGGACAACTTCAGCATCCTCCCAGAAACCAAAGAACGCTTCTATGCAGCAGTAATTATTCAGAATCTGCCAGCTCTAAACAGCGCCATCAACCCCATCATCTACTGTATCTTCAGTGACACCCTTTGCCAAACTTTTAGGTATTAATTCATTTCCTTTATTTATTTGTTACCTTAAGGAGGACCTTAGGGGAGCATATGTGGTTCTCTACCTCATGTTTATCATCTCAACAATCTTTTGGGATGGGTTAGCAATAGCAATAGCACTTCAAAGAACTCCCTAAGCAGTTTATAATGTGTTTGCTAATTGGGTTAGATTGTAACCTTCATGGCTGAACAGGAACTTGAACTGGATCTCCCTAGTCCTAGTCCAACATCCTAACTACTACACTACACTTGCATTTAAATGGGCATAATCCCCTCAAACAAAAGGTTGGCTACACATTACGATCAGCAGGTGAGAGATACGCCTATAGAGAACTTTGTGGGCTTGTCTAAACAATGAAAATACTCCTCATAGAATCTGAGGAGAATACCTTTTGTCCCAATGGGATCCTGCAGCAATTCAACATATTCAGAAGGAGGGGGGGCAAAAAAACAACAAATACTCTACAGGAAAAGCCTTTGCAGGTTTCCCTGAACTTTTTTAAAAACTCAGAAAGAAATTATCATTCCTGCTCATTGGGACAACCAATATGATTTGTTGCGGAGTCCAGAGAGGGTGGGACCAACCATCTGATTGGTCAGACATGCACAGGGGAGGCCTTGCCATCAAGCATCCAGAAGTGCTACTGATCATGCCTTTTAAAAAAAATGATGAAGAAGGGAACCTGGCAGTGCCTAAAGACAACGAGGAGGGTGGCTCCACAAGGAAGAGGAGGAAAGACTGAACCATCTGCCCTTCATCCATCCTGGCGGTGGCAGACTCTGATTCCAGCTGCAATTAAAGAGATTGGAGGAGCCACCTGGCCATCTGCTGATTGTGGAGAAGGAAGAGGAGGGTGGCTCTTCACTGGTCCGGCTTCATTTCGCCTTCCCAGGCTGGGCTGCTCCTTCTCTCATGCCAGTTTCATACCCTCCATAGCCCTCTGACATTGAACTCGGTGGACAGGCATGAGAGAAGGAGCAGCCCGGCCCAGGAAGGCGAGATGAAGCCGGACCAGTGAAGAGCCGCCCTCCTCTTCCTTCTCCACAACCAGCAGATGGCCAGGTGGCTCCTCCAATCCCTTTAATTACAGCCAAATAGGAGGCTGCTGCCACTGCTTGGATGAGTGAAGGGCAGGTGGCTTGGTCTCTCCTCCTCTTTCTAGCGGTGGCTGCCCTCCTGGTTCTCTCCAGGCACTGCTGGATTCTCACTTTCCTGCGAGTGTCTCCCCCAATCACCTCCCACTGCGCAAAAAAAAAAAAAAAAAAGAGAGAGACATGTCTGCCATCTTGATTCACGGCCGTGTGAACATCAGTTCGCTGCTATGAATTGAGTACAATGCAGAGTTATGAGCATTATTTCTTCTCGTTTAGATGAGCCTTGTCTTTGAACTTGAATGATAAAGGATCCTTGGACACTCAGGCAGGCAGGGGACCCTAGAGGAGTAAAAATTCTATATAGTGAAAGAACAGTCTGAAAGGACACTTCTGTGAATCTCTGGTACGCATTTATCAACTATACCACATATTACTTTTCTACACATGGTCCACCATCATTTCACTGTGGGAAAACAGACTGTGGACTTTATCAGATGCACTAAATATGGCATCAGACGACATTGCCCTTTTGCGTTTATATATAGTCAAAATCCTGTACCTTTTAATTGATGGCTTTAGCTGTCAATACATCCCCCTGCTGCCTTTTTGCTGCCATTGCTAGCATGCGAAGCCTCAGGCCATTTAACTCTTGTCAATGTAGAGTCAATGGCCCAACTGGGCAGAACACTTCCCAGTGAGATTGCGACATCTAGGTAAGTGACAAACTTTTTATGCCCCTCACTGGGTTACTTGGAGGGTTTTTAGTGTGTGTCTGTGCTTGGTGTGACTTTTATATTTTTATTTTTAGTTTTAGTTTTGAATTTCATTGCACGGGATTTCAAAAGAGGAAGTGAATGGAGCTCCATTCACTTCCTCTTTATTTCCGGAGCTGCCTTTGCCAGGAGATGATGTAAGTGTGTGTGGGGGGGGCATTTTTTTGCTGGCATAAAAATGATTTTTTTATTCCAGCAAAAGAACGATTTCAGGGGATCATCTGATAAAGTCCTATGAACTGTGATTAACTTTGCTATGTATATGGTGACTGACCACTGAACCACATTGTAAGCAGAGATGGGTGGGCAGATTTGGAAAATTACATGAAACCTTGGAAATGAATATAAATATATAATAAGGAGAAGATTTGGAGGATTTGCCCAGGATTTGAGGGAAAGCAGGGCAACTGGGTGAGGTTATAGGAAAATATTTGAGCATGTGATCCTACTGATCTCCTGTGGTGTAGCTGTGGGAGGAGGTGGCAAAATTACCCTCTAATTAAATTTTCCTTTGGAGATACAAAATTTCATAGGGGGCAGAATTCTCAGTTGGGGATCAAAGCCCTCATTTTGCCCCCTTTAGCTATACCCCTACTGATCTCCCTGCTCCCATATGCAGTCTGAACTTGTACAGCGCAGACAGAGGCTTACCACTTCACTTACTGTTTATGAGATGTAGGCCAATGTTTCAATTTCTGTGTAAACAATATCCATCCAGCTTTTTTCCCAGCAAGGGACCCAAGGTAGCTTACAACAAGGTTAAAACAAGACAAAGCTAAAAACTCAATGATAAAAAAGTTAAAATTCTATTAAACAAACTAATATATTACAAGTTAGTTAATTAATTTTAAAAAGTGTGAAATCGTTTTTAAAATGTAACATTAATGATAAAAAAATATAGCAAATCCTTTCCCATAAAAAGATGGTTCTGCGCAAATCATCAAATTCCTGTTTAAATTAAATGTTTTCACCTGCTGGTGAAAGGAAGAGCCAAAAAATAGACCAACCTAACCTTCCATGGAAGAGAATTCCACAGCCTGGGAGCAGCCACTGAGAAGGCCCTCTCCTGTGTCCTCAGCAGACAAGCCTGTGAAGGTGGTATGACTGAAAGAAAACCTTCCCCTGAGGATCTTATGAGTTGGGCAGGTACATATAGAGAGATACAGGGCTTGTCTAGATGAGGTGATATAATGTGGTTTGCTGCTCATTAATGCAAATTCGCAGCAGCATTCATTTGTCTCCATGGTCCTTTGGCAAAATCACTAGTATGCGAAACTCCATGTTTGAAGTTCACACACAGCCATGCCTGTGAATCAAGATGGTGGCCACGAGTGAATTACTTTTGTTATTATCTCCACAAGTTGTTGCTGCTGCACAATATTTTTTTTAACTGTAAATGTGCACAAGTGAGACCTTTTGCTTTAAAAAGCTGTTTGGTTGCCTCAGTGCAGCAAAAAAAGCACACGATTGATACCACAAAACTCCAAAATGGTGCTTCCAGATACTTCCTTGCTGGCGAATCCAAACACACACACATCCAACCAATCAGATTTCCAGTTCCATCCTCACTGAGAATGCACTGCAATTTGAATTGGTTGTCCTAATGAGTGGTAAAGCACATCATTTCCGCACATAAAAAAAAAAAAGCTTTGGGAAAAGCCAGAGGCTTCCCCCCATGGTATCTAGAGTTTTTGGCCCCCTCCTTCTGAATAATGCAAATCACTGTGGGATCCCGTTGGGACAAAAGGTATTCTCCTTGAATTCTATGAGGAGCATTTTCACCATGTAGACAACTCCACAGTCTTTCAGATAGTGTGGACCTAAGCTGTATAGGTCATAACCAGTATTTTTAAGTGTGCCCTGAAATGAATAAGGATGGAAAACAGATTCAAAAATATTCACAAAATGGTAGAAAAACATGGGGTCTGTGTGTCGAGAAATCCTGACAAGAAGAATCTTGGACTGACAAGATTCTTCACAGTTCCAGACTTATTCTGTGAAAAAATTGCATATGGTTTTTTTGCACAGAAAACATGTTTAGGCAGAAGAAGAGTTATGCACAGAAGTGATCTGTAGACCTCCCTATGTATGAGTTAAATCCAATAATAGCCTTACTTATAATAATAGACCCAATGAAGTAAATAGGACTTTTAATGACATCTTACTCACACCTTGTTGATTTTGCCCTGTCTATTCAAAGTAGGATTAGCTTTTATTTATAACTGTTTATCTATAAAATTCTCTCATATTGGAGATTTTCACACGGCTAAAATATCCCCCGGAGAAATCGGGACAGAAATATTTCTGTCCCGGAAGCAGCGCCGCGGTTCACTCGTCCAGTTCCCTCTCCTGATATGCCGTCGTCCTCACGCTGTGTTTTTTCTTCCCTCTTCCGTAATATTTTACTAACAGGAGTTCGCCATTATGGAAGAGGGAAGAAAAAACACAGCATGAGGATGACGGCATATTGGGAGAGGGAACTGGGCATGCGAACCGTGGCGCTGCTTCCGGGACAGAAATATTTCTGTCCCAATTTCTCCAGGGGATATTTTAGCTGTGTGAAAATCTCCATTCTCTCACGCTCTCTCTATAAAAAGAACAAGTGCTAATTGTGTGTAGATTCATTTTAATATGTTTTGTTCTCTAGACCAAGAAGAAGATCAGGAAATCTGGGAACTTTCAGAGAGCGAACAGAAGGGCAGGAGATGCAGGTTCTGTCCAAGCCAGAATATATTTAAAGACTATCTATGATTACAAAAGACTATACTGAATCTGAGGGGCAAAAGTAAAAAACCTCATGAGAAACCTTGTATCTTGGGAGGCAGAACTTCATTGTATACTCTTGTGGCCAAAACTGAACTCCCACACTGTTCCCAGATCTGGAGCTTGCCCTTGCTTTTCAGGCACATTGCAATGTTTATGCATCCAGTTTATGGGACTGTAACAAGAACACTTTCTTTATAAAACGTGATGTCAGGTTTTAACATGATAGCATACAGTTCATATTACATATGCTGTTACCTGACTCATAAATATGGTCTAGATGACATTGTTGACCTATGAGAAAGGCATAAGAAAGTGGTAATTTGTAAACAGTTGGATTACGTCAGGGATAACAGCAGTCATGGATCTAGTTCAAAATATTTCTGGAAAGCAATGCTGTGCTCCCAGTGTGTGGCTTATAGATGTAATTGATAATATTAAGCTTGCCTAAACCTATTGAATCAGTAGACTTGTGTTTTCTTAAGTTTGTGTTGGACTGTGATAATTTTCTTTCATATATAGTATCTTCTGATAGTTTTAATATCTTACAAACATTTATGTGTCTACTGAAAATCAGTGGACTCATTCACATGATAGGCTGGGTCCCAAGAAGATTGGGTATTAAATTCTAACCAACAGAAAAAATGCCCCAAATTGCTTTTCAGCAGTAGTCTATTTGGTGAGACTGCAACTCCCAGAATTCCCTAGCAAGCATAGAAGCTCTTTTCCAAACTCTGGGCATGCCTCAAAATAACATGCCAGAAAGGTGTTCTTAACACGCCCCCCCTTCACTTCTAAATTATTAAGTATAAGGAGAGGATGATTAAAGAGGTAACAGAGGGACAGATTTGGCCTTTGTGTTTCCAGTTGTGGATTCCTAACCTTAACAGTTTATATGTAGCCAAATGGAACTTCATTTACCCAATAGATTTTAAAAATTTCTTTTCAAACATCTCAGTTTTAAAAAATGATGGATTATTACACCACACACTATCCAACCACCATTCTTCTTTTAGATTCTCTGGGGTATATTTTTGCCTCTAATATTGTATTGTCTGAAGCACATATATGCACCTTCAAGCTTGGATCATATTTATAAAATTGTGCTTCTGGTATGGCTTCTGTGCACGGAACCCAGTACAAGCAGGGCTATTTCAGTAATTCCAGTTCAGGTTGTCATACTGCTTTGCAAAGTTCCACAAGGAACAGTTGCTTCATTCAGTCTTCATATTGACTCTGAAGAAAAGAATACTGTTTCTACAAACATAGATCTCACATATAATCAGGGGGCTTGTGTTCTTTCAGAGTTACATAATATGTTCAGACTGGAGTGTCCTATTTAACAATTATTAAAACATTTAGTTTTATTGCCATTTTTTCTTACTTTACTTAGGCAAATAGTAAAACATGTAGCTACTGGGCTGCTGGAAAATACTGGCTGAGAGTCTACATTGCCCAGCATAGTGTAAGAGTTCTGCAGGCAGAACTCTGCTATTTTTTCCTCATGCACCACCCCCAAATGTCCATTTTTGCTGCGACAGCCCCTCCCCTTTGGAATGGCCATTCCATAGCAAATGGAGAGTGGGAAGAGGATTAGAGAAACATCTGGCTATACCTCATAGTCAGACACAGAATGATTATATCATCCACTGAGATCCAGTGGTGTCTTCTAGAAGTCTCAGAAGATGATGTCACCAGTCTACATTTGGCTATGGGGTATAGCCAGATGCTTTCCAATCCCTTGTATTCTCTGTTAGCCATGGAATGGCCATGCAGGAGGCTATCATAGCAAAACACCAAGTCAAGGTGGTGCAGGGGCTCTTTGGTCATTGCAGAGGGTGGAAGAGAATACTAATCTCTGTAACAACAACAACGACATATATGCAGGTTTTAGGGTAACTTATACTTGATTATCAGACACCTGCAAAACCACCCCAGGAGCACGCGAGGACGATGGTACTGTCACGCGAGCTGGTCCCAGTTTCAGATGTCCTTGTCATCCTCGCGTGCTTCTCCTATACTGTAGCCATGAGTAAGGCATCACTTTTCATTGAAGGGGAGGTCCTGTCAAGGAAAAGTGACTCCTTACTCACGGCTGCAGCATGGAGTCGGCACGCGAGGGTGACGACATCGTCTGAAATCAGGACCCATTTGCGTGACAGTAACACCATCCTCGTGTGCTCCTGGGGTAGTTTTTGCAGCATCTGATCATCTCCAAAGTCACTATCAGGATGCCAGCCATTAATGAGATCAAAAGGAGTAGATCATATGCAGAGCTTGGATGTAACTAGTCACAAATAAGTTATAACTAGTTAACTGTAATTACAGTATTCCTTTTTCCCCATAGCAAGATTCTATTATGATTGCAACTTCTTTTGTAGTGTAGCTGTGGTCTTTTTAGTTATGTTGTAGGGTTCAGGCCTTTCTAAGTGGTGAAGGAGAAATATGATTAGCTTCAAGTGCTGGTTCATGCTGCTGACTCTCCCAGCTGCCTTGTGCTCTGTTCTGGGTGTCCGGGTGGCAATAAGGTAGACAGGAAGTGAGTGTGTTTTGTACCACTGGCCAGCAGCTGGTAGCATCCATGGATTTTCTCCTCCCCCACCCCACCCCAGCCTTATCAGACTTGAAGGGAAGGGCCCCTGGCTCTGGGTCAAGAAGCAATATGGCACCTTAACTCCAGCTTTCCCTTCTCCCTCTTGTCCCAACTCAGACTTTAAGGATCATTCAAGTCTGGGTTGGAAGGGGGAAAGCAAGGCTGTGGCAGGGACCAGTTGAAGAAATCTTCAGACCTTGTGGTCCCTTTTGGCATTCCTCTGCCTTCCCTTGTATAAAGGTCCATCTTTCTCCCTAGCTCTGGTTGGCTGGAAATCCCATGGTTCTAGCTGATGATGTCATATCTGTGTGTCATGAACTCAAGCAGGGAGGGGAGTTCTGATAGCAGAATGGCCCACAGATCACCCTGAAAAGTCTGGTATTTGTGGAAATAAATGTTTTTTCTTACAGAAACAGTATGAAAGCATGATGATGAACACACCAGATTTGGGTTTTTAAAAACCCAAAGCAAGTACCCAATCTAAATTGATTATTTTAAAGAAATCATGTCTCTCATCTTTTTGAGAGCCAGTTTCTTCCCAACCAAGTTCAGAGTGAAGGACTATAGGAAGGGTAGGTAAGCTGTGGCCCTCCAGTTACTGTTGGATTCCAGCTCGCATCAGCCCCAACCAGGATGGTCAAATGGTCAGGAATTGCATTTTTGTATTATAGCTCAACAGTATTCGGAGTGCCACAGACACAAGCCCTGGACTCATAGAACATGTATAGCATATCTACCAGCTGTGAATTAGCATTCTTGAAAGTGATATGCAAAGTCTGTTGAGATAACAGCTAGAATATGCAAAGTGGACTCTTCCCACTGACAACCAGGAACATTGGGAGAAAGCAGGGAAACTCACAGTGTGATGGTCTAAATCATGTACTCTGTGGGATTTCATGTTATGGTCAAGGAGAACATGGTTTGCCATGAAACAGGTCATTTCTGGCAGGGTCCCCAGTGGCAACAGTGATATATATACCATCTCTTAGAATTCCTTTGCCATAATTTCTCAGGGAAACCTTTTTCCTTGGCATTCTTGCCCTACCTTTAAAGCTGCTGCCTTTATCTATGATTGTCCCTGCTGGACAAGTTATGTGTCAGTGTGAATTTCATCATGGCTTCATTTGTACCTTCTCTTGTTGTGTGATATGCTGTGTATTGTTTCATCAAGTGTTATTGAGGTTTTTATGTTTGTTGCTAGAATATTTGTTTTCTTCTATAAACAGATATTTGTTGAATTGTTCTGTATGACTTTTCATTTAAAATAAAACATTAATATATAAAAATACCTTATTTGCCAGCCATGTTGTACTCTGGAAGATAAATCTATACAAGCCATAATCTGTCCAATAATTCCCTGGCACAAAATAAGAAAGACAAGGCAAGGTATATCAAAAACAAGCAATACAAAAGAAATAATTTATGAAAATATGAGTGGTGGTTCCTTTTAAAAAAATGAATTAAAATATATTCTAAAAGTAAAAATAGACATATGGACGTTTACAACAAAGTACTTTTTGCATATATAAGCAGTTTAGTGCATTATTGGTGATTTAATTATAATACAACTATCCTTTTAACAAGAAAGATTGCTCTGTTTTCTTTAGAAGATTAAATTTCTTTTAATGAACGTCCTATTTAGAATAGCAAGACAGGTGATGGCCCTTCTCATTTTTATCCTAATTTTGTCTGAATGTTTAAAACCTTTGAATGTGACTTTTAAGGCTATCATATGGGCCCTCGAACACATAAACACACTCTGGAGAACTATATATTTGAAGGTGTGCTTTGCCAATGGAGCAGGTGACTTTTATAAACCAATAAGATGGCTAGCATTTCAAATGAGTCGGTTTTCACTGTGAAGATCAATTATTTTCATCTGCTGCAAAATGTGGGACATGTAACACAGAGTATTTCTCCTCAAAACATAGTGATATCCAGGGTTTTTAAAAATGGAATTCGTGGAGGATAGGCCTGTCAAAGGCTATTAGTCACAGTGGCTAAATGTCCATTTTCCAAGAAGGAATGCCATGACACTGGATGCAGTTGCTGGGAAGCAGCTATTGAAAAGGTTTACTGCCCTCATGTCCTGTTTGTGGGCTTTCCAGATGTCTTCCCTCCACACACACTTTTTCATCTCTTCTCTTCCTCCCTCCACTAGACATTTCAGCAGGTTCATTGTTGGTGAGGAATATTGATTGCTGATGGGGAAACACACCTCATTATGGTGTCTCAGTATTAATGGGCCCAAATGTATTGGGTAGTGGTACTGATTTGGGCAACAGCTTATGCATAAATTTACTTCTTCCTAGTTGGCAAATTAAATTATTGATATTATTATCATTATCATTCTTCTTGTTGCTGTTATTCTGATATAAATGAATACATCCATATTTACAACCTTGTCTGAATTATTATTAATCAGTAGGAACAATTTTTTGATCTGTCACAAAGCTTTAAAATACACTTTAGTGTCTAAAGTATAATTCCATCAATTGTTGGTGCTTTTAACAGCATACTCC
This sequence comes from Gambelia wislizenii, assembly GCA_030847615.1. Taxonomy (NCBI): domain Eukaryota; kingdom Metazoa; phylum Chordata; class Lepidosauria; order Squamata; family Crotaphytidae; genus Gambelia; species Gambelia wislizenii. The sequence continues at coordinate 79,409,117 of JAUMIR010000006.1, read as the reverse complement.
CCCTTGAATAAACACAATCATACCACAGGCCTGTAAACACTGCTGTCAAATGGTTATTGTCTGAAGAGGGTTTTGTTATTCTTGAGCTTATACAAGCATGGCAGTCATGACTACACCCCCTCCCGTTTAAATCAATGAATGGTTATGTATGCCAAAGAGATCATGTCAACCAATAAATTTCCTTCATAGTAGGAGAGTCAGTGGGCAGCAATTTATCCCCCAGCATCAGCTCAAACCATCTTCTCAGCAAGTTTCTCCCCATGCAGGCTAAAAGACAGAGGAACAGCAACACAAATTCTCCTCCATAAGGAACAGCAACACAAATTCTGCTTCAGTTCTCCACTGTTGTATTCAGCCTACATGCTGCTCAACTGTTGGAGGCAAAAGGAAGCACAACCATGCTTTTACAAATAACAGTGTGCCATTAGGGGACAACAGAAGCACAATGGGCCCCTGGTGTCCATTGGGGTTTGGTTTCAGGACCTCCTGTGGATACCAAAATCCATGGATGTTCAAGTCCCATTATACAGAATGGTGTAGTAAAATGGTGTCCCTTATATAAAATGGTGAACACCTCACAGGGTTTGCTTTTTGGATTATTTTTTTTTTAATTGAGCCATGGTTGCAGAATCCATGGATACGGAAGACTGACTGTAGAGAAGAAGAGTTAACATGTTTCTGCTTTGCCTTGCCTGGTCCATTGCTGTCCCCCACCCACTGCCACCTACAGAGTAATAGGCTTGATGTCATTTTCTCTCTTCGGTGTTTTAGGGGATTTCTCAGACGAGTGCCTAAAAACGTTATTATGGCGTTATATTTTATAGTGGTCGTGTTCTGGCACAATGACACATATTTTCGCACGCTGCCGTGATAACAATACTGAACTGCCCCAAGAATCCAGCAATATGATCACTTGTGCCACTTACTTCCACATTTCTCCATGAAGTGCAAGAAGACGCAAGCGCACTAAAAAGCCCCCAAACACTAAAATTAAAAAAGAAAATGCTCAGAATAGCACAGATCCACATTTAGAAACTTGCATGCAAGACAGGGAGGTTCATAAAAAGACCGTACAGTACTTAGTTCCCGTTCGCACCCAGAAGTGTTCTAGTGGGACCGCCCATTGACACTGGAATTGCACCAGCAGAACAGGGCACCTTCTCACACACACAGAAATTCAGGACATAAATGCTACGGGAGATCCATTTTCGACTTCTCCCCATCAATAAAAAAGTACTCCCTCGTAACTGCAGCAGAATGCTTGCATAATGCTGGGGCACAATGTTGTCTGATAAGGAAGCCCTTTTGCGATCTCATATAATGCCATTTTGGATGTGTCTGATAATCTACTGTTCTGTATCTTGTCTAGATTTAGAGTAGACCCACTGAAATCTGTAGCACTTAACTTCATCTAAGTAGAACTAATTCTGAAATCAACTGCAGAACTATGCTGTTTTCATATTAATATTTTAGGCCAAGGATATCCATAAAACTAAAAGAAAAACTGGAGAGCATCCATGAAATAAGTGAGGCACATCTCAAGATGCTGAAAAATGATGTTTATTAACCAAAAGATATGATTGTTTTGACCTGTAGATATTTTAAGTCCTTCAGAGGAGGTATAGAAAGAATAGGAGGGATAACATGTAAGTATATACATGTAAACATCAAAAATTGTAAAATTATTTTAATACTAGTACATTGCATATAGCCTGTGCATATTTACTTCATTCAGGAGCCTACAGAAATTTCTGATAAAGAAAACATGGATACACATTACTTCTCAACTGCAAACCTAGGCTAAAGATGTTTTATATGTTGTAAGCAGATATTAGAGCACTGTGGATGTGTCTGGGCTGAAGGAAATAGGAATGTCTGAAAACTCTAGAAGGGTATTTTTTAACGAAAGCAAATAAATTTGTTTCTTCACTGAGGTGTAGATGGGACAAGGGCTTTAATTTAAAATCTGTTCTGTTTCCTTTTTCAGAAAGATTGTGTATAGCCCCCCCTGAAAAAGGCTTTAAAACATCTACAGGCTGAAAATTGATTGTTCTTTTTAGCAGATAAACTTTATCTTTCAGCCTCTTGAATGGGATCTCTCTTTTCTCTGGCAGCTTCCATCTTGAGACATGTTTCACTTTTCTCTCTAGAATGTCTCACACAGCCAGTTACTAAACCACAATGGTGTGTGATGATTGCTGTAAGAATCCAATTTCAACTGGGATGTGTCATTTAACCGTAATCTGCAGAGGTCATTGAATGAAACATGACTGAAAGCAGAAAATAGTCTTCATCTAGGAGGCTTGTGACAATAACAAGCACTTCATAACTATTTCATTTTATTTTTCTCAAACGACTGTTTACCTCTAGTATTCATGCTTACATTGTCCACAGCTCACAGCTCCAGAGCTCAACTATTCTGAGCGATAAACAGATGAAAAATAATAATTTATGTCTAGCTGTAGGGCAAATATGTGTCTCTGGAAAGATTTTAAATGGAGAAAAAAGAGCTATGTTGTTGGCTTTTATGCCTGTTTGATTGTCTTGCCAGATGAGCTTCAAGGTCTTGTCCATTAATTGCTTAGACAGAATAAAGATGTCATTAACAAGATGCTACAGTGCCTTCCTCTCGAGCTTGAACTGAAAGGACTTGCTTATATTTTTTCTATTTCAAATCTGTTTGAAAAATTTGTTTCAGAAAGCTAATGTTCTAATAAGTTTGAATTAATTCTCCTGCAGAATTTTTCTCTATTATTATTGTTATTGTTGTTGTTTAAAAACACACAGAACAAGGAAGCAACACCAACGGTAATCCTCATCCCCCACCCCCGCACCAGTGTGAAATTACAGGGATATCTGAAACACTTTAGAACAGGAGGGGTCAACTACAAACAGAGCAGAGGCCATTTTTTTTCTCCCTGCGCCCACCTGGTGGGCCACAGCAATGTATTTCAGCATGCCCAAAGTAACGTGATGTCACTTCCAGCTGCCATTTTGACCAATTTTGGGGCATTCCCCCCCTTTTTTTCTGTTTGGGGGAGGTTTAGGGGGTCAGGATGGATAGAGGAGCAAACTGTTGCCTTTTCAGGCAGTTTTAGGAGATTTGCTACATGGCCAATATGGCTACCCCAGAATGTGTTTCCTAGATCTGAAGAGACCTCATTTTGCCGCAATAGGGGAGTCCTAAACCAGAGGGAAAGATGGTATGGGACTAAAGTTTCCAAGGTTTCTTCCTCCAACAAAAGTGAAACTTCTCTTTTGGACTAAAATTGGCTAAGTTTTACCTATACAGCACCTGAATGTTTTCCCCCCAGATGTAGCAGTACAGAAGCTAATTGAAAAATTAGCTAATACACATGGGAAACCGCTTAGTGCCTAGCGCACTATAAAGTAGTGTAGATGTATAAAGTGCTATTGTTTAACAATTTGTAAGCTGCTCTGAGGGCCTTTGTGGCTGAAGAGCAGGGTACAAATACCTAAGTAAATAAATAAACAAAATCCAATGATCTCTGCCTAACAAAGGGGTCCTGGCTTCACAAGGGTCATCAGAGTCATGCTGGATACCAAAAGAGGTTGGTTGCCTTGCTGCTGCAGAAAGAATTAAATTTTACTGTCCTTTGTCTCAGCACAACATATAGCCTAGAAGTACGGTAGGAGTGGCCTCTGCCTGCATGATATCCCTCTCCTGAACAATAACACAAGCAACATCTGTGACAACATGTAGGCATATGACTTCAACACCATCACTTTTCTTTATTTTTTAACATCTTTTGCCTGATGAAGAAGCTAGTAGAACCCTAAAAGCTTGTATCATGTGTTTTGAAGTTTGGTTGGCCAATAAAGGTATCTTTTTTGTGGATTCTGGATCTTGTTTTGCTACAGGACCCACACAGATACCCCCTGAATGTTTTGAGGATTCCAAACTGTGGTTAGAGCAAAGCACAGTTTCCAGTTTTCAGACACAATGGGAAGGTGCTATGGTCTTTTACTATAGACCCCAGTTGTAAAAGCTTTTTAAGAAACTAAAAAGGGCACCTTAAGCCCTCTGGGGACTGGAGGGACAATTTCATCATGTTTCAAGGGGTGGTAGGGAACAACTCTTAGGTCAGCCTGGAATCCTATATGTCTCATAGGGAGCAGCGGTGCATCGCCAGGAGAGATTTCTTTCTTTTAAAAGCCACCAACAAGCTCCTGCTTCAGCCTCCATTTAAACATGTACTTAAATAACTTGGCTTCAGAAGATGCTAGACCCCTGGGGAACTCAGGAAGAAGTCACCAAAATGTTTTATTGGCAGTGGTGTGGTGGAGCCAAAGATCACAGGATTGAAGCGCAAGTGCATTTTGACTGGCAGCGCATTTTGACCCTGTTGCCTGAGCCTCCTGATCCATGGACCGGCTTCTGGACAATGCTGCCTTCTGTAAGCCTTGATGTTTGGACTGTATTCTGGACTCTTCTCTGTGTGCCTTCTTGCCAGTATTGCTGCTTCTCCAAGAAACAGAACCTTGCTAGTACTGAACTTTATCGGGCTTTCCCTAATTAATTATCACTGGGGCTTGGCTGATTTACCAGCCTTTGTTTATCCTGCTGGCATTTTGAGCTGCTTTTCTCGGACACATACATCAAAGGAGTCACAGACAGAATATGGAAAATGATGAGGAAACAAAACCTCCAAACAATCTACAGACCAACCAAGAAAATTCAAGAAATACTACGCTCAGCAAAGGACAAGAGAGACCCTCTCACAGCTGCAGGAGTATACCGCATGCCATGCAGCTGTGGACAAGTTTACATAGGGACCACTAAACACAGTATGCAAACACAAATCAAGGAACATGAGAGACACTACAGACTCAGCCAGCCAGAAAAATCAGCAGTAGCAGAACACATGATAAACCAACCTGGACACAAAATGTTATTTAAAAACACCAAAATTCTGGACCAGGCCAACAACTATCATGTCAGAATGCACAGAAAAGCTATTGAAATCCACAAATACTTGGACAACTTCAACAGGAAAGAAGAAACCCTTAAGGTAAACAAAGTTTGGCTATCAGTCCTGAAAAACACCAAAATCAAAACTCAACACATGCAAATGAACTTCACCCAGGGACAGATGGATTTCCAGCAGACAATGGACCATTAGTCAAACAGACACTAATCCCCTTTGCATATCTTCTCACCTAGGAACTAGCCATTCAAATACACAAATTTACATATCCTCTCCAACAGGGACTCACAGTACAGTTGTCCCTTCATATTCACTGGGGTTTGATTCCAGTACCCCCTGTGGATACCAAAATCCATGAATATTCAAGTCCCATTATATGCAATGGCATAGCAAAATGGTGTCCCTTATATAAGATGGCAAAATCAAGGTTTGCTTTTTTGATTCTTATTTTTTAAAGAATATTTTTCAAGCCATGAATACCTAATCCGTGGATACGGAAGGACAACTGTATATAATCCCCACACACCCCTACACCACCGTTCTCTGAAGATGACAGCCACAGATGTAGGCAATAAACTCTTCCAGAACACGGCCTCACAGCCCAGGAAAAAAACATGAAAAACCAATACATTTGTTATCTTTGGAGATTATCAGATGTGGCTAATGTGGCACCAGAATAACAACAGTGGAACACAAAAGGATGCCAATATTGCACAATGTTGTCTTTTTGTGTTTTATTGGCATTATTCTGGCATTTCTTTTTATTGATGAGCCAAGCCGTTAATAGATCATCCTTCCTGTTTTGGTGCTGGTATTGCCAGTGTCTGAAACCTCGTGCCATTGTTCTGCCATGATCCTAGCATCAATAGGCAGTCCTGCCAGAACACTTCCAGGTGGGATCGCGAAAACAAAGTAGGCTACCCCCTTTTTATTAACCTTCCCAGGTTACTTGCTATTTCTTTAGTGTGTTTATGTGCTTTTTTTTTTTAAGTGTGTATTTATTTATTTATTTATTTATTTGTTGAATTTCCTGCCCTTGCATCTTCTTGCGAGAACAGGTAGGATTTCAGTCCAGGAAGTGAACGGAGCTCCGTTAGAGCTCTGTTCATGCCTGGGCTGCCTTTCAATGGAAGATAAGGTAAGTCTGTTGGGGAAGGTTATTGTGCCGGGACAGGGACAGGATTGGAGATTGTGGGACATGAATGTTTTGTTGCATTCCTATCTGATAATCTCCTTTGAGAGAAAGTGCTTCCATCAGTGCTGGAAAAGACACCCATGGAAAATCTTGCACTAGAAAAGCTTGCCATTTGGGGACATATTGTTTCCCTCTCCCTTTCTTGTCAATCTTAAGTTCTCCCAACCAAAATTTAACCACTGTATTGCCGTTTGCTAGCTTACTATTCTGTAAGCAATCCTGAGAAATTGGGCTGATTAATACATTGAGGATTATGCTGTGTATTCCTGTTCTTTGTAGTATGTTGGTCTGTGTGTGTGTGTGCATGCGCATGCTTGCATTTTTGGGTGCTGACAATGCTGAGGAATGCATACACTTCAAAATTTATCATCTCAGCACTGATCCTTATCTCTGGATGTGATCTGTGAAGGCTGCTGTCAGTACAGCAGATTTTAAAGACCACAACTGGATATGGGACAGAAAATTTGTATACTTTTATTTTTTAGGCTACCATGCAGTTGTTAAGATATGCAGTATCTGTTGGGGAAAACTCTTGTTCACAGAATTTTAATTGGTTCTATATATTTTTTTAAAAAATTACAGGAGAACTGATAATCTGGAATTAATATGGCAGCAACTGTTTATTACAAACTAAGGTTGAACAAGAAATCCAGCAATGCTCCTAATCTGGACCTTAATGCAATTAATTTGCTAAAACATGTGAGCAGAGTTTAGATTGCTAAACAAGTAATACAACTCATACGCTGAGATTCTTTAGAAAACACACAAGATAACAAAGTTGACCGTGATTAGAAAATGGCCAAATATGGTGCTGCAGCCTCCCAGCTCTTCTGGAACAGTATCGGCAGGGGGGGGCAGCATCATCCGAAACAGCCCCCCTGCCGTGCAGCAGCCTCGCAACAGGAACGAGGCTGCTTGTGTTACAAATCGCCTTCTGAAAAAGTCCTAAATAACTGTTCATATTCCTAATGTATTATTTCAGCAGCTAACAGAAGAGTTCTTAAGGATTATATTTATTTTTTTCACTCCCCACCAGCTGTGGCAGCTGCAGGCTGTTATTTTGTTTGATTCTCATCATTGCAAATTACTTTGTTGGCATTTGCCCACTTCCACTCTTTCTTCCCTTCCTTGTTACCAATTAACCTTTCCAAATTTTAGGTGTGGAGTGTTCCAGAAACTCTAAGGAGTGTGTTAGAGACAAGGGTCTTTGCAGATGCAAAATGTCAAAATAGTGGGGGTGGGGGGAGAGAAGAGATCAGAAATGCTAAAAATATGAGTTGGGGTGGGCAGTTGATGTTTAATGGTCATCACCTCAAAGTGGAAACATCCTCACACTGTTCACCTCAAAACAGGCCTTTAATAAGTGAAAGACACAAATGTTGTTTTTAAAGGACAACTTAACATGCTGCTTTTTGCCCAGCAGCTCCAGAGCTGTTTACATTGCAAAGCTTTAAAAGACATACAAAGTTCAGTCCAACCAAAAAGGAATCTTTATGCAAAGCCAATTTACTTTGTTTATTTCAGTGGAACTTTCCTAAATAAATTTCCTAAATTAAATCTAAATAAAGATGGCTGGATGGCCATCTGTTGGGGATGCTTTGATCGTGATTTCCTGCATGGCAGGGGGTTGGACTGGATGGCCCTCGTGGTCTCTTCCAACTCTGCAATTCTATGATTCTATGAAATATTTTGGCTTAAAAAGGCAATAGGCCAAAAAGGCAGGTGTTCAGCTACGCACGTATACCTCGTTATTGGAGCAGATATGTTCTTGGGCATTACTTCTTTAACCGAACATTTGGCACCAGAGACAGAAGTAACATGGAAAGTATAGGGTTAGATTCCTACATCACACACACACACACACACACACACACACACGAGCAGTTCAAGATGTTTTAGCATCTTTAGCATTTCAAATTAACAATATGTACACATGAAAGATGAGGTGGGCCAAGCAGCCTTCAAGCCTTTGTGGACCCCCTGTGAGGATATCATAGAATCATACATAGAATTGTAGAGTTGGAAGAGACCACAAGGGCCATCCAGTCCAACCTCCTGCCATGCAGGAAATCACGATCAAAGCATCCCTGACAGATGGCCACCCAGCCTCTGTTTAAAGACCACTGGGCTAGAGAATGCTGGAAAAGGAACAATGCAACCAGACCTTGAGAAGGGTGCTGGCAGGGGGATTCCGAGAGGTGTAATCCAAAAGTAACTTTCACAGGCTCTGAATGCAGCCTAGAATCACAGAATCATCGGGCTGGAAGGGACCCCAACAGCCATCCCATCCAATCGGCTTCTGCCCTGCAGGAACACACAATCCAAGCATTCCTGACAGGTGGCCATCCAACCTATGTTTAAAAAAACCCAAAGAAGGAGACTCCACCACATTCTAGGGCAGTGTATTCCACTTCCGAACAGCTCTTATTGTCAGGAGGTTCTTCCTAATATTCAGATGGAATCTCTTTTCCTGTAGTTTGAACCCATGGCTCCGTGTCCTAGTCTCTGGAGCAGCAGAAAACAAGCTTGCTCCTTCCTCAGTATGACATCCCTTCAAATATTTAAACATGGCTATCACATCACCTCTCAACCTTCTCTTCTCCAGGCTAAACATGCCCAGCTCCCTAAGCCGTTCCTCATAGGGCATAATGGCTTCCAGACCTCCCACCATTTTGGTTGCCCTCCTCTGGACACATTCCAGCTTCTTAACATCCTTCCTGAATTGTGGTGCCCAGAACTGGACAGAATATGCCAGGTGAGGTCTGACCAAAGCAGAATGGAGTGATACTATTACTTCCCTTGATCTAAATACTATACTCCTATTAATGCAGCCTAGAATTGTATTTGCATTTTTTGCTGCTGCATCACACTGCTAACTCATGTTTAGCTTGTAGTCCACTCTTTCTTTCTTTCTTTCTTTCTTTCTTTCTTTCTTTCTTTCTTTCTTTTTCTTTTTTTGGAGGAAATCTACACCATTATGTTAATTGCTAATTAACAAAAATATTTTGTTAATGCCTATAATATAGTTTTTAAACTAAATTATTGGTGGCAAATTGTGTAATACAGTAGGCCCCCCCTTATCCACTGGGGATTGGTTCTGTGTGGGCATGGATTCTGAAAACTGTGGATAATAGTGAACACCATTGAAAATAATGACACTTCTGGTTTAAGATACCATAGAGTTCCCTTGGAGGGCCTAGAAAATGACTAGGGAGGACACATTTTCTAGGAAGACTGTATGGTAGGTGTGCTGTTTTGTGTCCCCTGGATAATGAATCTGTGGATATGGGGGTCCTACTGTAATCTGAACATCCTGTACTGTGAATAGGTTAGGTTACATTGATCTGAGATAAACATATGGGCTCCCCAAAATAAAGCATTGCAGGGGCCCCCAAATTCCTTAAACCATCCCTGATCCCATTCCTAGTAAGTCTCCACCATGGCTTTTCATCACTTTCTAACTTTATATCAAACCACTACTAGGTCAACCTACTTCTCACTGTTTCTCTTTTCACATCATTCCCCCCCCCTTCTTATTTTCATGTGTGAATACCAGTGTTTATGTAACCAAAGCACCACCACCCACATAGGAGAGGGAGATAGCAGTTTGGGGAAATTCCATGGTGTGCAAAAGTACCAACCAGAATTCTCTTTAGGAAAAATCTCTAAGTGAGTGAGGGGTAAAAGGTGGCAGACAACAAGGAGGGAGCATGCAAAGTTGCCATGGTATATTGGCTGTTGCCAGGGGAACAGAAAACCAGGTGGAGAAAACCTGACTGGATTAGAGTATCCTGAAGGAGAAGATGACTGATGACAGAAACACTAAACAGAATCCCTCCTCACCAGAAATATTTAAACAAAGATGCCCTTAGCTTTTCCCAGATAATACTCAAATCCTGTTTGCCACGGTTGTCCAGACTCACAGTCCCTAATGTCAATATATTCAAATTTACTGGTGTAAGACAAATTGTAGCTAACAAAAACACACACACACACAAAACAAAAACAAAAATATTCTGTGTGTCAGGCTGGAAGAGTAGTGGCTTTATCCATCTCTTGTTCAAACATAATATCTTCCTGTAAATATTGAATGTATGCTCAGACATACTCTTTCAGGAATTGTTTAACTGGTAAGCATTCTCACATGCACATTGAACATTTTGCTCAGGTACTTCCTGCAGTTTTTAGATCAACCCTTAATTGCGTTGATCCCATTGAATCATATGTAAGCTTCTTTTCTATATGCAATTTGGACAATACTTTTACCATGTCAGCATTCAGGTCACACACAAAATAATGTGCAAGTTTTCAAGCCCTCCTAAGATCTCCAGCTGCTAGTGAACAAAGCACACTCACACACAAATGGTGGGGGGGGGAGTGACTGATGTTCAAACTATGGTGTTCACTCTAAGCACCGTTTTAAACTGCAGTCAGGGAGAAGACATTCAAATTGTGATGTATCAAATGTTTAGATGAATACACACTGCACCTAGAGCTTTTTCAAGGACTGTTAAACATGCTTTCAGGGAATGTGTATCTATTTTGGCTAGGGCTAATAGGTTTGGAGTCAATGGAATCACATTCACACTACACTATTATAATGCAATATTCCACTTTAGCACAGTGATATAAATAGAAGTGCAGCCATGTTGTATGAGACCAAAGATTCATACAGTAAAGATCAGTGCAGTATTCTGTTCAGACAGTAGCCAACTGCCTATGGAAAATCCATAAGCAGGGCACATGTGCAAGAGCACCCACCCTCTGCTATTTTTTCAGCAACTGATAGAGCATACTGCATCTGGGGGGGTTGGTTGGTTTTTTTTTAAAGTTTTTTTTTGTATTTGCCATCAAGTTAACCTCAAGAGAGATCTCCATGAGCCCCAGTCATCAACAGCCCTCTCAGGTCTTGCAGACTAAAGGCTGGGTCTTCTTTTATTGAATCCATCCACTTTTCCTACTGCCTTCCATTTTTCCCTAGGATTATTGTTTTCCAATGAGTTATGTCATCTCATTATATATCTAACATTGATGGTGGTAGTGGTGTGTGCCTTTGAGTTGTTTCTGACTTATGATGATCCTAAGGCAAACCTACCACAGGGGTTTCTTGGCAAGATTTGTTCAAAGGAGGTTTGCCTTTGCCTTCCTCTGAAGCGGAGAGTGTATGACCTGCTTGAGATCATCCAGTGGGTTTACAGGGCTGAGTGAGGATTTGAACCCTGGTTTTGCAGAGTCCTAATCCAACACTCAAACCCCTATACCACACTGGTTTTCAAATAAGAAATACTGGAGGTAATATGCAGCCAACCTGAACAGAGCTGCTGATAATCCTATCCTCCCTGTATTTGTGTAATCCTCTTTTAAAGCCATCCATGGTTTTAAAACCATCACTACATTTTGTGATAGAGAATCCAACTGCTTACTATGTTAAGTGTGAAGGACTTCCTTTTAACTTTCTTGACTCTCCATCAGACAGTTTCAGTGGATAAACCCAGGCTCTGGGTATTAAGAAAGGAAGGATTCTGCCTGTCCACTTTCTCTACATTATGCATAATTTTGTACACCATTATTAAATCTCTCTTTGACTTTTTTCTGGCTTAACAGTCTAAACAGTACCTGGACTGGAGTCCACAAAACTTTTGTGGACTGGAGTCCACAAAAGCTTATGCCAGAATAAGCCATTTTGTCCCAAAGGTGTTACTGGATTCCATTATGCCTTATTATGCTAAAACAGACTAAGGACTTTTTCAGACAGGACTTACCGCGCAAGAAGACTCTGGAATAGTTTCAACACTGTCACGTGGCAGGGGGTCCATTTTGGATGATGCTGTCTCTCTCTCAGCATCGTCTGTGTCATTTCCGTGTATGATTGGAGACAGCCATGCCATATTTTACTCACAGAAGTTGGCTACATGTATAAGGTGTATATGATGTCAGGGGATGATAGGACACTCAATCCCCAGCAGAAGCCAACAACAAAAAAGCCCTATCTCAGCAGACTTAGTAGCAACCCGTTCCCAAGAATAGTCCTTCACCAGGCATCAGTATTCACAAGAAGAGAGTGAGTTTTGGACTAGCTCATATATATTGATGCCCCCTTGTCTTGGGGAGAGGCTTGCATACCCTAATGAAGTTTTGAGCTATGCTGGTGGTGGCATAATAGCCACCGGTAGGGCCTCCCATGCCAGACAGGTCAAAACCGAAGGGTCTGAAAAAGAGCGTCAAAGGGCAGGATGGGCTCTCTAGTCTTATGGCAGCCATTCTAGGAGAAGGAAAACTCTAAGGGCAGATGGTGCTCATCCAACCCTGTAAGGTCAACCGTCTAAGAGAAGGAAACTCTAATTAAACCTACGACCCAAGGACCTTGTTGCTACTGCCCATGCTTGCAAGGCAACGGCAGAGGAACCTTTGGTTTAAAGGGTGAGGGCAGTTCTGTGCATGCTGTGCTCCACCAGAAAAATCCATTGCACGTGCTTGAAAGATAAATCCAATTCTGAAAAAGCCCTGTAGCAATAGGTGAGGGACGAAATGGCAGGTGTAAAGATGTACTAGAAGCCGCAGACCCAACCCTGAATGCAGGCGGCTCTGGACTTTGGTTGCTCGAGGCTGACCCGGGAGATAACGGTCTTGCTCGGCAGCATCCTGAACGACCAAGCAGCCTTTTTAAAGAATGTTGCTGTCCTTGAGCAAGCAGGGATCACTAGCATTGAGGCCATGATATTGAGAACACAGCTGTGCTGGGCAGCTGTGCTTCTAGGATGGAGGACCATTGCCTCCCAAAAATAGTACTCTACGTTGAACTTGCCATGGGTCAGTGTAAGAGGGGCACTCCAAAAAAGCAATACAAGGACTTCCTGAAACAACATCTCAGGCTTGGCCAAATTGATCACCAACAATGATCCGTCCTGGCCTCACATCGGGAGGTGTGGAGACGCACTATCCACAATGCTGCAGCATTATTTGAGAATCCATGCCGAAAAAGTCTTGAAGAAACACGACAATGCAGAAAGAATCACAACCCGGAAACATTACCCAAGGAGACCCTCTGCTGTGCTTTCTGCAACCGGACTAGTTTATATTAGATTGACACACACACACACACACACGCATACATACAGGACATTGCCCTCTAGTGGCCTGACTAGTCCTGACTTGGTAGTTCATGGAGTCAGCCATTATGACTCAGCACGATTCTGCAGTTGTTCAGCCATTTTATAATGGAGTTCAGTCTCTAACTCCTGACAATCCCCTCCAAAATGGACAAAATACTGCGCAGTCATCACAACATAACAGCATTAACATTCATTGTTGGACTTCAATCATCTGTTGGTTGACCTTCCCTGTGACACCTTTCACTTTACACACTAGTGACAAGGCCCAGACTCTTTGCCATCTCCTCATGGCTTCCTGCTGGAAGGGCTTTTGTGAGCAAGTCTGCAACATTGTGTCAAGGAAAATGGATATTGTAGTGCCTATTGTTTATATAGGCCTTGTGGTTAATTTTTCATTCTGGGCAAATTCAGGCCTGTTTCTTTCCGCTCAGGCTTGGTTGACTTTGCCAGAGGCCAGACAGAAACTAAACAATTCAGTTGAGCCTTTCTCTCATGGCCTATGTTTCCTATGTTATGGTTTAGCTGAGTGCTTATCAGTTCTCACTGTATGAAGCAAGAAAACAAAACTGTTCTTTGTTCTCTGCCTGTGAGAAATACACAGAGCTGTCTTTGCTTTCTAGCTAGGAGGCTGCATTTTTTTCCCAAGCAGCGAGAATATAGTCTGTTTCTGTAGTGAACTTTAATATAAAACTGGAAAAGATTATTATTGCCTGTCTTCATGCTCTACACACCTGGGTATGCAGAAGGGCAACTATTCCTCACACTTCTGCTGTTCTGCTGTTGTTCCCTCTGGGCTTGTACAAAATGCTGAGAGGGGCTGACTATCCTGACAGGTTGATGGACCCAGATATCATGGAGCCCAGACTGGACATGGGATTGTTCAGAGTGCCCTTTTTTGCTGTCTAGGTGTGTTACCTGATTTTGGATTTAATTTTGGAGATGTTTTTGGGATTCCTGTCTACGCCTGGCAAGTCTGAAGGAGCAGACCATCAATCCTGGATGCTGGAGGTGCCTGTACACTGCTGAGAGGAGCTGTTTGACTGTCCCGGCTGGTAAGCTACCCTGTTAAGGAATTTACCCAGCTGAGAGGGACTTGATAGTTCAAAGTAGCAGCCATGGCAGTCAGTCAGGGGAGTCTGCCTTTTGAGAGACTAAATGACAGGAATTATTATACATGGGCTGTGATGATGGAGGACTATCTGCAATAGCAGTTGATTTATGGCCCCATAACAACAATCACAGGGCCCACTGCTTTGGCTGATGACAAGAGGACTGAAGAAAAGGTCAAGGCTTCAATCATTTTGGGGTTGGTGGACAGCCAGCTAATATATGTGTGATTATGTGTCTCGGCTCAGCAATGCTGGTGAGCTTTGAGACAGGTTTATGTCCTTGAATCTGCCGGCTCCCAGATTATGCTGACGCACAAGTTGTACAAGACAAGGCTGCAGCCTGGAGGGGATGTAGCTGCCCACATAGCCCTGATGCGTGATCTGTTTGACAGGCTGCATGAAGTAAACGTGGATATCTGTGAGCAGGATAAATGTTTCATGTTGCTGTCATCAGTGGATGTGAGTTTTGACAGTCTGGTCCATAGTCTGGAGAATGTTCTGGCTTGACCATGAACTTGACCATGAACTATATTACTGGCCATTTGCTGGAAGAGCAGAAGAAACAGCTTGAGCACAAGCAGGATTTACAGCCAGCAAGGTCCAAGGCTAATTCCACAAACAGCTCTGCAGCTGGCTTTAAGCTGTACAGTAAGAGTGAAGGGCCTGCATTTGCTGTGAAAGCAAGCAGCTGCTGGAGCTGTGGTGAGAAAGGACATATTTCCAAGGACTATACAGTTAAAACAAAGAAGAAAAAGCAAGATGGTAAGACCAGCCAGAAAAAATCTGGCACCAGCATGACTGTTTCTGCTGTGGTCTTACAGGCAACGAAAGGGCAGGAGAAAAGGCTGTCAAGCCTGGGCCCTCGGTAGTGGATGTTCCGAGCACATTTCCAACTCTAAAGACTTTTTTGTGGACATTGAAATTACTAACCCTTGCAATGTAAGCTTAGCTGATGGGTCAAAGTCAAACTGTCTAGGTGAGGGTACTTGTTTTGTATCTTGTCTTAACAAAAGTGTAAAAAATGGCCAATTTGTTACTGATTTAAAAATGTGTTTGCTTTCTGTTGCAAAATTGATGCAGGAAGGCTGTGAAATACAATTTAAAGGGAACGGATGTTTTGTTTTGAAGGGTGATGTTATTTTGGCTAACAGTGTGTTTCACAATCAATTGTATTACATGGAAGATTGTCCCCAGCAAGTCCATTCTGTGATGGCAAATATCCCTATGCATGACAATTGTGTTCATTTGCTGCATAGGAGATTTGGACATCCCAGCTACAAGGTCCTTAAACAGATGCCTGACATGGGTAATGATTTAAAGGTACAGGGATGTGACAAATTCCTGGATTGTGGGGTTTGTAAACAATCCAAAAGTAAGATCCTTCCTATTCCAAAATTCAGTGACAGGAAATCAAAAAGAATTCTGGAATTGGTCCACATGGATCTGGCTGGGCCTTTTCCTGAATCATTGGGAGGGGGCAGGTATGCTTTGGTAATTGTAGATGACTCCAGCCATTTCTCATTTTGTTTCCTACTCAAAAGTAAGGATGAAATGCTTGAGGTTTTCAAACAATTGGTTTCTTTCATTGAAAGACATTTTTCTGAGAAACTCTCTGCTCTACAGTCAGATGGGGAGGATTAATGTCTCATGAGTTCCAAAGGTGGCTAAAGTAGAAGGGAATTTTCCATAGGCTGTCAGTCCCTGGGACCCCTGCTCACAATGGAGTTGTGGAATGAAGGTTTGGTGTTCTTTATACAATGAAAGATAGCCTGATGATCGATGCAAACATGGAAAAGAAATACTGTGGGGAGGCCATGTTGACAGCTAATTATTTGGGTAACCGCATTCCAAGTTCTGTGGTGTCAAACACTCCATTTTTCATGAGGTACAGCAAGAAGCCATCTGTGAAGCACAATAGGATCTTTGGATACTATGCGTGGGTAAACATTCCCAAGGTAGCCAGGAGGAAGGGTGATCCCAAGGCTAGAAGGTTGAGATTTCTGGGCTATGAGCAAGGCAGTAAAGCATGGCATTTTCACTCTCAGATGGCAAAGTTCTGATTTCTAGAAATGCTGAGTTTGAGAAGCATGCGAATTGGAGCCATGTGCATTCTAAAACAGAAGTGCTTCTGCCTTTAAGTGGGGATGAGGCACAAGATGACCAGCAGCAACATGCAGCTGGGTCAAGTGCTAGCCTCTTCCAGTCCAGACTCACACAAACCTTCTTCCCCAAAACCTGAAGGGAGAACCCCAAAGCAGGAGAGTATTGACACAGAAAGTGGGTCCAAGAGTGACACTGATAGTGAACCTGAGCCTTTCATTCCCTGGTGTTCTAGCAAAAAGACAAAGGGGGTGCCACCTCAGAGATTTACTGTTCAAAATGTGAGAGTGTGTCAGGTAACTTTTGAACATGACAGTTACACTGAAGTCCTGAAGTTGCCTCAGGATGAGCAACAAAGGTGGAAATGTGCAATGGAGGATGAAATGAAATCCATTTCAGACCATGATGTGTATGAAGTGATACTGCTGCCAGAGGGGCAGAAGACTGTTGGATGTTGGTGGGTGTACAAAAAGAAACAAATGCACGATTGTAATGTCAACTATAAAGCACATTTGGTGGCAAAAGGCTATTCACAAATAAAGTATCTGAACTATGATCAAGTGTTTGCACCCACTGCCTGGGCCCAAAGTATCAAGATTGCTTTGTCTGTTGCAAGTTTGCACAGGTTCAAAGTTAATCATTTTGACATGGAAACTGCATATCTATATGCCAGTCTAGATGAGTGCATTTATGTAGAGCAGGCCCCTGGATTTCATAGTGGTGGGCCATACTGTGTGTCCAAACTTTAAAAGTCTCTGTATGGTTTAAAACAGAGCGGCAGGTGTTGGTATCTGTGATGAACCAGGCCACACACACACATTAACTCAAGACATGTTCAAGGTTAACATGGTTTATTGAGCAAGAATATGCATACGGTATTACCTCAAAGCCAGTTCTGGCCAGTCTAGTACTAAACAGTAGCTAAAAACAGCATATTCCCCAGCCCCTGGGAAAGCAAGTAGGAGGGGAAAAGGAGGGGGCACCAACCCGGGTGGTTGACCTTGAAGGCTGGGCAGAAGATTCTCTTTCCCAGCCTCTAAGGCGGGCTGGCTGGCATCCAACACTGAGGGGCCTGAAAGGGGGGAAAGCACCAGGCCTCTAGAGGAAACCAAACTCATGTCGAGGCCTAGCCGGGATTCTAGGAGACTTGACTCCAAAACTCAGAATCCAGGGGACATTCCGTCCCCTGATGACAAATTGACCCAATTTCTAAACAATATCCAATATCCAACCAATATAAGAAACCACCAAAAGAAAACGAACAGATATTAACCCAAAAAAACAAGACCTGAACAAAGTCAACCTGGCTTATCGGGGAAGTGAGCATGAAACTTCTGTAACAAGCGAGGTGCCTTGATGTGTTCCACATTAACCCATTCAGTGTGCACCAAAGGTAAGTGTTTCCATTTCACAAAGTATTGGAGAACACCCCCCCCGAGGCCTTCTAGAGTCTATAATGTCAGAGATCTCAAAGTGTTGGCCATCGTCGACAATGATTGGGCAGGGTGCTTCAGATCTGGGTGCATTGAGTCTGGATGCATTCCGGGCTTCAGCAGTCTAGAATGGAAGACAGGGTGGACATTACGATGCAACTTAGGTAGAGATAATTCAAAAGCCACCAGATTGATTTGATGCACAATAGGAAAAGGTCCAATATACTTGGGCCCAACTTTTTTGAGGATTGGGGACTCTTGAGAAATCTAGTGGACAGGCACACCTGATCTCCCACTGCATAGGGAGGGGTGGGATCCCTCCTTTTGTCCGCCTGCCGAATATACTGGGACTTAGCAAAGTCTAGAGCGGCCACAACTTTCAGCCAAGCATCCTTGATCTGAGCACTCCATTGAACTAATGGAATAGGATCCTTAGGACTTTTTCGGACAATGTAAAAATAACGGAAGCAGTGTCGCCAGTGAGTAAAATATGACGGTAGAAAGCAAAAATATCACGTTCAAATATCCCAGCGGTACTGCAACAGTACCGCTGGGAAGGAGCGTCGTACGAAACTGACGCCCTCTTGCGCTGCAGTGTCGCAACCTGGCGACGCTGCTTCCATTATTTTTACATTGTCTGAAAAAGTCCTTAGAGTCTAGGTCCCCCAAGGCAGTGGATCAAACTCCAGGCCATACACAACTTTGAAGGGGGAGAGACCGGTATTTTGGTGCACAGCATTATTGTAAGCCACCTCAGCAAAAGGCAATAAGTCCACACAGTCAGATTGTTGGAAATTAATGTAACAATGTAAATACTGTTCCAAGGTAGCATTTTTTTGTTCCATGTTTCCATCTGATTCAGGATGATAACCGCTGCTTAGGGACCTTTCGATCCCCAATAACTTAGTGAACGCTTTCCAAACCTGGGAGGTAAATTTCACCCCACGGTCAGAGACAATCTTGGCCAGGGCCCCATGTAGCCTGTAAATGTACTGAATGAACAACTTGGCCAGCTGCTGGGCCGTGGGGATGTGTTTGCATGCAATAAAGTGGGCTTGCTTTGAGAACATGTCAACCACCACCCAAATAACAGTTTTCCCCTTGCTTTCGGGTCGATGCACAATTAAATCCATGCTTATCACTTCCCAGGGCTTGCCCGGGGTGGGTAATGGAACCAACAAGCCCTTGAGTTTTCCTGCACCCCTCTTTGCCATGGCACACAGAGGGCATCCTTTGACATACCCCTCCACCTCCTTGCGCATGGGGGCCACCAAAACTGCCTCCTAGCAAGGTGTAGCATCTTGATGTAACCGAAATGGCCTGCACTTTTCACATCATGGCATTGCTTGAGAATGAAGGGTCTCATGGCCTCAGGAACATGCATGCGCCCCCCCCTTCCAAGCTAATCCCTCCTGCATGTCTACTTTATCCCGATGGGAGAAGAACCAAGAGTCTCAGGAGAGGGTGTCAGCTATCTGGGCTTGCCAACACTCCCCCTTTGACAAGGAAGAGGTTAGGGCAGGAGCCCAGGACTCCCGCCCCAGGCTCACCAGTGGTGGGACGGATGGGGGAGGTAGCAAATTGACTGGCTTAGCAAGACCCTGGTTCCTTTCCAGGGAATGGGCTGAGGAGGGGCCCACCTCAGCACTCTTCCATTTGGCTTGACTGTGTGTGAGAACTGCAAGACCCAAATGGAGGAAAAGACAACCTCCTTCCATTTGCTTTTATGTTGTGGGAGTCTAGATAAAGTATCAGCTAGAAAGTTCCTTTTTCCCAGGAGAAACTTCAGCATGAAGTTAAACCAGTAAAAGAAATTAGCCCACCTAATTTGTTTGGGGTTCAGTTGGCAAGGGGTTTTCAAAGCTCCCAGATTTTTGTGGTCTGTCCAGATCTCAAAAGGCTGGGAAGATCTTTCCAGCAGGTGGCACCAAGTCTCCAGTGCTCTTTGATGGCCCCACCCTCATTTTCCAACACTGGCCAATTCTGTTCTGTTTCATAGAATTTCTTAGAAAGGTAGCACAAGGTCTTAGCTCCCCTCCCTCATCCCATTGTAACAGCACCCCCCTATAGCTACATCAGAGGCATCCACCTGAACAAAGCCTGTTCAGGGTCGGGGTGTTTGAGAATGGGCTCAGAAATGAATAACTTCTTCAGTTTCTCAAAAGCTTGTTGACATTGGCCAGTCCACACAATTTTCTGGAGAGGTTTTTCCTGCATCCCATCCTTGCCCTTCTTCTGTCCACCAGGCCCCTTGTTTTTAGCAAGTCTGTGAGGGGTAGGGCCACCTACGCAAAGTCAGGGATGAAGGGCCTGTAAAAGTTAGCAAAACCCAAAAAGCTCTGCAGCTACTTTCTGTTTCTGGGGGCCTCCCATGCTAGAACCCCATTAACTTTTTCTGGGTCCATTTCAACCCCCCTGTTAGAGATGCGATACCCTAGATAATCCAACTGGTGGAACTCACATTTGGAAAGTTTGGCATACAGATGGTTTTAAGCAAGTTTACTCAATGCTTTCTTCACTAACTTAACATGGGACATGTAGTCCACTGAATAAATGAGCACATCATAAAGAGAAACCAATACCCCTTTGTACAGCAACTCTCTGAGTACATGGTTAATCAAATTCATAAATACTCCCAGGGCTCCAGCCAGCCGAAAAGGCATCACCAGACATTCAAATGTCCCCAATTGACAATTAAAAGCAGTTTTCCACTCATCCCCCTCCTTGATTAGTACTCTATAGTATGCCTCCCTAAAGTCCAGCTTGGTGAAAAATTTCCCTTTGGCCAAATGAGCCAATATGTCTTTCATCAAAGGCAGGGGGTACTGATTTACAACACTAACCATGTTCAGGTTTCTGAAGTCAATACAGAGTCTGAGAGAGGAATCCCATTTGCACCTAAACAATACTGGGGCCCCCAAGGGGGAAGTTGTGGATCTAATGAAGCTCCGTGCCAAGTTCTTGTCTATAAATTCCCTCAGTGCACCCAGTTCTGCCGGAGTCATGGAATAAATCTTGGGCTTAGGCAGTTTGGCATCTGGGACCAGTTCAATAGCACAGTCAAACGGTC
This sequence comes from Gambelia wislizenii, assembly GCA_030847615.1. Taxonomy (NCBI): domain Eukaryota; kingdom Metazoa; phylum Chordata; class Lepidosauria; order Squamata; family Crotaphytidae; genus Gambelia; species Gambelia wislizenii. The sequence goes on along the minus strand of JAUMIR010000006.1, from coordinate 79,388,149 downwards.
TATGTGGGGCAAAATGTCACATTCTTTCTCCTCAAAAACAACTCGCCACTGCCTGTACTCCACCAGCAGATCTTTCACTTCCCCCTGCACCAGGGCAACTAAAGACCCTTTGTGGAATTTATCGAGGCTATCCCCCTTTGCCAAGGCCTCCCCTTCTTTGTCCAAACAATGGTTCTGGATGCGTGAGGGGTCAGTGAAGGACACAATTTCCTTGGCCCAGTCTATGATGGGATTGTGGAATTTTAGCCAATTTAATGCAACCACTGCCGCAGGCACAAGGCCTGGAGCAATCACAAACTGCAGATCTTCCTGGTGATTCCCCATTTTCATTTTTACTGGAGCAGTCATTCGTCTTGTGGGGCCCCCTTCATCATCTCCCCATTCATCTGGGACAGCCATATGGGCATGTCCAACTTCACTGTATTGACGGCTACTTCCTTGACTAAGGAGGTGTGGATTAGTACCTGCATATACCCGGAGTTCACCATTACCATTACCTTATAGGGGACTCCTTTACCACTGACCCCCATTCTGGTCTTAATAAAAAATGGGGTTTTGACTCCATTTACCACAGCATTCAGGCACCCTTCGGGGTTAGCCCGCCTTCAGGCACTTAATAGGGCTGGCTGGATCCGTTTCCTGCTGGCTCGATGTTGGAAGAGGACCCAGTGTCCCCTGATTCCCAGGAGGACTCCCCAGCAGCATGGCCTGGAACCAAGGAGCATGCCATCACTTTGGGCTTTGGCTTGAAAGGCATCTTGGGTGCAGTTTGCTTCCCCTCTGGCTTCTTGACCACCTCCTCAGTAGGGCTGCTCCTCTGTTGTTTCTCTGGACATTCTGCTATGCGGTGGCAACCCTTCCCACAGTATAGACACAATCCCTTTTGCAATCGTCGTTCCTTCTCCATCTCTGCTGCCATCCCACTTACTGGTCACGCTGCCTTGGCCTTCTTTCCTGGAGTTCTGCTGGGCTTCCTGGTCAGGCCCTCACATTGCCTTGCCAACTTCATGCTTAGCCTCAGGGTCACTACCTCCCTGAATAAGTGAACCCATCCCAGTAGGGTTTCGGGGTTCCCTTGGACTAAGGCCCATTCTAGGATGTCAGCATTGAGCCCATCCTGGAAATACTGCACCTTGGTGGCTTTGGTCCATTCAGGGATCTGGCTGGCCAGGTGGTGAAACTCTGTCTCGTATTCAGCCACAGACTTCAAGCCCTGGTATAGACACTGTAGCTCCGTGCATGCACGCCTCCTCCTCAATGGGTCTTCAAATTGAGCTCAGAGTGCCATCATGAAGTCATGGAAACTTCCTAGTTCTGGAGCCCCCATGTCGTAGAGCCCCACCACCACCCACCAGCCGCCTCTCCTTCCAGCTTGTTGGAAATGTACTGCACCTTCTCTGCCTCGATCTGGAACTCATCCTCCCAGTGAGACATGAATCCCATCACCTGGGTTAGGAAGAATGGCAGCTTCACAGCATCCCAGTCAAACGTGGCCTTCAAGTCGCAGTGCTTGAAACCACAAGGCTGTGGCCACAGCTCAACTGGGCCAGCAGCTGCCGGGGTGCCAGGCCCTTGGGAACCAGCAGCCCTGGGGCTCCTCCTGGAGAGGCTGGGACCCCTCCCCCTGGTGCTGGACCAGGCAAACCCCCATCCCCCGGGGCTCTGGCAGTTGGGGGTCTGGAGGAACTGGCTGTTGGTCCGTTGGTAGTGCTGGTCCTGGGGCAGCCACTGTAGTATTTCCACGAGGCTGGTCTGCATCAGCTCCATCTGCTGCTTCAGCTGTTACACTTCTCTCTCCAGCTCTGGGTGAGGCTGTCTCACCCCAGGTTCGCGAACCCCACCACTCAAGGGTATCTCCCACCTCAATGATCTACGATCCTCTCGGCCTCGTTTGTCTGGCCAGAACCAGCTAGCTCCCATGGCTACACCTGCCTCACACACAGGTATCTTGGAGAAGGGAAGGTTCACCACTCCTAGGGCCTGCCTGGCTCCCAACTTCATCAGGTCGGGTGGGGGAACCAATCTTCCAGCCCTCCATCATTCCCGACACAGCTCTCCTGCTGCCAAGTCTATACTGGCATCTGGCAAGCCATCTCCCTGGTTGCTGCCTGCGTCCAGGTCTTTCTCCGTCTGTGTTCCAGCCTCTGTGTCCTCAGACATCTTGTCTTCAGCACATGGGTAGGATTTAGAGAATTAGCAGAACTAGCTTTCTGTGATGAACCAGACCATGCACACACATTAACTCAACACACATGCAAGGTTAACATGGTTTATTGAGCAAGGATATGCATACTGTATCTCCTCAAAGCCAGTTCTGGCCAATCTAGCACTAAACAGTAGCTAAAAACAGCATCTTGGGTTTCGATATTCCCCAACCCCTGGGAAAGCAAGTAGGAGGGGGAAAGGAGGGGGTGCCAACCTAGGTGAACCACTTTTCTAACTCCACCTGCACTTTCTTGACATCCCTGTCACTTTTTGCCACCACACAAAGGTTGTCCATGTAGATAACTAGCATGACAGCACTATCATCTTTCCCCTTGGTGTACACACAGGCATCTGCGACGCTCCTTGTGTAATCTAGTGACACCAACACTTGGTGTATGCACTTGTTCCAGCAACATGTGCTTTGTTTCAAGCCGTAGAGTGCTTTGCATAACAAGTACACCTTGTTCTCACCTGCACTGACCTACCCTGGGACCTGTTCCATGAACACTGTCTCTTCAAGGTCAGCATTCAGGTATGTTGTTTCAAAGTCAAAGTGTTGCACAACCATCTGCCTCTTGGCTGCTACAGCTAACACTAACCTAAGATTTTCTGGCTTTGCTGTGGACAAAAAGGTTTTGTCAAAATTGGCGTAGTGCTCCTGCAAAAAGCCTTTCGTAAGTAAGCATGCCTTACACTTTTGTGTCCCATCAGGCATGTCCTTAAGCTTGTATACCCACCTGCAACCAACAACCTTTTGGTCTTTGGGCCTCTCAATTACCTGGAGCACTTTCCTTTCAACTAGTGACTCGAACTCAGGGTCCAAGGCTGAGTTCCACTTCTCCTGCTCTTCCTGGGGAAGTTTTAGGAGATCATGAAAATTTGCAGGCTCCTCTGCCATGACACTGCATAGCCTGACTACCTAAACAAGAAACCTGTCAGGAGCCTTCCTAACCCTCCTTGACCTTCTGGGAATGAGCACCCTAGTTCTGCCTGACTCATCTTCACTTGCACTCCTGCTATCTCTCCCTGTGTCAGGCTCACTGCTTGTTTGTGGTAGTGTGTTTGTTGGAGTGGCATGGGAACTGTCAGGCTTTTCTTCCTGTGCCTCCCCTTCATCATCATCAGGCTCAACCACCCCTCCATTTGTGGGACTTCTGGAAGTTGTTGACACATCCCTCCCCAAGGGAACAATCACCTCCTGATTGCCATGCAATCTATCCCACCCTGAGTGCACTTCAAAATTTGCACTTCTGGAGAACACCGCCTTTCCAGGATGGAGAGAAAACACATACTTATTATGCTCATAGCCAAGGAAACACAGCCTCCTGGTTTTAGGCTGTCCAGGCTTCCTTAGGCTCGGGTGAATCAGTACATTTGTATACTGTCCAAAAATCCTCAGGTGCTTCAGGTTTGGTGCTCTAACAATACAATACAATAGACAGTATGGGGTCTGGTTGACACTAGATATCCACAGTCTATTCGAATGGTAAGCAGCAGTCTTCGCTGCCTCCCCCCACAGCCTAGCTGGGGCTTGTGCATCTTCCATCATGAACTCCATCATGTACTTCAACATCCCAATTTTCCTTTCTGCAAGCCCATCCTCTCCTGGAGACGCTGGGTTTGTAGTCCTGCATCTAATGCACCTCCTACGCATCCAAGGTATGCAGACTGTTGGATAAGAATTCCCCTCCCCTATCCATCATTAGACTGGAAAACCTATGAGAAGGAAATTCGCATTCCACCAGATTCACCCACTCACGGAACCTGTCTGCAGCCTGATTTTTCTCCTTCAGTAAGTATATGTAGGTGTACCTAGTGTGTCTGTCCACCATCACAAATAAATAGCGGTTACCCCCTTTAGTGGGCTTATAGGGGCCTGCTAAATCAGCATGGACAACTTCAAAAGGTATCTTGGTGACACATTGTGTCATTTTGGCAATAGGGAAAGCCTTCACCTTTATTTTTCTATACATAGCACTTTCTAAGAATCTCGGGCAGTGTTTCATGCTTAGACCAGGGCAAACTTTTGCTAGCTCCTTTAACCCTTTGTAACTAGTATGGTCCATTAGCCTGTGGTAATAATGAACACACTTATCATGTAGGGGCACATTGTCTGAAGGGTTCACATTTGCCACCTTCCCTTTAGGCAACATGTAATACAACCCATGTTTCTTTATCCATTTTGCACAGACATTATTCATGTTATGCTTTTCTGTTATTGTACAGTGTTCCCCCTCAAATATCACTTTATAACCATCAGTAGTCATTTGGGACACAATCAATATACAATTCTCCAGTTTGCTAACACATAACACATTTTCAAAATCTTTACCAAAAGATGGCAAATTTGCAGTGCCCATTTTCTACACCCTGCTGGGAGCACCATCTGCAAGTGTAATAGTGGTTATGGAAGCATTTTTAACATTGCTTAACAACTTTAAGTCATTCACCATGTTGTGTGTTGCCCCGCTATCAAGTAACCAGATTCTTCCTTCAGTATCATCAGGATGGTGCTTTGCTATGAAGGCATGGTTTGCAGCCTGAGAGGACGCACCCCTCCTTTCCCCTGTAGCTGTGCCATCCCTCCTATCCAGTGCAGGCATCTTACAGTCCTTCTGAAAATGTCCAGGCTTTTTGCATCTGAAACAGCATCACATAGCTGCAGGCTCCCTCCTCCACAGATGCCTCTGTTTCAGTGCTCTCCTGATTGCATCTGGTAATTTGTGGCTGTTTATTCCCCTCCATCCAGGAATCAAATTGCTTGTGTTGAACCTCTTCCAGAATATGCCCAGCTACCAGGTCTACAGACAAATCATGCTCCCTAGTGGTCTGCAGACTGTACATTAAGGAAATCCCATTCCTTTGGCAAACTGCCCAATAAAATAAAACACTTACGGGTTTCTGGAATGTCCACACCTCTACTGGCCACCTCTTGAAAAAGCTGCCTCATTTCCTCCAAATGGGCTTTCACTCAGCCTCCAGTAGACAGCTTTGTGTTATAAAGTCTGTTAGACCATGTCATCTTTGAGAGGCAGAACAGATTCTGATGAACTGTTTTCAAAGCTGTCCAAAGCTAAAAGGCTACCTTTGCTGGCTCCGTGTGTATAAACTGGCAGGGGCTGAACAATAAGAGAATTGCAGCTCTAGCCTTCTGGTCTGCTAACCTGAATGCTGCTATTTTATCTTCTGAACCCTCTGGGATCACACTTTCATTTTCCAAAACGTGCCACAAATTGTCCTTAATTATTAAAGCCTCCATGTATAAACTCCATGATGAATAATTTCCATCAGCCAGCTTCTCAAAGCAGATGAAACTATTATCTGCCATTCTACTGAATGAGTCAACAATTCTCCAGCTATGAAACACAGACAACTGGCAGCTGACAGCACTTCAAGGTCACTTGAAGATATTACAGAGCCTGGCTGAAACTTAACTGTTTCTCAGCCAACTAGCCCAAAACACTCAAAACAAAAGAGTTTCTGGGAACGTTTCTGGGTGCACCTTATCTAATCTGAGATCAATCAGCTGGGCCCATAACCACTGTCAGGGGATGATAGGACACTCAATCCCCAGCAGAAGCAAAAAAAAATATCTCAGCAGACTTAGTAGGAACCTGTTCCCAAGAACACTCTCACACACCATGTTTGACGTCCAAATAAGCAGGAGGCACTTTTATCTTCAAAGTTGAACAGTTGCAATATATATACAAATAATTACAATTGAAGGAGAAACTGCTTCACCAGGCATCACCACAAGAAGAGAGTCAGCTTTGGACTAGCTCATTTATATATATATCTACAAGACATTGCCCTCTAGTGGCCTGACTAGGCGTGACTTGGTAGTTCATGGAGTCAGCCATTATGACTCAGCATGATTCTGCAGTTGTTTGGCCATTTTATAATGGAGTTCAGTCTCTAACTCCTGACATATGAAAAATAAATGAATTGCATGTTCAGACTTGAGTACCATCTCTAAGATATTGCATTAGTATTCCAAACCTGGAAAAATATGAAATATGGAACACTTCAGGTCCCAAGCATTTTGGATAAGGAACTCTCATCCTATATCCTTTTTCAGATGTAGTAATCAGAGCTACAGTACATATATTAGTCTACGTGTAGTTGCACTATAGTTTGTGAAGGATACTTTTGTTTTTGATTCCTTTTCTATTCATGCCCAACATGGAATTTGCCTTTTTAACATCCACCCACTAGTCAACATTTTCATGAAGCCATTCACTACTACCCCTAGAGTCTTTCCTTTGTCATTCTCTAAGACCCTAGTACAATGGGTGTGAAAACAGGTTGTCTCTTCCCCAACCTGATGTGCATCACCTTACCCTTGCTTACATGGACTCTCATTTGCTATTTCAGTACCCATTCCCCCAGTTCAGAAAGATCCTTTCACAGACTTTCACTATGTGCCTGCGGGGTTTTTTTGCTCCAACCAATCTAAATAAATTGGTGTCACCAGCAAACTTGGTCATCTCACTACTCATCCCTAAATCCAGGTCATTTGTGTACAAATCAGAAAACACAGTCCCAAACCAAGCCTTGAGCTACCTCATTGCTCATATTTCCCCATTATGAGAACTGATCACTTATTCCAGAGTAAGAAAAAACCCATAAGAGGTGTTCGTTTATCCCATCACTGCTAAGTTTTCTCAGGAGTCTTTGGAGGAAGACACTGGCTGCTAACACACTGCAGAATTAATGCAGTTTGACACTGCTTTAACTGCCATGACTCAATGCTATGGAATTTGTAGTTTTGTGAGATATTTAGCCTTCTGTGAGAGAGCTCTGGTGCCACAATGAACTACAAACCCCATGATTCCATAGGATGGGGCCATGGTAGTTAAAGCAGTGCCAAATTGCAGTATTTCCGCAGTGTGGCAGCAACCATTGTCAAAAGTCTACCAGATAATTCTTGTCCACTTTCAAAGAACTCTAAAAGGATAGTGAGACAGGGCTTACCTGTCCAGAAACCAAGCTGATTCTTTTTTAGGAGGGTCTGCCCTTCTTTTAAGCTTGAATTCAACTTTCTTCTCCATTTCCCATCAGTTCAATTGGTTTCAAAATCCAGAAAATGTAAAGCCCATTTTCAGTTTTGCTATCATTTACAGTATCTCTGCTAATTATTTTTTTTCATCTCTGTAGTAAAAATGTTTGGAATACTTTGTACCATATGGGGTGGGAGGGTTCACTTATAAGATCTGTGACAGACATATTTACTTTGTTCCCATAATCTAAACGCCTAATTCAACATATGTTGAACAAAAAGGAATGTTGGTCTTACCTGTGATATGTTTTGTTTCAGTAGATAGGCAAAGAACACCCTAAGGAGATTGGGTAGCTTCTCCCACTTGCCTTAGTCTGAGGGCTGAATCAGATCTCTTGTCCTTAGGTACCTTTAAGGTACCCTTGCCATCCTGGCAGAAGATAGCAGAGGAGAGCAGTGTAGAACCTTGGGCATCCACCCGAGGGACTTATAATTTTGCCATCATGCTATGGGAGAGGCTATACAGTTTCTTTGTCAACCCAGGTTGGGACCTGGTGGCTGCTAGCTTGTTCCATTCCTCTTTCTCTACCTGCATAAGGTTTGCTAGGAATGGCATCTCCAGGGTCTTAGAGAAGGATGCCCTGGGAAATAGATCTTCATCTACCCTAGGGAGGTCTGTGTCTGCTAATGGGTCCTGGTTAGCTGAAGGGGGTTAAGCCTAGGGATGTAATAGTCTTTCTAAGCAAGACTGGAAAATCCTCTGCCTTGAAGAGGCATGCAGAGGCCTGAGGTTGCTCTCTAACCTCTTTCCCTTCCTTGGAGGACAACTCTTCCTTCTCCATGTCTGTAAAGCCCATGACTGACAGGGCCTCCCCATCCTCCTCATCTGAGGAGCAGTAGGGAGCCACCTCATCTCTCTCTGGGGCTGCTTCAGCCTTTCTGCATTTGTGTGAGGGCTTCTGGCCTCAAGATGTGGCCTCCATATCTGAGGCCCAGTCTTCCTCCTCCTCCCCCCTGGATGTAGTTCTGGATTGGGTGGCCATGTGGCCCAGATGGTGGGGCGGTGATTCAGAGGAAGAATCACCAGCCTCTTCCCTAGCAGAGGGACCGTGTTCAGCATGCTGCAAGGCAGTGAGGGCCTTGCATAAGTTTCACTCCACAGATGTGGCCATGGCCATGAAATCTCCCATTTTAAAAGCATGAAGAACCCAGGGGGAGGGGAGATAGAGTAGGCCCTGTTCCCCTCACCTTTGGGTCTCCAAGAACTGCTAAGCACTGTGGATTAACTGTGCTGGTGGCAACCAGGGCTGCCATTTCCCTGGCCACCATCTTTCTAATTGAGGCTGCCAGGCCAGGGATGGCTTCTCCTCCAGTGAAATCTTGGAGGAGGTCCCCTTGCAAACTCACAGTCTCACTTGGCTGGCAAAGGTCTCTGCTCCCTGTTCTGGCATATGTTGAAGCCCCATTGTTGCAGGCAGCAGTGACTTGGGAGGAGTGGTCCCCCACCACTGGCTGCAATCTGGTCACCCCATCCCTGGACACAAAATATTATTTAAAAACACAGAGATTCTGGACCAGGCCAACAACTATCATGTCAGAATACACAGAGAAGCTACTGAAATCCAGGCAGAGAACCCCTATCTCGTGACATGGTAGCAGCAGTTTGGACCACATCAGTTTGGGAAGTTAGATTAAAGCAGCATCTCTCTGTTCCTCTGTCCTGCCTGTCTCTGGAGAGGCAGGAGGTGAATGTTGGGGGGCTGTGGCTGTCGAGTGTTCAGGCAGGAGCTGTTTAAACCTCCCTCTGATTCCTGACTGGGAATACTAGAAGGTGTGTTTTATTTCTGTTGGAAGTTGAGACTGAAAAGCTTTGCTTTTGGCTATTTGGAAAGCCTTTTGTCTTGCTAGAGTGGCAAAGAGAAGGGGTCGAGTTCCCCTCAAAGGAATGATCTGGCTCTTTGGGAATCACATGCTGTTTTCTCTATCTGTGAGGGAGGCTGAGCCATGCAAAAGGAAAGCTGTGCTCCATCTGCCTTCCTAGAGACCAGTTTGCAACCCTGTGACTGAGCCAGGGGAGGGGCAGTAATTCACCCACCTAGCCAGCTCTAGAAAAAGCTCACCCAGCCTTTGTTTGGTTGAGTGTGTGTGCAATTGAAAGGGGGGACCAGCTCTGTGGGGGCTGGGTTCTGCCTCCACCCCTTCCTTGACTTTAGGAAGGGCTGTGTTCCAAGGCTTCTGTTTGAGGCTTGGAGAAACAGAAACACTGTTGAAGGATCTTTTACAAACAAAAGGACAGAGGTCTGTTCCTTGTAGTGCTTTTGGTGGGGAAGCAAGCTGAGGGACTTGGGAAAACAAGGATTCCTCCAGCCCTTGAAGTGCTCTCCAGTGTGGGAGGGAGGGGCTGGGATGCAGCAACCAGGCTGTGCTATCACATAGTTTGCTTAAGTCCTGCCCAGCTTGAAATCAGCTATGGGTTGAAGTTCCAATGATTGCAACCAGTCCTTTGCTTCTCTGCACTATTTCTCCACTGGAAAAAGGAAGGGGAAGGCAGAAGTGAAACCCATCCACTGAAAAAGGCAATTTAGAGGGGTAGGAACTGAGAGTTTAACATGGAACTTGGAAAACTGCAAGCATTGGGTTTGTCTCTTGTGCAAGCACGTGATCCCCTTTTCTCATTTTTTCCCCTTACAAACTGCTTTTGCCTGAGGGGCAGAGTTGAGTGGGGAGGAGGGAAAGACGAAGGGCTAGGAGGGAATAGGGAAGGGCTGGAGTGACTCCCACGTGGATTGGAGTTCTCTTTCTCACTGTCTCCTGCTGCTAGGCAACTACGCTGACAGACTGAGGAGAACAGGGGAAAAGATACATTTATAGATTTTCTTTGTTTTTTTTTTCCGGGGCTGTAAGGCCGTGTTCTGGAATAGTTTCTTTCTGATGTTTTGCCTGCATCTGTGGCTGGCATCTTCAAAGAATGATTGGGTAGGAGTGTATGTGGAGTTTATATGCTGTGAACCCCTGTTGGAGAGAATATGTAAATTTGTGTAATTGAATGGTTAGTTTCTGGGTATAGAAATGCAAGGCTCATTAGTGTCTGTTTGGCTAATGGTTGGTTGATGGGCCATTATCTGCTGGAAATCCTCTGTGCTTGGGTGGAATGCCTTTGTAAGTGTTGAGTTTTGATTCTATTGTATTTCAAAACTGGGAGCCAGATTTTGTTTACTTTTAAGGTTGCTTCTTTCCTATTGAAATTGTCCAGGTGTTTGTGGATTTCAATAGCTTCTCTGTGCATTCTGACATGATAGTTGTTGGCCTGGTCCAGAATTTCTGTGTTTTTAAATAACTTTTTGTGTCCAGGTTGGTTTATCACATGTTCTGCTACAGCTGATTTTTCTGGCTGGCCCAGTCTGCAGTGTCTCTCATGTTCCTTGATTCATGTGTGCACACTGCATTTTGTGGTCCCTATGTAAACTTGTCCACAGCTGCATGGTATGCGGTAAACTCCTGCAGCTGTGAGAGGGTCTCTTCTGTCCTTCGCTGAGTGTAGCATTTCTTGGATTTTCTTGGTTGGTCTGTAGATCGTTTGGAGGTTTTGTTGCCTCATCAGTTTCCCTATTCTGTCTGTGACTCCTTTGATGTATGGTCAAAATACCTTCCCTTTGGGCGGCTGTTTTTCTTTTTCATTCCTGTGTTTTTTTTTCTGGGTCTGGCTGCTCTTGTGATATCTGATCTGGAGTAATCATTAGTCTGTAGGGCCCAGTTTAGGTGCCTCAGTTCGTCCTCCAGCTAGTGGGGTTCGCAGATCCTTTTTGCACGGTCTACCAATGTTTTTATTGTGCTTCTTTTTTATCCTGGGTGATGATTGGAGTTCTTGTGTAGGTATCTGTCTCTGTGTGTGGGTTTTCTGTATACCTTGTGGCCTAACCCTTGGTTTGGTTTGCGGATGACTAGGACATCCAAGACTTGCAGTGTTCCTTCCTTCTCTTTTTCCATCGTGAATTGGATATTTGGGTGGATGTTGTTCAGGTGGTTCAAGAATGAGACCAAATCTTCTTCCCCGTGGTTCCAAATGGTGAAAGTGTCACCTACATATCAGAACCATGTTGTGGGCTTTTTTGGTGCTGTTTTTAAGGGTTTGCTTTTCAAAATGTTCCATGTAAAAGTTTGCTATTACTGGGCTCAGGTGGCTGCCCATGGCTACCCCATCTATCTGTTCGTAGAATTCATTATTCAAAGATATATTTCGTTTTTGCTGTCAATTGCTGCTTTTGGCAGCTCATATTTTTTTCTCTGTGTTTATGAGAGGAAAGAGGGAAAGAAGCTCTGTTCTGGGGAATATTGCCTGCAGCTTTCTTTCTGTTCTCTATCCTTGTCTTCTTCCAGAGATGGGGGGAAGGTAGTCCCCCACACACCAAAACATACTGCCCTCTGCTGGCAAAGGGAACTGTTCCTTTTTCTGCTCATTCAGCCAAAGCGGTTTTTGATATTTTTTTTATTAGCTCACACATAAAGAAGACTGCTAGGTTTAACTAGGATTCTGAGTGCTTTTGCATTCTTCATGTTTCTGTGTTCTGGCAAAGTAAAAGCAAAAATGTTGGAAGCTGAAGGAGCCGAGGGTGCCAGTGCCAATGGAAATACTACTGATTTCCCTCTGCCATGTCCTAGTGATATCCTGAAGGATATACCAGATGACTTATGGAATACCATAGAGAAGGGCAAGTTACCTCATCCAGAGTTAGAAATAAAATGGCAAAAGCTAAAATTGCAAGAAATGGAACTGCAACAGAAAGACAAAGAGTGTCAACTACAACTGAAGCTGCAGGAAATGGAAAAGCAACAGAGAGACTAAGAACTCCAACTGCAAATAAAACTGCAAGATATGGAACTGAGAAAGAGATTGAGCTCCAAATGAAAGAAAAGGAACTTCAACCATTGCTGGCTAAGCAGAATCTGACCCCAATACCCAGTCCACCACAGACTCTGAACTCGCTCACATCTCAAGCCCGCAAATACCCCATTTATGAGGAGGGGACTGACTTTAAAGATTTTATAATCACTTTCCAAAGAGTCTGTTCTGACTATGGCGTGCGCAAGGATTTAATACATGTGTGAAGTTTGCCCCTGCTCCTTCCTATCCTGAGGTCGATGGAGGCAGGTCTGTCCCCAGAAGATATGCATGACTTTGATCTCATCTTATACTTGACTAGGCATGGACTTGGCTTGACACCAGAAGCAACTCAACAGAACATGTGGGCCTCATGATGTATGCCTATGGATGACTGCCACGAGCTCGCCCACTGGATATTATGAAAGTGTGAGCTATGTACAAAGGCTGCTAAAGTGGACACATTTGAGGGCCTTTTCTCCTTGATGGCAATGGACGAGTTCTTGTGGCATACACTCCCAGCTTTGCGCAACTATGTTCTGGATAGGGAACCCAAGATATTGCCTGATGTGGCTGCAATTGCACAATGATATATGGAAACCAGGGGAAGCCAAGTCTCCCAGATGCAGCTGGCAGGACCAAACAAGCAAAAGTCAGGGAATCACTTCACCAACAAGCTGGGGAATCAATTCGCCAACAAGGACTGCCTGAATGCTTATTTCCAGAAAATGGGATCGCAGTGCTTCCAAACAACAGCAACAGCAGCCATTGCAACCTGCTCAAAAGGAGGTAGTACAACCTCCCCAAAGGCAGCCGAAGGATAAAGCTACCCTGAAATGTTTCTCATGTGGAGAAACTGGCCATGTCAAGGTGAACTGTAAACAGAAGCCCAAGGTAATTAACATGATAGGGGCGCCAACTTCCACTGCTATGGAGGCTGGGAAAGAGGTGCCACCTTACCCTGAGTATGTATGAGTAAGAACTGAGTAAGTTCTGACTTGTCGACACTATACATTGATTGTGGATTGGAAGTAAGTTGTGGCTTATAGAGGCACAGCACAGCTTCCTGCAATTCATTGTGCTTACGTTGATCTGCTTTGTGTGAGCACATGGCTAGGGTCAGATCACGTGGTTTGAGCCAGACAAAGGAGACTCAGAAACAAACACCATGTTTTAGAGCAAAGAGGGGTCGGGGATACCTGTTAGAGCAGGGCAGGCTGGCCTAGCTCATAGCTCCCTTGATTCCAAATGGGTACGAACTGAATTCTATAATGACTGCTTGACATGGTGAGCAGAATCTTTAGAGACTCTTTAGATGTTGCTTCAGGGCATTTCTATTTGATTTCTTATACTTCGGATGAATGTAATTCCATATTTTTGCTATTTTTGTAACTCTAAAGTGTACCTGGGGGCATGGAAGGTGTGTGCCCTCATGAGAGATTTGCATGACTTGAACTTGCTTGAATAAAATAAGCTTTTTCTAATTTTCCTATACACTGATGCTGCACATGCCTTATTTCTTGGTCATTGCTACAGTTCTCTCTCTCTCTCTCTCTCTCTCTCTCTCTCTCTCTCTCTCTAGGGTAGGAGGGAGGAATTGGTTAGTTCTACAGTGGCAAGTAGTCCCACTGGTTATCCAGTCTCCCATTGGGCTGGTCATAAATATCTCAGTGGGTGGTGGCAGTGTTTTGGGTTGTAGGGGGTGCCCTTGAGTTTGGCCACTCAGGGTTTCCTTTACAGGAAAGCTAACTGGGGGGTTCCAAGCTGAGAACCTCCAGACTAGCCTGACAATGGCATTGTGGGGAAATCATGGACACATGATGGTTAAGGCCACTTGATTAGACCAATGGATACCTATAATGGGAAAATGGGTTCACCTTCTCTCCTATAATTGTTATGTTGGACATGACATTTGGAAAATTACCCTCATGACTGTGATGAAATCTGAAACTACTGAATTTAATATGCTTTGTGATGTTCAGATGATTACCGTTAGAATATGTTCTTCATACTGGATGTCTTATTTGTTTTCACATAAAACTCTATGTGATATTTCAAAATTGTTGTTGTTAAATTGAAACTGTTGATATAACACTTTGTGAAAGGTGGGAGGTTGGATGTTTGTCCAGCAGGGATAAAAGAAAAGGAACCTTGTGCATTTCAAACTGATGGAATTTATAGACTACAGAAAATGAGACAAGTATTTCAGGTAATTGATAATGGTTTGGGATGTCTTTGTACTATTGCTTCGAATCCTGTTTTTTTGTTTGTTTGTTTGTTTGTCTGATGGTGATATACAACCTAAGGATACGGTTGCATGTAAATGTAATATTACATATGTTCAAGATATGACCACTGGGAAAATTGTATTTACAATGGAAATGAAATATTCTGGATTGGCTTCAGCGACTAATGTAGTAAGTATTAACATTTCTTTAGGAATTGACTGGCATGTTTTGAATCAAGTTTTGTTGGCACGTGATAGTGTTCAGAAACATTTGTTAAATCATTTGGCTAACTCTAAAAGGTTTTTTTTTTAAGAATGAATTTCATAATGGGGAAATACAAAGGATTGCTGATGACGAAAGTTTCTTGACAGAACATCATTGGTGGGTCATACTTAAATGATATTCTTCTAAAGCTTCTGCATTTTTACTTTTGCTTATTCATCCTATAGTGATATTGCTTGTGATTATGTTGTTTATAATTATTTGGTTATTATTTTTATTTTGGAAATAAAATATCAACTTAATATGTTACAAGATGATATTAAAGATATACATACTCAATTATGATTCCAAAAATATTGTGATTTTTAGTATCAAGAGGGGGAATGTGTTATGAAGGCATGGGCCTATTTTTAGGCTGAAGAAAACATGCTCTTTGTGCTTTTATCAAGATGGAGTTCTCAAAACACATGATAAAACGGAGACGTGACACTTGAAGCAAGGAAGAAGTGACCCTGGGAACATGACCTTTTTACTACTAAGATGGAAATAACAGGAAGAACGGATATGATTACAACCAGTTCTGACTCTGGTGGAAATGACAGGAAAAACAGACCTGATGAAGAGCAAAGGAACACCTGTTTACAGCTCACAAAGGAATGTGGGAAAGCAACCTAGGCATAACTCAGCTAAGGAAGACTATAATACAGAGGCTTTTTGACCACTGGGTCATGTCAGGAACAGTGCTGTAATCCTGCATCCATCAGTCCTACAAGAGATTTGATCACTCTTTTGTGAGGAGCCTGTAAGTATGGGGTATGAATGTGTGTGTGAATGAAACTCTTGGTACCATAAGTTATTGTATGATTGTATATACCGTGGACTCCCTGAAACAACATCTCAGGCTTGGCCAAATTGATCACCAACAATGGTCCGCCCTGGCCTCACATCAGGAGGCATGGAGACACACTATCCACAATGCTGCAGCCTTAGTTGAGAACTCACACCGAACAAGTCTTGAAGAGAAACGGCAACGCAGAAAGAATCACAACCCGGTAACATCACCCGAGGAAACCTTCTGCTGTGCTTTCTGCAACCGGACATGTTTATCTCGGATTGGCCTTTTCAGTCACCAGCGTGCTTGCAGAAAACGCGGGATGAGTCCTTCCTGAATCTTCGTTTGTGAAGAAAAGCCAGAGAGAGAGGGGTATATACCGTATCTAATAAATGTTACACGAATAAGTGCTTAAAACCAAATTTGGTGTCACAAGTGTCTGTCCTTGCCTATAGTCTTGGTGATTGACCTCTGCCTTTCTCCTCTCTGGATTAAAATAAGAACATTGTTTCAAAAACACTGTTGTTTTGTAACATGTCCATTAGGTATTCATTTCTAAAAAATTAAGCCTGAAACTTACCTTAACAGTATGATTTGAAATAGTACTGCAAAAGAGGACTTCTTTGTTGTTGTGTTTAACAAATTACTTCCCACTACATCTTTAGTTGCCACAGTTCTTGTTTTTCTCTTTTTCACTGTACAGGGAACCAGCTGTAAATTTATACTCCTTAATTATGTTTATTATTCAGTACAAGATTTCTTATCATATACATATGTTCAAGTAGAAGGTAACAAAGCTGCTTATTTGGCTGATGAACCCACTCCATCCAGCTGCTGCTCTTTCTGCCTGGCAGAATTACAAGTCATAATTGAAGCACACATCAAATGTGTAGGAACAAATGCTACTTACATGATGAAGTCTTTAGAACTGATGGATGCATTATCTAATTTTTGTAACAGGATTCCCTCCCAGATTCAAGAGAAGTACCAGGCCAGGCAGGCCAAGAGCCAATCAACACTTCAATGGAGACAGCGTGGTATACTGATTAAAGGGTTGGGCCAGGTTCAGGAAAGACCGGGTTCTAACACCAAGAGAACTATGCAATGAAACATGGTGTGTAACCCTGAGCCGGTTAGTTTCTCAGAACCAAAATAGGCATGATGTTATTTCTCTGATTGCAATCAATGTGTAGGCTGTGTAAAACTAATAGCCATCTTTAGTAAGTTTCCCGCTCTAGATTAACATTGAAGCAGGCATGGTTCTCCAACCTTTATCTCTTTACTGAGGGGATGAAAGTCTTTTGCCATTTGTCTGCCCACCTGTAGCTACCTGGAGTTCCTTCTTGTTTACCATTTTGATCACCTGAGCTCCCACGATTGCAAATAGCAGTATTGTTCAGTGGACATCCACACTCCCCTTAAGATTCTCTTAAGACTTGGAATTTCAGGATATTTTATTATGGGGGAATAAGTAGGTGGCTTAATAATCTTTCCAGCTATGTATTAATCAAACTAGTTAATTTTTACATTTATCTACTTCCTTTGGGAAGAATTATTACATGACATACATATGTCAGTCTAAGGTACATTATTACTAATACAGCATTGTCTAGACCAGGGTTTTTCAACCTGGGTTCCCTGGAACCCTAGGGTTCCATGAGGTGTCACTAGGGGTTCCATGAGACACTGCGATTTTTTTTTTTAAATTCTAGCTGTATATATAATAATTTTTAGGCAGGGGTTCTCTGAGACCTGAAAATTATTTCAAGGGTTCCTCCAGGATAAAAAGGTTGAGCCATTCTTAGATATGCACCTCATTCTTAGCTAAATATTTGATTTATCAACATTGTCTTTAATATCTCTATAGACGATTTATACACTCCACTAAGGGAGGTTCAGCATATTTCATGTATCTCCTTCTTCAGACTCAGTAGACAACAGCTTCATGGTTAAACAGTAAGCTTTATTGTGAACAGAACAACAACATTGCTTTGAATGAAGCTCAAAGGAGAAACAGTATAATAAAAGTATTTACAATCAACCAAAATCTAGCAGGCAACTCATTCATTGGTTACCCAAATGTCCATACCGTCCCTTCCACTGTAGTACTCTCCCAACCTTTTGTTTAAACAGATCCCCTCTTCTCTTGGCTATTCTCAGCATATCAATTTGATACTACTTCAAAGGAATGCAAGACATCAAAAGCACGCAGCACACAGTTAATGACAGGAAAAGTTTTATGATCAGATCCTGACAACATATCACATTAACCTTTTTACAGTTGATCAGCATAAGGAACATTATCCTAAATTACTGTAGCATTACCATAACATATTTTGTAGGGAGAAACAGTACTCACTGTCAGCCAGCATCCCACAGGAAGATATGCAACCCAGGAAACAGCCATAAGAACACTCATATGAAGCCATTGAAGTGAGTTGTAGACTACTTGCTTGTTTCTGTCTCACTTAGGGGCAATTTTATAGCTGTGGGTGATACCTCCTTATCTGATCTTCAGCCAATCAGTTTAATGGTTGTTTTTTAAAAAAATATCTTATCCTATCAATTAATTGTGCTTAAAGACAACCCAGACGCAGAGGACACTATCTCACCATTTTACTCTCCACCATGGTAAAGGAGGTTTGGACCTGGATGATTTTACTTTTTCCCACAAAACACTAACCTTTTGTGCTTATTACTATTTACAGTGGCAGGACTAGGGGGTGCGGGGAAGATGAAATCATAGAATCATACAGTTGGAAGAGACCACAAGGGCCATCCATTCCAAACCCCTGCCATGCAGGAATACACACTCAAATCATTCCCGACAGATGGCCATCCAGCCTGTTTAAAAACCTCCGAAGAAGGAGACTCCGCCACACTATGAGGCAGTGTATTCCACTTCCAAATACCTCTGTCAGGAAGTTCTTCCTAATGTTTAGGTGGAATCTCTTTTCCTGTAGTTTGAACCTATTGCTCCATGTCCTAGTCTCTAGAGTAGCAGAAAACAAGCTTGTCCCATCCTCAGTATGACATCCCTTCAAATATTTAAACATGGCTATCATGCCACCTCTCAACCTTCTCTTCTCCAGACTAAATATACCCAGCTCCCTAAGCCACTCCTCATAGGGCATGGCTTCCAGACCTCTCACCATCTTGGCAGGCCCGGTTTAAGGAATTTTGGGCCCCCCTGCAACACTATATTTTGGGACCCCCATATATTTATCTCAGGTCAATGTAACCTAGCCTATTTGCTTGTAAAGTATATGCCTATATATCTCTATGTGTGTGTATCTATGTGTGTACAGTATATCTATATATGTGTGTCTGTAGATATATATGCATGTCTGTGTGTGTGTATATATATATATATATATATATATATATATATATGCATGTCTATATATCTATATGTGTATGTATATATGTGTGTGTATGTACATCTATATTTGTGTGTATATATACAGTATATATATTTAAAAATGGTCACCTATATTGCCTGGAAGGTGGCAACCGGCGCTTTCCCAACACTGCTCTCCATCTCTCTCCTCCACCCCCCACAGCCTGTGAGGAGATTCTTGCCGCCTTTGGCCATTTTGCAGGTGGGGGTTGGGAGGCCAGTCACCAAACCGCCAGCCGCATGGTCGCCATGGCAACGCGGTGGGCCTGCCGGGCCTGCTACTTAAGGGCCTAGCAAGGTGGGCCGTGCTCCTCTTCTTCTCAGCCTCCTCTGCTGCCACTGCTCTGCCTCAAGCTGACATGTGGGGTGAGGCCAGGAGGGCCAGCAGCTGCTTCTGCTCTGAGGCACCAGGGCTGGGCTTGGCTTCCTGGGGGGTGGGCGGTGCTCCTGGGGGGGGGGTTCGGTGGCCATGGGCATCAGGGATGCTGGGAGCATGGTGCTAAGTGGGTGGGGAGCTGACGGGAGGTGGGGACCGCCAGCTGCCATTTCTTCCCCTGCTCCCCTTCTCCCTGCCTGGCTGTGCTTGCCTGCTTGGGGCATGGGCAGCTGGAGCAGCAGGAGGTCGGCTGGGTGACAAGGGGAAGGAGGGGGGAGCCCGAGGCTGCTGTCTGGCCAGCCAAGAGTGCCGCCCTGAAGGGAATGCTGCCCAGAGTGGACCGTGGCTGGAGGAAGGAAGTGTGTTGTGGGTGGCGGGGAGGATCAGGGCACATGTGCTGGGCTGCTGTGGGGGAGGGCTTGTGTTGGGAAGGGGCCCCTGTGGCTATGGGACCCCGCAGACGCTGATTTGGCGGTATGGTTAAACCAGCCATGCATCTTGGTCAACCTCCTCTGGACACGTTCCAGCTTCTCAAGATCCTTCTTGAATTGTGGTGCCCAGAGCTGGACACAGTATTCCAGGTGAGGTCTGACAAAAGCAGAATAGAGTGGCACTATTACTTGTCTTGATCTAGACCCTATACTCCTATTAATGCAGCCTAGAACTGCATTGGCTTTTTTAGCTGCCACATCACACTGCTGACTTATGTTCAGCTTGTGGTCCACTAAGACTCCTAGATCCCTTTCGCATGTACTGTCATCAAGCCAGGTGTCACCCATCCTATATCTGTGCATTACATTTTTAATGCCCAAGTGTAGTATCTTACATTTCTCCCTGTTGAAATGCATTTTGTTAGTTTGGCTCAGCTTTTTAATCTGTTCAGGTCATTTTGGATTCTGACTCTGTCCTCTGGGGTATTAGCTACCCCTCCTAATTTGGTGTCATCTGCAAACTTGATAAGCATACCCTCTATTCCCTCATCCAAGTCATTGATAAAGATGTTGAAAAACACTGGGTCCAGGACAAAACCCTGCAGCACCCCACAGGTCACTTCTCTCCAGGATGAAGAGGAGCCATTGGTGACTACCCTTTGGGTTTGGTCAGTCAACCAATTACAAATCCACCTAACAACTGCATTGTCTAGCCCACAGGCTACTAACTTTTTTGCAAGAATATCACGGGGGACCTTGTCTATAGCCTTACTGAAATCAAGATACACTACATCCACAGTATTCCCTTCATCTATCAAGTATGAAACTCTATCAAAAAAAGAGATAAGATTAGTCTGGCATGACTTGTTTCCGAGAAATCCATGTTGACTTTTAGTGATCACGGCATTCCTTTCTAAGTGCTTATAGACTGTCTGTTTAATGATCTGCTCTGGAATCTTTCCTAGTACAGTATTGATATCAGGCTGACTGAGTGGTAATTATTTGGGTCTTCTTTTCCCCCACTTTTAAAGATGAGGACATTTGTCCTCTTCTAGTCTGCTGGAACCTTTCCTGTTCTCCAGGAGTTCTCAGATTATTGGCAGTGGTTCTGAGATTACTTCTGCCAGTTGGTTTAATACCCTTGGATGAAGTTCATCTGGCCCTGGAGACTTGAACTCATTTATACTGGCTACTGGGCAGGCACTCCTGAACTACCTCTTTACTAATTCTGTGCTGCATTTCCTCTATTGCGTCATCTGCTCCATTTTCCCCAAGTTGAGTACTGTTCCCCCTTTGGGAGAAGACTGAAGCAAAGAAGGTGTTAAGTAGTTCTGCCTTTTCTCTGTCACCGATTAGCTTTTTGCCATGTTCTCCATGCAGCGGCCCTACCATTTCCTTGTTCTTCCTTTTGCTACAGACATAACAAAAAAAGCCCTTTTTATTGTTTTTAATCTCTCTAGCAAGCCTGAGCTCCATCTGTGCTTTAACTTTTCTGACTTTCCTCATACATGAGATGGCTATTTGTTTGAAATTTTCATTGGTGATTTCTCCCTTTTTCCATTTCTTGTACATGTCCTTTTTAAGTTTTAGCTCAGTTGAGAGTTCTTTCGACATCCATCCTGGTTTCTTTAGACTCTTGCTATGTTTCCTTCTCATTGGAACTGTTTGGAACTTCAATTCTCACTTTTAAGAAACTCCCGTCCCTCATGAACTCCTTCTCTTTTAGTATTCCTGACCATGGGATCACCCCTAGTAATTCCCTAAGTTTTCTGAAATCAGCTTTCTTAAAGTCTAGAATGCATGTCTGACTATGCTTGGCTTCCCCTTTCCTCTGCATAGCAAACTCCAGGAGAACATGATCACTCCCCCCTAAGGATCCCACCACTTCCTCTCCATTAACCAGGTCATCCCCATCGGTTAGCATCAGATATAAAATAGCTGACCTCCCTGTTGCCTCTTCCACCTTCTGGACAATGAAATTGTCTGCGAGGCAAGTGAGGAATTTGTTGGACCTTAAATTCTTGGCAGAGTTGGACTTCCAACAAATATCATGATAGTTGAAATCCCCCATTACTACTACATCTCTCCCTTCTGAATGTGCAATCATCTATTCCAGGAAGGCATAATCCAAGTCCTCAGTTTGGCTTGAAGGTCTGTAGTAGACTCCCACAATGGCATCCTTGCAGTTTCTCTCTCCCCTTAATTTTTACCCAGATGCTCTCAACCTGGCTCCCAGGATGTAAATCATGGATATGTTCATGTGTACATATCCTTAATGTATAATGCTACTCCACCACTCTTTGCGTTTGGTCTATTTTTCTGAAATAGGTTATACCCCTCTATTAGTACATTCCAATCATGAGACTCATCCCACCAGGTCTCAGTGATGCCTATTATATCATATTTGTTTTGCTGTGCTAAGAGTTTGAGTTCATGCTGTTTATTTCCCATGCTCTGTGCATTCATATAGAGACATCGAAGACCATGGGCCATTTCCCCTATCTGCCTTTTATTCCTCCCACCAGCCTTAGTGACACCACATACTGTTTATGTTATAGTTGTCTGTTTACAATTAGTAGGCACTATGCCCAGACAGCAGTGAAACATAGGGTTCCCCCCAAAGTGATTTAATTTCTAAAGTCATCCATGTATAATTACTTCTCACTTTAACACTTTTAACTATTGATCACTCAGGCATCAGGGCCTGAAACTGGCAAAATATATTGACCAGTCCATAACAATAGGAACATTCATGAGGACCATGGTGGTAGAAAAAGGTTAAAACTGCAGTCCCAATAATGCCCAGCCTCAAACACAGTAGTTATTTAAATCTTTTAAGAAATGTGCACATTACTTGCAATCTTCCAATTAATATTCTGTCTAGTTCAAATTGCAGTGTAGCATAATTCATGGGTTTGTTGGAAGAAAAAAATTGGGAGAACTATGTATGCCACCCTGAACTATCAGGAGGATATATGACTTAAGATTTAATGAAGAAAAAATGTGGAATCTAAGAAGATACTTCCTAGTTGGAAGATCATCTAGATTTAAAAATGCAACTGTCCCAAATAAAAGCAGGTTGCTTATCTGTAATTGTGGTTCTTCTAGTGGCCATCAGTGAACTAATACAAATGGGGTCATCCAGGCCTGCACAGTGCATCTCTTAGAACTATCTAGAGCAGCCTTTCTCAACCTTTTGATCCTGGAGGAATGCTTGAAATAATTTTCAGGTCTCAAGGAACCCCCGCATAAACATTATTCTATATACTGCTATCACTTTCCCCTCACAATCACAATCTCCCTTCAGAGATGTCACTTTCTGAGTATTTTTAGAAGAGAGCAATAAGAATATAATCTGTTTTTGAGAAATGAAAAGAGCAAACATGTACAAAGCTTTTATTAACCACAAACATCAACAATTTGCATAAAATTCATAAAAATACAGTATTTTTGTGCTGTATTATATTTTAAGTACAAGATAAAAGCTATTTTTTACATACATATGTATTATAATTACAAGATCAAAAACTAATTCTTTATCTCTTCTTTAAATATTGTTGAAAGAAAAACCAAACAAAGCTGAATTCAGGGATAGAGGCTTTCCAAATGTTGTTGTACACAAAAGCCTATCCAAGAAATTGTGCAAACCTAGAAATTTTAATTTGTGGTTTGATGATGAATGTTAACAAACAAAAAAAGGAAATACAAAGGCAGCATAATCCCCAAGAACATAAATATTGCTCCACTTCCTAGCTTTTTTGTAGAATTGTGAAAATGTTATAAAAACTTGATTCAAAGGGGTGGCCAGGAACTCTAAAATGGTGGACACCTAATTCTACCACGGGGTAGGATCTTCTACAAATATGCGCTTATAACAAGGAAAAAAGACATAAAAACACAACATCAACCTAGATGCAGGCGCACAAGAACAAAAGAATCATGGATCAAGAAATTACTGAATTCTGCACACCTGCAAAGGAACAGAAAACGGGAGTTGAAGAGGAAGCAGACATTGACAAGGCCGCCATATCGCCTGGGACTCAATGAAACAAGGGTTCCTCAGATTTGATACCCATCTGATAGCTCTACTAGATGATATGTGGGAGAACATAGTGGCTGACCTTCATTGTGACTGGTCTATTGCCTTAGAGCTGGTTATTGCTAAGCTTTCAACCCTCACCGAGCACATGGAAGACATAACGGCCAGTAAAAATGAGGCTTTACAATGAAGCATTTCCCACAAATCGGAAATAAAGGAATTAAAAAGAAATCAAGAATTTTTGCTAAACAAAGTCTCTGAGCTGGAAGACTGCAGCCGTCATGAAAATATAAGGCTGAGAGGTTTTCCTGAATCTATCAATCAACCCAATCTACTAGACACTATCGTCAATTGGATTAATGCGATAAGCACAGATGTTAACCTTACAATGGCAGACATAGACAGATTACAGTTGCCTCTCCACATTCATGGCTTCCACACTCGCGATTTTGATTATTCGCAGTTTAGCTCCGAGCCCCTTCGGGAAGGCTGGCGATTGCCAGGACAACCTCCCACCTGCTGCGCTCCCCGGCCTTCTTAAGCAGGCTAGGGGCTTCAAAGCCCTGGAGTCTGCTCAGGAAGGCCGCGGAGAGGCAGGGCAGCTTCCCTCCTGCCTGCCCGCTGCCTTCCCCGGCCTTCCTAAGGGTGCTCCGGGGCTTCTAAGCCCTGGAGTCCGCTCAGGAAGGACGGGGGGGGGGTGCGGACAGCCTCCCTCCCTCCTGCTGCCTTCCCTGGCCTTCCTGAGGGGACTCTGGGGCTTAGAAAGCCAGGGAGAGGCCGGGCAGATTGCCTTGCTCCAGCCTGCTGCCTTCTCTAGCGTTCCTAAGGAGGCTCCAGGGCTTCTAAGCCCCGGACCCCACTCAGGAAGGCCAGGGAGAGGCAGGGCGGCTTCCCTCCTGCCCGCCCACTGCCTTCCCCAGCGTTCCTAAGGGGGCTCCAGGGCTTCTACGTCTCAGACTCTGCTCAAGAAGGCCAGGGAGAGGCAGGGCGGCCTCCTGCCCACCCATTGCCTTCCCTGGCCTTCTTAAGCAGGCTCCGGGGCTCCTAAGCTCTGGAGTCTGCTCAGGAAGGCCGGAGAGAGGCAGGGCAGCTTCCCTCCCTCCCGCTGCCCTCCCCGGACTACCTAAGTGGGCTCCAGGGCTTCAAAGCCCCAGAGTCCGCTCAGGAAGGTCACGGAGAAGCAGGGCAGCCTCCCACCCGCCACCTTCCCCGGCCTTCCTAAGGGGGCTCATGGGCTTCTAAGGCCCAGAGTGCCCTCAGGAAGGCCACGGAGAGGCCAGCCAGGTTGGCCAGACACCCTCCTGCCACCTCCCTCCCACTGGGGGGGGGCGTGGGAGCAGCATTTTTTATTTGCGTTTTTTCCACATTCGTGGGGGTCTCAAGACCCTAACCCCCGCAAATGTGGAGGGACAACTCTACATCGTACTTCTATGCTGAATACAAGGAACAAAGTGTTCTCTAGAGATGTCCTTGTAAAATTTTCTAACAATACAAAAAACCCCAAACGCATTAATGAAACTACCTGAAGTGCTATACCACATCAACAAAATACAAGCTTTTCCAGATTTATCTCAAGACACCCTTAAAGAACACAAATGGTTCTGCTCATTTACCTCCTTTTTGCAGCTAGAAAAAAAAATTAAATATAGGTGAGGATTCCCCTTCCAGCTGATCGTCACATGAGAACACACCATGGCTGCCTCAAACATGGAGCAACTAATTGATCTGTGATGCTCTAGATATTAAAATTCCAAGAGGTAGAAACAGATCTAAGAACAGAGAAAACATCCAGACTGGACTTGGACTCATGAGGCAATGAAGACAACTGGCGAGTGTTCCACAAGAAGAAGCATCCTAACAAAAAACATCCACAGCAGAAAGGACAATAATTAGGATCCCTTGACGACCTGCTGAGACAACTGAATACCTATGGAGATTCGGCCAGGAAGTTGGGTGAGGTGATGCCATTTCATCTTCTTCCCTGTGGATGTCTTCCAGCTAACAGCACTCCTACATGACCTTTTTGCTGTGTTTTATTCTCTGGCAATTACTATGTGTTTTCTTACTTTAAATATTTCCACCTTTCCTCTACCTTCCCCCTCCTCTCTTCCCTTCTGTTTTCATTTCTTAGCTCATCCTTTTGCCCTCCCCAACCTTAATTATTTTCTCATTACTCCTTCTATTTCCCTCCCCCGATTAAAGGATTTTGATTTCTCCTTCTTTTTTCTAACTATACCCTTTTTTCTATCTTCCCCCTCCTCCTCTCCCTTCTCTGCTTTCATTCCTCACACTCTTTTTTTTCCTTTCCCCCTCTCAACTTTAATTCTTTTTTTTACCCCCTCTACCTATCCTTGTCTTTCTTATATTCTCTTCCCCCTCTACCCGTTTTTGTCCCTTTATTATATGAATCCCTGAGTGCCCTCTATTTCCTTCCTTTTATCTATTTTCTTCTTTCTTCTGGTTGAATGGGAAGAAACCATACCAAACAGAGCTGGTATGTTTCGATATGAGACGGTAACAATCAGGATGTTACCAGATTATTTATATTAAGTCAGTTAACCATTACCAATTTTACTCATAACTGAAAATTATTTTATTTTATAACTATGGGTAAAAATAGAAACTCAGGAGTTATAAGGTGCCTTTCATCTTATATACCGCAATACTGAATTTTTGCTGCTTCTTACTTGTAACATGCATGTTTTCTTTTCTTTCTTTCGTGTTGCTGTTGGTGTGAAATTAACACCCAGACACTGAAGTTTTGAAATATTACAATATTTTCCTTATCATTTATAAGCGTGTTCTTATAGTTTGAGAACTTACCCCCACCACTGGCTGAACAGACGAACTCCCACACATCCCCCAGATTGTTAATATTTTATGACAGAGGAGACCAGTCAATACCGATAGAGGTCTGACACTTAGGCCAGACACTCTTCCTCCTGGAAACAGAGTTTAGTTGTTGTTTTTGGTTATTATATTGGGACAAGGTTCAGTTGAACTTGCATTATGAGCAGAGACTATGGTTGATATATTTATGGGAAGACTTGGTTGAGTTCCTTCATGGACTACTATCAAAAGGGAAATTTGTTGTGTTGACGTTTTTGAAATAATAAGAGTGATGGACCTGTGTAAATGCCTGATAGGATAAAAATAGTATCTTTCAATGTAAAGGGCCTGGGTCCAGTCATCAAAAGGAAAAAAAAAATCCAACTATTTGAAAAAAACCCACACAATTTGATATTGCATTTTTGCAGGAAATACATCGGAAATACACCCATCTTTCCCAATTCGCTTTCTCTGCTGCAATTTACTAATGGAGAGTCAAAAAAATCTAGAGGGGTTTACTATTTAGTTCACATACTATTTAGTTCACTGTGCCCATTTATACCAGAACAGACACCCAAATGTACAAGGAGAATATATGCATAATTTCACTGAAACCTTAAAAACGATAGAGAAGGGAGAAGTGTTAATAGGCAGAGATGCAAATGAGGTGATGGATATGAAATTAGACAAATCCTATTCCCCTTTGAAGAAATCACAAAAACCTCCTTGTATAGAACAATAAGTGATAATGATCTGACAGACCCATATAGAGTGGAACACCCATGTGATAGAAATTATACATACTATTCTAATACACGCTGCACATATTCCAGAATAAATTGTCTCTAAATCTTTACCCATGTACTAAATACCTTCATAGATTCGATCCTTTTCTCTGATCACTCTTTAATTGCAGTTAGTTGGCAGATCAATGCCGAAACCCCCAAGCCTAAAATTTGGAAATTCAGCCCAAATTTACTGTTAGATAAACACTTTAAACAAGAAATACAAGAAGGTATAAAAATTTTACAATGAAAATAGAAAAGTGGAAACCTCTGAAGCTTTACTGTGGGACACATTAAAGGCAGTTATCAAGGCTCCTCATTCAAGAAGGAGCGAGGAAAAAAAAGAATTAAAGATTGCAGCACTGAAATTCATAGAATCATAGAATTGCAGAGTTGGAAGAGACCACGAGGGCCATCTAGTCCAACCCCCTGCCATGCAGGAATACACAATCAAAGCATCCCTGACAGATGGCCATCCAGCCTCTGTTTAAAGACCTCCAAAGAAGGAGACCCCACCACGCTCCAAGGGACTGTGTTCCACTGCCAAACAGCTCTTACTATCAGAAAGTTCCTCCTAGTGTTGAGGAGAATCTCTGTTCCTGAAGCTTGCATCCATTGTTCCATATTCTAGTCTTTGGAGCAGCAGAAAATAAGCTTGCTCCATCCTCAATATGACACCCCTTCAAATACTTAAACAGGGCTATCATATCGTCCCTTAACCGTCTTTTTTCTAGGCTAAACATACCCAGCTCCCTAAGACTTTCCTTATAAGGCATAGTTTCCAGACCTTTCAACATTTTAGTTGCCCTTCTCTGGACACGCTCCAATTTGTCAATATCCTTCCTGAATTGTGGTGCCCAGAACTGGACACAATATTCCAGGAGAGTTCTGACCAAAACAGAATACAGTGGCACTTTTACTTCCCTTGATCTAGACACTATACTCCTATTGATGCAGCCTAGAATCACATTGGCCTTTTTAGCTGCCGCATCACACTGTTGACTCATGTTCAACTTGTGATCTACTAGGACTCCTAGACCCCTTTCATGCGTAGTCTCGTCCTCAGGAATTCTTACTTAGGAAATCAAACATTTGGAACTTCTACACAAATCCTCTAGCAATAAAGATATATCAAAAATTATCACAAAAGGCAGAACTTATGTCAATGAATAACCAGAAAATCCAATCATCCCTACTCTCTCTCTGGCTTTTCTTCGCAAACGAAGATTCAGGAAGGACACATCCTGTGCTTTCTGCAAGCGCGCTGATGACTAAAAAGGCCAATCCGAGATAAACAAGTCTGGTTGCAAAAAGCACAGCAGAAGGTCTCCTTGGGTGATGGTTTTGGGTTGTGATTCTTTCTGCGTTGTCTTTTCTCCTCAAGACTTGTTTGGCGTGAGTTCTCAACTAAGGCTGCAGCATTGTGGATAGTGCATCTCCATGCCTCCCGATGTGAGGCCAGGGCGGACCACTGTTGGTGATCAATTTGGCCGAGCCTGAGATGTTGTTTCAGAGAGTCTTTGTATCGCTTTTTTGGAGCGCCCCTCTTATGCTGACCCGTGGCGAGTTCACCGTAGAGTAGTATTTTTGGGAGGCGATGATCCAATCATCCCTACTACAGTATATACAAAAGTGTACTATTACAAATTTAACAATAAACATTCAAGGCTCCTAGTGAGACTTGTCAAACATAAAGCATAAAAAAAGCAATCCACTCTATTACATTTTTAACAGGGAAAAAACTTACATCTCCATCTAATTCTGCAGGATAATTTCAAATGTTTTATTTCAATTTATATTAATCAGATACTCCCCAACAATATTACTAGATTTCTTGAGTAAATATACAAAGAATTGATGAGGTGCACTGCTTTTTTTCAAACAACCCCATACAAATGGAAGATATTTTGATTGATATTCATAAGATTCAAGCTGGCAAATCTTTGGGTGCAGATGGCTTTTCAAGTGAATTTTATAAGTTGATGAAATTCTGATTTATTATCACACTCATTAGATTTATTTAATAAAATCCTACAAAGAGGAGCTCCACCAGACACTTGGCACATTACACGAATCATACCAATTCCTAAAACAGATGAAATCGGTCCAACACCAAAATCATTTCAACCTATCGCGTTAAAAAAATCAAGACGCGAAACTCTTCACATCCACATTAGCAACCTGAATCAACAATTTTTTTCACACAATATATACATCCAGATCAGATGGGCTTTATGCCGGGGTGACAGATGACTGACACTCAAGAAAAATCCTCCGTGTGGTTCACCACCCCACCCTGTCGAGGACTTCCTTGACAATTCTTTCATTGGATGCATTGAAGGCCTTCAACAGGGTGGAATGGAATTATCTTTACCAATTATTATAAAGAATAGGATTTGGTGTGAACTTTACCCATAAAATAAAAAGGATATATGAAAATTCTAGAGCTACAGTGTTAGTCAATGGATTAGACTTGAGCCCTTTTAATTTGTAAAGAGGCACCCAACAAGGATGCCCCTTATCCCCCATACTGTTTGCCTTGGTTATAGAACCCCTTGCGAATTTAATTCAAGCTCATCCAGATATAAGATTCTCCCTTTAAGCAGACAATATCTTGATTTTCACTGAAAATTTGGATGTGTCATTTCCAGCTATAACTGATGGCATTGAAACATTTGGGAAACATTCAGGCTTTTGTGTTAATTTTCAAAAAATCAAAATTAATGTGCTTAAATACTTCTTTATCAAAACAAAAGAGGTGGCAACAACTAACTAGATTTCAGCTATGTCACTCCAGCTTCCCATACTTGGGGATCATCCTAACATAAAATATAAACCAACTTGTACATAGAAATTATCACCCAGTATATAAATGGATGAAAAAAAAGTTATTGAATTGGAAATCTTTCCAATGCTCCATATTGGGATGTTAGAACTGGTAAAAATGTTTCTTGCCCACCACTTTTTCTTTCTATTTCAAGCTATTTTGTTGGCCCCTACAAAAATAAAAGTAACAGCATGGCTAACTATGATTAACAAATATGTATTTAACAACAAGAAATCTAGATCCATCCAATATGTCCACACAAAACAAGAAGGATTAGCAATACCTCATTTACTAACTTATCTTCAGGCATTTCATTTAATACAATTCACTCAGATGTTTCGAGATCAATACAAGAACAGCTGAGTCACAGTGGAAATGGGGAACCTATCCTCACTGGAATATAAATACCTCTGTTTTAAGGACCCAACATATAAAGACTTTAACAGAAGTAGATAACCCATTTTTAAGGAATTCTTTTCACCTATGGAAAATGTGGAGGCACATACTTGCACTGCGACCTGCTTCCATAATGCCATTTTTATTGCACAATAAATTAAGATTTGAAGACAAATTCAAACAATTTGCAGATTGGAAACAAGCAGGCCTTTTCCGCATTTGTGACCTCTTCCACCAGGGTCATCCATTAACAATAGAATAGATAACTTCTAAATTGTAACCCAATTAATTAATTGGCTCAATTAAAGTCCCAATTAATTGGTTCCAATTAGCCCAAATCAAACTTTTCCTCTCACAATTACATGAACAGCCATGTACACTTACCTCATTTGAGGAAATATGTGTAACTAAAAACAAGATGATCAAAGGCACGGCGGCACATATTTTAAAAATCTAATAGAAGAAAAATTTGACAGTGGGCAGCACATTCACCTGGTGTGGCAGTCAGATTTGGGAACTAAAATCACGGATAAGCAGTGGTCTCAAGTTTGGGCTTCACCTTCATACCTGAACAGATCAGCCAACACAAAAGAAAGCTTTTTAAAACTAATCCACAGATGGTACTTTACCCTGGTAACATGCTAGCATGTTAAAAACTTTCCCACTGTCTTGCTGGAGAGGATGCCCAGAAAGAGGGACTTACATACATATGCGGTTCGAATCTCAACAGATGAAATCTTTCTGGCTAGAGTTACTACAAGAAATTAATAAGATTACAAACCAAGCTATTCATTATTGTCTTGCACTCTTACTTTTGTCAATATTTAAAGGTTCTAATTCACAATCTGAAACATAGAAGGTTAATACTGTTTTGTCTAACAGCAGCTAGCCTAGAAATTGCTCTTCATTGGAAGATAGGAGGAATGCAGATATTACATTGGTAGTCAAGAATCTGGGACATATGGTTAATGGAAAAGCTGTCATCAGACATGGCTAGAACTAAAGGACATAAGACACCACAATGTTTCAAGAGGACTGGCTGATCTTTATTGATTATACAAATAATGCTTCAAAAGAAATACTGCTTCCACCAAAAGAACATAAGCCTCTTTGGAAAAACATTCTCTCTTTTGGTTGATTTTGTGTAAAATCTGTATCCCTGTGAAAAGGAAAAAAAAAAAAAAGCTTATTATATGATGGTTAATAATCTAATATTTATCACACCTGTCCCACAGTTCCATTTTATGGAAGTTGTATGTGTATTCATATTTTATTGTGAAATAAAGTTTAACAACAACAATAATAATAACAATAACAATAATAAAGTTGATTCAAAGGAAGTAATGTGCCTATTTTTTATCACCATGGTCTGAGCTGGAACGGTCATTATTATGTAATGACAGATCCAAATTCTAGTGTATTATTTCTTCTATACAGTATTCAGGGGATACTTATGTGGACAATCCAATTTTTACACATGAATGGGAGAGGCATTTCCATTCTATCTTTTATGATGAAGCAGTAGAAGAAGACTTGATGTTACCAAACTGGACTTCAGTTTACTTTGATGAGATTGTGTCATTACTAAAAAGACTTATAAAGGGGAAAGCAACTGGTATGAATGCGATTCCATCTGACTTTTTAAGAGCAAGCTGATTGGTAGACACAAGCATTAGCCACCTTATTTATGCTTATTGACAGAACTGGAAATTTCTCCAATGATTGGTCAGTGCCAATAATGGTCCTTATAAGCAAGAATGGCTCTACATTGGATCCTAAGTACTGGCAAATTAGCCTTTTGTATGTGATTAGCAAGCTATACGCAAGACATCTTTTAGACAAACTTGAAGTCTGGGTGTCCTCAAAAATCTTCTGGCTGAGGAGCAGGCTGGCTTCTGTAATGGCAAATCAACAGTTGACCATTGGTTTCTTTTAAATAATTTATCCAAGACACATACCCTTCTATCTTACTGCTGTCTTTTTGCAGCCTTTGTAGACTTCAGGGCAACTTTTGATTTTGTATCATGGCCACATAAGTTGGCCCTTTTGAATATTGAGCACAGTTTATTAAAAGAAATTCAGCTGGAAGTTGTAAGGCATTTAGCTGATACTGATCTACAGGAAAATGCTGCAGTAGTGTTTAACTGCAGCTCTGTTACATAAGAATTTTACTATTTATCCTGGAAAACTGCTCCCCTATTTAGCCTTTACTTGCCCATATGACCTTAAGACCCTTTTAACAAAGTGCAGACTGAATACTTTGCATCTAATAGAAGTCAAAGGGCATATGATGATATACCTAATACAGATAGACAGTGCTCATATGGCTGTAGAAAGATGGAAGATTTGTGTCATTTTTTTTTCTGGAATGCTCTTTGTAGCTGTCCCTTCCTTTTCATGTATGTCCCTTCACAGATTTGATTAAACTCTCTGAGCCTACTCCTTGCCAGCAGACTCTGAAGGAAGGAATGCCCCCCTGCTCTCTCTTTGGAGGGGCTTTCCACTGTGGCAGGGAAAGCAGAGGGTGATGGGGCTTCTTTTAGACTCAGGGCATGGATTAAGTCCTAGAATGGATTCTTGGAGCTGCAGGAAAGAGTACATATCACTGTCTCTTCAGCAGAACTTTTGAGGTTTCCCTGCCATGATGGAGTGGGAGGGGGGACAGGGCTTCTTTCAGGCATGGATTAAGCTCTGGCATGGACTCTGCAGGGCAGAAAGGGGTTGGACTGGATGACCCTTGGGTTCTCTTCCAACTCTGTGATTCTATGATTGTGTCTTCCTGCAGGGCAGAAGGGGGTTGGACTAGATGGCCCTTGGAGTATCTTCCAACTCTAGGATTCAAGGATTGTGTATTCCTGCAGTGCAGAGAAGAGTTGGACTGGATGGTCCTTGGAGTCTCTTCCAACTCAATGATTCTATGATGCGTGTTCCTGTGGGGTAGCAGGGAGTTGGACTGGATGTTCTTGGGAGGCTCTTCCAACCCTAATGATTCTATCATGTGTGTTCCTGCAGGGCAGAAGGGGGTTACACTGGATGGCCCTTGGGGTCTCTTCCAACTCTAGAATTCTAGGATTGTGTCTTCCTGCAGGGCAGAGAGGGGTTGGACTAGACGGCCCTTGGGTTCTCTTCAAACTCTATGACTCTATGATTGTGTCTTCCTCCTGAGGGCCATCCAGTCCAACCCCGTTCTGCCCTCCAGGAAAACACATGACAGAATCATAGAATCATTCGAGTTGGAAGAGACCGCGAGGACCATCCTGTCCAACCCCCTTCTGCCCCGCAGGAACACGCATCATAGAATCATTAGAGTTGGAAGAGACTCCAAGGGCCATCCAGTCCAACCCCTCTCTGCACTGCAGGAATACACAATCCTTGAATCCTAGAGCTGGAAGAGACCCTAAGGGCCATCTAGTCCATCCCCCTTCTGCCCTGCAGGAAGACACAATCACAGAATCACAGAGTTGGAAGAAACCCCAAGGGCCATCCAGTCAACCTCGTTCTGCCCTGCAGAGTCCATTCCAGGGCTTAATCCATGCCTGAAAGCTGTTTCCCCCCTCCCACTCCATCATGGCAGGGAAACCTCAAAAACTCTGCTGAAGAGACTGATGTGTGCTTTTTCCTGCAGCTCCAAGAATCCATACCAGGGCTTAATCCATGCCCTGAGAGCCTGAAAGAAGCCCCTGACCTTGTGTAAGTCGACCCAGGATTTTAGGTCTTTCTTTTGCATACATCTTGACCCTTTTACTGTTTATATTAGAGATGCAATCCCCTCAAAAAACTGATATTTTTATTAGCAGGAACTAACTATTACGTATCTTAGCAAATGACCAGGTATGTCAAGCTAGCCCTGATAAAAATAGAAACTTTTAAGTTGGTTGGTAACATGATATAATCTCAGACCTATTTTGTATGTTTTTATTGCCTATTCAACTATTTTATTTTAATTATGTTTGACTATGAGATTGATTTGTTTTTATGTTTGCATGCAGAAGCCTGGTTGGGTAATGCAGAACTTGAAATTGAACAAAATTAATCAGCCTGAGCCAACACAATCAGTAGTTAGTGATGATGAGAGCTGCAGCCCAGCAACACCTGAAAACCACAAGTTCCCTTTTTGCTTGTACCTCTATATTCTTCACTATTTTAAGTCATAACTTAGTTGACTAGTTCAAAATTTACAAACGTTCACAGCAGACAAAGTTGGTGACTATAGAAAATAGTACATCAGATGGCTAAAGAACAGTTTTCCAAATGCTTCTTTGCAATTTTTTTCAGTAACTGCTGCATATACAAAAAAGCATGTACCGTATATTCTGGCATATAAGACGACTGGGCACATAAGACGATCACCCCAATTTTTAAGTTAAAATATAGACTTTGCCCCCCCTCCAGCCAGCCACCTGGCTGGAAAGCCTGTCCCCCACCAGCCAGCCAGCTCAGTGGCTGTAGATGATGGAACAGTCTGTGAAATTAAAGGACTGAGAACAGCTAAAAAAGCATGGGATACTTTGAAAAATCTCTGTGGTGTTCAATCTTTGGAAAGTAAGGTTTAATTAATAATGAAGTTGGTTAATATGAAGCTATCAAATCCCAAATTTTTGAATGAGCACATTAATGATTTTAGAGCCACATTGGCAGACTTGCAAACTCCTGGAGAGGAAATCCCCAAAATTATGCAAATGGAAATCTTCCTGGCAAGTTTACCAAAATACAATCCCTAAATGGAGGGCAATTAACACTTCAAAGGCAAAGCAGTCATTCTCATAGCCGGGGAAGGATCTGCTGGGGAAACTGCCCAGGGAATTTACCACTTCAAAGACAAGGCAGTCATTCTCACAGCAGGGGAAAAGATCTGCTGGGCATATAAGATGACCTCCCACTTTTGAGGAGATTTTCAAGTGTTAAAAAGCAGTCTTATACACAGGAATATATAGTAGTTGTTTCTGTAGGGTGCTTTCCCTCCAATCTTGGTCTACCAGTCAAGTAAAAGAATCTGAAACTAAGCTGTGCATCCTCAGCAGAATCTTGCTGCAGATAGAAAACAAATTTTACTTTGAACAAAAGTGGATAAGAGAAAACGCTGTCGTAGCTTATTTAATGTTTGCTACACTACTGGTTTCCATGATACACAAATTAATACTATTCTAAAATGTGTACTAGAGCCACACATACAATAAATGAAATGAAATTTCAGGTTTATTTTACACTGCTTGAGTGGTTAGATTTTATTTCTTGGGGAATGTTTTTTCTATCAAGTTAGACACTCTTTCTACAGGAAGAACCAACATGTTTTATTACTGCATTAAGGCCAAACAATAAAAAATGATTTCTTGAAAATGTTTTCCTTGCTGTAGTCTAATATTGCAAAATGTGTTAGTTTTTTCTACCCTGATGATATGAAAACATTTCAACATATAGTAGCAAAAATATGCTCACTGCAAATGAGAGTCAGAATCACTCCCTGGTGACTTCCAATACTTTGTAAACATTGTTGGCAAATACTGTTCTGAAATACGGTCTAGAGTCCTTGCTCATCAGGGTACACAAGGCAACTTTTCCTGCATTGGCGAGATCTTCCAAATCCCAAATTTCTGGCATGCTGCAGCCAGGCCTAAAATACATACATACATATATAAAATTACCAAATAAAGACATATAGCAGGACTAAAACTAATTATGCATAATTTTTATTCAAAAATTATCTTCAAGCATTCATAGCTCATATTATCATGAAGAAAGGAAGAGGACTGTTGCTTTCACTGATCCTTCACACTTTATACATCCTTTGTTCACCATGCATTGTCAGTAATATCTAATGCAGAGATCTTGCTATATGTATTTAGGTTTGCTACATTACAACCTTATGCAATCAGAGTTTTGAATCATATAAGGAATATACAAGCATAGCATAGCTTAATAGATCATATCTCTCTCCCACGTGCAGAGTTGGCAAAGATGCAACAGAGGGCACGGGGCTTTAAGAGTATGGGCCCAATTCTCCTCCTTAGTGCATGAGATATCAATGCCTGAAGGCTTACATGTTGATTCTTTTCCTCATTAAATCAATTTTTCTTCATAATTGTTTGGATCCTAATAGAAGTTAAGGAAGCTCAGAGAAGGAAGGTTTTCCATTGTCTCACATCCTTGCAGCATCTCTTGAGACTGGAATCCTCTGAACAAACTGGGATAGGGTATGGGGAGAGATTGTTTGGAGGAAGAGAGAACAGGAAGCTTTCCTTCTGTGAATTACCTTACAATCCAAGTCCAACTAGAGTGATTTCCTTTTGCCTATTCTGACTGCTCAGAGAGCCTCTGACTGCTCAGAGGGGTGCTTGTATGCTCTACTAAGTGCATTTAATACCCTCTGTTGTTATGATTACATAACAAGCGTGTAGATAAAGGAGATGGAAGAACAGGTTGTTTTATCTGTAACAGGTTCTTCGAGTGGTCATCTGTGACCTCACACAATGGGTCTGGCACCTGTATGGAGACGAAGTCCGGAAAGTTCTAGAGCTGAGTAGCTTGGTAGGGGAAGCACAAACCCCTCCTCCCCACCACACATGTGTGATCTCACCAAGCTACCTTTCCCTCAGTTTGTAAGTCTGCCAACACCAGGGACCTGAAAGAAGGGAGGTACGGCAAGTTTTTGTGAGGGCAGAGATGACCATTCAGAAGAAACACAGTTACAGGTAAGCAACCTATTCTTCATCATGGTCTTTGTGCCTCACAACGGGTGACTGAAGAGCTTACCAATGGTCGGAGGGTCAGGTCACTGGAGAACAGAAGAAAGGACAGCCCGGCCAAACGCAGCATCAGCACAAGCCCTGAAGCCCAGATGGTAAGTGTTTAATAAAAGTGAAAGGCTGAGACCACATTGTCACCCGGCAGAGATATGAAAGAGATGAGCCATGTAGCAGAGCCAACAAGGAGCTGACTGCTCTGGTGGAATGAGCTTGGAGATTTGAAGGTGGAGGGTGTTTCACCAATTCATAAGCCAGTATGATAGTCTCAACAATCCATTTAGAAAAAAAGTTGTGAAGAAACAGGCCTTTACAGCGGCCAACGTAACAAAGGAACAAATGTGGTGAGAAATAAAATGAGATCGTGTGCTGAACATAAAAGGCTAAAGCACATCTTACATCTAAATATTGTAACATTCTCTCCAATGGAGTGGACAGCTGAGCGTAGAAGGAGGGCAGAATGATGTCTTGATTGATGTGGAACTTGGAGACCACTTTAGGTAGGAAGGGTACATCCAGGCACAGAACTACCTTGTCACAATTTAAGACAAGAAAGGGCTCATCTGATATTGCAAGTCAACTCACTTGATCTGCGGGCTGAAGTGACCGCAACCAAGAAGGCCACCTTGATAGTGAGAAGGTGCTCGTCAATAGTCGCCAAGGGCTTGAAAGGCTTATGCATAAGTTGGGAGAGAAAAAAGACGGGGGCCACAGAGGAGTCAGAGGCTGGATCGGCTGGTAAAGATAAGCAACTCCTTTAAGAAAATGCTTGATGTCTGGATTGGTGAAGAGCATAGAAGAAGAGGAGGAATGAGGCTGATGTGCCACTACAGCGGAGACATACACCCTGAGGAAACTATAGGCCAGACCTTGACCGGAGAAGAGGGCTCTGAGCAGGTGCAGGCAAAGGCGCAAAAGTGGTGCCACTTATAATGGTACAAGCATTAAGTGGATGCCTTGCATGAAGAAGACAGAACGGAGAGGAGTCTTGGGCAAGTTACGAGTAAATTCTCCATGCGGTCCTGAGGTCCAGATGGAGTACCTGTCCTTCAGAGTATGAGAAGAGACCTTTTTGAAGTAGAAGATGGAGAAACTCCCCTTCGGAGAGTCACAGTAGAGGAGCAAACCAGGGTTGCCTCAGCCAGAACAGGGCAATCAGGATGTTGTTGACATGATTCCTTGTTAGTTTGGCGATGACCTTCATGAGCAGTGGAATAGGGGAAAAGCCATATAGAAATGGGAGGCTCCAACTCCATAGAAAGGCATCTCCCAAAGAAGCTGTGCCTGTGCTGGCTCTGCAGTAGAAATGGGGATGCTTTGCATTGGTGGGGGAAATGAAGAGGTCAAGGTGAGTAGTGCCGCAGGTACGGGTGACGAGGTGAAATGCAGCACTGTAAAGAGCCCACTTGTGGTGAAGAATTTTTGAGTGACTGAGAGAATCTGCCAGAATGCCATCTTGTCTGTTTATGTGGCAGACTGCTGTTTTAGTGGTATTGCTGACTGCCACTTAGATGATCCTGCCAGTGATGACATTCCAGAATGCCTGAAAGGCCTTCAGGACTGCGAGGAGCTCCAGCATGTTTATATGGAAAAACTGATCATGGAAGGACCACGTCCCTTGAACCATGAGGCCATCGCAGTGGGTGCCCCATCCTGTCCTGGATGCGTCAGTCATGATAAACTGGAATGGATCTCTCATTTGAAAGGGCATCCCCGAAAGTAGGTGTGAAGGGCTAGCCACCAGCAGACAGGATGGAGGACACCGCAATGGACAGAGAGCATCATGAACCGCTTGTCGCAGAGACAGAAACTAGGCCTGGAGCATCCAAAAGTGAAGGCAAGGCAGGTAGGTAACTGTGGTGGTCACAGCCATGAAGCCCAGTAGATGTTGAACGTCCCGAGCTGGCAGCGTGGGCAATTAAGGAGAATCCAGATGGCGTGATACAGAGTAATCACACAATGAAAAGTAGGAACGCCCTGGTGGAAATAGAGTCTAGAGTGGATCTAATGAAGCCTATCCTCCTTGTGGGTTCCAGGAAGGATTTCCAAGTGTTGACGTTGAGACCCAGATCATGGAGGAGACGAAGAGTGAACTGGATGTCCCGGAATAGTCTGGACTGAGAGGACAACACCATCAGCCAGTGGTTGAGATATGGAAAAATCTATCCCTTGAGTTTTGAGGTAGATGACAACAGCCATGCACTTCATGAATACCCTCGGGGCAGTGGAGAGGCTGAAGGGGTACTACCTTGTACTGGTAGAGGGCTGGACCTATCACAAACCTGAGAAAGTGGCAAAGTTGAGGGCAGATTGCAATGTAAAAGTATGCATCCCTGAGGTCGATGGAGGTGAACCAGTCCCCCTTGTGGAGGAATGGAAGAATGGCCTGTAGAGTGACCATCTTGAACCGACGGGGTCAGATGTAGCAGTTGACTGATCGGAGGTCTAAGACAGGTCAAAGGTCTCTGTCCCAATTTGGTACTGCAAAATAACAGAGGGGAAAGCTGGTTCACATGGCAGAGGGTGGAACTTCTTCGATCATGTCCTTTTGGAGGAGGGTTGAGACTTCCTTCAAGAGTACAGGAGAAGGAGAAGCGCACCGAAAACACAAACGGGAGGAATACTTGAGAACTTAATGGCATAGCCCATGTGGATGATGGTAAGTACCCAAGTGTCAGTGGTAATGGAGTGCCAGGAGGGGTAATGGCAAAACAACTTGAGGGTCCAAGATGGAAGCAGGCAAGGGTTGAAAGTTGGAATGGCTGGTGATGGCATCAGCCAAGTCAGGCAGGCAAAAATGGGACTTGGCTGTGGAGGAGGATTTCTTTGAAGGGACAGATGGCTATCACTTCTGATGGTAAAACCACTTTGGAAACGCTGAAGACTACTGCAATGAAGAGTGAGAAGAAGGCCAGGGAGATTTCTGAGCCGAAGTCTGTGCAGAAGATGGTCAATGCCAGGAAGATTGGTATAGGTGCTGGTGCTGTCTTCATGAGGACATCCCCATCTTCTTGGTGGTCAGGCAGAATTTGCAAAGGTGTTCAAGAGAGTTGTCAGTCTTAGCATTAAATAGGCCTTCCCCATCAAAGGGAAGGTCCCTGACCCTATGGAGAGTGTCATCCAAGAGGTTGGTGGAATGCAACCAAGCATATCGATACAGAGCGACTGCCCCTGGTATAGACCTGGAGGCACAGTCCATCATATGCTGAGGAGTGAATCTGGACCTCAGAGATTGGGCCTCAAAATAGAATGCAAGCACCATGTTCTTTTGATCATTTGGAAGGCAAGCATTTTTTCCCATAAGAACTTTTTGTAAGCAGCCATGCAGGCCTGCATGTTGCCCATCTTGACCATAAGAGCAGCAGAAGAATAGAACCTGTGTCTGAAAAGGTCTAACTGGCAATCTTCTTTGTCAGGAGGTGTGGAGTGGGTTTTTGAGCTGGATTTGACACGAGCAGCATCAACCACTACGGAGTTTAGCGCAGCATGGTTAAAAAGTAATGCTGCTCCTTCAGGTTGGAGACAGTATAGATTCTCCAGGCACTTGGATGCTGGGGGCAAGGAAGATGGTTTTGCCACGAGTGTTTGACAACACTCGCCCAAAGCTGGTGGGAGTGGAATGAAAGCCAGAGAGGAGAAATGAGAGTCCACAAGTTGAAAGACTGGGTCACTGAGCAGTGCAGAGGGAGATTTGACTTTGATACAGAGAGCCTTGGCCACGCATAGGACGACATCAAAAAATAACTTGGCATCCTCTGTTGGAGAGGGAGGGCCGGAATCCTCAATACTAGCTGAAGGAGAAGAATCCAAAGGTGAAGGCAGTGAAGATGACTGCGAGTCAGAGTCATTCAGTATCTGGAAAGTATTTGTTAAAAAAGTATTACAGACAAAAGATGGGAGGTTACATCCACGAGAAGAAATGAGATTCTGGAAAGATTAGGCAAGGGATAATGGCTCCGGTGAAGGGGAGCACTGAGGTGGGAGGGGGGTAGGGGAATTAATATTTTTGAAACGAATCAAATTTTAAAAAAAGAGTAATTCAGTATCAGCTGGAGAATGTTCCTTATGTGAAAGAGGAGGTACATTAACATCTGGAGGTGGAAAAGAAGTGCAACCGAGACAGGAACCATGATCAGTGCTGGGAGTGGAACTGGCGCGGCCACAACTGCGATTGGTACTGGACGTAAGACAGGAGCGAGTGGAGGCAGAGGCAGGATTGGTAGTGGCAGAGAGACCAGTATTGGAACAGAGACTGGAACTGGAATGGGAGCCGGGTTGAGGACAGAATTGGAAGTGGAGGAATCGTTGGTACAGGAGCAGTGGGAATGCTGCTTGATATCAGTGTCGGTATAGGGGTAGTCAGGTCAGGTTGCTTACCTGTAACTATAGATCTTCGAGTGGTCTTCTGTGAATTCATACAGCTGTGTAATTCCTGTGCCTGCGCAGAACACTCGGAACCTTCCAGAATCGCTAGGTAGAATTTTGGTGGTAGCCCCACCCACCCCAACAGTCACTCTGAGCCGTTACCGGTCATTACCCTCAGTTCCATAAAGGACGCCGCAATTAGCAGCGCCATATTAATTTAAAACATGCCTAAACATTAAGGGGAGGATGGGTGGGCCTGTGTGAATTCACAGAAGACCACTTGAAGATCTATGGTTACAGGTAAGCTACCTGACCATCTTCTTCATGGTCTCTGAATCCACACAGCTGGGTAGACTAGCAAGCTTCACCTTCAGGAGGTGGGAATGTTATGCTAAGTACATATCTTATTAAGTTACTACTACCCAAATAAATAATAAAATAACATAAATGTTAATGTCTCAGCCAAATAACTGTGTATTGCATAAACACCAGGCATGCAACTGATTCAACATTACTACCATCAATAAACTTAATATCAAGGATGAACATCAAATTTCCATGTTTATTGAATGGTAGATAGCAAAACAGCTCTCCCCAAAGCAGCGTCAGTTCTGGATTTGTGGTCTAATCTGTAATGATATATAAAGGTAGAAAGGCAAAGACCATGTAGCCTCCTTACAGTCAGTCTCAAGTGAGACACCCAACATAAAGGCAGTTGATGCAGCTACTGCTCTAGTGGAATGTGCATGTATTCTGGATGGCAAAGGTCTCCTGGTCAGTTCGTAGCACAGAGAAATTGTAGACACCGCCCATTTTGATAAACGCTGTGGAGAAATTGGTTCACCTTCCTTCTTTGCCAAATAGGGAACAAACAATTTTGGTGATATCTGAATCCCAGCAGTTCTTTCAATATAAAAGGCTAACTTGCCAAACATCTAATGAATACATAGTTCTCTGATCGGTTCTGCATCAAGGTTGGTAATACAATTGATTGTTTGAGATGAAAACTTGAGACAACTTTCGGTAAAAAAGGATGTCAGGCTTCAGAACCACCTTATGCTTAAGGAAGACAAGATAAGGTGAATCAGTTCTTAATGCACATAGTTCACTTGCCCTTCACACTGAAGTAATAGCCACGGTTGCCAAGGCCACATACATCAGTATCAAAGTGGAGTTGTCCCTCCTTATCTTTGAGATTACCTTCGTCAAGAGTGGAAATAGGGAAAAGGCATAGAGCAGTGGACCAACCCATTGAAACAGGAATCTATCTCCCAATGAACCTATCCTTTGGGTTCGAGCGCAGTACTGTTAACACTGCCTGTTCCACTTCAATGCAAAGAGATCTACTTCTGGAAACCGGCAATGTTTGAAGAGTTTCCCTGCTTCGTCATGATGGAGCATCCACTCGTGGATGGTTATACTTGAACGGCTGAGTTCATCTGCAAGAGTATTCTCTTCCCCCGGAAGATGGACAGACTGCAACTGGATATTCCTCAGTGCACACCAGTTCCAAATGTTGAGCGTGATCGAAAGTAACGTGAAGGACCTGGTCCCTCCCTGCTTCTTCAGGTAATACATGACTGATGTATTGTCGGTTACAATCAGTACTACCTTCCCAGTCACCATGGATTCAAAGGCTCTGAGCGCTTTCTGAACAGCTATTAACTCCAAGACATGGATATGAAGTTGATTCTCCGGTACTGACCACTTCCCTTGAATTGCAAGCCGTCTGAGATGAGCACCCCTGCCGGTCATGGAGGTATCGGTGGTGATGGTTACATGCGGTTGTGGAGATTGGAATGGAAGACCTTTCAATACATTCTCTGGATGGAACCACCATCCAAGCGACCACTGCACTGCTCTCAGCATCGTTAATAACTGTCTGGATGGTCGTTTAGAGGACAGAAAACCGAGAGAAACCATGCTTGAAGAGGTTGGAACCATAGTCTTGCTAGAGGAGTAACCGCTACCGCAGATGCCATGTGGCCCAACAGAACTCTTCGAGATCGGCGGCAACTGTAAATGAGACAAGACGTGTCGCAAAACGATCCTCTGGAAGTCATGCACTGGCAGTTGTCAAATCCAGTAGAGCTCCTATGAACTGGACAGATTGTACAGGGTCCAAATGGGATTTCTCCAAGTTCACCACCAGACTGAGATTCTCGAGGAGCTCCAAAGTGAATTCGGGAGTCTGCTAGTAACAACCCATCATCTATGTATGAGAAAACAGTCACACCTTGCTGCTGAAGGAAAGCAGCAACAACCACCATGCATTTGGTGAAAACATGTGGAGCAGCTGCCAGCCCAAAAGGGAGAACATGAAACTAGAATGGAGTGCCCACAACGTGAAATGCCAGGAAATGTCTGTGATGTGGATGTATACCCACATGGAAGTACACATCCTTCAGATC
The DNA here is from genome assembly GCA_030847615.1 of Gambelia wislizenii. Classification (NCBI taxonomy): domain Eukaryota; kingdom Metazoa; phylum Chordata; class Lepidosauria; order Squamata; family Crotaphytidae; genus Gambelia; species Gambelia wislizenii. The sequence continues at coordinate 79,344,185 of JAUMIR010000006.1, read as the reverse complement.
TATAGTTGCAAACCAATCACCTTTTTGCGGCAGGGGGAGGATACTGGATAATGTCACCATTCTGAACTTTTTTGTTAAAATGAACTTGTTTACATTTTGAAGGTCTAGTATAGAATGAAGACCTCCTCCCTTCTTCGACACCAGGAAATACCTTGAAAAGAAGCATTGGTGTGTCATTCTCAGATCCACCGGCTCAATGGCTCCTTTTTGAAGTAACATTTGAATCTCTTCCAGCAAAGGCTGAGATGAGGGTGTGACTGGAATTCGACCTGTCGGGGGGTACTCCTCGAACTCTATCCAATACCGGACGGATCGAACTGAGGCCGCTGTGCAAAAGTCAGGCTGTGGCTCCAGGAGGAGAGAAGAAGGGAAGATCAAAGGCTGATTGGGCCACATCATAAGCTCCATATGAATGTTTGACGTCCAAGACTCAATGTGACAGAGTCAAAGGAGGAGCCTTCCCTGTTGCCTCCTGTGATGTAGTTTCGGCATTGACCATAACAGCATCTGTACCGAGGAGCTTGTCTCAGGAGAGCAGGAGCACAGGGGATTGAGCCTGAACCATAGGGGAGGAAGCCCTTACCCCTTTAGAGATCTTTCATTCTCCGTTTGAACACTCACCAGGGATGGAGTAGGAGTCATCTCACGCAATGGATCACAGACAGTGATGACATCTCTAGTTTCTGTAGGAGGAACCGGTACTGACATCTGGTTCGGATCCAAAACAGCCATAGTAGCAGTAGCCGGCTGTTGTTGCTCCTCAGGCTCCTGCACCAAAGTAGCCACCACAGTGGACAAAGGGCGTTCTATGCCATAGTGGCAGTAGCCAGCTGTTGTTGCTCCTCAGGATCCTGCGTTAAAGGAACCACCACAGTGGACAAAGGGCGCTCTGTGCTGTAGTGGCAGTAGCCGGCTGTTGTTGCTCTTTGGCTCCTGTGTCAAAATAGCCACCACAGTGGACAAGGGGTGCTCTGTGCCATAGTGGCAGTAGCCGGCTGTTGTTGCTCCTTCGGCTTCTGCACCAAAGTAGCCACCGCAGTGGACAAGGGGCACACTGTTCGTCTCAGAGAAGAGTATTTGGTCTTCTTTTTCCTCTTCTTAGTCCTGGCCCAGAGGAGACAGAGGAATCACGGGCTTGACTGGATGTAGGGTGACAAAGATTGATCAGACGAATACGAGGAAGACGAGGATTGTGACCTAGATCGACTTCGGTCCCAATGGTGTAAAGAGGCCGTATGAGGAGGCGGCGGAGGAGGAACATCATCAGGCAATGGTGGCAATGGTTTCAAGGGAGGACGGATCTCATCCCTAGGTTGTTCATAGAATCTCCTTGGGGATACCTGACTACCAGCATCCATCATTGCAGATCTTGTAATTGGCAGTGGTTCAGGCATATGATATGAAATTTCTGGAGGAGAATAACTGCCATTTTTCTTCTTCTCTGAAGAAAGATCTCTCTTTATCCATTAAAGACACCTGTACTCTGTACGGAGAATCATGAAAGCCTGTCAGATAAAACGTTGCAACATTGAAGCCACCATAAGTAGGAACAGTGTCCAAGGCACAAATCGAAGGTGTAGGTGGATGACAGATGACTACTGGGGAATCAGGTTCATCATGCACTTGCTCAATGTCCTTCCATACAAACTGCCTCCAGTTAAGAGCTCTACTCTTGACACAATGGAAGACAGTGAAGTTATTTTCTTTGGAGGTGATAAGATTTCTCCTTCTGACAATTGCACCGTGTCTACATTCACCAGTTCTACCGACAGTCAGGGTCGGTTCATGAACTGGAGTTGGTCTTTTATTCAGGTGATGCTGTTCGAGACAGAATAGGTGTTTTCGATGGTGGAACATCTCTCAGTGTCGAACGCTGAGGAGAGGTGTGCTTAACTTTTTTCTTTTTCTTCTATTTCCCTGCTTTTGAAGAAGATGAAGATTCCTTGTCCCGGTTAGAGCCAGTGCGTTTAGACGTTGAGTGTTCATCAGAATCATAGTTTTTCCAACGACTTCGAAGTCTTATGATCACGATCCTGTGCCGTCGATACTGAAATCTTTCGATCCCGATTCCTCGAAACTGATGATTGGGATATAGTCTCAGTGTGGAGTACACATCTCTTAGAAGCTGATATTTGCGCTTCGGTATCAGATGTAGTCACCATATGTCTCCTTTGGGATAGACTCACAGATTCATTCCTATGGCGTTTAGCTGGACTTTTTGAATCTGACCTTCCTCCTTTTTGAGTTGAGTTTTCCTTTGCCAGCTGAGCCATAGATACCGACGCTGTCAAAGAAAGTGTCGAAGCAGAGTATGGCACCAAGGCTTTTTCATATAAAAAGGATTGGAGCCGGGACATTCTTTGCTTTCGGCCCTAAGGTGTAAAGGCCCTACAATGGGAGCAGTTCTCCACATTATGAGATTCTCCCAAGCAAATTAGGCATTTTGAGTGCCCGTCAGCGTTCGGCAATTTTGGTTGGCAAATAACACAGCGCTTAAACACGGCTAATTTAGAGGCCATTTTGCAATATCTCGACAAGCCAAATCCTGTTAGGTCAAAGAGAAGAGTAGTCGATCAGTCTGAGGTGAAAACACAAAGCAATCCAAAGCCAGTCCAAAATCCAGAAACGTCATTGAGTACACAAATCCAAAGTCCAAATCCAAGATTAATCTGTATTTTACAAGAAAAAGTGATCCTAGACAGGAGTGGTGTTCCTAACATGCTGCTTGCCCGGCAGACGAAAGGAACTGAGGGAAATGACCAGTAACGGCTCAAAGCGACTGTTGGGGTGGGTGGGGATACCACCAAAATTCTAGCTAGTGATTCTAGAAGGTTCCAAGTGTTCTGTGCAGGCACAAGAATTACCCAGCTGTGTGGATTCAGAGACCACGAAGAAGATGCATGGTAACTGGAACCGAATGAGGAGCAGGAGAAGGTGGAGGCCTGAAACAGCAGCAGTGGTTTGAGGCAGTGGTGAGGGAGGGCAATGCAGTGTTGGTCAACATCGAACAGGAGAAGGAAAGCATCAGGTATGGTAATGCGGTGACGCAGACCGATGGGAAGGAGATCGCTGGAATACAGAACAGTGGTGGTACAAAGAGGGAGCCTGAAACCAGCTGCAATGTCGACATGGCAAACCAAGGACAGAGCTCTCACAATAGTGTTATCAGTCATGATAAGATGGTGAATAAGACCATCCACAGATCTTTGTGCTGGCAACGACTGAGGTAAGAAGCATAAGAATAGGGTGAAAAGGGACAGGTTGTTTACCTGTAACCATAGATCTTCGAGTGGTCTTCTGTGAATTCACACAGCTGGGTTATTCCTGCGCCTGCGCAGAGCGTTCAGAACCTTCTGGAATCGCTAGGCAGAATGTGCATTGATACATTTTAGGCAGTAACTCCACCTGCCCTAACGATCCCTTAAAAGGTGCTCCCGCCTAATTCCCCTCAGTTCCTTGAATGATGCCGCAACCAGCACCATCAGGAACATTAAGCATGTTTATATAATACAGTAGGACATAGAGGGGAGGATGGGCAGATCTGTGTGAATTCACAGAAGGCCACTCAAAGATCTATGGTTACAGGTAAACAACCTGTCCATTTTCTTTGTGTTCTCTGTGAATCCACACAGCTGTGTAACTTGACAACACATTAACATTCACTCATTGAATAGAAGATAAAAGCACAGCTTTCCCAAAGGCAGCTTGTTCCTAGAACAAATGTCAAGTCTATGATGTGAGATGAAGGTCAAAGGTGATGACCAAGTTGCCGCTCTGCAAACGTCCTCTAGAGGCAACCCCAGAGAGGAAAGCTGTCAAGGTGGAGACAGCACTCGAGTGGCCTCGAACCCATGGCGGCAACGGCCTCTTAGCCAGTTCATAGCAGAGAGATATAGTTGATGTCACCCACTTTGACAGGCGTTGTGCCGAAACTGGTTGTCTAAGTCTCGAATCGGCATAGGAGACAAACAGTTTCGGTGACTTCCTGAATGGAGCAGTTCTCTGAATGTAAAAGGCGAGTGCCCTTCTGACATCCATGGAATGGAGAGTACACTCGAATTCATCCTTTGGATCCTGCATCAGAGCAGGGAGGGTGATAGGTTGATTTAGATGAAAGCTAGACTCCACCTTCGGAAGTAAGATGTCAGGATGCAGCACCACTTTGTGCTTGTGGAAAGCAGTGTACGGTGGGTCAAAGGATAGGGCACACATTTCTCTAGCTCGACGCACTGAAGTAATAGCAACAAGGAAAGCAGCGTTCCAAGACAGGAGTCTCAAGTCAGTAGATGCCATAGGTTCAAAAGGAAGTCGAACCAGTTGAGAAAGGACCAATTCAAGGCTCCAGGTACGCTGGAGTACCGGAGGAAGCAGCTTGATGTAGCCTCTTAAGAACCTCTTGACCATCGGATCCGTGAAAGGGGACGGTCGGCCTCTAGCCTGGAACTCAACAGAGACAGCTGACAAGTAGCACCGGAGAGACGAAATGGAAAGTCCCATTGCAGACAGGTGCAGGAGGAACTCCAGGACTGTCGGGATGGAGTACGGTTCCATGGACAGTCCCCAGTCAGCCAGAAAGGCTTCAAACTTCTTCCACATGTAGTGATAATGACCTACAGGTTGCAGGTTGTTGGGCAGCGCCGATGACTGCCTGTACCTCTGGAGGAAGGGATGGAGGGACCTGTCCCCTCGGAACCGAGCACGAATCCGAGGGCATGGTCTCCATGCCCTTCGGAAAGGAGGATGAATTCAAGGCCGTAGTCTACATGCTGTCAGCCACAGAGCCTCCACATCTGGGTGTCTGACCTTTCCCTTCTGAATGGTGGGAAGGTTGGGACGGTTCGGATGGCGGATGAATCGATGCCTGGCCAGACGTAAGAGGGTTGCAAACCAAGGTTGATGGGGCCACCACGGAGTGAGGAGGATGGTATCCTCTCGGTCTTGATGTAGTTTGGCAATTACTCTTGTCAACAGTGGAAATGGAGGGAAGAGGTAGAGAAGAGGTCCCATCCAGCAGAAGAAGAACGTGTTGCCTCTCGAACCCGGAGCACAACCCCTGGAACAGAACTGGTGACACTGCTAGTTTTCTGGTGACGCAATGAGGTCTACCTGAGGAGTTCCCCACTGCCGAAAGAGGTCTGATGTTACTGACCTGTGCAACATCCACTTGTGGATGGAGAGATGAGTCCATCTGCAAGAATGTTCTCCTCCTCCGGCAAGTGGATGGATTGGAAATGAATGTTCCTGAGTATGCACCAATCCCAGATGTCTAATGTGAGCTGAAGAAGCTGGGGGATCTTGTTCCTCCTTGCTTGTTCAGATAGCACATCACCGACATGTTGTCTGTTACCACCAGAACGGTCTTGCCTGTTATCAGGGTGCTTAACTCTTCGTCTTTCTTCATCGGAGCTGAAGAGTCATCAAACGCCATGCGTGGCAAAGAACAATGTACACTCCGACCCGTACACTTTGTGGTCAAATCATAAGCCTGGGAGGTCACCTTGGGATCCTGTCTGAGAAGTAAACTGGGCACGGTAGATGGAGCGTGCCAGATCGTAGGCTGAGTAAGCAGGTTCATCGTAATGGATCATGGGCAAAGAAGCATGGATCCAAGTTACATCTTCTGATTCAATATCAACTTCGACAGCAGAGGCAGAGCATCCAAGCTGAGCTCTTGAAACAACAAGGGCCAGTGACTGGCCTCTCCATTGAGGTTACATATCCATATCAGCCCTTGAGGGTACCTCAACCTCAACAATCTCCACTGAAGCGGTAGGGGTTGGAGCCTGGGATGGAGGCTTGTCCTCTGTAGCCCTTGTGGGGGAGGGCTGCTTTGGATCCTCTGCGGGTGGTGCTTCTGCCCTCTCGACAGCCACAGTGGCAGCAGCAGTCGGAACCACCAATGTACCAGTTGTTGGCTTTGACTTCTTGGGATCATCCTTTGACTTGGTCTTAAGACTTTGAGCTATCCTCATGTCAAGAAGAATGCTTCTCCTTTCTCTTCTTTTCTAAGGATTTCGAGGAGTCTGAAGAAGCTCGGTCTCAACTGGTGGTTTCAGAAGGCGCTTGGCCCGGAGGGACCACCTTCAACGTCGAAGGATCCTGGTCCCTTGTGGAGGCTGACGGTGTCGATTGTGTTCGGTCTCGACATGGGTCGGAAGGAGCAGCATGTTCGTGAGAACCTCACACTGCCTCCGGGTCCGAAGCAACTGAACGGCATCAGGATGAACTATGGGACTGATGTTGTTTTTGAGTTTTTGACTTTGGAGACGGCGAGCCCGTTTGGATGGTGTGGGTGCTGGAGCAGAGGCCAGAGTTAAAGCAGCTGCCGGAATTAGAGCCTTTTCATATAAGAATGATTTCAGGTGGGACATCTTGTGCTTACGGGCCTGAGGTGTAAATGTCCTACAGTGCACACAAGAGTCCACATTATGGTACTCTCCCAAGCAAATGAGGCAGCAAGAATGGCCATCAGAACTCGGGAGTTTAGCCTGGCAGATGGCACATCTTTTAAAGGCCGCCCTTAAAGACACTGTACTCAAAAGGTCATCAAATCTAAGGGGCATTCATAAGAGTAGCAAGAAACAGTCCAAATCAACACCAAAAAATCACAGAGAATGCGAAATCCAGAGGAGTGAGGGAAATCGTAGTCAAAAATCCAAGCCAAATCAAAAATTCAATCAAATCAAAAGTGAGGCAAAAACTAGCGAACGAAGGTTCCTTTAAGTTACTAACGCGGTGGAAAGAAAGGAACTGAGGGGAATTAGGCGGAAGCACCTTTTAAGGGACCGTTAGGGTGGGCAGTGTTACCGCCAAAAATGCATCAATGCACATTCTGCCTAGCAATTCAAGAAGGTTCCAAATGCTCTGTGCAGGTGCAGGAATAACCCAGCTGTGTGATTCACAGAGACCATGAAGAAGATTCTTGGCATCAGTCATCGCTATTGGCACGAGAGGGTGAGGGATCACATAGAGAACGTGATCTGTATCAACACAGAGAGGGAAGAAGGCATCCCACATCAGGTGAGGCAGAATGTACCGGCACTGGGTCCTGGAGATCAGCGGAGGTCAAAATAGACATAGTGATCAGTGTGGAGGTAGCAGAAGGCAGTGACACCAGGACCATGGGGCATACACCTGGCTCCTAAGAAGTCAGTGCTGGGGTTGCCTGTATCAATTGATCTGAAGTGGGAACATCAAGAGGTGCCTGTAGCCTCAGTTTCTTCTTTTCCTTATGGCTCATTGCGCCTGAAGGCTTGTTGACACTGGCGGAAGCTGCCCACTTTTTAGACTTTGAGTGGGACTTCATATTGAACTTAGCCTCTGCAATGAAAGAAGATGGTACCGAAGCTGTGGGCCTGGCGATGGCTTGCGGAGAACTCACTTGAGATGATATCAATGACGGATCAGTGGTTAGTGGTGAAGACGCCACCAGTATCCATACAGGAGCTGAGGACACAGAAGGCTTCAATGGGTACGAGTGAGGGACCGAGGCAGAAAATAAGTTTGCCGAGAGCGACCTTGTCCATAACTTGGAGTGACTTCTCTTAACAGTGAATCTTCAGACATTGGGCATGGTTTTTCAGTGCCTGAAAAGTAAACCTGTGGCAAATGGCACAGCGGTCAACAACGTGTCTGTCCCTTGCTGAGGCAAAAAAGACACTTGTCATGGCTGCCAGAGAGAGAGAGAGAGAGAGAGAGAGAGATTATGGCCACAGTAAGAGCAAAGCTTGAAAAGAGAAGTGGAGGCCATAGGAAACAGCTGACAAGAAACAAGAGGGATCTGGGAGCATGGGGAGAAGAGGAATGAAGACGACATCAAGGGATTTTTTTATGTGAAGAGTTAGAAAGACGAAGGATGGAAGAAAGAATCTGAAATTAAGGGAAAAGGGCAAGAAAATCAGAGCTACTCAGCAAGAACCAACAGGACAAAGCTACTCTGACAGTGGACGAAAAGAAACTGAGGGAAAGGTAGCTGGGCAGGTTCGCACATGCACAATTGCGAGGAGGGGATTGGGCTTCTCAACAAACTACTCAGCTCTAGAACTTTTTGGACTTAGTCTCTGCAAAGGTGTGAGACCCATTGTGTGAGGCACAGTGACCACGATGAAGAATTACCATTTCACACCTACATAAAAACTCATTTAAATTTAGTAACCAAACTTTATTAAACGTTATCAATAATTATTATGTCAATTAAGTCCAAATCTGAACATAAATCCTCAAAGAAGCAAAGTAAGAGTTTCAAGAATCTATGAAGATGAAACAGCACCTTATAATAATCAGAATATAAAGGGCAAAGAAAAAGCATAAGATCACCTTGGACCTCACACAGTGGCTATAAGATCAGCATTTCAATTTTAATCATTATTTTAAAGATAACTTCCAGCCATTAACACCAACTGTCTGAATTTCATGATTAAGCGTGAACACAACTAAGATGACTAGGGCTATGCTTTGTACTATTTCTAAGCAACAAACACATGGAAATTTCCTAATGGTTTTCAATTTTAGTAAGAGCGAATGGGCTCATGGAAGGACCCACAAAATTATCTATACTGTATTCTAGCTTGCTTTTAAACAAAAAGCATGTCAGCCCTGTCATCATTTGGGGGAAATTATCAAGAGTTGTTTCTGATTACTTACTTAGTTTTCCTTAGGCACCAATTATCTTCTAAAATGTAATAGTTCACTCCCATCTTTAGCAATTCCCTTTTAACTTCTCTTGCTGGTTTTCGACTATACATGGAATAAACTATCTTCGTCTTTGCCCTTTGAAGAGGGAAAAACACAAATATACCAACCAACTCAGAAAAACCACTTAAACTATACAGCTCATTACTGAAACAAAAAAGAGAAGGGTTGTGTATCTAGGAAAACTGACTTATTCTGACATTTTTTTTACAGTAAAACAGATTTTAAAATGGACTTTGGAAGGGATAAATGTATTCAAATATACTAGAGGATAAAAAAAGTAGTATGGTGAGAGATGACAGAAATCTAACACACATACTGCTATTAATAATTGGAACTGAAGCCATAAATAATAAGCAACTGCAAAATGTACAATCAAATGACAGGCATTTTCTATAGTGAGAGAATAGGAAATCCTTGCCAACTCATCTAAACTGCTGGTTAAATTAACATGTTCTTCTACCTGCTTATCAGAAATAAATCTCATGGTAAATCCAATTTTTCATTCTCACTCAGCAAGCAAAAAAAAAAAAGCATTCAATCACTATCAAAAGGTAGAGCCTATTATCAACAGTGGTACAACAGCCACCTAGATCTTCGAGTGGTCTCTTGTGAATCACACAGTTGGGTTATTCCTGCGCCTGCGCAGAGCATACGGAACGTTCTGGTATCGCTAGGCAGAATGTATATTGGTACATATTTGGCAGTAACTCCACCCACACTAACGGTCCCTTAAAAGATGCTCCTGCCTAATTCCCCTCAGTTTCTTTTTTTTCCCCGCCACGTTAGCAGCTTGAAGGAACCTTCACTCACTAGCTTACTCACTGTCGCTTTTGGTTTTAACTCGGATTGGATTTTTTGACGACGATTCTATCTCTCTCCCTTGATTCTGTCTGTATTGAGATTTTTCCGCTTGACTCAGACTTCTGATGACGATTTTTACGCTCCTCTTGGCTTGGTTCTGATTTCTGATTTTTGGCTCAACCCGGACTGTTTTCGACTATGGTTCCATCGCCATTGTGTCTGCTATGGCCACTAAAACTGGCTTTAAACGTTGTGTCATCTGCCAGGTGAAACTGCCCAGCTCCAACGGCCACTCATGTTGCCACATCTGCCTCGGTGAGTCCCATAACATGGACACCTGTGTCCATTGTAAGGCCTTTACGCCGCAGGCATGGAAACATCGATCCTCCCGGCTCAAGTCTTTTTTCTATGAGAAGGCTCTGATTCCATTTGCTGCCTTGACCCCCACCGTGGGATCTCCGCAAAAAAGGGCCACCGGTCACCGAGCCCTTCTCAGCGCCATTCCGTAGCATCTGACTGGAGGCTGTGCTCCATTCGCACAAACAGGCCACCAGGCCGGCCCTGGCTGGGGACTGGGCCTCCTCGGATTTGTCGGCTGTCGGTTCCAAGGACAAGCCTCGGGATCGCTCGGGATCAAAGGATGGCAGCCAGGACCGGGAGTCTTCTGCATCTTGGAAGGGCAAAGCCCCTAAGAAGAAGAAGGCTAAGCGTACCCATGCTGAAGAGAGGCCGAAGGAGGCTAAATGGGGCACTGAGCCCAGTGCGGCTGTTGTGCCGACTCCTGGTCCACCTGCACAGCAGCCTGCTCCTACTGCACCACAGCCTCAACCATCACCTCAGGACTGAGACGTCAGTAGCGAGCAGCCCCATTCCAGAGCTGTCGCCCCAACTCCCTCCTTAGAGATTATGGAGGTTGAAGTGGGCGAGCCATCGGGTGAAGAAGCGGAGATCTCTCCACGGGTTCGTGGCCTCTCACCTGCTTTGTTGGTCTGCTTGGAGTTGCTTCGGGACTCCTCTTCTGCTCGAGGGTGACAATGAACCTCAACTGTCCACCTCTCGGATCCAAGAGGATGATCCGGCGTACGGGGCTTATGACCTGGCCAGGTCCGTACTTACTGTACCCTTGGCTAAACCATCAGGTGCTAAGCCATACATGCAGACCACGTATTCTATCTCATGGAAGAAGCGGCGACCCAACAGATCTTGACACTGTCTCTACTCTGTCTCTCCTTTCATGGGCTACACAAGGCCTCACTTCCTCCAAAAGATCCATTGAAGCTGATTTTGAAGGACACGGGCTGCCAAGTCTCTCCATACCGCCCTCTTTCTCCACTGCCTCTGACTCCACTGCCTCGTGCATCCTCTCTGCAGGGCCGCCACCGTAGCCCATCACTGTCATCAGATTCGTCGGTCTCCTCCGACTCTTCTGACGGTTATCTTCATTATTTGCCATCTCCTCAGCCAGAGCTACTGGACGAGGACTCGTCCTCTCCTACTGATGATGTCCACTCCTTCTCAGAGCAGGTGGTGCGCATGTCGCACACACTAGAACTCAAAGTCACCAAGGAGTCCGACCCAGTTGATCCCATCTACCACCGTCTCTTCTGAAGTTGACACAGGGTTCATGGGAAAATAAATCTTCAATCCCGTTGACTTTGAAGAGGATTGACTGGCTATATCAAGTAGATGGGGATGGAATCGAACAGTTGCAGGAGGATCCTTAACCCAACTGGGTGGTCGTTGAGGCAGCGTAGCCTAGGAGACAATGCCAGGCACAATCTACTCCTTCTGACCCTGAAGGAAGAAAATTGGACATAATTGGCAAGAAGATTTATTCAGCTGCTGGGCTCAGCTTCCGAATTGCCAATTACTCGGTGTGTATGGGGGCCTACCAGCAGGTCCTTTGGGAGAGGATGGTGCCCCTCATCCAGGACCTGCCAGAGGAGGCGAAGAATGGCTAAGGCCATCCAGGCAGAGGCCCAATTGCCTGCAGGGTAACAGATGAAATCAGCAAGGCATGTTGCTGACGGTGCTGCCAAAACTGTGGCAGGTTCTGAAGCCCTACGTCACCAGGCCTGGCTTCGGTCGTCTGGGCTATCCACACAAGCAGCTGCGACCATTACGGATATGCCTTTTGACAACTCTGGCCTCTTCAATGGTTCAACAGATGAGAAACTTGAGTTCACGCAGAAGTTGAGGACCACCGCACGGAAGTACGGTATGCCATTGTCCTCATCTTCTGCCTACCATCCCAGACACTGATCGGGCTGGCATGTCTCCTCCTATGGTCAGTCCTTTAGACGTGGCAATACGCCTCAATCATCTAAGCACTATCGGTTCCAATAGCCGATGTCATCTGCCTCATCAATGAGGAGCCAGGGATCCACCTCTCGTTACCGCCTTCCCTCCAAGTAAAAATCTATCAAGGCAAGAGATTTTGAGTTACCCTATCCTTATTGTGATATTGGCATTTTCTTTTAGACCCCTCTGGAGACCGTCTGTCGTTATTCCAGGGTGCCTGGTCCTCGATAACATCGGTCCGCTGGGTACTTCAGATTGTAAGACACGGTTACAGAATCGAATTCAACAAACTGCCTCCAATGGGTTGGATCCGTCCCACGCTGCCCTCCCCTCCCCTCATTGAGGAGGTTCAGACTCTGCTTCAAAAAGGGGTCATCGAACCCGTCGACGCCGAGCTCTGTCACCAGTGCTTCTTCTACAGATACTTTCTTGTTGTTAAGAAGGACAGCGGTCTCCGTCCCATCCTCGATCTCAGGGGAATGAACTGGTACATCGCTCCGAAGAAGTTCAGGATGATCACCTTTGCTACCATCCCTCCTCTTCTTCAACAGGGGGACCGGTTTGCATCTATAGATCTCATGGATGCTTACTTTCACATCGGGATCCACCCCTCCCACAGCAAATTTCTCGTATTCCAGATCAGAGACAAGGCCTACCAGTTCTGTGTCCTCCCTTTCGGACTCTCCACAGCCCCAAGGGTGTTCACGAAGTGTATGGTGGTGGCGGCGGCTTTCCTTCGACAGCACGAGGTAGTAGTCTTCCCCTACATAGACGATTGGCTGATTGTGGCAAATTCCAAGCACCAACTCGAGATGGATATTGCTCTTACCCTAGATGTGTTAGACATCCTGGGACTTGTTGTGAACATGGAGAAGTCGCAGCTGACCCCTACTCAGTCGATCCAGTTCATAGGAGCTCAAATGGATTCTATCTTGGCAATGGCATACCTGCCTGAGGATCGTTTCGACACCCTTCGATTCCTGATAAACAAGTATCGTCAGTCCCAGTGGGTTTGAACACATGCTATCCAAGTCCTGTTGGGGCATATGGCAGCCACCACGTCAGTAACTTGCCTTGCCAGGCTTTGGTTTCAACTGCTTCAACATTGGTTCCTGGGAGTCTTCGACCATCTACGGAAGTCCCCCGGGACACTCCTAACGATGCCCCGTTCTGTCCATTGTTCCCTGGATTGGTGGTTAGCACCGACCAAACTATTCTCCAGTCTTCCATTCAACCCTCCTCAACCAAATGTTTCCCTCACTACGGATGCATCTCTTCAGGGCTGGGGAGCCCACCTACGGGCCCACGAGGTCCAGAGTTCCTCGAGCACCGAAGAACGGGAGCTTTACATCAACGTAGTGGAGGTCCTTGCGGTTCAGAAGGCGCTTCGGGTCTTCGAAGTGTTGGTGCGGGGCAAGACCGTGCTTCTGCTCATGGACAACACCTCAGTCATGTATTACCTGAACAAACAGGGAGGTACCAAGTTCCCCCAGCTTCTTCAGCTCATCCTTCAGATCATCCAAAGGGACATTCTTCTCTACTCCATCCATCTACCTGGAGAGGAGAACGTTCTTGCAGATGGACTGAGCTGTTCTAATTCCAGCATCCACACGTGGATGTTCCATTGACACACGGTGACAGACCTTTTCCATAGAAGGGGGACTCAACTGATAGACCTTTTCGTGACCGCTCAAAACAAGCAGTGCAACCAGTTCTGCTCCAGAGCACGGGACGGGGGCTCCAGAGGGGACAGACACTTTCCTGTTTCAATGGAACGGACCGTTCCTATACCTCTTTCCTCCGATCCCGTTATTGACGAAGGTTGTCGCCAAGCTACATCGGGACCGGTCGGATGCAATCCTCATCACTCCGTGGTGGCCCCGGCAACCGTGGTTTGTACCATTGCTACTTCTGTCCAGACGATGTTTCCTCCACCTCCCGAACCGGGCCGATCTGCTCACCATTCAACAAGGGAAGGTCAGGCATCCTGACCTCAACACGCTTCGCTTGACTTCTTGGAAGATTCGCCCGTGAGTCCCTGTCCATCTCATGCTGTCTCTTCTTCCCCTCTACCTCAAGAGGCCCAGGCGGTTATCGATGCTGCTAGGAAACCTACTCGGAAAGCCTACCTCTACAAGTGGAACCGCTTTGAACAGTTCCTGGCGGAGCGAGGATCGGACGCTCAATTTTGCTTGGTACCGATGGTCCTCCAATTCCTCTTTCATTTGTCAGAAGCGGGCCTTTCGGTTTCATCTGTCAGAGGATATCTGGCAGCCATCACTGTCGAATCCCAAGCTCAGAGTCAACCATCTCCCTTCCAGGACCCGATGGTGAAGAAGTTCATAAGGGGTTATGTCAATCTCCATCCTCCGGGACTCAATCCCACTCTGACCTGGAGCCTCGAACTCATCCTCTCCCAACTGGTGAGACGACCCTTCGAATCCATGGTTTCTACTGACCTCAGGCTGCTGACTTGGAAGACTGCTTTCCTAGTTGCCATCACCTCTGCTCGTCGAGCTGGAGAACTGTGTGCCTTACAGTCAGACCCTCCGTATACCTGCTTTCCACAAGCATAAGGTGGTCCTGAGGCCAGACATTTCCTTCCTTCCCAAAGTGGTCTCCAGCTTTCACCTTAACCAACCCATCGTTCTGCCTGCTCTGATGCAGGACCTGAAGGACGAATTCGAGCGTACTCTCCATTCCATGGATGTGCAGAGAGCGCTTGCATTCTACATATAATGAACTGCTTCATTCCATCAATCACCTCAGCTCTTCGTCTCCTATGCTGACTCAAAGCGAGGTGCACCGATCTCGTCGAAGCGTCTTTCCAAGTGGGTGACACCAACTATTGCTCTCTGCTATGAACTGGCCAAGAAGCCTCTACATCCACGGGTTCGTGGACATTCTACGAGAGCTGTGTCCACTTCAACTGCGTTCCTCTCTGGAGTGCCCCTAGAGGATGTCTGCTGTGCTGCGACTTGGTCTTCACCAGTGACATTTATTTCACATTACAGACTGGAGACTTGTTCAAGGAACGAGGTTGTATTTGGAAGGGCAGTCCTACTGTTCTCCATCCAATAAGTGAGTATATTTCATAGTGGAACTATTGACTATTTAATTCATTACTGAATTGACTAAGGACTTTTTCGGACGCTGAAAAATAACGCAAGCAGACACTTACAGTGTCGAAGGCTTTGGTGAGGTTGACAAATGTTACATAGAGACTCTTGTTCTGCTCTCTACATTTCTCTTGCAATTGTCTAAGAGCAAATATGGGGAAGCGGTACAAACAAAATGATTGACTAAAAATGACTATAAATTAGCCAAGGCAACATGGATTTTCAGGGAAGCAGAAATGGTTGGATGTTGCACTAAATAGCCTGTGAACTACCATAAGATTATGCATCCCTTGGGATTTTATGCTACACTCTCCTACTCAACTACCAATGGTAGAACTGACCTCCACATATGGTTTTCATGACACAGTCTATGTAGCTGATGTTCTTTAAATCCATAATCTTAATCAGCACCAACATAAACTTATTGGATCTGGACTCACTCTGGAATTTTTGTTTTACTAAGATTTGGCTGTGGCTGCCATCTTAAATTATTAATAGTTATTATTTTAATGCTTAAAAATTATGAATTCTGAATATCTCCAAACTGAAGAGTCACTTTGTCATCTTAAATCAAAAAAGTAAAGAGTAAATCCAGTTTATACCACAGTTTCTCAACAGGGTGGACTGTGAAGGTCAGAAACTGTTTAAGATTGTATCTTGACTACATTTGGGAATAAAAACAGGTTTGGGCATAGAATTATCCTGTTGCCATGGGATGTACATAGCTGTGTTTTCAGAAAACAAGCTCTTATTTTCCCCATTCTCCAGGAAAGGGGAAGGGCTATTAGAAACATAATATTCTAGGTATGCTCCCTGAATGGTATTATTCAAAAGGGTCTTGAGTACCAGGAACAGCTTCCAGCTAGAACAGTGTTCCCCAAACGTTTTGGGGCTACAGCCCCTTTCCACTTAGGTGACAACCATAGCGCCCACCAATGCCTATTTCTTGATATTAGGTCTGCAGTTTTATTGTAAATTCAAAACAACCAATATAGCACTATGAAGTTAAACACACACACACACACACACTTCACAAATAAACTTAATTTTTAAAAGCAATTTTTTTATTTTTTATAAATTTAAAAATGATTATCTCAGTAAAGTGCACCAGACACTAGTCTGGCTGCCAGGTTTTGAAAAAAAAATCAATTCTTCCCCTAATCAAAAGCAAGAGCCTGTGTTCTTTTGTCTTTTCAATCTGTTTCTCCAGATGATGTTCAAATCATGTGATTCCACTTTAAAGAATCCAGTGGGGACCAGGATTTCTTTTTATATGCAGGGCTTGATAATGTGCAGGTGATATCATCAATGCACACAGGAACCTAAAACCCCCTGCAAAAACCCTAATAAAACTTCTAGCCAAATGACTTGAATGATTTAAGCCAGCTGCATTTTATTTTATTCATTTTTTAAGTATCTGTCATCTTTTAACTAATAAATTTTCATGGCAGCTCATAGAATCAATTCACCTGTCAACTCATGTCAACCCCATGAATTTCACAGGGTTTTCTAAGGCAAGGAATACTCAGAGGTGGTTTTGCCAGTTCCTTCCTCTGAGATATAGCCAGCAGCACCTGGTATTAAAAAAATTAAAATGCAATAACAAAATATAAATTGTGGTATTTTATGGAATCTGCAGAAATCTACCAAGTAGGCCACCCTGTGCACAAAACTCCACTCACACAGATCAGGAAACTAAAGACATGGATTCTCCCTTTTGTATATAAAAGACTGGTACATGTACTTCTATGCCCAATGTACCTGATGATGTCAAATTAAGTGTAATTAAATTTCCTACCGACGTATAAGTACATTACAACATAGGTAATCCTAAACGATAAACTAAAAGCCTTACCGTAAAGCTGCATCTTCATAATGAGGATGGTTCACAACAGGTCGAAGAGTAGACAGCTTTACACTGGACATTGTAGGCATTGCACCCGCAAAAACAGCATCTAAAGTATATTTTTTAAATATCAAAATATCAGAATAATCATGAAAATAATAGTAGAAATGCATAACAACATTGGTAGGGCATTCATTTTCTAAAAATCCAACAAATGTACATAAAAATAATTATTTGTAAACTTGGCCCATTACTTGACATCCAACAGATACAGCAAGCTCCTATAAATTTTTAATTGCTCTTTCCCCACATGAAAACATATATACAATTTTTATCTACTATATACAAGTTTTGTATTTTAAAAGCAATTTACAATTACCACAGATCATATTTTTAAAGCTGCCCTTTTAAAATGAGAGCTGCAGTAAAATATACAAAAACTCAACTGAATAGCACACAATATTCTAATTTGTAAACTGTACACAAGATTACTTTGCCTTGTAATAGATGTTATGAATGCAAAGAGTTTTTTTCTTTTACCTTGTTTAGTGTTTGCTTTTATCCACAACAACAATTCTTCCTGAGGCAAGTTGCTAAATTCTCCGACAACGCTCCATTCTTTCTGAAGGTTTGCTATTCCCTCAAATGCCATCATGGATAAAATTGTCAGGACAAGTGTTCCAGGCTGGATTTTGGAAAACACCCATCCAAACAGCTGTACAAGCAAATTAAAAGGCATTTGTTTTATATACTACTGTGTATTTCAAGAACTTAAACATATCATTTCTTGAGACTAATTTTGTTCACTATACATTTTCCACTAAATCTAACTGTATCTATTTTATTATTTAAAATATACTGCATTTCAGAGCAAAGCCTCCCCCAGGGAGATACATAAAACAAAATAAAAATCAAACAATGAAATATAAAATGGAATTAATTAAAACATAAAACATTTAAAACAGCTATAACAACAAAAAACAGATACAAGATAGGCTAATATTCAGTTAAGAACTGTCTAAAACAAACCAGACATTTAATCTCTTTCAAAGCCGGGGAGAGGCCATGCATACATCTCTATGGCACTCCATAAGGCTATGGCATTCCATAAGAATGAGGTTACCACACAGAAGGCCCTCTTTTTCATATCAGTCAGTATAATAGATCTTACTGGTTGGTGTGAGCTGAGCTTCCATGACTGAGCTTAGAGCATGAATAGCTTCATATGGATGTAAAATGCTCCATTAAATAAATCCTAGTCCAAAACCATTTAGGGCATCAAAAGTAATCACCATCACTTTCAGCTTGACCCAGAAACACACTGGCAAGCAGTGCAGCTGGAAACAGAAAGGAACATTGGTACTTGCTGTGAAGGTTCCTTCTCAGCAGTTGTGGGGAGGGATTCCTTCAACTGGGTTGACTTCTTCACCACTGACAGGCAGGGCTTCTAACCAATAAAGAAATGCCAACCCACCACCATGAGGAGAGCACCCCTATCTCCCAGCAATGGAAAAGCAGCTCTAGCAAACAAGATATCAACCAAAAAAGAAAAAGAAAAAAGAAAACTGAAAGGTGAGAAGGAATCACTCTCCACAACTGCTGAGAGGGAACCTCCACGGCAAGCACCAATGTTCCATTCTCCAGCACTGTGGGGAGGGACTCCTTCAAACTGGGACCTACACAAGCGGTCTCCAGAAGGAAGGAATAGCCTCACTCATTGTTGTACAATCTGCTGTAGCACCCTTCTCCCGAAGGATGCCTTAGTGGATGCAAATTTATCAATCCTGTAGTGCCTCTAAAAGGAAGAGGAAGAGGCCCATGTCGCAGCTCTACAAATCTCTAATAGAGAAGCAGAAGTAGAAAATGCTGCTAACGCAGAAGCACTACAAGTAGAGTGAGCCGTGATCCCTCAGGAATCAGAAGCAAAATATGAGAATAAGTCAAATCGAATGCAAATGCGTAACCATCTTGAGATAGTACACGAAGAGACTCTATGACCTTTTGAAACCACAGAAAAAGAGACAAACAGGCTATCAGATTTTCTGAACTCCCTCGTCCATTCAAGATAATACTTGAATGCCCAACTCTACTGGAGAAGATGGATGTGGACAGAAGGATAGTAAAACTAGTTTTTGAGCCCGATGAAACAAGGGATTGACTTTTGGAACAAAGGAAGGATTCAACCTAAGAGTCACAGAATCCTTATAAAAGTCACAAAGTTCCTCCCTGACCGACAGAGCCCTCTAAAATCACATTTAAAAACAATAAATACAATAAATACAATAAATAGCCAGCGGACTAAAAGAGGCCAGGATCCCCTGAGGCCGGGATCTAATTAGGAAAGGCCTGCCGAAAGAGATCCAACAAGCTATTCAGACTTGTCATCTGAAGGATCTCGTTCGGCAGGTCATTCCAAAATTTGGGGACGATTACCGAAAAGGCCCTCTGGGAGGTTGCAGACAGCCTAGATTTTTGTGGCTGAAGCAAATTCCTCCCAGAGCAGTGAACAACCTGGGGTCTCAATTGAGACACCCCTTTTAAAAAACTCTTAATATGCGAGTGACTGGCCACCCCTCAGGATGGACCCTAAAGCTAAAACATGCCTTTTTAAGGTGTTGGAGGTGAGACCCTTGTTAAGACCAACATGTAAGAAGGCTAGCACTGAGCCTATGGAAGCCTTCTATGGGCCAATGCCTTTACATCCACATCGACATCACCTGCAGAAAGCATGGCAATTGACCCATACAGCCTAAAAGGGTTGAAGGTCTCCTCGCAGCCAAAATAGTCTGCACCACACCATCCAAATAACTTTAGACTAAGAGAAGTTGTTGCTCAACCTCCAGATGTACAGCTGTAATGAACTTGGGTTGAGATGTAACAACCCTTTTTGGTACAGAAGGTCCAGTCAGGGAGGAAGTTGTCATGCCACCCGCAAGTGGAGGCTGATGATGTCCGGAACCAAGGTCTGCAAGGCCAATTGGGCGCTATCAAAATGACCTCTGCCCTCTCAATCCTGATCTTTCAAAGTACCCTGGATAGCAAAACCAAGGGAGGAAAAGAGTAGCAAAAAACCATCAGCCATGCTATTGTGAAAGCATCAAATGCTGATGCTTCCTGTATCCAGAACCTAGACACAAAGTGGGGAACATTGTGATTTTCTGGGGTGTCAAAGAGGTGCAGCCAGGGATGGTCAAACCAGTGTACCACTATCTGGAAAACCAGAGAATAGAGACCCCATTCTCTTTGGTCCACAAACTGGTAGATCAGTCAATTGGTTTGCACACTGAGAAAGCCCTGAAGATACTTCATTCAGATCAACAGCAGATGTCTCTCACCCTAAGACAGAAGGAGTATGGTCTCGGTCATAAGTGATCAGGACTGCATCCCTTCCTGTCTGTTGAAGTGAGCTTTGGTGAAGACATTGTCAGTGTGCACCAAGATATGTTTACTTTGCACCAAAGGATGGAACTGAAGGAGTGACAGACACACAGCCTGAAGCTCTAGCCAATTGAGGCTGTGGCTGGATTCCTCCACAGACCATAAACCCTGAGCCATCTGTTGGTTGAAATGGGCCCCCACCCCCTCAAGTTGGCATCGGTGGTGATAAAAACAGCCACCAAGTCAAAGAATCTCTCATGCATGGGGAAGTTTCAATAAATGAAACTATCTGACCCTGAAAGGGTAGAAGGAACCACTGTAGGTCCCTGAGATGGAACCTGGCCCAGAGCACACAGTCGATGCCAGATACCATTAGGCACAGAAGCTGCACCAATATCATGAGAGGAGTGGAGACTGCACTTGGTGAACTAGTAGTTGGAGCTTGTATCTCCTGCCTTCCAGTAGGAAGACTCTGCAGAGCTGGGAGAGAGCAGAGCAGCATGAAGCCATCAACTCCTCACCAGAAGCCATCCCCCAAAAGGTGGTATGGGAAGAAATAAGCCAAAAGAAATAGATTTTCCTTGGGGTTTTTTCCAGGCTGTGAGGCCATGTTCTGGAATAGTTTCTTTCTGACATTTCGCCTGCACCTGTGGCTGGCATCTTCAGAAGCCAAAAGAAACTTTGTGGAAGCAAAGAAACCCTGAACCGACCAGCAAGGAAGGCAGGATGGAACTGGTAGCTCTCTGTGGAAAGCATATGATGGGTGGCTGATGAAATGTTGATGAGGAAATGGAAAGAGAGCATGAAGGAGCCAATCCTGTGGCAGTAAACTGGTATGGGAGGGGTCTCCTAGACCGAAAAGAAGTGCATGACAGTTCGGAGAGAGAAATGAGATGACAAGGGGGAACTGAAGATGTGATATGATTGGGAGAGGGTTGGAATGTGTGTATGGTTCTTAGTGCAGCTGAGGGAATGAATGTATTCGCAGTGGAAATATTGTTGAGATAAATAGAGGCTAATTGGAATACAGAGTGAGAGGAAAGAAAGAACCTAACTGTTATTGGGTCTGGTAGATTTTGGTAGAATTATACGGTAGAATTATATATTCACCACAGAGTGGGCTAGCAACCAGTTTGAAGTTAACCAAGTTGAAGACAAAGTTCAAAGCATTTCTGTTATACTGCTTATGCAATAAACCAATCTTTATGTTTAATTTCATTTCTCAAATCCAGACTACTTGTGAATTATTTCCCTTACTAGTATTTATTTGGCACACGAACCCTGTAAGTAGACACACACTGATACAAGTACTATCCAGATTAAGCCAAACCCCAGTCCAAGGAAGGGATAAGGGGGCAGTTTGACATAAAGGTGGCAACTGTGGAACTGCAGTCTCCACAGATATTTATTTGGTGGCAGCGTGACAAGGCAGCCAGGTTCAACAGTGATGTAAATTCAGCTGGTGTGCCTGCATGTCACACTCTGCTCCTCAAGGTTGGCATTTATTGGTTAGAAGCCCTGCTTCTTTATTGGTTAGAAGCCCTGCCTGTCAGTAGTGAAGGAGGAGTCAACCCAGTTTGAAGGAGTTCCTCCCCACACTGCTGGAGAATCAATGCCATACATTCTGTTCTCTTTTCCCCTATAAGGTACTGAGTGACTTCATTTACAACAGCTTAATGTAAGGGTAATGTATGCATCATTGTATTAATTTCTCTATTTAAAATTAAATCACCATTTTCCAAGTGATATGTATTCCAAAATGGGTTTGTATCCGAAATAGAAATAACCAATAATAAAACACAATAAACATCATGTCATAAAACAGAAAAAAGTAAAACAGCTCCAATTCAACCAGCTAAAAAACAAATAAACAATATTAAACTATATATCAATTATAATACCCACATATAACTCATTACAGTGCTCTTATGTTGAAAGTTATGACAGCACAAATCACATACCTCAGGCTATCAGATCAAGTAAAGCCTGGCTAGGCAAAAATGTAAGGTTTGAGTAATCAAGGCCACTTGATCATCTAGGGATAATGTTGGGATGGAATGCCTAATTACCCTGAAACCGTACATTTGCTCTTTCAGGGAATACCTTTTTGCAACAGAACAAATCTGCCACAGCTAAATGCCATCTCTTACAGCTTTGCCCAATGTAACTTGATGGATTGTCTTATATGTCATCATGATTTCTCAGAATAATGTATGTACTCTCTGTGTGCAATATTATTACATAGGATCTGTGCAGAAAAAATTCTTAATGGCCTTCTATCAATTTCTCTCTCTTAAGAAATAAAATTCTGTGGTGTTACTAAGGCTTCAAACACCCCTAGTGCTACCACTGATAAAAATCATTTATGTTTGGAAGGCCACTAAAATGTGTACAAATCCATAGAGCTGCTTGGACAGCAGAAGACTGGAAACTTGTAGATATACCAAACAGAAAAGTGTTGACTGTGTCATAAGCTAACAGCTGAATGGACAGGTTACTTACCTGTAACCATAGATCTTTGAGTGGTCTTCTGTGAATTCACACAGTTGGGTTTATTCCTGCGCCGTGCATACGGAACCTTCTAGTATCGCTAGGCAGAATGTGCATAGATACATTTTTGGTGGTAACTCCGCCCACAATAACGGTCCCTTAAAAGGCTCTCCCGCCTAAATCCCCTCAGTTCCTTGAATGACACCGCAATAAGCAGCATCAGGAACATTAAGCACATATGCAATAATAGGACATAGAGGGGAGGATGGGTGGGTCTGTGTGAATTCACAGAAGACCACTTGAAGATCTATGGTTACAGGTAAGCAACCTGTCCATCTTCTTCGTGGTCTCTGTGAATCACACAGTTGGGTAGACTAGCAAGCTTCCCCACTGGAGGAGGGTATGTCCTGCAGCATAAACGAGGACTGTTTACCCTAGCCTTAAAAGGGAATGTGTCTCATTTACTCATTTATTTTCATTCAATTTTTTTCGCACATTCCGCAATCTTTAACTATTGCAAATATAGGCATATACACATGACAACGCAAAGTTAGACTAACCATGAAACAACCAACAGTGAAAAAAGTCACCATGAATATAGTCATTCAATGTATGGAGGACAGAAGTACTGCCCTCCCAAAGGCAGCCTCATTCCTAGAATGAGAGTCCAGTCTATAATGAGAGATGAAAGTCAATGGTGAGGACCAAGTCGCGGCATGGCAAACGTCCTCTAGGGGCACCCCTGAGAGGAATGCAGTTGGAGCGGAGACAGCTCTTATAGAGTGTCCACGAATTCGTGAAGGCAACGGTTTCTTGGCCAGTTCATAAGACAGGGCGATGGTCGACGTAACCCACTTAGACAGCCGCTGCTGCGAAATCGGAGCACCCCGTTTGGAGTCAGCATAGGAGACGAAGAGCTGGGGTGATTGCTGAAATGAAGCAGTCAGTTGTATATAGAAGGCAAGCGCCCTTCTAACATCCATGGAGTGGAGGGTCCGTTCGAATTTGTCCTTTGGGTCCTGCATCAACGCCGGTAGGATGATAGGTTGGTTGAGGTGGAAACTGGACACCACTTTAGGGAGAAAGGAAATGTCCGGTCTTAGGACCACCTTGTGCTTATGGAAGCAGAGGTAAGGAGGGTCTGATCGTAGGGCACATGGCTCTCCGGCCCGACGGGCGGAGGTGATAGCAACCAGAAAGGCAGTCTTCCAAGTCAGCAGTCGGAGGTTGGTTGACGCCAGAGGTTCAAACGGACGTCTCACCAACTGAGAGAGGACGAGCTCGAGGCTCCAGGCTGGCACGGGTTCGAGAACAGGAGGATGGAGGTTGACATATCCCTTCAAGAACCTCTTCACCGTCGGATCCTGGAATGGGGATGGACAATTCCGAGATAGGAATTCGACGGATACAGCAGCCAGATAGCCTCAAAGAGACGATACCGAGAGTCCCGCCTTGGATAAGTCTAGGAGGAATTCAAGGACCGTTGATACCGAGCAGGATTCGACGGTCAGCCCCTTATCAGTCAAGAACTTCTCAAACCTGCTCCACTTATAGAAGTAGGCTTTACGTGTCGAGGGTTTTCTGGCAGCATCAATAATCGCCTGAACCTCTCGAGGTAAGGGAGGAGGGGGAGATTGAGGAGGATACAAGGTCACGGATGGATTCTCCAGGCCGTCAGTTGGAGGGAGTCGACGTCTGGATGATTCACCTTGACTTGCTGGATGGTGAGTAGGTCCGGTCTGCTTGGAAGGCGAAGAAACCGACACCGGGCCAGATGTAGCAGTGGAGCAAACCACAGCTGTCGAGGCCACCATGGTGTAATGAGGATAGCATTCGCCCGATCTCCTCGAAGCTTGGCGACAACTCGTCAGTAGCGGAAGTGGAGGGAAAAGGTACAGGAACGGACCGTTCCACTGGTCCAGGAACGCATCCCCTCATGAGTCCTTGTGTCTTACTCTGGAGCAAAATTGGGTGCACTGAGCGTTCTGGGAAGTCGCGAAGAGATCCAGTAGAGGAGTCCCCCAACGATGGAAAAGATCGGAGACTACTTGCTGATGCAACATCCACTCGTGGACGTTGGAATTGGAATGGCTCAGTCCGCCGGCAAGAATATTGTCCTCCCCTGGGAGATGGATGGACTGCAGGGAGACATTCCTTTCCACGCACCAATCCCAGATCTGCAGGGTGAGTTGAAGGAGCTGAGGAGACTTGGTACCACCTTGCTTGTTTATGTAATACATTACAGAGGTGTTGTCTGTGACCAGAAGGATGGTCCTGTTCCGAACCAGCACCTCGAACGCTCGAAGAGCTTTCTGGACCGCCAGGAGCTCCGGGACGTTGATGTGTAACGTCTTCTCTTCGTCGTCCCATAGGCTCTGAATTTTGTGCTGGTCTAGATGAGCTCCCCAGCCAAAGAGGGACGCATCCGTCGTGAGGGAGACGGTTGGCTGCGGCGGGTCGAAAGGAAGGCCGGAGAGGACATTCCGAGGTAAGAGCCACCAATCGAGGGAACGTTGGACCGTACGAGGCATCGTCAAGAGCTTCTCGGGAGAGTCCTGCAGATGGTCGAAGACCGTCAGGAACCAGTGTTGGAGCGGCCAGAATCAAAGCCTGGAGAGGGGAGTGACGGCCGTAGTCGCTGCCATGTGGCCCAACAGCACTTGGATGTCGCGTGCCCGGACCCTTCGTGAGCGGCGACAGCTGTGAATCAGGGACCGTAGGGTAATGAATCGGTCCTCTGGAAGATAGGCTGCAGCTGAGACGGAGTCCAGTCGGGCACCGATGAACTGAATCACTTGCGTAGGGTTCAAGTGGGACTTCTCCGTGTTGACAACAAGTCACAGGGTACGCAGCACATCTAGGGTAAAGCTGATGTCCTTCTCGAGTTGAGCATTCAAGTCTGCTACAAGGAGCCAGTCGTCGATATACGGGAAGACTATGACTCCGTGTTGTCGAAGGTAGGTGGCCACCGGTGCCATGCACTTCGTGAAGACTCTCGGTGCTGTGGAGAGTCCGAAGGGGAGAACGCGGAACTGGTAGGGCTCGGTTCCGATCTGGAATGCCAGGAACCTCCTGTGGGCAGGGTGGATACCCACATGGAAGTAAGTGTCCTTGAGGTCTATGGAGGCAAACCAATCCCTGCGTTGAAGGAAGGGAAGGATGAGCGCAAGCGTCGTCATCCTGAATTTCTTTGGGACGATATACGAATTCACCCCCCTCAGATCGAGGATGGGACGAAGGCCACCATCCTTCTTCGGGACCAGAAAGTATTTTGAGAAGAAACAGAGGTGGCGATGCCCGGGATCCACAGGTTCGACAGCTCCTTTTTGAAGTAGGGATTGAACCTCTTCGAGGAGGGAAGGGGAGGGCTGCGTCACACGGACCTGGCCTGTTGGAGGTTGTTCGTTGAACTCGATCCAGTAGCCCTGTTGTACGATCTTCAGTACCCAGTGGTCCGACGTTATCAGGGACCAGGCTTGCTGGAACGACAGGCGATCTCCAAACAGGGGGGTCTAAAAGAAAAGGGAAACATCAAAACATCATCAGAAGGGACACTCAAAATCTCCGTCTGGCTTGGTCCTTCGGCCGTTGTTTAGAAGGCAGCCGGTATCGTGAAGTGGACCCCTGGCTCCTCACCGACAAAGTAGAGGACATCGTTTGCTGGAAACGGGGGCGCCTAGAAGACTGAGGAGTGCCACTTCGCCTAAAAGGCTGACCGTATGAAGAAGCATGCCAGCCCTGACGGTGTCTGGGGCAGTAGGCAGAAGATGAGGATGTTGGCATACCGTACTTTCGTGCGGTGGTCCTCATCTTTTGCGTGAACTCCAGCTTCTCATCAGTCGAGGTGTTAAAGAGGCCGGAGTTGTTGAAGGGCATGTCTTCTATTGTAGCAGAAGCCTAGGTGGATAGGCCTGAGGATCGCAGCAAGGCGTGTCTCCGAAGAGCAATAGATCCCGCCACCGTCTTGGCAGCGCAATCGGTGACATGGCGTGCAGAGTTCATCTGCTGCCCCGCCAGCAGTTGAGCCTCCGCTTGGATGGCCTCGGCGAGCCTTCGACGTTCATCAGGCAGGTCCTGGATGAGTGGTAGCATTCTCTCCCACAGGACTTGCTGATACGCGCTCATGCACGCCGAATAGTTTGCAATCCTGAAGCCGAGGCCAGCGGCTGAATACAATTTCTTCCCCATAATGTTCAGTTTCCGCCCTTCAGGGTCGGAGGGGGTGGACTGCGCACGTCGCTGCCGTCTAGGCTGAGCCGCTTCCACAACAACAGAGTTAGGCTTCGGGTGTTCTTGAAGCCAGTCGATTCAATCGCCTGCCACTCTATACAGTCTGTCTATCTGTTTAGAGGTGGACGGAATAGACAAGGGATTTTACCACAAGCCTTGGCTCAACTTGAGGAGGGACGGCAGGACAGGCAGAGACGCAGCTGGAGGAGTTCTAGCTTTGAGCCTTTGCAATATAGGGTCAAGGGGCTCGGGCTCCTTCTCGGTGGTTTTCAGGTCGAGAGCATGCACCATACGGACCACCTGCTCCGCAAACGACCGGACATCGTCCGTTGGCAAGGCAGAGTCATCCTCCAGCAGGTCTGGCTGAGGTGATGGCAAGAACGGCAAGTATTCCTCAGATGACTCAGAAGAAGAGGAGTCAGATGACGGTGATGGCGATCATTGTCGATCAGCGATGGACGTGGTACGTCGCGGTGGTGTAGGTGGTCGTGGCTCAGAAGGCGGCGGAGGTAAGGGACAACCTGGAGATGCCTGACATGCCGCATCCCTTAATCCCGGCTTCGTAGGTTCTCTCGGAGTGGAGTCCCTACCTAGACCATGGAAGGAGATCAGGGGTGGAGATAGAACAATAGCTTCAAGGGTTGCAGCCTCAGAAGTCAATTGAAACACGCGCTACGTAATGGCCTCCGTGGTCGAGTGTCCCACCAGCGGAGCTGCAAGTATTGACTTGACCAGATCATAGGCACCATATGCCAACTCATACTCACGAATTGTGGAGGTGGAGGGTCTGGGCTTATCGAATACCTCTCCAGCTGGAACCAAAGGTTGGAGCAATTCCGAACGGGGGACAAGCAGAGTGGGAGAGGGCCCACGGGCATGTAGAAGGTGCTCTGATTCATCAGCCACACCCACTTCAACTTCTATAATCTCCAGCAATGGCGTCGAGGTGGGAGACCTCGAGCGTGGAGGCTCGATGCCAACAACTCGATCCTGAGGCAAGCACTGGGATGGAGCGGCAGAAGCAGCCGGTACCGAGGCAAGCGGAAGATGTTGTTGAAGTTGTGGGTCGGCCTTCGGCCTCTCATCAGTACGAGGTCGTTTGGCCTTCTTCTTTTTGTGGTCCTTGCTTTTAGAAGAAGCCGACGACTCTCGATCCTTGCTCGGATCCTTAGGATCAGCTCGGTCCCGAGTACGATCCCTGGAGCTAACCGCCGATGCCGGAGGAGCTACAGTCGAAGCCGAGGTCGGTTTGGAGGCATGTTTATGGGAATGCATCACCGCCTCGGGGTCTGACGCTACCGACAGTCTCCTGGATGGACTGGAGGAATGGCGGCGCTTGGCCGGTGGAGACTTTGAAGACCTCGAAGAGGGGGACCTCCCACGATGCTGTGGGGACGCTCCCTGACCCGCAGTTGGGGTGGACGCGGTCGATGGAATGAGGGCTCTTTAATACAAAAAAGACTTCAGGAGAGAGGAGCGATGTTTCCTTGCCTGAGGCGTGAAGACCCGACAGTGAACACACGCGTCCACATTATGGGTCTCTCCCAGACAGATGAGACACCGGGAGTGACCATCTGAGCTGGGTAATTTCGCTTGGCATACAACAAATCCTCTTAAAGCTGGTTTTTGAGGCCATAATCAGAGTGAGGCGAAGAGAGGTCAAGCAGTCCGAGTCAAGCCGAGAAATCGGAAGTCGTTACCAAAGCCAAGGGGGCGCGAAAGTCGTCGTCAGAAAGCCAAGTCAAAACGTTAAGATCCAAAACAGCCAAGGGAGTCAGAAAAATTGTAGTCAGAAAAACAGTCCGTGTCAGAATCCAAAGTGAAAGTAGTCAAAAGCGAACGAAGGTTCCTTCAGAGCTGCTAGCGCGGCGGAAAAGGGACTGAGGGGATTTAGGCGGGAGAGCCTTTTAAGGGACCATTATTGTGGGCGGAGTTACCGCCAAAAATGTATCTATGCACATTTTGCCTAGCGATACTAGAAGGTTCTGTATGCACTGTGCAGGCGCAGGAATAAACCCAACTGTGTGATTCACAGAGACCATGAAGAAGATGCTAATTTTACTGTCTCTCCTTCTGCACCACCACACAATAGGCTTTGGCAGTTTCTGTATGGTAAAACTCCCTATAGAAACACTGTTTTGCTCATAGATTGGGTTCTTTCAGTGTTTCAGATCAGGCATGGACAACTGCAGCAGGTCTGGGGGCCCATTTTTTGCCCTTGAACCCTTCAAGAGATTCACAGACTGCCCAAAATGACAAAAATGGGGAGGGTGGCAAAATCAGAAGAGGCCAGAGGTTCGCTTCTGCTTTGGAAAGATGGGTATTTGAAAGGTTAAACAGTGTAGTTGACCCATGCGATCTACTGAAAGCGGAACTGCTATTCGTAGAGACTTCCAGGAATGGCAATTCACATTTTTTCCTTTGACTTTTTTTGTGGGACAAAAATAATGGTTCACAGAGTCTGGAAGGGTAGAGGACTGCTCAAAGAGCCTTGGATGGCTGCATGATACACACCATGAAGGGGAGAATGGCCTGTGGTCTTCAGCAGTTGCCTACCTGTCACAGATGTATACAATTTCGTAACAAAAAATTAAAATATATTAATTATTTGGTATACTGCTTTTATTAGTTCTTTTGTAAAATATATTATCGCTGTATCAAGAAGTACAACAAAAACCCCAAACTTACTTGCTTTGAACATATCAAGGATGCCATGATGCACATATGTGGAGTTAGAAACAACTTCAGTCTCATAATTAAAATGGCAAGAATAGTAAAAAAGATAAGCTGCAATGCATGGTATACTATCTGCAAACAAGCAAAGGGATATAAGAAAACAATCGTTTATTAAAGGAGGTTCCATATAAATAGTAGACAAGAATGTTTACTATTTTACTTCAATATTCTTCTTTAGAGTCCCAAATTTTAAAATATTTAATCCCCTCCCATTTTTTTCACGGCCAGGTCAGAAGAAAGGTCAGTAGGAAACAAGAACTTTTTCAGAAGCTGAGCTACCTCTGTAGAACTGATAGACATGGAAGAGACTAGATGGTATGAATCCCTGTTGTAATTGTTATATTTTGCTGTAGTATTTTAACTAAATTATTGAACTGAATTTGGTTGAAAGTGGGGAAAAACATGGTTTCTCAGGAGCGCATTTTCATGTTAATCTGTATAATGAGTGCACACCCTGTTTTAGAGGGCAATCAGCTTCCTAGAGCCTTTTGGGTTTTGTGCATCCCCTAAAACAAGGTAAGTTGTGCAGCAGCATTGTGTATGCAAACAGTGAAACTTGTACATAAACTATGCCTTGCACACAGGTATGTTTTGAAGCTTATTTAAATGTATGCTGAATCATAAAGCCTGGAAAACCATGCTTAAACAAAACTGCATTATTATTATTACCTGCAAAAAGATCAATTTTCTTGTCCTTCTCCCACATTTCTTGAACAAAAATGATGATTTTAAAAAAATCAACTGAAATCACTATGCATGCCTGAATGGCAAGCCCACTGAGGCATGAGTATGCTAGATGAAGGTGCTTAAGCAGGCGGTGGAATAATAATATGCAAAATAAATAAAATGCAAAACCTTAATTCTAGCCCACTGAGACATCCTGTTTTTAAACAACCCACTTAAAGCAAGAATTCTGGTAGCAGAATAATACAACGGCACTTACCTTACAGATCCATTCTGGGATGAGATGACACGAGGCATCAATAGTTGGGGGTTGATTCCCTAACATTACCCAGAAGAGGCAAGGCATGTAATAATGAAAGTAGCTGTTCTTCAGCTCCACCCCCAGTTTCTTCTTCAGCCTAGCATAAACCATGTTATGAAGAATGATTTGGTAAAGCAGACATTTGTCATTACTAAGAGGAAGAAACAGAGGGAGCAACCCTCAGACAAAAAGCTGACCAAAAGATAGTCAACTCAGTTGAAATGTGGTGCTGGAAAATAGTTCTATAACTATTGTTGTTGTTGTTGTTAACAATTTGAGAAAATAGTTCTATGACTATTAAAAAGGCAAATAAATGGGTCCTAGAACAAATCAACCCTGAACATACCTTAGAAGCCAAATTGACTAAACTGAGGATTTTGTAATTTGGACATACCACAAGACTTTGTGACTCATTAGAAAAGATGAACTCTGGCTTCGCAAATGAAGATTCAGGAAGGATTCATCCCGCGCTTTATGAAATTGCGCTGATGACTGAAAAGGCCAATCTGAGATAAACAAGTCCAGTTGCAGAAAGCACAGTAGAAGGTCCCCTTCGGTGATGCTTCTGGGTTGTGGTTCTTTCTGCGTTGTCGTTTCTCTTCAAGACTTGATCGGCGTGAGTTCTCAAATAAGGCTGTAGCACTGTGGATAGTGCGTCTCCATGCCTCCTGATGTGAGGCCAGGGCGGACCATTGTTGGTGATCAATTTGGCCAAGCCTGAGGTGTTGTTTCAGGGAGTCTTTGTATCGCTTTTTTTGGAGCGCCCCTCTTATGCTGACCCATGGTGAGTTCATCGTAGAGTACTATTTTTGGGGAGGCGATGGTCCTCCATCCTAGAAACGTATCCTGCCCAGCGCAGCTGTGTTCTCAATATCATGGCTTCAATGCTGGTGATCCCTGCTTGCTCAAGGACAGCAACATTCGTCACATAGTCAGTCCAGTGTATATTTAGGATTGTGCGTATATAGCGCTGATGAAAGCATTCGAGGAATCATAGGTGGTGGCGATAGGTGACCCATGTTTCAGATCCATAAAGAAGAATAGACAGTACAATGGTTCTATACACACTGATTTTTGTGCTTTGCCTCAGGTGTTTATTACTCCAGACTCTTTTGTGAAGTCTTCCAAATGTGTTATATGCCTTTGCTAATCTGTGGTCAATCTCTTTGTCAAACTTGGCGTCTGAGGAGATGATGCTTCCCGGGTAGGTGAACTGCTGAACGGACTTGAGCACAGATTTGCCGACGGCAATGTGGGGATGGTGGTGTTCGTAATGTGGTGCAGGCTGGTAAAGAACTTCTGTTTTCTTCAGGTTGACTTCCAGCCCAAACAGCTCTGCAGCTGTTGCGAAGCAGGATGTTAGGTGCTGCAGAGCTGCTTCTGTGTGGGCAACAAGGGCAGCATCATCAGCGAAGAGCAGCTCACGGACTAGATAGTTTAGAGTCTTAGTGTGAGCCTTCAGACGGCTTAAAATAAACAAGCTACCATTAGTACAGTAATGTCTATAGATGCCGTCGTCTTCTTCAAGCTCTGCGGTAGCCCTTTGGAGCATCATGCTGAAGAAGATTGTAAATAAAGTTGGTGCAAGAACACAACCTTGCTTCACTCCATTAGTTATTAGAAAGGGCTCTGAAAGAGCATCACCATATCTGACTTGACCGCGCTGGCACTCATGTAGCAAGATAATCATTTTAAGGAATTTGGGGGGACATCCTAGTCTTTCCAGGATCTGCCGCAGACCTTTTTTACTTACAGTGTCGAAGGCTTTGGTGAGGTCAACAAATGTTACATAGAGACCCTTGTTCTGCTCCCTACATTTTTCCTGCAGTTGTCTAAGAGCAAATACCATATCTGTAGTATTCCTATTGGCTCTGCAGCCACATTGGCTTTCAGGAAGAAGTTGTTCTGCAATAGCAGGAACTAATCTGTTCAGGAGTATCCTTGCAAGGATTTTTCCAGCAATAGAGAGCACTGTTATGCCTCGATAGTTTGAGCAATCGGATTATGCTCCTTTTTTCTTGTACAGGGTGATGATGACTGCATCTCGGAGATCTGATGGCAGTTCCCTTTTTCCCCAGCAATTCACAAGGAGTTCATGGGATTTATTGTGGAGTGTATGACCTCCGTGTTTCCAAACTTCATGTGGGATTCCATCAATCTCAGCTGCCTTGCTATTTTTCATCTGCTGTATGGCCTTAAGGGTCTCTTCCAAAGTGGGAGCTATGTCTAATTCATTTTTCATCAGTTTTTGTATCATATGTTAGCTGAGCCTTTGACTACGCGGTTGGCACTAAAGAGACTTTGAAAATATTCAGCCCATTGATTCAGGATGGAGGCTTTATTAGTAATTAATAGTTTGGCCATCTGTACTGTATAAAGAGCTTTGGACCTGATAAGTAGGTCCAAACACTGTTTTAAAAGCTTCATAAAATCCTCTATGATCACTCAGATCTGCACAGCGTTGTGTCTTTTCTGCTATATTGATCCACCACTTGTTCTGCATGTCTCAGAGTTTTTGTTGAAGTTTACTACATGTGAGACGGAAAGCTGCTTTTCTTACATGGCAAGTTGGCTGGGCGAGGTATGCCTGGTGAGCATTTCTCTTCTTTGCCAACAGCTCCTGGATCTCTTGGTTGTTTTCATCAAACCAGTGTTGATTTTTTTGGTGGGGGAACATGAGGGATTCTTCTGCAGACTGGAGGATACTGTTTTTGATATCTTGCCAAAGCACTGTGGGAGAAGGATCTGTAGGATGGTCTTCAAGTTTTGTTTGGAGATTTGCCTGGAAATTGTCTCTCATGGTAGCTTGTTGAAGATTGTTGACTTGGAGTCTCCTCTTTAAGTTGCCACCCCTCTTAGGTTTGAAGTAAAGATGAAGATTTAGTTTACATCTGACGAGGCGATGATCTGTTTGGCATTCTGCAGTGGGCATCACTCAGGTATGACGGACATTGCAAATGTTTCTGTGGCGAACTAGAACATAGTCAATGAGGTGCCAATGTTTGGATCGGGGATGCATCCAGGTTGTCTTCAAGCTGTCTTTCTGCTGAAAGATAGTGTTTGTAATAGTCAGCTGTTGTTCTGCACAGAACTCTAGCAGGAGGCATCCGTTATCATTGCAATTTCCAACACCATGCTTCCCTAAGACACCTTTCCAGGCTTCGGAGTTCTTTCCTACTCTGGCACAGAAGTCACCAAGGATAATAATTTTATCTTCTACAGGGACTTTTTGTATGAGTTGGTGTAGGTCTGTGTAGAATTTGTCTTTCTCTACAGGGTCAGCTTGCATAGTTGGGGCATATATACTAAAGAGAACAACATTTCGTTCCTTGCCTATCGCTACAGTTCTGGAACGAGAGTAAAGTCTTTACTTGGAAATGAAAGTCAGAGGTGATGACCAAGTTGCAGCTCTGCAAACGTCCTCCAGAGGCACCCCAGAGAGGAAAGTTGTTGAGGTGGAGACAGCCCTCGTCGAGCGTTCTCGAATCCATGGTGGTAGCGGCTTCTTCGTCAGTTCATAGCAGAGTGCTATGGCCGATGTCACCCACTTCAACAAAAGTTGTGAAAAAATAGGGTGTCCAAGTCTCGAGTTGGCATAGGA
Source organism: Gambelia wislizenii (assembly GCA_030847615.1). NCBI lineage: Eukaryota > Metazoa > Chordata > Lepidosauria > Squamata > Crotaphytidae > Gambelia > Gambelia wislizenii. Next base: position 79,310,004 of record JAUMIR010000006.1, on the reverse strand, counting down.
CACAAAAAGTCTAGGTGACTTCTTGAAGGGAGCAGTTCTCTGGATGTAAAAGGCGAGCGCTTTCTGGACGTCCATGGAAGGTTGACGTACCCTCTCAAGAGCTTCTTGACAGTCGGATCTGTAAAAGGAGACGGGTAACCTCTCGCCTGGAATTCGACAGATACAGCTGCCAAATAGCACCGGATTGACAAAATCGAAAGTCCTTTGGAAGACAAGTGGAGAAGGAAATCTAGGACAGTTGGGATGGAGAACGGTTGTGTGACCAATGCTCAATAAGATAGAAAAGCTTCAAACTTCTTTCACTTGTAGTGATCTGACCTATGGGTAGAAGGTCTTTGGGCATCGTTGATGAAAGTCTGGACTTCTGGAGGAAAAGCTGGAGAGTGTTGAGCCATCGGGACCCAGATCAAGTCTGAGGCCATAGGTACAGTGGCCCTCTGTACCAAAGATGGATTCAAGGTCGAAGTCTCCATGCCGATAGTCGCAGAGACTGCACGTATGGGTGTCTGACCTTCCCGTTCTGAATGGTGAGGAGGTCAGGACGGGACGGAAGTCGGATGAACCACTGCCTGGCTAAATGCAGGAGGGTTGCAAACCAAGGTTGACGGGGCCACCACGGAGTGATGAGGAGGGTATCTGCTCGGTCCTGACGCAGTTTGGTGATTACCCTCATCAGCAGTGGGAATGAAGGAAAGAGGTAGAGAAGCGGTTCCGTCCAATGGAAGAGGAATGCATCGCCCCGCGATCTTGGGGCGCGTTATCTGGAGCAGAACTGGTGGCACTGACTGTTTTCTGGAGATGCAAAGAGGTCGATTTGAGGAAATTCCCATCATCAGAACAGGTCACTGACCTGTGCAGCTTCCATTCGTGGATGGAGAGGCTTGAACGGCTGAGTCCGTCTGCAAGAGTATTCTCCTCCCCCGGGAGATGGATGGATTGGAGCAAGATGTTCCTGAAGATACACCAATCCCAAATGTCTAATGTGAGCTGGAGAAGCTGGGGGATCTGGTTCCTCCTTGCTTGTTCAGGTAGTACATCACTGATGTGTTGTCTGTTACCACCACAACGGTCTTCTTCGTCACCAGGGTCTCGAAGGCCCACAGTGCCTTCTGTATGCCAAGAAGCTCTAGGAAGTTGATACGGAGAGTCCGTTCTTCGGCATCCCAGGAACCCTGGATTTCGTAGGATCCGAGATGGGCTCCCCAACCCAACATTGAGGCATCTATTGGCAGATAAGTGTCCAGTTGAGGAGGGTCAAACGGCATTCCCAACAGGACATTGTCTGGTACCAACCACCAGTCCAGCGACCGATGAACTGCTTGAGGCATCGTAAGCAGTTTCTTTGGAGAGTCACGTAAGGGGTCGAACACTTGTAGAAACCAGTGTTGGAGCAGACGGAATCAGAGCCTGGCTAGGCGGGTCACATAGGTAGTAGCTGCCATGTGACCGAGAAGTACCTGGACTGAATGGGCAGGGAGCCTTCGGGACCGACGGCAGGTATGGATTAGAGACTGAAGGGTGTCGAATCAGTCTCGAGACAGATAAGCCGCAGTTGTACATGAGTCCAGTTGAGCCCCGATGAACTGGATGGCTTGATCCGGTTGGAGCCGTGACTTCTCTATGTTATGTTGACAACAAGTCCCAGGCCGTCTAAGACATCTAAGGTGAGGTCGATATCGAGTTCGAGCTGATGTTGAGAGCTCGCCACAAGCAGCCAGGCAGTCATCGATGTAAGGGAAGACCACCACTCTGTGCTGATGTAGAAAGGCTGCCACTACCACCATGCATTTCGTGAAAACTCTTGGAGTGTTTGAAAGTCCAAATGGCAGGACCCTGAACTGGAACGCTTCGGACCCGATCTGGAATGCCAGGAATCGCCTGTGGGATGGATGGATCCCGATGTGGAAGTAGGCATCTTTGAGGTCGATGGAAGTGAACTAGTTGTACTGTTGTAGGAGTGGAAGGATGGAGGCCAAGGTCACCATCCTGAATTTCTTTGGTTCTATGTATCTGTTCACCCCATGAAGGTTGAGAATAGGACAAAGACCGCCGTACTTCTTCGTGACCAGGAAGTACCTCGAAAAGAAGCAGAGATGGTGAAGGCTGGGGTCCACGGGTTCAATGGCATCCTTCTGCAGCAGCGTCTGCACCTCGTCAAGGAGGGGAAGGGAGGGGAGGGCGGTGTTGACCGAACACGGCTTGTCTGAGGTAGAAAGTCGAATTCGATCCAATAGCCATTCTGGATAATTCGAAGTACCCAGCGGTCTGATGTTATTGAGGACCAGGCTTCTTGGAAGTCCGACAGTTGAGTTCCACAGTGGGGTCTAGGAGAAAGAAAGAGACAGTATGAGGTGGAAGATCAAAATTTTCTCCTAGCTGGATCCTTAGATCGTCGTCGTCCAGGAGGTCAGTATCATGAAGCTGACCCTTGGCTCCTCACCGATGAGGCTGGAGAGGGAGAGGGTACGTATCGGGAATGTCGATACGATTGGCCAGAGAACCCCTGTCTGAACTGCTGGCCCAATGAAGAGGTCTGCCAGTTCGTGCAGCACCTGGAACAGGACAGAGAAGATGAAGAGGTGGCCATACCACATTTTCTGGCAGTGGTCCTCATCTTCTGGGTAAACTCTAGTTTTTCATCTGTGGAGCCGTTGAAGTCTGGATTCGTCAAAAGGCAGATCCTCGATAGTAGCCGAAGCCTGGGGGGTGAGGCCTAATGAATGGAGCCACGCATGTTGATGCAGAGCAATGGATCCTACGATCGTCTTAGTGGCACAATTAGCAACATGTCGGGCCGCATTCAACTATTGCCCCACCAGTAATAACGACTCCGACTTGATTGCTTCAGCCATCCGTCATCGTTCCTCCAGAAGATCTTGGATGAGGGATATCATTCTTTCCCACAATACCTGCTGGTAGGCCCCCATACAAGCTGAGTAGTTGGCCACACGAAAACTCAAGCCTGCTGCAGAAAAATTTTTCTTGCCCATGATATCGAGCTTTTGACCCTCTGGGTCCAGCGGGGATGATTGAGGCTGGCATTGCTTCCTATTCTGGGAAGCCTCGACCACCACTGAATTTGGCTTCGGATGAGTTTGAAGCCAGTCGATATGCTCACCTGAGACTCGGTACAGCCTGTCAATTTTCATGGAAGTAGACTGGATTGAGAAGGGGTTCTCCCAGGACCCTTGCATAAGCTTCAGAAGGGAAGGCAAAATAGGGAGGGTAGCTATAGGAGGAGCCTTTGATTGAATCCGATGAAAGATGGGGTCCACCGGTTCAACCTCTTTCTCAACCACCTTGAGGTCCACAGTGTGAGACATAAGGGCCATCTGCTCCGAAAAAGCACGGATGTCATCTGTTGGTGATGCAGAGTCCTCCTCGACTAGGTTGGGTTGTGGCGATGGCAAGTAGGGCCTGTATGGTTCCCATGAGCCTGACGAAGATGATGTCAAATCTGCAGGGGACGGACTGGGATCGCTACAGAGCAGAGAGGTGGTGCACGGAGGTGGTGTTGGAGGAGTCGGAGGCAGAGGGCGTTATTCAGGATGTGGAGACACCTGACTCTCTGCATCCTTCCTCGGAATAGCTTGTGGCTCCTCAAGGTACCGGCCGGCATACACATCCCTGAAGTCATCTCCCCGGGAAGAGGATCTGAGAGCCAGTCGGTGACATGATTCCACTTTGACAAATAGATCTTGCCAGATCATAGGCTGTATAGGCAGGTATATCTGCATGGATGTTGAGTGAAAACAGTCGGGGTCGGACCATGACCTCAGGTTCGACGACCTCGACTTCGACGTCTGAGGGTGAACGCTCAAGTTGGGCTCTTGAGAATACAAGGGTTGGAGATTGGGCCGTCTGTTGGGGGGACACATCTGTGTCAGCACCGGAAGGCACGTCCACTGCCACCATCTCCACCGAACCCGTAGGGGTAGGAGCCTGTCGTGGCCTAGTAGTCTCCACAGTTGGTACCAGAGACAGTTGGAAGAATGTGGCCTCTGGTCCAGTGGAGGGTTGCGACTCAATGGTATGGACAGGCCACGCAGCTTCATCAGTAGAAGCTGCAGATGAGGCAGCTGCCGATTTCGACTTCTTAGGCACCTCTTTCGGCTTGCTCTTCGATTTGCAGCCATCATTACGTTGAGAGGTGTGTTTTTCCTTCCTTTACTTTTTCAAGGAAGGTACAGCCTCACCGGAGACATCACCCTGGCCGGTAATTGAGAAGATGCCTGGTCCCGACAGACAGTCTTCGAGGTGGAGGGCTCTTCATCCCGTGTCGATGTCGAAGGCGTCGAGCGAGCTCGATCCCAAGCTGCCTCAGAAGCATGTTTGTGTGAAGCACACACAGCCTCCGGGTCTGAGGCGGTCAAACGACGTCAGGACGGGCTATGGGACCGATGGTGCTTTTGGGGCTTGGTCTTCGGAGAAGGCGAACAGCCGTGTTTTTGCGGGTGAGGAGCCGAAGTAGAGGCTGGAGTCGAAGTAGAGGCCGGGATTAAAACCTTCTCGTACAAGAAGGACTTCAGACGAGACATCCTGTGCTTACGTGCCTGAGGGGTAAAGGCCCTACAGTGCATACAGGAGTCAACATGATACTCACAGAATTGCCAAATCCAAAGGGAGAAACACTGAGAGTAGCCGAAAACAGTCCTGGTCAACACCGGAACTCAGAGGTAAAAAGCCAGATCCAAGGGAGTGAGAGAAAAATGTAGTCAAAAATCCAAGCCAAGTCAAATCTAAGTCAAATCGAAGTGAAAGAAAAACTAGCGAACGAAGGTTCCTTCAAGCTGCTAACATGGCAGAAAGAAAGGAACTGAGGGGAATTAGGCAGGAGCGCCTTATAAGGGACCTTTAGGATGGGCGGAGTTACTGCCAAAAATGTATCAAAGCACATTCTGCCTAGCGATTCCAGAAGGTTCCGATGCTCTGCGCAGGCGCAAGAGTAACCCAGCTGTGTGAATTCACAGAAGAGCACTCAAAGATCTATGGTTACAGGTAAGCAACCTGTCCTTTCACCTTAATCAGGACATTGTGTTACCAATGCTGATAGAAAATCCCACAGATGAATTCAAGCGCTTCTTACACACATTGGATATCAGATAGAATCATAGAACTGTAGAGTTGGAAGAGACCACGAGGGCCATCCAGTCCAACTCCCTGCCACGCAGGAAATCTTGATCAAAGCATCCCCGGCAGGTGGCAATCCAGCCTCTATTTAAAGACCTCCAAGGAAGGAGACTCCACCACGCTCCGAGGGAGTGTGTTCCACTGCCGAACAGCTCTTATTGTCGTTCTACACACAATGAACTGCTCTGCTGAGGAAGTCCAACAACCTCTTTGTTACTGGCATTTGAAACTAGGCTCCCTTGTTCCACCCCAGAGGTTTTCGAAATGGGTTGTATCTACTATCTAGCCTGTGAGTTGGCTCACAAATCTTCTGGCTCAGGTTCGAGCTCACTCAACCAGGGCAGTAGCTGCCTCCTCTGCCTTTCTTTCAGGGATTCCCCTAGAGAATGTCTGTAAAGCTGCCACATGGTCTACTCTATTACAGACTTGACACCAGGTCTAAAGCTAATGCAGCTTTTGGGAATGCTGATCTATTATCTACTTTGCAATAAATGTGTTTTCTTTGTTTACTGCAATAATGTTTCCTTTGCCTCTGTATGTAGGAAATAACCTTGGTTAGGAAGGAAACATTGGGACGAAGTACAACCTTGTGTTTATGGAAGTTCACGTAAGGCGAGTCTGCTCTTAAGGCACACAACTCACTAGCCCTTCTAGCTGAGGTAATAGCAACAAGAAATGTGTCCCACATTAGGATTCAAAGGTCAGACTTCGCCATCAGCTCAAAGGTGCATTTTGAGAGCTAGGAAAGGACCAACTCTAAGCTCCATGCTAGGGTTGGATTCATCACTGAAGGATGAAGATTAAGGTAGGCTTTTAAGAACTTTTTAACAAGGGGATCCTGAAAGCAGGAAGGGTGCCCCAAACACTGAAATTCGGAGGAAATGGCAGCAAGATAAACTTCAGCTAGGAATAGGACAGTCCAGCATCCAAAAGAGAGAGAAGGAACTGTAACACATGGGCGGCCATTGCCTGGAAGGGCTGAAGGCCTTGCCCAGCTAGGTAAGTGCTGAATCTGTTCCATTTGTATAAATTGGATCCATGTGCAGAAGGCCCGAGACAGCTGATCACAACCTCCACCATGACGGGTGGCAACAAATTCAAATTTGAGGTAGGATTCATGGGAGAAGAAAAATTTGAAAGAGGGTTCAGGGTTGAATCCTCCATGCAAAGTCAAAGTGTGTGCAAGTCCGGGTGGCAAACTGGACAGCCCTGTCTATTCAGGAGATCCAGGCATGGAGGCAGATGAAAGTATCACCACTTCGCGAGCTGGAGAAGTGGTCCGAACCAAAGCTGGTGTGGCCACCAGAATCACGTTGACCGATCTTCATGCAGTTTGGAGACCACTCTGGTGATCAGTAGAAACAGAGGGAAGAAGTAGATAAGGTGTCCAGTCCACTGGAAAATGAACATGTCACCCTTCAAACCATTTTGGAGAGACCTGGAGCAGAACTGATGACACTGTTTGATGAGATGTGAGGCAAAGGGATATTAGGGAGTCCCCCACTGATGAAAGAGCTTTCGAACCACAGAGAGGTGAAGCATCCACTTGTGAGAGGAGACGGAGGAATGGCTCAGTACGTTGGCAAGAATATTGTCCTCCCCTGGAAGATGGATGGACTGGAGGAAAATATTCCTCTGTATACACCAGTTCCAGATGGCGACTATGGTTGAAAGTAGTGGAGGACTTTGTTCCCCCCGTTTGTTGAAGTAGTACATTACAGACGTGTTGTCTGTAAACAGAATGTTCTTGCATGTGAGGATGGATATGAAAGACCTCAGGGCCTTCTGTACCACAAGCATCTCTAAGACGTTGATGTGGAGGTGATGCTCTGACAAGGACTTGTTGATGAAGAGGTCATTGAGATGAGCTCCCCAACTGTGAAGGGAGGTGTCTGTGGTGAGAGTGATGTGTGGACGTGGAGATGAGAAGTGCATCACCAAAGAAATTTCCACAATCAAAAAATGGCTGGAGAAATTAATAGATATAATTGAGCTGGTTAACTTAACATTTAAAATATGTGCCAAATCTTCAAATCAATTTTTAAAAAGACTGGTTGCCAGTGATTAAGTATTGGAAAGAGAAATGGGAGATTGAGGACATTACTTTCTAAATCTTTTGGAGATTCAAATTTGTATAATTGAGACAGCAAACTTTTATGATCAAAACTAAAAACAACTGTGGAGGTGGAGCATCGTACTGTAGAATGTGTCTAAACAGAAGTCTATTAAGAGTTGTAAATTCTATCTATCTAGGATATATGAAAGGAAGCCAATAATTCTTTAAATAAGATGGGTATATAGAAAATATCACTCTTTTTTTAATTATACAGTTGTCTCTCCATATCCATGGATTTGGTATCCATGGATTTAAGTATTCACAGCTTGAAAATATTCTTTAAAAAATAATACTCCAAAAAACAAACCTTGATTTTGCCATCTTATATAAGGGACACCATTTTGCTATGCCATTGCATATAATTGGACTTGAGTATTCATGGATTTTGGTATCCATGGGGGGTCCTGTAACCAAACCCTAGCAAATACGAAGGGACAACTGTATAATGTAATCAGAGCATGCATTATGATCATGAAACAATTTGTTTTTTTTATTTATGTGAAGATAACTTTATTCTTTTAATAAACAGATACACAAAAAAGAGAAGTGCATTCTTTCTCAAACGTTGTTGGGACCTAGCCACAACTGTGTTTGATCTGCACATGCATGAGATCCAAATTGTGTGAGGCACAGACACCACAAAGAAGAACAAGGGAGTCCAGCAGAGGAAGCGTATAGTTGATGTAAAGACAGAGCTGGTGGCGGGAGTGGGTGACAAGAAGCCAGATATCAATATACAGAAATACTATCACCCCTTGTTGTCGAAGCCATGCTGCTACCACTGCCATGTGTTTGGTAAAAACACAGGGTGCAGTGGAGAGGCCAAAGGGGAGGACGTGACACTGGAAGGCAGCCCCACCCTGGAATGCGAGAAAGTGCCTGTGAGATGGTTGAATCCCAATGTGAAAATAGGGATTTTTTTTTAGGTCTATCGTCACGAACTAGTCTCTGTTGGAAAAGTGATAAAATTGAAGAGAGAGTCACCATCTAACGGTTTGGGAACGGTGTAAGAGTTGACTCGCCGTAGATGCAAAATGGGCAAAAGACCACTGTCCTTGTTCACAATGAAACACCTCGGGGGGGAAAGCAATGGTGAAGAGATAGTTGATGTATTGGGTCAACAACCCCATTTGTTATGAGTGTGTCAACTTCTTCCAGAAGGACCAGCAATGGAGAGGTAAGAAGAATAAAGATTGTCAGTGGATTCTCCTCGAATTCTATTGTGTATCCCTCTCGAATGATGTTCAAGACCCATTGATCGGTAGTGATGTTCGCCCATGCGGTGTAGAAATGGGCCAGGCGGTCTCCAAAAGCTCTCAAATTCAGATGGAATGGATAAGAGAGGCACTCAAAGATGCCTTTTAGACTGGTCCTGAGGACATTTCTTGGACTGTTGATGATGCCTTACCATTGAGCTTTGACGCTTCCCAGAGGAGGTAGAAGACTCAGATGGGTGTTAAAGGAGGACTAAAGGCATGACAACACCCATAAGAAAAGCATTGCCAACAGGAGTGGCTGCGGGGAGTATATTGAGACTGGGAGAGCATGCCATACTTGTGAACTGTCATTCACATTTTCTGTGTGAATTCTAGCTTCTTGTCGGTGCTCTGGTGAAAGAGAAGACCTGAGCCACTTGTGCCGAAGAAGTGGAACGGATCCTACTAACATTTTCTTTTTCTTTCTTTTTAAAAATATTTTTAAATTTTTATTTAAACATACAAATTATAAACACTACCATAACACTTCACAATTCCCATTTTTAATACAACAATACAACAAATATTAATTATTAAAATCTAAGTGATTCCCTCCACCCTGGGACCTCAATCTTGCATTCATCCCTCCTTCCAAAATTCCATTTTCTCCAATGCTGGTTTGTTCCATCTCCCCTTTGACAAAAGGAGTGCTGGTGTGGTACCCTGCAAGGCATGTTAAGATGGCCAAGCCCAGTTGGCATGTCAGGATAGCCAAGCCCAGTTGGAGTGACCCGGCAAGGGCCCAGAGGAGCAGGAGCGTGACTGCGTCCAGCTGAGGCAGGTGGAGAGCAGCATGGCGATGATGGTGAAGGGGAGCAAGAATGATGAACATGTGATCGAGAGCCAGTGAGGTTCAGTTGAGCATGATCCCGTGGGTGGCCCCGTCTCCTTGGAGTGCAGTCCCATTCATCAATGAAGCTATCACTGATGCGATCACATTCGTCATAAGAGCAGTCCTATCTATCAGCAGAGCAGTCCCATTCACGCTCGGGGCTGTCATGGGGTCAGCAGGTGGTCTCCGTGCGATCTCTAGCATATCAGGCTCATCCCCCCAGCAGAGCAGTCCCATCCATGCCCGGGGCTGTCACGGGGTCAGCGGGTGGTCTCCGCACGATCTCTAGGGTATCAGGCTCATCCCCCCAGACAATGTCGACACGGAGATGGGGACAATGCATCGTATTCATTATAGTAGGAGTATCTGGAGGAGACTTCCGGATCCCAGTACAGTTGTACCTTCACATTCACGTGTTTCACATTTGCAGTTTGTAGCTGCTGCTCAACTAGCTCAAACTCCAAGTCCCCACCCTCCTCCACCTCCCCTCTCCTTCTGTCCTAACAAAACACTCCGGCTTGCTTTCTTACCTAGCACCAAAACAGCAACCACCCTTTTAAAACACTCAGTAAGGTTGTGTTGTTCTCAGGCAGAGGGAGGGAGAGCTGGAGGGAAGGTGAGTGTGGGTTAGGGGCATGATTCTTGCATCTGGGGGTGGGTTCTGCTAAGGTTGCAACTTTTAGCATTGGTTTGGGAAAGGAGCGACCTTAATGTTTTAAATGGGCAGTAATGCTTTGGTGCAAGGTAAGAAAGCAAGCTGGAAGACAGAGGGAGGGAGAGCTGGCAGGGAGGCAGTGGCAGATATCAGCAGTCATGTTGGTGGGAAAGGGTCTACAATATTGTAGTATAGTATGTATTTGGGGGGGCTTAACCTATTCATGTTTTTTTTTTCCATTTTCACGGTGGTGCTCCACCCCTAACCACAGTAAATGTGAAGGGACAACTGTAGTATCACTCAGGAAGATAGCGATGCTGCCTGGAGGGGCAATCTTAGAGGCGTTGCTCATACCAATCCCAGAACAGGTCATCAGAGTACCGGGAGTAGTCCAAATACTGAAGTAGTATGTTCCATACGAGCAGGACCTGGACTTCCGATGGTCAGGAGCCAGAGACCATGAGTAAGTCTGAGTGAGGGTCCTGGTGTGGGATCATAAGCAGCTGAAGTTGAGAGACTGGGAGCAGGTCCTAGAATGAGACTAGGAGCAGAACCCAATGGGATCTCAAGTGGAATTGGCTTCTGCTTGATAGAGGACGCTCCATAGGTAGTGGGGGCAGAGGGTGATCTAAGTGGGGCTGCCCAGCCTGAGGCGAACTTGAGGAGCAGTACGCATCAGTTTCAGGTGAGACCCACACAATCTCAACTCTGGAGATGATTTGCGGACTTCCCCTTACAAGATGGTGTCCATAGCCTCAACCGCGGGGGATCATGACTTCTGGAAGACTCGCAGTGGGGAAGACTCTCAAGGACCGGGTCAAAGATTCTGTCGAGATCCTACTGCGAACAGGGGATGCCTAACCCTGGTACATAGTGGAGAGGCTAGTCGTTTTGTTGGTTGCAAGACCATTCCCGGTGATGGGATAGTTCCCAACGTTCATCCTGACGCTCACGGGACCCATCCCGGCAAGTGGAACTGTCTCCAGCTGCATTGCAAACCTTCCTCTTAGGCTTCTTACGAGGAGGTTCCGCTTTCTGGGAAGCCAAGCCGGGCTCGGCAGCGACCAAAGAACCTTCACCTGCGGCGAATGATGGAGCAAGACGGACTGATTTGTGCTGGTTATCACAGGTGGTATTGCGGGAGGGACACGTGATACCAGATTTCTGGTACCATGCTTGAAAGGCTCAAGGTGCATCCGTGATGCCCAGAATCTCGAAAAGATGGCTGGGTCGCAGCTGGTGTCCCCAACAAGGGGGCTCTTGGTGATGGAACCCATCCCTGATGACTTCGCAGTTGGGAGAGGGGTGGCAGACAAGGCATGTTCATATAATAGACCTTTCAGCCACTTGTCCTGGTTTCGGCGAGCCGGGGGGTGGTGGTTGAAAGCCTTACAATGGTGACATGAACAATGGTGTCATGCTTTTCACCCAAGCAGAGGAGACACTTGGAGTGACCATCTGCCTCTGGCATCTTCCTAGAGCAGTCAGGACATGTGTTGAAGAATCCAACTGAGGCCATGTTACTGAGGCCTACTAAGTTTAAACACCCAAGCAACTCACAAGTTCGAGGAGAACAAATCCGCCAAGGGTCAGGAAATAATGTAGTCAAGGTGCAGTCCGAGTTCAAAAGTAAGAAGAATAAGCTACCGAAAGTCAAGCCAGTCCAAAGGTCAAACCGTGAGAGAAAAATGAGGTTCATAGAAACGTTCCTTGATGCTGCTAATGTGGCAGCGGGGGGGGGGGAGGAACTAAGGCACTTAGGCAGGGAGGGAGCTTATATAGCTCAGGGGATAGTGGGTGGGGCTACCACCAAAAAGTTGCATAATGAGGTTCTAGAAGATTCTGAAGTGCTCTGTGCAGAATTACCCATTGCGTGGATTCAAAGAGATCATAAAGAAAAGACGAGTTTGAAAGGGTTCAAGAAATCTACAAGAACTGGAGCTTGATGAAAAGGATATCTCCTGGGTAAAGCAAGGAAGAAACCTGGAATACAGATGCAGAGTAGTCTCTTTCACAATCACCCCATAGCTTTGCCTGTTCTGGGTAGTGATATGACAACCTGTGCTTCCAAGATGCACTGATCACCATTCAACAGAATCTTAAACCTGATTTTAAGTTTGAACCTGAAGCTTATGACAGGTAATAGTAAGAATTTGAAGCCTGAACTCTGTTTTCATATGTAACAGTATGAACTCAAGAAATATGTATATCAATAACATATTTAATGAAAGTAGAAACTTTTTCATAAACATTTTTTATGAGACAACAAAATGTCTTAAGGCCACAGTACCAATAATGTAGGACACATCTAATTAAGCAGTTTTCAGCCATGCAAACCAACCAGGCAAGGAGTTTTCAGGGTCTTCTATTGTCTTTAAAAAAAACAATAACCACTAGGACAATTGTTTTAAACTTTTGCCACCTCATTCTTCTTAATGCTCTCTATTATTTATTTTACATCAGCACTTATTCTATTTCGCAATAGAAGGCTCATAACACTTTTTCTAATTTATTTCATGGAAATCTGAACAAATAGCGACAGAAAGCATGCAGGATGAGATTCTTACCTCTGCGTGATTTAAACGATTCTCCTGTCTGAGGTGGAGCCGGGGGGGGGGGACAAAACATGAAAATTAAGTACTGTATTGACCAACATTCCCTCTGCTAGTCATTTATGGAATATATTCTCTGTTTACATGCAAACTGAACTTAAAAGTGTTGCCATGTCTGAATTATGCAATGTCTTTATGCATCATGCAAATGATAACAAAGTCAAAGAGAGACTGTTGCTACCATATTTATTTTATAAACTCAGAGAACTTCAGAAGAAGAAAGTATTTCATTAACTGTCATTTTACGGGGAAGCAGTAAAAAGAAGTAAAATGATAATGTACTGAAATCTGCACTTGTTAGGAACCCTGTATGCCGAGTGACTGCAGTCTACTTCGGCTACATACGAGTCTACCCAAGACATAGTATAATTCTGATGATGTCTATCTTCATTCCAGAAGTTTTCTAGAAATCACTTTTTAAAGAACAACCTGATTGGCAATCTGAACTATCTACTTTTGTCCCATTTATGGGCACAAGAAAAAGTGGGGAGAATGGTCAACTGCCACTTCCTAGAATCCAAATTTAGTGAGCAGAAGTTTGCTTTCCGATTCAGTGACAAAATAGTCTATGTTTTTCAATTCAAGTTTTCCAAGGTGTGAGAATTCCTGCTCTGGTTCTCTTAAGTCATACATGTGACGCCACCACCACACATCAAGCCAAGGTAGTTGAGGGCAATCTTCAAAGCACCAGCCCCACTCCCCCTCAGGGTTCAGCCTGGCCACCGCTTTACCCTCTGTTCCTCCCATCTAAATTCCCATAAGGTTCCCTTAGTTCCTTTTGCTGAACCAGGGATATACCTTTAACCTAAAAGTGTGGATAGGGTTTATGGTTGCTTGCCTTTAATTATCTTTATACTATAAGAATGAGCCAGAGTCTGTATTTGTATTAACAACAAAGGACAACTTTATTAAAGGAAATAAACATACTTCAGGATGGAATCTCTTGTTTAACCAGTACTTATATCTTCATGTCATTCCTTATTTCCCAGCCCCATTTGTTCTTTGTCCACTCACTCCTCTATTCCAAATTAGTAACCTCTGCACACCATTTTACCTCATCCAAGCCTCTCATACAGCACAGACATATATAGCCTTCTGCTCCAGCCAACTTGTCATCAACTCCCTTCTACTCAAAACTTAGAACTTAACTCCCTCTCTCCAACTGTCATGAATACTTCAAACACACAAAAGCCCCTCACCTTACAGTGTCATGTCCTAGGACTGGCTCCTGGAACACACTACTCTCATTCAGTCATCCAGCCATCCCTCACAATAAGTACATATGAAAAGCCATGGTGGATCACAGCAATGGACAGAGCAGGACATGTGCAAAAGAGCACCCTTCTGTTCATTTTCTGGTAACAACTATAATAATAATAATAATAATAATATTTATTTATACCCGGCCCCTCTGTTAAAACAATCGGGGAGGCTTACAAAAATTAAAATACAATACAGATAAAAATCCCTAAACACCCCCCACCCCCACCCTCCCCCATAAAAAATATTAAACAAATATACATTAAAAAGCAACTGATCTACAATCACATTTAAAAACAATAAATACAATAAATAACCAGCGGACTAAAAGAGGCCAGGATCCCCTGAGGCCGGGATCTAATTAGGAAAGGCCTGCCGAAAGAGATCCGTCTTTAGTGCTTTTTTAAAGCTACTCAGACTTGTCATCTGACGGATCTCATTCAGCAGATCATTCCAAAATTTGGGGGCGATTACCGAAAAGGCCCTCTGGGAGGTTGCAGACAGCCTAGATTTTTGTGGATGAAGCAAATTCCTCCCAGTGCGCGGGGAGGATTGTATGGGAGGAGGAGGTTCCGGAGATAAGTTGGACCCAAGCCATTTAGGGCTTTAAAGGTAATAACCAACACCTTATACTGGACCCAGAAACTGATAGGCAGCCAGTGGAGAGATTTTAATACTGGAGTTACACGGTCTCTCCGAGATGTTCCCGAAACCACTCTGGCTGCCATATTTTGTTCTAACTGAAGTTTCCAGACCAAACATGAGGGCACCCCATGTAGAGCGCATTGCAGAAATCTAGATGAGAGGTTACCAGTGCGTGCACCACAGTCTCCAGGTCCCTTACTTCCAGGAAATGGCGCAGCTGCCATATCAGCCGAAGCTGATAACAGGCGCTCCTGACTGTCGCATTCACCTGACTAGTCATCTGAAGCGATAAATCAAGGAGCACCCTCAGACTGGGAACACAGTCCTTAACGGAGAGCGTGACCCCGTCCAGGACTGGAGGTTGCAACCCAACTCCTGGTTTTGGGGCTGCTACCGTGAGCACCTTCGTTTTGTCTGGATTTAATCTCAATCTGTTTTTCCTCATCCAGCCCATTACTGCTTTAAGACAATCATTAAGAGGAGAGACGCCATCGGAATTCGAGGCCGACACTCGGGACAAGGAGAAATAGATCTGGGTGTCATCAGCGTACTGATAACACCCAGCCCCATAACTCCGAATAATCTCACCCAGCGGCTTCATATAGATGTTAAACAGCATCGGGGATAGGATGGCGCCCTGCGGAACACCACAAGTAATCTCCTTTCTGCTGGAGCAGCTGTCCCCGAGCAACACCCTCTGGGTCCTGCCCGAGAGGAAGGACCGGAACCACTGGAGCGCAGTGCCTCCGATTCCTAACCCACTCAAGCGATCCAAGACTACTATTCAGAGTCTGACACACTCTCTCTGAGCTACCACAAGAAGTTGCCACTGACAGCCTTATCCTCCCTTCATTGCAAGAAGTCCAAGTTGATAGTCATTATTATATAGTTGTCCCTTCATTTTCTCTGGATTTGGTTCCAGACCCCTGTCCCCGTGGATACCAAAATCCGTGAACACTCAAGACCAGTTATATGCAATGGCATAGCAAAATGGTGTCCCTTATATAAGATGGCAAAATCAAGGTTTGCTTTCTGGATTATTATTTTCAAACTGTGAATTCTTAAATCCATGAATACCAAATCCGTGGATACAGAGGGACAACTGTATTTTGTAGAGGGTGGTGGGTTTGTTGGGGAGGCATTAGGGAAATTTCCTAGTCTTTAATAAACCACTGAATGAGACAAATGTCATCTGGAAATAGAGGGGTCTGGTATACACTCTGACTCAATTTAATGTGCCTATGTGTCAGGGCCATGATTTGGAATAGTTGTTCTGGAATCAGTGCATTCTGGTAATGATGGTGAAGAACTTTGTACAACCACAGCAGCAATCTGGATCAACTGGCTCTGGATCCAAAGACTTACACTCTTACACTGACAGGGTCTGCGCAACACTTCTGAGATCAAAATCTATACTGGATCTGAAAGAGTAGGGTCTTTGAATTAAAGAGGTAAGAGACCAGTATGGAACTGACATAATTCTCTGCATAAGTTTCTGGATTAGTTTCTCCCTATCCTGAATTTTGGTGACTTTATGCCTTCTAAAGAACCTTTGTTTCTGACTAACTTTGTGCTTCTGAGAAGACAGACTTCATAAGAAGCTAATCACTCTTCTTAGACACACTGGATATATTTTTATCTAGATGTCAAGAAATACTTCTAAAAACACAATTCTTTCCTTACCTCTTGACAGTGTGCAGCTTTTTTTTCCAAATAAAAAAACAACTACTAACAAACATTTTTCTATACAGTTCCACATCATAGAACCATTGCTTTAAACTTCCAAGACAGTTCCAAAAGAATTCTAAGACTTCTCTCACTGGCCCCAAATAACTCTAAACTTGTAAGCCATTTTGCAACATAAGAGGATTAAAGATCATTTTCAGAAGGGACATTGTAGTAATCGATTGGTTGTAGTCCACTGCACTAAACATATACTTACCTTTCAGAGACTTTCTTGTGATGTAGAATGTACTGAAATACCTGTGAACAAAAGATTAGAAAATAATTTTTCCCCTCTAATGCATATTCAGGCTGCAGTCCTAAACACACTTAGCCTAAAGCAAGCCCCACTGAACTCAGTGGGATTTATTTTGCAGTAGACATGTATAGAAATCCAGTATCAATCACTATGGACCTTAAATTGGAATTTGATACTGAAATAGACAAAATTCTGTTTTCTCAATAGCTATTTCATGGGTGAAATCCAATGTTGCACAAGGGGAGTAATCTCAAACAATAGATCTTTCCCTTCCCTTCCTGCCCTCTGCAACCTCTTGTAATCAATCCCTCCTCACCAAAAAAGACTTAAAAGAAAGTTTAGAGGTAAACTACAAAACATTATAAAATTATTTTTTCACTGGTGGCAGTGGCAGATGGGGATTCACCTGCAGTCAGGCAGAAGCAAGCTGCATTGCTTCTTCAAGTTGTCTGGTTTCAGCAATTAACCTCTCACATTACAGCCCAGTAAAACACAGCTCACTATCTTTAGTACAGTCAGGCCTTCTGTATCCACAGATCCTGAATCCATGGATTCCACTAACCACAACTTGAAAATATCCCTCCCCAAAAGAAAAATTCAAAAAGCAAACCATGATTTTTGCCATGGTATATAAGGCATACCATTTTACTATGCCATCCTCAGATTTTGGTATCCATAGGGGTGGTGATCCTAGATTCAAACCACAGTGGATACCAAGGGCCCACTGTACATTCCCCTCTGCTGTCCCTGAGTAAATCAGTGTTTCTCAACTAGGGTTCCGCAAGAAATAGTAACGAGAGTAATGAGACCTGGGCTTCCCCTCCCCTTCCCTGGTGGCTTTTCTGCCTGCGAGGAACATCCTGCTGGGACTGTTGAGGGGCAAGCAGACAGGCGGGCCTTGTGCTGGCCGAGGAAGCCAGGCAACAACTGGTCCCGCCTCCACCACCATGCTCCAAACCTCACCTTCTTCTTTAGTACTGGCCAGAATTTTCTCTTTCAATCTTACCTCCGAGGCCACACAGCTGCCTATCGAGGGTGCCAGGGCAGCACCATTTCCCCCTCACCAGGCTGACGGAGCCATGGCCAACCAGGGGAGCTCAGCTCTTCTGTGAGCACCTGGAGGACTGGCAGCGTCGCCACCTCTTTTGCCCACACTCTCGTTCCCCGGGCCTTCCCCTTTCCCCCACCCACTCAGCCTTTTCTTGCCTCAGAGTGCCTAGGCAGTACCATTTCCCTCCTCCCCGGACCCCTCCCTGGGCCAACAGAGCTATGGCCAACCCAGGAGCTCACCTCTTCTGTGAGCACCTGGAGGACCCTTTCCTCCGCCCACTCAGTCTTTTCTTGTGTGCTGCTGCTGCTGTGACTGCTGCTGCCCTCATTGCCGCGGCCGCCTCCGGCTCGCTGGGGACCACCAGGGGCTTCCAGGAGCACAACGGCGCCTTTTTCCCGCACAGCACCAAGTGTGCCTGCTGCCACAACCAGAACATGCTCTTGGCACTGAAGGGCCACAAGTGCTTCTGCCGCTGGCAGGACTGTTGCTGCGGCAAGTGCACCCTCATCACCAAGCGCCAGCGAGTCATGGCTGCCCAGGTGGCGCTGTGTAGGCAGCAGTAGGTGCAGGAGGAGATCTGGGCCCAGGGAACCCCAGTGCAGCCCCTTCCCACAGAGGGTGGTGGGGAAGTGGCAGGTGAGGCCGTGTGGAAGAGCTGCTGCCTGGAGCTCCCAAGTGGGCGGAGGTGGGAATGCAATAGGGCAGAGGGCTTTGGGGGAGGGTTGCAAGGCACAAAGACTTCACCAAGCAGTTGTAGCAGGATTTCTCATGTTAAGGAAAATGCAACATGGGACATACAGTGAAAGAAATAAAATATGTATGTGAAAGTCACAATGACTAAGCAAGAGCAATTATGGGGCTACACAGGTGAAACTGCTAATGTAATCTAGAAGTCCTGAGAGCCAAGGACAGAGGTACTGAATGCAGATTGGAAACACCTGAGAATCATTAAGTGTACAAGGTGAAATGTTGAAATACATGGGTTGGTCTTAAGCATGGGTGGAACTACGTGGACCAATCAGAATGGAAGTACACACCCACTGGGTGGAAACTAACTAGTGGGGGTGGTGATAAACAATGGCTATAAAACTGCAATGTTTGCCAATGTATTGTTTTGGAGTAGAGGTGGTGTAGTGTGTAGAGATTGTAATTTGTTGAACATATAGTATATTTATATAGAAGAATAAAGTAGGTTTTATATAAAACTACTGAGTTGCCTGAGTGAATCCTGGAGACGTTTTGGAGACACCTGGAGAAGAGTGAGAAGGCTTGGAGAGTTTGTCAGGATCTTCAGCCTATTCTCTGAAACTCTGCTGCTTTGGAGGAAAGCATTAACCACTGATCTAAGCTGGTTGGCTCTGCTGCATAACAAGGTGGTGAGTTTGAGCCAGAGGTGAAGAGCTACAACTCCCATCATCCCTGACAAGGGTTATGGGCCCAGTTACTAGAGCACCCAGCATCCACAGAAGCTGAAAGTTCCAGAAAGTGGAAGAAAGCTTTGTGGACGACAGATCAGAGCAAGTTGTTTGTGCTGCACTGATAAGCCTCGTGAGTAAATCATTTTGTGTTTTGCTTAAGCCCAGACGGGTCGGCTGTGCATACTCAGAAGGACTGTGTCAAATTGAGTCACTGCACAAATCAAGATGGAATTTCTAAAGTTTAGTAAATTGAATAGAAACAACTACTCTACCTGGAAGATTTATGCCCAATCTCTACTAGTAAAGGAAGGTCTGTGGTCAACAGTTGAAACAGGGCTGGCAGCTGATGCTGATGAAGCCACTAAAGAGAGAGACAGTAAAGCAGAAGCCTGTCTTTATCTCATGCTTGAAGAAGACTTAATTAATGATGTCAGAGATAAAACGTCTGCCAAGGATGTGTGGGATACCTTGCAGAGATTACACACTCCTTCAACTGCTTTTGCAAAAATGCTATGGTCTAAAAGAATATACAGGCAAAAGATGGCTAAAGGGCAGTGTGTGATAGAACATTTAAAAATAATGCAAGATTTGTTTGTGCAAGCTGAACTGAGGGGAGTGCAAATTAGCAAAGAGCAGCAATGCTACATTTTAATAGAATCGCTAGACTCTTCGTGGGACAACATAACGAACAGCCTGCAAAACCTGCCAGAAGCTGAGCTTAATAGAGACTTAATTGTGGCCAGAATACTGGAAGAGAACCAGAGAAGAATGTCTGAGCAGGGTGACTCAGCAAGTTTAAAGACTGTGCCAAAACAACGAACAACTCCTGACTGGCGAACGCAGGAGGAAGCAGCCTCTACAAGGGAGCAACGGAGGTGCTTTTATTGTAAGAAGATTGGTCATCTGCAGAGACATTGTAAACATTTTGCAGCTGAGAGACACAAGCAAGCAGAGAGCAGATGGCAGCCGCGGCAGTATCAAAAACAGTCCAGACCTCCATTTTTGAGGGACAGTGGTAATAAAAAGGGGTTTGCAACCATGATTAAGGAAAAACAATATGCAAATTCTAAATGGCTAGTTGATTCAGGAGCCACATCTTTGATGTGTAATGACATAAATTTAATAAGTAATAGAAAATCAGCTAATGTAAATGCTGTAGTTTTGGCTGACGGGAAAGAGCTAAGTACTGTAAATCAAATGGGTACTGTGTACATTCCAGGGCTAAAAGAGAATTTTAATGATGTCTTACATGTAAAGGAGTTAGAAAATAATTTGTTATCAGTAAGCAGATTAACAGAAAGAGACTACACAGTCATCTTTGAAAAGAACATGTGTAAGATAAAACTGAATGGGGAATTGCGTGGCATAGGTTTGAAAAAGGACAAACTTTATTATTTGGAGGACAATATTGATAGCTACAGGGTTGAAGAAGCTAATAACATAGAAAATATTCCAATCCACAAAGACTGCATACACGAGCTTCACAGAAAATTCGGCCATGCGAGCTTCAAATGTTTAAAGAATTTAATCAGTATGTGTCCAGATTTAAAAGTTACTGAATGCAAAAACCACTTAGATTGTACGGTATGTCAACAGGTAAAGGTCAGAGCTTTTCCAGTAGCTAAGAAAACAAAAAGAATTGCTCAAAGACCATTTCAGTATGTACATGCAGATGTCGCCCAAGCTAATTGCTTGTCCTTAGGGGGAAGCAAGTATTTCCTAGTAATTGTTGATAGGTATACAAGGTTTGCATTTGTGAGAATAATGAAAAACAAATCTGACGCTGGGCAAAGTTTAAAAGCATGGGTAAGAATGGTGGAAAGACAATTTGATAGCAGAGTAGGCACCATTATTACTGATAGAGGAGGAGAATTTTTAAATAATCAATTGTTTAACTGGTTTCAAAAGGTGGGAATAAGGCATGAAACTACAAACCCTGCTTGTCCTAGTGAGGATGGGTTAGCAGAGAAGAAAATACAAGATATAAAAAGAATTACTGCTTGTATGATGGCAGATGCAGGGGTGAAAGATAGTTTTTGGGCAGAAGCAACTTTGACTGCAATACATATCAGTAACAGATTGTATCATTCAGAAATTGAAGACATTCCCTACAGGGTATTGTATGGGAGAATGCCAAATTACAAGTACTTAAGGGTTTTTGGACAATTTGCTCATGTTTACACACCTGCTTGTTTCAGGAGGAAAGGAGAACCCAAAAGCAAAAGGCTTAGGTTTTTGGGGTATTCTGGAAATAGCTACAAGTTTCATTTGGGAGGAAAACAAGTGCAGTATTCTAGGTCTGCAAATTTTGAAAGACATGCTGGTTGGGACAAACTGCATGCCAATAAAGAAGTGTTTTTGAGATTAGGGAGTTCAAATGAGCCAGAAGCACAAACTGAACCAACCTCAGGAAACGGAGGGGTTTCAGTTAAGCAGGAAGCATCACCTAGCAGCAGTGGTAGTTCTTCCGATGATGAGATAGCATCTAGGCCTACTACTACTCGAATGACTGAAGACAAGAGATTTAGTCATAGAACTACAACTCCCAGTAGAGAAAGTGAGGATGAAAGAGACAGAACAGCAGATTTTATTCCCAGGCGTAGTCATAGAGTTAGAAAGCCTCCAGATAGGTTTGTTGTGACAAAGGCAAGAGCTTGTTTAGCAGTAGAAGAGCCTGAAAGTTTTGAAGAATTGGAAAGTTATTCTAGTGAAGAACAGGAAAGATGGTTTGATGCAATGGATAATGAGTTTGGTTGCCTGGTAAATAAAGATGTTTTTGAAATTGTTGACAGACCCAAAGACAAGAAAGTAATTGGTTGTAAATGGGTATACAAAAGGAAAGAAATGCCAGATGGAAGTATCAAATATAAAGCTAGGTTAGTGGCTAAGGGTTTTGCACAACAGCAGTATGAGAACTATGATAAGACATATTCTCCAACTGCAAAGTCAGAAAGTCTGAGAATGGTTCTAGCAGTAGCAGCAAAAAGGAATTTAGTTGTAGAACATTTTGATTTTGAGACAGCTTACTTGAATGCGGTTTTGAATGAAGAAATTTTTATGGAGCAGCCTCAAGGTTTCGAAGAAAATGGTAGTCAGAGAGTATATAAATTAAAGAAAGCATTGTATGGTTTAAAACAAAGTGCCAGAGCGTGGAATCTGTGCATCAATGATGAGCTAGTTAAGCTAGGTTACAAGAGGAGCATTGCAGATGCTTGTGTTTATACAAAAGGAGACATAGTATTAGTGATTTATGTAGATGATTTGTGCGTAGCAGCAAAGTCAAAATAGGAAATTGAGTCAGTAAAAAGAGAATTGTCTGAGAAGTTTGTTTTGAAGGACTTAGGTGTATTGAAGTCTTATTTAGGTATTTGCGTTGAATGGACAGAAGAAGGACATTGTTTATTAAGTCAAAGAAATAAAATTGAAAGACTGATTGAAAAGTGTGGATTACAGAATGCAAAAATAGTAAGAGCTCCAATGACAACCGGTTTTGTGTCTGAGGAAACAACTAGAGCATTTGAGGACAAGATTCTCTTCAGAAGTATAACAGGATCTTTACAATTCATATCTTGCCACACCAGACCAGACATTTCTTATGCTGTAAATGTATTGTCTAGAAGGGTTAATGATCCAAAAATTGAAGACTGGACAGCGGTAAAACATTTATTGAGATATTTGAAAGGAACCTTAGATAGGAAATTGATTATAAGAAGCAGTAGTTCAGATCTAGATTGTTATGTAGACAGTTCATTTGCATCAGAATTAGGAGACAAGAAGTCAGTTACAGGAATGATAATTAAATATAGTGAAAGTCCAATAGTTTGGAGAAGTAGAAAACAAACTAATGTAGCGATAAGCACAATGGAAGCAGAATTCGCTGCTTTGAATGAGATAGTAAATGAGGTACAGTGGATTAAGCAATTGCTAAATGACTTAAATGAAAGTTACAAGATACCAGTGGAAATTCTGGAAGATTCACAGTCATGCATAGCGATGGCTGAAACTGAAAGTTTGAAGAACAGAACAAAATATGTTGGTGTAAGATATCAAAATGTGCGAGACATGGTTCAGAAAGGTGAAATAGAATTGAGATATATAGAAACACAACACAACATAGCAGATTTGTTCACAAAAGCATTGACAGCAGAAAAACATGAAAGACTGACACAAATGGTTGGAATGACATTGTAAGACACATACAATATTTTATTTCGGAGGGGATTGTTAAGGAAAATGCAACATGGGACATACAGTGAAAGAAATAAAATATGTATGTGAAAGTCACAATGACTAAGCAAGAGCAATTATGGGGCTACACAGGTGAAACTGCTAATGTAATCTAGAAGTCCTGAGAGCCAAGGACAGAGGTACTGAATGCAGATTGGAAACACCTGAGAATCATTAAGTGTACAAGGTGAAATGTTGAAATACATGGGTTGGTCTTAAGCATGGGTGGAACTACGTGGACCAATCAGAATGGAAGTACACACCCACTGGGTGGAAACTAACTAGTGGGGGTGGTGATAAACAATGGCTATAAAACTGCAATGTTTGCCAATGTATTGTTTTGGAGTAGAGGTGGTGTAGTGTGTAGAGATTGTAATTTGTTGAACATATAGTATATTTATATAGAAGAATAAAGTAGGTTTTATATAAAACTACTGAGTTGCCTGAGTGAATCCTGGAGACGTTTTGGAGACACCTGGAGAAGAGTGAGAAGGCTTGGAGAGTTTGTCAGGATCTTCAGCCTATTCTCTGAAACTCTGCTGCTTTGGAGGAAAGCATTAACCACTGATCTAAGCTGGTTGGCTCTGCTGCATAACAAGGTGGTGAGTTTGAGCCAGAGGTGAAGAGCTACAACTCCCATCATCCCTGACATCTCAACCTCTCCAAGAAGTTGATAGGGTGATCTGCCAGAAATTGAGATTGAAAAAAACATCTTTTTTTGAGCTATAGATATAATCGTGTTTAGACAGGGCTTCCTTGAGACCTGAAAATGGGTTCAAGGGTTCCGCCAGGGTAAAAAGGTTGAGAAAGGCTGGTCTAAATAGACTAGCTGGGGAAAGGAGGATTGCAAGTGGAAGTAAAATGATCCATTGTGTACGCTGCCTTCTGTTCATACAATGCTATATTTCATCCAGTTTTCGAGATTGTGCACTTCATCTTTAATAATGTTTAGATAGGGCAGAGCGCCAAATTCTACTCCTACTAATAAGTGTGTCTCTATGCTGTATGCCAAAATGGGACTAGTGTAAAAATGAAATTTCTAGCATGTCCTCAATTATACATTTTCATATGTTTGTGCTTTTTTTTCTTAATAGCAGTCCCTACTTCAGACCTATGTTGCGAGACTTATTATTTATTTATTTATTCTTTCTTTCTTTCTACAATTGTACATGAGTGGCAAAATAGATCAGGTGGTATTTAACTTTACATGAACACATGCACTGTCAGGTTTGACGGGCCCTTGAGCATGATGCCTTGACTCCCCCTTCCCACCAGAGCTGTTCTTCCATTTTTTTAACTGAAGGCAATGCAACATTGTAATTACAGCAGTAGCAACTACAGTTGTCCCTTTACATTCGCGGCTTTGACTTTCGCGGTTTTATGTATTCGTGGAAATTCCTCCCCCCCCTTCCTCTCCCCAACACAGCCTCTGAGCATTTAAGGAGGAAAACTTCCTGCACACATACACACACAGGGAAGATCCCAGCAAGCAAGCAACCTCCACACCAGCCTCTGAGGGTCTAAGGTGAAAGAAAATCACAGCCCCATGCTGTGAGCACGCAAGCAAAGTCCCCCCTTGCCACTCCCCTCTCTGTGTTTTAACAAACTGAATTGCTTCTTTAAAACTCACATTTCGCCCCATGTCTCCTCATGGCCCAAAGTAAAGCACAGCGGCAAACTGAACTGCTTCTTTAAAACTCACATTTCGAACCTTTCCTACACACATTCACACACAGGGAAGGTGCGGGTGGCATTTCCCAGCAACCCAGCCTCTGAGCATTTAAGGAGGAAAGCTTATGTGCTTACAGTATGGGGCTGTGCTTTCCTTTCACCCGCAGAAAGCTTTCCTCCTTAAATTCTCAGAGGCTGGGTCCGGTTGCTTCCTGGGAGATCCCACCCACACCTTCCCTGTGTGTGAATGTGTGTAGGAAAGGTTCGAAATGTGAGTTTTAAAGAAGCAATTCAGTTTGTTGCTGTGCTTTACTTTGAGCCATGAGGAGACATGGGGCGAAATGTGAGTTTTAAAGAAGCCATTCAGTTTGTTAAAACAGAGAGGGGAGTGGCAAGGGGGGAACTTTGCTTGGGTGCTCACAGCATGGGGCTGTGCTTTTCTTTCACCTTAGACCCTCAGGGGCTGGGTCAGTTTCCATGTGTGTGTGTGTGTTTAGGAAGACTGCTTTTATTCGTGGTTTTTTCACTTTAACCCTCACGAATGTGAAGGGACGACTGTACATTCTTCCTCCTTGTCTGTACTAATTGGCTGGGCCAGTGACCCCTCCAATGCATGCTGTTAAAAAAAAAAAAAAAAAAAAGCACTGCTTCAGCCAGTCACGATTATAGCCACAACACACAACCTATTCAATGTAAACTATTTTTACAACCGTGACAGCAACAGCAAGCCAAACCAATCAGTTACTCTTTGGGGACACTTGACTAATGCAAGTTTAAGGGTGATAAAAGGCCTGACTCTCATTGCTCTAGTGATGACTGGCCACAGTGTCTCCAGAGTTAATGTGTGATTGATTCAACTAGGTATCACTCTAAACTTTGAAAAAATACTTAAATTTGAATGGATTGGTTTTGGCTACAGACTTAGCCGGCTAGTGCTGTACTTTCTTTTACTGTATGTGCTATCCTTTGCTGCCAGAATAAGGCTAATGGCTCACTGGTGCCACAGAGGCTTATTTTACGGAGCATGGATATATAGGGGACTTGTAGTCCAGCTCTGCACATGAAAAAAAAATCATTTTTAGATGTCATTTGAATTGGAACTGTATTCAATGTGCTATAATTTTTTTTTTAACATACAATGATTATTAAATGTAAGCCAGATTTTTTTTAATGGTGTACCTTGGCAACAATTACTAAAAAAACAGCCAGAACAACTGGGAGCAGCAGGGTCTTCATGTACCTTATTGGAGTCTGAAATGAAAAAAAATTAAAAGGTGGCAAATTTTATACACAAAAACTTTCCAATACAATTGCAGTTTTTTCATCTGAGAAAGTAAACACATTATACCAAAAGATATTGTTTTTTATTAAAGCTTTTGCGGCACAATGATTTATCCAAAGCTGTACATGCACATGGTTTATAAACTGTTTTAACTTGTTTTGTTAAATAGTGGGATTAGAAACAGAGTGTATGCCGGCTTGTGATCTAACCACACATGATAAACATTGATTAAAAACGAGAAAGACCTCCCTGACCATTAGTTGTGCTCAACAGGCTCTAGCCCAGAATGGTGGAAGGCACCAGGTTAGGGCATTACTGCCAAAAACAGTAAGTATTTCTTGCTTGCCTCACTTTCCCCATCTTATTTAGAAGAGCTTGTCTTTGATATTGAAGTGTTCTAGCTTGCCCCAATCCTGATCCATATCCCTAGCTGTCCCTTGGTGCAAAAATGTTGAATGCAGCAAAAAGTACAAGTTCCATTAGACATCAGAGCTGTCTAAAAGTGCAATTGTGCTTTTAATGCAATGTCTAGATTGACCTCAAGGATCTCAAACTTCTAATTGTTGTGAATAATGAAGTAAGGGTATGTTTTAAAATATAAAGACTGCCAACATGTACCCAGTTTGTTTCCTTGCTTCTTTTGGTTTTGGATGCAGTTTAATTTTCAACAGGATGTTTAAGGTTTCAGTTATAATAATATCTATCTCTTTCACACACACAAACACATATATGGGAATGATGATGTATTACTAGAAAATGAATGTTAAGTCTTCAGTTATACAGTAAGCTTCTCTTTTTAAAATAACTGTTTGAAATGAAATCTGAACATATTTTTGTAATGAAGTGATGCCCCTCTCATGAATTCATGAAAGAGTGCTTTTTTGTTTGTTTTAAAAAAACAGATTGTAGGGAAATTATACCACATAGTACTTCAAGCATTTTTAATTGTATACAGAAGGAGCAGGGAGTAGAATGTTTTACCACTTCAGGTTCATTCAGTTCATTCAGAAAGCCCATCAGATTTATTTGAAGTCTTATTTTATTCCCTGCTAACTGAGCTCTGCAATATGTTCATTTTTAAAATTATAAATATTTGTGAGTGCTAACTAAATACCACTGGAAAATATTCTATTTAGAACTGTTTTGTCAGTCCGTTTCCACATTGCTTCACCTCTTGCTGTTTCAAAGCTGCATCACAGCCTCATTTAAGCTCAATAAATAAATGAAATGAATGTCAGGAGTTAGAGACTGAACTCCATAGTAAAATGGCCAAACTACTGCAGAACAATGCTGGGTCATAATGGCTGACTGCATGAACTACCAAGTTATGCCTAGTCAGGCCACTAGAGGGCAATATCCTGTATGTATGCATGTGTGTGTGTGTGTGTCAATCTAATATAAACTAGTCCGGTTGCAGAAAGCACAGCAGAGGGTCTCCTTGGGTAATGTTTCCGGGTTGTGATTCTTTCTGCGTTGTCGTGTCTCTTCAAGACTTTTTCGGCATGGATTCTCAAATAAAGCTGCAGCATTGTGGATAGTGCGTCTCCACACCTCCCGATATGAGGCCAGGACGGATATATATATAAGAGAGCTCAGAACAGAGCTCACTCTCGCCTCTCTTTTCTTCCTGTGAATGCTGAGGCCTGGTGAAGCAGTTTCTCCTTCAACTGTAAATATTTGTATATAGTGCAACTGTTTGACTTTGAAGATGAAAGAGCCTCCTGCTTATTTGAACGTCAAACACTCTGTATGTGAGTATTCTTGGGAACGGGTTGCTACTGAGTCTGCTGAGATAGTTTTTTGGCTTCTGCTGGGAATTGAGTGTCCCATCATCCCTTGACAATGAAGCACTATTTTCTCCCTTCCCTTCCCTTCTCAGGTGCAAACTGTGAGAAATGGGTATAGTGTTCTCATAAACCTAAAAATGGGAGGGGTGACATGGGGCAGCAGTGGTTTGACGACAGAGTTCTACTGATCCCAGTGGAATTCTTTCCATGCATCTCTGGTTTTTGCTCATGCCCATAAGCATCTGAAAAGCCAGTTGGTACTTTTTCCTCCCATCAGAGGTCCTTAGCAGAGGAAAATAGTAGTTGAAATGGTTAAAATATAGTCCTTGGTTCAGAAAGGATCAAAGCACCTCTTCTTGCACTATCTAGAATTTTATGCCTAAGATAAACTTAAGCAAAAATAGCCCTCAAGCAAAAGCTGGGAAAAACAAGTTTTAACAGGAATTTTTAGTGCAGTAATTTGAAACATTTTCAGAGATTTGCCAAAAATTATCATGATGTCTGACATGCATCGTCACAAGTCATCATCAATAAAAACAAACTCAAAAGCTTAAACCTAAAGTACAAATCATATTAACATTTGTCTTCATGTTGTTATTTTTACGTAATATTCTATGTAATATTCTAATCCTAATCGGAATGCTATTTTCAATATTTCAGATCTTATCCTAAGTGCTTAAAAACAAAATAAATGGTCTATAATAAAAAAAACTTGAATAAAATAGTTCAGAACTGTTTTCCTATTATCTTATTACCCTATATGTAGAGCATTTTACTATGCCAACTGCTAACCAGTGTTATTGAACAGTGTTGTACCTTTGTTTTTGTAACAGAACAGCAACACCATCACAAATTCTTTTCTAGTGGGGTGGTGAAACAACAATATTGCAAAACAAAATGAAAGACTGCTCTTTTCATTACCAATGGGTGTTAATTACCTCTTTTTGCATGAAATCAAACTCTGCAGCACAGGTGTACATCGATGTATCAAAATCTCTATAAGCAGTGAATTTTGCCTTTAACAGATTGCTTATATGAGCCTGGGAAGAAATTACATTGAAAATGTTGTCAGTCAATTAATTCATTTCAGATTTTTTAAAAGCATCTTACTTTTTTTAAAAAAGAGAAAGATTAATATTTTTTGATTATGTTATATGGACTCAAATGACTTACTGCTAAGAAAAAAAGTAATGCATGCATTGTGGACAAAGGACAGCAGTTAATTTTAAACAACAATGTAATCTGTATACAATAGAAAACACACTATGCTATGGATGATGGATATGTTGCAGTTTCCTGTCAATATGATTCATGACACACCAGAGGAAGCATAAAGTGCATGAAGATGATGATTCAACTAACTGATCCCAATTATATGCTCAAGATATCTATGTTCTATGAAAGACAGAGCCTAGTTTTTTGTGGTGTGTTTCACCATGATGAACTGCTAAGAGAAAAAAAAAAGGGGGGGGGATAAAGCCCAGTAAAATAAAGCTCAATAAAGACAACACAGGTATTCTTCAAACTTGTGGTTGTTGGACTGAAAAGGTGGGGTTTGATGGGCACTGGCTATTGAGACACTCCTGATAAAATACCAGCTTTGCGAACGCTTTCATCAGTGCTGTATACGCACAATACTAAATATACACTGGACTGACTATGTGACAAATGTTGCTCTCCTTGAGCAAGCAGGGATCACCAGCATTGAGGACATGATATTGAGAACACAGCTGCGCTGGGCAGGGTACGTTTCTAGGATGGAGGAACATTGCCTCCCAAAAACAGTACACTAGTGAACTCGCCATGGGTCAGTGTAAGAGGGGCACTCCAAAAAAGCGATACAAGGACTCCCTGAAACAACATCTCAGGCTCAGCCAAATAGATCACCAACAATGATCCACCCTGGACCTCCCGCCCTCACATTGGGAGGCATGGAGACACACTATCCACAATTCTGCAGCCTTATTTGAGAACTCACACCGAACAAGTCTTGAAGAAAAACGACAATGCAGAAAGAATCATAACCCGGAAACATCACCCAAGGAGACCTTCTGCTGTGTTTTCTGCAACTGGACTTGTTTATCTCGGATTGGCCTTTTCAGTCATCAGCGTGCTTGCAGAAAGCGAGGGATGAGTCCTCCTGAATCTTCGTTTGTGAAGAAAAGCCAGAGAGCTTTAGTTTCTAGAACAAATTTTACTTCTAGGTGCTCGAGTAGCATTAATAGCTTTTCCCAGTTTAGGTTCCTGTGTCAGCAACTATTTATGGTTGGAAAAAATGCAGGCTTGATTACTTTGAGAAGTATTCACAAATTTCAGATGGTTCTGAGGACAGCTGCCAGACTGTTAATGGAAACTTGACATGATTAACAGCTCAATTTTTAAGTTTTCACAAGTTTCTAGTTAATTTTCAGGTAGAATTCAGAGTGATAAATTACAGTTGTCCCTTCACATTTGTAGGGGTTAGGTTCCACAGACCCCCGTGAATGTGAAAATTCTGCGAATAACAACTGCCCTTCCCCTCCCCCACCAGAGCGACCACGGGGCCTCTGGAGGCCCCATAGGTGCTTCCCCCTGCCTCCCCCTCCCTCTCAAGGCCTTCACGGGGCCTCTGGAGGGTCTCCAGAGGCCCCATGATCGCCTCCCCAGTCCTCCCCCTTCCCTACAGAGGCCCCGTGTTTGCCTCCCCAGCCCTCCCACTCCCTCCCTAGGCCTTCACAGGGCCTCCGGAGGGTCTCCAGAGGCCCCATGTTCGCCTCCACAGCCCTCTCCACTCACTCCCTAGGCCTTCACGGGGCCTCTGGAGGCCCCATGTCGCTGCATTTGGGAGGGCGGGAGGGGGGCTCCCAAAACTGCGAATATCCAGAACCCCGAATGCTAAGTTCGCGAATGTGGAGGGGCAACTTTACATTAAGAATGCCTGATCTGAGAGACCAAAGTGTAATCTAAATATATTTTCTACAAATGATACGTAAGTCATAATCCAATATGATACACTAATGTTATATGTCAGGGATGAAGACAGTGTGTCCCCAATCTATTTCTGTACCCCCTAGGATACCTCCAAAGCTCTCACACACATACTTTTTAAAAATAACATCAGGCAAAAGACCCCCCGCCCTGCAATTAAATTGCTTAGACTACTGTCCAAAACCACTGTGGGAAATAAAACAGTTTGGCTTAATCCCCTCCTCACCTCCCACACAGATACACAGAATCCATAAAACAAGAAAGAAAGGTCCCCAAATTGGCTGAAAAGAAAGATAAATCAAAACCAGAAGTCACTTCCAGTTTGATTTATTTTTATTTTCAGTTCATTTTAGTTGCTCAGAACATATCAGTGCAGCCCACTGGTGAGCAGTAGGGGGGAGGGTAACCACCATTCTGGTACAGCTGACCACACCATTATATGAAATAACATGAAATAGTTACATGATGTCGAAAGCTAACAAAAGGACCCCAACAAGAAACATGTTACAATGAACTTGCTACTTACATCATCGGTTATTCCAAATATTTGACACATCAAGACCTTTAAAGTAATTGTTCCAAAGAGGCAAGAAAATGCTTCAGTGGCCTATAAAAATGGACATAGTTAGATGGAACAGAGCATCAGTACTCAGCATTTAGTGGAAGAGGCATACAATGTTGGATAAAATCACATAGTGTTACAGGTTTATAGAAAACACTTGAGCCTAATTTACAGCAGTCAAAATGCCCATTCGTAGGATGGGTAGATGGAAAGTTGGTCTGTATTTGGTGACTACAATTCTCCGCAGTCCCATTGCTCCAAGCCAGGAAACCAAATGATAGGAATGAAGATACTCTACCACAAGTATCTCCAGTATCTTGTTTAGATTATCTTTTTTTCTGCAGAAAATTTATTCAATCATGAACCAAAGTAAGTAGCAATATACAGTTTAATTAGATTGGCTTGGGAAAGTGCAACCCCCACAAACCATTTTGAGGCTCCCAGGGAAACCTAACATCACAATTTATTTATTTATTTGCAAAAAATGTTCCCCATATCTTCTAGAAGCATAGGGGGCAGACAATTCCACCACATCTTTGGTCTTCCCCTTCAAACCCAGAAGGGGCCTTTTCTGCAAAAGAATACAAAAACAGGTCTATAAATAGCCCAAGAGGGCAAAGATGTAAAATTCTCCCTAGGTCCCCAGAATCAAAATTGTTAAAAAAAATAATTTAAAAAAATTAAAAAATCAAGGACACATCAAGCAGGGAAAGGGCC
Source organism: Gambelia wislizenii (assembly GCA_030847615.1). NCBI lineage: Eukaryota > Metazoa > Chordata > Lepidosauria > Squamata > Crotaphytidae > Gambelia > Gambelia wislizenii. Next base: position 79,277,835 of record JAUMIR010000006.1, on the reverse strand, counting down.
CACGAAAGGCGAAAACAGCTCCCCATTCCCTGGCAGTTGCCCACCCTGAATTAGAATGACTTTATCACTACGTTCATCTGGACTGGTGGTTTATGCCATGTGGCTCTACATCATTTAATGATGCTCCTTGTTTCTTCTTACTTGCTCATATGCTCTCTTCATTTTTAAAAAACCTCAATAAAAGGCAGCACATATTGGGTCATTTGTGGGCATCTCTCTTATGACTAGGATGGTGACATTACACAAGCATGTACCCAACTCCTTATTTCTCCCCATTTTGCCTCCAGATGTGTTGCTATCCTCATGTGACTTCCTTCCTCCCCAAAGCCTCCTTAGAATTTTTAAATCATTTAAAAAAACTAGTACATTAATGCTATTGCTATAACTTTTTTTTCATCTTTAGAACTTTAGCACCATTGCTATAAACTGCTATGGTGGTATGACTATTTTATCTTGGCAAGACTACCACATAGACATAAACACACACACACCATTTCTCCATCACCAGTTTCCTCCAACATCTCATTTCACACAAGGCAAGTGGGGTTTAAATTCATGAAAGGAAAAACAGAGCTACTACCACAGTAGCTTACAGCACGAATGCAACAGTTTTGGAAAGGTTTTTAAAAACAATATGTCTTTTCATGGCAGGGTGACCAGTGTCCCTGAAGATGTAGTGTGCAGGGGGGAAACAAAGCAATGGTGGGCTGCTAGCTGCAGAAACATGAGAAGTTAACACACCTCACATGATAAGGGTTGTCAAAAAACAAAATAAACTGTAACAAATGGGTGCACAAGTCAACTGAGAAGTCAAGATAAACCAGGATAAGGAATAGTGTTGTATTCAGCTAGAGTTGTGGATCTCAAACATAAAAGCTATAATTACAGCAATGAAAACAATAGATTGCTTACTTGTACCTGTGGATGTTCATTTGTCATCTGTGTCCTTACACAATGAGTCTTGCACCTATATAGAGGCACCTTTGGAATGTTCTAAAGTTAAGTGGCCTTGGTGGAAACCCCACCCTCTCCTCTCTACCACATTTTCCTGCTTGCCAAAGCTACTCTCTCCTCAGTTCCATGGTCTGCCAAGAGTGCAACACAGGACCTGAAAAGAGGGGGAGGAGTGCTGTGTAAGAGCACAGATAACCACTCAAAGAACCACAGTACAGGCAAGTACTCTGTTCTTTTTCTTTGTGATCCTGTGCCTCACACAGTGTGTAATTTGCAAGCTTACCTATGGTGGTGGGTTGGGTCAATCAAGGATGGAAAACAGAATCATTTGACCAATGTCACCCAAAGTTTGGAATCAAGGACATAATGGCATATGAAGGTTAATGGTTGGGACCATGCTGCTGCTCTACACAACTCTGGAAGTGGTATACCTTTTAGTAAGGCAGTGGACATTTCTACAACATCCCGTGGAAATGGTTTCTTTGCAAAAGAGCAAGCTTGCTTAATTGCCTGAACTATTCATTTGGACATCCTGTGGGGAGATAGAGGGAGGTCCTTCTTTAGTCCATCATGGCAAACAAATAGTCTTGGAGAATTCTGGAATGCTATATATAGAAAGTGAGGGCACACGGCACATTCAGAGAATGTAGAGCAAGTTCTAAGTTAGATGAGGGGTTTTGATGAAATACTGGTAAGGAAGTATCTTGATTAACATGAAGCTCTGCAACAACTTTTGGCAAAAATGAAAAATCAGGATGAAGAACAACTTTGTCTCTGTGAAAAACTAGAAAAGATTCATTACATCTGAGTACCACCAGCTCTCCTAGCAGAGAGCTCACCAGCTCTCCTAGCAGATGTGACTGCAACTAAAAAACACACCACATTTCAAGTTATAAGACAAATATTATTACAAGCCAGAGGCTCAAAAGGTTTTAGACATAAGATGCAATCAGACCAGTGAGAGACCACAGAGGAATAGGTCATTCTCTTAGAAGGCAGAGATGAGCTGGTCCTTTTAAACATTTCTTCATGGTCAGATCAATGAAGACCTAAGAAACCGGTGCACCTGATAGCTGAAAGTCCACAATAGCTGAAAGATGAACTGTAAGGAGGAAAAGGTAGACCATCCTCCCACAGCTGGTACAAAAACTGCATCACTGTAGAAGAGTCTGCTGGAACAGCAAGTTATAGGCATCAAATCCACAGAACTTCTTTCAATTGTTAAGGGTAAGATAATTTGCATAGAAGGCTCTTGTGCTGCTTTAATCACTGCCTGAAGATGAGTTCCTAGGACTGGAAAATTCTCCATGCTGTAAGGTAGAGGAAATTGAGATCTGGATGACAGACTCTACCTAAGGCATTTGTAAGTCTCTGGTGATGGGAAGATGGAGTATTCAGTGAGAGAGAGCGGTTCAGCAGGACAGTATACCACAATTGCAAAGGCCACCATAGTACCATGAAAATTGTGTTGGACCTGCCCTGCTGTAACTTGATCAGCCCCATCACCAAGAATGGAAATTGGAGGGGGGACGTTTCCATGGGTGAAGAAATGCAATCCCCAAATATTGTTTTCCTATGCCTGCCCTGCTTCAATATTGGAGACATTAGGTGTTGTGTTGCATGGCAAAGAGATTTATTCCATGACATTATTGAAAAACTGTCCTCATATGACTTAATAACTCTGCTATGGCATTGTTTACTTCCACAATCTGGACAGTGATTGGTCAGATATGCTGTGTATACACCATTCCTAGAAGCAAATGGGAAGGTCAAGGCGTCTGCATGAAAGTGTATCTCTGTATACTTATGCAGAAAACAGTCATGCTATTGTCAGTGACTTTCTGAACTATTCAGTAGAAGAGCTCTATCCTGAGTATATAGAATGCCTTAGTATACCCAGAAATTCCAAGAAATTGATATGTAATATCGTTTCCTCTGACGGCCAGTGCCCTCGCATTGAGTCTTCCAGAAAAGGAACTCACCAACCCAGAAGTGAGACATCAAACGACAATCTGGATCGTTTGAACTATGCCCATAATTCAGCAAGAGACTTACATCTTCGTAAGGGGACTTACAACTGTGAGAAATAAAATTGAGCAGTTTTGCAACACCTGTATTCAATAAGGGGCTGCTGTGATATTAATATGTAGGAGAACCAGTTAAGTGTCTGATGCACAATGGGACAAATGCATAATGGGACCCATGCACAAAGGAAACCAACTGAGGTGTGCTTACAGCCCAATGCACATTGGGACCCTCTTGCCCGTGCCCTGGCACACACCTTCTCAATTCACAAAAAATGTTTCTTAGTGTCTCTGCTATGTAGCTAAGTATGTGTAAAGTTATGTAAAGTAGACAGTGCTAGAGAATTCCAGCCCACGTTCCTAACAGAAGATCTTAATCGAGTCTGTGTCCTTGCAGAGCCATTACAACTATGACCTTCAGGATTGGGACCGTTGGGACTGAAAAGACCAGGATTGCTGAGAATGGGACTGGTGTCTGGATCAAGAGTGTCACAACTGAGATTGACTATGATCAGAACTGAAAGTACACCGCTCTTGACCAGGGCTCCCTAGAAAACAGTGTGCAAGTGGAGTTAGGCGGCTTGCGGTGAATGGCAATGTAATTGTTGCAGCGGTTGTTCACCCAGTTGCAACCAATACTAGAGCCTGAAGGCTGCTCTGTTGGGGGGGGGGCAAATTCAGAATGAGCCACTCAAGGCACCTTTGGAACTGGTTGATCCTCAGCCAAGATTCCTTTGTTCAGGGACACCAATGGGGAAGAGCTTGTCGAATCCAAACAGCATATCGGTATCAAAATGGGCAGTGAGGATGACTGGGGGACCAACTGCTCAACCGTTTTTATTTTACTTTTTCTTAACAATCAAAGCCATAGAATAAACTGCAGATCTCTTGTGGCTGTTCCCAGTGTGCTTCAATGAAACTGACTGTCCTGGGGTAGGAGGAGCTGCAGGTATGTCAACTCCAATATGCTCAGTATTAGGGGATGAGGATGGAGCAGGTTGAGATGCCAAACCCATCAGATATGCCATGGTGGAAAAGATCAAAGGACCCACAGAGACAGTAAGAACTGACCAATGCTTATAGTGTCTGTGTGAGGAATTTTGTTTAAATAAGGCCTTGGAGGCCATAAAATGGCAGAACCAGGAGTCTTAATGTGAAAAGATATCTTTAAAAAAGGAACTGAGGGGAGAAGCTCTTGGTACAATTTATCCTGGCGCCTAAAGGGGTGGGGTTAGCACCAAAAGCTGCTCAGCTCTAGGACATTCTGTGGGTGGATCTGAGCACGTGCAAGACCCATTTGGGTCAGGCACAAAGACCACGAAGAAGAACATATAGAGATTGGTTGTTACTACAAAATGGTCAATATAGAATGTAAACTATGGAAGAATTAAACTCTGAAGGGCATAACAGTCAATAGTATTTATATTGTAAACTTAATGAAGTAGTTTATATGTTATTTGTAGTTTTAGATTACAAATGGTATTTGTCCGTTTTGTTTTATGTCTGTAGAAGTTGATACATATTGTAGGTTATTGCTTGTTTGTGTGATTTGTTGTTGTTGTTTTGTAGATGGTTGTATGTTAGATAAACATTTTTTTTAAAAAGATCTTAATGGAATGTCTGCTGCCTCTGAATTGTTGAACACGAGCAGGCACTATCAACTTTTTTGCTTGAGATTCTGATTAGACATCAATGTTTCTAATTGATTGCTCCTGTGGTTGCTGCCATCAGTCCACAGAATCTCTGAATAAAAATAGCTGTGTGATCTGCTTTGGACATGAGCACTAGGGTCTTGAGCCTCGGTTTCTCTGCTTTATTGTTAGAAAGGTACACCCACACCTCTATTGAATCAAGGAACTGAATTAACAAAGTGGGCCTTAGAATTGATTTTTAGGGATTGTTCTGCAAACCCAGATCCTGTAGGAGAGAGTGCATATGGCACAGACCTTGCATGAGTTGGAGTTTGAAAGCTGCAATGAACAGCCAGTTGTCTATGAAGGGGAAGATACAAACCCCTCACATCCTCAAAAAGGAGGATGTATTAATACCATATATCTTAGTACAGTGGAGAGGCCAAGCAGAAGAACTTTGTACCAGTACAGTTGCCTTCTTACTGTGCCCTCAAGAAGAGAAAAGTCTGAAAGGGGCCTTAGAGGCCATGAAAAGGGATAGCTAGAGAAGGACTGAAGCCTATGAAGGAGTGGAGGAGAGGGCTTCATGAAATAAAGATAAAAGAAATATAAGAAAGAGAAGGAAAGAGAGAAAAAGAGAGAGAAGAAAGATGACAGAGATATAGAGAAGGCTACTCCATGACCTGAGAGAATTAAGGAAGAGAACATTCCAGGAGATGTTGGTCTTGTCATGGAGCAAGAGAAATTGTTGTGGACTAAGACAAACTGAGAAGACAGCAGCTATGGTGACCAGAAGTATGTATGGTAAGAGGAGAGGGTAAAGTTCCCAACAAAGGTACTCACTCTAGAACACTCTAGAGATGGTTCTGCACAGACGCAAGACCCACTGTGTGAGACACAGATACCACGAAGAACTACCACAGGGGTCAGCCTCCAACCTCTGAAAACTGGTAAGCTAACCAATGGGCATGCACGCTCTCAAGCATATAGGAGAAGGAGTAAACATATATGTACCCCAACAAACAAGCCAATTCCCTGGGCTTCAGTGGCGAGGGAAAAGCAACTAGTATGTATAGTCCAGCCCAATACACAGTAATAGGTATGAATACCATCTAGAATGGGGTGGACAACTGTGTAAGGCTAGGGTGACACATTAGCCCCTTAGGAGACCTTGGAGGGACAAACCTGTTCCCACAAACTAAGCAAGCAAGCAAACAAACAAATAAATAAAATGTTTTCCTCAAATGCCTATAGGGGACATGGGGGAAATTTTACCATGTTTTGGGTTTCATAAAAAGGCCTTTTTTTGGCCTTAAATTGGCCCAGAGGAAATACAAAATGAGTTGAAAACGCACTCCACCCTCCCTAGTGGACATTGTGAAGCATTTCGGGACTAAAATCTTTTTTAAAAACAATTTGGAAAATATGATTTTGACCCCTGAGGGGTCCAGGCCTCCAAATGTGGTAGAAATATCCTCCAAACACCCTAGAGTGCATTTGGGAGCATTCTAGAGCAAACTTTTTTTTAAAATAATGTTTTGCAAAAATATATATTTTTGACCACTGGGGGACCCTTGGGCCCCCAAGATGGCCATCCCTGGTCTAGAAGAATGGGTTGCTTAACTGTAACAGTGGTACTTCAAGTGGTCATCTGTGAACTCACAGCAATGGAGTTTACTGAGCCTGTGCAATGCATTGTTTGGAACCTTCTAGAGCTGTTATGTAAATGTTCTGGCAGTAGCCCCTCTTTTCCGTCCATGTGACCAGCTGCTTCCACTGAAACCCTCAGTTCCAAGGATGTCATTGCAGCGGCCCAGAGTATGGCAAACTGTGGGGAGGAAGGGCAGGCTTTGTGTGAATTCACAGATGACCATTCAAAGAACCATGGTTATAGGTAAGAAACCCATTCTTCTTTGTGGTCTCTGTGACTCACAAATGGAAGACTAGCAAGCTGCTCACCAGAGGTGATTGGAGTGTCATGCAACACATGAAAAAGCACAGCTCTCCCAAATGTGGTGTCGGCCCTGGATCTTGCATCAATGGTGTAATGTGAAATTCCTCCTCCAGGGGTATGCCTGAGAAAGGCTGAAGATGCTATGACAGCTATGGCTGTGAACACTCACTGGAGGGTCCTGCTTCGCCAGCTGGTAGTAGAGATGGATGGTAGAAGAGACCCTCTTGGAGAGATGCTGAGAAGACACAGGCAGTCCTTTCTTGTGAGTAGAATAGCATACAAAGAGACTTTGGGACTGGTGGATAGAGGCCTATCGACGCAGAAAGCCAAAGCATATAGGATTTTGCATGAATGCAAGTAAGGAATGTCCAGATTCAGGTGGAATGCAGAAATCACTTTAGTCAACTAAGTAATGTCTGGTTGCAACACAACTTTATCTTTGTGGAACCAAAGATAAGGAGGGTCCACACCGAGCACACACAACTCTCCTGCTCTTCTGACTGATGTAATGGCAATTAGAAAGTCAGTCTTCCAAGTAAGAAGGTGGATCTCTCATGTGCCATTGGGTCAAAGGGCTTCTTCGAGAGTTGTGACAGCACCAATTCTAAACTCTACTGAGGATTAGGACCCAACACTGGAAGATGAAGATTTCAGTATCCTCTTAAGAACATCTTTACCAAAGGATATTTGAAGCAAAAAGGTTTAACCAACAGTCTGCAGGTGTAAAGAAACTGCAGCTAGGTAAATAAGGATTGAAACCGCTTGTCCGGGAGGAACGTTTTAATTCAGGACCATACTGATCAATTGTACAGTCTGAAACAGTTGTAGACAAGACTTGACAAAATGGACGATCTGGCCCAAAGAGTCCAGAAGCGATAGCATGGTGTTGATATCTGTGAGGAGGCAATTGTGGAAGTGAGCAATGAGGAGCCATTTGTCTATGTATGGAAAGACATTTACACTGTGCTGGTGGAGATATGCAGTGAAGACTGCCATGCATTTTGTAAAGACTCAAGGGGCCATAGAATGTCCAAAAGGGAGAACTCAAAAATGAAAGGCTCTTCCTACCATGGCAAAATAGAGGAATTGCCTGTGACAGATGGACTGCAACATGAAAGTGTCTGTCAAATCCAATGTTGCAAACCAATTTCCTTCTTGCAACAGGGGAAGGATGGAACTGAGAGTGACTGTTCAAACTTGCCTGGGCTGTAGCTACATAGTTCACATCCTAAAGAAACCCAACATCCTTCTTGGGCACGATGAAGTAGAGGGAGAAAACCTCCTGTCTAGGCCAATGTTGATGGGATGGGACCTCCTTGATAAGCACCTTAGAGCGATGAGTGATGCAGATAACTACTGAAGGTGGTATTCCCAAAACTCTATGGCATACCCCCTTCAAACGATGTCTAGGACCCATGTATCCAAAGTGATGGAAGCCCAGGTTGGAAAGAAAGCAGAAACCCTGTTGTCAAAAAGTGGGGGGGGTGATGGTGAGAGGAGGGCCAACCAAGAGTCAAAGACAACACCTGCCATCCACAGATCTTTTCTTATAAAGCTGGCAGTACCTGTCTGGGAAATCAGCCAAGCCAAGGGGCAATTCACAGATAGCAGCCCAGAACTCCCGGCCTCACAAAAACACAGTTTGTAGGGCGGAATATCTAAGCAACAAAACGAGTCCACAAAGACAAGAGGGTAGTGCAGTTTACCAATCTGAAAGATAAGGGTCACGGAGAGCAGAGTGTCCAGTCCAATCCAAAGGTCAAAGTCCAGGCAAGGCAACACGAGTGTTCAGGAGCAGAGGTTTCCCACTGATGCAGTCAGATAAACTCCAACAAGTTGGCAGAGCAGCTGTCCCTGATTTATACTAGCTCAGTGATCACACAGCTGTTCTTTGATAGCTCGGCATCTTTCATAAATACACCAAGACTTCCACTCCTCCTCCCTTTGGTGCTGGTGTTTTGAAAGGTGGGTACAACTGGGTCTAATGTCTCTCTGTCTGAGGGGCCAGGCCTCTCTGCCAGGTCTGGGTTATCTGCTCTGTCCCCTTCTGCTATTTCCAAGGGGCCAGGAAGCTCTGCAGGTATCGGTGCTGTTGTCTCCACTTCCTGCTACAAATCCTGCTCTGAAGCTTTCTCTTCCTCTAGTTCATCTTCTGAGTCAGAATAGCAGGGCCAGACAGTAGCTGACAGTAGTGGAGGGCTTATGAGATAATGCCAATGTAAAAGCTTGAACTTGGGATCAACAAGGCTCCACTGGACTAAAGACATACTGAGACACAGGGGCATCCCGTGGCCAACAAGACTGAAAGCAGGACGATAAGAGAGCATATTGTTGGAATCTGAATTTCTGGGCAGTTGTATGAATCTTGTGCATATGCTCCAATTTATCATCTATGTCAGCATTAAAGAGGCCCTGTTCATCAAAAGGCACATCCATGATGGTTGCTCTGGCTTGATGGGACAGTTCAGAGAAATGGAGCCATGCATGTTGATGAAGTGCAAGTGAACCAGCCAACACCTTGCCACTACAATCCACAATGTGACAGGTGCAATTCAACTGTTGTGCTGTGAGGAAATAAGTCTCAGTCTGAATCGCACCAGCAACCTTCTTGTCCTCTGCAAGAAGCATCGTGAGGAAAGGAGTGATGCACTCCCACAGATTCTGCTGATAGACTGTCATGCAGGTCTCATAGTTAGCAATTGGGAAGGACAGTGCAGAGGCTGAATCAAAACTTTTTAGCCATCCCATCAAGTTTCCTTCCCTCAGAAGAGAAGAGTGATTTGTCTGTGAAGGCTGGGGCAACCACCGTTATGACAGAGTTAGGCTCTGAATGTTTAAGAAGCCAGCCCAAATCAGCAGAGACGATCAATCCTCTTTGATGTGGGTCGAATCATAGAGAGTGTAGACCATGACCTCCAAGCAAAACTGAGCAAGGAGGGAAGAAGTGGTTTGATTGAATCCAATTGTAAATCAAGTCTGATGGTTCTGCTTCTTGCTTAACAATCAAGATCCAATAATTGTGCCATTCTCCGCATCTATTCAGCAAAAGAACATCATCACTAGGGGACATGGAATCATGGTTTCCCAAAACTGTTGGAGGGGAGCCCATCCTCAGCATATCCATGGAGGTAGAAGAGGTGCCAGTGTCAGAACCATTAGATTGGGAAGTAGCTTATTTATAACTGGCTGACGAGCCAAAGAACACAGCAGGAGAGGAAGAGTCAACACCCATGACAGAGGAGGAGGTTGCTTGGGAGCAACTCCTTGTCAGGAAGATTGACCACAGGCAGTACAGGTGGGGGTTTGGCTCACTGATAGAGGCCAGGAGGATCAGGATGTTCAACAGTAAAGGCACTAACTGAGGCAGAAATCCACTGTTCAGAAGCAGGGAGAGAAGATGTGGCAACAGCCTGTTCAAAACATGGGAGATTGTGGCCTTCTTGGTACCAAATGTGATGGTTTTGAAGGCCTGTAGGCATGGCAATGTCTGGAATGTTGGTGATTTGGTGGGTCACAATGATGGTACTCCATTGTGGATTCCATTAGTGGTAAAGTGAATAACCATCGCAAGCCCTATACCAAACACAATCGTTTTCATCATACATGTAATCAGAGAAGAAGGGGGCCTCTGAGGATGCGGAGCATATGAGTCGCAGTCACTACAGCCATAGCACTTTTGAATCAGGGTGACGATGCCTTGCCCTGGCATGGTACCAAGGACACCCTCTGGAAGAAGAGGACAAAACAGGAGAGGAGATCACAGTACCTAGATAATTTCCAATAATGTAGACTGGGTTCTCTTCTAGTTGGGAACCGGACTTCCTGGGTCACAGGTAGATGGAGGGCAAAGAACAAATTGAAGCTGATGGTGACTCTGCAATCTCTCATTCAGAAGGAACAACAGTCACCACCTCTTAAGGGGACATAAAAAGCTGAACATCCTCCTGTCACTCTTGCTATGCTGGAGACAGGGGCAATGTATGGATTTCCAGCACACTTGGTAAATACTGAGGATTCCCATTCGGCTATGTCGACACGGGATGGTACTGGAACTGTTGAGGAGGGGGACTGGTGGGGAGGAGGAAGAGGACATACATCTTCCTTAGACGTTTCTTTTTCTTGTAATCCCTCGTCTAGGGTGGCAACAGAAAATTCCAAATCCAAGGAACAGCCTGGTGCTGAGGGGATATGGGTGGAAGGATCCGCCTTGAGAGCTTGAGTCAATATCAAGACTGTCAAGACTGAGGCTGGTGCTGAAACTGCCTTAGAGTGGGAAGCCCCAATGGATTCACAGCGGGGAACCTTAGATTTGCATGGATGATCTGAGCCCTTACACAAAGACCTTTTTATCGCCAGCCTGATGGACAAGCAAAAAGTGTTTGGAGCCAAGGAAGATCAAGCCTATGCCAGGTCAAGAGGGCCTGCAAATAGAGAAGAGATCAATTAAGCTGAGATCAATTATTTTTCCTCGCCTGAGAAGTAAAGGACTTACAATGCGAGCAAGCTCCAACATTTTGCCCTTTGCCAAGGCAAATAAGGCAATGTGAGTGGCAGTCATGGTAGGGGAGTTTCACACCACAAGTTAAATATTTTGTGAACAATCCAGAAGAGGCCATAATAGTTATTGAATCAACCATTAGCAAAATCTGTAAAATACACCAGGTCAAACCAATTAAGTCAGAATCCAAAAATAAAAACCAAATCGAAAGCCAAAACACAGTCTAAAACCAATACAAATAACATGAGAAAACACAGCTAAGAACAGTTACTTCAATACTGCTGCAGTGGTAGACAAAAAAGAACTGAGGGTTTGAGCGGGAGTCGGCTGGTTACATGGACCAGGGGAGGAAGGGGTTACTGCCAAAATGCTTACATATAACAGATCTAGAAGGTTCTGAATAATGCATTCCGCAGGCACAGTAAATTCCATTTCTGTGAGTCACAGAAACCGCAAAGAAGGATAGGTTGCTTACATGTAACTGCAGCTCTTTGAGTGGTCATCTGTGCCCTCACACAACTGGGGTCTCGCACATGCAAAGATCAAACACAGAGCGTTACAGAGCTGAGTAGTTTTTTGGCGGTAGCCCCGCCTTCTAGGGCACCATATAAGTAGCGCTGGAAAGCTACTCCCCTCAGTTATGGAGTCCACCATAAAGGTTTGCAGAATTGCCAGAAGAGCAGAGGAGTATGGGTTTGTATGAGGGCACAGATGACCACTTGTAGAACTACAGTTACATATAAGCAACCTGTCCTCCTTCTTCGTGGTTTCTGTGCCTCACACAATTGGGAGAACAACGACTTACCCTGGAGGTGGGAGCAGGTCAATCCAATATAGATGAAAGCACTGCTCAGCTGAAATCAGCATCTGCTCTGGCTCTGTAGTCCAGGAGGTAGTGGTGGGTGAAGGTTGACGGCTGGGACCAGGTGGCAGCTCTGCAGACTTCTGGAAGTAAGATGTCTCTGTGCTATGCTTGCATAGTGGCAACTGCTCTGGTGGAGTGCAAGCGGATGTGAGCGACAGCAGTTTTCTAGCTAGTTGGTATGCCAGGTTGATTAAGTCCACCACCCGTGGGCAATTCTCTAGGAGGATATTGGCAAGGCAGGATGGCAACCCCCATAGCATATGAACAAACGGGGGGATGTTCGCAAGGGTGCCATGCAAGATGTATAGAAAGCCAGAGCTCTGCAGACGTTGAGCGTGTGAAGAGCCTGGTACAATGCTGAAGTCGGGTTCAGAGAAAAAGAAGGTAGGATAATGTCTTGATTCATGTGATAAGGTGAGACTACCTTGGGATGAAAGGATGGATAGAAGAAGAGGATCGGTTTGTCCCAGTGAGGGAATTGCCACAAAAAAAATCATCTTGAGGGTAAGAAGACGCAGGCTGACTGTGGCCAGAGGTTCAAAGAGTTTATGCATGAGCTGGAAGACAACCAGCGAGAGGGACCAGGAAGTGTTTGTGGCAGATTCTTATATGAGAATATGCATCCTGAAGGTCTATGGAAGCGAATCCGTCTCCCTTTTTTGGACAGGAGAATGGTGTCTATCGTGACCATGCAGAACCTTCTGTGCTCGATAAAGCGGTTTACCACCTGGAGGACCTGGATGGGAGGAAGAGAGCCATCTCTTTTTGGGATGGTAAAATATCGGGGGGGGGGGAATCTCGAAGAGGTGGCTTGGGCCGGTAGTCATTGAACAGCATCTTTAGTGAGGAGGGAAGTGGGTTCTTAGTGAAGGGAGGGTGATGAGGGGGTAGAGTGGAACATGACAGAGGGGGTTAAGTGGGTGAATTCAATAGTGTATTTTGTACTGAAGAGTGGCTGAAGAGATGGCCTCCCAAGCCCAGGCGTGGACCGCTATATCCAGGGGTCGGGGGAGGTAAGGCAGTGGACAAGACTGGAAGGAATGTCTCATGGAAGGATGCTGTAGTCAAAGGCACTGCTTGGAATGGCTAAAGGGTTGGTAACCTGAGATTTACCCGAACGCTGCTGCTTTTGATGTTTGCCAGTGGGCTGCTGGTAAAATGAGGGTTGAGCTCCAGAAGTAGAAGGGTAGGATGTTTTACACCAGCATGGCTTGGAGAGGCGATACTGGTATTGCGGTTGGGTTATGCCCATCTTCTTAGCTGTGGTGTGGGCCTTCACAAGAGTAGCCATAGCTTCATTAGTCTTGCCACTGAAAAGGCCCTCGCCATTGAACAGCAGGTCCTCAATCTGCTGGTGGGTATCTTCAGTGATACTGGCAGACTGAAGCCAAGTGTAGGAGTGGAGGCTGATGCCCATGCCTTAGATTTAGCTGCGTTGTTGGCTGCATGGCAGGTGGCGCTAATTTGGCAGTCCGTGAGCCTGTGGGCTTACTGTTGGAAGAGGGCTTCAACACTCTTGTAGTCTTCCGGTAGGTAGGGAAAAAGGAGGCAGTTCTATCCCATAAGAACTGCTGATAACCAGCCATGCAGGCTTGATAGTTAGCCAACCTAACTGTCAGCTAGGCTGAAGAATAAAATTTCCTATGAGGCCAAGGCGACAACCCTCTTTGTCCAGTGGAGCAGAGGAAATGGAGCAGCATGTTGATTTTGTCTGTGCCGCCTCCACAAATATGGAGTTCAGAGGTAGATGGGTGGAGCGAAAAGGAACATTATCAGCATGGATTTTGTACAGGTTCTCCAGCCAACGAGCCGTCAGGGAGACTGAAGCTGGTTTGGTCCAGGTGTGCTTGACTAACTCCTGAAGCATGGAGAGGAGTGGAGCATTGCCAGAGTACTGCTATATATCTCGACCCTCTGGAATATCGGGTCCAACAAAGTTGGATTTTACGATTTGAGCTCCAGATTAAGTGATTTTGCCATGCAGATAATAGTCCACATAAGGGCGGAGATCCTCTGACAATGGTACCAGGGATGGGTTCCGTTGGTCATCCGGGGTCTCTGGAGAGTGGAACTGGGTGTGAGTGCCCTGGTCATCTTCTCACTCTATTGAGGAGTCATGACAATCCGGGGAGTGGTGCAGTGGGTTGGCTGGAAGCACTCCTAGGTTGTGATTTGAGAGGGAACCTTGGGCCGAGGAAGCTGTGGTATCAGGTTCCCTGGGGATTTCTGAGGCTGGCCCTCGTGGGAACCATCTTTGCCGGAGTGGTGAGGTTTCCTGGTTCAGTGGTGGGGCGACTTGTGGTGATGACTCTTTGTCATCCTATCGTCTCGATGGTGAAGTCGTTTTGGTGGATATGGAAAATACCACGGATCCAGGCATGGAAGGTAAAGGGCACCCTGGAACCATGGGTTGTCAAAGGGGTATTGTGGATTCGATGAAGAAGAGTCATAGTCACAATCCTGGTCTGAATATGTCGAGTGGGACTGGAAGCGGCTTTGGTGGGCTCAGGTCCACTATCAGTCACGGGAGCCGTGATGATGGTGGCAGTGTGGTGTGGCATCCCTTACGGGACCTGGAATGACAAGATGTAGATGAAGCTAATATTTAATGTTGGGACCAGAAGCAGCCGGAACAGGAACAGGATGGTTGAGACCAGGAGTGCTGCAATCAAGACTAACATGGGCCGGACCAGGATTGGGATCAATGGGACTGGGACCGAGACTGAAGTGATTGGGATTCGTGCAATTGGGACCAGGATCTGGAAGTTGCTCAGGATCAAGGTTGGGAGTGTGTCCGAGGCCAGAATTTGGAGCTAGCTGGAGACCGCAGAATTGATCAGGATCATTTGCGGGAATCAAGTCAGGCCCCATCTGAGCCTTCTAAGTCCAAACACTGGTCTGTAGTTGAAGTCTGGGATTTCCTCAAGGCAGAAGAAGGCAGGCAGCCATCCCAGCAGGGGAGGCTTGGCCGCACTATAGAGATTATGTGGAGCCGGAGCCCTGGCAGTTGATCTAGTTGTCCTCAATTACAACCGTCTGGTCACATGGTGCTGTGAGGCAGTATCATTTCCAGTGATAGGGCCAGCCAAAGGACCGTCTGATGGGTTGATTTCAACTGCTTCAACACAGAAGGGTTCAAGCCTCAGCATTGCCTGCCATTTTTAGTGGTTTTGGCCAGAGGAGGAGATCAGGTCCGACTGGGGCTGATATATAGCTGCTTCTGATGTTGAGGCCACGGCCTGCAAGGAGAGAATGGAGCGGCCGATGCAAATGGTCCAGGAGGCAGTATCCTAGGGCCAGTTTTGCACGACAATGTTGACAGCCTGAAGGGATTGTTCCCAAAGGTGGGTCTGCAGCCAGGAGACCCTGTTTTTCAGGGCTTGGGTCGTAAAACTCTTGCAGATGTTGCAAGAGGAAACCTTGTGGCCTTCCCCAAGACAGGATAGGCAATGGTTGTGCATATCTGAGTGGGAGATTTTCCCCCCAAAAGGGCAGGTTTTGAAAAGGGCCGTGGAGGCCATACAAGGTCAAAAGACCAGGACAAGTCCAGAATGTCAAGTACGACAGAGAAGGCGAAAGCCTAATTAAAAAAAAAAAAAAAAGCATAAAATATTGATATCTGAGGAGAACATGCATCCAAAATCCAGTGAGAAACAGTCTGAGGTCAGTAGGAAAAATAGAGAAGCTACTCAAGAAAGCACATTCCCAGTGATCCGAGCAATGGACAAAAAGAAACTGAGGGGAGTAGTTTTCTGGCACTATTTATATGGTACCCTGGGAGGGCGGGGCTACTGCCAAATGCTACTCAGCACTTTAATGCTCTGTATTTGATCTGCACATGCACGAGATCCCAATTGTGTGAGGCACAGAGGCCATGAAGGAGAACTATGTATTTTCTTTGGCTTATTAGAAACCTTGCTGGTAACACATAATAAAACCATAAATAAACCATTAAATTTAAATAAAGCATGACAGGATTAAAGAGGACTAAAGCAATTGTTAAATTAGCATTAGAAGTCACCTAAAATAACAAATCAAATAAAGCATCAGTGGGGAGCTGATCATTTGACTTTATCATCCCCCAAATCATGGCAGAACAGAAGAAAACTCCTATTTACATACCCAGAAGCCTTGAATTTTTTAAAAAAATGGTTACTGGTAAGATTTAATGCTAGTACTTCCTTTAAAGGGTCATTATCATTTTACAATTTTTGTTTCTGTCATCCACAGATGTCTAATGGTATTTATAATATAAAATTTCAGTCCTTACCCACAGAGGAACATTGTATCTGTGAATTTCCAGATATCTGGGACCCATTTCAAGAATACCCTAAAATAATGAAATTGCTCTATTAGTACTATTAATGCAGCAACATTTACACCGTATTTTCTTGAACTGTATTCCAAAAGCGTGGAGCAGTAATATATATTACTGTGAATGAAGTTATGAGATCCTTGAATTCAACATTGCATACATTATAGGTATTCACCAAACTGATAGACTTACTGCGCAACATGTTTACTATGTCTGCCATTCATTACAAGTATTTCAGTAGCTAGACATTGAGTAATTCTACTACCAATCAAGTAAGGACAGGTTGCTTACCTGTAACCATAGATCTTCGAGTGGTCTTCTGTGAATTCACACAGTGGGTAACTCCTGCACCTGCGCAGAGCACTCGGAACACTCTAGAAGCACTAGGCAGAACATTTTTTGCAACATTTTGGTGGTAACTCCACCCATCCTAATGGTCCCTTTAAAGGTGCTCCCATTGAAATCCCCTGAGTTTCTTGAAGGATGCCGCAAGTAGCAGCATCAGGAACACTGAGCATACATATGTCATAGCAGGACATAGAGGGGAGGATGGGCGGGTCTGTGTGAATTCACAGAAGACCACTCGAAGATCTATCGTTACAGGTAAGCAATCTGTCCATCTTCTTCATGGTGTCTGTGAATACATACAGAGCTTACTACTGTATGAATACATACAGAGGATCTTACTACTATCCTCGTTAGTAAGCTTCCACTCTAGGAGAAGGGTATGTCATTCTAACAGGTAAGATGAGGATAGTGTTGGACAAGTGATATTTCTGAGTCATAGTAATGGACACTAAGTACTGTGAACAGAAACACTTTAATGTATTAATATCAAAGTAATCAGTAACCATACAATACAAAGTTGACCATAATAAAAACTCACTCATTGAATAGATAACAACACCGTCCTCCCAAATGTGGCCTCATTACAAGACCGAGTGTCCAATCTGTAATGTGATATGAATGTCAATGGTGTGGACCATGTAGCTGCCCAGCAGACGTCCTCCAACGGGATCCCAGAGAGGAAGGCAGCTGAAGCGAAAACAGCCCTGGTGGAGTGTCCTGGAACCTGAGAAGGCAAGGGCTTCCGGGCCGGTTCGTAAGAAAGAGAGATTGTCAAAACCACCCATTTAGACAAATGCTGTGGGGAAATAGGGACACCCAATTTAGAGTCTGCAAAGAAGACAAACAGTTTCGGAGACTTTCGAAATGGAGCTAAGCACTGTACATAGAAAGCAAGGGCTCTCTAAGCATCCAAGGAATTGAGAGACCGTTCAAAGTCATCTTTTGGATCCTGCATGAGGGCAGGGAAGACAATGGATTGGTTCAAGTGAAAGCTAGAAACCACTTTGGGGAGGAAAGAAATGTCCAGTTTGAGAACAGCTTTGTGCCTGTGGAAGGCCAAATATGGAGGATTGGCATGGAGTGCACAAAGTTTACCAGCCCAATGGGCAGAAGTGATAGCTACAAGAAAGGCTGTTTTCCAAGACAAAAGCCTCAGGTTTGTAGTAGCCAAGGGCTTGAAGGGGCGCTTCAACAGCTGAGAAAGGACAAGTTCCAGGCTGTAAGCTGGTGTGGGCTCCATCACAGGAGGATGGAGGTTGGGATAGCCCTTCAGGAATTTCTTGACCAAGTGCATCATGAAACGGTATGGAAGGTGTATGCATCGGCAGCGAGCCAGACAAAGAAGAGGTGCGAACCAAGGTTGTTGAGGCCACCACGCAGCAAGCAGGATCGCATCCAATCGGTGCTGACAAGGCTTGGCTACTACCCTAGTCAGCAATGGGAGAAATAGGTACAATAGTGGTCCATTCCATTGCAAGAGGAATGCATTTCCCCTTGACCCCCGAACTCAGGACCTCGTGCAGAACTGACACTGTGTTGGTGGGAGTTACAAAGAGGTCGATCTCCGGAGTTCCCCATCATCAAAACAGGTCCCGAGCCACCGACCAATGCAACTTCCACTTGTGAATCGAAGAGTTCTAATGGATCAGTCCATCAGCAAGAGTATTCTCCTCTCCAGGAAGATGAACCAAGTGGAGGAGAATACACCTCGGAATGCACCAGTCCCAGATCTCGAGGGTCTTCGTCAGCAGAGAATGGGATCTCATTCCTCCCTGCTTGTTGATGTAGTACATGACCACTGTGTTGTCTGTCACCAACAGGACTGTCTTGCCAGTCACCAGCCTCTCGAAGGCTCGAAGTGCCTTCTGTACCGCCAGCAGCTTGAGGACGTTGATGTGGAGCTTCTGTTCCTCGGTAGTTCAGATGCCTCAAACCACATACATGTTGAGGTAGGCTCCACACCCAAGTGAAGACGTATCCATAGTGATGGAGAAATGCGGTTGCAGAGGGTCGAAATGTAGGCCCAATAGAACATTGTCCGATACTAACCACCAGTCTAGGGAGCGTTGGATTATATGAAGCATAGTAAGGAGTTCGTGAGGAGGGACCGTCAATGGGTCGAAGACGCTCAGAAACCAAGACTGGAGCAGCTGGAACCGAAGCCTTGCAAACCTGGTGACCGACGTCATGGCTGCCATGTGCCCAAGGAGAACCTGAACAGAATGTGCGAGATCCTCCGGGATTGACAGCAGTGATGGATTAAACCCCTTAGGGTATCGAAGCGAGCCTCCAGTAGGTACACCCTTGCATGCCTCAAATCCAGGTGCGCTCCTATGAACTGGAGGGACTGTTCCAGTGCGAGATGTGACTTTTCTAGATTGACAACCAGTCCAAGCACATCCAACAGATGTAATGTTGTGTTGATGTCTGTGAGAAGCTGAGGGTGAGATCCCGCCACCAGGAGCCAGTTGTCGATGTAGGGAAGACGACTACCCCTTGTTGATGCAAGAAGGCCGCTACCGGCGCCATGCACCTTGTGAAGATTCTCAGGGCCGTGGCCAGCCCGAACGGTAAGACACGGAACTAAAAGGCCTCATTCTCGATCTGGAAGGCGAGGAATTTCCTGTGAGCTGGGTAGATCCCCACATGGAAATACGTGTCCTTGTGATCGATGGAGGTGAACCAATCTCCCCTCTGGAGGAGGGGTAAGATCGAAGCCAGAGTGATCATACAGAACCTCTTTGGAATGACAAACTCATTCACCCCTCGGAGGATGAGGATCAGATGGAAGCCGCCATCCTTCTTGGTAACAAGGAAGTACCTCAAGAAGCAGAGGTGACGATGTTCCAGATCCATAGGTTCGATGACCCCTTTTTGTAGCAGCATCTGCACCTCTTCGAGAAGGGGAGGGGAGGGCAGTGTCGTTCAGATTCGGCCTGTCAGTGGAAGTGTCTCGAACTCGATTGAGTAACCTTCCCGGATGATGCGAAGCACCCAGAGGTCTGGTGTTATCATCAACCAGGTGTCCAGGAACAGACAGGTGGTTTCCAAACATTGGATTCTAAAGGAGAATGAAAACAAGACAATTAGATACTCAAAATCGCCTCGGTCCTTGGTGTTTCGCTCTATGTTTGGTCGGTGGACAGTACCAGGAGGCAGAGGCTTGGCTCCTCAACCGACGAAGCCGGTTGCTGGTATCGAGTACACCTGGATGGTTGAGGCATATACCCCCTATGGAAGGACAGGGACTAGGAGGAAGACTGCCAACCGAAGCGGCCCCTTGACTGATACACAGAGGATGAGGCTGATAGCATACCGTACTTCCATGCGGTGCTCCTTATCTTCTGTGTGAACTCCAGCTTCTCATCAGTGGCAGCATTGAAGAGGCCAGAGTGGTCAAAGGGCATGTCCTCAATGACAGCAGAGGCTTGCGGGGTAAGTCCGGACGAATGAAGCCAGGTGTGACGTCTAAGAGCCATGGAACCAGCCACAGTTTTTGCAGCACAATTGGCTACATGTCTCTCAGAATTCATTTGCTGACCTGCCAGCAACTGGGCCTCCATTTGTATTGCCTCCACCATCCTTCACCTCTCGTCGGGTAAATCATGGTTGAGAGGGCCCATGCGCTCCCACAGGACTTGTTGGTAGGCTCCCACACATGCAGAGCAATTCGGCATCTGAAAACTCAGTCCTGTGGCCAAGTAGATCTTTTCCCTGATAATATCCAATTTTCTGCCCTCAGGATCTGCCGGGGTTGTCTGCTTGCGGCGTTGCCGTCTATGCTGAGATGCCTCCATCACAACCAAATTCGGGTGAGGGTGCTCCCGCAGCCAGTCAATGTAATCTCTAGAGATACGGTATAAGCAGTCAATACACTTCGACATCGACGGGATTGAGGATTGGTTCTCCCATGAGCCCTGCATAAACTTTAACAGTGAAGGATGCTCCAGAAGGTTGGCCACAGGCGGGGCCTTGGATTTGATCTGATGGTAGATGGGATCCACTGGATCGGATTCCTTCTCTGGAATCTTCAAATCCAGGGCATGGGACATCCTCACCACCTGCTCAGCAAAGGTATGAACATCAACGGTGGGCGATGATAAATTTTCGTCCAACAGGTCAGGCGGCGAAGGAGCATGCGGTATATATGAGATGGAGGCAGCTGACAAAACTGAGGAGGACAACAATGGCGAAGGGCTGTGAGGTCAATGATGCAACAAGGAAGTCCGTATCGGAGGCGTTGGTGGTACCAGAGACAGAGGACGAGGCTCGGGCCGCACTGGGGACACTTGACTCCCTGTATTTTTCATGAGAGGCTTGACAGGCCAAAAGACCTCGGAGGAAGTTTTCTCCAGCCCATGAAAGGAAATGTATGGCGCTGAATGGTAGTGAGCATGTCCAGTGTCTGAATCCGAACCAAACTAAGAATGATGGGTGAACGTAAGACCCTGGGATCTCAGCTGAGACATCAGTGGAAGTTCAAATGCTGAACGAGCCACATCATAGGCATCATAGGAATGCTTAGAATATGAGAAGCGAGGAGATGGCATTGGAGCCCTTCCAGTCACCTCCTGAGACGTGGTCTTGACATCGACCTTTATCGTCTCCTTACCAGGGAGTTTGTTTTGTGAAACTGTAAGCACTGGGAACTGAACCTGAGTAGTCGGGCAAGTCTGGAGTTCTTCTACGGAGACGTTGCCCACCTCCACCTGCACAATCTCCAAGGAGTGAGTCGGAGTCACCTCCGGAGAGTGGGAACAGCTTCAAGCACAAGCCTCCATCTCCATCACCTGGGCTGGTACAGGTGTAGGAACGGACTCTGTTGGCACTGCAATGATCTCTGCAGGTTGCGTCACAGGCTCAGATGCCACGGTGGTCACCACAGTGGACCTTGGGCACTTGGCTGGGTGAGAAGTGTGCTTCTCCTTTTTTTTTGGCTTGTCCTGTTTGGATGAAGTTAAGGAGTCCCGCTCCCTACTGGAGCCCGACGGTTTCGACGATTCTCAGTCCCGAGCAGATGTAGAGAGCCTCGAATCACAGTCCTGTGACAGTCCCGATGCATTCGAATGGTTATGAGATTGTGGCACGGCCTCTGGGTCCGAAGCCACCAATGACATTGGGACGGGCTCGAGGATCGATGCTGGCACTTGGCAATTGGACTTACTGATGGGGAGCAACCCCTTCTGAGGCTGGACAGCCAAAGTTGGGCAGCTAAAGTAGAGGCAGATGCAACTCCTGGAAACAACGTGTTCTCATACAGAAATGACTTGAGGCGAGAAGAACGTTGCTTATGAGCTTGAGGGGTGAAGGCCTGACAGTGAACGCAAGCATCCACATTATGGGCCTCACCCAGGCAAATGAGGTACTTCAAGTGCCCATCAAAGCTTGGGAGCTTCACCTGGCAAACGGAGCACCGTTTGAAGGCAGCAGATTTAGACGCCATAACGGACAAATAGGGGTGAGACAGAAGAAGAGTCAAGCCAGTCTAGGTCATGCCAAATCTGACAGAAAACAAGCCAAAGGTCAAAGAGAGCTGAGAGAGCCGAAACAGCCTGAAGGTCAAAAGCCAGAAATCACAACAAAGCCAGTAGAGACTCCAAAATCTAAGTCCAAGAACAGTCCGAGTCAATCCGATGAAATTAAGACCGAAAGTGAAAGAGCTCTACCGATAGAGGTTCCTTCATGCTGCTCACGCGGCGGATGAAAAGGAACTAAGGGGATTTAGGCGGGAGCGTCTTTAAAGAGACAGTTAGGATGGGTGGAGTTACTGCCAAAATGTCGCAAAACATGTTCTGCCTAGCGATTCTAGAGTGTTTGAAGTGCTCTGCGCAGGAGTTACCCACTGTGTGTATTCACAGAGACCATGAAAAAGATGATCCTGGAAATTGCATACTCCACCTTCAGGAGATCAAATATATGACCATTTTTGTGGTGAGGAAAAGCAATATCCAGAGGACAAGATGGGAGCAAGAGGTGCTTTAAGCACACTAGCCTAACACAAATAAATACTCATTTATAACAACAAGTTATGAATCTCAAACTGCCACACTGTGACATTCTCCAACTGATTAATTCCTGAAATTCTACTACTTACATTTTTGCTCTAGTTCAACTGATCATATTTGCTTTTCATATGGAAGAGTAATGAAACATTATATAATCTTTCAGGGAGCATGAGCAAGACACTCCTGGGCATGTGCAGACAGCCATGCTACACTAGAGTTGCAGACACATGTGGCCTTCATAAGGCTAACAATAAATCACTCAGACACATTGCCAGTGCCTTTTAACTAGCCTTTACTAATCATAGCAGAGTATATACAGATGATCCATGAGGATCCATGTCAGCAATCATGCATGACAATACAGAGTCCAAGTAGTTACGTTCAGTAACAGAAGAGCATCGAGGCATCATGAGATCAGGAGCAAGAGGTGGGACAAAGGATTGCATTGCTTTACATACACATTATCATGGGTATTATACTCATACTCTCAGAGCTGCTCCCAAGCTCATGATACATACAATCCTTTCCCATGAAGATATGGCTGTGCCATCTACATTTGCGGCAATTTCTACATATCTTGTTTTCACAGAACACTCAAGGTAAACACCAACTGTGCCTTTGGGTCAATTCTACTGACTCCTAGTGGTCACAGCCTTTTTCACTGGAAAATTTCCACACATGTATTTTACAATACCTTGACATAATCATGCACATGATTTTATCACTAATTAAAAGAGTATCTTTTTCTGCAAACACACAGAACTT
This sequence comes from Gambelia wislizenii, assembly GCA_030847615.1. NCBI lineage: Eukaryota > Metazoa > Chordata > Lepidosauria > Squamata > Crotaphytidae > Gambelia > Gambelia wislizenii. The sequence continues at coordinate 79,254,476 of JAUMIR010000006.1, read as the reverse complement.
GGAAGGTCCCAGAATTCTGAACATCATTACTTACTGAGCTTGAGATTTGCCCATGATCTGAGACAGGGAACATAGTGTATGCTAATGTCAGCCTCCACTCATGTTCAAGATACCTTGCCTTCAGCCTGCAAAACGTCCTACTGATTTTATTTATTTATTTATTTCATGAATGAATGAATGAGTACCCAAAAGCAATTTTAAATGGAGTCACTGGTCTCTAGTTGCCTGCCAATTTTATCCCTAAGAGGTTTCTGGGCCATACAGGTAGCCAGTGACATTTCAGGAAACAAAGGGTGGCTGGAGTTACCTAAGTATTTGCAGCCACCTTACCAAAAAATAATGGGATGGATTCCATTGCTGCTTCCCGCCAAGCAGGGAGGCTTGGAAATGGCAGCAGGGCAACCATAGCAGGGCTCAGCTGACCTAGGGGAAAGCTGGTGATAACCTGGCATAGGATAAAGGGGAAAAAATAGGGAGACTCAAAAAGGTGGGAAAAGAAGTGGGAAATTCAGGACTAGGAAAGGCTGCAAAGAGCAGTTGGATCTGTGTGTATATTTGCCTTGGCTTTGGGGTGTGAAGGCATATGAGAGAAACAGTGAAAGTCGTGGGAGGAAAGGATGATCCTGAAAGATGAAGAAAAATCAGTAACTGATCTTATGCTCCTTTCTCAAAATATCAAGCACATACCAGCCCAAAAAGTGTTTAAACTGATCTAGAAGAAGGAATTCTGACACAAGCTATAATACTCCTGAAAGCAAAAGTTCCTTCTCATCCATGATGACACCATGATACACAGACCTACTATGTACCCAGTATTTCTTCCATGAATAGATATGTTCACAAGGAGCTCTATGTATACACTAGAGAATGAGAAAGCCTCTCCTGGAGGGGGAGCTGGATAAAATTGTATCTGAGAGCCTGCCTCCCTCCAGCAACTGGCAATGGCTATGGCCATGACAGGAAGGAGAAACACGGTCAGGCATCCCTCCATCATGGCTCAACACAGCTCCTGCTGACATACTTCATTCTCTAATTACCAATCACCACTGCCAAAGCAATTAGAGAAGCAGTAAAAGCCACTCCACCACAGTTACATCCATTACTATTTTGCCTATGTTTAGAGATATAAAGGGCTTTGGGATATAGAAAATCAAGACAGAATGAACAGAACCATGGTGCTATTTACATTAGAAAATCTGTTCATCCTCAAAGCAATGTTTCACAAGTTGAAACAGTGGAACATACAAGAAGGGAAGTGGAGCAGGGTGAGCTAAGTCTTTAATGGATAGGGACATTAAAATGAATCAGAGACTGATGGGTAAAGGAAAGATCACTGGGGCAAGTGGTCTGTAAAGCTTCTGAAATCATAATGTTTCTACTGTAACGAAAATCATCAAAATGTATAAGTCAACCATCCATTGAACAATGGCCTCTATATAAATGAAGCTAATTCTCTAGCATAAGCCACTTTTTGGGGGGGGGGGTGTCTTTGCCATTAAAGGAGCCAGTGATAATAATATATACATATATATTGTATCTATTGTATATATTATTTAGGTACCTTGGGAATTATTGCAGTCATTTAGTAAAGTAAAACAAAGTACTCCATTACTAACTTACCCAACAAACTACCAAAGAGGCAGCATAATAGGATGTCAGCAACATAGAGTTTCCAAACATAAGGACAAAACATACTGCAAGTGATGCCTAAAGGGATATAAACATATGAACAGATTTTAATGCAAGTATTAAGATAATAATGGAAGTAATATTGCTGTAGAGAGTCTAAAAGGACCAAATTATGCTAAGCAATAAAACAAGACAATGCTATCTTGAGAAAACTTTATTCCCTCTCTAAAGATTCAATGCCATCAAATAATCTAAAAAAAAATTTAAAATTAGAGCACTGTGTACTTTCAAGTGTACAATAGTAGAGTTAACCTTCCTCATATTTTACTTTCTATTGCACCACATTTATATTTAACACTAACATGTCTGACAATAAAACTTATTTTAAATAGTTCCATGCAGCAGTCTTAGGCTGTAACCCTATATATGCCTTTCCAGAAGTAAATCTCTTTGAACTTGATGAGCCTGGTTTCTGAAAAAGGTTGCACTATTACCACAAAGTCCTATGTGGATTGCACTATCGCAGGCAACTGTACTGGTGTCTAAACAGGAACTTTGAGTTCTGTGAGGCTTATCTTGCAAAATCCCTGTCAAAAAAATACACCCTAATTATTTTATTTAAAGCATTTACATGTTTCCTTCCAACCCACCAAAGCAATGTACAATGGATAAAAATATTTAAAACATTAAATGTACATCCAAAAACATTTATAAACAGACTCCTTAAAATAGTTTTAAAACTACAGTTAAAACAACTAGCCAGCCAGCTACATTCATTCTTGCTCAAAGACTACATCCTTACAGAATAGGTACAAAAATAAATCTTCTAAACACCTTAATAATTCTCTCTTACTAGGTGTATATCATGGTGACAGTTTGAATTATAATTTGTCAAACATGTACAGATAACCAAATTTGTTTGTTATTTACGAGACAAAACTAGAAGTAACAGTGTCATGATATAGTCAATAGGGCAAATTAAATTGCTTTATGAGTTTGTCAGAAAACACACACTGACTGCATCAAGAGCCCAGGGAACCAAAAATTCCTATAATGTATGTATATAGGGTCTCTCTCTCGCCCTCTGTGTGTGTGTGTGTATTTGTGTTTGTTAGGTAAGCTAAACAGATTATACTCTGTTGTAGGTAACCTCCAAGATTATTTAGTCAAAAAGGAAAATATAAGCCATCTAAAACCAACGAACCTTAAATCCATTAGATACATCAGTTTTTCCCAAACTCTGGACTTCCAGGTGTTTTGGACTTCAGCTCCCACAATCCCTGATCATTGGGTAGTTGAGGCTTCCAGGAATTGAAGTTCAAAAACATCTGAAAGACTTGAGTTGAGGAATCACTAAGATGTATGATCAGACATACATTTTAGAAACTAGGTTTGCCCCTAAACATTAAATAAAACTTATACTACGCATTACCATATGCGCATGAAGTATCTTCTGTAGTTTGGATGAATCAATGAATCCTAAGATATATATACCAAAAATTGATGCCACCTGCGATCGAAAAGAATAAAATAATTGAAAGTACATTCTGCTGAGAACAATATTCAGAAAATCATCTGGATTCCAAACTATTATGCAATTCATTCTACTTGGCCAGAGAAGCTTGGTTTTGTAAAGAAACCTGTAAGCAGCATGGGAAACTATTTTGGAAATGGTGGAGTTTAAACGTAGCTTGTCATACAGGGAAAAAAAGGACAAAAGTTCTAGTTTTAATATAAACATTAGCAGCAATTGGGATCCTGATAATTGTATCAGAAATAAGAAGAAATTAGTCACAGCTATGAAAGTCAATAATTTCATAAGCAAGGAGATTTTGTAGCACCTTTGAGACTAACTGAAAGAAGGAAATTGTAACATAAGCTTTCGTATACTTAGTCTATTTTCTCAGATGCATGGAGTAATTTCAGTGCTTTATTTTCCAAAGACTATGCATTTACACCTTCTAATATAAATGTGAATATAAAAAGGAGTCATTCCCAAAACTGTCATTAAAATGAGGAATTATTTTATTTACAGTGGAGTGGAGGTAGGGAAGGTGATATCTCCATATGCATCCAATAAAGGCTACTGTATTCACTGCAGTAACCAAGGAAAAGAGAAAGGAGCTGGTTGGAATATGGGGTAACCCAGATGTGTGCATTGCTCCTTCAGCCTGACTGAGAAAGACAAGACTCACTGCTTCTTGCTGGTGCCGACATCCTAACCAATATTGATCCTACACCCTACAAACAACAGCTAAAGGAATGTCAACTGTTTGGCCCAATATGATTTGAGCAGCTTCATCGACTCAGTATTAAAGATATATGTCTTTATCATACAACAGTAAGCCAATATAATCAAGTAGGGGGCCTGGACCAGCCAGTCTTTTCTCTCTATGTTGCGGAAAATGTAAAATGAAGCCTACTACAATACGCATGAAAATGCTCTGTGATTTAGAACCCTTGGATGATCAGGATTCCCCAGTCATGAGGAAAGAGACTACATGAAGACATTGGATTTCCCTCTACAAATGTCCCCTTGAAAACATGTGAATGGATGGGGGACCCCACTGTACCCCATTTTACCAGGGGACAAAATAGAGGATAGCAGACATGGCCCTACTCTACCTCCCCAAATAATTACTAATATCTGGAAGGAAACATTAGGAAGGTTAGGTTATTTTTATCAGATCACTATCTTACTTTTAGCTAGGAAGAAAGGTAAAGCAATATTCCTCCCACCATTACAATAAAACATTACAATAAAAAAAGCAATACAACAGAATACTTTCATTTGTTTTACACACTACATGACATGAATAAGCTCTACATCTTGCTCATACTAAGCTGTGTACAATAATTAGGATTGTAGTATTTAATGAAAGTTTCAATTAATACATTGAGAAAAGTAACAGATTGATGAAAAGGTAGCAGCAATTATTGACACATATTCTTAAATAGAATGTATAAAACTTGGAAATGGTAAACAGCACCTTAGGAGTCTTTTCTTCTTCTTCTTCTCACACACAGAAGACTGGCAAAATTTACATTTTTCTAAAATATGCAGTTTAGTACACCATGAACTCACACATAAATTGTATATACTCCCAAAGAAAAATAGTAGCTGTTCTATGGCGAGAAGAAGGACAGGTAGGATTACCTGTAACTATAGTTTTTGGAGTGGTCATCTGTGCCCTCACACAAATGGGTTTTTGTACCTGCACAGAAACCCATTCAGAATATTCTAGAGCTGAGTAGCTTTGCAAGAACCCAACCCTTCCCTATCTACTGTACGTTCCCTTGCCAACCAAGTTACCATTCCCTCAGTTTCGTAGTCAGCCCTGAAATTGCAGGGACCTATGAACAGGGGAGGTAGGGTGGGTTTGTGTGAGGGCACAAATGACCACTTGAGGAACCACAGTTACAGGTAAGCAATCTGTTCTTCATGGTCTCTTTGCCTCACACAAATGGGTGACTATACAGCTTACCTAAGATGGTGGGACAGGTCATTGGAGACCAGGGCCCCCAGGTTGATTAAGCCTTCTGTAAGTCAGTAAAATGAGTACCAGCATAATAAAGAGCTGGGGCAACATGCTGTGGGAACTGTTAATTCAGTTTTAAAAGAAAGCAGCAGTCGTTATTAGTGTACAATGCATTCTGCAGTGTCACTCTTGCAGCATTGTTTGCATGCCAGCAGCGCCATCTACTGGCATTCGCATTGTACAATTGTCTGTATTGTCTGTACTGAATGTGCTTTGAACTGCATTGTACTAAAAATTTATTGAATTGTATTGCATTGAATTGTACTGTATTGTGATGTATTGTACTGTATATTGTGTGATGTTATACCCCGCCCCAATCCTGAGGGGAGAGGCGGGTGATAAATAAGTAAGCAGAAGTAGAAAAAAGACAAATATATCCAAATCAAGCCACTGCTCTGGCCCTGGTTTCCAGTCTATAATGCTGAATGAAAGGGAACAGCTGAGATCATATTGCGGAGGTCTGGCAGGGAAACACATTGAAGGAGGGCTGCTGATGAGGCCATTACACTCACAGCGTGAGCTCCTAGTTCATTTGGTACAGGTACGCCAAAGCCCGACAAAAGTCCCAAGTGTGTAGTGACTTCTCTAGCAGCAATGATGACTGCAGGTAGAAGGCTGGTAGTATATCATGATTTAGATGGATGTGAGACACTATTTTGGGCAAAAGGAGGTATTGATCGACAGACTGATCTTATGATGGTAGGGTTCATCACACCTAAGTGCAGCAAACTCACTTGGCCGTCTTGCAAACGTAACTGCCATGAAGAAAGACTTTCCAGGTACTTCCAAGACTTCTTGCTTCTTTCCAATTAAGAAGTCTTTCATCAACTGTAGCAAGAGGTTTGAATGGCTTATACATTAATTGTGATGACACCAACGAAAGAGACCAAGTTGGTGTTGGAGCTATAATTGGAGGATATAGATGGTGCAAGCCCTTTAGAAAATTGCTTAACTGAAGGGTTAAAAAACAACAACAAGAAGAGTTTGGTTGATGCACCACAATGGCAGCTAGACGTACTTTAAGCAAAAGGTGAATCCTTGTTCACATAAGTGTAACAGCTAGTGCAGCACTGTGGATACTGACATAGGAAGGGGCATCTCAGATCTCAATGTCACAAATGGGCAAAACCTCTCCCACTTGTATTCATATGAGCGTCTAGTGGTCACCTTACAGTAAGCTGCTAAAATTGAAATCAAATGTGGTGACATTACAATTGCCCAACATGCAGTTAGCTTCAGCATCTTGAGATCGAGGTGTAAGACATTCTCACCGGAGTGTAACAGTAGATCCGGAGATGGATGAAGCCTGGTGTGGCAATTCCACGACAGACGGAGCAGACCCATGAATCATGGCTGCCAAGGTCCATATGGTATGATGAGAAATGCATCAGTCCTGTCCCTGCTAAGTTTCATCATCACTTTCCTTACTAGGGAAAATAGATACACCCCATCCACTTCTGAAGGAAAACATCTCCCAAGGACTCAACACACGGTCCTCTTCTGGAGCAGTACTGGAAATATTTCTTGTTGATCATGGTCACAAACAAGTCTAAGGCATATTCCAGATGGAGGGACCATTTGTGTTGCAATACACGAGACCAACTGTGGGCATCCACTAATATACTGTCATTCCCCGCCAGATGGACAGCTACAGGATGAATTCTTCTCCTGATGCACAAATTCTAAAACATGATCGCAAGGTACAGAATGATCGACAAGTGATTGACACCGTGTTTGTTGATAAACTGCACTGGTATTGTCAGAAATGACCTACTACCTGGCCCTGGAGATGATGTTTGAGGCATGAAAAGCCTTGATACCATGACAACAACTAAGAGTTCTAAGGCATTGATGTGGAGGAAAGACTTGTCCCGTGTCCAGTGGCCTTATATAGTCATGCTCACACAATGTACACCCCATCCTAGAATCATAGAGTTGGAAGAGACCACAAGGGCCATCCAGTCCAACCCCCTCCCATGCAGGAATACACAATCAAAGGATTCCCAACAGATGGCCATCCAGCTTCTGTTTAAAAATCTCCAAAGAAGGAGAGTCCACCATACTCTGAGGCAGTGTATTCCACTTCCGAACAGCTCTTACAGTCAGGAGGTCCCTCCTTAATGTTTAGGTGGAATCTCTTTTCCTATAGCTTGAGTCCACTGCTCCATGTCCTAGTCTCTGAAGCAGCAGAAAATATAATTGCTCCAACTTCAGTATGACATCCCTTCAAACATTTAAACATAGCTATCATGTCTCCTCTTAATCTTCTCTTCCCCAGCCTAAATATACCCAGCTCCCTAAGCCGCTCCTCTTTAGAGAGTGACTTCCAGACCTCCCACCATTTTGGCCGCCCAATGTCATGAATCCCCTTGCCAAGGATTCAGAAGACGAGAAGGAAGTGAAAAATGCAGAAGAAGCAGATAAAGAAAGCTTGGTTCACCTTGAATAGACTGCTTTGGCTCCGTCTGAGAGGACAGCTAAAGCAGATACCTCACCCTGAAGAACAAACAGTCTCCCAGCCAGTGATAGATGCCTCAGATGACATGCTGCCTTTCTTCTCTGAACGCAGGAGGGAGAAACTCCATGCTCAGTGTCGTTTAAATACTAAATGCTGACCTGGTTACTCATGGATGGAGATTATCAGACGCAGCAAATAAAGCGGAACAGGGACGCCAGAGTATTGGGAAAGGCTTCCCCTTTCACATGACGTTTTCCCTGCCCGTTCTGCTCTCATTCTGTTCCAATGCTGCCCCCATGTTTTTTAATTCATGGCTTAAGCCATTAATAGATCCACCATTCCGTTTCTGTAATGGAATGGTAGGCATGTGAAAAGGTGCCCATTATGCTGGCGGGATGCCAGCATTAATGGGAGGTCCGGAGTGTAAAAACACTTTCGGATGCCTCTCTTATGACAGGCCCCTGCTGCTGCTGCTGCTGCCCAGATCGCCCCTCCCTGCACGCCAGCCCTCCACCCCCCCATCGCCAGCCCGATCGCCCCCCCACTTGCCCCTTGATTCCCCCCCCCCTCATTGTCCCCAGCCTCTCCCTTTAAATCCCAGCTCTCTTCTGGCGAGAGCAGCAGCTGGGATTACGTACAAGGAAGTAAAAGGAGCTCTAGATCTCCTTTCACTTCCTGGACTTCCCAGCACAAGAACGATTCAGGTAAGTGTGAAAATTTTTGTTATTGTGCTGGGACAGGGGTGGGAGAGGGGCAGGAAAGGAGATTGTGGGACGGGAATGCTTTTTTGTTCCCGTCTGATAATCTCCGATGAGTCTCAGCTGGTCTTGAAAGATCTGGCTATAAATTCCAGGGTCAGCGCTGACAACTGCTTTTGGGTAGCGGTTTGCATTCCTCTTGCATTCCTGCTTTGCCTTGGCTTCGGACTGACTTCTGGACTGTTAGAGTAACCCCTTGCTGAACCAGTTGCGAACCAGTCCGGCATTAGAGAAGCAGTAATAATGAAGAAAGTGTCACCATCTGAAAGTATTTGGGGACAATGTAAGAGTTGATTTGCCTTAGATCCAAAATGGCGAAAGACCGCCATCCTTTTTGTTGACGATGAAATAACTCAAAAGAAGCATCAGTGAAGAGATGGGTGAGGTATTGGTTCAATAGCTCCCTTCATTAGGAGCGTCTCGACTTCTTCCAGAAGGACTGGCAATGGAGAAGTTATGTGAATATCTGTTGGTGGATACTCCTCAAATTCTATCACATACCCATCTTGAATAATGTTCAAGCATTAAAATGAGTGGGAACACTTGAGGGGACCATTAGGGTGGGCGGAGCTACTGCCAAAAAGTCTTACATAACTATTCTAGAAGGTTCCAAAAATGCACTGCGCAGGAAAACCGAATTGTATGAGCCACAGAGACCACGAAGAACTAGTGAAATATAGTCAGCCCTCCATATCCACGGATTCTTTATCCACAGATTCAACCATCCACTGATTGAGAATATTTTTAAAAATCCATAAAGCAAACCTTGCTGTTTACCATTTTATATAAGGGACACCATTTACTGTGCTATTGTATATAATGGGACTTGAGCATCCACAGGTTTTGGATGCACAGGGGGTCCTGGAACCAAACCCCAGCAGATTCCAAAGGTCCACTGTACATCATTTTTACATATTTATATATATATATATATATATATATATATATATGTATGTATGTATATGTATATGTATATATAGTGTGGTACTATGTGCTCCCAATTTTTATTGAAAAAAAATGGGACACAAATTTACAATTGGATAATTAATTTATTGTTTTACCTGTGTTAAAAGAACAAACTGAGCAAACTGCCATGGAAGCATGAAAAAAACATTAGAAACAGACAGTGCAATCAGGCTTCTTCTATTAACATTCTGAGTCCTTGGGGAAGAGAATAAAAGAACAGTAAGTTCAACAGTATTAACTCTGTTCATACAAAGACCTTCAGGGAATCAAGTGTTCCAAACTAAATTTTCATTTAAAATAATCACAGTTATAAAAATACAATTTATGAAGCTTTGGATAAATCCTAGTAATAATATGAATCATCTGGCACAAAATATCAAAACTGGACTATACATTAGAAATTTATATATACAAAAAAAATGCAAATCAAGACACCAAAAGTTATACTGCATAAAAGAAAAGTATAAAAGCATCTTACCTGGTTACAACATTATTAATAAACATTACAAAAACACTGGCCCAGCTTGAATGACAGAATATATCAGAGATAAGCAGGACCCCTGGCTTATCAGTTATGAGCAGTGTCATAGTAGAAGGTCTCTGCTACCTCTCTGATTTGTCCCCACTGCTCCCCCCCCCCAAAAAAACAGAGAAGAAATACAGGGTGAGCTAGGTTCACATGATAATGATCCCACGTTTAGCCACTCCAACTACAAGCAGCAAGTGGGCAGCATATATCAGCATGCTGCTTGTGACTGTTAAGCCACTCTTCCTACAGGCCCATCGAGTCAACAGGAAAAAAAAAAACCTTATGTTACTTATGCTATGTTCAAGCACCTGATCACATGTTATTTTTTCAACTCTCTGTGACTGGGAACAAGCTTGACCATCTACCCCTTTTACTACAGATAGGAAGTCACTTTTGGCTCAGCCATATACTGGGTTTTCTAAATATACCCAGAATCACCCTTTTTCTGCACTACCCCCAATCAATTTGGAGGGAGGGTGCTATCTATAGAAAATATTAAAAAAACAACTGTATTTGTTCCATTGCCATGTACTGGTAATATTTTTAAGCACCCTTGATAGTGGCAGTGCTGCTGTTGACATTATATGATACCTGATCATTAAAGAATACTCGCATGCATGTGCTCCCACCACTGATCTCCATTGGTGGGCATGATTTCAATCCATTTTCCTTTCTACTCAGCTTTATGGATAGATATGCTCACAAGGAGCTCTATGTCAGCAAAGCAATACTAATCAAAGGCACAACTTTCAGTGCAGCAAACTGTAGACACAGTAATAATATATTCTCTACCACCTGAGTGTATAAATCAATATCTTGTTTTAGTGCTTTTGTTTTACCTATTCATATTTAACTAATGAAAAGAATGAATACTACCTGAGAATGTAGGTTAGTAATAGCATCTGAACCACAAGGAATGGATATGAGAAGCTTTCACGAAGAGGGGGAGTCCACATCACACGAGTACTCTGGAAATAAAAACTTGGTTAATTCACAGTATGTTCCAATATTTACTTTTTTCGTCTTCAAAACACTGTATTTCAAATTGAGTTGGTAGACAACAGTACTGAAAACAGTAGAAACCTTCACCTACAACTCATACATTTTTAATCTATGTGTGAAAACTGAAATTCTGCTGGAAAATAGCTGCTTTTGTTTTGAAGGGGTGACAAACTATCACCTACCCTGGCTTACTGACCTGAGACTAAAACTGCAATGACTGGAGATAATCAGAAAAAAAACAATCCTTGCCTACAGAGAATATGAAGTCTCTCTATTAAATAATGAGATTAATACATTAACCCATTTTTATTTATATGTATTAAAATTTTAATGCTTGTCCACTTCAATATACTCCCCATTCATACATACATACACACACATTGATGCAGTCTTGTTTTCCACTGGTCAAAGGCATGGAGCATATCAGTTTCTGTCAGCTGTGTCAAAACATCTGCTGTTTTCTTTGTACTGCATCAATTGACCCAAAATATGTTCCTTTAAGCACCAATTTCACTTTAGGGAAAAGAAAAAAGTTGCATGGTGCCAAATCTGGCAAATATGGAGGATGTTCAAGTATAGCAATGTGTTTATCAGCCAAATCCTGCTTCAAAGAAAGTGCTGTGTGAGCAGGCGCATTGTCTTGATGAAGAATGAAACTGTTTTTCCACAGTTCTGGCCTTTTTCTTTTCTGACTCTTTCTCTCAGCTTTGTCAAAACTTCCTTATAATAATGCTGGTTCACTGTTCTGCCTTCTGCAACCCATTCTGCCAAAATTATACCCTTGATGTAAAAAAACAAAAAAACAAAAACCAATGAACATGGCTTTGAATGTGGACTTGCTTTGACGTGCATTTTTCATTCTTCGAGTGGTCATCTGTGAATTTAAACAGCTGGATATCATGCCCCTGTGCAGTGCACTACAGAAACTTCTAGAATAGTTATATAACAGATTTTTGGTGGTAGCTCTGTCCACCCTAACAGTCCTTCTGAGGTGATCCCGCTCATTTACCTCAATTCCTATAAGGACGTTGTATATAAAAACGTTGTATACCCTCCATCTGTGGGTAAACCTTACTAGTCTTCCAGCTGTGTGATTCACAGAGACCACAAAGAAGAACCCGTTTTCATCACAAGTGATGATCTTTTGTGAAAGGTTTGGGTCCACCTCAAGTTGCTGCAGAATGTCATGTTGCTCAACTTTTAATATTTCCAGTGAACTACAGACAACACAGCTGCTTTAAACGACAACTGACAATTAACTAAACGGCCAAGGGTGTTGATGTTTGTCATGCAGGTTCAGACATGTTCAAGGTCATCACTCAAGCATTCAGAATCAATTCTCCCTGATTTGTTTGAAAGGTAGAAACACAGTCGTTATTTAACAGACTGACCTCGTTCTGAAATTGCAAGAAACAGAAACCCTACATTCCCATTATTTTATAGATAGACACTGTAGCATCTTTTTTTCTGGGATTTTTAGTTCCACATTTCCCCATGAATCCTTCCAGTCTCTGAGGCTTAAGGGCATTACTTACACAGGCAATGAAACAGAGATTCACCTAGAAAAAGTAATGGCCCAAGGGTATGGGCATGTGAGACTAACATATACTGATGTTTTATTTCAATCCAATAAGCAAGGGCAAAATTTAAACTCTCAGAGTGAGTTCCATACAAATAATTTAATTCAAGCTTCTCAGATCTTCTGATTGCTTTTATGTAGATTGTGTTTTTAAAGACAGAGCATTCTTATGTAAAATTATTTATGAAAACATTCTGCTGAATTATTACTTACATAGAAAGCGCATAATCATAAAACACTACCAAACATAAATAATTCCAACCAAGTATTATTAGTGTTTTGACAAAGAGTTGTTTTAGACACAACGGCCTAGATTCAACTGTTAGTTCCATAAGAGTAAAGCCACTAATAAATAGGAATTTATTAAATTTATACTTGTATACATTCCATTAATTAATTCAGTGAGCTTGAAGTAACAACTGGATTTAAGCCAATTAGTTTTAGTTATGTAGATAAATTATGATAAGCTTCATCCTTACATCCGAAGCCCAAAAAGTGCCATCCCCAAAGCCCCCAAAATGTATGGAAATGGACAGAAACATGATCCCACACACCTAACCCCTCAGAACCACTCCTAATACTTTCTTTTTCATCATATTACAACCAAAATGGTTACTTAAAATAGACTAATGTAATTCCACTTGCCATTTTGGCTAGGATATGGAAGAAAAATAAGGTATTTTATTGTACTTTTGGAAGGGTGTGGCCCACCAGGCAATTAGGATGAAATTGGCCCCTAGCCCCTATGTGGTTGCCCATTCCTGCTTTAAACACTATTTTCCCTTTTTCTCCTCCACCAGCTGCAACCATAAATGCCAATACTCAGTTCTTAGCTAAAACAGCACCATCCAGGTGTATATCCTGTAAAATAACTCTTAATTGCAACATTCTACATCATATCACTTTTTTGAAAGTATCACTTACCTGAGCTAATCATTATTTAAAGGTGTTCGATAAATAGGAAAAGAGGAGTGGGCCCCATTCCATCTCAATTTCTGTCACCGTCTTCATAAATTACACATCTGAATAGGAGTGTCACCTCTATATGTGTATGCACTTCAAAACTAGGCCCCCTGAGATTTTTATTTTATTTCTTCTATTGCAATTATGATTCCCTCAAAAAGAAATGAGGTCTTGCTACTCACTGGGAATATTCATTCTTGGATATCAGGAAGAGCAATCCTCTCAAACTTGGGTTTCCCCCCATATGCTAGCTGGTCAGGCAGGAGTCCAAAGTTCTTTTCAGTTACAACTGTTGACCCCTCTTGTCAGTACTTCCAGTAAAGCCTAGCCTGCAAATTATGTGAATCTATACTAGCTAATAACATTCTACCTGAAATAAACTTTTTTTTTCTTTGCAGCCACTCACTGGGCATGGGTGGATTGCTCTTCCTGCTATCCATAAATGAATATTCACAGAGAGTACCAACATCTAATTCTCCGGATAGGCAGGAAGAGCAATCCACTCAAACTCAGGAATTACCTGAGCCCCAATATACCAGGTGGGAGTGGCTGTCCCTAATCACTGCATGGACTGCAGCACCATGTGACCAAAAGTTGTCTATGCTGAACTGAACTTATCTATTTTGTAGTGTCTAATGGTTGCTTCCAATCTGCAGCATTGCAGAATCTAGTGAAACTAACGATGCATAAACTGTACTTGTCACCATTGAACATGAGGAATGCAGCCAAACATGTTTTGGTCTTGGTTCGTTAGCCAAATCATAGCATAGAAAAATACAGGCCTTAATCCATCTTGTAATCCTCTGTCTTGAAGCTCTATTAACTAATCACCTATGATGAAACAACACAAATAGTGCCTCCATTCATCCAAACTGCTTTCTTCTCTTAATGTACCACTTCATTGCTCTCGGGACATTCAATGTATGACATTTCCTGATGTTTTGGAGCCAGACAGAAATTTAGCAAATGAATCTGACTGTAGAACCCTCTTTTCCAAAAACGTTTTGGAAAGAATGCAAGATCTCAAGTCAATGTCAATTTATCACTATCAAATCTGCATAAAGGACAGGTTGCTTACCTGTAACTGTAGTTCTTCCAAGTGGTCATCTGTGAACTCACATGAATGGGTTCTCTGCACCTGTGCAGAACATCATTTGGAACCTTCTAGAGCTGTTATGTAAGTTGTTTGGTGATAACTCCACCCACCTGCCTTAGATCCTATGTTCATGGTTCTTGCCCAAGCCCTCAGTTCCCGGGACACCACACTGGCAGCATACAAGGGCCAAGGAAAGCAGGACACCATGAGGGGAAGATGGGTAGGGCTGCGTGAATTCACAGATGGCCACTCAAAGAACTAGTTACAGGTAACCAACCTGTCCTCCTTCATGGTCTCTGTGACACACAAATGGAAAACTAGCAAGCTATTAACCCAGGAGGTTGCCGGAAATAACAAGGCTTGAGTAATCAGACATGAAAACAGCACTGCCTTTCCAAAAGTAGCCTCATCCCAGGTAGCAGGAGATAAAAATCAAAGGCTGGGACCATACAGCTGTTCTAGAGACATCGTCCAAAGAGATGTCACTCAAAAAGGCAGATGATGTGGCCACAGCCCTGGTCAAATACCACTCACATGATCAGGAGGGTCTTTTTTGGCCAATTCGTATGCCAACTGAATGGTCGAAACCACCCACTTAGATAAACACAGTGATGAGACTGGAAGTACAAGTTTTGAGGTGGAATAACAATGGCTTCAAAAAGAGCCATTGGGTCTTTTTGAAGCAGCCATTCTATCAATATAAAATACCAAAGCCCTTGGAACATCCAACATGTGGAGAGTACAGTCGTCCCTTCACATTCGTGGGGGTTCCGTTCCGCGGACCCCCGCGAATGTGAAAAAACCGCGAATAACGACACCCCTCCCCGCTCCCTCCCCAGGCCTTCGCGGGGCCTTCCTAGGCCCCGCGAAGGTCTCCCCGGCCCTCCATCCCTCCCTCCCCAAGCCTTCGCGGGACCTTCCTAGGCCCCGCGGAGGTCTCCCCGGCCCTCCCTCCCGCCCTCCCCAGGCCTTCCTGGGGCCTCCGGAGCGTCTCCGGAGGCCCCAGGATCGCCTCCCCAGCCCTCCCCAGGCCTTCCTGGGGCCTCCGGAGCGTCTCCGGAGGCCCCAGGATCGCCTCCCCAGCCCTCCCCACCCCGTCCCCAAGCCTTCCTGGGGCCTCCGGAGACGCTCCGGAGGCCCCAGGATCGCCTCCCCAGTCCTCCCCACCGCGTCCCCAGGCCTTCCTGGGGCCTCCGGAGCGTCTCCGGAGGCCCCAGGATCGCCTCCCCAGCCCTCCCCACCCCATCCCCAGGCGTTTCTGGGGCCTCCGGAGATGCTCCGGAGGCCCCAGGATCGCCTCCCCAGCCCTCCCCACCCCGTCCCCAGGCCTTCCTGGGGCCTCCGGAGCGTCTCCGGAGGCCCCAGGATCGCCTCCCCAGCCCTCCCCAGGCCTTCCTGGGGCCTCCGGAGCGTCTCCGGAGGCCCCAGGATCGCCTCCCCAGCCCTCCCCACCGCGTCCCCAGGCCTTCCTGGGGCCTCCGGAGCGTCTCCGGAGGCCCCAGGATCGCCTCCCCAGTCCTCCCCACCGCGTCCCCAGGCCTTCATGGGGCCTCCGGAGGCCCCAGGATCGCCTCCCCAGCCCTCCCCACCCCGTCCCCAGGCCTTCCTGGGGCCTCCGGAGGGTCTCCGGAGGCCCCAGGATCGCCTCCCCAGCCCTCCCCACCCCGTCCCCAGGCCTTTCTGGGGCCTCCGGAGATGCTCCGGAGGCCCCAGGATCGCCTCCCCAGCCCTCCCCACCCCGTCCCCAGGCCTTCCTGGGGCCTCCGGAGCGTCTCCGGAGGCCCCAGGATCGCCTCCCCACCCCGTCCCCAGGCCTTTCTGGGGCCTCCGGAGATGCTCCGGAGGCCCCAGGATCGCCTCCCCAGCCCTCCCCACCCCGTCCCCAGGCCTTTCTGGGGCCTCCGGAGATGCTCCGGAGGCCCCAGGATCGCCTCCCCAGCCCTCCCCACCCCATCCCCAGGCCTTCCTGGGGCCTCCGGAGCGTCTCCGGAGGCCCCAGGATCGCCTCCCCAGCCCTCCCCACCCCGTCCCCAGGCCTTCCTGGGGCCTCCGGAGCGTCTCCGGAGGCCCCAGGATCGCCTCCCCAGCCCTCCCCACCCCGTCCCCAGGCCTTTCTGGGGCCTCCGGAGATGCTCCGGAGGCCCCAGGATCGCCTCCCCAGCCCTCCCCACCCCGTCCCCAGGCCTTCCTGGGGCCTCCGGAGATGCTCCGGAGGCCCCAGGATCGCCTCCCCAGCCCTCCCCACCCCGTCCCCAGGCCTTCCTGGGGCCTCCGGAGCGTCTCCGGAGGCCCCAGGATCGCCTCCCCAGTCCTCCCCACCGCGTCCCCAGGCCTTCCTGGGGCCTCCGGAGCGTCTCCGGAGGCCCCAGGATCGCCTCCCCAGTCCTTCCCACCGCGTCCCCAGGCCTTCCTGGGGCCTCCGGAGCGTCTCCAGAGGCCCCAGGATCGCCTCCCCAGCCCTCCCCACCCCGTCCCCAGGCCTTCCTGGGGCCTCCGGAGCGTCTCCGGAGGCCCCAGGATCGCCTCCCCACCCCGTCCCCAGGCCTTTCTGGGGCCTCCGGAGATGCTCCGGAGGCCCCAGGATCGCCTCCCCACCCCTCCCCACCCCGTCCCCAGGCCTTCCTGGGGCCTCCGGAGCGTCTCCGGAGGCCCCAGGATCGCCTCCCCACCCCGTCCCCAGGCCTTTCTGGGGCCTCCGGAGATGCTCCGGAGGCCCCAGGATCGCCTCCCCAGCCCTCCCCACCCCGTCCCCAGGCCTTTCTGGGGCCTCCGGAGATGCTCCGGAGGCCCCAGGATCGCCTCCCCAGCCCTCCCCACCCCGTCCCCAAGCCTTCCTGGGGCCTCCGGAGCGTCTCCGGAGGCCCCAGGATCGCCTCCCCACCCCTCCCCAGGCCTTCATGGGGCCTCCGGAGCGCCTCCGGGGGCCCCGTGGACGCCTCCCTGGGCCTCCCCGCTCCCTCTATGTCTTTCACGGGGCCTCTGGAGGCCCCGTGTCACGGTTTTGGGGGGGCCCCGGGGGGGCCCTCCCAAAACCGCGAATAACCGAAACCGCGAATGTCAAGTTCGCGAATGTGGAGGGACAACTGTACATTCCAGTTCCAGTGAAAGGTTCTCCATGAATGTGGGCAGGATGTCTTGGTTCCGGTGGAAAAAAAAAACTACCTTTGGTAGAAAGAAGAAATCTGGTCTGAGGGCAATGTTAAATCAACGGCCTAGGCAGACCTGTACCCCCTGTAATGTTGCAAATTTGATCAAAAAAATCTATTGCTCCTCTTTTTTTGGTAGGGACAGAAGGGCCTTCTTGTCCTTGGTTTCAACCAGAACTTCTTCTAGGGTCTCACTGAACAGCTTCCCTCCTTTCAAGGTACAGACTGACAGGTTCGCCTTAGCCTTGTTGTCTGCATGCCAGTTCCTCAACCATAATTGACGCCTGGCCGTCACACTGGCCGCCACCACAGGCAAAAAGAAAGGTAAGGCATCTAGACTTCCATCAGCCACGAAAGCAGATGCCTTTGACATCTTATTAATTCCTTGATGAAATTGTTTCTCACCTTCTGGTAACACTTCCAATAGGTCCTTGGACCACCTGATGGTCATCCTGGCAAACATGGAGGCCACCGCAGCCGCCCTGATGGTCAGAGCCGAACCCTCATGTGTCCTATGTAAGAAAGCCTCTATTCGCTTGCCCTCAGGGCCCTTTACACGCTCATCTCCATCACTGGGAAAAAGCAAACCAGACACAAGGCCCGCAACTGGAGCATCAACAGCAGGCAACTTGAGGAGGTCCATGACCTCACTGGACAAATTGTAAAAAAAAATTGTGCTCGCCGGTTGGGTCCTAGCTGCCCCCGGCTGCGGCCACTCACCCACTAAGGCGTCTTTGACAACATCAGGAAAGGGAATGACACTGCTGGCACCATTCCCCTGTGTCCTCAATGTGGGAACCCCTTGAGGGGCATCCCCTGCCTGCTGTTCACCGCCGTCGAGGCCCAAGGCCTTAATGGCCTTCCTAACGAGGACTGGAAACATTGAGGCCTCCAATAGCCTAGGGGAGGGGAGCTTGGGCCTGGCCTCTTCCTCTCTGTCTGAGGAAAGCTCTCCCTCCCCCCTGGAGAAGGTGTTCCAATCCCCTTCCGTACTTCCCTCCTCACAGTCTGGCAGGGAGTGCTTGACCTTACAGGACCTCTTTCAGGGGAGGGGGGAGATCCATACCGCGGCTAGCGTTGCACTCCGCGTCAGCCTCTTGTGCCACCAGCTTGCTGGCTGGTACTTCAAACCAGCTCCTTTTTTGCCTGGCCTACAGCCAACTAGGCCCTGCACCCCCCAGAGAGGCAAAGGGAGAGGAGGACCCCCTCCCTATGGATGGCTCCTCCTCACAGCCCAGATCCCCCCACTGTCACTTGCCACCACAGCCTGCCGAACTATCAGCGCTGTCGACTCAGCAAGCTGCAGCAGCAAGTGTTTACCCTCTAAGATTAGTGGGAGGAAGTCCCGTCCGCTGTCCTCTCCGTCGTACAGGGGCCTTTGCTCACCAGGCACAGCCACCTCCAGCCCAGAGCCAGGCAGCGCAACCTCCACAGCTGCCACATGATCTGTCCCTGAGATAGGGACCCCATCACACTCCCATGCGGCAAGCCTCAACGGGAGGGAGCTCAACAGTAAGCCTCCAAAGAGGCCCCAGAGCTCCTGATGTGTCCACTGGCCAGCCGGCACAGCAAACCATGCAACAGTCTCCACCTCCTCTGAGGAGAGATCTGCACTTTGAACCACCTTCTGCATGGTTGACGCCATATTTGCTTTGTTCTCCCTAAGCTGGCTGGAGCAACAAGGGTCCTGACCTGCTTGGTCGAGAGGCAGAACAAAAGTGGGGAGGTTAGGGTTGGTTCCACCTCCTGGTGGTTGGTGTTTAAAATTTTCATTTGCAGATGGTCCTGCCTGTTTCCTATAGGAGGCGGACCCAATACCTGGAGTAAGCAGTCCCTCCCCTCGCTGCTGGAAAAATGACTTTTTGTTTTTTTCTGTGGAGCAGATAAAGCTTTCGTGCCTTCTGCCTTACTCTCACTCAAGCACAAAAATATTCTCTTTAATATCATCTTTGTCTTGAACACCAGAGTTATGCTGGGAAGTGGACGTCTGGATAGTATTCTTATCGCCTTCTAAACTCAGCATATGTTGGGTAGCAGTCAATGAGTTGATGTCAGTTTCCAAATCTGACACAGCCTGCTTTTTCTTTTTCTCCAGAGTAATTCTGGCATCTCCTTTAATGTCCTCTTCCCCTGTTAACTTTTTCTTTTTTAAACTTAATTCAATGTCTACTCTTAAACTATGTCTCTATTTTAAATTATATCTAATCTTAACTAAAGAAGGGAGTTTAAACACAACCAGCTAGCTATGCAGAAAGGTAAGAATTGAAGAAGGGAACCACTCTTGTTGTCAAGAAGTTCCTTCCAATGTTCAATCAAAATCTACTCTCCTGTAACTTAAAACTATTTGATCTGTTCCTACCCTCTCAGGCCGCAGAAAACTGGCCTGCCTCCTCCTCTTTGTGACAGCCCTTAAGGTATTTAAAGAGTGCAATCATGTCACCACTCAGTCCTCTTTTCAGTGTACTGAACATGCCCAGCTCCTTCAACTCTTCCTCATGTTTTATTCTCCATACCTCTTATCATCCTCGCTGCCCTTCTCTGAACCTGCTCCAACTTGTCTATATCCTTCAAAAGAAGCACCCAGAACTGAATGCTCCAGAAGAAGTAATTGACAAAAATGTTGAAGAGTAATAACCCTAGGATAGAACCCTGAGGCACTCTACTCAAGATCTGCTTCCTATTTGAAGCACCGCCACTGATTATGACTCTGTCAGCAGTTTTCCAACCAATTATGGACCCATCTGATAGTGTTTCCATCTATCCCAGATTTAATTGGTTTACTAATCAAAATATTATGGGAGAGCTTATCAAATGCTTTGCTGAAATCCAGATAAATGACATTCATAGCACTCTTACCATCTACTAAACTAGTGACCTGATTGAAGAAAGATATGAGATTACTTTGGCAAGAATTGTTCTTTAAAAAAAAACCATGCTGGCTCTTATTGATCACTGCATTGCCATCATTGTCAGACTTGGCGAACTGCTCTGTAGTTTCCTGGATTTTCATTTTTTGCCTATTTTGATGGGAAGGACAATGTTTGCTCTTCTCCAGTCTTTTGGCACCACACCTGTTCTCCAAGATATCTCAAAAAGTATGGCAAGTGGTTCAGTGAGTACATCAGGAATTTCCTTCAGTAATTTGGGATACAGCTCATCTGGGCCTTGCAGACTTTAACTCACTTAGGTTAGCTAGGTGATTCTTGACTAACCCCCCCTTATCAATCTTGATTTGCAATCCAGATATCTTGCAAAGGTCCCTGCAGCTGCATGGAAGCATGCAGTTCTCTTTTTTTGGGGGGGGGGGGAACTGAAGCAAAATAGGCACTGAATAGTTCTCTTTTCATTGTGATCTCTTAGCATTTTGCCATCCATAAACAGTGGCCCCCCTATCTCCTTGGAATTCTCTTGCCTCAAATGTATCTGAAAAATACCTTTCTGTTTCTCCTTGCTTGCCTAGCCGGTCTCAGCTCATTCTGAGCTTTAGTTTTGCTTATACTATCCCTGCAAACTTGGGCTAAACATCTCTACTCTTCCTTGGTGATTTATCCTTCTTTCAATTCTATATACATACTCCTTTTTCTTTTCACTTCCTCCTTGAGTTTGCTGTGCAGCCACATTGGCATTTTCAGACATTTCCCATTTTTCTTCTTCCATGGGAGTGTTTGTGATTGTGCTTTTGTCAACTCCTTCCTCAAGAACTCCCATCCTTGTTGGATGTCTTTTCCTTTTACCATGTCTAGCCATGGGATTCCACTCAATAATTCCCTGAGATTGTTGAAATCAGCTTTCCTGAAATCCAAGGTCCGTGTTTGATTATACTTTTCTTTTTCTTGTCCCACAATTGAAAATTCTAGCATTCTGACTGCCCAGGATTGAAGCAGGAAGTTGAAAATTCTAGCATTCTGTGGTCATTTCACCCTAAAGAACCAACTACTGAGATTTCAGTGACTAATTCCCTATTAGTTACAATCAAGTCCAACCTTGTTCCTTCCTCTACCTTTTGAAATAAGACCCAGAACACCATCTGTCTCATGAGGAATGTTCAGCTAGTCACATTAGGGCTTATGTTTATTCTAACCTTGGTTGAATATAACTTAGGTTGTTTTTTCTAACTTTGTAACTACTCCTAAGTAACACCTGAGGAAGATGCCTTCTTGTACAAGATACCCTTTTGCTTCAACCACGCCAACAAGTCTTGAAGAGAAACGGCAACGCAGAAAGAATCACAACCCGGTAACATCACCCGAGGAAACCTTCTGCTGTGCTTTCTGCAATCGGACTTGTCTATCTCAGATTGGCCTTTTTAGTCATCAGCGCGCTTGCAGAAAACGTGGGATGAGTCCTTCCTGAATCTTCGTTTGTGAAGAAAGGCCAGAGAGATATGTTTTTAAACCAGTTTATTCTGTGTTTTAAACCTTGAAATTTTACTTCAAGCATTGTCAACATTACTGCTTTTAAATGCAAATTACCTGACTTCATATTACATACCAGGTTTTCAATTGTGACCAACCTACCTCACCATGGTTGAAAAAGAAACATGCCACTGTAAGGAGACCTCCATATCTGTTCCCACTGTAATGAGAAAGAGAAAAAAAGACTGGTAATTGAACTTATAATCTTTAGAGACAGCTATTATTTTAACTCACTTTATGAAGTGTAACAGAAGCTTACATGAACCACCCAAAAGTCATACAGGGAAAACGGAACACTGGAACTTACCGTTAAGGGTCCTTTTCAGCAGTAGCAATGAGGGAGTCCTTCATCCTGGGTTTGGCTCTGCCTCCAACTTAACAGGCAGGGTAAATCACCAATAAGAACTGAACACACACTCCAGCGAGGAGAGCCAACCCGCTAACATACCCAGAGATTAACAAAACCAGCTCCAGCAAACTAAACAAGTTGAAACACCCAAAAAAATCCTGGGCAGAAAGGACTCCCTCCCCACTACTGCTGAAAAGGAACCTTCACAGTAAGTTCCAATGTTCCATTTTCCAGCAGTGTGGGGAAGGAGTCCTTCATCCTGGGACCTACCAAAGTAGTCCCTCCTAGGGCAGGTAAAATCTCCATAGACAAACTAACATACTTACCCTCTGCAAACACAACGGCCAAAAGCTGCCTCAGCAGAAGCATATTTATCAATGCAGTAGTGACATACATATTAAAAAACCCACAATTCTTCACACACTGACAAGGCCCTCAATTAGGAACCCGGCCTCACAGTAGTACCCGCAATCGAAGAAGCAACTTTAAAAATAAGAAGCCTCCACACAAAGGCTCGAAGGGGGTTTTCATGAGCACCTGAAGGACTACATTCAGAACCCAGGATGGAAACCATTGAAGGTTTAAACAAGGCCACACCTTTCAGAACACCCTGAACATGTGGGTGATAAGCCAAAGATTTATTACAAGTACCCTTTAAAATGGAAACTAAAGCAGAAACATGTCATCACAGAGTGTTAGGAGAAAGGCCTTTCTTCAAATCTGCCTGCAAAAATGGTAACACCGTACCTACTCAGGGCCTACTGGTCGAAGCCCTTTCATACAACACCATCTACAAAAAGCCCTCCATGTAGACTCATACAACCTAATGGTAGATGGACGTTGTGCTGCTAGAATGATATCAACCACATCTTTGCCCTATCCAATCCTCAATAAATGTTTCTGCTCAACCTCCAGGTGTGGAGCTGTAGCCAACCTGGGTTTAGGTGAAACAGACCTTCCTGCAGACGAATGTCTAGCCAAGGTGGAAGAAGCCAAGCCTCTCCCATCTGCAGTTCCACCAGATCCAGAAACCACGGTCTCCTGGGCCATCTGGGTGCAATCAAGATCACCTTTGCCCGTTCCTCCTTGATCTTCTGCAGCACTCGTGCTAGCAGAAAAGGAGAAAAAGCATAGCATAACATCTCTGGCCAAGTAATCACGACAGCATTGAAAGCTAATGTTCCCTTGGTCCAAAATCTGAATACAAATCGAAGCAGTTTACAATTTTCCAGGGAAGCAAACAGGTCC
Source organism: Gambelia wislizenii (assembly GCA_030847615.1). NCBI lineage: Eukaryota > Metazoa > Chordata > Lepidosauria > Squamata > Crotaphytidae > Gambelia > Gambelia wislizenii. The sequence continues at coordinate 79,230,799 of JAUMIR010000006.1, read as the reverse complement.
ACCCACGGGTAACCAAAACGGTGAACCAGTCAGTTGAGTCCCCATTCGGAGTGAAACAACATCTGTCTGCTCAACCAGTCTGCCTGATGATTCATCACCCCTTGCAAGTACTCCCCTCTGAGGGAAGGTAGATGATGTTCAACCCATAGAAACAACAACATCATCTCGTTCATGAAGGTTTGAGAATGTATTCCCTCGTCAGTTCAAATCGGCCCTGGTTGAGATATCATCCGTATAGAATAACATATCTGTTCCTGATGATGGCCTGGAACTTGAACAATGCTAAGTGAACTGCCTGAAGCTCCAAGAAATTGATGCTGTGCTTCCTCTCCGAAGGAGTCCAGACATCCTGGGATATCTGACCCTCACAATGGACCCCGATGCTATGAGAGAAGCATCACTATCACGCTCTTGGGCTCCCTGATCTGAACCCCGTTCTGCAGTACATGTCAGCCACCACCCTAGGGAGCGATGCACTCCACCAATAGCCCTACTGACAACCAATCCTTCAGACCAGTCTGGTCCTGATAAGGCACAGCTACCAATGCAGTACCCTGAGATGGAAGCGAGCCCACGGAACCAAAGCTATACATGTTGCCATCAGACCTAGTAATTTGGCTAGAATCATAAGGGGGACGTTTTCCTGACACAAGACCAATTGAACAAGAGACTGAACCTTGATCCTCCTGTCCAAAGAAAGACCTTGTAAAGTCTTGTGTCCAGAATATGTTCCAGGTGTTGTAGAGACCGGACAGATTCCAAATGGCTCTTGTCCTTTTTCACTACAAAAATGTGAGAATCGAAAAACTGGATGGTCGTATTCATATCCCAACGGCTTTGCGAATCAAGGTATTGTCTAAGTATGAATGAAAACTAATCCCCTGCAACCTGAGATGTGCTACAAGTGCCACTAGGACTTTGGTGAATATGCTGGGTGATGCCAAAAGGCCGAATAGGAGAGTCTGATACGGATAATGAGCTATCCCGTAAGCAAATCTGAGAAAACGCCTGTGGGATGAATGAATCATGACGTGGAGATAAGCCTTCTGTAAATCCAAAGATGCCAGGAAACCCCCTTCCTGTAAATGTCCAGTATGGATCGAAGGGTTTCCATGCGAAACTCCTGCCTGGCTACCGAACTACTGACTCCCCGAAGATTCAAAATGACCCTCCAATACTTGTTTTTCTTTGGTACTAGAAAGAGCAGAGAGTAGGATCCCGAATTTTTTTCTGAACTTGGCACTGGTTCTATTGCCAGTGGTGACTGGGGTCCAACTTGGATTGAAGGGACTGAATTAACACTGGGGGAAGCTTGCTACAAAATCCTGACCGACCATCCTTACCACCCAAGCATCTGAAGATGATTCTGCCCAGACATGTATGAAATGAGACAGTCGGCCCCCCACCATAATGGCTGGACAGTCAAAGAGAGCACCCAGACTTGGTCCCATTTAGGGGAAGGAGAAGTGGACGATTTACAAAAAGAAGACTGGGCCTTGGCATGATGCTTGCCAGAACTCCAGAAAGTTCTGTTGGACCTGAAGCCCCTTTGAAAGAAATGTCTGAACCCACTAAAGGATAGAGATGAAGAATGGAAAATTTTACATTTCTCCTTCTTAGGTAAAGAAGGCAAGGCTTTCTTTTAATCCTTGGTCTCCACACAAGGAGCTCACCCAAGATCTCTTCAAACAATTTCCACCCTAGACAGAACAAATCGAGATGTTCACCTTAGCCTTATTATCTGCATTCATTTTTGAGCCATGTCTCCTGGATGCTACATTAGTTGCCAAGGAACAGGAAGAAAACTGTAAGGTGTCTAAGATAGTATCAGCCATGAAGGTGAAAGTTTTAGCCAATTTATTAATGCTTGGCAGAATTTGACCTCCCCCACTCAGGCAGAATTGCCAGAAGATCCTTAGCTCACCTGATGCAGGCCCTAGCAAAGAGGGAAGATGTGGCAGATGATGACAAGGGCAGATGCCTCATGGGACCTGCATATGAAGGCCCCAATTCTTTTATACTCAAGACTCTTAAGATTGTCATCCCCATCACAAAAAATAACGAACCAGAAATCAAGCCTGCAACAGGAGCATCAATGGCTGGAAGTCTGAGTTTCTCCATAACATCTGGAGGGAAATTATAACAGCATTTGGCACTGATGGAAGGAACCTTGGGTGTACCTGGATGCACCCCCTCCCCCTCCAGGATCTTCTTGAAAGCACCAGGAAATGGGGCCACATTAGAACCTAATTGCCATTTTGATCTGAGTTCAGGAATGTCCGAGTCTGATCCTCACACTCATGGCTTGGTGTAGAGAGGCCCAAGGTTCTAGTAACTTTCCGTAAAAGGAAAGGAAAGGCACTGTACTCTAAACAATTTGGGCGAAACATGGTCTACAGAAGGATGTAGACCACTCACCTTCCTCTCTTACTGGGGTATCCACACATTGCTCAGAGTCCACCTCCTTCCAGGAAGTGACCACGGAATGCAATTTTTTTTTATCCTCTTATAAGGAGATTGGTCTCTGTATTCAACCCCTATTCCCAAGTCCTGGGCAGAAGAAGGCTTGGAAGATGGGACAGAACTGCTTCACACAGCTGCAAGCCTCCTAAAAGCCTCTACATATGCACAAGATATAGCGCAAAACTCAATTGAAGCCCCTCCCTCAGCCAAGCCTGAAGTGTGGGAAATAGCCACCATGGCCAAGGTGTCGCTCCCCAGGGCCTCCGCCCCGACCACCTCCTGCCACAGCATGCCAACCCATGAGGGTGATCCACTTGGCCAGCTGCAGTGGCAACTCCTTGCCATTGAGGATCGGGGGGAAGGTCAACAGAGGGATCACTCACCACTGGACCGCTAGCCATGGCCAGGACTGGCATGGTAGGAATCCGTCTCCATGGGGATGCAGTGTGATCTGTCCTTGGCACAGGGACCCCATCGTGCTCTTCTGCCACCTCCACAGAGTCGATAATGTTAAACAGGGAACCTCCTGAGAGGATCCGGAGTTCCCTGTGCGCTGCTTGGCCAGCCGGCACAACTCATTCCTAGGAGATCTTGTCCTCCTCAGAGGAGAGATATGACAGTAGGGGAGAAGCCATCCTCCCCAGAGTGTGTAGCTCTAAGTTTTATTCGAAGCATTGGAGCAAAGAAAAACCCTGACCTGAAGCCTGGAGAGGCAGGACAGAACTGGGGGTGTTAGGGGGTTGGCTCTCCTCCCTGGGGTGTGTTCAATACTTCTAAGTTATTTACCCTGCTTGTTGAGTTGGAGGTGGAGCCAAACCCAGGATAAAGGAATCCCTCCCCACACTCCTGGAAAAAGTAGAATTCTTAGCAAAACTTTTCTCATTGTGTGTTGAAAGGGGTGTGTGTGTGCTAGGATGTTAGATTCCCTTGTATGCACACATCTCTACATGTTTCGTTCTACAGTCAGATTGAACTAGGTGCTCTTGAAATTATTTAGACTCAGAAGTATTATCCTGAATACTGAATCCATCTTAATGCTGTATCCAAGACCAAAACTGATTTTGATCTTGTATTCAGACAACCACAATAATGGTTGTAACCACAATAGGAAAAACTTTCCTATTTAAATAGGCATTTAACTCAGGGGTGAGGAAAATGTGGCCTCTAGGCCACATGAGACCCCAGGATAATTTTTGTGGCCCCCATGGGTCAAAAATTTTGTCCAAAATGCTCTGCAGGAATGTGAAGATAATTCCCATCATGTTTGTCCTCTCAGAAAAAAATTCCCCTCCCAATCCCTTCTAACGGGTATGGGGAGCACTTCCGCTACATTGGGAGAGGATTTTTTGCTGGGCCAATTTAGGCCCAAGAGAAGTTTTTTTTAAACAGATAGTTACATCAACTCGCTTCGTAGTGTTAAAAAAAGCCTCTTTTCAGCCGAAAATGGCCCATATAGGCCTAGAAACATGGTGAAAATTCCTCCATGCCCCTTTAATAGCATTTGGGAGCGAAAAAATAAGTTTTTGATTTTTTGGTGTGTGGGGGTACAGTGGGGAGCTGCAGCCCTCCATGGTCTCCTGGGGGGCTAAAGTGGCCTCCTAACCATCCAGTTACCCACACCTGCTTTAACTAGTTTCTGTACACAAATCTGCAATGAGTGTGCTGTTTTTTAACATGCAACATGTATTTTATATGTTTTTAATTGTTTTAAATTAATGTTTTAAAAGAAATGCTTTAGTTGCATTAATTAATGCTTTTTTAATTTTTGTACCACATATTGTTTTAGCTAATTTGTTTTAACTTATATTGCAAGCCATTTTCTGTCCCATTTTGGGAGAAAGGTGGCATATAAATCAAATAAATAAATAAAGTACAAACACACCAGGTAGGCAATAATGATGAAAGCAAGATTATGATGAATTTCATATATCTTTAAAGGTATGGTTAGATAAAGTAAAGGAGAGAAGAAGTGCCTTCTGTACGAGATAAACTCAAAATCTACATATCTCACAATTTCTTTGTTGACCACAGGAATGGATAATGTGATTCCCTTAACTGTGTAAAACAATTCTTCTACTAAAGTGAAACTCTGTACTGTGCAAAGATATCTCTACACAATGACTTAGCTACTTCCAAGTATCGTGATAAGCCAGGGCTTATGACAGGGAAAGGCACGTTCCTTGGTTCTGAGTGCCAATTTTTTTGCCCTGGGACCCTACAGAGGACACACAAATTTCCAAATGCATCTAGAAAGATAAAAATAGCTTTGGGGCCATATATGGCATATGGGCCACACTTGGCCAGAACTCATTTATGATGACAGAAACGCTCCTATCAGGGTTGTGTATTCTTCACTTCTTGCTGTCTTCTTTAGTATGGCTGAAGATTAGAAGTTTTTGTTTCTGCCTTGATTAATCACAGCTTGTGGTCTGAGGCAAATTTGACAAACCGTGCTTAATGTAAACTATGGTTTATGTCTTGATTTAAACAAACTTCAGTTGATTAACTACAGTATAAGGTTAGGGAGAGCCAGTGTGGTATAGTATTGTGAAAGTTGGACTTAGACACTAGGAGACCAGAATATGAACCCCACTCAACTGTGAAAACCTACTGGGTTATCTTGAACAAATCACACTCTTTCAGCCTCAGAGGAAGGCAAGGGCAGACCCCCTCTGAACAAATCATGCCAAAAAAAAACCCCCAGATAGATTCACCATAGGTCAGAAACAACTTGAAAACATACAACAACAAAGTTAGGGATGTAATATTAAACTTCAGTTAATCAGAAAGAGAAATAAAAACTTCTCATTCCTCCATGTGGCTGTACTAGAGGAAAGAGAAGGGCAGGTTGCTTACCTGTAACCATAGATCTTCGAGTGGTCTTCTGTGAATTCACACAGTGGGTAATTCCTGCGCCTGTGCAGAGCATTCAGAACCTTCTAGAATCACTAGGCAGACTTTTGGCGGTAGCCCTGCCCATCCTAACAATCGTCCTAAGGTGGTTGCCGCTCATTCCCCTCAGTTCTTTTTCATAGCAAGAGAGGTGAGCCCATTTCCCCACAAAGACTGTGCAAGTGGGTAGTGGCTACCATCACACTATGTTATGAACTGGCGAAGAAACCCTTGCCTTTAACAATAAGAGGACATTCTACAAGAGCAGTCTCTTCTGCTGCTGCCTTTTTAGCTGGGGTCCCACTTGAGACTGTATGTAAGGATACAACGTGGGCCTGACCTCTAACCTTTATTTCTCACTACAGGTTAGATACTAGATCCAGAAATGAGACCGCAATTGGGGAGGCTGTACTCCTTTCAGCCATTCAATGACACTGGAGATGTTGTCATATATTCTCTTGTTGTGAGGTATTGTGCTTACGCCACTGATACTAGTATTTACTTGTTTGCATTTATTTTCTGTGTTATCACAGTTAAAAAGATGCCATTGGTATTTGCCTGAGTATGTGTTAATGCTTTTAACTGATGTTGGATATCTTTTGTTTGGTGTGTTTTATTTATTAATAGGTTTGAATGGGTGACATGACATACCCGTCTCCTAAAGTTAAGCTAGCTAATCTACCCACTGTGTATATTCACAGAGACCACAAAGAAGACGTGCAGGTTGCTTACCTGTAACCATAGATCTTCGAGTGGTCTTCTGTGAATTCACACAGAAGCGCCTATCCGTCCCCTCTATGTCATGGTTCTTCTTTAACTGCTATGATGAAGCTGTTTGCGGCGTCCTTGTAGGAACTGAGGGGAATGAGCAGCAACCACCTTAGAGCAACCATTGGGATGGGCGAGGCTACTGCCAAAAATATGCCTAGAGATTCAAGAAGGTTATGGGTGCTTTGTGCAGTGCAGCCCCACTCATCCCAACAGTCACTCTAAGGTGGTTGTCGCTCATTCCCCTCAGTTCCTTTTTGTCCACCGCGCCAGCAGCATGCTAGGGAACATCACTGTTTGAGATCACTACTTCCGGTATTGACAAGATTTCTTCTTAATGGATTAAGGCACTCTCTTGCTGATTTTGGATTGTTCATTGGTTGGACTGACATTCCGGATTGACTCTTGGACTTGGGACGACTCTGATTTGTAACTTTTGTGACTTGGTCTTGATTTTTGCTTGTGAGGAGAAATGGCTTCGAAGATGACAGCCTTCAAGAGAAGTGAGATATGCCAAGCTAAATTGCCAAACTCTGATGGGCATTCAAAATGTCTGATATGTTTGGGGGAGGGGCATAATGTTGAATCTTGCCCTCATTGCAAAGCGTTTACCCCCCAGGCTAGAAAACAAAGAATGACATGCCTTCGTTCCTTTCTCTATGAACGAACACTGTACCCTATACTGCTCCTCCGGCGGCTACCCTGCAGACCATGCCGAATACTTCTTCAGCTTCAGTGACTGGTTCTATCTCTACTCGAAAGCGAGGACGATCGGTGTCGAAGAGCCCATCTAAAAGGAGCAGAGTTTGATCCCAAAGCCCATCCAGAAGTGAGGATGAGTCTGGACATCACGTTCAGGCTACTGCCTCAAGGCCTACAGTTACCGAACCATCGGTATTGAAAGATCGACATCGGGATCGAGATTGTTCCAGTTCGAGGGGTGCCTCAACTTCTGGTGGAGACATGAGGTCCCATGAGAGACAACATTCTACTTCCAGACCATCTGGATCGAGTAACGAGAGGGACTCTTCAGCTTCTTCACATATGTTGAAAGCCAAAGAAGAAAAAGAAAGTTAAGCACTCTTCACCAAGGCTGTCATTGATGAAAGATGTTCAGAGACCATCACCTAGAGTGAGAGAGAAGGAACGTTTGGTGACCCCTCGTCCATCTCCGGTACCATCAGTTGAGGTGGTGAATGGTGAAACTCAACAGTTATCAGAGGGAGAAGTTCTATCTTCACCCCATGACAAGACACGTTCTCCACTTCTAGTGGTTTTGAGGGAGGAGTTGCTAACAGGAGATGCCACTAAAACTCATCCTATAGTGGCATATTCACAATCGGATTCCCCTTTCACATCATAACCTCCTCTCACTCCAACGTACTGCGCCATAGAAACTGTACCATGTACAGTGCTTCTGACTTGACTGCAGCTTTGGCTGCTTTCCCATCTCCACCACTGCATGTTGCTATACCAGTCCATCTAAGAACCACTACTGTGCCTGTTACAAAGGACAGCAGCTATTTTCGGTCACCCCCGAGACTGTCTTATCATGTTCCAGATCAATCTACTTTACAGAAACCAGTTATGAGAGATATTGAGTCAGGTCACACCATCTCGAGTTCATCATTATGACGTTCCAGTGAACGTAAGACCTCCATCCCGCCCATTGCCTCCAGTACCAATGGGTGTACCGCCACCACCTCCATACTGTACCGAGTCCCTTCGGCATCGGTCCCGTAGTCACTCGGGATCGACTTCTTGCTCTTCCTCTGATGACAGTGATTTTCCGTATATTCCTGCAGTGCCATCTCCTCCACCAGAGCTGTTGGATGATGATTCATCCTCTCTGACAGACAATATAAGATCTTTTTCTGAACAAATGGTCAGGATGGCCCATGCACTGGATATTCAGGTGGAGGAAAAGGAGTCGGATCCCATTGACCCAATACACCATAGTATAAAGTCGAAGTCTCCTCCGGTACCGAACATTCCTGTTCTGCCATAAATGTTTAAACCTACCCAAAGTTCCTGGGAAAACCTGTCCTCTCTACCTCCAACATCAAGGAGAATTTACTGACTCTACCATATAGCTAGGGAGGATATAGCATGATTGAAAGAGCACCCTAGGCCTAACTCTGTCATTGTTGAAGCATCACAGCATAGGAGACAACAACATGCTCAATCTACGCCTACTGACCCAGAGGGTTGTAAATTGGACATACTGGGGGAAAAACTGTACTCTTCTGCAGCCCTGACTTTTAGAATCTCCAATTATGAAGCATGCATGGGGGCTTATCAGCAGGTGTTATGGGACAGAATGTCACCGTTTCTTCAGGACCTGCCAGCAGATCAAAAAAGGATTGTCTTGGGTATCCAAAAGGAAGCTCAAAACCTTGCTGGACAACAAATGAATTCGGCATGCCATGTGGCAGATAGTGCCATGTTACAGACAATCTCAAGTGAGACACCTCACATAAAGGCAGTTGATGCAGCTACTGCTCTAGTGGAATGTGCACGTATTCTGGATGGCAAAGGTCTCTTGGCCAGTTCATAGCACAGAGAAATCATAGACACCACTCATTTTGATAAACGCTGTGGAGAAAATGGATCACATTCCTTCTTCGCCAAATAGGGCACCAACTGTTTTGGTGATTTCCAAATCCCAGCAGTTCTTTCAGTATAAAAGGCTAACTCGCCGAACATCTATTGAATACATAGTTCTCTCAAATTTGTCTGATGGGTTTTGCATGAAGGCTGGTAATACAATTGATTGTTTGAGATGAAAACCTGAGACTACTTTTGGTAAAGAAGAATGTCAGGCTTCAGAACCACCTTATGCTTATGGAAGACAAGATAAGGTGAATCAGCTCATAACGCACATAGTTCACTTGCCCTTCGCGCTGAAGTAGTAGCTATTAGAAACGCAGTTTCTCAAGACAAAATTCGAAGATCAGAGTTCGCCATAGGTTCAAATGGAGTTTTTGTCAGTTGAGACAACACAAGTTCTAAACTCCAAGCTGGTGTAGGCTCATTCACTGGAGGATGAAGATTAAGATTACCTCTCAAAAACTTCTTCACTAACGGGTCTCTAAATGGAGATGGACGACCCATTGCTTGGAACTCTACTGAAATGGCAGCCAGATAGCATTTCAAAGATGACATTGACAAACCAGTCTGTGTCAGATGTAAAAATTCAAGAACTGTTGTGATTGTAGCTTTTTATTTTTTATTTTATTTAGGTATTTATACCCTGCTCTTCAGCCACAAAGGCTATCAGGGCAGCTTACGATTTGTTTTAAGCAATAGCAATTTACACATCTACACTGCATTAAGCGGTTTCCAATGTGTATTAGCTAATTGAACCCACAAGCTGGGTACTCATTTTATCGACCTACGAAAGGATGGAAGGCTGAGTGAACCTTGGAGCCCACTGGAATCGAACTTGCAACATGGTGACTTGCAGCACTGGCATTTAACTACTGCACCACCAGGGCTCCGACAGGCCCTGCTGAGCCAAGAATAAGTTGAACATTTTCCACTTGTAGGCATAAGAGTGCTTAATTGATGGTCGAAGAGCTGCATTAATCACTGCTTAAACATCAGGAGTTAGTTATAGACGATGTCATGGAACAATCCTCCATGTCATCAGCTTTAACGTATTCAAGTCCGGGTGTCTGACTTTATTTTTCTGAATTGTCAGAAGGTCTGGTCTGGATGGGAGCCATAGGTACCGATGTTGGGATAGATGTAGTAGAGGACTGAACCACAGTTGTTGAGGCCACCACAGTGTGATCACATTGGAGTCGTCCCTCCTTATCTTCAAGATTACCTTCGTCAAGAGTGGAAATAGGGAAAAGGCATACAGCAGTGGACCGTCCCATTGAAACAGGAATCTATCTCCCGATGAACCTATCCCTCAGGTTTGAGCGCGGTACCGTTGACACTGCCTGTTCCACTTGGATGTGAAGAGATCTACTTCTTGAAATCCCCAATGTTTGAAGAGTTTCTCTGCTTCGTCACAATGGAGCATGCACTCGTGGATGGTTATACTTTAACGGCTGAGTTTGTCTGCAAGAGTATTCTCTTCTCCCAGAAAATGGCTAGACTGCAACTGGATATTCCTCAGTGCACACCAGTTCCAAATGTCGAGCGTGATCGAAAGTAACGTGAAGGACCTGGTCCCTCCCTGCTTCTTCAGGTAATACATGACTGATGTATTGTCGGTTACAATCAGTACTACCTTCCCAGTCACCATAGATTTGAAAGTTCTGTGCGCTTTCTGAACAGCTATTAGCTCTAAGACATTGATATGAAGTTGATTCTCCAGCACCAACCACTTCCCTTGAATTGCAAGCCGTCCAAGATGAGTGCCCCAGCTGGTCATGGAGGCATTGGCAGTGATGGTTACTTGCAGTTGTGGAGACTGGAATGGAAGACCTTTCAGTACATTCTCTGGATGGAGCCACCATCCCAGCGACCACTGCACTGCCCTCAGTATCGTTAATAACTTGTCTGGACGATCGTTTAGAGGATAGAAACCGAGAGAAACCTTTTGGGAGAGCTGTATTGCTGTCTATCATTCAATGAACATGGAAATTTGATGTTCAACCTTCATATTAAGTTTATTGATGGTAATGTTGAATCAGTTGCATGCCTGGTGTTCATAACATAGTGTGATGGTAGGACTCCGTGTGGCTGTACTGAAGGAAAGAGAAACAGGGAGTCTGCTAGTTGCAGAATGTGTTACTGCATCTCATTATTGGTATGATAGCCTATCGTTTCTTCTGACATCAAACTGAATACATTATCTCTTAATATAACACAATATAAACCCTTATTTTGAATGTCTCTGAAATGTTACACTTCTGCTGCTCTAGAAATGACTTGGAACACAGCAAGTGCAATGTGAAGAAACTATTTTTAAAACTATTGTAGTTTCAAATGAACAATTACCTCCTAAAATATCCCTCCAACTGCTTTTCAGACACCAGCATCTAGGGAATTAATGGAAATATGATTTAAAAATAAGAGTTCTAAGATGCTTACATGTGTAAGGGTGAACAGTGCACACAGCAGTTTCTTTGAAGCCTGCTTTGTGGCTGCCATCTTGAAGGAAACTTACCATCCAGTAAGGATGTAAAACTTCACTTTTGGATAAGAATTGCAAGTGTTTTGTCTACACTTTGTCAGATTATATGACAAAATATATATACAAATATATAAATTTTTCAAATATATAAATATATACATTTTTCAAACATTTTTGGGATTTCAGGTTTTTCTTCCATAAAAAAATCATTTGCACAAAAACACTATTGCAGAAAAGTGTTTTGCAGAACACACACTGCTCTGTGTAAAATTCATTTTTGCACAAAAAATTATACAATTATTTTGCAAAAAGTCCTAAAATGCAAAATAAAGTGATATCTTGCTTTCCCAAAAAGAATAAGACTGGTTGCTTTCATGTAACTGTCTTCGAGTGGTCATCTGTGAACTCAAACAAACGGTTATCGGCAACTATGCAGTGCATCATTCGGAATCTTCTAGATTTGTTACGTAGGCATTTTGGCAGTAGCCCCTCCTCCACTGATCTTGTGACCAGCACGATTCCCACTCAGTCCCTCAGTTCCCTGGACACCAAAGCAGTAGCCAAGGAGCTAGGAAGAGCAGGACACATACGGGGAGGAAGGGTAGGTGTTGTGTGAGTTTACAGATGACCACTCAAAGAATCAGGTTCACAGGTAAAAAAACCATTCTTATTCTTTGCGGTCTCTGTGACTCACACAAATTGCAGACTAGCAGGCTACTCACCATAGGAATCAGGAATGTCATGCAAGACAAGAAGACAGCATGGCTTACCTGAATGAAGTTTCAGCCCTGGACCTTGCATCCATCCTGTAATACTAGATGAAGGTCAAGGGTTGTAACCACATAGCCACACTTCCTCCAAAGAGGCACCTTTCAGAAAGGCAGGTGACATTACCATAGCTCTGGTGGAGTTCCCGCATTCACAACCTTGGAGGGTCTTGTTTTGCAAGTCCATAGGCGAGGTGGTTGCTCTTCAGAACTGAGAGGAGAATTCTGTTTGGAAGAAAGGCGGGCAGCACTCAAACCCATTATTAGCACCAATCCCAACCGTGCTGGAGGGTCTTGAGCAGTCGAAGCTGTGGATGGGACTTGGACGAAGAAAACATATCAGATGGAAGAAGTGCCCATTCACAGAGTAGGGCCTTAAGCCTCAACTCTATTCCTCTATTCTTCCCTGGCTTGCAGAGTGAAGGAGGAGGAAAATTGACCAGTGGAGGAGAAGCTACCACCAAAACACTTACATAATAGTTCGAGAAGGTTTTGAATGACACACTGCATTTCAAGAAGTGCTGGGCAGTCCTTTCTCCTCAGAAGAGAGACACATGAACAGCCTTTGAGCCCTGTGGGAGGCTGCAGTCCTGTCCACTTAAAATGCTAGTGCCCAACAAACATTAAGGTAATATAGGGCACGTTCAAAGTCTGAGGCTGGATTCTGCATTAATACAAGTAAGACAATGTTCTGATTCAGGTGAAAAGGCTGTCACTATTTTTGGCAGAAAGGAAATGTTCAGATTAAGAACTACCTTGCCATTGTAAAATTGCAGATCCATCCTAAAGGGTGGGGGAGGAGAGGGAATGCTGGAATTTTCCAACAGTTAAAACCTCAATTCTTTCACACACCCATGTTGTCTGGTGGCAGATGTTGGGATCTGGCAAAGAAGCTGTCTGTTGGTAGTCGTGGGGGAATCACAGATACAGAGGCCTTCGCTGTAAAAAGCAGAAAACTCCAGAAGAAGAAACTTGAAGCCAACAGAGCATCCCCATATCAGGATGTTCTGGGGAAGAGGTGACCTTGAAATTCCAGATGCAAAGCTCCTCCATTTCCAAGGAGCCTCAGGTTCAGCTCTCTAGCCGATGCCAGCCTTGAACTGGCTTAGAGAATTTACCTCCTATTGTAGCCTGTGGGAGGGGAAATTTAAATAAACCTCCTGTACTTGGGAGGGAGGGAAACATCTTCACCTTCTACCCTGACCTACAAGTGGCAGGGCTGTAGAAGAGGCATGCCATCTGCCCTAATGTTCTTCATCTGCTATAATGGTCTCCATGACTTCACATAAAATATATGATGCATGTTTTGCAATGTGCAATACATTTAAGAACTGAAAAGTAATTACCAAGTATGTTAACTTATCAAACTATAATTTTCCTCCTATACATCTTACCTTAGGTATGTGCCATACAGGAAGAACACTGACACCATTAATCCATTCAGAAGAAATATCACAGCCACATAAAAAGAAGCAGGATCTCCCAATCCTATCAAATAGCAATTAACATTAAAACAGAATTACTATGTAATATTTTAACTATGTATATATTATGGTCAAAATGATGTGTGTAATAGTGAACCTTATAGTATAACTAAACTTTGTTCAAGTTGTTTTTTTTAATTTAGTCAATAAATTAAACAAATTCTAGACTATTTCTCATGCAAATCTCACAAATGGGCTTACATACAAATATTACAACAAACATTAAAACATGTATATAATAAAAACAGTAAAAGCATGCTATGGGGGATGGGCTCTTGCTTCTCCCCTCAGAGCAAGGAGAGTGCACTCACTTCCTGCTTTAGAGCTTCCCATGGGAAACCAAATGGTTTCTGTGTGGACAAAAAGGTGGAACTGATTGGTCTATTGATGTAGTCCAGCCTGGCTCTTCTTATGTTCTAAAGATGTCCCCTGAATAGCTTTGTGATGGTACAGTGGGACCCTGGTATAAGCTGGGGTTTGGTTCTAGGACCCTCTGTGGATACCAAAATATGTGGATGCTCAAGTCCCATTATACACAATGGGTGTAGTAAAATACCCTTATATAAAATGGCAAAATCAAGCTTTGCTTTTTGGAATTAATCTAAAAAAAATATATATTTTCAAACTGTGGTTGGTTGAACCTATGGATGCAGAATTCACGGATACAGAGGGCCAACTGTATTTGGAAGAACTGGTGCAACCTCAACTAAGTGGAGAACTCACTGAGATCAACTACTGTGAAAGTATATAGAGAAGTACTGGGCACTCCAAAATGTATTTGGATGATTCATTGTTGTACAGTTGCCCCTCCACATTCGCGAACTTGACATTCGCGGTTTTGGTTATTCGCGGTTTTGGGAGGGCCCCCCTGGCCCCCCCAAAACCGCGACACGGGGCCTCCAGAGGCCCCGTGAAAGACCTGGAGGGAGCGGGGAGGCCTCCACGGGGGCCCCGGAGGCGCTCCGGAGGCCCCATGAAGGCCTGGGGAGGGGGTGGGGAGGCCTTCATGGGACCCCCGGAGGCCCTCCGGAGGCCCCGCGAAGGCCTGGGGAGGGGTGGCGAGGCCTTTGCGGGACCCCCGGAGGCCCTCCGGAGCCCCCGCGAAGGCCTGGGGAGGGGTGGCGAGGCCTTCGCGAGACCCCCGGAGGCCCTCCGGAGGCCCCGCGAAGGTCTGGGGAGGGGTGGAGAGGCCTTCGCGGGACCCCCGGAGGCCCTCCGGAGGACCCGCGAAGGCCTGGGGAGGGGTGGGGAGGCCTTCGCGGGACCCCCGGATGCCCTCCGGAGCCCCCGCGAAGGCCTGGGGAGGGGTGGGGAGGCCTTCGTGGGACCCCCGGAGGCCCTCCAGAGGCCCCGCGAAGGTCTGGAGAGGGGTGGAGAGGCCTTCGCGGGACCCCCGGAGGCCCTCCGGAGGCCCCGCGAAGGCCTGGGGAGGGGTGGGGAGGCCTTCGCGGGACCCCCGGAGGCCCTCCGGAGGCCCCGCGAAGGTCTGGAGAGGGGTGGAGAGGCCTACGCAGGACCCCCGGAGGCCCTCCGGAGGCCCCGCGAAGGCCTGGAGAGGGAGGGAGAAAGGGCCGGGGAGACCTCCGTGGGGCCTAGCAAGGCCCCGTGAAGGCCTGGGGAGGGAGGGGGGAGGGGAGTCGTTATTCGCGGATTTTTCACATTCGCGGGGGTCCGCGGAACGGAACCCCCGCGAATGTGAAGGGACGACTGTATTAGATACTAGTGAAAGTTTTGTCTTCCCTTTTTCTTCTACTGAAGGGAAAATGACAAAGTTTTGGAAGTTCCCAGCTCATCCACGAGGATAAATAAGCCATACTATTAAACCCAGTAACGAAGACAATTTTATCCTTTGTCATATTACATGATTTTGGCTGCCAACCTGTTGGTTGGTCCCCACTAGAACAGACCCATTCAATCAATTGTAGAATAGAGAGTCAACACATACTGTAGATAAATCTAATGGATTCAATGGATATATTCTACTCAGGACTGAAACAGGATTTCGGCCATATTTACCAATATTCCTGAGTCTGGCACTTATAATAACAGTGAATCAGACAGTACAAAGAAGAGGTAAATGTGTGAAAGCTACATGTAATTCATATATAATCTGCAAATGGAAATCTATGATATACTTTTTATTGTTGTTTCCACAATTAGGAGGAAAGGGATAAGGAAAACAAATCCAAATTGCACCAAAAGAAAGGTATGACAATGTTGGTGCTTAATGGGAAGTAGTCAATCACTGCACAAGCAGGCTAGATTTGCTACCATCCGAACCATATTCCAGATTCAATGTAAGCAGGAGGAAGAAAACCTAAGTCCTTACAGAATGTATAGCAATCTGGCAATGTATACGCCATTTTTATCACTTCTCTGCTCCAATTCTCAGTTGGTTGCTGAGATATACTATTGCCTGTGTTCAACATAGAAGGGGAAGAGAAAGTTTGTGCTTTACCTGGCAATGCACTTACGCATAACTCCCCTCCACCAACAGTAGGACAGGAGACATTTATTATATGATGGCATCCATAGGGACCAATGTCAAGGGAAGTTTACTGGAGGAGAAAAATAAGCTCTTCCTTTCACTTCCTGCCTTCATTCCACTACTGCTATTGCTACAATGGTTGTGAGGGGAGGAAGCTGTGTGCATGTTCCCAATCTTTTGGTCATACCAAAACACACGGTGCATTTATGATTCCAGGATTCCAAACTGATGAAAAACAAAATATTAAAGATCAGCTTTTCATCTAATACTGTATGCTGCCAACTGTTTAAGATGGTGGTGGGCAACCTCTGTGGATAATTGGTGGGCCAACTCCTCCACCAATCCCATCCTCTAGCTTTTGTTCCCAAACTACAAAGGATTCCCAGGCTGAATTTTTTATTTAACATAATTGTGTCTCAGGTGACATGTTTTAAGCCTGAAAAAGCCTTAGTTAGAAACAAGAATGATTTCTTGGGGGGGGGGGGGATAAAGGGAAACCTGGAGGCTAAGTCACACTTTGCCCACTGCTATTTTAAAGATAAGCTTATCCTTTGCTATCTTTAAAAAGCTCATTCAACTAAGAAAAGCTTAACTTTTTCTTACTAATCTATTCTGTAAGAAAAGAGCCCTTATGAGCCTCCTGGACATTTCATGTTCTGCCTTGTGTAATATCCAAAATGAACAAGCAACACTTGCCTTCACAGCTTTGAACAGGGCTTAGTCCTTCTCCCCTATGCACTGTCCAACATTTTTGAGTTTCAATACCAGTAGCATTCATTGTTCCTGTGTACATTCGGTACCAACTGGCTAGCACAACCTGTGCAGAAAACAGGATTATAATTTCCAAAGAAGCACTTTACCTGAGATTATCTCAGTAATTAAAACACACTTATCTATGGCTATCCATCAGTACGTGGCTAGTTTAAAATTTCACAGTACTTACGAGAACTACAGAACTAATCATCACGAGCTAACACACACACACATACGCACACACAGCTCCCTGAACAAGCAGTTGAAAATAAAAGGGACAGGCTGCTTTTCTATAACTGCTGTTCTTCAAGTGGTCATATGTGCATTCACACATATGGATCTGCAACTGTGCAGATCACTCCTTAGAACCATCTAGAAAGCTATAACTTTTATAGAATTACCTACAATAAAACTACTGCAGAATACCAGTGCTCTCCATATGTGAAGTTAAGTGCAATGTTTTTCTGATGGAGTTTGGAGGTCTGGAATGAAAGTGAGTAATGTTATATCTTGAGTTGTATGAAAGGCTGATACTTTGGCAGAAAGGATATGTCAGTACAAAGACCCTGTGATTGTGCCACATGAAGTATGAAGAATCCTGCCTAAGTACACAAATCTTAATGGCTCTACACACTATAGCGATTACTACAAGAAAGGTCACTTTCATAGAAAGGCAGTGTAAAAAAGACGTAGGTATAGGCTCAGAAGGTTGGTTGGTTATTGGATGAATATCAACAAAAACCTCCATCAAGATGCAGGTACTGGAAGGCCTAGATACAAATTCTAAACTCCTATTAAAAAATTTCTAACACTTGACAACAAAAACATTGAACATGAAGAACTAGCAGGGCTAAAAATGATGATACAGTCAACAAGTATAGTTTTACAGCGGAAACAACAACAGTACCACTCAAACCCATGGTTCGACAAGGAATGTGTTAATGCTAAAAAAGCCCTCATCACTACTTATCAGGGGTATCTATCCAATACTATCCCAGAAGTTGTACCAATGCTGCTCCAGCAGAAAAGAGACTACAAAAAGCTGCTGGTGAGCAAGAAAAAAGAAGCCATGAAGAGTAATTGGACACTACTTATCCAGGCACTCAAATCCAGTAACACAGCTCTCTTCTGGCATATTACATCAAGTTCCCAGAGAAATGGGTCAGCTGCAGTGGACTGACACATCCCTCCAGGGATATGGGAGGATCACTTTCAAGCACTCTATAAGGACACCTACAATGAAAGTGGATGCGCTAGCCAAAACACAGAAAATTATCCCAGGGTGGCCACCAGTGACAGTGTCAGAGATCAAGAACCTTGTAGCCCAACTGAGAATGGGGAAGGCTCCAGGGGAAGACTTAATACCTGCAGAAGCCATTAAAAACAACTTGGAATTCTGGGCCCCTATCCTGGCCTCACTTTTCACTTGTTTCGACAATTATGGTTGAGCATCCAAGGACTGGGGGCTTGCAATCATCGTCCCCATATATAAAAAAGGAAGTAAGGATGATCCTGCCAACTACAGACCAATTAGTCTCCTCAATACAATTACCAAACTCTACGCAAGACACTTACTGTGGAAATTTCAGACCTGGATGGAACAAGAAAGCATAATTGCAGAACAAGCTGGCTTTAGAGAAGGCCGATCCATCATAGATCATTGCCTTGTACACCACCATCTTATTGAAAAATACTCCATCTGCAGCAGTTTCTCTCTATGCTGCCTTTATAGACTTTAAAACAGCTTTTGACTCTATATCCTGAACCAAACTGTGCAAAAAAACTGGAGGCTTCCTCGATTGACTGACATCTACTCCATCTAATTCGTATGCTGTATGAAGGGACTTCATTAAAAGTAAGATGTAACCCCCATGGACATCTCACTAATGCCATTGTCATTGAGAAGGGTGTCAAGCAAGGCTACATTCTAGCTCCACTCCTGTTCAACTTCTATGTCAATGATTTGGTGGATCACCTCAACAACACTAACTTCCATCCCCCCAAATTAGAGGGAAGGCATATCTCAACACTATATGCGGACGATGCAGGAGTACTTTCAAGAACTTCCATTGGCCTAAAAAGAGCCCTAAGAGCACTAACACAGTACTGCAGAGTGGAACAATTAGAACTCAACTACCAAAAAACTGAGGGGCCATTTACACGACAAAATAAATCCTCAAAGAATTCAAGAAGATGCCTGATAGTTGCCATGTATTTCAAAGCCACAGTGCCCTTTTCAGGAGGGGGAGCGAAAAACTCACAAGTTGCGCAGTATCAGCTATTGCTAGCTTTCCAGACTTTTTTGATAACGTTTGCAAAAATGAACACAATTGATAGTGTGAACTTACATTTCGCAAATGTCTGTGTGAACTTAAAGCGGCCTTTCCGAAGTAGCCTGAGCACAGCTGAATCCTGATTGGTTGGACTGACCATTGTGCCTCCTCCGAATTGATGGAGGGGTTGGAGGGAGAAATCCACCAAGCCCACCATTTGCCCCTTCTTCTGCTTACAGCCCACTTCGGGAAATCTGCTCTGAGACCTTCCTGTCTGTTCCAAAGGAAAGCTTTGGGGGCAGGTAAGATGGTCGGGAATGGGGCTAGCCCTCGCTTGGGTGTTGTGTGTTTGCGTGCATGTGTGAGAGTGCTGCAACTGGCTGATCGCTTGATTTGTTTTGTTGTGTGTGTGAGACAGTCTGCTCAGCTGCATTCCAGAGAAAAGGAGACGAAAGAAAGAGATGGAGAGAGAAAGTGCTCCGATCTTTCCCTCTGAGGAATGCCTGCTGTTTTTCAAGCCTGTTATTCCAAAAGCCCTTTCAGTCATGGAGGAGCTATTCTCCCCCATCAAAACCCTCCTCTGTCAGCTATGTGCAGCTTGCTTTAGGGAACAATAACAGCAAGTGTTTCTGTGTTTTCAGTGAGCGAAGAAGGGCTCCTTTTGGCTTTAAGAGGCAGGCATTCATACGCCATTCTTTCCTCTCTCTCCTTTTCCTCCCTCTGTGCTTGGGAGGCCACACACCCCCTGCACCTTTGCTCGTCTGAACCAGAAAGTGAAAAAGTAAATAAAGCAACTGAATCCCCCATAAATCATCTAAACTGCCCGGCACAGATGCGAAAAAGCGCTAAAGCGCAAATTGCCGCAATAAAACCTGCCGTGTAACTGAGCCCTAAAATCATGGCATTCGCTAAAAGGCCCAAGAACTATATACTATACAGTCGTTTATGTAGGGGAAGACTACCACACTGCGGTGACAAAGAAAGGCCGCCACCACTGCCATAAACTTCAAAAAGACCCCCAGCGCTGTGGAGAGCCCGAAGGGCAGAACACAGAATTGGGAGATATCGTTCCCGATCTGGAATGCCAGGAATCACCGGTGGAATGGATGGATCCCAATGTAGAAGTAGGTGTCTTTGAGATCTATGAAAGCAAACCAGTCGCCTTGTTGTAGAAGGGGGAGGATGGAAGCCAGGGTCCCCATACTGAACTTCTTTGGCGCGATGAACCAGTTCACTCTTCGGAGGTTGAGGATGGGATGGAGGCCATCTTTGTGACAAGGAATACCTTGAAAAAAAGCAGAGGTGGTGAAGTTCAGAGTTCACGGGTTCGATAGCCCCTTTCTGCAGCAGTATCTGCACCTCCTCGAGGGGAGTGCGGTGTTGGTCAAATCCGGCGCGTCGGAGGCAGTGTGTAGAATTCGATCCAACAGTCATTCTGGATGATGTGAAGCACCCAGTGGTCTGATGTTATTGAGGACCAGGCATCTTGGAACCACGATAGACGGTCTCTGAATAGCGGGGTCTAAAACAAAGAAAAAGAATGAAGAGGTAGGAGTTCAGACTCTCCTTCTGCCATGGTCTTTGGGTTTCTGTTTGGAGGACGATCGATATCTGGAGGTCAACCCTTGGCTCCTCACTGAAGAAGCTGATGAGAGAGATGGTTGGTAGCGGGAATGCCTGGAGGACTGGAGCGTATACCCTCTCCTAAAGGACTGGCCATACGTGGAGGCTTGCCAGCCCGTGCGGCCTCTGGACTGACTGTTCTCCTGGAGAACAGGAGAAG
This sequence comes from Gambelia wislizenii, assembly GCA_030847615.1. Classification (NCBI taxonomy): domain Eukaryota; kingdom Metazoa; phylum Chordata; class Lepidosauria; order Squamata; family Crotaphytidae; genus Gambelia; species Gambelia wislizenii. The sequence continues at coordinate 79,210,036 of JAUMIR010000006.1, read as the reverse complement.
TCCCAGCAGACTGGAGGAGGGCAAACATTACCCCAATCTTCAAAAAGGGGGGGAAAGAGGATCCCAACAATTATCGTCCAGTTAGTCTGACATCAATACCAGGGAAGATTCTGGAGCAGATCATTAAACAGAGAGTCTGTGAACATTTAGAAGGCAATGCCATAATCACAAAAAGTCAACATGGGTTTCAGAGAAACAAGTCATGCCAGACTAATCTGATCTCTTTTTTTGATAAAATGACCAGCTTGGTAGATGAAGGGAACGCTGTGGATATCGTATACCTTGATTTCAGTAAGGTCTTTGACAAGGTTCCCCATGACATTCTTGCAAAGAAGCTTGTAAAATGTGGGCTAGACAAGTTAACTGTTCAATGGATTTGTAATTGGTTGACCGGCCGAACCCAAAGGGTGCTCAGCAGTGGCTCCTCTTCCTCTTGGAAAGATGTGAGCAGTGGGGTACCACAAGATTCGGTCTTGGGCCGAGTGCTATTCAACATATTTATCAATGACTTGGATGAGGGAATTAGGGCCATACTTATCAAATTTGCAGATGACACCAAATTGGGAGGAGTAGCTAATACTCTAGAGGACAGGATCAAAATTCAAAATGACCTGGATAGGCTGGAGAGCTGGGCCAAAGCTAAAAAAATGAAATTCAATATGGAGAAGTGTAAGGTACTGCACTTAGGGTGAAAAAATGAAATGCATAGATATAGAATCGGAGAGACCTGGCTAAATGAGACTACATGCGAAAGGGATCTAGGAGTCCTAGTAGACCACAAGTTGAACATGAGTCAACAGTGTGATGCGGCAGCTAAAAAGGCCAATGCAATTTTGGGCTGCATCAATAGAAGTATTGTGTCCAGATCAAGGGAAGTAATAGTGCCGCTCTATTCTGCCTTGGTCAGACCTCACCTAGAATACTGTGTCTACTTCTGGGCACTAAAATTCAAAAAGGATATGGACAAATTGGAGCGTGTGCAAAGAAGGGCGAATAAAATGGTGAAAGGTCTGGAAACGATGCCTTACGAGGAGAGACTTAGGGAGCTGGGTATGTTTAGCCTGGAAAAAAGATGGTTAAGAGGCGATATGATAGCCCTGTTTAAGTATTTGAAGGGGTGTCACATTGAAGATGGAGCAGGCTTGTTTTCTGCTGCTCCAGAGACTGGAACACGAAGCAATGGATGCAAGCTCCAGGAACAGAGATTCCACCTCAACATTAGGAGGAACTTTTTGACAGTCAGAGCTGTTCAGCAGTGGAACACACTCCCTTGGAGCGTGGTGGGGTCTCCTTCCTTGGAGGTCTTCAAACAGAGGCTGGATGGCCATCTGTCGGGGATGCTTTGATCGTGATTTCCTGCGTGGCAGGGGGTTGGACTGGATGGCCCTCGTGGTCTCTTCCAACTCTGCAATTCTATGCTACACAGAAGATGAGGTTGATGGCATACCATACTTCCGTGCGGTGGTCCTCATCTTCTGTGTGAACTCCAATTTTTCATCTGTGGATCCACTGAAGAGGCCTGACTGATCGAATAGCATGTCCTCAATGGTGGCAGATGCTTGAGGAGCCAGATCCGAAGATTGAAGCCAGGCATGCCTACGCAGGGCAATGGATCCAGCCATGGTCTTGGCAGCACAGTCGGCCAACTGTTACCCAGCCAACACTTGAGCTTCTGCCTAGATCGCCTCCGCCAGTCTTCTCTCATCAGGCAGGTCCTGGATGAGAGGCATCATCCATTCCCAAAGGACGTGTTGGTACGCCCCCCTACAGGCCAAGTAAGTCACTATACGGAAGCTTAGACCGGCAGCTGAATAAATCTTCTTGCCAATTATGTCTAGCTTCCTGCCCTCCAGATCCGATGGTGTGGTCTGTGCCCGTCACTGTCGCAAATTTTGAGAGGCCTTGACTACCACCAAATTGGGACGTGGGTGCATCTTCAGCCACTCAACGTCATCACTGGCCACACAATATAGTCTGTCGTTCCTCTTCAGTGTCGACGGGATCAAAGAAGGGTTCTCCCACGACCCTTGTGTCAGCTTCAGGAGTGAAGGCAGGACCGGTATGCTGGCAGCAGGAGGGGTCTTCGACTTGATCCTTTGAAATATAGGATCCACTGGCTCAGATTCCTTCTCTGTCACCTTCAGGTCCAAAGCATGTGACATTCTCACCGCCTGTTCAGAGAAGGAACGGACATCGTCAGTTGGTGAGGACGATTCCTCGTCAAGCAGGTCAGGCTGTGGAGACGGAAGGCGTGGTAGGTAGAGGTCCGATGAATCCGATGAACTTGAGGATGAAGACTAAGGCGACGACTCTAGTGACCACGGTGGAGAGAAGCCGTTTGAACCGGAGGTTTAGGTGGCAGTGGCAGCAAGGGACGCGGCTCCCGGCATGGAGAGACTTGGCTCACAGTATCTCTTGTAGTCGGTATCGAGAGGTGTGGTTCATCACTTTTAGGTCTGCCCAGGTCATGAAAAGACAGTCGGGGTGGAGAACGGCAGACAGCCCGACTCGTGTCCAGCTCTAACAGCTAAAGCACTCGGGCAGATGACAGTACTTGGGAATCCGAAGAGGAAGAGAACCGACCACGATAGATAGAATGTGCCAAGTCATATGCCCCATAAGCAGTCTCGTCATTTTGAATCTAATGCGAAGGGCCACGGATCCAGCCCATATCCTCAGTAGAAAGTGCCTCGACTTCAACATCGGAGGTGGATCGTGCTAGCAATTCAGCCCGCAATAGCTGAAGAATGGCCTCGACAGTGGGGAGATGTCAAAAATTCACCCTCAGAGGGAACTTCAACCTCCACAATTTCGACTGAGGTCGTTGGTGTTGGAGCGCAGGAGGTGGGCCTTTCCTCAGGAGCCCTTTCTGGAGGGGCAGCCCGGTCCCGAAGCACCTTTTGCTCCTGACAAACTGGAGCTGCTTCCTTATGCAGAAGATCTTTGGAGGTGGACGCAGATGGTCCTAGTGGCTCCGGCTGCTTCATCTCCAACATCTTGGTTGCATCCTTTGAGCCACTCTTAGGCTTGGAGCCATTTTGAGGTTCAGAGGTATGCTTCGTCTTCTTCATCATCACAGACTTTCGGCAGCGGGACGGACTTCGGGACCGATGATGTTTCCTTAGCCTGGGACTTTGGTGCTTGGCAGGTGAATCCGAAGGAGCAGCAGCAAGAGTCGACGCAGCCATTGGGATTAATGCCTTTTCATATAAGGACTTCAGGCGGGATAATCTGTGCTTATGGGCCTGAGGAGTAAAGGCCCTGCGATGGACACAAGATTCTCCGTTGTGGAACTTGTCCAGGCAAATGAGACACTGGGAATGGCCATCAGAGCTAGGGAGTTTCACCTGGCAGATGGCACATCTCTTAAAGGCAGCTCTTGCAGTCATCGTATTCACAAGTCGGAGACATCAATCAGAAGGGCAAACCGTAAGCGTCGAGAAAAACCACTCCACGTCAAAATAGCCAAAAACCACACAATCAAAGACAAATCTGTAGGACTAGGAGAGAATCATAGTCAAGAAATCCAGTCCGAGTCTTAGGAGATTTTCACACTACACAGTTATAGTGTTACTATTCCACTTTAATTGTTCTGGCTGCCTCCTGTGGAATGCTGGGATTTGCAGTTTAGGAATGGGCATTTACAACTCTCAGCCACAGAGCTCTTAGGCCTCACTAAACTACAAACTCCAGAATTCCACATGAGGAAGCCAGAGCAGTTAAAGTGGAATAGTAACACTATAACAGCGTAGTGTGAAAATCTACAAAAACCAGTCAAAACAGAAATAAGTAGAACAACGAGCGAACAAAGGTTCCTTTGAGCTGCTAACACGGCAGAAAGACAATTTAACTCCACTTCAACCTCGTGTTTATACAGGTGCATGACATTGGTATTTAAAATAGCACAAATTGTTAAGAAGTTATACCATCCTGTCTACAAGAAATATATGACAGCAAGTTATAGGTATCAAGCAACAGAAAAGGAGTATAATGTCTAGAACAAGGGAAGTAATAGTGCTACTCTATTCTGCTATAGTCATACCTCTCCTGGAATACTGTGACCAGTACTAGGAACCACAATTCCAGAAGGATATGGACAAGCTGGAACATGTCCAGAGGAGGGCAACCAAAATGGTGGGAGGTCTGGAAGCTATGCCCTATGAGGAGCGGCTTAGGGAGCTGGTTATGTTTAGCCTGGGGAAGAGACGGTTAAGAGGTGATATGACGGCAAGGGATGTCATATTGAGGATGGAGCAAGCTTGTTTTCTGCAGGTTCAGAGACTAGGACACGAAGCAATGGGTTCAAACTACAGGAAAAGAGATTCCATCTAAACATTAGGAAGAACTTCCTGACAGTAAGAGCTGTTTGGCAGTGGAATGCACTGTCTTGGAGTGAGGTGGAGTCTCCTTCTTTGGAGGTTTTTAAGCAGAGGCTGAATGGCCATCTATCAGGAATGCTTTGATTTTTTTTTATTCCTGCATGGCAGGGGGCTGGACTAGATGGTGGTCTCTCCCATATGTGGTCTCTCCCATATGACTGTATGAGACCTTGTGGTCTCTCCCATATGACTGTATGAAAGAATTAAGTATTTCATTGCTGTTAACTCACAATACTGTTATGTTTATATATTAATGTAAAGAATCTTTTTCATGCATTGTATAGTTGTACATCCATCTGAAGAAGCCCCACGTGGTAAAACGGAAACAGGAACACCCAGGGCTTTCCATAAAAAAGACTACTGCTATGACTTGTTTAAAAATTGCTCATAACTACTGCTGTTATCTGCAGTTATCTCACAATGTTGCTGTTATACGGACTACTGCTGCTGTTCTAATTTCTTCAAATACAGTCTATGTGCAAAACCTGGGGGGGATCCAAAATATGGAACACTTCTATAGTGGGAAAATGTATAGGAGTTTGCCCATCTGAACATGAATAAATCGCTCAGTGAATGCTTCCTTGCTCCTGCTTTGCTGCTATACCTCTGAAGCCAACTGTTTGTTACAGCACAGACTGACTCGAGGGATACCCATCACTGGACTATCTACTCCTTACTTAGCTTCCAAAATCAGACTTATTTTGGTGTCTTCAGGGTATTTAAGCCCTCTCATGGGTGTTTACATTAACTATTTACTATTTACTATTAATGCAGCTATGTATTTAGAACCAGTCTGTTGCATACTTAGATGACCTGATCTGCTCCCCAGCTACATTCCCAGCCCCCATGAAAAAGAAATGGGCTAGTTCTTACTTGTCCTGTGCAAGTGATCTATCAATGAGACCACTTCATTTCAAAGGAATAAGTGGTATTCACCATACAATCTTGATGATTAACTATCTTCTTGCTTATACTGTACTTTTATTTGCTAGAATCTGACTATCCTTATTAGCAATTTAGAACGAGGGATTGGTACTTACCATGAATATTCATTCTTGGATGGCCCATTGTGATTGAGGTACCTCTTCTATTGCCCCTATTTTTAACAGGTGATCTATTTGTTCTGTCACTATAGTTCTTTTTACCGTATCTTTTGGAACAGGTCTGCATTTTGGAGCTGTTTTGAAGTTTATATCATATTGTTTGTATACTATACAGTTGTTCCTCTGTATCCATGGATTTGGCAAATATACACTGGACTGACTATGTGATGAATGCTGCTGTCCTTGAGCAAGCAGGGATCACCAGCATTGAGAGGCCATGATATTGAGAACACAGCTGTGCTAGGTAGGGCACATTTCTAGGATGGAGGACCATCGCCTCCCAAAAATAGTACTCGACGGTGAATTCGCCACGAGTCAGCGTAAGAGAGGCGCTCCAAAAAAGCGATACAAGGACTCCCTGAAGCAACATCTCAGGCTTGGCCAAATTGATCACCAACAATGGTCCGCCCTAGCCTCACATCAGGAGGCATGGAGACGCACCATCCACAATGCTGCAGCCTTATTTGAGAACTCACGCCGAACAAGTCTTGAAGAGAAATGACAACGCAGAAAGAATCACAACCCGGAAACATCACCCAAGGAGACATTCTGCTGTGCTTTCTGCAACCAGACTTGTTTATCTCAGATTGGCCTTTTTAGTCATCAGTGCGCTTGCAGAAAGCACGGGATGAGTTCTTCCTGAATCTTCGCTTGCAAAGAAAACCAGAGGGGGGTGGGTATCCCTGGATTTAAGTATTCATGGCTTGAAAATATTCTTTAAAAAATAATAATCCAAAAAGCAAACCTTGCTTTGCCATCTTATATAAGGGGCACCATTTTGCTATGCTGTTGCCTATAATGGGACTTGAGTATTCACGGATTTTGGTATCCGCAGGGGGTCCTGGAACCAAACCCCAGTGAATATGAAGGGACAACTATATACTATTTTTATACTTTTTACTTTTATACTTTATATATTTTTATAAATTTATACTATATACTATTTTTAGTATCCACTGATCCATGGTTACTTCTTTCCAAAGAACCCCAAAATACAAAACTTCCTTCGGGAAGTCTTGATCATTAGTATTTGTCATGTCCTGTTCCCCAGACACAGCAGATGAAAGGGAACCAGGGGAAGATACAGCTTCAGAGAATGATACATGGTATGGAGAAGATATATTGGTCTCTACTCCAGCAGATTCCTGGCCCCTCTGGAGCAGATTTACCTGCATCTGCCCCTGCATAGCTTCCTGGCCCCTCAGACATAGCAGGCAAAGACATAACAGATAACCTGGACCCGGCAGAGAATCCTGGCCCCTTGGATATAGCAAAAAAAGAAATAGCAGATAACCTGGATCCAGGCTTACCGATACCCAACTTACAAGAATGCGAAAACAGAAGGAAAGAAGTGCAACGCTTGCAGCGTATTTAAGAAAGAATGCCAAGCAATTAGGGAGCACCTGTATAAACCCTGAGAGCTATAAATAAGCACCAGCTGTTCTGAGGAATTTGTCAGAAGTTATGTGATGACTAGGATGGGAAACCTCTGCTCTTACAAAGACTCCTGTTGCCTTGTTTGGACCTCGACTTCCGGATTTGTTACTGGACACTCTACTAGCCTTGACCTTTAATTACTGGATTGGTAAACTGAACTATCATCTTCCTGTTGTGATTTGGACTTGGTGCTTATGAACTCTGCCTTGCAATCTTTGGTTTTGTATACCTGTGTGTTCCTTGAGAAATTGCAAAGCAAGCTGTTTGTGGGCTGTTTCATTTTTGGCTGGTTTCCCAGATAATGTTGGATTCTTTCTACCCCTTTTAGTAATGTTTGCATAGTAATCTCTAGATTCTCCAGTATTTCTTGAGCCCATAAAACCACGGCTGAAGTGAACATAGATGTAACTACCTCTGCCCTGATAATGGTAGCTGAAAGTTTGTCTGCGTTTTAAAGAGGTGACTCAATTCTTCTCTTTTCCATATCTTTCAGTGTAGGTTTCCCTTTATAGGAATGATAGCTTGAGACACTAACGCTGAAACGGGGCCATCAACCAGAATTTTAAGACCTTCTGTATCTTCTTTTAAAAAAAAAACATGTACTGTATAGTTTTTGAACATACCCTTGGAATCTCCTGGTATTAAGTGGAGGTTTCCATTCTGTTTTTAACTCCTTTAAAAATTCTGCTAAAGGAATTTATGCATTCCTAGAGGATGACTTTTTCATTACCGCAGCCACTGCTGCCACTCTTCCATCTTTCTCTTTATTCAAGCTACACTCTGCCGGAGAATTTTCCAAATCTAGTGTTTTCAACACTTTTCTTAGCATACTCTTAAAGTTCTCCACTTTAAACAATCTACTACAAACTATCTCTAATCCTTCAGTGTCGGTAACTAAATCTTCTTCACTGTCATTTATTTCCTAGAAATCTTCTTTATGTACTGTACATTTGCTTTTCCTCCTCTAAGTCAAAATCTAAATCTTCTGCATGTAAATGTTTTGCATTAGAACTACATTTACCTCCTTTTGATGCTGTTTTATTGCCTATTTTAATTGCCTCCTGTTCTATTGACTCCTTAGGCTTTGTTGAATTGGATTCTACGTTGCAACTGAAGTTGTTTACATTCCCTTTCCCTTTAGAAATGTTTAGAAATCACTTAGTGGGTAAATCATGCCTATTAAATTACTATCTGGAAGTGAACTCATTAAATTAAATTGATTGCACAAGTTAAGTAATTGATTTAAATTAGAATTCATTGGAGTAGTAGTTGACGCTGACTGAATTACAACTATATTATTAACTTCTATCACAATTGATTCTCTAATAATATCTTGTATATTCATTGAACTTGTAGCCTTTTCAGAAGTTGTACCATGGTCGCGAGCCATGGTTGAAAACTGTGATGGTCTGGTATGAACAGAACTTGTTAATGGTACATTTTCTGTCCAGGCGTTTCTAAGCATTGCTTGAACAGCAGCAGTATTCTGAATGCTTTCTGTATAACTGGCTGCCCTTTGTACTTGCAGACAAGTCATCAATCTATGTGCTATGGTGTGACATGGTTCCTGTTGCCTAGTGACAGTTGGTGAAAAAGCTCTGCCTACTGGTCTAGAATGACTGTTTCCAACATGGTGGATTGAAGCAGCCACACACAACTTCTCAGGAACACTCTACTGTGTTCCCGGCCCTTTCTTACAAGGTAATGAGTCCTTTCACCCGCTAAAGCCATTTTCATCTTTTTTTTACCTTCTCTGCCATTTCTTTTTTCTCTGCTGCTCTCTTTTTCCCGGCTATACTTTTCTGAGTTTTTACAAGACCTTGAGCTGAACCCTCTGACTCACTTTCGCTGGACGTAACAAAAATGGCTTTCAATATTTTTTTCTGCAGTGTCTGCAGAGATCTGCTGCTCAGCAACCATCTGGGTCTTTTTGTTCAACCGCAATCTGCAAGGAGGCAGTTAGTGCTGCCAACTCTTTTCCACCATTATCTGTGTCTTGGTCAATAAGACACCACCAGAACTACTGTGGCCCTCCCTTTTTTTAATCTTTGTCAGTACCTTTTGTATTATTGACACTGGTGGAAAAACATACAACACTCACCATGGCCACGGGACGGACAAAGTGTTGTGCTGTTGTGCACCTTTTCCTCCATATAAAGAAAAATATCTTTTTAACCTGAAATTCTTTCCAAGGGTGAATAAGTCCACTTACAAAGTCCCAAACTTGATGTTTATCTGCTGAAACACCTCAAAATGTAGTAATCAATGCCCCAGGTGAATGTCATGTCTGCTTAAGAAGTCCGCTTCTACATTTAATGAACTTTTCAAATAAACTGCTGATAAGGATGTTCCTGTTTTCTCTGCCCATCACAATATCCAATTGGCTTCCTTGGCCAATACTGGCGAACTTATGCCCTTGTTTGGCAAGGTAAGATTTTACTAACATGCTATCTGTGTTAACCCTGTAGTTGGACTAAGTTGACCTTTTTCCCAATTTACTAAAAACCTGTATTTCTGAAGTGTCTCTACTGTCACTTTTACATCCCTTTTTGCATTTTTTCTGCACCCTGCTTTTAAAAGGATATCATCCAGGTAAGGAAAAAAATCTGAATACCTGTCTCTTGAAGATGTGCCACTAACAGTACCAATACTTTGGTGAATGCTTTGGGTGCCAATGCAAGACCAAATGGGAGAGCTCTGAACTGATAAGTGTGCCCGATGAAATTGGTTCCTTAAATATTTCCTGATAAGTGTGCCCAATGAAATTGGTTCCTTAAATATTTCCTGATAAGTGTGCCCGATGAAATTGGTTCCTTAAATATTTCCTGCAACTTGATGCCATCAGAATATGTAAATACGCTTCCTTTAAATCTATCAATGCTAACCAATTGTTGATTGCCAAATTCTCCTTCATCGTTTGAAGTGTCTCCATCTTGAATCTTTGATACAAGACAAAGCCATCCAAATAGTTTAGATCCATTATACGCTTGTAGGAGCTGTTGGATTTGGGCACCTTTGGGGGGGTACCTTAAACAGGATAGAATACACATTATTTTACATTTGAAATATCAGCACTGTATCTTTGGTCCCACTTTGTAAAATACGTTCTATTTCATTGCTCACTATCCTTTCCTTTTCTGCATTTCTTGGTATTGGAGAAGGAAGATATCTGCATCTTAGTATCCTGCTGAAAACTGTGCTGTAACCTTGATTTACTACCTCAAGGACCCACTGATCTGTGATTGCCCCTTGCCACAGAACCCCAAAATGCTGAAGTCTTCCTTCCACTTGAAGACTTTGTCAATATTGATAATACACACACACCCTCACTGGGTAGGGCCAATCCTCCTATTTTTCTGTAAACTTTGTCTCTTTTGATTGAAATCTGATGTATTCCATTCTGTTCTCCCATATCTATACTCATTTTGTCTGCTAAAACCTCTGCCACCTTGAAAGGAATAATGAGAATTTCTAAATTGTGAAGTCGAAGGCTTTCACAGCCACCATCCATAGTTTTTTTTGGGGGGGGGGGTCCGGGCTATGAGGTCGTGTTCTAGAAGAGTTTATATCCTCCCACCCTAAGAACTGGACATCCTACAATGGAATACACAAATTTGCATGCTAATCATCTTTAACAAGGACTAACAGTATATAAACCCCACACACCCACACGCCACCATTCTCTGAAGATGCCAGCCACAGATGCAAATGAAACATCAGAAATACTCTTCTAGAACACAGCCTCATAACCCAGAAAAAAAAACACAAAAAAACTAATTTCTATATTGTCTCCTCCCTCTCTTCTTTCACTGAAATGATGGCATCACTTGCTATTTGTTTTTATGTTCCTCTAACACATATCGTAACACTAGTTAACACCCTAGTCTCATGAGGGCACTCTTGGACCAGCATCACATTATATTCCAAAACTTTCTCCAACATTTAGATGGTCATCCACCTGCCCTGGCCTTAGGCTACATCTTTCCTCTTCCCTTTGTCCCGCAATGATCATTGTTAAACTAACTAGTCACATCACCACCACACCCACTAGTTTTGCCTTTCTTTTGCATTTCTATGGCTATTCAACAGCCTGCTTAAAAGGTTTGCTCCTGAGCACCAGTTCACTCCAGCAGCTGAAGAAGTAGACTAAGTCTATGAAAACTTATGCTACAGTTTTCTCTCTGTGTGTCTCAAAGGTGCTACAAGATCACTTTGTGTACTTTCTGTAGTGCCTTTTCTCCAAAAAGTAATTGACCCAAAAAAGGCATATATGCTAAATTAGTATTAGACTTCTGGTCCACATCCCAATGTCAGAGCCAGAATGAACGCCTTGCTAATGTTGTAGCTCTTATACTCCTAGCTGCATGTGCTGCTGGATCATAACCCACATCACCTATGAATTGCAATGTCTATGGAATTTTCTCCACTGTTTTCATTAATTAGTGTATGCTTAGGTCTGGAATTTCCAAAATCTCCTTAGCCCACAAAACTTTCCACATCTTTCAGTGCAGGATCTCCTTCCCTAGGAACCTGAGACACCAGTGCTGAAACAGGACCATCTACTAATGGAATTTTAAGATATTCCATACCCTTTCTTGAATAAATATAATTTTTGTTCATATCATTTAAATCTGGTATTCAATGGAGATTCCCATTCTATCTTAATAATTTCACTTAAGATTTCAGGCACTGGAAATTCTGCAGCTTTTGATGATAACTTCTTCAACACTGCTGCTGCCTTATCATTTTTAAATTCCCATTCCTTTATTAGACTGAGTTTGCTCCGGTGTCTCATCCAAATCCAATGTCTGTAACACCTTTTTTTACCATATGCTTAAAATAATAATTAGTTACTGCTTCTCCATCATCTTCACTTTCTAAAATCATCTCACATTCAATATCACTTTGGTCCTCTAACTCACCCTCAGTCCTTGTGAAATGTTTCTCCTCTTCTGAATCTGAATCAACCTTATCTCTCTCCAAATGCTTTAACACAGAAAGGCATTTACCTCCTTTTGATTCTGATTTACTTCCTAACTTTACATTCTGCTCATCATTCTTATTGCTAATCTGTTTAGAATTTAATCTACCTTGTTCCTCAGTCTGCTCTGACTTAATCCCTCTTAAATTCATGGCTGTAATTTGCTATAATTCTACTAATGGATTAATCATTGTTGAATAGTACTGCTTATGTAATAAAATCATTAAATTCATCTGATTGTACTTATTAAATAAGTTACTTACTGAAGAAGACACAACATTGTCAAATACTGCAGCTGATGTTTGAGATTGCACTACAAGAGGCATATTTTCCACTGATTGATTCTCTCAGTCAGTAGCTTTCTTTAAAAAGCTATGAATGAAACATTGTTCTTGTTTTTTCTCTGTGCTCTAAAGCTCTTGTACTTGCAGACCTGCTGTCAGTCAATGCCTGTGTTCTAGCCTTTCTCTGCACCACTTGCTTAGCAAAACCTTGTGAACTAGCCACACCTCCTGTTGTAGAATGTCCATTCCCAATATGGTGTCCTGAAGCAACAGAGGGAGATTTCTCCTACAGCAATTGTTGAGTCCCCAACTCTTTCTGAGCAGGTAACTCTGTTTTTTTAAAACTTTTGCCCCCACTTTTGCTCTCTTTACCTTGCTAAATGTATTATTAGCTGACTTTTCTGTTTTTCCCTTTTAATTTACTTGCATTTTTGGCTGAACTGTAACCTCTTTCAAATCACTCTCAGACTCACTCTTGCTTGTCATCCTAAATATCTTCTTTATTTTTTTTATTTTTTATTTTTACACTTGCATCATAGGTATGCTACTCTTCAACCATCTGGGCATGATTTGTATTTTTATTTGTTATTTTATTTGTTTTAGCTGCAATCTGTGAGGGAGGAGCAGTAAACAGTGTCAAAACCTTCCCAGCTTCCTCCATGCTGTATTTTATTTTCTTCTCCATAAGCAGAGACGCTTCTACTGAAACAATCTCCTCCTCAAATGTTTTCTTTTTTTTCTGTGAAACCTCCATTATAATTATTAAATTTTACTAAATATCTACGTACCACTAGATAGTGAAGGCAAAAACCATACCGCCAGCTAGCCAGAAAAATTAAAAATTGAGCTGAAGGTAGAAGAGTAACTGTTTTAACTGTGAAAGAATTTTGGATTGTGGAACTCCCGCTGCACGTGCTGTCGCATGAAACAAACCCATTCGTGTGGATTGTTCCTGTGGGCCATCCAGAGAATGCTCTGCATTTATTTCATATCACATTGTTGGCTCCTAATGGCATGGATTACAGAAACCTGCATTACTGGCATACAAAATTCTACTTCATATTATCTGGAGGTAAAGTTAATGCTCAACTGCCAATCTTTTTTAGAAGCAGTCACAAATTTAATATAGTGTCATTACTATTTATACAAGAAAAATTAAAGACTCCCTTAATATAACAGAAGTAACTACTATACAAAATCAAACCACTGCAATACTTGCCCCATGGTTTAAAAAAAAAAATCCTACATTATAACATGCAAAATCCAGGCACTAGTTTGGATGAAATCAAATAAGCAGCAGTAAGCACCGCTGAGCTCAGTGATAAATTAATCATGATTTATATCCCACTGGTATCAATGTGTCATAAATTCGCAGACACAGTGATAAGCAGTTTCAGAGTTAAACAGCACACAAATCCAAGAAGGATAGGTTGCTTACCTTTAACCATAGATCTTCGAGTGGTCTTCTGTGAATTCACACAGCTGGGTAATTCCTGCGCCTGTGCAAAACACTCAGAACCTTCTAGAATCACTAGGCAGAATGTGCTCTGATACATTATTGGCAGTAACTCCGCCCATCCCAACGGTCCCTTATAAGGCATTCCCGCCTAAATCCCCTCAGTTCCTTGAATGCCGCAATCTGAAGCATCAGGAACATTAAGTATGTTTATATGATGTAGTAGGACATAAACGGGAGGATGGCCGGGTCTGTGTGAATTCACAGAAGACCACTCGAAGATCTATGGTTACAGGTAAGCAACCTGTCCATCTTCTTCGTGGTCTCTGTGAATCACACAGCTGGGTGTAAACTGACAAGCTTCACTCTTTGAGGAGGGCATGTCCCACACCAATTAACCTGAATACCATAATATACAGTCAAACCTGAGATTGTAACTTTAAGAGCACATTCTTAAGTAGCACTAAACAAACTATATAAAATATTAATGACTTGGCAACATGAACACTCACTCATTGAATAGAAGATAACAGTACAGTTTTCTCAAAGGCATCCTCGTTCCTGGAACGAGAGTCAAGTCTGTAATGAGAGATAAAAGTCATAGGTGAAGACCAAGTTGCAGCTCTGCAAATGTCCTCTAGAGGCACCCCAGAGAGGAAAGCTGTCGAGGGGGAGACAGCCCTCATAGAGTGTCCTCAAATCCGTGAAGGCAGAGGCTTCTTTGCCAGTTCGTAGCAGAGAGCAATGGTCGATGTCACCCACTTTGATAGTCGTTGCGGAGAAATGGGCTGTCTGAACTTCGAATCGGCATAAGACACAAACAGTCTGGGTGACTTTCTGTGGGAAGCAGTTCTTTGAATGTAGAAAGCAAGCGCCTTCCTGATGTCCATGAGATGGAGGATGCGCCCGAATTCGTCTTCCGGGTCCTGCATCAAAGCAGAAAGAGTGATGGGTTGGTTGAGATGAAGCTCGAAACCACCTTCGGAAGGAAGGAAATGTTGGGGCAAAGCACCACCTTGTGCTTGTGGAAAGCAGTGTATGGAGGGTCCGATCGCAATGCACAGAGCTCACCAGGCCAACGCGCTGAAGTGATGGCCACGAGGACGTCAGTCTTCCAGGAGAGAAGTCGCAGATCAGTAGAAGCCAAGGGTTCGAACGGTCAACAAACCAGCTGTGAGAGGACCAATTCAAGACTCCAAGCCGGGGTCAGTTCGGTTACCGGAGGACGCAGGTTGGCGAAGCCTTTTAAAAACTTCTTTACCGTTGCATAAGTCGTAGCTGCCATGTGACCGAGAAGCACCTGGACTGAATGAGCGGGGAGCCTTCGGGACCGACAACAAGCATGGATCAAGGTCCGAAGGCTGTCAAAGCGGTCTTGAGGTAAGCATGCAGCTGCTGTCACAGAATCTAGATGAGCTCCAATGAATTGGATCACTTGAGCCGGCTGAAGCTGAGACTTCTCAATGTTGACAACAAGTCCCAGGAAGTCTAAGGCATCTAAGGTGAGGCCAACATCGAGTTCGAGGTGATGTCGAGACTCCGCCACTATCAGCCAGTTGTCGATGTAGGGGAAGACCACAACCCCCTGCTGACAAAGGAATGCCGCCACCACCATGAAGATTCGAGGAGCAGTCGAGAGGCCGAAAGGAAGCAATCTGAATTGGAAGGCATCGGTTCCAACTTGAAATGCAAGGAAGCGCCTGTGGGCCGGATGAATCCCGGTGTTCTTCAAGTCTATGGAGACGAACCAGTCATAGCGTTTCAGAAGTGGAAGGATGGAGGCCAAGGTAAGCATTCTGAACTTCTTCGGGGCTATATACTTGTTCACACCACGGAGGTCGAGAATCGGACGGAGACCACCGTCCTTCTTTGTTACCAGAAAGTACCTCGAGAAGAAGCAGAGGTGGTGGAGGTCAGGGTCGATGGGTTCGATGGCCCCCTTCTGCAACAGAGTCTGCACCTCCTCAAGGAGGGGAGGGGAGGGCGGTGTTGATCGAGCCAGTCCTGGCGAGGCAGTGTCGGATTCAATCCAATAGCCATTCTGGATGATTCGAAGCACCCAGTGGTCTGATATTATAGAAGACCAGGCTTCTTGGAAATCGGACAGTCGATCCCCGAAGAGTGGTGTCTAAGAGAGAAGAGAAACAGGTCAACAATGCAATTAAAATTTCTTCCGGCTGTGATCCCTGACTGTTGCCGTGGTGGTTGGTGGTATCTGGAACCCAAGCCCTGGCTCCTCACCGATGAGGCCGGAGAGGGAGAGGGAGCATAATGGGACCGACGGGAGGACTGCCCAGAGTACCCTCAACGGAATTGTTGGCCATACGATGGGGCTTGCCAGGAATAACTGCCTCTAGGATGGTACTGAGAGGCGGAGGTAGAGCTCATACCATATTTCCTGGCAGTGGTCCTCATCTTTTGGGTGAACTCGAGCTTTTCGTCAGTTGACCCATTAAATAAACCAGACTCATCGAAGGGCAGATCTTCTATGGTGGCTGAGGCTTGAGGCGTGAGATCCGAGGATCGCAACCATGCGTGCCGCCGCAGCGCAATGCAGCCAGCGATGGTTTTCACTGCGCAGTCTGCCACGCGAAGGGCCAAATTCATCTGTTGCCCCGCTAGAGACTGGGCCTTGGATTGTATATCCTCCGCCATCCTACACCGCTCCTCAGGAAGGTCTTGGATTAATGACTCATTCGTTCCCATAAAACTTGCTGGTAAACTCCCATGCAAGCCGAATAATTCGCCACATGGAAGCTCAAACGAGCTGCAGAGTAAATTTTCTTCCCAACAATGTCCAGTTTCCTGCTCTCTGGGTCTGGTGGGGATGACAGAGGCCGATGCTGTTTCTTGTTCTGTGCGACTTCGACAACCACAGAATTCAGCCTTGGGTGGTTTTCGAGCCAATCCACATGTTCGCCACTGACACGGTACAGACGATCTATCTTTTTGGTTGTCGACTGAATAGAGGAAGGATTCTCCCAGGATCCCTGTGCGATCCTCAACAACGAGGGCACTGGGATGGAAGCCGTCGGGAGCGCCTTCGACTAGATCCGCTAGAAAATTGGGTCCACGGGATCAGTCTCTCGTTCCTCCAATTTAAGATCAAGTGCATGGAACATCCGTACCATTTGCTCTGCGAACACACGAACATCATCTGTTGGGGAAGAGTAATCATCCTCCATCAACTCAGTCTTTGGCGATGGCAAGTATGATTGGTAAAGGTCCCAAGACATGGAGGAAGACGACGCCGAACCCTCCAGTGAAGGACTATGGTCCCGTGGTGGTGTAGATCGGGGCTGTGGAGTTGGAGGGATCCGAGGTAGAGGGCGATGTTCAGGAGGAGACACTTGGATCACAGCATCCTTTTTCGACACTGGTTTCAGAACATCCAGATCGGCCAGCCGTGGGGATCGAGCAATTGAACGGTTCGTGATGGTAGCGTCAAGGACATCACCCCTTGGAGTGAAGAGCTGTGAACCCGTGGGTGACCCAAAGCCTGCCCTGCAGATGGATCGGGCAAGATCATATGGAGAATAGGCCGGAACATCATCACGGATTGCAGTAGGTGTACGGCTTTGAGGCACGACTTTGGACTCAACGACCTCAACCTCCTTGTCCAAAGAGTGGCGCTCTACTAACTGAGCCCTCAACACGGCTGGAGCAGGAGATGCCTCAAGAGGCTTAGGGGGTCTTTCGGGGTCAGTACTGGATGGGATCTCGACTGCCACAATCTCCACTGATTCCGATGGTATACGTGATCGGCAAGCCTCGGGTTCCGGCGTGGTGGAAACAAGCAAGGACCGGACAAAGGTGGCCTCAGCATCAGTCAATCGTTGCAGGGGGATCACTGGAGCAGCACCTTCCACAGGCCTTGATCTCACTGAACCTTACTTTGTCTTACTCTTAGTTTTGCTGGACTCATGCTTAGATAG
This sequence comes from Gambelia wislizenii, assembly GCA_030847615.1. NCBI lineage: Eukaryota > Metazoa > Chordata > Lepidosauria > Squamata > Crotaphytidae > Gambelia > Gambelia wislizenii. The sequence continues at coordinate 79,192,461 of JAUMIR010000006.1, read as the reverse complement.
ATGTTTTTCTTTCCTCTTCTTCTTTAAAGACTGAGAAGAGGCAGACTCAGTACTGGGACAGGCCTCAGTGTTGATAGGAGCCCGATCCTGAGAGGCAGCCTTCGACGTCGATGGAGTCAGTTCTTGAGTCGGTGTTGATTGATCTCCAGCTGAATCCAAGGACGCACGTTGAAGGGAGGTATGGAGAGCCTCCGGATCAGATGCAGTGGAACGGTGCCTGGATGGGCTTCGGGACTGATGACGTTTCTGGCCCTTTGATGGAGGAGACTGGGAGCGTCCACGGCCTCAGGGCTCAGAAGAAGCCGAAGTCAGGGCTGAGACAGAAACAGAGGCTGGTGCTGCAGCAGGGATTAGGGCCTTCTCATACAGGAAAAACTTCAGGCGTGAGAGCCTCTGTTTGCGAGCCTGTGGCATAAAGGCCTTACAGTGAACACATGCGTCAACGTTATGGGTTTCTCCCAAGCGTATTAAATAGTGGGAATGACTGTCCTCATTTGGGAGTTTCACCTGACAAATCACGCAGCATTTAAAGGCTCCTTTCACAGACATCTTACTCACCACAACAGCAACAATAATCGCAGCGAAGAAAAAAACGTAGTCAAGGACAGTCCAGGTCAGTAACAATATCTGAGGTAAATGCCAAAGCCGAAGGAGTAAGCCAAAATCGTCGTCAAGAGCCAGAAACAGGTCAAAAACCGAGTGATCAGATGCCAAATACCAAAACCAGAGGGATAGAGCGAAAAATCGTCGTCAAAGAACCAAAGCCAAGTCAAACCAGATTGTATGAGAGAAAAACACCTAGCGAACAGAGGTTCCTTCAAGCTGCTAACGCGGCGGAAAGAAAGGAACTGAGGGGAATTAGGCGGGAATCCCTTATAAGGGACCGTTGGGATGGGCGGAGTTACCGCCAAAAATGTATCAAAGCACATTCTGTCTAGCGATTCTAGAAGGTTTCGATGCTCTGCGCAGGCATAACCCAGCTGTGTGATTCACACAGACCACGAAGATGTATATCATACAAGGTTGTTGCTCAGAATTGAAACTCGGAGGGCAGACAGTATACTAAAAGCATTTTGCCATCTATGAAATCTGGCAGGCTGCAAGACTATTGGTTATCCATTATCCCCTGATCTCCTCTTCCCATGCATGCGTCCATCCCATTTTCCTCAAGCAACCTCTGCAGCTGACGACTTATCTCATCATCCCCACAGTGACTGTTATACTCCCCTTTCCACAAAGCACTTGTTACTTCCCTTTGCTACAAAGCACTTGTTAACAAATACAAAAACTGAAAACGCAAGTAACAGCAAGGTTACAGAACAATACAACAAATGGCAGGAATAGGCAATGTCAGGGACCAATCCTGGCACAATGGGACTTAAGCACAACTAACTTAATCAGGATTTAGTGCACTGTGATTTATTTTTTTAAAGTTTTGATGGGCTTGAAAATGGGAAAAGGGCAATTATGGAATTCCAAAGAAAATAGAGTTCAAAACAACTCAGAAAATAATGTATCCCAATTTGCTAATAAATGTATTGGTGATAAACAAAACATACCACAAACACTAGCAGAATATTGTTTGCAACTTAAATGTTCAACAGGGCATAAAATACATAATTTGAAGTAAAAAGTGAAAATGCAATGAGATATCTACAGTTTAAGTGTCATGTGCCATTATAAATCATCAGAAGCATTCCAGCTGTATTGCTTTACAGCAGTAGTAAAGCTGCATGTATAGTATTTCTTTCAGTATTTCAGATGCTTCACCCCTTAAGCATAAAGTAAGAAGAAACCTAAACAAAAGGTGTAGGATTGTTTGGCTACTCTCCAGAATTCCCTTCCACTCAGAAAGAGGTTGTTTGGACTTATTCTCAATCATGTGAATTCACATACAATCATGGAAATCCAAAAGTTGTTAACTGGATAACATAAAATATTACACAAAACCAAGGGAGGAAAGAGGCTGGTGGATCACTGACTGAATTCTTTCAGGCATACTCCTACAACAAATTACTAATGTATAAAATACATAAAGTAGTTATATTTCTCCACTGAAATACTGAGACCAGCATTGTTATTTTGGTTTCAATTCTGTTTTTAAAAGGGATTTTTTCCTTCACTATGGAAGCACAGCAATTATCCATGTGCTTAGAATTCTAGCAGACAGTAACACCTAAACCAAGGAAGCGGAATGTTTTGCACACCCAATACTATTGGTATGTCATTGCCACCATCCATCATCACTAGCTATGCTCACTACTGGCTGTGCTGGCTAGGAATGAAGGCATAATGCTGTCCAACAACATCTAGAGGGCCATATGTGCCTCATCATTGATCTAACACATCTATTTGGAAATCCCACTGATTTCAACTTACTCTTAAGAAAAGCTGTTTAATTATGCATGGTGTGTATTTAAATGGGATGCACTGTACTATGTAACAGAATAAAGTTTATGACTAAACTTCAAAGCAGTACTGTGTAAGAAGTGACTTACCTCTGGATAAAGATGAAACCTTTTCAGTGTATTGATTACAAGAGGATATTCTGTTAGCCTGTCATTCATAATCATCCAGACTCCGCTAAAAAATGATGGTGCTTCAGCAATGGTCTTGAAATACGAATAATAAAGACCCTGAAGAGAGTATGCATTTAGGTTAAATTAATCAGCAATGGTCTGATTATCACAATGCTTATAGTAGCAGAGATCAGTAAGTTATAGGTACTAATTTAAGTCCCACTAAACCTGCTTCACTTTTTCCAGACTACACTGATGGAGCGAAAACATAACACCACAACAAAAGTTTGCCCTCTGTAGGGTATGGCAGTTGAAAGTTCCTAACTGGCTTGCAAAACTTTTGCACTATGATGAATTGTAATAGTCTATTCAAAATTGTCTGCCAGTGACTTAGACTATCAAAGAATGGAACATTAGATATTCATCATGAAGCTCCAATTCTGTTTTGATGCAGAGAAGGAATCCATACAGGCTGAATTATGCTCAGTACTACCCAGACACAGGCAGGAACCACTTGATGTAAATCTCTGTTCACAAGCTGACTCCTCTGGCCACTTTCCAGTTTGCTTACATGACCAAGAATTTTAAAAAGTAGAGGAAAAGGGCCAAAGGCAAAGAACTAGGAAAGAAAAAAATGAACTAAGTAGACATCAAAATAAGGACACATTTTGAAGAGGATTAGTTCTTCTTGACAAGCATAGAATACAGGCCGACCCCCAGATTCGTGGGGGATACATTCAAAAAAAAAAAAAAAAAAACCATGAAGATGCCAGCCACAGATGCAGGCGAAACGTCAGAAAGAAACTATTCCAGAACTATTCCTCACAGCCCAGGAAAAAACCAAGGAAAATTCTAAACCCATGAATAATAAACCATGGATAATAGGGAACCCTTTTATTTTCAATGAGAAAAATGCTGGAAGTTGACCATAGTAATCAGAGTGGAGGACCTAGAAATGCTAAAGAGAGAACATATTTTTTGCACGTGGATAAGTGAAACCATGGATACCAAATCCATGGATGCAGGGGTTGGCCTGTGTCTCTTCCAACTCTATGATAAAAAAGAAAAAAGAAAATTCAGTCATTTCTTGAGTAGATAGTATGGATTCTTTCCCTGCACCAACCCAGAATGGAGTTTCACGGTGAATATCCAGTCTTCTTTCATCCTTCTTATAAGAAGGAATTCACACAGAATGAGTGTACCTCAACTATCAAGATGACCTTAAGTGTGTTCTGAATAACTGAATGGCACTCTGAAACATCATTCTGCCAAGGCAGTGTCTGATGACTATTACCCATTGTGACAGAACCCCATTCTAGGCTAGCCCTGCAGTTCCAACTCTTGAGCTCCTGTCACTCACCTTGCCCTTTTACCCTCAAAATCACTCCCTGGATCTGGTACTCGAGCATCAAGAGGATCCTTACTATGGACAAGTGGTTATCTTGATCAGTGGATTCAATGTGGTAAACAAAACCAGTCTCCTTATGAATTCTTAAATGGGACAGTCAGACACAGTTGTAGAAAATAAAACAAATAAGGATTTATTAATGACAAATCCCCTGAACTCACTCCTCATTCACAGCTCCCAAGAGAAGAGACTGCTTACCTGTAACTCTGGTTCTTCAAGTGGTCATCTGTGAATTCAGACATACGGGTTTGTTCTGCACCTGTTCAGCACACATCAGAATGTTCCAGAGCTAATACTAAGTGTTTTGACAGGGGGCACGCCTTCAGGACCAAACATGCTTGCAGCCACTTCCACTCATTTCCCTCAGTTCCCGTGTCACCACAGGAAGCAACAGATGGAATAATCATGAAGACAATGACACAGAGCAGAGAAGAGGACAGGTTGTTTGAGTTCATAGATGACCACTCAAAGAACCACAGTTACAGGTAAGAAACCTTTTCTTCTTCTTCGTGTTCGCTGTGACTCATGCAAATGAGTGACTACATAGCTAACTCACCATCAGTGGGTAGGTGTTATCATTGCACAGAAAAAAGTACTGCTGCACCAAAGGCTGCATCTTCCCTGGCCCACACATCTAGACTGTAGTGATGAATAAAAGGCTCTGCACATGTTGCCGCCTTACAAATATCAAATAATGGAATAGTGCTGAGAAAGGCAGTAGACTTAGACACTGTCCTCACAGAATGATCTATGAAGCCCAATGCAGGTTACTTCTTTTCTAAGTCATAAGCAGAACACCCAGTAGCTCACAGTCTCTGGGAGGAAGATGGTAGACCTGTTCTCTTGCCCTCACAATAAACAAATGAATATTTCTCAAAGACTTCATTCCATCCAGATAAAAGGCAAGCACCCACCTGAAAGCTAAAGAGTGGAGGATGACATTCTGAGGTGTGGCTGCATTGGGATAAAAAACAGGAAGCACATCTTGGGAACATGGAATTTCACCTTACCAGGATGAAATTTCAGAAAGTATTGGATGCATTTAAAAGCAGCTAGTTTACTGGCACTTCTTGTCATTGTAATAGCCACCAAAAACACAATCTTAAGTATAAGTAACCATAGATTACAGATTGCCATAGGCTCAAATGCTTTTGATATAATCTGGCACAGGACAAATGGAAGATTCCAAGAAGGTGTGATAGGACCTTGGGGTGCCTATAACCCTTCAGGAAGGTGTTAACTTGGTGGTGAGTAAACCAAGAGAAACCCAGATGAGGTTGAGAAAAGACTACAAAGATCGTTAAACAGACCTTGACTGAAGAGAAATGCAGACCCTAGGGACCAAAATGAACTTAAAATATTATATCTCTTAGCCCTCTATGGAAAAGTGAGGGGAATGAGCAAGATTATTTTAAATCCAACTTCAAGAGGCAGAACTGTCTAGGAGAAGGCTTCCTTGCTGCTGTAATAACATCAAGTATGCGATCACCTATGGAAGGATCGGCAACTCTGTTTCAGCATATGGTAATCTGTGTGTCACATCCTGCCTAACAATTTCCGAAGAAAAACAGAACCCATTTCAATATTGAAGAGAAACCTAATATCCATATTGGTATGCCAAAGAACATTTGTGGCAGCACCTTTGCCCAGAATATCCTCAGTGCAGCAGGTAAAAATTGACCACCTTTAATATAGAAGAAACAAACTAGGGCTTTGGAACTGTTATATGCTGAATTGGTAACAGTAGTTTGGTGGAACACCCAGGAACTAGATGATTGGAAGGTGATTTCAAGATATTTAAACTGTCTAATTTGTTAAAGTTTATGCCCATCTATGACCTAATTTGACAAGGAATGTTTTTTAGAAAAAAACATGATCTTAGTTTTACTGTAGTTGATAGTTAAAACAGTTTCCTACACAGTAACCCATAAAGGCTCTCATCATTCATTTCAAACCTACTTTGGTAAAGGAGAGGAGGACAACGTCATTTGCATACAGAAGTAATGGAATGCTAACTGAGCCCAATTTAGGAGGGTGGAAGGCCTCTGAAGACATAGATGTAGAGAGATCCTTATTAAGATATAGATTAAATATGGAGCCAAAATGCATCCTTGTTGCACACTCTTTTCAACAGGAATGGTATTTATGAGATTACCTTGAATACTACATCTCACTTGTACTGTGGTATTTCTGTACAAATTCATGATCAACCAAAGTAATCCCTGATCTATGGAGGAATCAAGGAGTTTGGCCCATAGTCTCTCTCTCAGTATGAGTCTAAAAGCTGATTTTAGATCTATAAATGCAACCATCAAACTGTTACTATAAAGACTAGAATATTTCCCTGCCAGGTGATTCAAAACTAGGCAGTTATTCTAAGTTGAGTTACTTTTTCTGAAACCAGTTTGTTCATCTTTGATAATGCTTCCAGTCTCTAACCATTCATAAAGTTGGTTGTTGTAGGTAGCGAGCATACAGTTTGCCTACAACAGATAATAAACTTATAGGCTAATAATTAGACGGATCACTTCTATCCTTTTTTATAAACAGGGATTATAATTGCCTTGGGCCAACTGGTAGGTAATTTGGCCGTCTGATTGATAATGGGTAAAGAAAGTTGCGAGTAAAGCCGCCCACCATGTGACATTTGTTTTCAAGAGCTCAGGCATGATAGAATCTGGCTCTGGAGCTTACCAGATTTGAGCTAGGTGATTAATGCCTTTATTTCATCTTTCGACACAGGAGGCCATTGATGAGCATCCTGGAATTTCACAGTAGAAGAGCTTAACTCCTTGAAAATTTTCCCATATCTGTGTAGGATGTTGCAAAGGGGAGAGTTGAAGAGTTATCTATCATGCTTGTGTCTGTTGACCAAAACAGCTTGGTATTTTTTTGTAAGGAAAAGTATTTCAGGGATGCCCACTGCCTATGTATAGCTTCTTTCTTTTTCTTTGCTATCTACATCTTATACTCTCATTTAGGAGTATAATAAGACAGAAGCATGGTCTGGCAGTTATCTCTCTTGACAGTACATATTCCTAAATTGGGTTCTGGCATCAGCACAGTCTTTATCAAACCAGACAGCTATCCCTTTATGTCTTAGATTTTTGGGCCTCTTCTCCATACACCTCAGTGATATTGATAATACTGAGAGGAGATGAGAATAATTATCTAATGCAGCCTGTGTATCATCGGGTTTTGGAGATAATATGATTTTTAAACCCCGTGATAAAGAAAAAAATCAAAGAAATCCATTAAATTTCAGGAAGTCAATGAAGTGGCAAAATATTCTGAAGTCAAGCAGCTGTCATCTGAAAAAAAATGCATGCTCCCTCACAGCCCTGGTGTAGCAGTACAAGAGAACTTGACTCCCAGGATCCCTTGGATAAAGTTCTGAGGACAGGTTTGAGTCAAACAAAAAAGAAATTATCTCCTTCTGCAGAGCTTCATTCTCTGCCACCTCACGGGTCAGCGTAAGAGGGGCGCTCCAAAAAAGCGATACAAAGATTCCCTGAAACAACATCTCAGGCTTGGCCAAATTGATCACCAACAGTGGTCCGCCCTGGCCTCACATCGGGAGGCATGGAGACACACTATCCACAATGCTGCAGCCTTATTTGAGAACTCACGACGAACAAGTCTTGAAGAGAAACGACAACGCAGAAAGAATCACAACCCAAAAACATCACCCAAGGAGACCTTCTGCTGTGCTTTTTGCAACCGGACTTGTTTATCTCGGATTGGCCTTTTTAGTCATCAGCGCGCTTGCAGAAAGCGCGGGATGAGTCCTTCCTGAATCTTCATTTGCGAAGAAAAGCCAGAGAGAGAGAGAATGGTGGTTGGGCATACAAGGTTGCTATGGACAGAGTACTTGAATGGGGAAATCTCAGCAACCTTAAATTCTACGCTGTGCACGGGGAACAGTCTCTGGGAAGGGGGTGCAACTCAAAATATGGGGCTATATGCTGTGATGGAAGTGGACAAATGAAGCACGTGAATAGAACTGACTGACAATATGTGAGCCTTGCCAAGTCATTTAAAGCTTTCCCTGATCTTGATGCTATGCCCCTCAATAATGTAATGCCATCTTCATCAACGAAATCCCTGCTCAAGTGTATTTCCTGGAATATAGCTGGCTGGAACTCTAAGTCCAAAGATCCTGATAGCATAGATTATATTCATGAATTTGATGTGATATTCTTCCAAGAGACATGGCGCACATACAAACAAGTCACCATGGCTATGTCATCATTGACTTACCAGCCATTGCTCCTACTGGTAAAGGAAGACCAAGGGCCTGGCTTGTCATTTTGACCTCTACAGTTCTCAAGGCCTCCAGCAAGTGTCTGCCACATTGTGAGCAGATCACAATGGCATGTTTAATTGATCTTGCTACCTTATGGTTGTTGATGGTAAATGTATATATTCCACTAATGACTAGCAAAGATCAAAACAATCAGGTATGGGAGGCGTTAGAAAATTATATTATAAACCTAGAGTCACAATTCCCCTCAGCTTATTTAGTTCTGATGGGAGGACTTTAATGCTATAATTGGGCATAGTAATGAGGATCTTTTTTCTTCCCAAGCTTGGTGTCTACAAGAAATAGAAGATTATATTTTAAGGACGATAGACACTCCAAATATATTGGTATTAATTATACTGGGATATGTTTTGCTCAGATGGTGGGGTGATTCCCTTTCAGAATACTCAATGGGAACCCACTTTTTTATCCATCTGGAGAATTTACATATATATCAGCCAAAGGTAGCAGTACTATCAACTATGTTTTAGTTTTGCCAAAGCCAATAGACTTGAAAGTGATCATTTACCACTCTCCCTCACTGTTGAGATTCTGATTAATATCCATTTACAAAACAATCACAGTTTACTAATTCAGTAATGGTTGTTTTTATCATTATGTTACCCTATATGAACTAACCCATTTTTAATAAATTATATTCTATATTATAAACTGGATTAATAAATTCAATAGTAAATATATTCAATATGATTATTTCTGTTATATTGTTTTATTGTAACTGTTTTAATATGTTATTTAATGTATTGCCTAAAGGTCTGTTGACTATAATAAAGGCTTGCTATTGTCTCTCACAGTGTTGCTGGAATCTGGTAAGTGGATTATGTCAGAAAAATGTTCCTGTGGATGCATGACTCCCAGATTTGCATTGTGAGATCTAAAAGGTTGGCAGAGTGCACGTCCCCTTGTTTGTTCAGTTAAAATATTACAGTTGTGTTGTCAGTGGCGACCCTGCACCGCTCTCCCCACAAACATTTTCTTGAATGCCCTGAGGGCATTGTTAGAAAGCCATCATCCCTAATACACTGATATGAAGCAACTTTCCCTGAAGAAATCAAACTTCCCTGACTACAAGTATGTTCTCCCCATCTATGTAGAGATGTCTCCGTCACTGGAAACCTAGTGGGATGTGGGGATGGAATGCCAAGCTTGCTAGCAGCTTGTCCATCCTGTCTTCCATGTTGGGGGATGATAGGACACTCAATCCCCGGCAGAAGCCAAAAAATATCTCTGGAGACTCAGCAACAACCCGTCCCCAAGAATACTCACACACAGAGTGTTTATCATCCAAACAAACAGGAGGCACTTTATCTTCACGCTTAAGGCAGTTGCAATATGTACAGATATATAAAGCAGACAGACAAACTGCTTAGCCAGACATGAAGGTATTTCAAGAGAAGGAATGCTCTAACCTGAGCCTTCTTTTATACGGATTTACAGGGCATTGGCTCCTTCAACCACATGGGTGCATTACATCAGATTTTGCACTCCAGACTCTATACTGATGCTATGACCTGCAGTAACCTTCTTGTGCAGCTGTGGACGCAAGGCTAGCATGACTTAGCAGATATCTGGCCATTTTCTAAGGAGTTCAGTCTCTTACTCCTGACAAAAAAAATCTTCTCAGTATAGGAAGTGACATCTATTTGCATGTAGGATTGTGATCATGGTTGAAACTGGAGAGGAACCACTTCTGTAAGGTTCTCAGTCCTTAGGCATAAGCCATGTTGGCTAGACATTGAGCTCTGTCTCTGGGTAAGAATTCCTTTCCTACCACTGCATCTAGAACTATTCCCTATGAACTGCAATCTCTGGGATGAGTGATGAGTTGACTTCTTGTTTACTAGAAGACCCAAAATGGACAGAAAAGAAAGCACGTGATGAAGGCTTGTGCATAGGTCGTCCTTCTCTTTGCTGGGGGCAATGAATAACCATGGTCTATGTACAGGTAAATTTGTATATCCTTGATACTAAAATGGGCTGCTTCAATGGTCATACACTTTGTAAAGACCCTCGAGGCTGGTGAAAGTCTGAAGGGCAGCACTCTGAACTGGTAATGAGTATACTCAAAGGAAAAATGAAGGACATTGCAGTAAGAATTGCAAAATGTGATGTGGAAGTAGGCATCTCTTAAATCTATCGTTGCAAACCAGAGATTGTGGTCCAAAAGAGGCAGGATCATAGAGAAGGTAATTATCTTGAATGTCTTCTGAGTGATGAAGGTATTTACTCTGTGCAAATCTAGAATTGGCCTCATGCCATCATCGCTTCTGGGCATGGTGAAATATCTGAAATAACAGCCTTGGGGCAGGGCAGGATCAGGAACTAGCTCTGTAGCCAGGTTTACTCCTCCAGCAGAGCACAAGATGTCAGGGTTTCGCACACAGTATACCATGGAAGCTGATCAATGAGCTCTATGGCATAACCATCCAATATAATCTTTAACACCCAAGAACCTGTTGTGATAGTAGCCCAGTTCTGGGGGGAAAGGGCAAAGTTTGTCCCCAAATGCAGCTGACATGTGATGAGAGAAACCAATGTAGTCAAAGATCCTGTTTGGTATTGTACTCCTTCTGCTTATAAGGACAAGAACCAGATTTTGATTGGTGAGAGGTTCAATTGGAGGAAGAAGAGTGAAGCAGAGTTCCAGAAGATCCATGGGATGGAGATTGCGGATGAGACCTTTATGATGATCTATACCCCTACCCATGAAGCTGGCTGCTTTCTTGAAACACGATAAATTGACTGACTGACTATACCAAGGCTTTTCCTTGATTTTTTTTCCGGGCTGTGAGGCTGTGTTCTTGAAGTTTATTTCTGACATTTCGCCTGCATCTGTGCCTGGCATCTTCAGAAAATGGTTGGGTAGGAGTGGGGGGGGGGTTATATACTGTGAAGCCCTGTTGGGGAGGATATGTAAATTTGTGTATTTGAATGGCTAGTTTCTGGGTGGAGAGATGCAAGGAGGATTAGTGACTGTTTGGCTAATGCCAGCCAGATGCAGGCAAAACATCAAAAATATACTCTTTCAGAACTCGGCCTCACAGCCCGGAAAAAAACAAGGAAAATCTATGAATGCCAGCTGTGAAAGCCTTCGACTTCACATATGCCAAGGCTATATTTTTGAAGAACTTGTGAAAGAAGAGATTCCCACTTCTTTGCAGTTTTTAACTTATGAATATGGGCTAACTTGTCATCTGTAGATTTTTGAAACAATCCCTTCTCATCAATGGTCCGGTCTTTCTCTGCAGCCTGAGCCTCAGAATTCAATCCTGATGATCTCAACCAAGAATATCTCCATAATGCAATAGCACTTGCTAAAGCCTTCACTTCGCTGTCTGTGTAATGTCTTTTGAGCAGTAATCTACTCTCCAGAAAGTTAATGTGTCTTCAACTGCAGAGCCTGAGCAGTTTTGCAGCCATCCTCAGAAAGCTTATCGAGAAGAGGTGCAATCTTATTGCATAAGATCTGTTGGAAGGCCTCCATACAATCTGTAGAGACAATGCAGCTATGGAATAAAGTTTTCGGCCTATTGCATCAAGCTTCCATCCCTCTTTGTGGGGGAGGTATGCGATTTATCCCTATGCTTGGTTTGTGCAGCTTCTTGAATAAGAGTTAGCAGGAAGAGGTTTAAAGAGGAAGGCTGATTCGTGTGACCCTTACAGCTCACTGCATAACAAACAAACAGTCTGTGAGAGAGTCTGAAAGGGCCAGTCCTGTCCACATAGAAGACCAATGCACAGTGAACATCTAGCGCATATAAACTCCATTCCAAATCAGATGATGGGTTCTTGAAAAAAACATGGTAAAGCAATGTCCAAGTGGAAATTAAGAGACCACCTTGGGCAAGAAGGAAATATCCAGTCTGAGCACAACCTTGTCTCCGTGGAAGCATGTATAAGCCTGGTCTACCCATAAAGTGCAGAGTTCACTCGCTCCCCTGGGAGATTTTCAGACAGTGTTTAACTATGCCTACCGCGGGATTAGGTCCCAGGAGAGGAACGGCGCTCTTGCGCGGCAGGGGGTCATTTTCGGACGCTGCCGTCCCTCTTCCGGGATCCTTCGTTGCACATCCGTGAAGCTTTGGAAACGGCCGCGCCATATTTTAAGCACGGGCAACTTCCGTGCTTAAAATATGGTGCGGCCGCTTCCAAAACTTCACGGACGTGCAACAAAGGATCCCGGAAGAGGGATGGCGGTGTCCGAAAATGACCCCCTGCCGCGCAAAAGCGCTGTTCCTCTCCCGGGACCTAATCCCACGGTAGGTATCTGAAAATCTCCCTGGTTGACATGACTGCCACTAAAAACGCCAACTTATAGAATAAGAGATGCAAGTCACAAGTGGCAAGCACCTCGAAGGGGTGCTTGGACAACACCATCAGGACCAGGCTCCACACCAGTGTGGAAGCTAGTACTGGTGGGTGCAAATTAAGGTAACCCTTGAGGAAGCACTTCACCAAAGGATCAGTAAAGCATAATGGCTTGCCTCTTGGTTGAAATTGCCAAGAAACTGCTGCTAAATAACACTGGATGGACAACACTGACAGTGCTTTGTCAGAGAGAGAGGTGAGGAATTCAAGCACCAACGGGATCAACATACGCTCCATTGATATACCCTAATCAGTTAGGAAGGCCAAGAACTTGTCCCACTTCTCGTATCTATAAGATCTTTGCATAGAAGGTCTCTGGGCAGCTGTAACAATTGTTTGTACCACTGTAGGGAGTTGACTTAGAGAAACATCCTCCATGCAGTTGGCCTGATTGTGGCCAGATCCAGGTGGTGGATCCAGCTCGCCTCCATGATAAGTCTGAATGGAGAGGAAGTTATGAAGCAATTCCCTGCTTGGTGGAGTGGCGTGGTGAACCACTGTTGTCTGGGCCACCACGGGTGACCAATAAGCTCTGGATCTGTCTTGATGCACCTTCGCAATCATCCAAGGGATGAGCAGGAATGATGGGAAAGCATACAGTAGCAGACCCTTCCAGCTGAAAAAGACGGCATATCTGAGGGAGCCCATTGTCTGAGGCTCCCTCAAGCAAAAGCAGTCACACTGGGCATTCTCCCTGGTTGTGATGAGATAGATATGAGCAGTCCCTCATAGGTAGAATACTGTGCCGAGCGTGCAAACATCCAGCTGCCATTCACAACACATGGCTGGAGACCTGCTCAGTGTGTTGGCCACCACATTCTGGTCTCCTGGAAGGTGGACCACCTTGAGTGCGTCTAAGCATCGACAAGGGTAATGTGTCCCTGTTGGTGCTTTTAGACATCTCAGCGGCTTTCGATACGATAGATCATAGCATCCTCTTGGATCGTTTGAGTGGGTTAGGAATCAGAGGCACTGCGCTCCAGTGGTTCCGGTCCTTCCTCTTGGGCAGGTCCCAGAGGGTGTTGCTCGGGGACAGCTGCTCCAGCAGAAAGGAGCTTACTTCTGGCGTTCCGCAGGGCGCCATCCTGTCCCCGATGCTGTTTAACATCTATATGAAGCCGCCGGGTGAGATTATTCAGAGTTATGGGGCTGGGTGTTATCAGTACACTGATGACACCCAGATCTATTTCTCCTTGTCCCGAGCGTCGGCCTCGAATTCTGATGGCGTCTCTCCTCTTAATGATTGTCTTAAAGCAGTAATGGGCTGGATGAGGAAAAAACAGATTGAGATTAAATCCAGACAAAACGGAGGTGCTCACGGTAGCGGCCCCAAAACCAGGAGTTGGGTTGCAATCTCCAGTCCTGGACGGGGTCACGATCTCCGTTAAGGACTGTGTTCACAGTCTGGGGGTGCTCCTTGATTCATCGCTTCAGATGACTAGTCAGGTGAATGAGACAGTCAGGAGCGCCTGTTATCAGCTTCAGCTGATACGCCAGCTGCGCCATTTCCTGGAAGTAAGGGACCTCGAGACTGTGGTGCACGCTTTGGTAACCTCTCATCTAGATTTCTGCAATGCGCTCTACATGGGGTGCCCTCATGCTTGGTCCGGAAACTTCAGTTGGTACAAAATAAGGCAGCTAGAGTGGTCTCGGGAACATCTCGGAGAGACCATATAACTCCAGTATTAAGATCTCTCCACTGGCTGCCTATCAGTTTCCGGGCCCAGTATAAGGTGTTGGTTATTACCTTTAAAGCCCTAAATGGCTTGGGTCCAACTTATCTCCGGAACCGCCTCCTCCCATACAATCCTCCCTGCGCACTCTGGTCCTCTGGGAGGAATTTGCTTCAGCCACAAAAAACTAGGCTGTCTGCAGCCTCCCAGAGGGCCTTTTCGGTAATCGCCCCCAAATTCTGGAATGACCTGCCAAACGAGATCCGTCAGATGACAAGCCTGAGTAGCTTTAAAAAAGCACTAAAGATGGATCTCTTTCGGCAGGCCTTTCCTAATTAGATCCCGGCCTCAGGGGATCCTGGCGTCTTTTAGTTCACTGGCTATTTATTGTATTTATTGTTTTTAAATGTGATTTTAGATCAGTTGCTTTTTAAATTATATTTGTTTAATATTTTTTATGGGGGAGGGTGGGGGTGGGGGTGTTTAGGGATTTTTATCTGTATTGTGTTTTAATTTTTGTAAGCTGCCCCGATTGTTTTAACAGAGGGGCGTGGTATAAATAATAATAATAATAATTATTATTACTCTGCTGTACACACCAGTTCTACAGCTCCCCTGTGAGTGTAAGCAGCTTTGTGGATCGTGTCTCTCCCTGTTTGTTCAGGTAGAAGACTACAGCGGTACTGTCGGACACGATCTGTACCCCTTTTCTCATGAGGGATGTCTCGAACGCCCACAGAGATTTGAACAGAGCAAGCAACTTGAGAATGTTGATATGGAAGTCTCTTTCGAGGGGGACTATCTCCCTTTTATTAGAGGTTGTTGATGTGTGTCTCCCCACCCTCCAGAGATGCATCTGATGTGAGGGTTATGGAAGGCTGGGGACAAAACAGCACACCAGCCTGGATTCTCTGTGGGTCCATCCACCATGCCAAGGACCTGAGTATCGGTCGTGGGACGGAGAGGAACTTCAACTGGCGGCCTGACATGGGGTCGAAGGTCTCTATAAACTACACTTGGAGTGGTCTCATATGTAGACTTGCCAGTGGTGTTACCGACATTTTGGATGCCATATGGCCCAACGTAATCTGGATGTTGCCAGCAGTCACCCTTCTCTGGTGTATGCAAGCAAAGATTGCCTTGCGAAGGCACACAAACTGGTCATCCAGAAGATAAGCCTTAGCCACACAAGAGTTGAGGCCGGCACCTATGAACCAGAATGAGATGAATGCAGGTGGGACTTTTATTGATTGATGACAAAACTGAGATCATTCAGCAGATAGGGTAAGGTGGATATTGTCCTGGAGCTCAGCTTTGTTACCTGCGATGAGCAACCAATCATCCAGCTTTGGGAAGATGACAATACTCCTCCGGTGAAGCCGCAGCACAATTGCCACAAACTTGATGAAGACATGTGGGGCAGTCAGAGACAGAAGGGAAGAACTTTGAACTGGAAAGCCTGGTGGCCAATGGAGAAACACAGGAACCACTGGTGATCTGCTCTGATAGCCTGGTGGAAATAGGGGGTCTTTCAAATCTAGCACTGCAAACTAGTCACCCTTCTGTAATAAGGGTAGCATGGTAGCTAGCATCACCGTTCTGAAGCGCTTGGGTCTGATGGATTGGTCCACCTGTCGGAGGTCCAGGATAGGTTGAAGTCCTCTGTCTCGCTTTCAGATGACAGAGTACTGGGAGAGGAACCCCCAGTGCCATTGGGAGCAAGGAACAAGTTCTACAGCACCTTTCCTGAGGAGCGCATCCACCTCGTCTAGGATGGGGAGTGAAGGAAGAGTGAACCGATAAGACTATTGTTGGTGACAGGTGATGGAACTATATAGTGTACTCTTCACTGATAATATGTAAGACCCAAGTGTCCATGGTGATAGTCTCCCAGATCTGATAGGAGGCAGTTAGCCTGTCTGCAAAGGAGGGCTTGGCAGGATGTTGCAGGTCTGAGGAAGTGTTGTCGCCTGAGTGGCAGTCAAAACCACTGCATTTGTGGCTTCTGAGATTTTTTTCCTGAATTGGACTTTATAGTGCAGAACAGACTGTGGTTTCCTCAAAGACAAGGACTGAGGATATGGTTGGTGCTGGGATCTAGACTGTGCAGGGCAGTACTGCCTTCTATATGGAACATAGTATCTCCTTCAACCGAAACAAACCCTGAAGAGCAGAGCCATGCATGTCTGCGTACTGCCACAAAACCTGCAACAAGCTTCCCAGCACATTCAGCAATATACTTAGCAGCTTATAATTGCTGGCCTACCAAATTGTCTTGTTGAGACTTTCTTTTCAGACCTGAATCTGATGAGCAGTCGTTCTTACAGGGTTCCTGAGGACATCGATTCCAATGCAATCAGTGTTAAAAGGCAATCTGATAAAGCCAGCTGCAGATTTGAAACAGTGCTTGAGATTGAAGTTGGAGCATGCTTCTGTGATCTGGCTGAGGGTATAAGGCCACCAAAGGTTTCCCGTGGTGTGTCCATTCCATTTCTGACACTCTTAGGTGAAAAAAACCAGTTACTAAGGGTCTGCCTAGTGAAACATTGGCAGTGGATACACTTTCCACAATATGGCCCTGACCCAGACAAGTCAGACACTTGGAATGTCCATCTGACTTCGGAATTTTATTTCCACAGGTCACAAGCTTCTTGAAGCAGGGCCTACAAGCCATGAAAAGGCACAAATGATGCCATAAACTGAGAGGCCCACAGGACAGATGAGAAGAAAAAATACTGACAACAATTAAGAACGTAGAAAGAATCATTTTACAGAAGAGCCTCTACTCTGTATCCTTTCTCCCCTACAGGCCTCCCTTCACAGCATTCCCTGATCTGTGACTGGCTGGCTCTAACCAGGCTTGCCCAGCTTTTCTTTTCATACCTGTATATTTGTAATGTCATAAGAATGTACTAAATGTACTCCAAGGGGCAGTCTTACAAATTTTACAAACATGTAGAGACATGTGTGTAGAAAAAGCTCCATGTGTATAGTGAAATGCCAAATGTAAGAGTCAAGCTATTTTGAGTGTAATTGGCTACATTCCTTATTTTAGCATGTGATAATCAGAAAAATGTATGATCAAAGGAAGCAGGATGAAATGACACAAATAAGGCATTGGTGTGTTTTAAATGCTTTTTTTATGAATCATCCAGGTCACACCCATTTTCCCCCAAAGGATGTAGCACCAGAAACAGAAAGGCATGAATTATTTTCTGCAAAAAATTAGACATAAAACAGAAATTGGGATAAAGAACAGCTATGAAGACAATAGAATTCATGAATGAGGGGGGGGGAAGTAAGAAAAAATGTAGGAAAAGACTTAATGATCACAAAGCAGAGAAGCAAGAGAGCTCCAAAAGACAGCTCTGCTCTGGATGAGTCAAGGAAGGCAACTGGAAGGATGAGCAAGAATAGGAAATTTGTTTGCAAAATTTTACATCATATGACTTTCTGCATAGATTTTCCTCACACCAATAAAAGACTACAAGAGATTGGATCAAAAATTAATTGCATTTAGAATAGACTCATTAAAACATACTGGCAGGCAATTCTGAATGGATTATGTTAAGTATGACCCAGTCTGGATACAACACACCACACTTATTTTATACATGGGATATAATGTTTTACTAACCAGATTATGTAATCCATAATGTTAACTAAATGAACATCTGTTCTAATTCCATGCAAGCAAAATTTCTAGAAAAACTTTGTAAAAAATATTTGCCTTTTGAAAAAGTAGACTATGAATGTTGAATTAACACTGTAAATTCAAACCTGTACATCTAGGTTAAGTTGTGTGATGTTGGCACACAATAAACAATCATTTTTAAATCAGTTCTCTTAGTTATATGATATCATACCAGTGTCCATAATATACATTTTATTGAAAAAGTCACTTTCATAGCAGTTGAAATTTTAAAAATTGTCACATAAAAATGTATGATCATATATTACTATTGTGGTACAGATATGCATCCATGGCTGGCTCTCCATGATATAATGAGTCTGAAAATTAAGTGATAACTAACAAATTTGTATAAGTTCTAACCATTTCAGTTCGAAAAGCCATTTCCTTCTCCAGCGTTGACAGATGGGAAAAGTGACGGTCATTCTCAAATAGAGTTGTTAAATGATACCTATATAAAAATAAAGAATAAAAGAAGAAACCACAAATAAATCTGAAAACTAATTGAACCCAGTGTTGCATTGTAACAGACTTACAATTAAGTCAACAAAAATTACTGGACAGTATTTTTAAGATCAGGTTTCTTTTTACCTATACAAAGGGCTGGAAGAGGAGAGGGCAGATTTGTCTATCTCTTCTCTACCAACCCACTTGGTTTCAATGTTGGTTGCAAAAGAGGAGGCTTCTGTTAATGCATTACTGACAGGATGGAGAGCTTCAACACTCTTCCAGAAAATCAGTGGGTTTTTATGCTAGCCACACAGTAAAGCTCTTCTTCACCCAGCAAAGAATTGCAGAAAGCTGCCAGAGGAGGGAGGAAACACTCTCTACCACATCTGCCAGCCTACTTATTCATCTGCAGTGCCTTATTATGCCTATAGTTGAACTGTAAGCATTCATTTTAAAAACTGAAAATCATCCAAACAGAAGAGAGGATTAAAAGAAACCAATGTAGGTCTTCCATCCTGCACACTACAGGACTAACAGTGAAATCAGAGTAAGGAAAAATGTAAAAAGCGTATTTTTTTTCTCCATATACAAAATCCACACATGTAACCTTTTCTCAACTGACCTAAACTGCACTACAACTATGGTACAAGACATCAAGCGGAAAGAAAAGACACAAGCCCCATAACAATTTGCTTAGCCCATAAATCCTATTATATTACAGGTGCATGGAAATACAGGCCTTGCACTTCCATTACAGCCCTAGAGCCCATGAATCATACACTGAGGATATAAGTCTAGCAGCTGGAAAGGACCTAACCCTTAACAACTTATCAGAGAAGTGCCTAATTCCCTGGACTTTGGAAACAGGCAATTTCTGATACGGTAAAATTAAAGGTAAAAGATGAGTCTAAGAGGCAGAGAGTTTGCATGTTTCAGTATATGCTTGCCCACAAAACAGAGAAGGGGAATTAAACACATAAGCTACTCTCCCAAGCACACATATGCTACCTGAGGATTGCATGAAACCATCACACAAAGTCTCTGAAGCTCTCTGATCCCCCCCCCCAGCTATTTTTTTTCCTTGTCCATTCTACTAACCAATTTTCTAACACTGGAAACAACTCCTCAGCTGTTGTCAGTGACAATGGAGGGGCACAAGAGGATCTCAATACATTCAGTGAAGAAGTTTAAACATCCTCAGCCCTGTATTCTAAGATGGGGATGGAGGGTGAGTGGAGTATGTGCTTACACATGTCCTTGTGTGGGGTAGGACAGTTTCTGTGTCTACACATAGCTGCAACTGCCATTGCACTCATGCATCATCTGCCTACCCACCTGCATCCACCTATATGCCCCCCTAGAAGTAAGATACTAAGCATGGAAGGGTAAAGCTCTGTGTGTTCATACATATGTATGAGTGTGTATATATGTGTAAGAGTGAGTGATTGAGAGAAAGAAAACACGTGAGAGATGGGAGCTTATACCTTGAGGTAGCCTACCTAATTACATGTGGCCCTCAGGGGCAAAACAGTTGCTCATGGCTCACTAAAGTCTAAACATAACAGTGATATTGTTGACCTGAGTACTGTAATAGAAACCATGTAACACTGGTCTTAAAGGAGCTACATTTCAAGATGCTGGTAAGGACATTCAAAGCCCTAAGCAGCTTGAGATCTCAGTATTTGAAGGAGTACTTCCCTCTATGTACACCTGCTCTTCCCTATGCTTTATTCCCTCTATGTATGCCTGCTAGCGCTCCTCTGTGTCATCAGCAGGAGAAATACAGTGTAGGTGGACATAGGGCAGGGTCTTCTCTACTATGGCATCCGATCTGTGGATTGCCAACACTGTAGATGTCAAATGGGCATCAATATTGGTTTCATTCTGGTAAACGAGATAAAATATAGCTTTTTATTAAAGCTTTTAGGGAGTAAAAGACTGTTCCTCAAAATGTAAGTGTCTATGGTTTAACCCTTTAAGCTGTTTTTTTAATGGTTTAGTTTTAGTCTATTTAAATTACAGTCAACCCTATGTATCCACGGATTCTTCATCCAGGGATCCCAGCATTCACAGCTTGAAAAGATTCAACAACAACAAATACATCCAAAAAGCAAACCTTGATTTTGCCATTTTATATAAGGGATGCCATTTTACTACACCACTACATACAATGGGACTTTAACATCCACTGATTTTGGTATCCGGGGGGGGGGGGAGTCCTGAAACCAAACCCCAGCGGATATCAAGGACCCACTGTATATTTATTATTTTAAATAATGAATTGCTTTGAACAGTTAAAATTGGTTTTACAGTACTTGTATACTGACTAAGATCCCATGATATAGAGCAGGATATAAATATTTTAATTAATAAATAAATCACAGGAAGACAACAACTGTAGACAAAGTTGCCTGCTATGGCTCTCTGTTAGAGATAAACTTACCAGTGAAAAAGTCCTGCAACAGCAGCTGTTTAAAAAATAAAAGATACATAAATTCAATCCAATTTCCAATCAGCTTTTAAAAATACATGCCTACTTCTCAAGGGCTCCATAAACAAGATAGCCATAGAAACCAATATTGCTACTCTATACAAGACTTTCTTATAATTTAATGAACTTAGATACACAACTATACAAGACAGAGTATGACTACAATCGAAAGAGATACCGAAGTTAAACTATTCATATACTAACCACTCATACACTCAGTTTAGACCAGTGGTTCCCAAACTTATTTGGCCTACCGACTCCTTTCTAGAAAAAATATTACTCAGCGCCCCCTGGAAATTTTATTAATTTTAATAGCAATTAAACAGAAGGATATATGTATTAATGTTTCTACCTTTTTCGTAAAATATAGTAAAGAAAGGTGTAAATTAGAAACATTGAAGTTTGAAATTATGAAACTATTTATTGAACTCAGAATGGAAAGGTAATACAAAAACAGTTAAAAGATTCAAAATCATCTTAATGAGCAGGATGAACCTGGCATGCTGCTACCAATTTAGTAATCCTCAGCTCTATTTTCGTCAGCAATAATCTTAAATCACCGTGATTGACTATTTGCAGTCAGTTTCTTTCTTTCTTTCTTTCTTTCTTTCTTTCTTTCTTTTGTTTGTTACAAAATTGGTTACCGCACTGAATCTACGTTCCACTAAATATGATGAAGGAAATGCAATTAAGAACTTTTGAATTACAGCCCATATTTCAGGATAAGCCATAGGGATTTCCTTTTGCAGCCAGAATTGTTGGTAGCCGCTTTGGAATTTAAATTTCAATTCATCATTTGCAGTTACTTCCATCAGTTCTTCTTGTAACTGTGGAGATTCTTCTGTGTTTGCACTTGAAAAAGGATCCAAAATCCAATCAGGTATGTTCATTTTCAAAATATCATCAAATTGTTGATTAAAATCTGAATGGAGAGCATCCAAGTGCTCACAATAAGAAAGTATGTCTTCATCTTTTTTTTTCTGCTCCTGATAAATTTAGGAACTGGATGAATTCCCCTCATCCAAAATTTTGTTTGTACAGAAGAAGTTTTGCCACAAATGCAGAAATAACAGATTTTGTTTTTATTAAATTCAGTTCATCACCTTGAAGCTGAAGATTAATTTCATTAATTTTTGAAACAAGTCAGTCAAGTAAGCAATGTCACTTTTGGATTGAATTAAATTGGACTGTAAAGCATCATTTTTATCTTTCAAGAACTCCAGCACCGAGTTAAACAGGCACCCTTTGACAACCAATGAACTTCTGTGTGAAGCAGCAAATGATTAAATTTTTCATCGTTTTCAATACAAAGCTGTTTAAATAATCTGTCATTCAATGATTTGCTTCTGACTGTGTTGATAGATTTAATTACATATTTACATATTGTAATGAATTATGTAGGCGTGCACTTAAATTTTTGGCAACCAGATGGATGACACAGTGTACTGTGAATGCATTTGGCACCTCCTTTTCTAAATATGCAAGAAAACCCCTTTAGCGCCCTACCATTGCTGGAGCACCATCTGTGGCTACTGATAAGATATTACTCAGAGGTATTTCTTTTTCTTCAAAAAACTCATCCAATGCATGAAATATTGATTCTCCTTTAGTATCAGTTTGCAAATATTTAGCAAATAATAATTCTTGGCAAATTTGTTCTTCCTTTGTATGCTAAAAGTAAAGCTTCATTTCCTAACAATGTTGACTCATCAAGTTGAATAGAAAATCGAGATGTTTTTAAATAGCCACACAATGAATCTTCAACATCTTGAGCCATTTCATCAATTCTCCTTTGCACTGTATTATTGCTCAACGAAATTTTCTTGATAATATCACATGCTGGCTTGTGTAGCACAGTACGTATTACTTCACTTATAGCCGGTATAATTAGTTCTTCACCAATAGTATGAGGTTTTCTCGATTTGGCAATCATTAATGAAATATTGTAAGAAGCAAGCAAGCCATTGCCATCTTGTGTGGTTGCAGCTGAAAAGAGTTTTGCCAATGTTGGTTGTTTGATAAATTTTTCTTTTAGTTTTTGAAAATAAGATAAATCCTTATCTTTTTTATCACCATGAATTTTAGTCAAATGTTCTTGTAGTCTGGAAGGCTTCATAGCTTCGTTTGATAAAACTTTCCGGCAAATCGGGTACATTGGTAATGTACTGTTTATAGGCGACTCAATAAAGCCATATTTCAAATATTCGATATTATATTGTCTACATTTTTTCCTTGGTTGAGCCATTATTATCTGTAGAAAAAATAAATTTTTTATGGAGCTATTTTTAATTAATATTTTTTTGTAATTTTTTGAAATATTTTTGTAAAAAACAAACTAAAATAAATATTAATGAAATAAATAAACATGATATTATTAATTGTAAAGCGCATATAATTATGACAAAATATATAAATAATGCCAATTATAGTCACACTATTTGTTAGTTAACTTTAACTTGTCACAATATCACAACCATCTAACTTAGGACTTTTTCAGACGGAGAAATACACTGCAAGATGTGTCGTCCCTCTTGTGACGCTGCTGTGTGGCGGGGGGGCATTTCGTATGATGCCGTCCCCCTGCCAATTCTGTTCCGGTACAGATCGCAGCTCCAGCATCATATTTGGCCGTTTCTTAATCATGAAAGTTGACTGTGATTAAAGAAATGGCCAAATATAATGCTGGAGCTGTGATCTGTACCGGAAAAGAATCGGCAGGGGGATGGCATCATACAACTCCCCCCCCCGCCGTGCAGCAGCGTCGCAAGAGGGACAACCCTTCTTGCAGTGTATTTCAACCTCCAAAAAAGTCCTCAGAGTTATATTACGCCTTATTTTTCCCGTAATAATTACGGGAAATCTCCTGATTCATAGCGTGCTCCAAAATCTGCTGGTAGTACTGCCAGTAGCCAGTACTGCCACTGCTGTTCCAAGCTTTGGCCTTGCGATCGACCAATCGCCTGAGTGGCAGTTGCCCGCAGCAATGCTCGTAATGCTCACATGTTTTGGAACGGCAATTCAGTGGCACCACATGAACAGTAGCAGTGCGCGATTGCACATACCTCAATGCAAGTGAGGGAGTATGCGGGAACCGTCCAGTATGTTGTTCAAAGAAAAATTAAGCGTTATGAGCGGAATAAATAAATCAATTTTTCTAAATCTTCTCTTCTTTCTTTGATGCTTTAACCACCCCCTTACAGTTATTCATTGCCCCCAAATGCACCTGTGGCCATCACCGCCCCCCTGGATCGCTGCAGCGCCTACCAGGGGGTGGTAGCGCCCACTTTGGGAATCACTGATTTAGACCTAGGTGTTACACTTTAAATGTGGAAACTGCAGAATGAGAAGTTGTACTTATCAAGAATATTCATTCTGGGATGGCAGGAGGAACAATCCATCACCACTACGTTTATCCTCGTATGCCAACCCAACAGGCAGGAGTCCAAAGTTCTTTCTCAGCTAACTCCACTAAGACTCTTTCCCTCCTCTGGCAGATTTTGTTATATAGCCCTGAGCTAGCCTACCTAATTATCATTATTATTATTCCTCTTTTTGGGGAAGAGGGATTATTCCTCCTGCAATCCCAGAATGGATATTCTCGATAAATACAAATTCTCATTCTCGGGATGGCACAGAGGATCAATCCACCACCACTGAGATATGCCCTAGCTTTCCATTTAGGGTGGGAATTTTCCAATATCTCATGCCACCACTGATTAGAGCACCATTCTGCCAAATGATGCCTGAGCAGGTTATATTTTTCCAGTTTATAATGTTTAATGAAAGTAGATGACTCCGACCACACCGTGGCATCACAAATCTCTTGTAAAGATAATGAAATATAATAAGCTGCTATGGTCGACATACATCTTGTTGAGTGTAGCCAAACCGACTGGGGTCTTGGTTTGTTCTTGTAGTCATAACACATATAAATACATGACTTTATCCACCAAACAATGATAGTCTTTGAAGCTCTCTGACCCAATGTCCTGGGATTGAATGAAACAATTTGTTTTGTTTTATAATATATGCTATTTACTTCAAGTTTGGTATATATTTTAGTTAAATTTAATTAAGATGTTGTAATTATATGAAAGCTTGAATGTTTTGTACTAATTTATGTTATTTTTTATTCTTTGCAATGGTCTTTGGACTAAGCAATAAACATTTTCTATTAACTGACATCTGCAATACTAACGGGAAGGTCAGGTTGCTTACCTGTAACCATAGATCTTCGAGTGGTCTTATGTGAATTCACACAGCTGGGTTGTGCAGAGCACTCGGAACCTTCTAGAATAGCTAGGCAGATTTTTGACGGTAGCCCCGCCAATTTCAACAGTTGCTCTGAGGCGATACTGCCTATTCTCCTCAGTTCCGTATAGGATGCCGCAAGCAGCAGCATCAAAGAACTTAAGTATATAGCAGGACATAGAGGGGAGGATGGTGTGATGGTTCTGTGTGAATTCACAGAAGACCACTAGAAGATCTAAGGTTACAGGTAAGCAACCTGACCATCTTCTTCATGGTTTCTGTGAATCTACACAACTGGGTAGACTAGCAAGCTTAACCACAGGAGGTGGGAATGTCATGCTAACAACACTAACACAGCAATATCAATAAACAGGACTGACAAATAATAGCCTTGAACCACATTAACCTGTATTAGACAAGGTAGCTTAAAGAAACAAAACTGAACCTCATAGCAATTAAACAGTGCAGATAACCAATGTATAGTATGCAATATACACAACATAGCTACAGCAATAAGGGATGACTGAATAGTGGAAAGGAGAACGGCCTTTCTGAAAGCAGCATCACTCCTTGAGCTAGTGTCAAACCTATAATGTGAAATGAAAGTCAAGGGAGAAGACCAAGTTGCTGCTTTACACACAGTCTCAAGGGGAAAACCTGAGAGAAAGGCAGTTGACGCCGCAACTGCTCTGGTAGAATGCCCTTTGATCCTTAAAGACAAGGGTTTTTTAGCCAGTTCATAAGATAATGAGCATATGAAATAAACAGTTTAGGTGTCTTCCGGAATGAAGATGTGCGGTCTGTATAGAATGCCAAGGCTCAATGAACGGCAAGGCAATGAAGAGTCCTCCCAAAGCCATCTGAAGGATTCTGCATCAACGTGGGCAAAACAATAGGCTGGTTAAGCTGAAACCCCGACACAACCTTGGGTAAGAAAGAGATGTCAAGTTTCAAGACCAACTTATGCTTGTGGACCACAAGGTAGGGGAGGTCAGACCGCAACACATACAATTTGCCAGCTCGCCTGGCTATGTGATAGCCACCAAAAAGTCAGTCTTCCACGATAAAAGATGAATATCTGCTGATGTCATGGGTTTGAAAGGGCTCTTAGAAAGCTGTGACAGCACCAATTCGAGGCTCCATCTCGGCGTCAGTTCAGTCACTGGCGGATGGAGGTTCACATGTCCTCAAAGAAACTTCTTCACCAAGGGGTCCCAAAATGGAGAGGGACGACCTAGTGCTTGAAACTCAACTGAAATCACTGTCAAGTAGCACTTCAGTGAAGAAAACTAAAGTCCCGACTTGGACAAGGACAGAAGGAATCATAGCACTCTGGACAGACAAATTTCTTTCCGATAGAAAAGTCTGAAACCTTTTCCACTTGTAGTAGTATGAACGTCGTGTCGACATATGGAGGGAAGCGCCGATAACATACTGTACCGCAAGAGGTAGGGCAGTAAGTTGACCTACAGTGTGATTCTCCACACGGTCAACTTCAACGTTGGTAGGTCTGGATGACGAACCCTGCCCTTCCGCATCGGTAAGGAGGTCCAACAGAACGGAAGATGGAGGTACCAATAACGAGACAGTCATAGGAGTGGACCGAACCAATACTGATGAGGCCACCAGGGAGCAATTAGGATAGCATTCGACTTGTCTCGATGCAACTTGGAGACGGCTCTCATAAGCAGAGGAAAAGGTGAAAATAGATAGAGGAAAAGACCAGTCCATTGGTACAGGAATGCGTCCCCTAACAACCCCTTCACCCAGGTCCGGGCACAGAACACCCGGCACTGTTTGTTGTCTGGTGAAGCGAACAGGTCTATCTTTGGGTACCCCTATCACCTAAACAAAGCTCTTGCTTCAAAACGGTGCAACATCCACTCGTGCAGTCGAATTTGAATGGCTGAACCTGTCGGCAAGTAGATTCTCCTCCCCGGGAAGATGGATGGACTGAAGGAGAACATTCCTCTGTACACACCAGTTCCAAATCTAAATCATGATCAAAACTAATGTGGAGGGCCTTGCCCCCCCTGCTTGTTCAGGTAGTACATGACCAACGTGTTGTCAGTAACACACAGGATGGTCTTCCCAGTCACCATGGGTTCAAAGGACACCAGAGCTTTTTGCACTGCAATCAGTTCCAAAGCGTTGATGTGAAGAAGGTGCTCTCTAAGACCAGCTGCCCTGTACCGCATAATGATCAAAGTGTGCTCTCCATCCCATCAACAACGCATCCGTCACTTGAGGATTCGGGGGCTGAAAGGGAAGGCCCACTAAGACGTGGCCTGGTACTAACCACCAGTCCAAGGACCGCTGTACCGCCATTGGCATGGTGAGTAACTCACTTGGAGGATCAGTGAGTAGATCCAACATTGAGAGGAACCATGACTGGAGAGGATGGAACCAAAGTCTGGCCAATGGTGTTACTCCGACAGTGGAAGCCATGTGTCCAAGAAGAACTTGTACAGCATGAACAGAGACTCTCCGAGACTGACGACACTGATGAATCAAATACTTCAATGTCTCAAAACGGGGATGCGGAAGGCAGGCAGTAGCCGTCACCAAATTCAGAAGGGCGCCGATGAACTGGACAGACTGGGATGGCTCAAGGTGTGACTCATCCACATTCATGACAGAATGCCCCTACAGAAACTATGTCTTATAGCATACAACTAATTTGCTATAGTATCTCTCACTATGTTTGATATGTCTTGAATTAATGAACTGTATTTTCCCTTTTCTGCAGTCATTTGTGATGAAACTGCCAACCATGGATACAGAAAAGAAGAGGAAGGGCAGAAGGAACATACAGGAAACGTTGGTAGATACAGCACATGAAGTGGCCTCTGCCGAGACTCAAAGGAGAAGGGGGGGGATTCCCTGCTGCGAGGAACAGAAGCAGTAGTCTGCAGGCCTCACAAATGTCTCGGGTGGTATGCTGTCTCCCTGGGACAAAAATTCAAGCTGTAACAAAAAAGCTGACAAGACTCATCAAGCCTTCTGACCATTATCCTTTCCTTTCGGTCCATGTGGGAAGCATTGATACTGCAAGACATAGCCTCCAGAAGATCACAAGGGATTATGAGGCTTTAGGTAGGAAGCTGAAGAACCTGAATGCACAGATAGTCATTTCGCCTGTCCTTCCAGTGGAAGGACATGGTCCAGAAAGGGACAGAAGAATAGTGGAAGTGGACAACTGGCTGCACAGATAGTGTCACCAGGAATAATTTGGCTTCCTGGACCATGGGTTGTGGTTTCAGGGAGGTGGACTTCTGGCAACGGATGGGTTGCACCTCACAGCAGTTGGCAGGAATCTTTTTGCTAAGACTCTGAAAGATCTTATCAGGAGAGCTTAAAACTGAGTTGTATGGGGGAGGGACACAGTACCCTTGAAAGCAGGAGTTCATCAAGTGCTAGAGATAATAGCCCAAATGTTATACAACGGGCAAGGGAAATAGCACAACCACCCAACAATAGGAGAAATAAACCCTTTAAAAGGCAGATAGTGGAAATGGCCCGTGGTCTTAGATGTTTCTATACGAATGCACAGAGCATGGAAAATAAACAGGATGAACTTGAACTCTTAGCACAGCAAACCAAACAACAGAAATCACAGAAACCTGGTGGGATGAGTCTCATTATTGGAATGTAGGAATAGAGGGGTATAGCCTATTTCAGAGAAATAGACCAAACAGGAATGGTGGTGGAGTAGCATTATACATTAAGGATGTGCACACCTGTGAACAGATCCATGACATGAATCCTGGGAGCCAGGTTGAGAGCATCTGGGTAAACATCAAGGGGGAGAGAAACAGAAGGGATGTTGTGGTGGGGGGGGGTCTACTATAGACCTCCAAGCCAAACCGAGGACTTCGATGCCTTCATGGAGCAGTTGACCACAAATTTAGAAAGGAAAGATGTAGTAGTAAAGGGGGATTTCAACTATCCTGATATTTGTTGGAACTACAACTCTGCCATAAATTTAAGGTCCAACAAATTCCTCACTTGCCTTGCAGACAATTTCATTATTCAGAAGGTGGAAGACGCAACAAAGCAATTAGCTATTTTAGATCTGATCCTAACCCAGCGTTTCTCAACCAGGGTTCCACGAACCCTAGGGTTCTGCCAGAGATTGCCAGGGGTTCCGTGAAAAAAATAGTAATAAATCACAGAGAAGTGGTGAGTTAAAACAGCTTATCTCTCCCCTCCACAACTGAGAAAGCAGGGCTGAGTTTTCACACCAACAGAGCCTTCAAAGAGACCTCATGGGTCAGGAAGGAGAGGAAGTTTAGGTACCAAAAACCTTGCTCTCCCTCCCAGCTTTTGTTCTGTCTTAGATGTACTAATCAAGGTCCTCATGTCGCACATTCCCCTACCTTGCAGCAAAAGGGGAGAAAGCGTTTGCCAGAACAGAGGACAAAAGAGGATGCTGGTTTGCATAAAACAAATTTAAAGGTACACATCCAAATGGCAGAACTCTGATAAAACTGACTTAGATCTTTTTCTTTTTAAACCAGATTTAGAGAGGACAGAACCATTATAGTAAAAAGAGTCATTATAGAGAAAAGGTTTTTAAACTGTGGGTCTGATAACTGAATGTGGGGGTCACAGACCAACTCCTATATTATAGAAAAAAAGCATTCCATTTACCATGACACTGGCTTGGCAGGAAGCTACAGCCTTCCTCTCAGCCTGCACCTAGCTGTTTAGTTGCTGCTTTTTGCAAGCTCTGTTAGCTCAGAGCTACATCTTTGGGTCAGATTCAGTAATGTAGCCATGTTTAAATATTTGAAGGGATGTCATACCAAGGATGGAGCAAGCTTGTTTTCTGCGTCTCCAGAGTCTAGAACACGGACCAATGGGTTAAAACTACAGGAAAAGAGATTCCACCTAAGCATTAGGAAGGACTTCCTGATGGTAAGAGCTGTTCGAAAGTGGAATACACTGCCTCAGTGTGTGGTGCAGTCTTCTTCTTTGGAGGTTTTTAAACAGAGGCTGGATGGTCATCTGTTGGGAATGATTTGATTGTTGGCTTGGACTGGATGGCCCTTGTGGTCTTTTCCAACTCTATGATTACCATGATTCAGATCATGGTAAACTGAACTCTCCCTAGAAGCCAAGATGATTGAACTGAGACTATCTTACTTTGGAGAGAGATATTTATATATATTTATATTATATATTATATATTATATTATAGAAATTTCAGACCCTGCAAATGTGGTGGTTTTTTCACATTAATAATGTAATCATAATAAATATATGTTTTTCATCAAATATGTTTGTATTAGTCTATTTTGGTATTTTCATACAACACTTTTTAGGTTTTAATAATGTTTCACGATAAATATATTTGTTTTTTCATTCAATTTATTTTTATTTTAGATTACCTTTATTTTCATAGGGTATTTTGTCAGTATTTTAAGGTACACCATACAACTCTGCCAGTATGCTCTTTGAGGCCTGTTACTTTCAAGTATCAAATATGTACTGCTAGCAATGTGGAATATAATAAGCATATATTTTTTTCACTGTTTCTGCAATTTTAAAAAAAGGGGAAGCTGTAGGTATAATTTTTATGTAGGGGTTCCATGAGATCTGAAAATTATTTCAAGGGTTCCTCCAAAGTAAAAAGGTTGAGAAAGGCTGTCCTAACTAATAGGAATTACCTGGGTAATGATGTGGAAGTGGTGAGATCCTTAGGGAAGAGTGACCATGTTCTCCTGGAGTTTCTTATACAGAGGAAAAGGGAAGTCAAGCATAGTCAGACATGCATTCTAGACTTTAAGAAAGCTGATTTCAGAAAACTTAGGAAATTACTGGGGGTGATCCCATGGTCAGGAATACTAAAAGAGAAGGGAGATCATGAGGGATGGGAGTTTCTTAAAAGTGAGATATTGAAGGCACAACTTCAAACAGTTCCAATGAAGAGGGAGAAGGGGAAATGCATAAAGAAACCAGGATGGATGTTGAAAGAATTCTCAACTGAGCTAAAATTTAAAAAGGACATATACAAGACATGAAAAAAGGGGAAATCACCAAAGAAGAATTCAAACGATTAGCTAGCTCATGTAGGGGGAAAGTAAGAAAAGCTAAAGCACAGATGGAGCTCAGGCTTGCTAGAGAAGTTAAAAACAATTAAAAAAAACCTTTTTTTGTTATGTCCATACCAAAAGAAAGAACAAGGAAATGGTAGAGCCGCTGCGTGGAGAAGATGGTGAAAGGCTAACAGGGGACAGAGAAAAGGCAGACCTACTTAACACCTTCTTTGTTTCTGTCTTCTCCCAAAGGGGGAACAGTGCTCAACCCGGGGGAAATAGAGTAGATGATGCAGTAGGGGAACTATAGCAAAGATTGGAAAAGAAGTAGTTTAGGAATATCTGGCCAGTATAAATGAGTTTAAGTGTCCAGGGCTTGATGAACTTCATCCAAGGGTATTAAAAGAACTGGGAGAAGTAATCTCAGAACTTCTGTCAATAATCTTTGAGAATTCCCAGAGAACAGGAGAGGTCCCAGCAGACTGGAAGACAGCAAATGTTGTCCCCATCTTTTAAAAGGGGGGGGGGAAAGAAGGCCCAAATAATTACTGCCCAGTTAGTCTGACATCAATAATAGGAAAGATTCCAGAGCAGATCATTAAACAAACAGTCTGTAAGCACTTAGAAAGGAATGCTATGATCACAAAAAGTCAGAATGGATTTCTCAAAAACAAGACATGCCAGACTAATCTTATCTTTTTTTAATAGAGTTACAAACTTGGTAGATGAAGGGAATGCTGTGTATGTAGTGTATCTTGATTTCAGTAAGGCTTTTGACAAGGTTCCCCATGATATTGTTGCAAAAAAGTTAGTAACCTGTGGACTAGACAATGCAACTGTTACATGGACTTGTAATTGGTTGACCGACCAAACCCTAAGGGTAGTCATCAATGGCTCCACTTCATCCTGGCAGGAAGTGACCAGCGGGGTGCCATAGGGTTCTATCCTGGGCCCAGTGCTATTCAACATTTCTATCAATAACTTAGATGAGGGAATAGAGGGCATGCTTCTCATGTTTTCAGATGACACCAATTTAGCAGGAGTAGCTAATACATCAGAACACAGGATCAGAATCCAAAATGACCTCAAAAGATTAGAAAGCTGGGCCAATATTAACAAAATGAATTTCAACAGGGAGAAATGTAGGATACTACTCTTGGTCAGTAAAAATGAAAGGCACAGATATAGGATAGGTGACACCTGACTTGATGACAGTACATGCGAAAAGGATCTAGGAGTGTTAGTGGACCACAAGCTGAACAGGAGGCAGCAGTGTGATACAGCAGCTAAAAAAGCCAATGCAATTCTTGGCTGCATTAATAGGAGTATAGTGTCTAGATCAAGGGAAGTAACAGTGCCACTCTATTCTGCTTTGGTCAGACCTTACCTGGAATACTGTGTCCAGTTCTGGGCACCACAATTCAGGAAGGATATTGAGAAACTTGAATGTGTCCAGAGGAGGGTGATCAGGATGGTGGGAGGTCTGGAAGCCATGCCCTATGAGAAGCGGCTTAGGGAGCTAGGTATGTTTAGTCTGGAGAAGAGAAGGTTGAGAGGGGACATGATAGCCATGTTTAAATATTTAAAGGAATGTCACACTGAGGATTGAGCATGCTTGTTTTCTGTTACTCCAGAGTACACGGAGCAATGGGTTCAAACTATAGGAAAAGAGATTCTATCTAAACATTAGGAAGAACTTCCTGACAGTAAGAGCTGTTCGGAAGTGGAATGCACTGCCTTGTAGTTTGGTGGAGTCTCCTTTGGAAGTGTTTAAACAGAGGCTGGATGACCATCTGTCAGGAATGAATTGTGTATTCCTGCATGATAGGGGGTTGGTCCTTGTGGTCTCTTCCAATTCTATGATTCTGCATATTCATGCTGCTATGACTCTTGTCTAAGAAGTCTCCTTTGCTGCTCTGGTGAGTTATCGATGCCTTATTTTGCTCTGGAGCATCTACAAACATTTGTTTTAGATAGCTCAAGATGTACTGCTGGGTTGTAAGGATTGCTTCCTCCAACTGCATCTGCTATTTGTGTATCTCTGGATGCTGTATCTGCTGTTGCTAACAAGATGGTGTCCAATGAATCTACTCTGCCTGTACCATTATATGGCTGTATGGCTCCGCCCCTTGCCATCAAACCTCTGTTTCCAAGATGGCGCTGGGACTTTTGTCTGGAGATTTCGCTGCCACTGCAGTGTTCTTTTCCAGGTACAGTATGGCGCTGGCCGTTGTTTTAGCCTCCTTAGGCTCTTTCAGATGCTTGGCCATTACTGCAGCCTGCTCCGTTGTTTTCTCCAGCCTTCTCTCCTTCAGAGGCTTGACTACTGCTGCAGCCGGCTTCTCCAAGATTTGAGTTCCCTTTTTCACCTTTTCAGAGCCCTAAGCTGGCTTTTGCTCAGCACTTTATTCTCAGGTTTAAACCCAAATACATTTTACTTCTTCTGAATTACTCTCACTGGAGTGCTGAAATGTTTTCTTTATTTCCAGTCTCCTTAATTCCTTGGAGCTTTGACTCTGTCCCTGTCTTTTCTCTCTCGCCTCTCTGAGCTGCAGGGGACTCCATTTCTATACTCTATTCTACTTAAGTACTGTGTCTATTTTACTTCATTCTATATTGTAACTTCCTATCTATAATTTCTAATTTAATTTTACTACTCTAAACCGGAGCAAGGCAAAACACGTCAGGTTGCCAGGGCAGGAAAATAAAAAACTGTCAGAGGAGGGAAGGAGTCTTAATGGAGTTAACTGAAAAAGAACTTCGGACTCTTGCCTGTTGGGTTGGCACACAAGGATAAACCCAGTAGTGGTGGGGTGATCATCCATGCCATCCCAAGAATGCTAACATTAAAATGTTTTGCAAATACAGATGGCCTAAATCCAATTGATACTTCCAACAAGAGTCGATCCAATGAATTAATGGAAATATGATAAATCAATACATATATAAGTTCTATTGATTAAATCAATCTATTCTAGTTGGACCCAAGAACTGGATTTACGTAAACATCTTTCTAAGAAGACTCATTCATGTACACCCATGAGAGGAATTATATAGCCCTCCAGATGCTTTTGAACAGCAGCTCCAAACAGCCCTAGCCAGCTTAGCCAATGGTGAGATGCACCCCAAAATATCTGGAAGGCCACAAGATTCCCATCCCTCCTGTATGCAATTAATGCAACCTCTGCTGTGTAGCATGGATAGGAGAGGTAGAATCACCCATGCACAATCAATGGGAAAAACCACATGTGCCTTATTTTAAATGTTATTTCCGGATATGCTCTTGCAATCAATGGGGGGGGGTAATCTCTGGGATTTGGTCTCCATGTGTCTAAAAATGTGAGGCAAGCAGTAGTCATGAAACCTTCTTAAATGTTACTTTTATTCCATAGCATTCCTGATACACATGCCTTAAAATTCTATATAAGATTAATTATATAAATGGACAGAATTTATGTTAATATGTAAGAATATGAAAAAGTAACCATATCATTTTTAATGCCCTGCTATTAACAACTAATAATACTATAAAGTTAAGACTTGAAATTTTACTTATGGAACTCAAACAGTGTTAATATTATTTTATAGATGCTTAATATTATGCACCCAAGTAAGATCTTCACATTATCTTTGTGCAATCAAAGCATACTAATATCCAAGACTTAAGTTGTAATTGTACGACGTCTACTAAATGATGAGACTGTGTTTCTATCTTTCAGACAAATCAGGGAGAAATGCCACATTGGTTCACTTACCGTGAATGTGCATTCTTGAGTGGAGCGAACAGGAATTCATCAACATGGGTAACGCCTACTACTGCCCAGACGGAAGCAGGAAGTACGACCATGGTCACATGGTCATCCAAAGTTTTCTTTGTCTTCTTTCCTGACCATGAGGCCAGTTCACTGACTAGCAGAGCCTAGAAGACCTGAGAACCAGGAGTGGAATTGCCCTGCTGAAAGGAAAAATATGTATCTGCAGACACTGGGTGGGGGAATTCCTGTTCGCTCCACTCAAGAATGCACATTCACGGTAAGTGAACCAATGTGGCATTCTCTGAGGGGAGGAGCGAACAGGAATTCATCAACATGGGACGTGCCCAAGCTTGTACTAGAACGGGTGGGGTGTCTGCGGTCAGAGATCCGTTAGGCGTGAAGCACCTCCTGGAGTACTCTTCTCCCGAAGGTAGCTTCTGTAGCCCTAAACTTATCTATTTTGTAGTGACGAATGAACGTGGACGGAGTGCTCCACGTAGCTGCTTTGCATATTTCCGCTATGGGTGCGTTAGTGGAGAACACTGCGGTCGTGGCCGCTGACCTTGTGGAATGCGCCTGCACCACTGCTGGCCTGGGTGTTTTTGCCGCGTCGTATGCCATCAGGATACACGCCTTGATCCAGGTTGCTATGGTTCGCCTTGATGCCTTCTGTCCCATTGAGGCTGGGGTGAAGGAGACGAAAAGTGAGTCGCAGCGCCTGAAGGATCTGGACCTCTTGATGTAGATCCTGATGGCCCTCCTAACATCGAGCTTGTGCCATAGGCGCTCCCTTGGGTGGGAAGCCCTAGGACAAAAGGAGGGTAGGACCAGTTCCTGGGACACGTGGAATTGTGAGAGCACCTTGGGTTGGAATGATGGGTCAAGTCGTAGCGTGACACCTTCCTCGGTAAAGGTGCACAGGTGCTCCCTGATGGAAAGGGCTTCCAGCTCGGAAACCCTTCTGGCTGAAGTGATGGCGACCAGGAAAGCCACCTTCAAGGTTAGGACTCTTAGGGGCACCTGTCTCAAAGGCTCGAAAGGTGGGTGCATTAGTTGTCTCAAAACTAGTGGCAGGCTCCATGTTGGGAACCTATGCCTGACAGGGGGAGACATGAGTTTCGCCCCTCTGAGAAAACGCTTGACGTGGGGGTGTGCCGACAGGTTTTCCCCCTGACCAAGGGACAGTACCGAGGCTAAGGCCGATGCTTGTCTCTTGAGTGTATTGGGGCGCAGGCCCATGTCAAGGCCTTTTTGGAGAAAGGCCAACACGTGGTTCAGCGACGTCTGCTCTGTTGGAACGCGACGCGCCGCAAGCCAATTACTGAAAGCCTTCCAGGTTGCCTGGTAGATTCTGTTGGTCGACTGGCGCCTTGACGAGAGTAGAGTGTTGATCACTGCGTCTTCGTAGCCGAACTCCTTTAAGGCGTTCCTCTCAATTTCCATGCGGTTAGCTGGAGCCAGGAGACGTCTGGATGCCTGATTGGTCCCTGGCTTAGAAGATTCTCCTTGGGCGGGAGGCGCCAAGGCTCTTCTGTCAGCATGTCCATGATGTCTGAGAACCAGGGGCGCCGTGGCCAGTACGGAGCCACCAGGATTACAGTCGATCGCTCCTGTCTGATTTTCCTGCAAACTCTCCCTAGGAGAGGGAGAGGCGGGAAGGCGTATAGCTGCCCCCTGGGCCACGGGGACCTCAGGGCATCTGTCCCTTCTGCGTTCCTGCAGGGGAACCTGGAGAAGAACCTGTGGAGCTTGGCGTTGTTTTGGTTGGCGAAGAGGTCCACCTCCGCTGGACCGAATCGCCGTTCTATCTGGAGGAAGGTCTCCTGATCCAGTTCCCATTCCGATTGTGACACTGTGTGTCTGCTTAGGAAATCTGCCTGCAGGTTGGTGACTCCCTGTAGGTGCTGTGCCGTTATTGAGCGGACGTTCCTCTCTGCCCATTGGAAGAGGAGGTCCGCCTCCTGCTGGAGAGACCGGGATCTGGATCCTCCTTGTCTCGCAATGTAGGACTTTGTCGTGGTGTTGTCCGTCATGACGA
Organism: Gambelia wislizenii; assembly: GCA_030847615.1. Lineage (NCBI taxonomy): Eukaryota > Metazoa > Chordata > Lepidosauria > Squamata > Crotaphytidae > Gambelia > Gambelia wislizenii. The sequence goes on along the minus strand of JAUMIR010000006.1, from coordinate 79,155,452 downwards.
GAACATGATGGTTCCTGGTGAGGTGAGAGAAGTGAAGAAGCGCCAGCCTGGCCGCCCTCAGTTCCAGCCAGTTGATACTGTGGTTCTTTTCCTCGTCGTTCCACAAACCTTGTGCCACGTTGTCCTGGCAGTGGGCGCCCCATCCCCTTCGACTTGCGTCGGACGTTACCACTATCTGGTGGGGTGGAACGATGTCGGACCCTTTTTCCAGGTTCGTTGTCCTGGACCACCATAGCAGGGAGCGTCTTACTTGATGAGATACCTGCAGGGGGGGGTTCTGCTTGAGGGCTATCTGCTGTTGGAACGGCGCAAGGAAGGCTTGCAGGGGGCGAGAGTGGAACCTCGCCCATGGGACTACCTGGATGACTGATATCATTAGCCCCAGAAGTCTGGCCAGTGACATCAGGGGAACCGACCTCAGGGCAGCGATCCGGCGGACTTCCGACCTGATTGCTTGTTGCCTGTCTGGAGAAAGAAAAACCTGGAACCTGGCTGTGTCCAGCCTCGTACCCAGGTGTATCAGTTCCCGTGCCGGGTGAAGGGAGCTTTTCCTGAAGTTCACCAAAAAACCGTGGAATTGTAGACACGCTATCGTGGTCTTGAGGTCCTTCCGGGCTCTGGATGCCGACGGTGCCCTCAGAAGGATGTCGTCCAGATACGGGTACAGATGTATCCCCTTGGTTCGGAGATAGGCCACCAGCACAACTAGAATCTTGGTGAAGACCCTGGGGGCTGATGCTAGCCCGAAGGGAAGGGCCCTGAACTGGAAGTGTTGGTCTCCGAACGCGAACCGGAGGAAGCGTCTGCTCTCTTCTCGGATCTGAATATGGAGGTACGCTTCGGAAAGGTCGAGGGACGCTAGGAAGTCCCCTTCCTGAAGTGCCTCTCGGATTGAGGCCAGAGTTTCCATCCGGAAACGCTTGTAGCAGAGAAAGGAGTTTGTGTACTTGAGGTCCAGTATCGCTCTGGTGTCTCCTCCCTTCTTGGGTACCGTAAAGAAGAAGGAGTAGACCCCCGAGAAGCGTTGACCATCTGGCACTTCCTCGATTGCCTGAATGTCTAGCAGGTGGCGAATGGCACTGCGAATCTCCTCCGCCTTTTTGGGGTTTGAAGGAACAGGGCCGGGAATGAACCTGTCTTTCGGTCTGGTCCTGAACTCCAGCCGGTAACCGTGCTGGATTGTATTGAGTACCCATTTGTCCGTTGTGGAATTCGACCAGGCTTCGAAAAACAGGCTCAGACGGCCTCCCACCGGCGGAGGGGGGGAGTCAGAACTGCTGCTTTGAGGACCCCTTAGAGTGGGAGTGACCTCCCTTGCGGGATCCGGACGGCTGAGACGTGGAGTTGTGGCGGATGACCTGATTAGTCTTGGCCCAGGTTGGGCGGAAAGGCCTGGAGTCCCTCTGTCTGCTATAAGGTCTCGAGGAACGAAAGGACTGAGACTGCTGTGAAGAGCGTCTAGATGTTGTTTTGTCCGACTTGCGTGGCAGGGAGGGCATAGCTTGCTTCTTTTCCTTCGTCTCCACTAGAACATCCTTCAAAGCCTCCTCGCCGAAGAGCTTAGTGCCCTTAAATGGGGCGGTACAGAGGTGAGCTCTTGAGTGCGAATCCGCATTCCAGTGCTTCAGCCAAATTGATCTCCTGGCCAGGGCTGCCGCGCTGATGGACCTGTTGGCAAATGAGAAGGCGTCCGTCGATGCATCCGCCACCAAGAGAAGAGCGGATTTAATCCTGTTCAGGGCCTTGTCGAGAGTTCGCGTGTCCAATTGAGTGGCGCGGATCAGCTCATCTATCCATAGGATGATTGCTCTGGTAAAGAGGGAGGCGGTAGCCGTGGCTCTCACCCCTAAGGCGGAAGCCTCATGTACCTTCTTCAAGGCTGCGTCCGCTCTTTTCTCATCTGCGTCCTTAAGGAGGGCTTCACCTTCCTTGGGCACGAGGAAATTAGAGACCAGGGAGGCCACGGGCTTGTCGACCACCGGGGTCTTCAGCTTCTCCATCGTTTGGGGGGAGAGGGTGTAGAATTTTTGGGCCATCAGGGTGCCTCGCTTCCCCAGTGCTGGCTTGTCCCATTCTTCCTGGAGGAGGTGCTCCAGGGTATCTGGGAGAGGGATGTAGGTTTTCTGAACCACTGGGGGTTTCAGAACAGCCTGGACCCTCTTGCTCCTTTTCTTTGCGGGGGGTTTCGAAGACGCCTGGTCTTCCTCTTCCCCCAACTCAAGGGCCGCTATGAGCCTGTTGAGGAGGGTGGAGTAGGCCTCTCCGTTGAAAAGCCTATCCGACAGATCAGGGGAAGGGTCGGCTGACTCCTCCTCCGAACATTCCCCATCCTCCTTGTCTGGATTGGCCTCATCCTGGGTGTCGGTAGGGACTCCCTTAAGGATGTCTAACAACTGTGCATCGTCATCCCCCTCGCCTTCTGATTCGTCTGAAGAGTGAGGAGGGGGGGTGGCCTTCCTCTTCTTGGACCTCCCTGCGTCTACCCGGGGTGGATCAGGGGGGGAAGGCCTTGAGGCCGCATCCGGCTGGCTTGTCCTGGCTGGGGCCTCCGTTTGCCTGGCAGCCTGCGCGCTTGTGGGCGCGCTTTCCTGAATGGCGGGAGGAGCGGTGGCCGATGGGACGGGCAGAGGGTTTGGTGGTCCCCCTCCAGGCACCATGCGGGACGACCCCTGTAGAGGGTCCTGCCCGCAGGAAAGCGGGGCTGCCGCGCAGGCCGCGGGGTGGCCGCAGTGGGCGAGTGCCATGGGGGCGCACGGCGCCTGCCTCTCGTGAGAGCAGGGCATGCCCATGAACTGTTCCGGTGGCACTGGCCGCGGAAAAACTCTCTGGCTTGGTGGGGCTTCTGCTGGTAAGAGGGCTGACGAAAGCAGGCTGAGAGCCACCTTCAGGATCTCCGTCTTTGCTACCCCAGGCGTGGGTGGGGGGGAGGCAGGGGAGACGAAACGGTCAAGCCGCGGCGTGAGAGGCATGGGAGGGGGCCTCGGCCGGGGGTCGAATGCCAGGTCGGGCTGCGCTCCCGTGCTTGTGGGGGGAACCGCGACGGTGGTCGGAGGCTGGAGGGTCTGGGCGGGGGGTCTCCCGGGGTCGGCGTTGTTTGGGTGCCATCCAAGATGGCGCCCGCCGGCAAAGGCGACCACATGGCCAGCGGTCTGGGGTCGGGGTCGGCCTGCCCAGCCCCCGGTTCAGCCCCTGTTCCCTCCCGGTTATCTTGGAAGAAGGCCGCCAGCCATTCCGCCGGGAGTTGGAACTCCCTCGGCGATGGCCTGTTGGGCGGCGGCAAGGGGAAAAGGGAAGCCCGCGTCGGCTCTAAGGGGCCCCCCTCCCCGGCGCTTGGTACCTGCGGGGGCCGACTGCCCCCGTTTTCCCTTTCCTCCAGGTCCCGGGCGTCATCATGAGTGGCGGTCGGCCTGGGCTGCTGCTCGGCCTCCTGCGTGCCTTCCTCCGCCGCTCCCCGCTCGCGCTCGGCGCGGCTGAGGAGCGACTTCGCGGCCGCCTTCCCCCTCAGCGGGCTGGACTCACTCGCTGAGTGGTCCGCCTCCGCATTGGCGGCCAGCGGTTGCCCTTGATCTCCCGGCGGCGCCGGGGATGCTGGGGCCGTTGTAGGTCCTCCTGGCTTCCGGCTCTTGCTGCCTGAAGCCGCGTTCCTGCCTGTCCCCTTCGCCATGTGGCCGGAGAAAAAGAAGAGAGGAGAGGAAGGAAGGAGGTTTTTTTTTTTTTTAAAGAAGGAGGGAAGGAGGGGGGGAAGGTAGGAGAGGAAAAATTAAGAGTTTAGAGTGAGAGCTAGAAGAAGAGAAGTGAAGAGGAATTCAGCTCAGTTCTCTGCGTCTGTACTGGGCGAAAGCAGGAAGTAGAACTGGCCTCATGGTCAGGAAAGAAGACAAAGAAAACTTTGGATGACCATGTGACCATGGTCGTACTTCCTGCTTCCGTCTGGGCAGTAGTAGGCGTTACCCATGTTGATGAATTCCTGTTCGCTCCTCCCCTCAGAGAATGATGAACACTTGAGTGGTGACCTTGAACATGTCTGAACCTGCATGACAAACATCAACACTCTTGGCTGTTCAGTTAATTGTCAGTCATCGTTTAAAGCAGCTGTGTTTTCTGCTGCATGCAGGAAAAATGTTAAGTTTAAAAGCCGAGTAATGTGACATTCTCTAGCAACCTGGGACAGACCAAAACCTTTTTCAAAAAAACATCACTTGCAAAGAAACCTGGATCTTCCAGTACAACCCTGAGACAAAATGACAGTCAGTGCACTGGAAAACACCATGATCACCAAGAAAGAAAAAAGCACATCAAAGCAAGTCCACATTCAAAGCAATTCCACATCTGTTGGGGGGGGGGTTTGACATCAAGGGCATAATTTTGGCAGAATGGGTTCCAGAAGGCAGAACAGTTAACCAGCATTATTATAAGGAAGTTTTGACAAAGCTGAAAGAATCAGGAAAAAAAAGCAAGAACAGTGGAGAAATGGTTTCATTCTTCATCAAGACAATGCACATGCTCACACAGCACTTTCTGTGAAGCAGTTTTTGGCCAAAAAACACATTACAGAAGCACCCCTGTAACTGCTGGGGATTGGTTCTATGGGGTGCATGGATACTGAAAACATGGAAAATAGTGAACACCATTGAAAATAATGGGACTTCCAGTTTAAAATACCAGAGTTGCCTTGGAGGACCTAGAAAATAGCTAGAGAGGACACACTTTCTAGGAAGACTCTATGGTACGTGTACTGTTTTGTGTCCCATGAATAATTGAATCAATGGATAATAAATCAGTTGGTACAGGGGTCCTACTGTACTACAATTGAACATATTCCATATTTGACAAATTTGGTACCATACAAGTTTTTTCTTTTCCCTAAAGTGAAATTGGTGCTTAAAGGAACACATTTTGAGTCAATTGATACAGTAAAGAAGAAAACTGTAGATGCGTTGAAACAGCTGACAGAAACTGATCTGATCCACACCTTTGACCAGTGTTAAACAAGACTGCATTAGTGTGTGAGTGTGAATGGGAGTATATTGAAGGGGACAAGCATTAGAATTGTAATACATATAAATAAAAATAGATTATTGTATCAGTCTCATTATTTAATAGACAGACCTCGTATATACAGTACTCCAGTGCGGGAGAACAATCAAGAGTAAGACTTACTTCTGAGTAAGCATGTGTAGGAATACCCTGTTAAAAAACAAGAATTTTAAACATATACATCTTCTCACCCAGTAAAAGAGTAAGCCATATCTTGATATCCAGTTTTCCAATGAAGATTGGCATTTCCTTTAGAGTGCCTGTTTTTTATTTAAAAAAAGAAAACTTCATTAGACTTTTACTACTAAAATCGTCTTTACAAAGCTACCAAGCTAAAGTTTAAAATGTGTTTGGTTTATTTTTGCAAGAATAAAACAGCATAAAGTAAGATAAAATAAATCTTAGATAGTATTTTGGAACTTTAAAAAACAATCAAACTGTTACAGTCAAAACAAAAAAAAATTAACTATGTTTGAAAATTTGCTCAGAGAGAATAGCAACTATAGTCATAAAGCACTTTTAAGTGTTTATTTTATACAATAAATCAAAAGAGTTTCCAACACCATCATATAATAATGTTGAGTTACAGCATGTACAATCTAAATTCAATTAACATGAATAACAACATTTTACTTAATTCAAGTATGACCACATATGCTTAGAATTTCAGTATAATGATAAATATTGTAATTAAATGCAAACTAAAATCCTGATTCAAAGGCATGTAGTATCATTAGTTTTAAAACTTAAAATATTAAAGCTCTCTACATAATAATCGTGAAGATCAATCCTATGCATGTTTAAATCTGAGCACATATTATATTTGCAATCCTATATAATAAACCATACCCCGAAAATATTAGACCATTCAACATACTACTTTCTGAGAAACTTAAAACAACAACTGCATTATTAAGGTAAAAAGATATTCTTGGATTCTGCTTACATCAAAATTCAGAAGAAACTATGAGAGAACAAAATATACAAAAAGAAAGGTATTCACCAAAGTAGCACTATTTAAAATCAGATGAATAGACAACAAGAAAAGCCTCAAAGCCTCACATATGCAAGAACTACTCTGCTGAATTTTTTAAACATAAAACTCAGTGGTATGGAAACTGGTGGCAAGATTCCCAAAAGGAGTTTATCTAGACTGCTATCCCTGAAACAATCCCTTCATATCAGAGAAAAACAAAATTAAAAAATTTAAAGAGCTATCAACAGGTCCAGAAAAGCGAAGAGAGGGTCATTACATGTGATTTACATGAAGTATTTCTTGTCCAAAAGAAGCAATGAATTAATGTTACACAGTTGCCTGCAACAACTGTGTATTTTTTCTAGTAACAAGGGCATTAATGAAGTTACATTTCAAAAGTAATACAACTAGCAGTAAGGTACTAACTAGTTGTTCTGGTGTAAAGAGTAACATCTAGTTATTTTTTAAAAAACTTACAATTGACATTTTTAGACACTGTTAAAGACACTTCAAAGGATTTTTTTTCTTGTTTTATGCTGTTCTCTGTGTAACAGTCCATTGTGTCTGAATGGTGAATGAAGAACATACATGTATGTATAAGATGGAAGGGAGTGGAAAGAAGCAGTAGCAGCTGGTGACTCATTGAATTTGCACTTGATTTTTAAAATTTTATTTTATACCAAAAGCAACATAAAGTTGCAACCTGAGGTAAACAAAATACATCATGGTATACAAATAGCCTGTTATTGTTGTATCTTGTTTCCTTCTGTCACAGAGGTCCTCATGAAGCTCACTGTACAGAAGGTCCTGGAAAAATTAATAAGTCTTCAGAGATTTTACTTCTCCAAAATTGTTTACAGTATATTGTTTAGTCCATATTGTTTATATTGTTCATAAGAAATTATTCTAGGGACAGAGCTCGAGAGTGCTTTTAAAATGTCGACTAAATCCTGAAGGAGAGTCACCATGTCACTGACATTGAGCTACCAGCTACCACTTGAAAGAAGAGAATACAAAAGTGGCAAGCTCAATAAACTAGTTGTTAGGACACCCTTCCCCAGCATGGCACTTTCCATACATGTTGTACTATAGATCCCACTTTCCCCAGCCAGCAATCAGGCAATGAGATAGAAAGGTTGGTTCTTACCTGTGATATGTTCATTTTCAGCAAATAAGGGACAACATCCTGTAACTTGGGTTGCCCTGCCCACTCGCTCCAACAGGTCAGAAAAAGAAAGACCTTCCAGTGTCCTCACAGCCAAAAGAGATGAATGCTCCAGAGAGAAGAAACTTAAGCAATTTTTAATTGCAAATTGCATAAAATACAGAAGTGGTCATAAGGAAAAGAGAGAACAGCCTGTGATACAACTCACTCTCCCATCAGGAGAGAACTATGTGCAGTTTAACACATTCTTCTGCCAGCACCTATCAAGGTAGGGAGGATGTTTATCCCCTATCTGCTGAAAATGAATGTATCACAGGTAAGAAACAACATTCCTTTTTCAAGTAGATAAGGGAGGAACATTCTGTAACTTGGGACTTACCAGAGCTTCCCTGATTAGGATGGGTAGTGCTGGCATCCTAATGCCCTAAGTTTTAACTATCTGCTGTAGAACCCTCCTCCCAAAGGCAGCTTTAGCTGAGTTAGAGCTGTCAAGCTTATAATGTCTAAGGAATATAGAGGGTGACTTCCATCCGGCCACCCTACAGGTTTCTGCTAGGGAGCTGTTGGTAAACAGTACTGAAGTTGTGGCCGCGCTCCTAGTGGAGTACACAACGTTTCTTGGGGGTGATATCTCCAGAGTCCCACAGTGGGCTATAATGCAGGATCTGTTCCACCTGCTCACGGTGAACACCCTCTTGCCCTTAGAATGTATTTGGAAGAAGATCGCCCCGATTGTGTTTCATAGAGGAGCAGGATATAAATAATGTTATGAAGATGATGATGATGATGAACAGAGCCACAGAGGACCAGAAGCTGCTTGTCCTCTTCAGGTAAATACAGATGGCCCTGTGCACGTCCAAGGTGTGCCAAATCCAGGTAATGGAACCAATAGGATTCCAGAAAGCCTTGGAGGGGTTAATGGTTGGTAACGCCGGTGACCCTGTTGAAGCTTTGGTTAATACCTGGAACACCGATCTTACCAAGGCTATCGACACGATCGCTCCCAAGTGTCCTTTCCAACCCGCTCCAAACGGTAAGCCATGGTATACAGCAGAGCTTAGGAAAATGAAGAGGGTTGGACAACGACTAGAGCACAACTGGCGGAAAACTCGACTCTTATCCGACAGGACTCGTCATAGGAACCTTCTTTGGTCCTATCGAGAGGCAATACGTGCAGTGCAGAGATCTGTCTCCTCTGCACGTATTGAGTCTGCAGAGTCCCATCCAGCAGAGCTGTTTAGGGTGGTAAGGGAGATGATGCAGGTTATTCCTGCACAGAACCCGTTGCTTAACCCAACGACGGCCTGCTTTGACGCGTTTAACAACTTATTTGCAGATAAAATCTCTCGGATAAGAGCCGACTTAGATGCCAGTAATTTGGCAGAAACAATTGATGAGGTGTCCAGCAACTCCGTTGATGTAAATTTACTGGCTCAATTTCAATCCGTGAGGAGACTCAATGAGGCTAAGAAGTTTAAGGGATTGTTAAAAGGTTTTTCTTAAGCTTTAAATGGTAGATATCAAAGTGTAAAGTAAAGTTTTTTTGTTAGGATAAATGAAAGAGAAGGAAGAAAGGGAAAATGCAAAGAAACTGGAGCGGCTGCATCAACAATGAAGCAGAGTAACAACATTCTATTGGAGCGGTAGGCAGGGAAAAGGCTGATGGTTCTATAAGTTGCTCCCACCACATGGGGACACCAGAAGGTCTTTTTCCTGTCTACTGGAGTGAGTGGGAGGAGCAACCCAAGTTACAGGATGTTCCTCCCTTATCTACTGGAAATTTGTACTTACCTGGAAAGGCAAGTTGAGAAAAGGAGCTTCACTGTCAGAGGCTTTGTTAACTGAGCTATACCTGTATTTGTATCTATTTTAACTTACGCAATTTCCCTTGAATATAAGTTCTGGGGAAAATGGAAGATAAAACCATCATTGTCATACTGCATTTACTGCATTTTTTGAGAACTTGCCTTTTACAAAGTATTTTTAATGCCCCAGCTCCCTGCTTTCGCTCCATGTCCTCTGCCTAGCTGGAACAATTATCAAAGCCAAATCAGGGCAAGAATATGATTCTACTCCAGCTGATCCTATTATAATTGTGTGGCAGCCTGCAAAAGGCAAGGCAAAAAGAAGCTACCTCCAGAATCCCTTACTGCACAATGCCTGAACAATAAAACAGGGGCAAAAGGGGAGAGCAAATAAACCTGCCTTACCAGCTGCCCCTAGCAAGAGGCATGGCTCTATAAGTCTGGCCACCAACTGGAGAAAGAAAAATTCATCCCAGGAGGCATTCTGGAAGAAGCCTTCAAGTGGCTTCTAGAAGGTTCAAAACAATTTTGTTTACTTATGCCAACACTTACCGACCTGGTAGTTTCATTTCACATGTGCATATTGTTAATTTTGAATAAAAAGTTTGCTGAAACATTTTGAACTGCTCTTCTTTTTTGTGGTACAAGAACCTATCCCTATTTCCCCCCATGTTATTTCTGCCTCTGGTACCAAATTTTCTATCAAAGAAGTATTGCCCAGGAACACATCTACTTTTTTAGATGTGTTCCTACAGCTATGCCTGTAAAAGCATTAGGTAAACATACAAGTAAAGCATTAAAAAGTAATTGTTTACTACATTGTAGCTAATATTTCTAAAATGGATCCCAAAAGGCAAGAAATAAAAATAGCACACTAGTCTATTAAAATCATTTTCCTACAACAGTCAGTCGCCCAAAACCTTCAAAAAAAATCATCTGTGAATGGACATACAAGGAGGGAGTAGACATCTGGAAAGCCCTCTCCTGCTTTCCACCAGATATGCCTGGGTTGGTGGGGTCAAGAGAAGGGCCTCCACCAAAGATCTTTACATGTAAACTAGAACAGTACATCTTAAACTTTTTCCACTCGTAACCCCTTTTCACCCAAGGAATTGTTACACAACCCCAAGTATATAGGTATATAAAATAGGTTTTTTATATATGCCAAATTTTTCATGACCCTCACATTCAGCTGCATGACCCCATATTAAGAAGCTTTGAACTAGAGTACTATATGCCATTTTCAATATCAATCCTATAGTTTCTAGTTAGGACTTTTTCGGACAAAGAAAAAACAACGCTAGCAGCCTCGCCACGTTGCGAGGCTGCAACGCTGCAGGGCGTCCGTTTCGCATGACGCCCGTCCCTAGCGGTACTGTTGCAGTACCGCTGGGACATTTGAGTGTTATATTTAGCAGATTTTTACTCACGATCAACGATCGTGAGTAAAAATCGCCGAAATATAACGCTCAAATGTCCCAGCGGTACTGCAACAGTACCGCTAGGGACAGGCATCATGCGAAACGGACGCCCTGCAGCGCTGCAGCCTCGCAACGTGGCGAGGCTGCTAGCGTTGTTTTTTCTTTGTCCGAAAAAGTCCGTAGTATAACAGAAACTTCAGATGTTAAAATAAATCTTACTTTAGGCCAATTAAAACACTTCTATTTTGGAGCTCAGCAACTGCTAACAGAGATGTAAAGTCCCTTCTAGTAATGTTTCCAGTTTCTGCATTCTGCCCAAGTGGTTCTGAAGACGACACCCTCAACTGAATTCATTGAAATGCCTTCAATCAACTTTCTCCAGAATCTGTTTTTTTTTAAATTCCACCAAGAAATCCAGTGCCTTCACATTTTTAACTTCAGACACGTTCACACAGCTATCTCCTTCTACCCTTTGAATCACAAATGCAGCTCCAAACTACCCTGCACATAAATGGAAGTGGAAAGCAATATGGGAAGGGAGCATAATAACATGTTACCTTTAACATCCTTTATTGGCTTACAGATAACAGAAGCATCTTGATATCCAAAGGGGAGAAACCAAGCCGGCAGAATAATCTTTATTTATTTTTTAATCATAGAGTTGGAAGAGACCTCAAGGGCCATCCAGTCCAACCACCTGCCGTGCAGGAATACACAATCAAATCATTCCCAATGATGGCCATCCAGCCTCTGTTTAAAAAATCCCAAAGAAAAGACTCCAACACACTACAAGGCAGTGCATTCCACAGCCAAACAGCTCTTACCATCAGGAAATTCTTCTAATGTTTAGGTGGAATCTCTTTTCCTGTAGTTTGAACCCATTGCTCCATGTTCTAGTCTCTGGAGCAGCAGAAAACAAGCTTACTCCATCCTCAGTATGACATTCTTCAAATATTTAAACATGGCTATCATGTCCCCTCTCAACCTTCTCTTCTCCAGGCTAAACATGCCCAGCTCCTTAAACTGCCCCTCATAGGTCTTAATGGCTTCCAGACCTCCCACCATCCTGGTCGCCCTCCTCTGGACACCTTCCAGCTTCTCAGTATCCTCCCTGAATTGTGGTGCCCAGAACTGGACTAGCTTAGCAGCAGCCCACAAAGGACGGATAAAGGGGGCGATCGGGATCCCCGATGGATCTCAAAACGACAGTAAGGCAATGCCTCCCGGCCCGATCCTTTGCACGCCGACTCGGAAGTAGGTCCCCCTCGGCTGCGCTCCTGTGAACGCTCCCCGCTTGGGAAGAAGTTGCGCTGAACTCGTCAGGGCTGATTTCAGGACAAGCGGGCAGCGGCTACGCGGGAAACCTCAAACGGAGGCGCAGGCGGAGGAACCCTCTCTCGCCCCGCCGCCCTCCCGCCCTTTCCTTCCTCTTTTCTCTCCTCGCGGCCGCTCCTTCCCCAAAGCCCCCTCCCGAGTCGCCTCCTCCTCTCCCGGTCACTCACCGCGAAACCAGCCCGATCTTTGGCGGGCTTCAAAGGGCCTCCGAGGCTCGTTCGTGGCCCCTCTCCTCCCGTTCCCTCCCCTCGCCATGGCGGAGGCCCCGCCGGGCAGCTGCCTTCCCAGCGACTGCTGCAGCCCGCGGACAAAGGAGGCAAAGGCGGAGGGCTGCTCCCCGGCGGGGGCTGCTGGGCTGGAGCTGCTGGGCTGGGGCTCCCCTTCTTCTTCTTTTGCTGCTTCGTCTTCTCTCAGGCCCTGCGGCTCCTCTTCCTGAGGTGACGGGGGCGGAGGAAGAGAAGGAGAGGGCGGGGAAAGAGGAGCGCTGCCGCTGCCGCTGCCGCCGCCGCCGCCAGAGGGATCGGGGGGCGGCGGCGGCGGCGGCGGCGGCGGCGACTGGTCTTTCCCTCTGACTCGTCGTGGCCGAATCATTCTCCCTCAGGGCCCCGCAACTGGGGCTGGGCAAGACCTGAGAGAAGAAAGCGAGGAGAAGCGGAGCCCAAGCAGGCTGAGGAGGATGCCGTGTGAAGGCTTTCAGGCTCCTCTCCACCACAGATCCCGCTTGGCACGGGGCCGACTGGCAGGGGCGCGAGGCAATAATGGTGGGGGGAGTGAGGGGATGGTGCGCGACCGCCAACGGTCAACCTGAGCGCGCGCGTACGCGCATGCGCGCTCTTCTGCCTTGGAACCCTCCCTTCTCCCCCCCTTTGCGCCCCCCACGCCTCCTGTCGCCTCTTTCTTCCCGCTCAAGGCCTTCTCAACCCCCTTAGTTCCTCGAGCGAGGAGACCCCCCCCTTTCTAAGTGTCCAACGGCTGTACTCTCGCTTGAGCCATGAAACTTCTTGTCAGCTCTCTCTCTGCCTGACCTCCCTCATAGGGTTGTGATGAGAAAGTGTAACATGTTACTTGCAATGTAATGTAAGGAATATACAATTGTCCCTTCACATTCACTGGGTTTTGGTTCCAGGACACACTGTGGATACCAAAATCCGTGAATACTCAAGCCCCATTATATGCAATGGCATAGCAAAATGGTGTCCCTTATATAAGATGGCAAAATCAAGGTTTGCTTTTTTGATTGCTATTTTTTAAAGAATATTTTCAAGCCGTGAATACTGAGTCTTCTTTGGAATTTTTTAAACAGAGGCTGGATGGCCATCATTGGGAATGATTTGATAGTGTATTCCTGCATGGCAGGGGGTTGGACTGGATGGCCCTTGAGGTCTCTTCCAACTCTATGATAAAAGAAAAAGAAAGAAAGAAAATCCGTGAATGCCAAATCCGTGAATATGGAGGGACAACTGGTATTAAGATTTACATGCAATGTGATGTAATGAAAACATTGTGCCTAGGCATTGAAATGTCTATGTGTCTCCCTAGGCGGAGTGTTCATATTTGTTTATCTGTGACTGCATATAATAAATAGCCTAAAAAAAAAAGAGCCTGCTCATTCTGACATATAAATATCCCGACTTTTAAACCACATTTAGCAACTAGAAATTTGGCAGCAAAATCAGCAGCAGATACGGGTGGGCAATGGGGAATGCAAAAATTTGTAAGGTGGGGGATACATGGCAGCCTGCAAGCTACTTTTTGCCACCCCTGACTTAGCTGGTACAGCATTTTTTTTTATTTTTTTTTAGGAATCCAAGCAACCAGCAAGTACTAAATCATCCCTCCCATTTTATGCACTGTGGTGGTGTCTCAGCAAATTCTTTTGGTGTTATGCCAGAGTTTGGAAAAGTTACATCCTTGGGCTGCAGCTCCCACAACCCACCAGCTAGCATGGCTGCTGCCCATACTCGCTGGTGAATTCTAGGAGTTATACTTGAAAAAAACTACATCTCTGTTATGCCTATACGTGTGCTACAGAAGATGTATTTCAGAAAACAGAGTTCACTTGCTTCAGAGCCACAGAAATTGTACCCAATTTGCTATTGCTTGGGTGCTTCTGTTGTTGGCCATTCATATCCACGGATTTTGCATCCATGGATTCATCCATCCACAGCTTGAAAATATCCCCCCCCCAAAATCCAAAAAGCAAACCTCAATTAGCCTACTTTATATAAGGGACACTATTTTACTATGCCACTGTATATAATGGGACTTGAGCATCCATGGATTTTGGTATCCATGGGGAGTACTGGAGCCAAACCCCAGTGGATACCAAGGGCCCACTATACACTCTCAATCATGTCCACCTAGATTCTGTAAAGAACCTGTATCCAGCTTCCTCTGTCCTCCTGTTAAGAATGCTACAAACAAAGCAGTGTTATCTTTGAAAGGCAAACTTTGGAAGGCCCTCCCTCTATCCCAACTGCCACTGCCCTGGCTTTGGAGGGAGAAAAGAACAGGCAGGCACAGCTCCATCATGCTTCGGCCCAAAAGCAGATGAAAAGCCCTCTATCCCAACTGCCACTACCTTGGCCTCAGGGGCAGGGTTGCCAGATCAAAATTGACTGTTAAGCCAAGAAATACCGGGGGGGGGGGAGCCCTAAAAAGTGTGTGTGTGTGTGTGTGTGTGTGTGTGTGTATATATATATATATGGCTTTTCTTTGCAAATGAAGATTCAGGAAGGATTCATCCTGCGTTTTCTGCAAGCACACTGATGACTAAAAAGGCCAATCCAAGATAAACAAGTCTGGTTGCAGAGAGCACAGCAGAAGGTCTCCTTGGGTGATGTTTCCGGGTTGTGATTCTTTCTGCGTTGTCGTTTCACTTCAAGACTTGTTCGGCGTGAGTTCTCAAATAGGGCTGCAGCATTGTGGATAGTGCGTCTCCGTGCCTCCCGATGTGAGGCCAGGGCGGACCATTGTTGGTGATATATTTGGCTGAGCCTGAGATGTTGTTTCAGGGAGTCCTTGTATCTTTTTTTGGAGCACCCCTCTTATGCTGACCCATGGCGAGTTTACCGTATATTTTTCATACTAACATTACAGGAAAAGCTCCAGATCCAGGTCATTACTATCCTCCTTACTGGAATGAGTGGAATATATGGCATAAACTTTGTCCAATGTGAAGGGTTTGGGGTTTTTTTAGCATTTCTGGAGATGCAGTGAAGTATTTGCAACATTTGCTTGAAAGCAGTAGTTCTGCCCTGATTCTCACAATTGCATCAAGAAGATTCACCCGCATTCTGTTTCTTGCCTTTGTTTTAACGGAGGGTACAAGAGAAAATAACCTCTCAATGACAGCATAGTTGATGGGGGTTATTAGGTAGTAAGAGCAAAGATGGCAAGTATACCAATCCAAAACTGGTTTCTTGCACCAGAATTAAACCTATAAGCCCAGTTACAATTTCCTTTCTCCTTTCATTTAAAAATCAAACAAACATACACAAGTGTTTTCGTGTTGAAATGTCAGTAGATTCATCTATAATGATAGCATATATCTTGTTCTGTTTTCAGTGCAGGTGAAATGATGTTTTTGGTTAAGCATGCACGTTTACGTCCATATAACTTTATGTACTCCAGTGTACTCCCATGCTCATGTACTATCATGAGTTCACTCAAGTGGTCCAACTGTATGTATTGCACAACGACAGGCCATGCTTACAGCAATTTGCAGCTCTGCTGCCTTAACTTTTTCCTTATCTTCCCTAGCAATCTTTCTTACACTAAGCTGCGTCTGGCCTTGTAAAGGAGTTCTCCGCTTATGTTTCTCTGTTTTTTCATGATTTGAGAGATTGCAAATTCTTGGTAAAATGTTGCAGTGGCACCATTTACAATAAGTTGCCTCTGATCCATCATCAGCCTTTTGGACCCATACAAATGTTTTTGCCTTTGCTTTTGTACTTACAATTGGCTTATCATATGAAGCTTTCCATTTATTTGGCAACATGGCCATGGTTGTTGTTGATAAATGATAATGAACTTCAGCCAGCCAACTTACTCCAAGTAAGTTACTCAGTGGCAGTGTCTGGTGATTCCCTGCTCCTTCCCCTCTGCAAACGAAACATGGAGTAGAGCTTCCAAGCACTGCCAAGGAGCGCATGCAGGTTGCTGAGGGCCTCAGCCTGAGGCGCTGTTTGTCAGAGCACATGGATAGAGCAAACGAGGCCAAAGCCTTGCCAGCCAGTGAGGGTACTCACATGCTCAGAACTGGAGTTACTTGAGTGCCTTATGCATAGGAGTTGCTGGCCCAGCACAAAAGCAATGTGCTAATTCCCAGCCTGCACTTCTTCCCTTCATGTGTCTCACTCCCATTCATGCAAACTCACCCCAAAAGGCATGCTGGCCCAGCACAAAAGCAACATGCTAATTCCCAGCCTGCATTTCTTCCCCCTCGAATGTCTCACCCCCATCGGCCTAAACAGAGACCCTGACTGATCAGTCACAAAAGAAACCCTGGTGTTTGGCTTGGTTGGTGGCAGAATTTGGAATCAAATGTTACTGACCAAAAAACATTTTCTCTTAAGGAAACTGATTTAGAAAAAGGATGGTATGTATTTTTTGTGCAGATAATTTTAGCATGTAAAAAAGCCAAAAAGCCAAATGAATTTCCAGACACCAACCAAAATTTTTAAAAGCCAAATTTCTGGAATTTGGCTTTTAAAAAGTGAATCAGGCAACCATCTCTTTTCCTTTTCTGTCATGTCTTAATGAGATTGTAAGCCTGACAGCAGGGAACTGTTTTGTTGTTCTCTTACTTGCAAAGTGTCATATACAGCAATGGTGCTAAATAAATAAACAACAAACTGCCTAGCCATCCATTGTTCAGAATACCAAGTTACTCTTGCTGCCTTTCGAGGTAGCTTTCTCTATCTTTTTAATAAATAAAGTCTCTATCTTTAGCTGGCTTTGTAGCCACATACTGTAGCTGTATGAAAGTCAATAGATAAGCACTGATTTATGCTAGGTAAGCACCTAGCACTAGATTTAACAGCCTGAGTTTTGTGATAAGATATTTCTTTGCAAATGGATTTAACAGAGACATAAGCCAGCTCTACGCCCCCCCTTTTTTTTTCATCTTAGCAGCTGCATACATATTCAAATATTGGGAGTCACTTGCACTGTACATTCTGCTGTGCAGTAGGAAGATTTAAGGATTCATTCTCATAGGGGAACTAACAAGCATGGAATAAATGGCATCTCAGGACATGCTATTTCAAAATGTAAAGCCTGCATACAAAATTGCATCTTCAACCCTCCCTTAATTGATCTGGAATTCCAAACAATTTATTATTATTATTATTGTAGATATAATCATAAATGCAAACTGAAATCCTCACATCATCCATACCACGATATTTGAAAGACAGAGAAAATAGAATAAATGTTCTGATCGTGCGTAGAGCAGGCCAGCAATCTGCATGAAGTGATCTTCAATATTCAGTCCCATCTTCAGTTTCCTAATCAACTTAACTAGTCCTGCTTTTATGCTACTATAGAGTTGATTAAAGGACAGAACCATAACACCATGAAACCATTCAGTTTAAAAGCAGCTTTATTTATTTTTTTCAGGCTGGAGTGGTCTCTTGAAATTCCTGTACCCATAGTCAGAGGATTCTAGGAATGATAAAAGAAAGAAATGTATTCCAACTCTGAAATGTGGTATACAGTTCCATTTTTCACACTTTGTATGGCAGATACAATATAGAGACAGCCCTTCAATTCTGTAATCCAGATAACATCATATGGTATACAGTATATGCATGTACCACACAAAGATAAATATTTCAGGTCCTCAAGAGCAGGGCCCCCAGAAGTGTTTTAAGGTGGAGGAACTCAACATTGGCAAGCAGGATGTTATTAATTTTGCTTACTTTCCCATAATTCCATGGGTACAGCAAATTAATTTCCCCATCCATTATAACTGAAACATCCTTAAATATCCTTACAAGCACAATATCTACCCAGAAGTGCCAACCATGGTTCTGAGTGTAGTTTCTGTGTGTTGTGTGTCTTCAAGTTACCAGTCGGCTTATGGCAATCCCATGAATTCCGTAGGGTTTTCTTAGGCAAGGAATACTCAGAGGTGGTTTTGCCGGTTCCTTCCTCAGAAATATAGCCTACAGCATCTGGAATTATTGGCAGTCTCCCATCCAAGTATTAACCAGAGCTGACCCTACTTAGCTTCCAAGATCAGATGGTATCTGATGCCTTTAGGGTATTTAGGCCATCTGACTGTAGCTTTGTTGTTGTGTGCCATCAATAATTTCTGACGTATTTTTTTAATATTTATTTAAATATGAATGTAGTAATTAGATCTTTTCAATACAACATGATCAATAAACAATAAACACTATAATCTGTACACAGTTAAAACTGGAATAAAGCAAGTAAACTTTGTCTATTATCTTCGAGGCCATATCATTATTACTATATCTCATAGCTTATATCCCCTGACTTCCCCTGTCTTACTAGCATATAGGGATTTTTCAAATTTGTTATTTAATTTTCAACTTCATGCCTTATTCCCCAAGTTCCCAATTCCCGTTATTACTGTAAACACAGTCTACCTTATGTATCTGCTCCTTTCCGTAGCTTTATAATCTGTGCTATCATTGTATAAATGTCTTATACCTTTACATTTGTTACTCATTCAATAAGCCCCTTTTATATATTCCATCTGATTTCCCGGTACTTTGTTACTGACAACCAGTCTATTTCCACTTTCTTTGTAAATCTCTCTTTTTTTTCAAATTATAGGAATATGTTTTATTTACATAGGTGGGACTAAAACACAAGATTGTGCACTAGCGTACAGGTATTCTGATAAGAAAGAGGGAAAATCCTTCTTGAGTATAACAGGGTGTGGATGGCCTTAACGGAATAGGGACAACTCTTTCACTAAGCCATGCAGCTTCTGCATTTCAGTTGCAGCACACACACACACACACACACACACACAAAGATAAAAGTGCATTAATTATTTAAAAATATATCATTTAATCCTTGAACTATGGGGAACAGAGCATCTAAAATGATGATTGCCAAGTGGCTAAAAGCTTGCATTCACCTGTGTTATGATTATGCAAACAGACCTCGTCCACAGGCAGTCCTGCCACATTCGACCAGGTCTCTTATTTAAAATACATGTCAATTTATCGTTCTCTTTCATCTCTATTAATTTAAGCAGCCATTCATCTACTCAGGGAGTTTCTTTTGATTTCCATTTAGATGCCAGATTCATCCTTGCCACTGTAATCATATATAGTATTATTCACCAATATTTCCTTTCACCTTCTCTTTTTAATTTTGAATTCATGTTTAATAGGTATAACTGAGGGTCCATTGGATATTGTATTTTAAGTAATTTCTGAATAATCATGTGTATTTTTGACCAGTATTTCTTAAGAATTGGGCAGTTCCACCACATATGCATTGTTGAGCCAAGTTCTTTATCACATTTCCAACATTTGTTTTCTTTTATTTTATAAATTTTGCTAATAGGTGAGGTACCACCTATTGACTATTTTGAAGTTATTCACTTTTAGATCTTGACATGCAGTAAAAACATTAGATTTGTGCCATGCATTATCCCACTCATCTAATCCAATGATTTCTCTGATATCTGTGGCCCGTTTCACCATCACTTCTTTTTTGGTTTCTACCTCCAGTTCACTAGTTAAAAGAAGTTTATATAATTTCGTTATTCTTTTTCTATCCTTGGACCAGATAATTTTGTCAAATTTGTTATCATTAAATTCAAATCCATATTTATCATTGTCTTCTTTGAATCTGTGACTTAACTGATGGTAGGTGAACCAGTGAATATGAGTTCCTTCTTTTTCTTTTTCCTCCCTGGTTTTCAATCCAATTTCACCATTGTGATTTTTATGCAATAAGTCCTTGTACGTGAGCCAATGCATTGGGGATTCCCATCTTCCTAAGAACACCTCCTGGGGAGAGATCCATAAGGGAATTTTTGGATAGAATTGTTTTTTCAGTTTCATCCATATCCTTAAGAGGGCATTTCTTATAAAATGATTTTCAAATTCTTTATTTATTTTTGTTTTCTCGTACCATATGTATGCATGCCAACCATATTTTGTATGAGCACCTTCTAAATTAGTCTTATATTGTCCAATTTTATTCATTCCAATATCCATATAGAGTGACATGCATAATAATATAATTTAATGTTAGGTAAGGTACCTCCTCCTCTATTTTTTTAATCAATCTGAGTGAAGCATTTAATTCTCTGTCATCTTCCTCTCCAGACAAAGTTCTTTAAATCTTTTGTCTACTCCTGAAATGGCTTGTCTTTATTAATTACTGGTAAATTCTGAAACAAAAATAGTAATTTGGGGAGAAAGTTCATTTTTATGGCCGCAATCTTGCCAAATAGTGATATATTCAAGTCTTTCCATTTTTCTAAATCTTTCTTTATGTCTTTCCATAGTTTTGTATAGTTTTTATCATATAAATCCATGTTTTTCTTCCTTATCCAGATATTTAGTTTTAGTTTCTATCTTGCAGTTTGATTTTTCTCTTACTTTATCTTCTTTTTTTTGAGATATTTTTACTTAAAATTGATGTTTTTCTTTATTAATTTTGATTCTGAATGTTTACCAAATTTGCAAATTGTTGCCATTAAGGTTTCTATACTGTCACTTGGATTTTCTAGAATTATGGCAAGATCATCGGTGAATGTTTTTAGTTTATACTCCTGGCCTTTTATTTTCACCCCAGGTAGTCTTTCATCCTTAACCATAGAATCATAGAATTGTAGAGTTGGAAGATACCACAAAGGCCATCCAGTCCAACCCCCTGCCATGCAGGAAATCTTGATCAAAGCATCCCCGACAGATGGCAATCCAGCCTCTGTTTAAAGACCTCCAAGGAAGGAGACCCCACCACGCTCCGAGGGAGTGTGTTCCACTGCCAAACAGCTCTTACTGTCAGAAAGTTCCTCCTAATGTCGAGGTGGAATCTCTGTTCCTGGAGCTTGCATCCACTGTTCCGTGTTCTAGTCTCTGGAGCAGCAGAAAACAAGCTTGCTCTATCCTCAATGTGACACCCCTTCAATTTTTTCCTAATTATGTTATTTCAGATCTTCAGTGACAATATAAAAAGTAAGGGTGAGAGTGGACATCCCTTTGTTGTCCCCTTTTGTATCATAATAGCTTTCGTCTTTTCGCCATTTATGATGGCTGGGCTGTCTATCATAGATGTGTTCGATGCCTTTGAAAAATGTTTCTCCTAGATCAAGTTATCTTATCATATCTATCATAAATGCCCATCTGACATTATCAAAGGCCTTCCCAGCATCCACAAAAATCAAAGCTGCTTTTTTTTTTTTGTTAACCTTTTCATAGTATTTATTACATTTAAAATCATTTGTATATTGTCACTCATTAATCTTCCAGGGATAAAACCGGTTTGGTCTTGATGAATGATATCTTTCAAAATAACTTTTAATCTGTTAGCTAACATAGATGTGTAAATTTTGCACATCTATGTTAGCTGTGAATAGAGCTAATAGAGAAATTGGTTGATCATTCTTGATGTCAGCTTTATCTTTTTCTTCTTTTGGAATTACTATGATGTTTGCAGATTTCCATGTTTCTGGAATCCCTTTCTCCTTAATTTGAAAATGTCTTTTGAAAATGGGGATTAATTCTTCTCTGAACACTTTGTAGTAAGAGGATGTAAATCCATCTGGGCCTTGAGTTTTACCCGGTTTTAAATTATTTATGGCCTCAGAGATTTCTTCCTTAGAAAAGGGAGCCATCAGATTGAGTTTTTGTTCTTCTGATATAGTTCCATAAATATTATCCTTTATATATTCCTTCATTTCTTCTCTTTGGATCTCTGTAAGTTCTCGTTCTTTGTAGAGGTTAGTATAGTACTTTAGAAAGGAGTTTTTTGTGTCTTCTTGATTTGTTAATATTTTTTCTTCTGATTTGAGTTCTGTAATTAATTTTCTTTCTGCTTCTTTTTCAGTTTGAAGGATAGACATCATCCTGTTTTATTGGCTTGTTCGAAATAGTTTTGTTTCAATCTTCTCAAATTTTTCAAATTCTTCCCTCATTTCCGAATGTAATAATTTTTGTAGCAGTTTAAATGCGTATTGTAATTTAGTACAATTTCTGACTTATGGTAACCCTAAAGTGAACCTATCACAAGGTTTTCTGGGGCTGAGCATGTGTGACTTGCCCAAAGTCACCCAGTGGGTTTTCATGGCCACACAGAGATTTGAACCCTGGCCTCCAGAGTCATAGTCCAACACTCAAACCACCATACCACACTGGCTCCTGAGTGTCACTTATTCCCAAATAAATGTGCATAGGAGAGATTGCAGGCAGCTTTTATTTTTCTTTGGAGGGTTCAATGATAATAACTATCTTAGTATTTCTTAATGCATACTCATTTAGTACAATTCCTGAGGAGGCTCAGCTACATAGGAGTCTTGGAAGTCCAATTTTGCCTGATCATTTCAAGCTAGTCTAAGGGAGAGGCTCAATCCACCCTTCAGCACCTTCCACCCCCATTCTGGGGTTCATGAGATTGTCAGAGACATGTCTGGACAAAGCTAGACTCAGCCCTTCTGCATGATTTTGCTATAGTATCATAACTGAATTGTACTGAAGTTTTACTTGCTGTCATTAAAATATTGGTTGATTAAACTGAGTACCTCTAATCAGCTGGCAGACTTTTGTATTCTTTTGTATGTAAAGTTAAAACAAATGTCTGCCTAACTTTTAAATAGTTACAGAACTGGCAGATATTGCTGCCAGTAAAATGTAATGGATTTACTTGAAAATAACAGCAGGTAACCAACTGATGCCACCGAATGTGCAAAATAACTGTGTAGCATACAAGAGATATGTAATTTCTTTTGATGATCTTCCTCTAGTAAATCTAAGAAACTATTATTACTAAAACATGTTATTTTAAGCAATACTTTGGTTTATAAACAACAATCAATACATCATATGCTTTCTTGACACATTTAACTTATAAAATTAGAAGACCCACATTTGCACAGCAGCTAGCATTTATAATTTATGAAATGTCCCCAAAGTGATTCCACTTTGGATTCTTACAGATTTCTGATTAATATTAAGCTTCTTTTTAAAAAATCACAACATAGAAATTGTTAGAAAAGGAGACACTTTTTTCACTAAGAAGAAAAGCAGAAGAAATCAGAACTTTTGTTTCCTGAAGGAGTACATGTGATAGATTTATAAAATTATGGTGTTGTGGAAAGGTGTGAAATAAGAAAAATGCTTTCTGTATTTCAGAATATTAGATACTGGAACCATTAAATCATAATTTCCTCTGACAGTGAACTCAAGTGACTAAGGGCTTCTTTAAATGGCAAAAATACTCCTCATAGAATTTGAGGAGAATATGATTTGTCTTACTGAGATCCCACATCAATCCACCGTATTCAGAAGGAGAAGCCAAAAATGCCATAAACTACGCAGGGGAAGCCTTCGCAGCTTTCCCCATATTTTTTAAAAAGCTCCATGGAGAATACGCATACTCGCTTGTTGGGACAACCAATTTGCTTTGCTGCGCACTCCCTGTAAGAGCAGAAGTGCAAGTTGATTGATCAGACATGTGCAGGTGGCGGAGCTTGCTAACAAGGCAAGCATCCAGAACCACCATGTTGGATTTTTGCGGTAGCGATTGTGGGCTGAGGCAACAAAACAGACTATTTTTTTTACTTTTTTCTGTTTATTTAAGCAGAATATTGCACTTCTGCACTTTAGATATGTATGCTTTTTAAAAAAAATAGTGTTCAGCAGTGACAACTGGAGAGAATAAAAATGTGAATAATTCACTCACGCCTGCCATCTTGATTCGCAGGCATGCCTGTTTGAACAACAAACACATATAGCTTTGCATGTCTGCAATCTTGCCAAAAAAACATAGAGACAAATGAAAGCTGCTGCGAATTGGTATTACTGCACATCAATCCACATTTTTCCTCCTTGTAGAGACAAGCCCTAAGTGCCTTTCATTTTGGAAGTAAGACATGTTTTTCTGGAAACCTTCCTCAGAGACACAGTTGTTGAATTATTCTAATAAGGGAACAACATTTCTTCATACTACTGCCTAGATTTTATACTGATTATCCTAGAGCCAGGATTAGGACGTGGAGATGTGTAATTGTCCCCATGTGATACAGCAGGAGTGGGACGACATGGAGGGCCTGGGGGCTACGTCTACTTCTTTTTCATTCCCCTGGGCCATCACAGGCCATATTTCAAAATCTTGAAAGATAGCTATTTTAGGGGAACCAAAAGATCTAGAGGCTGCAAAAGCCCTAAAATAGAAAATCACATCCCTTGGAGCCTTCCATGGGCATGATTATTCTTGGCAATGAGCATATCAAGGACCACACTGCTGGTCTTGATGGGCTGCATCTGGCCCAACAGAGCACAGTGTTCTTATTCCTGCTGTACATGAATGTTTCAGACACCTTTCCCCTTTCCTCATCCAAAACTATGTTATAGTGCTCCGGTTTGAAAGCCCTGTAGTGCTATAGGACTTTTTCAGACAGGACTTACCATGCAAGAAGACTCTGGAATAGTTATGACGCTGTCGCGCGGCAGGGGGTCTTTTTCGGATGACACCGTCCCTCTCTTGGCATCAACTGTGTCACTTCCATGTATGATTGGAGGCAGCTGCACCATATTTTACTCATGGACAACTTTCATGAGTAAAATATAGCGAGGCTGCCTCCAATCATACACGGAAGTGACACGGACAATGCCGAGAGAGGGACGGTGTCGTCCGAAACGGACTCCCTGCCACGCGACAGCGTCGTAACTATTCTGGAGGCTTCTTGTGTGGTAAGTCCAGTCTGAAAAAGTCCATAGAGTCAGGTCAGGGGAAGGAGATGTTTCTTTTTCTTTAGTCCCTCTTGAAATCACCACTACCACCACCCAAACATTCAACATGAATGTAAGTTTCCTATTTGAAGCAACTGTTGATCAGGTATGCTCCTTTCAAGTACTGGGGGTACACCGCAACATTTAGTTGCAGTCCCACAATTGTACAATATTGAACAATATTGAATTTTGACAGTTTCTTTGGATTAAAAATTATAAATTTGTTGGTGATAGTAGCTGCTTTAGTCACATATTTTATTAGCTATGACAGCTAAAGATCAAACCTCCATATTTAGAAGCTGCATTTCTGCTTACTAAATGCAGGGGCAAAACAATGAAGGATGCTTTGCTACATCTTGCCTGTTTCTGAGATTTCTCTGGAAGATTGCCCTGTTAGAAGCAGAATGCTGAGCTAAATAGACTTTTGGTTTCATTTGTGAAGCTAATTCTTGTATACTTGTTGAGCACTTATTTTTTCATTTGTTCAAAACATGTTATATTCTGATAGAAAGAGTGTACTGGTTGAATGCTAGTCCCTTTAGCTAGCGGCACAACCCCAATGGTGCAGTAGTGCCACCTTGTGGCTATTTTAATAAAAGCAGCTCATCTCAAAACTATACCTGTACAATCATTCTGAATTTAGGGAGGGGAAACGACTTGAAGGCACACAACAACAACAAAGGAGCATGAAGAAAACAGATGTAATATTCTTGTCAGGAGTGCAACTGTGTGTTTGCAAAACATAGAACCCAGTGAAGATTTGATAGGACGTGAGCAACTTGGGCAAGTCACTCTCTATCTCAGCCTCAGAGAAAGGCAAAGGCACCCTCTCCCAATGTTCACGGCTTCTGCTATCATTTGGACACTGAGTCGGTGGTCTCCTCAAACCTGATTTATTCCACAATTTCTTCAGTTCTTGAAGTGGAAGTCATCCAGAGCATTCATCGCCTTCCAGATTCTCACGTCCTTCTCTGAATCTTTTGTGCCACTCAAACACATGTGCACGAGATATGCAGTCTTCCCCGTAGGTCTCAGTAAGCATTTAGATTCATAGAATCATAGAATTGTAGAGTTGGAAGAGACCACAAGGGCCATCCAGTCCAACCCCCTGCCATGCAAGAAATCACAATCAAAGCATCCCTGACAGATGGCCATCCAGCCTCTGTTTAAAGACCTCCAAGGAAGGAGACCCCACCACGCTCCGAGGGAGTGTGTTCCACTGCCGAACAGCTCTTACTGACATAAAGTTCCTCCTAATGTTGAGGTGGAATCTTTGTTCCTGGAGCTTGCATCCATTGCTCTGTGTTCTAGTCTCTTGAAAAGATTCCATTGATGTTTTGTTCAATTTTACTAAAAATTTTAAATTGACACATTGCTCAACTTTTAAACAGCATTTTTCCAGCACACAACAGACAACACAGCTGCTTTAAAGGACAACTGGCAATTAACCGAATGGCCGAGAGTGTTGATGTTTGTCATGCAGGTTCAAACATGTTCAAGGTCACCAATCAAACGTTCACAATCAGTTCTCCTTGATTTGTCTGAAATGTAGAAACACAGTCTCATTATTTAATAGACAGACCTCATATGTAGGATGCAGGTTAAGATTCTTCACTCTTTTTACTAGTGGTATACTTAGTACTATACTAAATTTATGTATCCCACATCTGGATTGGGACCAGCGCACATGAAGTGCAGGAGATTTAAACCTCTCTCCCCATGTTTTTGATTTTCAGTTGTTCCCTCTGTCACATATGTAGGGGTTAGAAAAGAAAAACAAAGCCTCAGATGATGCAAAAGATATTTACGTTTTTCCTTTTTAAAAACTCCAAGCTGAGGAGAATTTTTAAATTTAAGAAAACAGATTGAAGAGAGGAGGGTAAAGCCTCCCCCGTGTGATCCAACAACAAACAAGTTTATTGATTAGTCAACTGACCATATCAACAATAGAATACAGTAGAATACAAAGTGTCTAAATATCAAAATGCAAGCGAAAATAAATTAGATCACATCTAAAACTCACGTGTAAAATTAGCTAAAAAAAATTAACTGTATAATTTGGGGATGTAAGGAAACACATAAAAGAGATAAAATAAAATGGATAAAATAAAGTACAGAATGGAGTAAAATATCATGTAATATCATATAAAGTGGCACAAGCTAGAACGAATGGATTAAAGAAGCTCTACAAAAAGGAGAAGCTCTACAGAAAGGCCATGTGATCCAGATCACAGCCATGTGTGCTGGCTTTCAAGGGGGAAAAATTAAGGGTTATTGAAAAGTACATAGTGTGCAGTTTAACCTCAACAGTGTTGCGAGTATCAGACTGAAAGCTGACAGAGACCATTATTACAGTTATAGCTCCAAGACCTGAAAGATAATTAGTTAATATTATAGCTGTGATTTTATAAAGTAACTTTTTACTTTCGTGTTCTGTTAGGTAACTAAGCTGCTTTTAATCCCATTTGGGAGAAAAGCAAGCTATAAATTAATTAAATAAAAATGGCCTGGGTAAATCACCTCTTTATCATCCATCGCATATTCACATTTTATGTAGATGTATGAAATTTTACTAATCCTGTTGTTTAAACATAAATTCTCTTTATAACATTACATTCTTTTATATTATGAAATAAACAATAAGTAATAGTAAACTTTAAAAGACTTCCTACCCCACAAACTATGGACTAAATATGACTAATCATGAAACTCTTTTCATAATTACAAGTGCTAACTGGTCTGGTGAATCCCCCCACCCATTCTACATTTTCATCTTCAACATTTACTTTGTAATTGTTTCTTAAGTATACATTCCATTTTTCCCAGTTTTTTTTCAATAGATTGAGATGTTTTATTTTTCAACCATTTTGTAAATGTATCTAACATTAATAAGTCATCCACTTTGTATATCCATTCTTCAATTTATGGCACCTTTGCGTCCTTCCAATATCTGGAGAAAGTAATCCTTGCAGCTGTAATCAAATACAATAAAAAGTTTTCCTCTGATCTTAATTTTTCATCCATAATATTTAGAAGATATATTTCTGGATTCATTTTAAATGTTTACCTGTAACACTTTGTATAATTTTGCGCATTTCTTTCCAAAATTGATTCACTTTTTTTACATCCCCACCATATTACATTTCAAACACTTCCCATCAGTACCTGGATATATTTTGGTAATTTTTTCTGGGGATAGGTGCCATCTGTAAATCATTTTATATACGTTTTCCCTTAAATCATAAGCCAATGTAAATTTAGTCCCTTTCCCCCAAAACATATTCCCACTTGTCTAATTCTATCAAGTGACCCATATCTTTGGCTCATTTTATCATGTTTTCTTTAATTAATTCACCCTCCATCTCCAATTTTAGAAGTAATTTATACATTTTTCCAATTAATTTTTCTGTTCCTTCATTATATATTTTTTAAAGAATACTTTCCTTTTTCTCAATACCTTCTATTTTATCTTCTCTATATCTATCATATATTTGCCGATATAGGAACCAATCACATCTGTACCGTTCTGATATTAACTCCTCTCTAGATTTAAGTATGTAATCTTCTTTATTTTTGATTAGTAAATCCTTATAATTGATCCATTCCTTTTTAATTGTCACTTCTCTTCTGAAGAATGCCTCGTGTGTAGAGGTCCATAAAGGAATTTCCCTATAAATTATCTTCTTGTATTTTTGCCGTACTTTAAACATTGCCTTCCGAATGTAGTGTTCATTAAATTCTCTATTAGCCTTTATTTTGTTGTAGCATAAGTAAGTGTGCCACCCATATAGTAAATTCCAACTTTCTAATGTCAATAATTTGTTGTTTTTTTAATAAAATCTAATTTCTAGCCCAAAGTAAGCAACAAGAGTGATAATATAGTTTTAAGTTTGGTAATCCCATCCCACCACTTTCTTTTGAATCTTGCATGTATTTTAGTCCACTCTACAAATATTTAGAAATATCTCTATTCCAGTCATTGAAGGGGATGTCATTAACTATTATGGGTATGGTTTGAAACAGAAATAGCATTTTTGAGAGGACCATCATATTTATTGTTGAAATTTTCCCCATTAAAGATAAGTTTAATTTAATTCATTCCACTTTGCCATATCTTTTTTTATTTCCATCCATGTTTTAATATAATTATTCTTATAAAGATCTGAATTTCTTTTTGTTAAAGTAATCCCCAGGTATTTTACCTTATTGCTTATTTTTAAACCTGCCAATTTCTCTAATTCTATCTCCTTCTGTGGTAACATATTTTTTGTCATTATCACCATTTTTTTCTTTATTTATTTTCATTCCAGCTAATTCTCCAAATTCATTAATTGTTTTTAACAAGTCTTGAAGAGAAACAACAATGCAGAAAGAATCACAACCCGGAAACATCACCCAAGGAGACCTTCTGCTGTGCTTTCTACAACCGGACTTGTTTATCTCAGATTGGCCTTTTTAGTCATCAGCGCACTTGCAGAAAGCGCAGAATAAGTCCTTCCTGAATCTTCGTTTGCGAAGAAAAGCCAGAGAGAGAGAGATAGTATGTTATACAATGGATCATCCAAGATTATGACCAGATCGTCTGCATAAACTCAAAGTTTTAAATTGTCTATTTCTAATCTTAGCTCCATTAATTTATTAATCATTTCTTATCCTATTTAATTATAATTCCAATGTTAATATAAATAATAGAGGAGAGAGGGGGCAACCCTGTTGGGTGCCTCTCTGTATAGCACAGGGTTTGTTAATAAGTATTTTGGTTGATTGTTTATTATAAATAGCTTTTAACCAATTTTCCATTTTTCCTCCCAAATTCATTCCCCCCCCAATTTTTCCATAAGTCTACAATCCACATTATAAATATCTATAAATATATGAATATTAGGGCTAATTTTTTTTAATCAATCTTCTTCTCATATATTTCAATTATGTCTGCAAGAACCCTTACATTATCTCTCAAGTACCTTTGTGGAAGGTGGAATATTTTTTCCATCTTTCTGCTAGAATTGCCACAAATAATTTGTAGTCCTGATTCAATAGTGCAATCAGCCTATAATTTTTGGGTTCCAACAGGTCTTTCTCTTCTTTAGGAATTAAACAGGTGAAGGATTCATTCCAGGATGAGACCAATTTCTTTTCAGATATTTCATTTCTCATTTGATGTAATGGTAATAGGACCTGGGACTTTGTTTGGTTTACTTCTTTCAATTACATCTCTTATTTCGTCCAGTGTTATTGTTTTATTTACTTTTTCTCTCTGTTCCATTGTAAGATTTAACCACTCTTGGTCTTTTATATAATTTTAAATCCTTTCTTCATTAGTATTTTGGTTTTTAAATAAATTTGAATAATATCTCTGATATATCTTTCTTATTTTCTCTATCTCTGTATGACAATCAGTGGAATAAATTCTGTGACTGCTGATGTGTTGAGCATGTTTTGCTCCTTTCACCCTGCACCTGTACACCAGTGCCATGTCATTGTGCAGCTGTAGGAGGGGAAATAGGTGAGGCATTATGTGAAAAATCAGTGCATGTTTCATCTTTACTGTGATGGATTTTTCAATGTCTTGCATCCCTTTGCAAGAGAAGCCAGAATATTAGAAGGGTTATGTTGGATCAGACAAAAGGCTGATAGAATCCACCTTCCTTATCACAATAGTATCCAAACAGATGCCTATGGGAAAACTACTAGCAGGAGCTTGGAAGTAACTGGTTATAAACAACTAGCATGATGGAATTAGTTCTTTGCCCAACAATTAAGACATTAAGTAAGTTATATTGTGATGGTATTTTTTAAAGGTATAGCTTCACTCCTTTTGAGAGCCAGTTTAGTGTTGTGGTTTGAATGTTGCACTAGGTTTCTGGACACCAGGGTTTGAATCCCCACTAGGCCATGGAAATGCACTAGGTGACCTTGAACAAGTCACACTCTCTCAGCCTCAGGGGAAAGCAATGCCACACACTCTCAAACACATCTTGCCAAGAAAACCCTGTGACAGGGTCGCCTTAGGGTTGCCATAAGTCAGAAACAACTTGAAGGAACACAACAAACAATTACCCCATTTGCTGTCTGACCATTAATTTTAGTTACTGGTTCAGTTATACAGAAAGCCAGCATGATGTTTGAGCATTGGGCTATGACTGGAGACCAAGATTTGAATCCCCGCTCTGCCACGGAAACCCACTGGTGACTTTGGGCAAGTCATATTCTCTCAGCCTCAGAGGAAGGCAAAGCCAGATCCCCTCTGAACAAACCTTGCCAAGGTAACCCCATGATAGGTGTGCCTTAGGTTTGCCATAAGTCAGAAGGCAACCTGAGGGCACACAATTACAGTTACGCAGCATGTGGCTTCACTAAACGGTGGTTGAGGGCTTTCTTACTGTTCAGATCATGGCTAATGCTATACCCTCCAGTGCAGCTTTATATGCTGTTGTGGATGATGAATAGGATGTAAATCTTTGCTCATTCTGTTTTCACGCACTTAAATCTTTTCTTTAACAGAAAATTATGCTGATTTCTGTGAAAAATGCAAAAAAAAAAAAAATTAGAGATATGCCAACAAACACTCCCATCCCTACCCTCTGGTAATTTCACCCACTAGGGGGAAAACATTGGAAATTCTTCAGTGTGTTTTGTGCAAATGAAATATTTGCAAAAAGGTCCTAATATGTGAACATTCTTGCAGTGGTTTACCATTTTTTTCAATGAGGCAAGACATTCTTTTTTTGTTGAGGACAAAAAAAAAATTGTAAGTCTTTTTCACATTCCTAGTGCTGAGGTGACAATGAAATGCACAGGACAAGAGTGTACAGGGTAGCAACGTGTAACACCAGGCCATTTCAGGCAGGTAGTTCAGTGACCTTTCAACAAGCAAAAACAATTTTTAAAAATTGTTGTTGATTTGTTTTAATGTTGGCAATAAATTTTATGCCTGTTTTGTCCTGGCACTGTCCCGCTACAGCAACACTCAGTTAAGTCTCATAAATTTAACCACGATTAATGATAAAGAAAATGAAATGACAATATATTTGAGGAAAGGAAACTTTTTGCTTGTTTTGCAAGCCATCTGATGATATTCAGCAGCACAGCATAAAGTAGAAAGTGACAAGAAGATACTTTATTATCAGTTATCGAATTGATGAGTTCCCCTATTCCGCTTAAGGCTTTTAGTGTTCTGGGCTGATACTGGAACTTCCCCTTCATGCATGCACCAGTATCTCTCCCCACCACCACCATCGCCATTCCATCTTCTGCAGTTAGCTGCATAAGCCCCCTCTGATGGAGATGGGGCTGAAACCTCCTGCTGTCATCACCCTTTGTTCCTATCCTACATGTCCCCTTCACCTCTCCCTGCCTGTATGGACTTTTAGGACTTTTTCGGACGGTGATTTGTAACTCAAGAAGTTGACCGTGATTAGAAAATGGCCAAATATGGCGCTGCAGCCTCCCAGCTCTTCCAGAACAGTATCAGCAGGGGGACAGTGTCATCCAAAACGGCCCCCCTGCTGCGCAGCAGCCTTGCAAGAGGGACAAGCCTTCTTGCGTTACAAATCGCTGTCCGAAAAAGTCCTTATTCTGCCTTTGTCCTCAGTAAGGCAGGTTGGTGCTGCCCTGAAAACATAAGAGAACTCCATGGATGCCTTTCAATGCAATACAAAGAAGTACAATCAAGAAAAGCAAATGAACATAATATGTACACATAAAGCAGGGGTGGGCATCAGCCCGTGTACTCCCCAAAATATATTTTCCTACAAAAGCTGTGGTTTCGTGTTAGAATAGGATATGGGGTCTCCTAACACCCCTCTTGACACTAAAAAAAATGGGATCAGAAGTAGACACATGGCCACTTCCAATTTGATGTGTGTGTGGGGGGGGGAATTTTGTGAATTTCTAGACTTTTAGCAGGTTCTCGGGGCAAAATAATGGAACACAGATCCTCCCAAGTTGGTCACCTCTGTTATCAAGTGTCCTTTGGCTCTTGGCATCAGGCTGCTAATAACCAAGGACTTTATCAGACTAGCATCTAAAAATGCTTCAATTCCACTATTGAGGAAAGTGAAAACATAGGGCATGATTACAGTAATTATCACATGTTGCTGTAATTGCACAATACCATGCCATAATCACACAATACTACCACCACAGAATCATCGCACAACCACAACTAGCAGTTTAAGAATGTGATGTGATTTTGTATGGGCGAGTTTGGCTGTTCTTGCAAGAAGACGCACCTTTGTTTAAACACACCAGAAACACATAAATAATGAAAGAAATTAACAAATAAACACTTAAACAAAGATAAAAACATATGAAGAAAAGGAGACAGTTCATTAAAACAATGTCCTGTGTGTCCTGTGTTCTCGTTGGGAAAGGGGAGGGGTGGAAAAGGATTGCCCATTCATGCTGTAATCATGTGAATACAGCAGGACATGATTTTGCACACTCGATACCACAAAAAGAGCAACATTGAGGGCTATTCATGGATTTTCCCATCAATAAAAAGCAATGAGCCATTAATGGGTGGAACATACAATGACTATGAGAGGACAATGACATTGTGCAATAATGGAAACCCATTTGTGGTACTGTTGCACTGTAATTCTGCAATGACAGCCCCATCCGATAAAGTCCTAATTTGTGTTTTATGTGAAGCTTTCACACAAGTAGCAATGTGAATCAATCTTGATTTTGTGTAGGCCCTCATCCAAGTTCATTCCAACTCTGGTTCATACTGGATTGGGAATCTTTTCCCCCCCATGCACAGAAATGTGTATGTTATTTCCATGTGCTATTGTTAAATGCAGTAGGTGCATTGTTGTATGCATTTTTCAATGAACACACTTTTGTTTGCAGTCACTCACTGACTAAAATATGTCTGAATTGTTTTTCCAAATTAGGTGGCTATTTTGTAATCACCTCACAAACTCAGGAATGAAAAATCTCTGAAGACAAATTCACAGGCTTACCTTGTGTTGTGGAAGATGTGAACTGAGTATTCTCACATTAAAACCAAATGAATTTCTCACCCACTCCCATTCAGATGCATTGTTTCAGTTCTAAAACATAAATACTAAAGTTCAACCAATAAATGCATACGATATTTAAAAATTCCAATATTTTAATGAAAGAAAATGAATATCCACATTTGCACGTATGTACAACTTTGTGATATATATAATTGTTTTAAGCTGTTTACAAATCACATTTAGTGCTTCAAATGTCACATAATGTTGATATATTTCTGGCAGAAATAAATATATTGCACTTAAAAAGATTTTTTTTTAATTGGATGATTTTTCCTAATTTATGCACTTTTTTCATAAAACATTCTGCCTTCCCCTCCCTCATACATACACACGTCATTACATGGTGAATGTGCTCACACAATTAATTAAAACAATTTACACAGCAAACAAGAGAACAGTAATACATTCTGTTAAGAGAGACTATGTCCAGTTTTTCATTTCCCTATACTTAAAAAAAAAAAAAAACTTTCCTCATATTTCTTCAGGTGTTAAAGACACTAAATGCTTATTCTAAATGTGCCAGAGCTAAAATACAGGAATCTGTATTTCTTGTCCAAAATCCATTTTTGAAAGTTATTTATAAAGTTACCATCTTTATTCTCTGAAATCACTGCTTTGGATTCTTAAAAAAAATAAAAATCAAGTCCTAACATTTTAAACCAGAAACTGAAATAGCTGGCAGCTTATCACTATCATAAATAAAACCCTTACTCCCTTATTAGGAAATGGGAAATATCAGAACTTTTATTTATTGCAACCAATGAGCAGGGGAAAGCAAAACCAGCACAACAACATGAATCCACAATAAAAGCAAGTTTAGAATAACTGAAATTAATGTGTTTCTCTGCCCCAAACTCTAAACACATTAATCACAATGCAACCATTTTAGTGCTTGGATATGTACATGGAACACTGCTTGAAAAGTGGCTGTCCCCATTTTTTTTCAATGTTAGATAACGCTCAGCATATGCAATGTGGAGGGAGTGTATAACACATTCTGAGGCAATGGGACAACCCCCATTTAGGTGAAGTTCAGAGTAGGCATTGTAGCCACAAAGTCTTGAACTACAGGTTTTATTTTAACATTGTATTTTATATACATTGGTCTTATTCCAAAGCAAATCAAGTGCACCTCAGTTCCAGGTAAATACTTAGGAATTCCATTTAGGATGGAACCATTCCACAGTGGCAGCTGTGTGCAGCAAAGAATCATGAAATTCATTTATTTGGAGTAACCAGAGTAACTTGTTCCTCTGGTGATCAGGGCAATTTAATGAACATGTTGACTTTGTTTCTGTTGTGTTATTATGGAATGATGATACTCAAATATGTAAATATGATTGTTCCATTAAATACATTGTCTAAGTGATTTACTTCATGAGAAGTGAATGTACTGGGTCTTTTGAAATGTTGCTTCATTGATTTGAATACTTTGACTTTTTCCATATACCAGTTGTTTCTGAAACTATAAGAGCCAGATCCTTGTATCCTTTTTCTGGGACTGAGAGCTGAAATGGCAAGAAGTCTAACAAATGTGAGCAATTTGTGACCCTCCAGCTGGTGGACTTCAGTTACCCCTCACATTGGCTATGCTGGCTAGAGCTGACATTATAGTCCAACAACACCAGAGTGCCACACATTCCCCAGCCCTCTTTGAGGCTATGATTTAAATAACAGTGTAAGCAGGGTTGATTCATCTTTCTTATGTAGCTTTTTGTTCTTTGACATCTTTCCATATTAAAGAATGCATCTTATGTTCCATTTTGATGTTTTTAAAGTTAGCTACTGCTAGCTGGTTTCGACTATCTTTCTAGGTCAAAGATGGAGTTCCTGCATTTCCTGTCAGCCTGCACCATTGGCTCTGCTGTTGAGGGCTGACAGGAACAGCAATTCAGCCAGAGCTGGAAGGCCACAAGTTGCTCAATTTTACCCTCAATCTTCTAATTGTAAGCAAATACATGTGTTATTTTACTCTCTGTTATAGAACATACTATGTTGAATAGTAGTAGGATGTGGACTTCTTGTATAGTTCAAATTAAGATATCTTTGTGACCAATTTAAAAACCAATTTTTAAATTACCACTCCAAGAAACAAAGAGACCATTTCTCAAAAAATATAATTGTAGGGGCAGAGTTCTAATGACACTTCTGAATTGCAAATGAAAAGGAGAAAAAAAAATAGGGAACATTTTGCTTTGTGGTTGAGGTCAAAGAAATGCAGGCATGGGAATATCTTCTCCACAAGAGATGAAAGAGTTGCCCATGAGGATGTGCTCCCCTTTTATGTCTGCTACCCTTTTCCACAGGGATTGTGTGGGAGAAATGCCAATGCATTATATCTGGTGTTTTTAGTGAACTGGGGCTAGTGTTTAAAGTAAATGAATTAAATAGAGGGGAAGAAAGGGTGAATAGTATTTTCCCATTACTTTCATAGTGAATGTAATGCTGAAGTAATTCAAACATGCTCAACACCAAACACTTTCCCCCATTGTTGATATAAAGCAGTGAAGTTATTAGAGCAATATTGCCTTTTTGCCTGTGTAGAGAAGGGAAATTTAGAGCCTGGACAAGTTGCTTTTTGAACTACAACTCCTGGAAGCCCTCAGCCCTAGTGGCTGGGGGAACTCTGGGAGCTGCAGTCCAAAAATGTAACTTTCCCAAGCTCTGGGGAAATCTATACACAGTACAACTATACACAGCTGTGTGAACACAGCCTCTTAGATAGTGGTTATGATGCACCTTCCAATCATTCAGTATTTAATTACAGACCTTTCAACATCTGGAGTTCCTTTGACTGTCTCATACTTAACCCTCTGAGACACTCCAAGCTTCGCATAAGTCCTGGTCCTTCAGAGGAGTAATTTAACTCCAAAATGTTATGCAAGCTGGTTTTCTTAAGCTTTCCTCTGCTATTCCCCCATGGACCTTTCCAACAGGTCCATCATTGCTTTGGTACCAAGTCTTGGTTCCCCTTGCCTAAGGGTCAGTCATACAAAAGGTGTCATCACTGCTGAGGAGTGGCGCAGTCCCTGGATTGCTGCATAAGGCCCCTGCTGGAAGTAATGGTGGTACCGAGGCATGTGAAATGAGGGGAATGTTGGACCACTTCCCTGCATTGAGCTGGCAATGGCAGAAGGTGTTAGTGGCATCCCCAAGCGACTGTATGGAGGCAGGGATCCTTGCATTGGGTGTGGAATAGGAGTGGCTATGGATGTTGTGCTGGAACCAAGGGCAGTCAAAGACTGTGGATGCTGGAATCCAGGAAAACTGGATGACGATGAGACCCAGGAACTCAGGGACAAGTTGTCAGATGTGGTAAAAGCAGACCCTGCAAAGAAGGTAAAGAAAAAAACCACACACCTTGAAACTGTACCATACTATTAGTGGTGTGTGTATGGGGGGAGGTCTTTAAAAGTTAGTGAAATTCAGTGACTAGGGGAAGGATGAGCAACTTCCATACCTTTGAACAGTTCACAGATGAAAAACAGGACACATGTGACCAAGCAACATCAGATTGTGGCCAAAATGGCAAACATTATTAATGACAAATAACAAGCTAGGAGAGGCTGTGGTTTGCTTTCACCTGAGTTAACAGGGAATGGCAAGATTCTGTCCCCTCCTCTTCCCCTTGCTAATTTAATTAAGTGCAAACTACTTTTGCACTTTGAACTGGTTTTCAGCAATTGAAGTATGCTGAAGACAAAGGGGGAAAGTTGGGGAGGAAAGGGAAACTAATCTAGAGGATCTGTGCCAAATTAGGACACTTGGAGGTAGACTGGCCAACTCTCCCTTATTTCCCCAGGATCTCCCTTATTCAAGCTAATGTTTTGGCTCCCTTTGGCTCCCTTATTGACCTTCTATTTCTCCCATATATTTCCTGGTCTGACATTCAGAAGTCAAGGGCAAACAGGTTCTGGGAGCCCTTGAAAGCTGGATGCGGGTTTGTGTGTGTGTGTGTGGCGGGGGGGGGGGAGGATCATCAAAAAGCAAGCCAGGAAACTCCTGCAAGCTTGAGGTGTGTGTTTGCATTTATGTCAGTGTGTGAGTGTATGTGGGAGGGAGGGAGGGAGGCCTGTGGCAGGGCATGCACAAGCTGAGAATTCTGTACAGTTTGGTTCACAGTAACGCATGATCTGGGTAAGAGAAAAGGATGCTCCTTTTTCACATAAACAAATTCTCCTCAAATTCTTGGGTTCATTTTCAAGATTTACACTGAGAGTCACAGAAGTTGCCCATGTGTTAAGACTGGTACTGCAGGCTTGCACTTTGGCACTTTCAGATCAGACCCTGACTTACCCCTGCTTTGTGTTGTTTGGCTCTCATCTCCCAGAACTTCATCTTCACCCCCGTAGGTTCGGATGGGGGATCGTGCATAGGAATGCTTTTGAATAAGGCTCTCAACACTTTCTCTGTGAAAAAACAACATGCAGCATCAGCAGCCATCTGAAAGACATCTATATGTGCTTATTTACATCTAGGTTAAAAAAAAAAGGAACTGTTTGTAGCACAGTACTATTTGTGCTACAACCACTGGCCATGATGCTACAACACTGGCTTCGAAACTGGGTGAGCTTTAGCCCACCCCACAAAGTAGTGCTGCTGTAATCCTCCAAGCTCTACTATAAGTCTCATATGGTTGGAGTAAAATGGTAGCATGAGCATGACTCTTTGGAACCAATGGCACTTTCAGATGTCTCCTTCAGTTTTCTTTCAAGTTTTAAAAGTTAACAAAAAAAAAAAAACAAAACAAAAACCCACTAGGTAGCTCCATTTTCAGAAAGCTCCACTCTCATAAACAGAAGTCCCCAAAATAATTTCAGCAAATGAGTCTGAAAGCTAATCAGTCAATGACAAACTCTGCATCTAACAAAACATGACAATAATGATGTGATTAGGGAAGCCATCATGGGTTTTTTAAAAAATGAAATACCCCATGGGAAAGCAGCGTTGTACTCCAAAATTCAGTACAGAGGGAATTCAGTACAGTAGCCACGATACTGGTGAAAATCCTATTACACACACACCCCCGCACGCACGCACGCGCGCACACACACACCTCTGTGCACCATTAGAGGGGAAAGCTTATATTGGAGGGCTCACCAATGACTTAGCTGTGATGCAGAGGTTTAACTCTTTCCTGAACGCACACAGCAGCATTCCTGAGAAGGATCGGCCAATGATGTCCCAGTATTCCATTTTTAAGCAAGCACATTTAGTAAGAATGCCTCTTAATGAATAGCAAATTAAGGAGCATTAAAGTTTGTGAGGTGTGTGTAATGTTGTACACACTGCCTTGATATCCCTTGTGACTGATGGGGCTGAGACTAGAACACAAACCAAAATTACAAGGACAGAAATTCCCTCTAAACATTAAGAATTTAATGGTTGTTAAGAGCTGTTTGAGAGAGGAATGGACTGCCTCAGAAGGTGGAGGGTTCTCCATCTTTGGAGGTCTGTAAAAAGAGGTTGGACGGGCATCTCTCAGAAGTGCTTTAGTTGCATATTCCTCCATAGCAGGGGATTGGACTAGATGGCTCTTGAGGTCCCTTCCAACTCTACAATTCTATTATTCAATTGCTAAAGACATCATGAACACAGTATGTATTTAAGTCCTTATACTCTGCAACCTAGTACCAGGTTTGCAGAGACTGAGGCTGATTGATGGATCTGGTGCCATGTAGTGGCAAAGCCATTCTCAAGACTTTATCAGATGCACTAAATATGGCATCAAAATGATGCCACATAAACACGAAAGGGTGTGCGTACCACACAACATTGCCCTTTCACATTTATGTCTTGGCCAAAACCAGTAGTTTTTAATTGATGGCTGAAGCCTTCATTTGATACCCTGTGACACTTTAATGCTGGCATTTAGTGAATGGCCAGTCCGCCATGAACACTTCCAGGTGAGATTGTGACAGCCAGGTAAGCGATGCAATTTTTATGACCCTCCCTGGGTTACTTGTAAGTTTTTTAGTGTGTTTAGGTGCTTGGTGTGACTTTTTTAGTGTTCTTTTTGTTTGTTTAATTTTCCGCGCAAGCATCTTCTTGCGAGAATGCACGGAATTTTGAATGATGAAGTGAATGGAGTTCCGTTCACTCCCTCCTTCATTGCCGGGGAAGCCTTTGCCAGGATTAGAAGTAAGCATGGTGGGGACAGTTGTTTTGCTGGCATAAAAATGGATTATTATTATTTTTAATGCCAGCAAGAGAACACTTAAAGGGGCTCGTCTGATAAAGTAATCAGTTTTAAAGCCACTCCTTCCACATCTGCTCCAAAATGTACAGGCACTCTTCTGGGGACGAACACCAGGAGAGCTCTCACTTAAAACAGCTGCAGGAGAAGTGCCTATAAAACCAAGCATGGGTTTGGTAACCCTGCATTAATAGATCCGTTGGTCACCTTTGCAGAGACCCACAGCATCACTAACTCAGTCAACAGTTTACACTGAGGTTACTTTTACAAAGAACAACAAAATTAAACATTTCTCTTGCCTTCGTTAGGGCATCAAGTCAGCACACATGAAGTTTGTGCACAAATGTTCTCTAGCTTTAAGAAAAAACAGCCTTTGATAGCTAAAAGAGGTGAATATGTACAGGACCAGTTTAAAGAATTTTGGGGGCCCCTGCAATGCTTTATTTTGGGGGCCCTATATGTTTATCTCAGGTCAATGTAACCTAACCTATTCACAGTACAGGATGTTCAGATTACAGTAGGACCCCCGTATCCACGGATTCATTATCCATGGGGCACAAAACAGCACACCTACCATAGAGTCTTCCTAGAAAATGTGTCTTCCCTAGCCATTTTCTAGGCCCTCCAAAGCAACTCTATGGTATTTTAAACCAAAAGTCCCATTATTTTCAATGGCATTCACTATTATCCATGGTTTTCAGAATCCATGCCCCCCCGAACCAATCCCCAGTGAATAAGGGGGGGGGGGCTACTGTATTACATAATTTGCCACCAATAATTTATTTTAAAAACTATATTATAGGCACTAACATATTTTTTGTTTATTAGCAATTAATGTAATGGTGTAGATTTCCTCAAAGAAAAGAAAGAGTGGACTACAAGCTGAACATGAGTTAGTGTGATGCAGCAGCAAAAAATGCCAATGCGATTCTAGGCTGCATTAATAGGAGTATAGTGTCTAGATCAGGGGAAGTAATAGTACCACTCCATTATGCTTTGGTCAGACCTCACCTGGAATACTGTTTCCAGTTCTGGGCACAACAATTCAAAAAAGATACTGAGAAGGATAGTGGGAGGTCTGGAAGCCATTACACCCTATGAGGAGCGGCTTAGGGAGCTGGGTATGCTTAGCCTGGAGAAGAGAAGATTGAGAGGTAATGTGATAGCCATGTTTAAATATTTGAAGGGATGTCATACTGAGGATGGAGCGAGCTTGTTTTCTGCTGCTCCAAAGACTAGGACATGGAGCAATGGACTCAGACTACAGGAAAAGAGATTCCACCTAAACATTAGGAAGATGTTTATGATGGTAAGAGCTGTTCGGAAGTGGAATACACTGCCTCAGAGTGTGGTGGAGTCTCCTTCTTTAGAGGTTTTTAAGCAGAGGCTGGATGGCCATCTGTCGTGAGGGCTTTGATGGTGTGTTCCTGCAGGACAGAAGCCGATTGGATGGGATGGCTGTTGGGGTCCCTTCATTCAGAGCCTGTGAAAGTTACTTTTGGATTACACCTCCCAGAATCCCCGTGCCAGCACCCTTCTCAAGGTCTGTTGCATTGTTCCTTTTCCAGCATTCTCTAGCCCAGTGGTTCTTAACCTGGGGTCCACAATGTCCTCATAGGTGGTCCACAAAGGCTTGAAGGCTGCTTGGCCCACCTCCTCCCTGCAGTGGAGCAGCCAAATGACATGAACCAAGGCAAAATCTGGCTGGCTCGGCCTGTACATTGCCATTCAATCCACTCCAGCCACAAACTTGCAGGAAGTAGCAAGAGTGCCTCTGAGGAAAAGTTTAATGGATGGTGTAATAGTGCTGTTGTTGTTGTTGTTGTTGTTGTTAGCTATTATTAGGGTTTTAAATCTTAAGTCTTGGGGCAACAAAAGATATTTAAAGGGGGTCCCTGGTAAAGAAAAGGTTAAGAACCACTGCTGTAGCCCAATGGCTCTCACATAACATTAATGTGATACTGGTGTTTTAGTGACAACAATAAAACCATTGTTCCCAGTAATATTACTTCAAACTTTTATTTATATTCTTCTGTTAAAAGAGCCAGTGTGTTGTAGAAGTTTCAGCATTGCACTATGACTATGGAGACCAGGGTTTGAATCCTTACTCAGCCATGAATACCCACTGGCTGACCTTGGGCAAGTCACACTGTCTCAGCTTCAAAGGAAGTCAAAGGCACACCCCCTTTGAACAAACCTTGCCTAGAAAACCCCATGATAGGTTTGCCTTAGTCCGAAATGACTTGAAGACACATACGCAAACACACAAATTCCTTTTGCAGGTTGAACTCAGTTGGCAGCAAGGGGAGTAAGCTGAAGACCAAGGGGGAAAGGGAGGGAGGAGAGAGAAACCAGGACATGTTAAGAGCAGCTGGAAAGATGGGGTGGAGGGGATCTATGTGGAAGGAAGGAAGGAAGGAAGGAAGGAAGGAAGGAAGGAAGGAGCCCTTTCTGAAGAGAAAGCAGGGGAGAAAGAGAAGGAAAGAGATAACCCTCACACTTCCCTCCCCCCCTCTCTCTCTCACACACTCACCCCTCTCCAACACATGCCTGGCTGGTTTTGACAATCCTGGGAGGAGGGGGCGAGGGAGCAGCAAACTACCTCCAGTTTCAGCCACATAGAGGGCAGCTCCATCTTTCTCTTTCTCTTTCTAGTTTGGGAGATGCTGGTGTTTTTTTGTTTTAAGCCAGCAGGAGGAGGTTTTTGCAGGAGGAGGGTGGGTGGGGCCCCTGTGGGTGGAGCCCCTTCGCTGGGTGGGGCCCCTGTGGGTGGAGCCCCTTGGCTGTGAGGCCCCCCACAGATGCTGATTTGGCGGTATGGTTAAGCCAGCCCTGAGTTACACCTAAGTCAAAAGGCCACATGTAGTCTGTTAGCACCTCAAAGACTGTGGTTTTCTTTTCTGTTGCAAGTAGTCTGTGTGGTGGTAGAAACTCAGGAATGATTAAAAACATAACAAGTAGAAGTACTAATAGACAGAGAACTGGCTATACAGTCCTATTTTACTGGTACCATTTTACTGGTACCTATTTTGCTGTTTTAATTCTTGTTGATGTTTAGTAACAAACCAATGACATTGGAGGATTTAGGCAAGAGTCTCAAAAATGTCATATGTTTTACACATGTGGTGGCACTGCAGTGTTACTAAACACAATGGATAGACTAATAATGATGATAATGTTGATATTGATAGATTGAGCCAACGTTAACCCCAAAAGAACAGAGTACAAGAGAACAGCAAAAGAACGGTGCAGCCACAAACTGTACGATGTTACAAGGTAATTTAGCTAATGCATGATGAATTAGCATCACAGTAAGCTTACTGGTTTTTAATATGCCACGAAACTCCTTGGTTTGGGGCCTATACTACAAAACTTATTTTTGTTCTACTGAAATCAATGTTATGACAGCTTTACCAAGGTTACAATCCTATACACATTTCCCTGAGGCTGAACTCACTGGATTTAACTTTGGAGAAACGTGAGTAACACTGTACAACACCGTAACTTAATCTGGATTCAATCTATGGTCCGGTCTATACAAGGGGGAAATAATATGTACAGATACGAATAGGAGGTGTTCGTAAGAATGTGAACTGCCTACATGGTTTAAAAGTCCCCCCTAAACTCCACATAATCCCCTCGCCCAGCTGGCGAGTTATTTACTTGGATATTGCCACTGTGCTCGCTGGGGATTATGCAGGGTGTCCTCCTCTCAAAAGAAACTTTCCAAAGCTATTCAAGGGGGACTCTGGGTGACCCAACACCACCCGCCTCCTGACTCTTTCAACCCACCCATCCCAGTCACTTTCCCTGGCGCTGCCCCAGCAGAGCGGGGGTAGGAGGGACTAACTGGAGAGCCCCCCTCCAGCCAAGAGGGTCTGGGGCTGAGCGACTGATGTGCCAGGAGAAACTTCCTCCTTCCTCCTCCTCATTGGGTGAAAACCTGCCTGGTGGAGCCAGGCCCTCAGTCCCCAGGGAGAGGTGGGGTGGGCAGGGAAGGTCCAGTGCAGGCCGCCCTCTCTCCCACCCTCCCTCCCCCTGCGGTCCTGGGTGGGAAGAGACACATGGGCACCCTCCTCCCTTCCATGGCAATGGCTCCCAAGGGAGTCCTCGGTCTCGAGGGAGTGGCAGAGAGAAGACTGAACCTCACTTAGCTGAAAATCCAATATGGTGGGCACTGCCAAGTCTCCTCTTTCCTAGTCCTGCCCCTTGTGCTCGTTCAGCCAATCACATAATGCTGCCTGTTCATATCTGTGCGAATGTGAGTGGTCAAATGACCACTCATTCGCACATCGCATGGATTATTTAAAATAATCCATGCGAGGCCCCATGGACTTTACAGTGTGTTTTGCCACCCCCTGCTTAATAGTATGTATCTGTGCGAACAGCCATGTAAATGGATCGCCAATCTTTTGCACGCCATTCGTTTTTGTTTGTTTTGTTTTGTTTTTTGCCGGGTAGACAGGTCCCTAAGAAGCTATAAACAAACATTTCCAAAAAATTCCAAAACATTTTCAAGGCTATTTAAACATTTATTAAAACATCTGTATAAGTCTGATAACAGTGAGAAAAATAACTAAAGGCTTGTATAATTGGCCTTTTTAAGATGAGAATTCTATAAGATGGGCCACCACTAAAAAGGCCCTTCTTTGAACCCTGGCTAGCTTAGCAGAATTGGTGGGTGTCTACTCCAAATGACTTTTCCTACCAAGCAGGCTCTTAATGTGAGAAGCGTTTTCTAATGCA
The DNA here is from genome assembly GCA_030847615.1 of Gambelia wislizenii. NCBI lineage: Eukaryota > Metazoa > Chordata > Lepidosauria > Squamata > Crotaphytidae > Gambelia > Gambelia wislizenii. The sequence continues at coordinate 79,110,792 of JAUMIR010000006.1, read as the reverse complement.
TGCAGGTCAGAGACCAATGACTCCTCCGATCAAGGAAATGGATGCTGAAGAGAGTCCTCTGAATGGAATACTGTGTGTCAAATGAGAAACAAACACCTTTTCACAAATACAGCTTTGAAGAAGCAGAAGTGATTTGCAGTTATTTAGTGATTTAATCTATTTAAGAACAAAGCCATTTTAGCTAGCAGGATTCCCCCAAGACCAATCTGACCCGATGCACTTCCAAATGGGCTGTCTGCCCCTGTTCACATAGAAAATCCTGTTAATTGAAGCAGTTTAAACCTAGCACTTGGCAGAGAGCCCTTCTGGACATGTCATTTGATAATGTGGGTTAGCTACAAGTGAAATGCATTTCAGCAATGCACAGAGCATTTTTTTTAAAGGAAGAGGATAAAGGGAATGACCAAAAAGTACAAAAAAGCATCACAATAATCTCCCCCTTTTTTCTTTCTAAAGGACTGAGAATTGTTTTGTCCTTGGAATATCACTGGTATCGTAACATATTAGAGTGCTGGGAGGAAACGAGGGTAAAGAGTGGGGGGGGGATTTTATCAAAGTAATTTACTTGTGGGGACTGGAAGTGGACAGAAAGCAATGGCAGTTGCTACTGAGAGGAGAATATAATTGAATTATTGCCTTTTAAGTGATTAAAGACAGTGGCCATATCAGAGTTATCTCCCAGAAAATCTTGAGAGAGAGAGAGAGAGAGCACTGAATGCCTCTTTCCTCTAATCTGGCAAAAGGAGAAATGCAAAAAAAAAAAAAAAGCATTATTTTGTACAAATGAACAAGAGTAGGAGCAGAACAACATGATAAATTAAGCCCATATTGGCCAAGGGCTTTAGAGTTCAGCAGTCTTAGCAATCTGTAACCCTGACTATAAAAAAAAATGAATTCAGGATGAGGGGACATTTCTTAAGATATTATAGTCCATCTTTTATTATGCATAGAAACTGAGTAACAGCTGAAGCTTTCAAACACTATTCAAGGGCAGATCCACACAGATCTCATTGCAGTAGTCTAATTGGAAGATAATTAAGGTATGAGCTCCTATGTCCAGATCTGCCTTCCCTAGGAAAGGACAGAGTTGGCGTATCATCCAAGGCAGGACAAAGGCACTCCTGGCCACAGTATCCACCTTGCCCAGTCCAAGAGCATTCTCAAGCTACAAATCTGATCTAATGATCTAGTCAACTTTTCACAAATACAGCTTTGAAGAAGCAGGAGTGAGTTGCAGTTATTTAGTAATTTAATCTATTTAAGAACAAAGCCATTTTAGCTAGCAGGATTCCCCCAAAACCAATCTGACCCGATGCACTTCTAAATGGGCTGTCTGCCCCTGTTCACATAGAAAGGGCTGTTATGGGTTGCGTCTAACAACATCTGAAGACCCACCATTGTCCACTTTGATCTAGAGCCTGTTCAGTTGTTTGTTCTTGGGAGCAGCAGTTTGTTCTTTTGCTGTCTGTAGACTGTATTACCAGCACATTTGGTACTACAGCTCTCCTCCTACACTGTCACCCAGAGGACTTTTTCTTCAGCTGCCCCTAGTTCCTGGAATGGCCTGCCAACAGCTGAATACACTGTCTGAATTTGGATCAGCACTAAAGACCAGCCTCTTCTGGCAGACCTATCCAACTGTGGCCTATCAGATTTTGTTGGATTGCAGCTACCAGATTATTTTAAAGTAAAGTGTGAATTATAAATTGTGTGTTGATTGTTTTAAAATGTCTTGGTCTTACTTGTTCTTTTAAATTGATATGAGATGTTTTTAATTAATATGTGCTTTTGACCAATGTTATTATATTTATGTGTTGATTTGTTGTTCCCCGCCTCAATCCATAGTGAGAGATGTGTAAATAATAATAATAATAATAATAATAATAATAATAATAGATTGGCATATAAGGGTTTGAATCTGGCACTGAGGCCCCCACTTGTCATTCTCCCATCTAACACAGACTTTAAAACTTTGTCCCAAAACATCCTCCATTCATTTCCAAAAGGCCTGAGCAGGAACTCTGTGCCAGCCCCATAGGAAAAAATAAAAAAAATATAAACAGGGCCAGGCTCACTTTGACCCTCATAAGCCATTGGCCCTTCCCCCTTTCTTAAACCTCAAAAGCATCCCTTAGGTATGGGATGAAGGTTGTTGTATGTACAACTTGGAACAGTAACTTTTGGGGACAGAGCCGGTTTAAGCATACCACCAAATCCGCATCTGTGGGGGAGGGGCTCAAGGCCAAAGGGGGCCCTGTCCTAACCTCCTGTTGGCCTTTAAAAATCAGCGTCTCCTGTGCACTGCGTTGGAGGCTGCTGGTGGAGATGGAGATGGAGTTGCTTGCTGTTGCCTGTATGGTCACGCCAAGAATTGGGGAGAGATTCTACAGGAATACTGAAGCTTGGAGACGGTCCCTGCATGAGCAGGGAGGAGAAAGAAGGGGGAGGGAGAGAAAGAGAGAGAGAAGCTAGTTGTGGGTGAGTGACTGTGACTAGGGCTCCTCAGGGGCCCAGGGTGGAATCATGTGTAGGGGGCAGCCATGCACGGTGGGGTGGGTGGTTATTTAAGTTGCTGGAGATTGAGTGGCTGCTGGACTCCTCTTTGCAGTTGCTTGCGGTGACGAATGTTGCTGTCCTTGAGCAAGCAGGGATCACCAGCATTGAGGCCATGACATTGAGAACACAGCTGCACTGGGCAGGGCATATTTCTACGATGGAGGACCATCGCCTCCCCAAAATAGTATTCTATGGTGAACTTGTCACGGGTCAGCGTAAGAGGGGCGCTCCAAAAAAGCGATACAAGGACTCCCTGAAACAACATCTCAGGCCCGGCCAAATTGATCACCAACAATGGTCCACCCTGGCCTCACATTGGGAGGCATGGAGATGCACTATCCACAATGCTGCAGCCTTATTTGAGAACTCATGCCGAACAAGTTTTGAAGAGAAACGACAATGCAGAAAGAATCACAACCAAGAAACATCACCCAATGAGATCTTCTGCTGTGCTTTCTGCAACCGGACTTGTTTATATTGGATTGGCCTTTTTAGTCATCAGCACACTTGCACGGGATGAGTCCTTCCTGAATCTTTGTTTGTGAAGAAAAGCCAGAGAGAGGAGAGGCTTGGTACTGACTAAGTTGGAGGGAGCACTGAGCAGGAAGTTTGGAGACGATCCCTGCACAAGTTGGGCGAAGAAGGAAGGGAGAGAGAGAGAGAGACCACTTTGTCTGAGGCACAGAGAATGAGAGATGGGAAGATAACTGAGATTTTTTTTGTGGGTGCACATGTGCCTTCAAGTTGCCTTTTGACTTATGGCAATGCCATGTACTCCAAAAACAAAAATGAGATGTGGGTGTTTATTCAGGACACTGAATTCATTGAGAAGTAGTGGTGATATAATTCCTCCATAAGTGGTATGTTCCTCTGCTTAATTAGACAGTGGCTAGTTCATACATGTGCTTCATGAGCTACCTTATGTATTGTTACTTGCAGCATAAACCTAATGCAAAATCAACTGCACTAAATAGCATTGGAGCATGAAGTGGACATCTTCCAGACTATTTTGCAAAGTTGAAAAATGAACACAGAACTCACACAACTCATAGTCTTTAGGTAAAGGGTGTAAATGTTTCAGTTTCTCTTACCATGTCAGCACCTTTTCATTGCATCAGTTAATGAGTTTGGATTATATTTCTCATTTAATATATGGTCAGATAACCAGAAACATTTTTTTCTCTGCACACATAGAAATGTCATTATTACAGTGGCATAACACTCACATTGTGGTTACTTAATTTTTGTCCTCATCCTTTCCATCCTATCTTAATCATAGAATCATAGAGTTGGAAGAGACCTCAAGGGCCATCTACTCCAACCCTCTGCCCTGCAAGAATACACAATCAAATCATTCCCAACATATAGCCACCCATCCTCTGTTTAAAAACCTCCAAAGAAGGAGACTCTACCACACTCTGAGGCAGAGCATCCCACTTCTGAACAGCTCTTACTGTCAAGAAGTTCTTCCTAATGTTCAGGTGGAATCTCTTTTCCTGTAGTTTGAACCCACTGCTCCATGTCCTAGTCTCTGGAGCAGTAGAAAACAAGCTTGCCCCATCCTCAGTATGACATCCCTTCAAATATTTAAACATGACTATCACATTACCTCTCAATCTTCTCTTCTCCAGGCTAAGCATACCCAGCTCCCTAAGCCGCTCCTCATAGGGCATAATGGCTTCCAGACCTCCCACCATCCTTCTCAGTATCCTTCTTGAATTGTGGTGCCCAGAACTGGACACAGTATTCCAGGTGAGGTCTGATCAAAGCAAAATGGAGTGGTACTATTACTTCCCTTGATCTAGACACTATACTCCTATTAATGCAGCCTAGAATCGCATTGGCTTTTTTTGCTGCTGCATTACAGTGCTAACTCATGTTCAGCTTGTAGTCCACTCTTTCTTTTCTTTGAGGAAATCTATATCATTATGTTAATTGCTAATAAACAAAAAATATTATGTTAGTGCCTATAATATATTGATGGCAAATTATGTAATATAGTACCCCCCCTTATCCACTGTGGATTGGTTCAGGGGGGAGCGTAGATACCGAAAACCATGGATAATAGTGAATGCCATTGAAAATAATGGGACTTCTGGTTTAAAATACCATAGAGTTGCTTTGGAAGACCTAGGAAATAGCTAGAGAGGACACATTTTCTAGGAAGACTCTATGGTAGGTGTGCTGTTTTGTGTTCCGTGGATAATTGAATCAGTGGATAAAGGGGTCCTACTGTAATCTGAACATCCTGCACTGTGAATACGTTAAGTTACATTGACCTGAGATAAACATATGGGGCCCTCAAAATAAAGCATTTCAGGGTGCCCCCAAATCCCTCAAACTGGCCCTGTTTGGAGACTACAGCTCCCTAAAGCTCCCAGCCAGCATGGCCAGGAATTCTAGGATTTTTCTAAAGCAGAAAAGAAACAAGGGGCATCTGTTTCCTGTTGGAGATTCTGGGACTTATGACAATTTGGTAAGAAAGGGGACCCAGAGAACACCCATTATGTCTACTACCACTTTTCCAGTCATGCCCCAAGTACTTTTCAGGGCTTTGGGGCAAGGAATGGGGCAGAAGAGTAAAGTACACAAGTACCATCAAGGCTTGGGGTTTTTTTACCAATGCCATGTCCTGATCTGCATGTATCTTCCATTAATTCTGCTTGGTCTGTTTGCCCATCCCCTAATCCTACCCCCAAACCCATTGCACATCCCACAACTCAGCTTGTCCCTAATGTTTGCACCACAACGGCACGTGGAACTTTTCCCACTGAACTTTACCCTTATTTATCCATTTCAGAGCTGGCCTGAAACTGCCTCAGCCAGCAGATACAGATGAGGGGAGGCGGGCATGAAAGACCTTTGGCTGTTTCTTCTTTGCCCCCTGGCCATTCTCTTCTGTTAGAAGAAAGAGCTGTATGTGTCACCTGGCAGTGAAGGCTGGGGGCTCCAATGTCAACAAGGTATAAATCTACTCTGGGTTTTAATCTAAACTTCAAAATGGGTTCAGCGCCTTAGACAGCCCCCTTAAAGTCCACCCTACTGGCATCAGTGCTGCCAACCTCCACTGACCGCTGGTCTATCCTATTCCCCTACCGACTGGCTGCCTTAGCTGTGGTGGAGGACACTATCCTATTGCCAGCATTCAACTGGCAGTCCAGTTAGCAGTTGTAAGTGGACAGGGGGAGGGCACCATTTTTGCCTCCTCTGTCAGCAAAATGTCTTGGGCTGGCCCTGATCGCATGCTCCATACTGAGAACATGGCAATTTGTGTATTTTTGTTTCAAAATGTTGCTCAGACACAACACAAATTGGCCCTAAATGGTGCATGTGAAGGTGCATGTGAAGCAGCAGCTGAAGTTGCACATCGGTCATCCCATGCACATAGCCAGCAACAGCACCAATCAACTGCTCACAGAACTTGGAAAGGATACCTCTTGGACTTCAACACCTAGAATCCACCAGCATGGCTACTGGTTGGAGAATTCTGGGAGCTGCAACCCAAAAGACTAACTTTTCCAAGCCTTGGCTGTTCATTTCCAAAAGGGAACAAATTCCAGCCTCCCTTCCAGATGGGTAATCAACACTGCCACTGATTATATCTTATCATAGTTACGAAGACAGAAGCATTGCCGTTAGTTTTGTGAAGTTAAATTTCCTTTTGTACATGTCTGGATAGGACCTTAAGCTGCAAGATGCAGTTACTAAAAGGCAGCCCCTGCCATTGCCTTTTCCATAAGCAGATGGAGATAATTCTATAAATTACCAACAGACAGATCAATATATTTCCTATTACAACTCACCTCCATCAAAATATGTCAGAGACAATTTGAGATAGCAATTGAATCTGAGGTGTTTCAATACAGGATAAATGCACATTTTTCAAAAATGATACCTACTGAGCCAGTCATTTTGTCCATAATTATGCAGGTCTCCTTTAATCTTAGAGAAGCTTTGAGCCCTGTTTATCATCAGATATCTCTTCCCTCTGATAATTACTTCTGTTTTTCTCAGAACATAACCTCTGACAATGCCATCCAGTAAAAACAATTGTGGATTGTTTTTACTGAACAGTCACAAAGGCTACAGATTTTTCTTCCCGTTTTTGGTAGACATCATTGCTTCTGAGCTATAGCTCCACATACTTCCTGATATGAACATGCAGCTCCTGCACAAGCAGATTTTTCCAATCACTCTAGACTTTTGTTGCTATGCATATACAATATTTTCACTCCTTTAATTAGTTGAGAAGCTTTTGCAGACAAAGGAACTCCATATACAGTACATGGGATCTTCTGCACCTCACTGACTGAGATCAATTACCTTGCCATCTTACCTTTCAGACTTTTCTATGAATGCTGTGTTGCAACTATCCACAGCAGTCTTTCCCAAACCAGTTACATTGAACTACAGTTCCCAGCCAGCATAGCCACTGGCCATGCTAGCTGGAAATGATGGAAACTGCTGTCTGGTTGCAGAATGCTGACTCGCAATATGAAAAAAGACACCGTTTTGGTTGTAAATTACATTGTAATGTTCCATGTGAAAACAAACAACATGACAGACCCTAGGCTGGATGGAACAGGGCAACTTCTGAATAGAAAGAAAAGTTTGTGGGGGTAGAGACCAAGGGTAGCATTTCTTACTGCAAGGCTGTTCCTCTCCCCCCCCCCACACACATTTGATTATTAGCTTATGTTTTGACCATCAAGACACAATCCAGAGAACTCAAGATATAATCCAAAATGCAATTCAGGTCCTCCACTATATACTTAGAGGCCACATTCCATGTTCATAGATTACGAGCAGACAGGGGTATGTGAATACTGTACAAATACAGCATCACATCTGAAGCAGCTACACACATCTGCCTCACCAACTGTAGACATGGATTCTTAAAAAGTGTAGTTAGGCATGGCTTGAAGGGGCCCTTCTCTGTGTCCTCCCAGTGGGCACAAAATACTGTGGGGAGGACATGGGAGAGGGCCCTCTATGTGTGGCACCCCAGCTATGGGATACTCCCCCAGAGCCCCCAATTGGCATCAACACTGGTACTTATTAAAGCCCTCAGGGCATAATTAACTTTATTCAAATTTGTACATGTGTAATGGTTTATTTTAAGCTGTTTTAATGGGTTTTATTTTAAGTGTTAAACTGTTTAATATGCTTTTAGATTTTTTTAAAAAATATTATTTTCAATCAAAAATATTATTTGCAAAATTTGAATGTAAAAGAAAGGGAATCTATCAGATTTGCTTATTGCTATGGCAAACAGGAAATGTTTAATTAAAGGCAAAGGAGTTCTTAAAAAGTACTTTATCTATGAGCAGTTGCAGCTTGTATTTCCAACACTTTTTCCATCATTTTCCCATCATTAATGACACACAAAAAAGCAGAATAGCTGCTCAGTGCCTTCAGGTTCCTATCTTGAGAAACCTTCTTTCTGGAAATGACTGTTGAACAAGCTAATTGTATTATATCAGAAAAACTAAAAAAATCTAACACCAATGATGTCTGAGAAACAGAAGAGGTGACAACACAGAAATCCTCCATAAAGACAAGAGTAAATAATAGCAATTCCAGAAACAGGGCTAGTGTGGAAGCACCTAATATAGAAGTATATTGGTGTTTCTAGATTATTCTGCAGTTCTGCTACCTCATTCATAGAATGGATTCCAGAGGTTTGTCTTCTGTTTGTAAGCCTCTTTTTTGTTTTCTTACCACTTCTTCCATTTCTTTCCTTAGTGCAGAAAATCCACTTAGGAGTGAAACAGGGAATAACTTTACTCTGTTTTTCAACTGGTAGCACTAGGAGTTATCTATGTGGGCAGATTCAAAAATAGGTCACACTCAGTTATAAAACAGCACTTATTTAGCTCCCACTATTTTGGTAAACTTTGGCTCAGATCTACTGAGACAGGGGATAGGTGACAGTGCTGTGCTGGAATGGTATAGCAGGAGTGTCTAGCAGGCCTCTCTGTGTGCCATAGAGGTTGGGAAAGTTACTTTCTGGACTACAACTCTCAGAATCCCCCAGACATGAGTGTGGGATTTGGGGAGATGTAATCTTAACATGCAACTTTCCCAAACTCTGACTGTGGCCAAGTCCATGGGCCAGCTCCTGTCCAAGAATGTCACAGATTTCTGTCTGTGTCATAGGCAATCATGCAATAAGAAATCACCCATTTCTTATTTATTCTCTCCTCCCTCTCTTGTTTTGATAAAAAAATATCAATGAGAAAAATCAATAACTCTCACAAATCCCATTTGTTTAGCCATTCAGTGCTCAACAAAGAAAAAAAGCAGATATGGAGTATATGGTTTGACAGTTATTAGTGTGAAGATATTCTTCAGTTATGAATTTCAGTGGTTTCATATTCACACCCCCTGGCACAATTGGAAGACTACAAAATGACACAAAGCATGAGAGGTGAGTCACCTGAACAGCCTGAGAGGAAGACACAAAAATAAATCTTCTCACCCCTCAAAGCAGAAAAAGGAAAATAAATTACTGTACAGTAAAAAGACATGATCAATTGAAGCATCTAACACCAAACCAAACCATATAGCCGCAAAGAGGAAAAGGTCTTCTTTCTCACAGCCACCTGAGAGATCAACTTTCACGTGGTTCTGTCCCGCACATTCTACATGTGAATAGTATCATAAGCATGTGGATAGGGCAAAACATGTGGTCCTCTCCTAGCTGATGACTACCCAACCTGTTGGAAAAATAAGCTTACAGGTAGAAGATAATGACATCCAGCTAGAGATGCATGGGTCATAAAACTACTGTGAATTCCTCTTTTCAGATTCCCCTGAAAATTCCCCTGAAAATTCCCCCTGGCAATTTTTTTGGTTAAAAAAAGTAGAACAGCTCTTGCTCTACTAAAAACATTTTTTTAAAAAAATGAAACTGGTGAGATTATCACACATGCCAAGTATCCCACCATAGGGACAACAGGAGATCACTAAAAGGCTCCTTTTCAGATGACATAGTCCATGTGGTGATATGCCTCCAGCCTCTTCCATCCCCGCCCCCACTCCTTCTTATAAATTACTTGATCCATTAATAAGTCGCCCATTCTGTTTCTATCACAGAATCACGGGAAACAAAAGGAGCCCCGTTCTGCTGGTGTGATGCCAGTGTCACAGGGAGGTCCATGCCAAACATTTCCAGGTTCGATCGGGACATTGAGGTAAGTGACACCCTTTATTTGCCCTCCCTGGGTTACTTGTTAAGTTTAAAATGTGTTCTGGTGCTTGGTTTTTAGTTTTGATGTTTTGTTTTGTTTTTATTTTTAAATTTCCCATGCAATTGTTTTCTCAGCATGGCAAGGTAGGTGTGTGAAAAGTTTTTTTAAATCAGTTACAGGGGTGGGAGGGGGGTGGGAGGGGGTTAGCGAGGCAGGGATAGGTTTTTGGACCTTGTGTGATAATCTCCTGGGAATTTAGTAAGGTATTACTGCCAAAAAATGTAGTGAAATACATAACACCTTGGCTAGGTGAAGCATTGCCTAGCAATGAGTAGAAAGCTGGACCCTCTTGCTTCCTCCACTAAGACATTAATTCATGCCTTAGTAATTTCCCGTCTTGATTATTGTAATGTTCTTTTGATTGGTCTTCCCTTATCTCATCTTAGTCCTCTGGTTCCCATTCAACATTCTGCTGCTAAGATTATCTTTTTGGCTTATGTTTTGATCATGTTACTCCACTTTTGAGATCTCTTCATTGGTTACTCATTCCTTCCAGGGGCCTGTCTAAATGTTGAAAATACCCCTCATGGAATTTGCTGGGAATTCTAGCAGTCTAAACAGGATCCAGTGTCAATCCACACTATTCGGAAGGAGGGGGGCCCAAAATGGCAAAAACAACGGGATAAAAGCCTTTACCAATTTCCTCGTACTTTTTCACAAACTGTGAGGTGGGTGCACATTTTTGTTCATTTGGACTATGAAATAATAAACAATTCAAAGGGAAACACAAAACTGATTAGCCAGGCAGGAGCAGGGATGGGACTTGCTAGGAGGGCAAGTGCCCGCTGCTGCCATGTTGGATTTTTGCCTTAGCGATCGCTCGCTAAGGCGATAAAAAGGATCAATATTTTCTCTTTTGCTTTGGAGAATTGCTCTATCGTACCTGCGCACCTTGGGATGACTTTTAAAAAAAACAACACACACGGCAGTGAAGAACTAACGCAAGTAAATCACTCGTAGCTGCCATCAGGAATGCAACACTTATGGGGGCTTCCAAGGCCAGAAAAACTGCTGTGAGATGCCAATAGTATAAGGTATTTGGGATTTTCCCCCTCATGTAGATGGGCTTCAGGATTCAGTATAAGCTTCTTGTTTTAACTTTCAAAGCCCTGCACAACCTAGCTCCCCCAACCAATCTTGCAGCCCTCTTTTTTTTAACCTGCCTGCTCAAGATCTACATTCTAGGAACTTTAGGCTTCTCACCCAACCAAGAGTTTTTTCTTCTGGCTCAGGTTCCTCCTTTCTCACTCACTGCCCCATATTCTCCCCTCCCTGAACATTTGTGAACTGCTCCTTCTCTTGGTGTCTTTAAATCTCAATTAAAAAATGTTCTGTTTTCCAAAACTTTTGGAGCTTTAGTTTGATATTGTTTTACAATCTTACATATTTTGATTATATATATTGGTCAGTTTATTATGTGTGTGTGTGTTGCTGTTTTATATTTGATTACATGCATTGGTCTTTTTGTTTTATGTTTATATTTAGTTGCCGTTTCATACTATATTATTATTTTTGGTAATTATCTGGATAATTTGTTTTTGCAATTTTATTTTATAGTTTTATGTTTATTATTCCTTCCTTCCCTCTGTGTGTGTGTTTATGTATACACTTATTTTAGATTGTATGCCTTTGGCAGGACCCAATTGTATTTGGTTTTTGTCTTTGCTTGTTTTACTGCAAAACACCATGTACCTAGATGGTGCTACATAAATAAACAATAACAACAACAGCAGCAGCAACAACAACATCTAGACAACATGACCTATTTGTCTACCATCTCCCTCCTAGTACCTTCCAGATGTGCTTGCCTACATTTTCTATCACCTCCCGCCTCCATGGCCCATGACATATCTGGGACACACTTAGGTGAAATCCACACTATGGACACTATGCCATGGCTCCTTCCTAGGGGAGCTGGGCATGTTTAGTCTGGAGAAGAGAAGATTGAGAGGTGACATGATAGCCATGTTTAAATGTTTGAAGGGATGACATATTGAGGATAGGGCAAGCTTGTTTTCTGCTACTCCAGAGACTAGGACATGGAGCAATGGGTTCAAACTACAGGAAAAGAGATTTCACCTGAAGGATTAGGAAGAACCTCCTGACAGTAAGAGCTGTTCAGAAGTAGAATGCTCTGCCTCAGAGTGTGGTGGGGTCTCCTTCTTTGGAGGTTTTTAAACAGAGGCTGGGCAGCCATCTGTTGGGAATGCTTTGATTGTGTATTCCTGTATGGCAGGGGGGTTGGACTGGATGGCCATTTTGGTCTCTTCTAGCTCTATGATTCTATGGACTCCTGGGATTTGTAGTTTGGTGAAGCACCAGCACTCTTTGGCAGAGAAGGCTAAAGACCTTGTAAAACTACAAACCCCAGAATTTCATAGGAAGGAGCCATGGCAAATAATCCAGTTTCAAACTGGATTATTTGTGTAGTGTGGATTTGGCCTAGGTTGGAGAATGCTGCTATTGGGCTAGACCTTCAGTGGAGGCCATGCTGTCTGAACTGGTCTATAAAGCCAAGATATTCATCTACAAGTTACAAGTTACACAGTGATGAAGGCAGCAGTTTTATTATTACTTAGGACTTTTTCAGACGGGGGGGGGACCCCAAGGAAGTCAGGAGAAGAACGGGGCTGTCACGCTTACAGAGCACCGTTTCAAACAGCCCCGTCCTCCTCCTGACCTCCCCCACCCCCGTGCTGTTTCCGTCAATAAAAAGCAGCACCCGCAGCACGGAGGAAGGTATGGAGGAGGTCAGAAGGAGGACGGAGAAGGACTGCGTCATCTGAAACGGGGCTCTGTAAGCGCAACAACCCCGTTCTTCTCCCGACCTCCCCAGGTTTTTTTCCCCCCGTCTGAAAAAGTCCTTAATGTGCTTTAGGATTCAGCTCTGAAACAGACTGAGTTCACAGACTCTGGATTTGAGCCTCAGTTCAAGTTAGGTCCTGATAAAGACTATAAATCTGAAATGGGAAGTTCAAAATTGTTAGAGTCATATATTCATAAAAAATATATATTCAATTAGGGCAGGAAAGTGCAATGTCTGTCATCATGTCATAAAAATATGTGTTTTTCTCTCAGTTATACTCTAAAGAAGCCCAGCCCATATGGTTGCAGATAGAAGCTGTTTTAAATCAGTTACAAGGAGCAATCCAATTACTAGGTGGTTTAGTGCAGTAACTGACTCCAACCTAATTTAATTTCTTTAGGTCTCTAAAGATCAATTGATCTGATTTGCTTTCTTCCCTAAAGGCTAGTTAGGGAAAAAAGGAGACTTAAATATCTGAAAATTAAATCCAAAGCTTTGTCCCACATTCTCACTATTTAGGTCACTCCAAAGACTCACAGTCTGTGATGAAAAAGAGTATGCTTGCATGCTTTACAAAGGATGGCTGATCATGTTAATGTCTCAAACCATTCATACACATAATTGTGTCTGCCTTAGGAAGCCTATTCATAAAACGGATTATCTGATTACAAAAGCTAATCAAATATCCACCTTTCAAGAAGGTGTGAATGTGCAATGGCAAACAATATGCAGTGAGGCATGTAAATGGAACCAAAAATATTTGTTTCCAGGAGTGGCATTTGAGACTTTATTATCTTTGTGAATTTGTCTTCAAACTCTACCATTCAATGAAATTACTGATATTGCAGAATTTTGATACATATAGAGTACACACTAAAAAGACCTTTTCTATCACTTCACATGTCCCAGGCTGACATATTTATCTTTACTGTTGAATCATCATCATCATCATTGTTGGAATAATTTGACTTTCTAACCTCTAGAATCTTTACAGAGAATTATAGTTGCCCACAATAAGCTAATGTCCTTACTGGGAACATTGGGAAAGTCAGCATGCATACATGTCCAATTTAATTAATCTCTGCTTTGAAAGAAATCCTCACCAATTTTGTGAATAAGCTGTTCTGACACATTTTGAAGAAGCAGTTGAACAATGAGTGGAAACAGTCATTTACTGAGTGGTAACAAACATGTTTACTGCAAGAAGGATTTAATGAATTCACAGGGTTTACTTCCTATTCTTAAATTTTGGGGGGGAAAGAAATAACATAGTGTGGTCCTTTCAAATACAGTTGAGGCAAGGGCCTAATACATGGATGGGCAACTTTCCAGGATCTGGAGGCCACAATGCTCCCTCAGTGCCGATCAGGGGCTGCATCACTGCTGAACTTGCCACAGTTTCTGCACACATGCCACCAAATTTCACCAGTAATAGTGGTAGCTCTCTATGATGGTATTCTCTGCACTTGTTAATCTCAATGGTGGAAGAAAGGAACAAAGAGAAAGTAAGGGGAGGAAAAGAGAAAACAACTGGAAAGTATGGTTTTGTGTAGTGGCATCGACTTTTGGTGTTGTCATCTCAACAGAAGGCAGGTAACACAGTGAGGCCAGCAAAAAAAGCCTTGGGGGACCATATGGGGTCTACAAGGCATCTGTTGCACATTCCTGGCTTAGTGGGGAAATTGGGTTGGAGGAGCAATTGGGATCTGCACTTGGCACAGAAATGGCTGGTTAAAAGAATGGTGCTTAGCCAGTTGCCAGATATTATTCTGTTCATGAGAAAGCTTTACTGCACATCTAAAATTTGTGATAAAAGGGATACCTTTAGTTACTCACTATAAAGGCAGCAAAGCATACCAAGGAAAAAGTTCTAGTAAACATATTCTCATTCCAGATACACAGAGTACATCATAACACTGCTCCTGCATCTACACTATTCTTCTTCGTGGTCTCTGTGAATCCACACATAAAGGGTTAATCCTGCGCCTGCGCAGTAGCATTCGGAAGTCGTTAGAGTCAATAGCCATTAGATTGAGTTTTGGCGGTAATCCCGCCCACCATCCCCTTCAGGCTATATAGGCCCTCCTCGAGCCTGCCATTTTAGTTCCTTTTTTTCCACCGTGTTAACAGCATGAGGAACGTTGTTGGAGTCTTAGCCTTCGGATTTGGATTCTACCCCCCTCCCTCGGTTTCGCTTTCCCTGTGTTTCATCGATTAGGATTTTCTTCGACTGGATATTGGAGATTGGACGGATCTTTCCTCAGTACGACCCCGAATTCACCGTTGGACCTCGAAATTGTGAGTGACCACATTGTTCATAATGGCGTCGACGGGCTTCTTTAAAGCATCCTTGACTTGCGGGGCAAAGATGCCCGAGTTGGACGGGCACTCCAACTGCCTGATGTGTCTGGGGGAAAGACACGACGTCCGGTCCTGCCGCCACTGCAGCGCCTTTACTCCCCAGGCGAGGCGGAACAGAGAGAAGAGGCTGAAGGCCCAACTGTATGAACATGTGCTCTTGGGCTCAGCCACAGCCACGGCCCCAAGACCCTCGACGTCCTGCTCATTGCAACAGCATAAGCAACCTGCTAAGGACCCCTCCAAACCGAAATCCCGGGACCGGGGGAAGGAGGTGGCCAAGAGTTCTTCCTCGAGATCGAGGAAGTCCGATTCCGAGACGGCGGACGGTACCGTCCCAAGAGATCACGGTACCGCTACACTACAGAAAGAGAGGCTTAAGACGGTGAGGCTTACCTCCCCAAAGGCCACTCCACAGGAGGAACCACCAAAGAAGAAAAATAGACGGTCCGACGACTCTCTCTCGAGTGGGACCCAAAAAGGCCGGACACTGATCCCAGACCACTCTCCGGGTCACAAGTCCCCGGTGGTCTCTCCCATCAGAGTTAGCCTCTCCAAGCTTCGGTCACCGCCGAGGGATACATCCCCGATGTCGGTAGGGGATAACAGAGAGCAAGAGCTGTCGAAAGGCGAGCTCCAAGAACCGGAGCTGAAGATCATCGAGGTCTTGACGAGCTCGATGGAAAGAGAGGGACGACACCGATCCCGCTCGAGATCGATCACCTCAGTATCGCATCGATCCCGCTCACCGCAGACGATTCCTTCGAGGTCAGCCTCCCGATTGCGGTCCCGTTCACCGTAGCTCACCAAACCAACCACCCCTCGAAGGTTTCCGCGTTGGTCTCGCTCCCGCTCCCGGGACCGTCACTACTCTACGGAAAGGTCTCCACAGAGATCACGCACACCCCTTCGGTCCCGCTCCCCGAAGGGGTCACCACGTCGGTCCCGTACTCCGCGACGAACCCGCTCACCGCGCCGGAGCCGTAAGTCCCACTCCCCAAGACGCCACACCGATCCCGTTCACCGCGACGCCCTCGATCCCGGTCTGGGTCATCGGCCTCGTACATCTCCGACATGGGGACATCGGAGGAAGAGTGGCTGTGGGAGCGGTACGGCCGTAGGTATTATGACCGCCCTCATAGGTACCACTGGTACCACCCTTTTGGGCACTACTGGGACCCCTACTACGAGGACGTCCTTGACCCCTCGCCAAGCTACAGGGCTCGAAGACACAGAGAACGTCCACGGTCCCTAACGCGCACCCCAGAAAAGGAGCACCACCCCATCACTAGACCACCAACGGAGTCTACACCCAAGTCAGGGACCGGTACCGCCCCGAGCGGCTTGGACAAGGATAAAGAACCGGTCCCGTCAAGATCGCCATCGAGGTCACCCTCTTGGGGGAGACCAGTCCCGCACAGCCCCCCGCCAAGAGGCTCACCGTCCGGAGCAACAGTACCCCCCAGGCGCCCGACACCGCCGAGGAGGCTGGTCTCGAGGACCCCCTCGGCTCATTCCTCGGACTCGGACTCGAGATCCTCTTTGCCATCACCGAGACTGTCTCCGGCTCTGGGAGGAGCGCGGCCAGACCCACCGTCACCTTCAGATGATATGAAGGCTTTCGCCGACTTTATGCACCGACTGGCAGGCACTCTGGGGATCAAAACCACTCAGCCAGAAAAGGAAGTGGACGATCCCATATTTGAGGACCTGCAACAAAGGGCACCGTCCCTTCCCTCCTTATCCATCTCGCCATACCTACTCCAGGTATTGAAGTCGTCCTGGGCTACACCGTCTTCCACACCGCCCACATCCAAACGACTAGATCATCTATACCGAGTCTGCACAGACTCCGTGCCATGGCTCTCAATCCACCCAAAACCCAACTCGGTGGTGGTTGAGTCAGCTCAGATGAAGACATCCCAGAGACTGCACTCCACCCCGTCAGACAAGGAGGGCAAAAAGCTGGACGCCATAGGCTGTAAATTCTACTCCTCTGCCTGCCTCCTCACTAAGATGACTTCATATGCGGCCTGCATGGGGGCTTACCAGAAGTTCCTATGGGACGCCTTGTCGGTCCACATCTCGAAGTTGTCGGAACAGGACCAATGAATAGTCAACTCCTTCAGGGAGGAAGGCTTGGCACTAGCGGGATACCAGCGACAGGTAGCAAAGCACATTGCAGAATGCACGGGCAAGATTGTAGCCAACTCAATTGCAGTTCGCCGCCATGCATGGTTGTGATCATCTGGACTGTCACACACCGCCCGTTCCATCATTGAAGACCTTCCATTCGACGAGCTGGGTCTATTCCACGCAGACACTGACTCGAAGCTGGAACATGCGGAGAAGATGAGGTCGACGGCCAAGAAATTCGGCCTACCCAGCAGCCACCACCTGACGAGGCCACGCCTGCCCTTTTGCAGGACGGGATCAGCCTACCGCAGAAGATACAGCCCGCCACCCTCCAGACCACCACAGTCCTCCTCATACCAGCCCCACAAGAGATTCCAACCATTCAAGCCCAAGCCACAATTTCCCAAACGGAAATCGGAGTCCTCCAAACAACGCGCTTGACTTCAAAGAGCCACTACCACCACCAGACGCCAATGCTGCCTCCCCACCCCATACTACACCCTCTCCTGCAGACCGCCTCACAGAGGCATTCCGTTCATGGCAACTCATTACCTCAGACCGTTGGGTCCTGAACATTATAAGGAGAGGATACTACATAGACTTCGAAGAACTTCCACCTCCGAACCCACACAGAGTAACCCCACTGTCTCCACTCATCGTGGAAGAGGTCAACAGTCTCCTGCAAAAGGGCGCCATCGAGCAAGTCCTGCACTCACGAACGGGAGGCCTATTCCTCTCCAGATACTTCATCATCGAAAAGAAGGACGGAGGCAGCCGCCCCATCCTAGACCTGCGAGACTTGAACTCATTCATCTGCCCACAGAAGTTCCGTATGGTTACGCTCCCATCTATACTGCCCTTCCTGAGGTCAGGAGACTGGTTTGCCACCTTGGATTTGAAGGACGCTTACTTTCACATCCCAATCATGCCCTCGCACAGGAGATTCCTCACCTTTGCGGTCGGCGGCGTGGCCTTCCAGTTCAAGGTTTTACCGTTTGGCCTTTGTACAGCTCCAAGAGTGTTCACAAAGTGCATGGCAGTGGTAGTGGCTTGGCTCAGACAAAAAGGCGTAGTGGTGTTCCCATACTTAGACGACTGGCTTTTTACGGCCCATTCGGCCAAAAAACTGGACAGAGACATCAGGATGACCCTCACCTGGCTCGAACGACTGGGACTAGTGATAAACTACGAGAAATCGCCCCTTCGCCCCTCGCGGTGCGTCAGGTTCATAGGGGCCTCCCTAGATTCCAGGGCAGGGAGAGCGTTCCTACCAGACGACCGGTTCCACACACTTCGAGCGGCAGTGCTGAAATGCATAAACCGACGAAGGTCCACAGTGAGAGAGGTGCAGCAGACCTTGGGCTACATGGCCTCTACCACAGCAGTCACACCCCTCACACGACTACACATGAGACCCCTTCAAAGTTGGTTCATCGCAAGGTTCAACCCGTATGCTCACGGGCCACACAAACGGCTGACCGTCCCCCGCCCACTCAGGAAATCCCTCCTCTGGTGGACGAACCCACGGATGGTCCAACAGGGCCTGCCTTTCAAGCAACTAAACCCCACAAGAACCATCACAACCGATGCGTCCCTGTCAGGTTGGGGAGCACACGTCGAAGGACTGTCCATCCGGGGACACTGGTCACGGAAGGAGAAAACACTGCACATAAACGCTCTGGAACTCCTAGCTGTGTTCAAAGCCATGAGGGCTTTCGAACCCTCCCTGACCGGACAAGTGGTCCAAGTGGCGTCAGACAATACCACAACGGTCTTCTACATAAACAAACAAGGAGGAACGTACTCACCGACGCTTCTGCGGCTCACCCTAGAGCTCTGGGACTGGTGCGTGAGACGAGACATCACACCGTTAGCCATACATGCCCCGGGCCGGACCAATGACCTGGCGGACGCACTCAGCAGATCAACCACCAGCAACCACAAATGGGCTATGGACCGACAGATGCTCGCTTCCCTCTTCTCGCAATGGGGCACCCCAACAGTCGACCTCTTTGCCTCCAAGAACAATGCAGTGCTCCCGCTATTCTGCTCGAGGGGCCGCCGGTCACGGGACAGCCTGCGGGACGTGTTCCTATGGCAGTGGGAGGGCCCCCTGCTTTACGCCTTCCCCCCCTTTCCTCTCTTCCCCAGAGTGATTTTGAAACTACACCAAGACAGGGCCAGATGCATCCTAATAACTCCATGGTGGCCCCGACAACACTGGTTTGCCCCTCTCCTCAGGATGGCACAGGGACGGTACCAACATCTCCCACGGAAGCCGAACCTCCTGTCAATGGCAGACGGTCGGATCCTCCACCCAGACCTCAATCTGATCAACCCAACAGCATGGCTGATAACGCCGTGAACCCTCTCTCAGAAGCAGCAAGGGACATCATCAGAGCGGCGCATCGCCCTTCAACGGTGAGGGCCTACGACTACAAGTGGGAAAGGTTTTGCACTTTCCTAGAAGAAAAAAGGATTCCCCTACACCTAGCGGACTCCTCCAACTTGATGGACTTCCTAGCCTCCTTCTCAGACAAGAACTTCGTAGTCTCTTCAATCAGGAGCTATGTAGCAGCGGTATCCTGGCATTTCCAACGCCTGGGTAAACCATCCTGCTTTAGAGACCCTAAGGTAAAGGCCTTCATCAAGGGCTACACTAACCTACACCCTCCAGCACTGGGACCCACCCTGGCTTGGAGCCTAGAGATAGTATTAGCGGCCTTATCTAAGGCCCCCTTTGAACCGATAACTACGTGCGACTTACGCCTCCTCTCCATGAAGATGGCGTTCCTGGTCGCGATTACATCGGCAAGAAGAGCCAGCGAGCTGTGTGCGTTAAGGGTGGACCCCCCTTACGCGCGCTTTCACACAGACAAGGTGGTCTTACGGCCGGATATTGCCTTCCTACCTAAAGTGGTGTCCTGCTTTCACCTCAACCAGGACATAATACTTCCTGCCTTCCTTAAACAACCGTCGGATGACGGGCAACAGTCACTCCAATACCTGGATGTCAGAAGGGCGTTAGCTGTCTACATTGACAGAACCGCGCAGATGCGGAAGGGCAACAGACTCTTCATCTGCTATGCAGGCCCAAGAAAGGGCGAGGCGGTATCTTCGCAACGGCTTTCGAAGTGGGTAGTGGCGACGATCAAGCTAGCATACCAAATGGTGAATAAGCAACTGCCGGAAGGCATCCGTAGCCACTCAACCAGAGCTACCTCCACCTCTACGGCATTCCTACAAGGGATTCCGATCCAGGACATCTGCAGAGCGGCCATGTGGGCAACACCCCTGACTTTTGTCAAAGTGTACAAAATAGACTCTACCTCGAGAGAGGACGCGGCATTGGGGCGAGCGGTCCTCATGTCCTGCATTGCACAACGGACTTGACTGAGTCCATAGACCCTGGACGCCACACCGCTTCTACCTCTACTAAGTAAATAAAACGACCCTAATGGGTCCCTTTTGCCTTATCTTGACTTGGCGTGTGGTGTCTCTTCCTTTCACTTCTTCCTTGGTTTCTAGATAGGACACACCCTCCTCCTAAGTATAAGCTTGCTAATCTACCCTTTATGTGTGGATTCACAGAGACCACGAAGAAGGAGGACAGGTTGCTTACCTGTAACTGTAGTTCTTCGAGTGGTCATCTGTGAATTCACACAATCCCACCCATCCTCCCCTCGGGTGTCCTAGGCTACCTCCTCAAAAAAAAAAAAAAAAAAAAAAAGCTGCAACTGCGGCTATTCGGAACTAAAATGGCGGGCTCGAGGAGGGCCTATATAGCCTGAAGGGGATGGTGGGCGGGATTACCACCAAAACTCAATCTAATGGCTATTGACTCTAACGACTTCCGAATGCTACTGCGCAGGTGCAGGATTAACCCTTTATGTGTGAATTCACAGATGACCACTCGAAGAACTACAGTTACAGGTAAGCAACCTGTCCTTTTCCTCTCAACTTCCAGTTGCAACTCATTATATTAATTTTTATGTACCATATTCTAAAGGGTTTTAATCTTTCCTTCACAGAACCTTCTTCCGTCCCCATTTTTATGATCTGTCCTTTGATGTGAAATACTCTTTTCAGACTGTGTCAATTTTCAGTAGCAATAAAATTAGCTGTACAGGAATAAATAACTATGTTTAGTGAGCCTGTCTTGCAATGTATTTATTTGTTCTTATGCATGAAATGGCAACTCAAATTCTTTCATGTGCTCCTAATACAGAAATATACCCAATAACTATATTACAGATATGAAATGTCTGCATACCAAGTCATTCCTCTATAAAAAATGTAGAGTCTAAGCCTGTGACTATGGGGCATTATTTTTCTCAATCCTCACTTTAAAGACAGGGATTCAGGGTTGCAAGGTACTGATTTAAGACTACCCAAGAAGTCTGTAATCAGGCTGTGAAGTGAACCTAGCTCTCCATAATCCAAGAACTAATCCATACATATAAGTGAGTAGAAAATGTGATCCTGCCATCACTACTCAAACATATATGGGATGGATCACTTGTTTGAGAGTACCTCTTTGAGATTACCCCTACAACCTTTGAGAGTACCCCTACAACAACTTGAAAAGCATACACATAAAGGGAAAAGGGTAGATCAGAAGTGATTCAAACAGTGGAAAACTGCAGAGTTTCTATTTTCGTAACCTCGTCCTCCTTATCGCTTCCACAGAACCTACCTACCTTTTTCTTCAAAACTGGAGGTATTTCAGCCCCCAAAGGGTATAATGTGGCAAAATAGCATTAAAATGGTCAGTTTTGCTCCCCTGAAGCTCCAGGGATATCATTGCCCATTTTAGGCAAAAAAAATTATAAATTCCACCTGGGCTTCTGGGTCTTGGGGGCTGGTCAGGCCACATGCAGATCATGAGATATGCAGTTCTTAGACCTGAACTAACTCACAAAGCTGAGTCTTCTCTCTGAAAAATTTCTATATGAATGAAGTTTTTACTGCAGAAGTGGGTAACTTCTTAGAGTTAGTGACTATACTGGAACCTCACACACTCATACACACACACACAAATACGAATTTGGAGCTTCACTGCTACCTGATTTATGCTGCAGTTGCTGCTGAAATTTGCCAGTGCTGGAGTTGTCACCCAAATGCAGCAGAGTTTCTCTATAGTGTAGGAAGGTATCAGATTGCCTTGCTTTGGCCAGGGTGCTAGCAGCAGAGCAAGACAAACTGGAGTTGAAAAACAGAGACCCACATGTAGGTCATAAGCCATATATTCCCCCTCCCACTCTAACATATTGGAGCTTTCAGACATGTTCCAAAATCACAGAGTCCACTGAGGTGTCTCCTGTATGGCCTCACTGGATATTTGAATCAGCAGTTGAATTGGACCAAAAGATATGGATTGTTAGGATGGACATAATCATGGCATAAAAGCAGTGAAAATAAAATACAAACATAGAAACCATGGTGTCATTTATTTTCTACAAAATCTTGTACTGTATGTATATCTGAAGGCTCAGAAATCTGAAAAGCTGGAGGAGGAAGATGAGCATAATTAAAGTCATCTGGAGTAATTAATACTCTGAAGTAGCTCTAGCTCTAAACTGTTTATAAAGAACTTGAGGCCTCTTAGATACAACATAGCTGTCAAATCCACAACTATACAAGAGCTGAAAGAATACTCTCCAAGCCAACTCTCCATTATCTTATCTGAACAAAAAGTAAGCAAAAGGTTCCCATTACCTCTCTATATCAGTGAGTCTGGAAGAGTCCCTGAATCCTTTAGCAAAGGGGTTACTGTCAATTTTCAGCTTGGTTATCTGGAAATAGAGAAGATGAGAAAGTCATAAAGTTTATAATGTGAGACCCAAATCAGTCCATATGTACCAAGTCTCCCAATGAGTTTCTGCAAAATTAATCTCATCTCACAAGTAGATAGGCAATTTCTATTACTTCCTTCCTGCTAGGATTGTAATAAAGTTTGACCACCACCATTAGATTCAAGGCTCCAGGACTAGAGTTGATTGATTACATGCCCTGTTTACATCCCATCTGGATTACTGTACTGCACTCTAAATGGGCCTGTCTTTGGAAAGTGTTAGGAAGCTTCAGCAGGTCCAAAATCCTGCACCTAGACTGCTGACCAGGACTAGTTATAGCAAGCATATAATTCCCTTGTTGAAATGGCTACCAGTTCATTTCCAGGCACAATTCAAAGGGCTGGTTATAACCTATGAAACCCCATGCAACTTAGGTCCAGACTATCTGAAAGCCCATATTTACCTACATTACCCTGCCTGAGCCTTACTATCTTCAAGGGAGGGCTTTCTCTCCATCTCACACCCTCACAGGCTTGTCTGGTGAGGACACTGGAAGGAGCCTTCTTGGTGGCTCCTCCTAAGCTATGGAACTCCCTCCCAAGGAAGGCTTGATCAGCCTCCTCTTTGCTCTTTTTTCACCAGCAGGCACTTCTCATTTAAACAGGCCTTCAGCCTTTAATTGGTTGGGGCAGAAGGATGCTCAGTGGGTGAGCTTTATTTCTTAATATGTGTTGATATGTGTTGAATGTGTTTTTGATTCTTATGAATTAATGTATTAATTCGACTGGTTGTTCAATGCATTTAAACTTTTGTACTACATCCTGTTTTAGCTATTCTGTCTTAAATTTTATTATAAGCTGCTTTGGGTTCCATATATGAGACCATTAATGGTCAGATCCAGAGTTAAAGCCAAGTCGAAGCCTGTTGGTTTCATTGGGACTGCTTTAAGTATGGTTAAATCTCGATCCAGCCCTTAATTTTTGTTATAGCAAAAATTTAAACATATTTTGGAAGTTCCTTCTGAGGAAGACCCAGGAGGACTTTTAAGGGATAGGAATACAAACTTGAGAGATTTCTTAGGGGGGTTCAGCAAAATTAAATTCAAAGCTGTGAGAGAAGCTAAGCAATTAAAATCTATTAGGTTATTACTTAAGTTTCGAATTTGCTAATGAAAATATAATTAAATTTATTTTTAACTAAAATAGTTGAGATAAGTTGGGGATTTCAGCATAAACATTTCTCCAAAATTTGTTATTAATCAATTCAATGAGCCATAATGCTACAAAACCAACACTTTTTATACATTGCCCAGTTGATGTTTTACCCTAAGCCTATTTCTCTTGGACTTTTACAAAACTGCTTCTTGTTTTTTGTTACTCCCACAGGTTTGGGAAATTACAAGGTTTAAATCACAAGACTAAAAACACTTACTCAAAAGTATTTCCATTGGAATTAATCAAGTTAAGGACATTTTGAAGACAGCTGCCACAGTAACCTATCCCCACCCTCACCCATTTCTAAGCACAATAAAGGATCAATATCACTGAAACTAAACATTTCTTTATAAAATCTAGAGGACTTCAAAAAAAATGTAGAAAAACTTGAAAACTATGGAAAATAAAGATCAGATAGAGGAGGGGGAGATAATATCAGACAGTTTTGTCTTATACTTTATAGAACACGTTTTGTCTCAAAGATACATCTACTCAAGCATTAAAAAACAGTTCTACAAATACAAAAAAGTTGCAAGTTTTACCAAAGCTGAGGAAAGGTTAACTAAGATGTGTTTGCATGAACACGTTAAAGTCTGTTTAATTTGAGTTATCCTGCAAAATGACAGTAAGAAATCACTTCAAACCCAATTTACTAAAGCGTAAGGCAGACGGTTATGAACTGAAAAAGTGAAATACAAACTTGATTTTTAAATGTATTTGATGTAAAATCAAAATGTGGTTAGACTACTGGACTAAGGAAACCCCACACCAAACTGTGCAGGGCCATGAAATCTACTGGATGACTCTGAGTCACTCAGCATTTCTCAGGCTGATTGATCATGCAAGGTTGTTGTAATGGTGAAGTGATCAAGAAGAGAACAATGCATGCCACATTGAACTCAGGGCTGAAAAGAGGGAGGGCAAGCTGGTCCAAACTACTGAGGCCAAGGTCAAGAAGGGGGCCTCAAGCCTGTCTGTGTTGCATAAGTATCATTATTTGCTGATACTTTTGGACATACATTGTAAATTCAGTTAATTTCAAAGAAAACAATAATAGTATATAAAATCTGAAATCCTGTGTAAAAAAAAAAAATAGCCAGTCCACCAGGTGCTCAAAATGGTGTCTGGATGGGCCAGGAAAGGAAGTTGGATTCCTCAGAAATTGCCTCCACAGCCACCAAGCAAAGTGACCTGACCACAAGAGCAAAGGGTGAAAGTCCTCCCACCTCCAGCTGAGCCAGGATCTCAGCTGCTCCAGGTACTAGACACTCCCCGATTGCCCACCAGCCCAATCATCTGCCTTGGTCTCCCCGCACCCCATCTTCCACTTGCCTTGCCCACCTTCCTTGCCACCAGGAATGCTGTGCACACACGCGCGCGCGCACACACACACACACACGGAATAGGGTCTCTCAATTTTTTCCCTTAGCCTACTGTGAGTCATGGTGGAAGGGGAGCCCCTTCCTCAGATTACTCCTCTTCATACATAACCAGAAACCCCTTTCCCACTCTGCTCACAGTCATCATGCATATCTGCTGCTTGCAGACAGTTGTGGGGCCCACTCCAAACATAATTTCACATGGGCTTGAACCTTTCATTCATCCTGACTGAGCTCTTCATGGAAAGGGCAGTAAAATGCAAACAATAAGTAAACACATTTTCTCAAAGAAGTATTTCTCTTCTGCAAAGGAATTTCAAGAGGATTTTGGTACAATAATAAATATAGCCAACCATCCAAATGCAGATTAAAAATCATACAGATCCAGTTTAAAAAAATCATAGGTGTGGCTAATTTTTAATTTCAACATGAGGTATTTTAATAAGTGTAATGGTTTTAGGAATCTTGATTTCTTTTAGTTCAAATTTAAAGTATGATAGTCCAAGATTTTAAACCAGATGCTAAACCAACCCTCAGTAGAAACAGCTTGGAGGTGGGCGGTGGTCATCCTGTCTTACACTGGATACCACATAAAGGAGCCTCATCTGTTTCAGAAAACTGAATTCTGAGTCTTGTAACCTTGGGACTGGGATCCAGTGAGAATCAATAAACTAAAGAAAGGGGGAATGTATGGAGATGAGATTATAAAAGGTGGGAGAAAGGGAAAGCAAGAAAGGGATCCCTCCACCTCGGATGAAGCTGTTGCATTCTCTACAAAGGTAAAAGCAAAACCACAGAAAGGATCTTTCACCTTCATTCTGGTATGGCTTTTCATGTAGTAATGTAACATAAACACCTGTTTAAAATTATATAATTGTTTAAAAATCCTCCTTTGACTGCAAATGTAATTTAATTAGATTTTTACCATGTTAACATGTTAATTGTTTCCTACTAACTTTCCCATCTCTAATTCCTAGGATGCCGTGCTCAAGCAGAGTATTCAATGAATTTAAAACAAAGCTGGAAATCTCAATAAGTCTAGTAAACAAATGTCCTCAGTAAGAATTGTTGTTGTCACTACCAAGCTGCCCTATTCTTTTTTTTTTTTAAGACTCACACTATTGTACAGTCAAAAAAATAGTCAAGGGGCATTACAAAGCTCCTAAAGTTTAAAGCAGAGCTCAGTAAAGTTACTTTTTTGAACTATAACTCCCAGAATATCCCACCCAGTATGGGGAATGCTGGCCATGCTGGCTTGGGGATTCTAGCATCCAAAAAATAACTTTTGTCATCCAAAAAGTAACTTTTCCAAGCTCTCATTTAAAAACAGCTTTCTTCCTTCTACTATGATACAGGATATAATGTAACTGGAACTCGGCTGAGCTACTGAAACCAGGCATGGACTAGTCTCCAACATCTCTGTGACAATAGGAAATGAAATCAAGTTAACAAATCCAAAATGGCCAGAAATTTTTTTTTCTGTAAAGATGTTAACAGCATGATGGATTGAGATATCTTGTCCAGCAGAAATGGAATAAAACTGTAATATCCTCAATTTTAAGACCACTATATATGGTAGACACCTCTCAGTTCCCAAAGGAGTTTCAAGAAGCATTTCCAAATATACTCCCCACTGACATTAAAAAAAAAACCTATTCATTCCACCGTGGGACATTTTAATAATCAAGGGCAGGCAGTGTGGAAAAACAGTTTGAGCAGCTGTCAACAATTGGATACTTAGAAACATTTCAACAGCTGCCTAATTATTGTATTAGCTCTAAAGAGAGACAAAATGAATAAAAATCCCTACTAATTTACTGAGTGAAATTAAAGATAGTTTTATCGTTATAACGATGTTCAGTATGGCATCATCACAGGGTACAGGGTTGATCAGCATTGTTGAATAATGTTGAAGTCTGCATTTAAAAAAAAAACAACATAACCCCAAAATGTTATTATACTGGTTTCTGAATGAATCATAAGGACATCTCCAAGAAAGCTCGTTTAAAATGAAATGTGACCTACAATTCAACTCTCTTTCAGTGGCTTGACTGTTTAAACAAATGCATGACCTTTAAATCTTAAATGTGAGATAGTTTGTTGAAAGTGTAATGTATTTAGCCCTTATCTAATAACCTGCAGAAATGTAATCATCCTCCTTAAAACCAGCACTGAAAGAAATGGTAAAAATAAAAGCAGTTCCATTTTCATTAGCCATACATAATACGACAGCATCCATCTCTAGGATTTCTAGAAAAGTTCCACCGGGAAATACAGCCCAATTTACAGTATGTGCTGGAGAATCAGACCAGTGCTTTCTAAAACTGCTTTAACAAGGCAAACACCATTAGTCTGAATAGGCCCAATGCTTGATTCCGTATTTAGAAATTAGTCTGAACTGGGGAATCAGGTCCCGTCTACATGATGAAAAATGGCATGTATTTATTCAAAAGATCGGCGATCTGTACAGACCGCTGTTTGAATAAATACGTGTCATTCAGAGAGGCCTCCACAAAACTTACCTTTTAGTCTGTTTCCGGCGGATCCGGGGCTTCCTCCGGATTCGCTGGATAAATCCATATGGCTTTCGAATGTTCCTCCGTCTATACACTCCCATTCGTACACATACGAATGGGCAGTGCAATTTGATTGGCTGGCTAAGCGTAGGGGCAGGGCTAAAAAGGAGGAGAATCAGCAGCGGCCACCGTGTTGGATTCCTGGCAACATGAGGGCAAAGTAGGTCCAGGAAACGGCTAATTTTTACTCTTTTTTTTTGTTTTTATGTTTTAGTGTAACTACATGGTTACAGCTGTCCATAATCATGGCACCTTTTTACCAAATAATAATAATAAATAAATAAATAAGGCAGTGGGAGATTTAACACCACTGCTTGGATCGCTCATTCCGGCCAGCTGGGCAAGGGGGGGGGGTCAAACAGATTTTAGGAGGGAATTTTTATTGTGTAGACAGATCGTACACATTTGAACGAATGCCTTTTCAATTTTTTTACCCCTGTATGGATTTTTTTTTCCATTGTGTAGACAGGACGTCAGTATATATAGATACTGGGTAGATTGGTGCTATTTTTAACTTGAAGAATTAATTCATATACTGCTGATTTGGAGAAATTTGGATAAATATGAATTGATTGTTCTGGGGATTTTTGAATCTAATTTTCAAGGGAACTTACAATATGAAAGAATGCCACCATATAGTACGTTTCCTTGAAAAACATGATTCAAGAAGCTAGAACATTTATTATTATTATTATTATTATTATTATTATTATTATTATTATATCCTGCCATTTTCCCAAAACTGGGAATCAAGGTGAACATTTTGAGCTAAAGGTAGTATCTGTTAAAATATATATTCATCCCAGTTCAGTACAGGATGAATCCAAATGCGGAGATAAGCCTCTGTTTCTGTATCTACCCTCTGTAATCCATGTGCCAAAAACGACACTGCGTAAAGAAAATGTTTATTTACTGATTATTGATTTTTGGAATTAATTGAATGGTTTTGTTGTTTTATTTGTTTCTAAACACGTTTGTTAGCCAACATTTTTAGTGGAAGGTTAGAATTAAAAGTAAGTAAGTAAATACATACACCTACATACACACACACATGCATTCGCACATACACCTAACTCCAACAGCAGAACTGGCTCTAACATCAGGCGGAATGAGGCATCTGCCTCAAGTAACAGACTCTGGGGGATGCTGGCAGTGAGCAGTCCCATGACTGTTCTTCAGCCAACTGGCCATTCCCGTCAGGCCCTAGAAATAGTGTACAAAAGACCCAGAATTCTGGCTTCACCCAGTGGTGCCCAATGATACTGCTCACCTGCACCAGTGTGCCAAACATGCTGGCATGGCTGCATGCCCCATATCCAATTTAAGTTGGATCACACATGCTACCTCACTGTTTCATCAGAAAACTCACTGTATTTCTAAGGTGTTGGGAAGGTGGGCCTCTTTCAGATAGAAGCAGTGCTCTTGTGAGTCTCCAATAACACCTTCCCAAATGGCAGGGATCTGTCACTTTGCCCAGGCTCAGAGAAAGTTTTTTTCTGACATGGTTTAAGAAGGCTGTCAGACAGTTATTTTGAGGTTTTACAAAAGGAAAGGCTCTTCATTTGAAGGCTGTCACTGAGGTGTTATAAAGACATTCTGTTGTACCACTGTCTCAAGAAAAAACATTTATCCTATTTTTTCTGTAAAACTGTCTCCTGGATGATTAGAAAGTTTATCAAAATGTTGAGAAGCAAACAAAAAAACTGCCTTGCCCACATTGAAAATAATGGCATTCACTAGTTATTCATTTGCCTGCAGCTGCAGCTGCAGCTTATTGCTTTCTGCTGGGCTACAGAGGCACTGATCTGATTCAGCATAAGGCAGGTTTATAGGGTTAATTTTAATGGTAGTACAGTATATTACAGTTGTCCCTTCATATTTGCTGGGATTTGGTTCCAGGACCACCACCACCCCCGCCCCCCCCCCCCCCGTGGATACCAAAATCCGTGAATACTCAAGTCCCATTACATGCAATGGCATAGCAAAATGGTGTCCCTTATATAAGATGGTAAAATCAAGGTTTGCTTTTTGGATTATTATTTTTTAAAGAATATTTTCAAGCTGTGAATACTTAACTCCGTGAATGCCAAATCCGTGAATACGGAAGAACAACTGTATTATGAAACATGGATAATTTAAAGAAAATAATTGAATGGATTCCTATTTGGTGTAGTAACTACTTCTTTTGAAGGGGAGATGTTGGATACTGACAGAATTCATGCATTAGAACTCTATTTTTGATATAGCTAAGCCACACATTTCCAAATTACAGTTGGAGACACACTTCGGTTATATCTCTTCCCACAAAAGTTTGATTCAAATGCAAATACATGGGCAAGCTATGGCTCTCCAGATATTGTTGGACTACAGTTTCAATGATCCCTGATTGTTTTGTCTGGGGCTGATGAGAGATGGAGTCCAAGAACTCCTAGAGAGTCACTGGTCGCCTACTCCTGTTTTTTATGCATGTTGAAGAAAAAAATGACCTGCTCCCTGATGTGTTTCTTCATGAGTAGACAGTCTGAGTGTGCCTCTAAGTTGCAATGAAGATACTCAGAGCAGTGATTAAAGCAAAGATTCAGTAGGCAGCTTCTTCCAAAGATGACTCATTTTCCTATGACTCAACAGCAAAAATAATTGGCTTTTCCAGACAAACCCAATGAAGGAACATTGAGAGAGATTCAAAGAAGGCAATGTGAGAGCAGTGGCCAAACATTTTTACTACATGTCCCAGAATCCCCTAGCATGCATGGCTACTGGAAAAAAAAGAGGAGCTCTAATCCAAAGTGTATTCCCACTCCAAAGAGGGGGCCTGTTCTAATTTCCTGCCAAAATGCACCCCTCCTAACTGCTATTTCCAACCAAAAGCAGCAGATGGGTGATTTTCAGCAGGAAACTATTGCAGAGCTCCAATTGGATTAGGAGCATATTCCTGCTTGCATTCATATCTATGGTTGTTGTTTTTCTTTAAAATAAAGGCAGCCTGTTAGCATGCTTTTGTAACAGATTAACAAGGGCATGCATAGTTTAATCTCAGTGCTGGCAAAGAGTGTTCTGACATTAGCTGTGCTGTGACAAAATTGTATGCAATACTCAAAGTATGGAAGACAGAGATGTCCTTAAAAGAAATTAACAATTCCATCCCTGGCTTCCTGTGTTAGCCCCCCCTTCCCAGTTTCCGTTTCTAAAAACAGAAAACAGAGCTTGGAAAAGTTACCCTTTTAGACAACAGTTCCCAGAATTCCAGAGCCAGCTGGAGGGCTGGTTTTGGGAGTTGTAGTGTGTCTTCAAGTCATTTCTAACTATGGCAACCCTAAGGTGACCCTATCATGGATTTTTCTTCGCAAGATTTATTCAGAGGGGGATTTGCCTTTGCCTTTGAGGCTGAGAGAATGTGACTTGCCCAAGGTCACTCAGTGGGTTTCCATAGCTGAGTGGGGATTCAAACCCTGGTCTCCAGAGTCATAGTTCAATGTTCAAACCACCACACCATGCTGGCTCACTGATAGTCAAAAAAGTAATTTTTCCAAGCTTGGAAAAAAAAAACTGGCTAAGCCAGCCAGCCAGCCACCTCTCTCCCACTCCAAGCCCTAGTTCCATGACTCAGTCATTATATTCATGTTTCACCCTGTTGCCTTTATAAAAGGGCAAATTGACTTGACAAGAGTTATCAAATTGTCTGGAAACACTCACCAATTGGTTCTGGTAGGCAGTGACAGCAGTAAACACAGTCTCTGGAAAAATAAATGTCCTGAATTCTTCAGATTTCAGGTTAAGCAGAGAGGCAGTATGGTCTTTCTTCTTGATGATATGCACCCTCGGCTGATATTTGTGCATTGAATTCAAGATTATCTGGAAGGGGAAATGGAGAAGGGAGAGACTGTCAGTTCTCACTTTCAGCCAGCAGCATTCCTACCAACCTTTCTGGCATTCTTGGTATCTGTCAGATATTTTCACAATGAGCTCTGTGCATTTATATACATTCACAGCAACACCTTCTCATCTCATCTATACAAATAAAGGAGAGACTGTGTAGGGGTTTATATTTATATATTTATTTTTTATTTATGTATTTATACCCCACTCTTCAGCCACAAGGCTATCAGAGCGGCTTACAAATTGTTTTAAGCAATAGCAATTTACACATCTACACTGCATTAAGCAGTTTCCAATGTGTGTTAGCTAATTCTGCATCTATCTCCATCATAACTTATAAAACCTAAGCACCTGGAACTTGGTGTGGATACTAAGGGAACTTGTAAGAGTAGCACATTTGTTTGTTAAATAGAATTGATCCATTTTAATTCCTTTAAATCTGTCTGTAGCCTGCAGTACCACTTCCAGTCATTATGTGGCAGAGCTGCCTATACATGATAGAAAGAGCTGTGGTCAGTCCTGGCATAATAATTTCTCCAGACATCCACTAGGAAGTAAGGAAAACAACATGCTAAGCAAACTGATGCTTTCTTCTGTAGACAGAGCTCCCAAACTCTTCAGAACATTCAAGAGAAAGAGTGGATTGGGGAGAGGTCCTGCCAGCTGAGTAAGGGAAGGGGGAAAGTGCAAAGGGAAGGGCTAAACAAGCACCAGGATGGGTGGAGCAAGAGATCAGTGAGAAGACAAAAGAATGGAGGTAGGGAGATATAAGAAAGAGCAAAGGGGATGACCACTGGAATGGGTGAAGTGGGGGAGAGAAAGAGGGGATAGAGAAAAAGCACCTGATTGGATAAGAAGAGAAGAAGAATGCTTGGCTCCATGAGTGGGACAGGTGAGTGTAGGAAAAAGGAACAACATCTGTATCAGTGGGTGAAGGGAAGAAAAGAGCACTGAGGTGGATGAGGGGGAAGAGCACATGGGGGTGGTGGACAAAGGGGTTTCTGAATGGTGAAAGCTGTGTACTTATGCTTGTAACTATTAAATAACAATAATCCAAGCAGTTATTCCACTATAGATACTGTATCTTTCAAGATGAAAGAAGATAAAAGAAAAAAAAAGTCTTATAATTCAGATTAAATCTACTCAGCAGTAGACGTCATTTTTACAGTACCGGTATTTATTTATTTAGACCATTTATGCCCTGCTCTGCAGCCAAAAAGGCTCCTAGAGAGGCATGCAAATTGTTAATGTTATTCCTTCCTTCATGAAACACAAGGGGTTCATTTACATGGCAGATTTATTGCTGCAAATTGCACTTTAGTTCTTTTCCACAGCTGTGCCAGTCAGTATTTCGATTTATGGTTCAGACTGGCAAAGGTGTGGGGGTGTGGCCTCCCAAGCAGAGACCAAGCAGAGGAGGGCTTTATGGGGAGGAGGATAGATCCTCCGTGACTGAAAGGATTAGAAGCCTGCATTTTCTTGCTAAATAAAGAATCACAGACTGCCAAAATAGCAGGGGGGAAGATCAGAGAAAAGTCTCTCTCTCTCTCTCTCTCTCTCTCTCTCTCTCTCTCTCCCCCTCCCTCCCTCCCCACAGCGATCGCAGCTGAGGAGAAAGAGGAGGGGCTTTATGTGGGGAACAGATCTTCCCTGACTGAAAGGACTTGGGAATTCTTTTTCTTGGCAAACTGGATTCACACAGACTTGCAAAATAGCAGAGAGGATTTTTCAAAATTTCTTAATTGCTACTGAATCTCCTTCCCTCCCTCCACCTCTTTTAAACCCACCCCTTCATCATAACAACCAATCACAGTGCAGCTCTGCTGCAGCCCTTAGTGAAATGGTTGTTTACACTAGCAATAATGCGCTACTTTGCAAATAACTTGGCAAAAGTAGCGACATCCCTTGTCACGCTATATTTGGGTGTTTTACCTTCCCCCCTTCTGAATGAGGCGATGCTGTGGTGTGATCTGTGGGAACAATGAGCTATCTTTGTGGTATATTTAGGGGAATATTTGCCCGTGTAAACGAACCCAAGGAGAATGGAATGGCAGTGCGGGAAGGAATGAGGGGGTAGACTATGAAAAATCCTAAAATATTTAAAACAGACTAAAAAACTGGAGCAGAAAAATAAAGTAACATCTAACAAGGTCATGTTAGCTTTTTGCTTGTGCACACTCTCTATGTGTGTGTGAGAGAGAGAGACAAATGGGGGGGGGATAAGCAGTTTACTACTTTTCTTCTACTGGTTGTGTATAGCAGGTAATTCTAAAGCAGTAATGGGGTGGCAGCAGTAGTGGTATTTATTTATGTAAGTATTTTTTTATCACAGCCTGTCAGGACTCCCAAGTCAATGCATAACAAATAAAAACATTCTTTAAGAGCAGACATGTTTATTTAAAAAAACTAAGCACAGATTAAAACAGTCCCAGGCTGCTGCCGCACTGCAGAAATAACCGTAGTTTGGCACTGCTTTAACTGCCATGGCTCAGTGCTATAGAATTCTGGAATTTGTAGTTTTGTGAGCTATTTAGCCTTCTCTGTCAAAGAGCTCTGGTACCACAACAAACTACAAATTTCCGGATTCAATAAGATGGAGCCATGATAGTTAAAGCAGTGTCAAACTGCAGCCCTAATGTTTTGTTTTGTTTTTCTGAATACTGTATTTGTATAGTTTTTAAGAATGGGGTGGGTTGTCTTTATACATATGTAAATCCTAATCAAAGCCAATAGATGACTGTAGAAAAGAATGTACCATAAATACAATAGTCAAAACCAAAATGCCACACTTTAGAGTGAATTTGCTGCCTGGCCATTTGTTTAGATTCTGTCAGATGAAGAATGACAATACATCTTTTATCCTATTACTGTCTTCCTGACAGGCTTGTTTAGCCATTGCTGCTACTTTAACAAGATAAAATCCTTATAATCATGTGTTGGAAATAAAGCTTTTACATCAGAATTAACACCCAGAGGCTTTAAAGCCTTCTTTGGAGCTGCAGAATAAAGACATGGCCTATCACACACTTACCATGTACACACACATACCATGTGCATTTCCCCCCCATTATGGCAATAGAAAGAAATGAATTTTCTTTTGTGTATGTGTGTGCACATATGCATATGTATACACAAAGGCACACACAGTTCAATCCTTAAGTTCCTGCTAAAAAATGATGGAACACTGGAGTCATGAGAATTTTTCATTACTTTCAATGGGACAAAAATCTGACCAACCTGGTCTGGGCCCCCAAATTATATATATATTAGTATAAAAATTGTATACTGTTATGTTTTGTATCAGAAGTGAACTTTTAACCCACTAGATTAAAAAAAATATATATTTCAGATCCCAGAAGCTCCAGTCAGACAAGCCAGTGAAAAGAGATTGTGAGAACTAGGTTCCAAAATATCTGGAGGGCTCAGTTTTGTGATACCCACTTCTACCATTCAAGAAGCAGGATGCTTCTCCCTAGGCCATGGTAACACTTCTCCCTCACAATGACATTTCACTACGTTTTAACTGCTATCTAAAAACAATATCAACATCCCAACAGCCTCTCAGGCATTGGGCATATCATGCCCAGTTCCAACAGGTGTGCCAGCAGGTGTCATCATCTAAGAGAGTGAACATTGTTTCCTCTTCCAACAAGGCTGGCTACTCACATGACCATGTTGATCAAGTTCATTGTTTGTTAGCTTCACTTTTTCAAAGGACACCATCTGCTTCAGCAATTGTTCCCCTGTAAATGGAGAGTCCGGATGCACATACAGCCTAGAAAGCCAACAGACATTGGGTCCATCAGTGTCAATCAAGCACATCTGTAACCATGACTTTTCCTGTTCTAGCAAAGTAGCCATGTAACATCAACAGCTGAAACTGTCAAGCATAGCCCAGTTAGTATTGCTGTTTGCTCAGCTACATTTAGGCAATCCAGAGTGTCTAAAATGGAGGAGGAAGAGAATCCAAGAACTGATCTAAAAGCACACGATGCATAGCTTTACAGTTTGGTTTATGGTTTATCAAATTTTTGCAGGCCTTTACTTAAAAAAAGATTTAATGTGTCTCACTGTTGTTGTGTATCTTTAGATCAACTCTGACTTATAGTTGACCCTATTACAGGATTTTAGTGACAAGATTTATTCAGGTTTGCTATTGCCTTACTCTTAGCCTGTGAGCTATGACTTATACAACACTCACCCAATGTGAGATTCTATGGCTGAGCAGGGATTTGAGCCCTGGTCTCCTGGTGTTCTAGACCACACTCTAAAAGTTAAAAACAAAGCTAATGCAACATTCTGCCTATAACATAAAACAACAACCCTCCACCCTTGCTGAAGAATACACTTCTTTAGCTGAAGAAGAACACCAAAAAAAGTGTGCTAGAAAAAAGGTTCAGTTGCTCAATATCATATACCTTTTAAAAGAAGCAACAACTTTGTCAGAGTGGAAAGAAGTTGGCAACATTGCTTTCTGGAGGAGGCTCAAAAAATTTCACAGATGGGCTCTCAATTATTATAGTTTTTCATTTTGCATTGATACAAGATCCCATTTAGACAGGTTGTATCCCCAGCAAATTCCATTAGGTCTATTTTCACCATTTAGACAAACCCCAGGAGACAGGCCTGTCTCCCTACTGCTTCAGCCCAAGTAAGTTAGGGGTTGTCTAGATAATGAAAATACTCCTCACAGAATGGGATTGGAATACCTTTTGTCCTAACACTTGACGAAAGAGATTTGCAGTATTAGGAAGGAGGGGGGAGCAAAA
The DNA here is from genome assembly GCA_030847615.1 of Gambelia wislizenii. Taxonomy (NCBI): domain Eukaryota; kingdom Metazoa; phylum Chordata; class Lepidosauria; order Squamata; family Crotaphytidae; genus Gambelia; species Gambelia wislizenii. Next base: position 79,074,074 of record JAUMIR010000006.1, on the reverse strand, counting down.
AATTCCATCTACTGAAAATCCATAGCTGATTTCCCTGTGGTTTTTTAAATAATGTGTGGGCTTGCACATTAGTGCATGTCTAGACATCTAATTCAGGATGCTACACATTCTTGGTCACGGTGGAAGTGGACAGAGGATTGGTCAGATGTGTGGGCGGTGGGCAGGCTTGCCAGTAAGGAAGTGGCTGAAAGTGCCATTTTTGCATTTTGTGTTATCGAGTGTGCAGCGCTGAGGTGGCAAAAGAGCTTTTGATGAGCAGAAGGTCGCACTTGCACACCTTTGATTTACAAGTTTTAAAAAAATACTGTGCAGCGGTGACAACACGTGTGGAGAATAACAACACACTGTACTCTTGACCACCATCTTGATTCACAGGCATGGCTTCACAGGCATGTAGATTTTGCCAAAAGACTCTGGAGACAAATGAGCACTGCTGCTAATTTACAGTAATGCACACCATTCTGCATTATATCTTCTTGTCTAGACAACCCCTCAGTTACAGTTTCTATTTCAGTTCATTTCTCTTAATAAAGATTACTTCTTTATTAATTTTCTTATTTAAACGAAAAGCAGCCACCGTTTTTATTCAGGAAAAGAAACCTTTTTAGTCAATCTGATATTACAGAGGGGGCAAATATGCACACATGGAGTTGCCAAAGCAGACTTTTCTAACATTCTTGACAATGTTCCATCTACTGGAGCCATTTCCTTTGGTGTCTCTTGGTCATTCTTGTCCCCATTTCATAAACACAGTACTCTTCCTGTTCTAGCACACATATGTGTGCACATGGAGCAGCTAGTTCAACCTCTTTTGTATAGTCCTTCTATTTCTTCCCCAAACTTCAGCCAAAGAATCTCATACCAAAATTGAGTATTCAGAGATAACTTCTTCTTGGGCCAAAATCCTTATGTTTTGATTCCTGCCCCAAGAGAAAATGTTTTCCAGTCGCTGAATTGTGAAATGAATGGAAAGCTCCAAGAAAAGACATTTCACAATGCGAAGACCTAAACAAACCTCTTTTACACTAATTTACATACACTGTACTCCCCAACAGGGGTTCAAATATATAAACGCCACACACACGCCTACCCAACCATTCTCTGAAGGTGCCAGCCACAGATACAGGTGAAACATCAGAAACAAATTGTTCCAGAACACGGCCTCACAGCCCGGAAAAAAACCAAGGAAAATCTATGGATGCCAGCTGTGAAAGCCTTCAACTTCACACACCTCTTTCAACCTACAATTACACCTCATTGCACTAGTTATTATGATGGCCTAGATTAAAAGTCATAGCCTGCATGAATCTTAAGAATGTTGAAGTAGAAAAAAATATACAAATTAAATCAGCTTAATGATGATAAAATTAATTGCAATAATACATTCCAATTGTAGAGCTTTGGCCATGTTGGGGTGGTTAGGTTAACATGATGTAGGTAAATCCCCCCTTTTTTCTGGCAGTCCTTTGAGAACTCATTTTTCAGGGAAACAGGCCTATATAATGTACTGGACTTTGTTGTTATTGATGATGTTTAGTTTGTTTTAACTGGTTTCAAAGTTTATGAAGGTTTAATTGCTGTTTAACTTTTGTATGCTGCTAATTTTTAATTATGTTTGTTTTAACTGTTGTAAGCCACCCTGTGTCCCAAAATGGGGGAAAGGCAGGATATAAATGAAGATGATGATGATGTACTGTAAGTTTGCCCTGTGCAGAATTATAGCATCCATACCTACAGCTGTTAACCTTATGTATGCTAATCTAGGGGGAAGTATTCCATTATGTATGCTTGAAATGAAGGAATGGCATAACCCATGCAAATTTTCTAACAAGAAAATGCTGCCCAAATCAGAGGGTAGCACCTAATAAATATGATTGATATAAGAGATGTCTGACCAGATTCATTAAATGCATTATTCACTGGCATGAATTATCAACAAATGTTTATTTTTATTTCCTGCACCTTCTGTAAACTCACATAATTTTATTTCATTAGCTAATGCTTAATGTTTCCATTGTAGATTAATAATAAGCATGTGGCTACCTCTTTGTCAGAATGAAACACAGTGATAGCCTATCCTTACAGCTATTCTGAGCAGGGTTTAAGATAACGATGACCGGCTCTTATAAACACTCCTTGAATGCCAATGTCATGTAGTGGTTAGAGCAACCTCTCAAAAACTGGGCCTCCACCACTGTGTCCAATAGGGATCTGGACAGCATCAAATTGGGGAATACGAATATTGGGGTGCAATGGCAAGATCTAGGTGCAAACCCTCACCCAACCATGAAGCTTGATGGACAAGTCTGGGACATCATTCTCTCTCACTTTACCCTAATTCACAAGACTGTTGTGAGAATAAATATGGGAGGACAAACATGTACATCACCTTGAGCTCCTTGAACAAAGACAGTAAAACATGAAAAGGACATTAGACACCCACAAAAACATTGACACATATAAAAGGATGGAAACAGTAGGACAGAGCAAATGTCCTTTTACCTGCTACTGATCAAATAGGTATTTTGCATTGTGCTGGTATTTTGCGTACTTTTGAACCAGATATTGATATTTTGCAAAGACTGAATAGCAAAGGGTGGTTCATATTGTCAAGGGAACTAATAAACACTCTGTACCAATGTCCAAAAAAAAAAAAAAATTGCCCCACAGCCAGAAGATTTATCAACAAGCTAGAACTCATAAGGCTGGTATGTCTTTCAAACTTTTGGTCTGGTTAGTAAAGCCATTTAAGCTAAACAGCATTCTGTGCCTGGGAACTCTTGAAAAGTTTGAGAATAGATTTTTTTTTCCACCCAAGGAATGTTGCCCTGTGCATTCATAGCAAGAAAAAAAAAGTCACTTTGCATGTTGACAACAGGAAAGGAAGGATTTTATGGTCATCCATAGGGAAGGTTTATGAATGGAAATGCTTTCAAATGATATTGGCTAATCCTCATTAATTTCAGCTGCAGCAGTTGTAGTGCTGAAAGTTGTTTCTGTATAGAAATGAAGTGAGGAGAGCCTGGGGGTTTAAATGTCACCAAGGCTTATCTATAGCCATGATTTCCCCACCCTCTGCTTTTCTCTCTCCCTTTCTCTTTCTTTCTTTTTGAAAATCACTTACATAAGTAAGTTCATATATATGCTTTTTTGAGATCAACAATTTAGTGTCATTTGACTCAGTCTTTGCAAAACACCTAACACATACATCACCATTTCAACACCTTCTGTTAAACAAACATATGGAAATGTGGTTTTCCTACCAGGGCCTTAGAAACCAGATGGTGGTTATGAAAAGATCTAAACTGCTACAGCTTAACATTAGAGCTCCATACTTACTGTTTAAGCTATAGAGAAAATTGCCATTTAATCTGCAAGAGACCGCCCTAGTAGAAAATTTCTTCTTCTGACAAAAGTGGCTTAATGTATTTGTACAGTTTTTAAAAGCTGTCCTTGAAAAAGGCTCTTTATATTTGAGAAATCTGTTTAGGGATCAAATCCTATATACGCTTACCTGGAAGTGAGCCTCATTGGGTCATTCTACTCCATTTCTAAGTAGAAATGTATTACTGGATGCAGGGGGATGATGTGTAGAAGAGAGTTCAGAACACATGAGGAGGTAAGGATAAACATTTTTCTTTCCATCCCTGATTCCACCCCCTGTACTCCATGCAAAAATCAGGCTTTAAAAAAAATCTCATTGGTGCTTGTCATGATGGAGTTTTAGGAAGGTTTTTTTTCCCCCAAATCTAATTACCCCAGAGGGTAATAAACCTGCAACTGGGAGGACTGGTTGGCTGCACCTGGCCCCAATGTATAGGGTTGTCCTCCAAGTGCATGTCGGATTAAAACTGGCATATCCCCTGCAAGAATTATTCCACCTGGTACACTTTTTAAAGTCAGCCTATCCAAAGCTAGTGGCCTTGAGATGTGTTAGACTGCAACCCCCATCATATCCAACTATCCTGGCCTTTTATTGCTTTGACATGCCACACTCTCATACTAGTACTAACTGGTAAGACCAAAGGATGTTTCACCGTGTTTTAGATGTCAATGGAATCATCATTATCACCACCACCATCATCAGTTGTATCTCACCTTTTCTCCAATAATGGGATTAGGGGCAGCTTGCAGAATTTTAAAACCAGAACAAATTTAAAACATTCAAAAACATCGGCATTTAAACAACCTATAGAATTAAACCATTAAAAAAATCATTAAAAGACAGGATATAAAACAATAACAAAACAACACACCATTAAAAGCTTGGTGCAACCAGTTCATAAAAGCTGATTAGAATAGGAAAGTTTTTACTTGTTGGCAGAAGGAGAGCAAGGACAGAGCCATTCTAGCCATCCCCTAAAGTCTGTTGTTTGGATCTTGGTGTTCTGTAATTTTAATATTAATGTTTTATAATGTACTGATGAAGGTACATTGTACATTGTATATGTACATTGATGATGCTGCATAAATGACAACAACAACAACAACAACAACAATGACATTTTCTGATTTTTAACATGGATAAGAACACATTGTTTTGCCTTGCTTTGCTGTGAACTGCTTTGAACATACTGTAAATGGAAAAGCATTTCCCATGTCTCTTAGACTGTAAGTCATTATTAGGAACTGTGAACTACTTTGAGTGCTTCAGCAAAAAAAAAGGCTCTATCTAAATCTGAGAAACTTTTTTTTTAAAAAAAACTGCATTACATCCATCTGTAAATTTCTATGTGCTTCACCTTAATTATTTAATTTTCACTTTTAAGCTAAGCACACAGAGGCTTACACATGAGGAACCAATATAAATAACAAAGAATAAAATACAATCCAAACAGAAAACTGCAAAAAAAAAAAAAAAACTGAACTAGCACAGCAGACTAAAACAAAGCAGTTCTTCAAAACACCAAATATAACAGAAACAGAGCTCTTAAAAAAAAATGCTTAAAGGAAATAGTCTCCATCTTCTCCCAGCTGGACATTCCAAATCTTGGGTGCAACAACTAAGAAAGCCTATTCCAAGATATCCTCCCCCCCCCCCCGCTGTATCTCACATGAATTGGGTTTTGGTCAAAATGACTCATTTTCTTCTGTGCTGCATCTTGCATAGATCATGGTAGAACAACTACTATGGGGAATGTTCACCCTCATTTTGGATGTATTCTCCCCACCCCCGATCTGACTGTACTATTGTACTGAGGATTTTATTGGTGTACTCACTGGTATGCTCTGAATAAGAGTGGGATACACACACACATATTTGTGAACACATTTCAGATTTTCCCATTATTTGGAGTACACACATTGAAATCCATAGAAATTAACTAAGTCATGACTAACTTAAACCCCATAGATTTCCATGTGTCGTCCCCTAAATATGATGAAATCTGAACTAGAATTTAACTAGAATGTAGGAATAGAGGGGTATAACCTTTATAAGAGAAACAGGCCAAACAGGAAAGGAGGAGGAATAGCATTATATGTCAGGGATATTTATACCACGGAAGAGATCCATGACATCAGTACTGGAAGCCAGGTGGAGAGAATCTGGATAAAAATAAAAGGGGAGGAAAAAAACAGGGATGTTACTGTGGGACTCTACTACAGACCCCCAAGTCAGACAGAGGAATTGGATGATGCCTTTCTAGAACAGATGACCACACACGCAGAAAGAAGAGATATAGTAGTGATGGGTGACTTCAACTATCCTGATATTTGCTGGAAATCTAACTCAACCAAACCTTCAAGGTCTAGCAAATTCCTTACTTGCCTGGAAGACAATTTCATGGTCCAAAAGGTGGAAGAGGCAACAAGGGGGTCAGCTATTTTAGATCTGATCCTAACCAACAGGGATGACCTGGTAAATGGGGTGCAAGTGGTGGGATCCTTAGGTGAGAGTGATCATGTTCGCCTGGAGTTTATTATACAATGGAAAGGAGAAGCCAGGCATAGTCAGACACGCATTCTTGACTTTAGGAGAGCTGATTTCAATAAACTCAGGGAAATACTGGGGGTGATCCCATGGTCAGGAATATTAAAAGAGAAGAGACCTCAAGATGGATGGGACTTTCTCAAAAGGGAGATACTGAAGGCACAATTTCAAACAGTACCATTGAGGAAGAAAAATGGGAGGTGTCTCAAAAAACCAGGATGGATGACTAAAGAACTTTCAACAGAGCTAAGTTTTAAATGGAACATGTATAGGAAATGGAAAAAGGGGGAAGTCACCAAAGAAGAATTCAAACAGATAGTGAACACGTGTAGGAGTAAAGTCAGAAAAGCTAAAGTGCAGAATGAGCTTAAGGGTTGCTAGAGAGGTTAAGAACAATAAAAAAGGTTTTTTTGGGTATGTCTGCAGCAAAAAGAGGAAGAAGGAAATGGTAGGGCCACTACGCGGAGAAGATGGCAAAATGCTAACAGGGGACAGAGAAAAGGCAGAATTACTCAACACCTTCTTTGCCTCAGTGTTTTCAGAAAAGGAAAAGGGTGACCAACCTGAGGATAAAGGAACAGAGGACACAATAGGGGAAATCCAGCACAGAATAAGCAAAGAGGTAGTACAGGAATACCTTCTTAATCTAAATGAATTTAAATCTCCAGGACCAGATGAACTACATCCAAGAGTATTAAAAGAGCTGGCAAATGTAATCTCAGAGCCATTGGCAATAATCTTTGAGAACTCCTGGAGAACAGGAGAAGTCCCAGCAGACTGGAGGAGAGCAAACGTTGTCCCCATTTTCAAAAAGGGGAAAGAGGAGGATCCCAACAATTATTGTCCAGTTAGTCTGACATCAATACCAGGGAAGATTCTAGAGCAGATCATTAAACAGATTGTCTGTGAACATTTAGAAGGCAATGCCATAATCACAAAAAGTCAACATGGGTTTCAGAGAAACAAGTCATGCCAGACTAATCTGATCTCTTTTTTTGATAAAATTACCAGCTTGGTAGATAAAGGGAACACTGTGGATATCGTATACCTTGATTTCAGTAAGGCCTTTGACAAGGTTCCCCATGACATTCTTGCAAACAAGCTTGTAAAATGTGGGCTAGACAAGTTAACTGTTCAATGGATTTGTAATTGGTTGACCGGTCGAACCCAAAAGGTGCTCAGCAGTGGCTCCTCTTCATCTTGGAAACATGTGCCCAGTGGGGGGGGGCACATGGTTCTGTCCTGGGCCCAGTGCTATTCAACATCTTTATTAATGACTTGGATGACGGAATTAGGGTCATACTTACCAAATTTGCAGATGACACCAAATTAGGAGGAGTAGCTTAATACCCTAGAGGACAGAATCAAAATTCAAAATCACCTGGATAGATTGGAGAGTTGGGCCAAAGCTAACAAAATTAAATTCAATATGGAGAAATGTAAGGTACTGCACTTAGGGCGAAAAAATGAAATGCATAGACATAGGATGGGGGAGACCTGGCTGAATGAGACTACATGCAAAAGGGATCTAGGAGTCCTAGTAGACCACAAGTTGAACATGAGCCAACAGTGTGATGCGGCAGCTAAAAAGGCCAATGTGATTTTGGGCTGCATCAATAGAAGTATAGTGTCTAGATCAAGGGAAGTAATAGTGCCGCTCTATTCTGCCTTGGTCAGACCTCACCTAGAATACTGTGTCCAGTTCTGGGCACCACAATTCAAAAAGGATATTGACAAATTGGAGCGTGTCCAGAGAAGGGCGACTAAAATGGTGAAAGGTCTGGAAACGATGCCTTACGAGGAGAGACTTAGGGAGCTGGGTATGTTTAGCCTGGAAAAAAGATGGTTAAGAGGCGATATGATAGCCCTGTTTAAGTATTTGAAGGGGTGTCACGTTGAGGATGGAGCAGACTTGTTTTCTGCTGCTCCAGAGACTGGAACACAGAGCAATGGATGCAAGCTCCAGGAACAGAGATTCCACCTCAACATTAGGAGAAACTTTTTGACAGTAAGAGCTGTTTGGCAGTGGAACACACTCCCTTGGAGCGTGATGGGGTCTCCTTCCTTGGAGGTCTTCAAACAGAGGCTGGATGGCCATCTGTCGGGGATGCTTTGATCGTGATTTCCTGCATGGCAGGGGGTTGGACTGGATGGCCCTTGTGGTCTCTTCCAGCTCTGCAATTCTATGATTCTATGATTAACTGATGGTCAATATGGCTGGATCCTTTGTGCTCTTACTGTAGTAAAATACTACAGATAAATGGAAAGACAAATGTTTGCCATCCATTCTTCAATGGTCAGAGGATCATGCTGTTTAATGTGATGAATGAGTATTCTACAGATGACAACTCCAAGGGATAATTTATTAAACATACAGTCAGTTTATATTAATTGATATGCCTAGCCCACAATGATATATCTACGGTATTCCCCCACACACACTTTTGTCTCTTTCTTCTTTATCAAAGTATATATCATTTTAAAATTTTAAAAGTATAACTGAAACTGGATTCAACCCAAGAAAGCCATAAATTTCAAGTGCTTCACCTTAAAAGATACATCTAAAGTAGATGCAAGGTAGAAGCTAAGTCCAATACTTCAAGCAGACAGAACTAATTCACAGGATACCAATTAACATGATCCTGAGCATGTTAATTCCAATATAGAGTGTTTTATTTCACCAGCAGAAAATCTTCAGAGAACCATGAAAGGAATAGGAAAATGGTTGCCCACTTCATTCTCTGCACTTAAAATAGATTTGCATGACAAGGACGATCACTTTATTACAGAGCAAACAACAGTGCACAAAGAGAGATTTTTTTTAGTCAGATGAATCAGCCCATGGGTATTGCTTATTTGACAATAGTGCTTTTCAAATAGCTTCTGAAACATTTCCAAAATTTAAAAGTGTTTTTAAAGTGAAATATAAGGGAGGGAAGCTGTTCTTAAATAAAAAACAAACAAACCCATAAATCCAAAGCCTGGGGTTTTTGGGTTGTTTTTTGTTTGTTTGTTTGTTTGTTTTGTTTTGTTATGTGCCCTCAAGTGGACCCTAACTTACAGTGACCCTATCCTGGTGTTTTCTAGGCAAGATTTAATTACAGGAGGTTTGCGATGGCATTCCACGTAGGCTGTGAAAGAGTGACTTGCCCAAGACCATCCAGTGAATTTCTAGGATTGAGTGGGCATTTGAACCCTGGTCCCCCAAAATCCTAGCCCAGCCCTCAAGCCACTCCACCATGCTGGTTCTCAAGGCCTACCTGTTGAGCTAAGGTAGTCTTTTGTTAAGCTCAGTTTAAATTATGTGTGTGGAGCTTTAAAGTCCTAAATAGCCTAGAACCACATTTAGCTTCTCATAAGTTGTTGGACTTCCACAAATCCCAGCCAGCACGGCCAATGGTCAGGGAGTTTGGGAGCTATAATCCAGTAATATCAGAAGACCCCAGGTTTGGGATCATAACCACCTTGTGCATGTAAAAATCTGCTTGAGTCCTATGATTGACATCAAAGATTCTGTCAACTAATTTGTTTAATTGTGTGTGTGTGTGTGTGTGTGTGTGCGCGCGCGCCTTCAAGGTCTTTGTTGACTTATGGTGAGCCCATGAATTTCATAGGGTTTTCTTAGGCAAGGAATACTCACAAGTGGTTTTGCCAGTTACAGGCACCAAAGACAGGGCCTTCTTAGTAGCAGCAACATGACTGTGGAATATTTCTCCCTGGAGAAATCTGCTGAGCTCCTCTTTCTAGATATGTGTTGAAAACCACTTTTTTCCATTACGATTTTAATGACTGGTTTTATTTAAGATTTTTATGCTGACATGTTTTTAAAATGGTTTGAAACTGTTTAATTCTTAAATATAGTTTTGTTGGGTGGTAGACTTTTAAACAATGAGATTAAAATATTTAAAATAAAACAAAATTGTGAATTTACAAACCCACCTTCATTATTACAGGAGGGATTTTGGTGGCGTAAGTTGTGGTTTCAAAAGGAACAGATTCCTACCACTACCCACTTCTCTCTGAGGAGGGAGCACTGACAGCAAACAGATCCCATGTTTGCCATGATGCATTTCACTATGTCTGACAGGTACTGACTAAGACATAGGAAAGGCCAGCTCAAGGGTCTTCCCCTGGGCCTAGACCCAGTACTCAGCCCATGCTGCTGTCAACCTTATTGGAGAATCAGCAGCAGCCTACAGAAATAGCACAGCCCTCTGCGTGCCTCCCCCAATAACTAAGCAGGACAGCCAAGGGAGTGAGAAGGACAGTAGTGCAGAGAGTGGACTGTGAGTGTTGAGTTACCCATCTGCTTCTTGAGCAAAAGGGCAGGGATGTCAGGGAGATGAGAGAATGTAGGTAGATAAAACTGAGTTGGGGAGGAAATTTGTGGTTTGCAGGAATTGGTTTGCTGGGTTTAGGAGCTAGGAAAGAAACTTTGGACCACATATTGTTTCTTGCATCATCATTGGGAGGATGGAGAGATCTGAAACTGGAGTTAACCTTGGAGAAAACAGAATTTTTTTTCAGGGATGGGGAGGAGAGAAGAGCTGGCTTTGCTGAATTTAATTCCAAACTCAGCTAACAGGAAATAACCAATCTAACCAATACTAAGTTTCCCCTCACCCACCCTTATATTATACAGATGTTGTGATAGCACTGAAGCTGAAAGACATGTGCCTCCAGCTGAAAATATCTTGCATTGCAAGTCAACCATTAATCGACTATAGTGGGTAAACATAACTCATGGGTTAGCTGTCAGTTGAAAAAATTATGTTGTTTCATGAATGGCATCAAGTTGTAATGTAATATATTTTTGCCTTGCACTTGGCTAAACATGCCTGGATTTCTCTGAAATGAGAAAATGGAAAGAATTGCAGCAAGAGGTAGAAATGTATACATTTTAAAAGTCTCTGTTTAAACCTTGGTAGGGAATGTGTGGCCCTCTAGATGTGGTTAGACTGCAACTGCCACCAGCCCTAGCCAGCACAGGCAGTGATGAGGGATGCTGGAGGTACAATCTACCAACATCTGGAGGGCCACACATTTCCTATCTTGATTTAGACACAACAGGCATGTGAAGGTATATATAAGGGGACAGCAAGCAAATTCCTCAATTTTCTTTTCTAAGACAGGGATGGGTAGGTTTTTGTGGTTTTTTTTCTGGGCTGTGAGGCCATGTTCTGGAAGAATTTATTCCTGACGTTTTGCCTGCATCTGTGGTTGGCATCTTCAGAGAGATGCATGTGAAACATCAGGAATAAACTCTTCCAGAACATGGCCTCACAGCCTGGGGAAAAAACCACGAAAATCCTATGGATGCCAGCCATGAAAGCATTCGACTTCACAGGGATGGGTAATTTTGTCCCTGCAGATGTTTTCAACTAAAGTTTCCACAAAACCTTACCTATGTTAGCTGGGGCTTCCAGGAGTTCAAGTCCAAAACACTGGAGGAGAAAAGGTTCCCTATGCCTGATCTAGCTAAAAAAAACTGTTTAACTTTGGCTGTAGATCCCTGTGGACCAGGGATTTTAAGGATGTGTATAACTTTCCCATTAAAACCTGCTTATATTTGGCTGCATCATGCCCATTGCTATATGCAGAACTAGAGCTTGGAAGATAACTGTAACTAATTGCTTGGCAAAAGTAATCATTCCAACATGGAGCAATAGATTTAAACTACAGGAAAAGAGATTCCACCTAAACATTAGGAAGAACTTCCTGACAATAAGAGCTGTATGACAGTGGAATGCACTGCATTGGACCATGGTGAAGTCTCATTCTTTGGAGGCTTTTAAACAGAGGCTGGATGGCCATCTGTTGGGAATGCTTTGATTATGTATTCCTGCATGGCAGGGGGTTGGACTAGATGGCCCTTGTGGTCTCTTCCAACTCTATGATTCTACGATCCTCAAAAGTAGTTAGTCACCATTATTATTGAATTTTAAAGGTACTTGCTCATTTTTGAAAAGCAAATAAATCTGCTTTCATTAAAAAAAACCCAACTGAGGACTAGAAGCCAATTGGACTATGGTACAGAATGCATTCATCTCCCATCCATCACATTGTCATCTCTACACCAACAACAAGGCAGCAGCACAAGGAACAGGATAAGCCAACACTTAAACCATGTGATATTCCTCTACCATTTAATGAGGCTGCTCCGCCATAAGTATAAAAGTCAGTTATACTTTTAACCACAAAATTTACTCCTTACTAGCTTGCAATCAGAATGTAATACAGTTGTCCCTTCATATTCGCTGGGGTTTGGTTCCAGGACCCCCTGTAGATACCAAAATCCGTGAATACTCAAGTCCCATTATATGCAATGGCATACCAAAATGGTGTCCCTTATATAAGATGGCAAAATCAAGGTTTGCTTTTTGGATTATTATTTTTTTAAAGAATATTTTCAAGCTGTGAATACCCAAATCCATGAATACCAAATCCGTGGATACAGAGGGACAACTGTACACTTATATCTTCATTTGGGGAGAAAGAATTTACTACAAGTTACTAGTTACTTGCAGCTAGTCACTTCCAAGTTCTGCCCAGAACCTTACCTTGTTTCCTGTTAGTTTTTACTCTGTGATATGAAAGACTGGAGGCAGATATTTTGGGAATGGATGCCATGGAGCTGTGTGGATATTGTTTACAAATATACTGACCTTGCAGGTAGAGGTGGGTCAGCTTTGCCAGCAACCAGCCATGAAGATCTGTGGTAGGCATATCTGTATCTCTTATTGTCTACTGGAACTATATCCATAAGCACAATGAACTTTGCTTCTGGATCCACGCCCGAAAAGGAAACCCTGATGGTTGGAAACATTCTTCTGAATGAGACAGAAGCAAATGAGATGATGAATATATAAATAAGAGACCAGAGAAAATAACACTTTAGAACCTGATCAGAAACAGACATTTAGTGCAGCCACCAGAGAAAGACAGGGAAATTCCGAACATGCCTGTATTTCTCTGTTTGGGGATATTTAAAACAAGCCATATCTCCTTACCGTACACACTGGCTGAAACCACTCCATATTTTAAACATTTTAAGTGTATAATAGGGAGGGTGGGGGCTCCAACTATGGCTTAATTGCCATATGTGGTTCTCAGGCAATCTAAGGAAAATGTTGCATGGCATAAAGATCCCTAAGCTTAGGTCCCCAGGTGTTGGTGAGCTACAACTCCCAGAATCCCCACCTAATGTGACCCAGGATCAAAAATCCTGGGAACTAGAGTGGCACATGTGTAAGCATAGGCATACTTGGGTTCTTCACTATGATGGCAGGAGAGCTACCCTACAGATATCCTCCAAGTACTGAAGATCAGCTTGCTATCTGAGCCAAATGGTTAAAGCTGGCACCCTCCAGATATTCTTGACTACAGCTCCCACTATCCCATAGCCAGCAGGGGGTGATGGGAGTTGTAGTCCAGCATATCTGGACATCATCAGGTGGGGGAAGACTGTAACAGAGGAATGAAGCACCCTTGCTAGTGTTCATCACTATTTCTTTATAAAACACTTATATTTTCCTATGTGAGAGACAACTGAAAAGTCCAATTACATTATTATAATCAAAATGTCACAAAATGGGCCAGTGCTGGAAAGGATTTGTCTCTCTGTTAACTAGTGATTTACAGCACAGTTCAACATCTGGTTGTAACATACCCTTCCAACCATCTTAACATATGACACACACACACACATTCAGTGAGAGAAGGTGTAGGAGAAACCTCAGCACCTTCCAATTGATAAAATATTTCTCCTTATGTGCTTCAGAAATGCAGCCTTCCTGTGACAGAATTGTACTTTTGAGGAGAGCTGTCTGGATCCCATGTATCTATTAAGCAACAGTTTGGTATTTACTGCAATAATGTTATGAATTCATCCATTACATTTGTCAAAACAGGTACCTGTTATGTTTCAAGTATACAAGGTCTGTCTATAAAATAACGAGACTGATACAATAACCCATCTTTATTTATATGTATTACAATTCTAATGCTTGTCCCCTACAATATACTTCCAGTTCACACTCACACACCAATGCAGTCTAGTTTTCCACTGGTCAAAGGCATGGAGCAGATCAGTTTCTGTCAGCTGTTTCAACACATCTGCCATTTTCTTCCTTACTGCATCAGTTGACTCCAAATGTGTTCCTTTAAGCACCAATTTCACTTTGGGGGGGGGGGGAATTGCATGGTGCCAAATCTGGTGAACATGGAGGATGTTCAAGTGTAGTAATTTATTGGCCAAAAACTGCTTCACAGAAAATGGTGTACAAGCAGGCACATTGTCTTGATGAAGAATGAAAAGATTTTTTCGCGGTTCTGGACTTTTTTTTCCTGACTTTTCTCTCAGCTTTGTCAAAACTTCCTTATAATAATACTGGCTCACTGTTCTGTCTTCTGAAACCCATTCTGCCAAAATTGCACCCTTGGTGTAAAAAAAAAAAAAAAAAAAAGCACACAACAATGAGCATGGCTTGAATGTTGACTTGCTTTGATGCGCTTTTTTCATTCTTGGTGACAATGGTGTTTTCCAGTGCATTGACTGTCGTTTTGTCTCAGGATTGTACTGGAAGTTCCAGGTTTCATCACAAGTGATGATTTTTAAAAAAAAAAAAAGGTTTGGGTCCACCTCAAATTGCTACAGAATGTCAGCACAAATTTCCTTGTGTCACTCTTTTTGCTCTGGCATGAGAACCCTAGGGACCATCTTGGCATGAACTTTTCTCATGTTGAGATCCTTGTGCAAAATTTTCCACACAGTGTCTTTCTCAATGTTCATGGCTTCAGTGATCATTCGGACACTAAGGAGATTTTCAGACTACACTGTTATAATGTTACTATTCCACTTTAACTGCTCTGGCTTCCTCCTGTGGAATTCTGGAGTTTGTAGTTTAGTGAGGCCTAAGATCTCTCTGGCTGAGAGTTGTAAATGCCCCTCCCTAAACTGCAAATCCCAGGATTCAAGAGGAGGCAGCCATAGCAAATAAAGTGGAATAGTAACACTATAACAGTGTTGTCCGAAAATCTCAGTCAGCCATCTCCTCGAACAATCTGGCTAATTTATTCTACAATTTCTTTGGTTCTTAAAATGAAAGGTTGTCCAGGGCGTTCATTGTCTTCCACATTCTCACGTCCTTCTCTGAATTTTTTGTGTCACTCAAACACACATGCATGAGGTATGCAGTCTTCCCCATAGGGATCAGTAACCATTTGAAAAGATTCTGTTGGTGTTTTGTTCAATTTTACTAAAAAATTCAAATTGACATGGTGCTCAGCTTTTAAACTTAGCATTTTCCCACCACACAACAAACAACAAGCTGCTTTAAATGACAACTGGCAATTAAATGAATGGCCAAGAGTGTTGATGTTTGTCATGCAGGTTCAGACATGTTCAAGTTCACCAATCAAACATTCACAATCAGTTCTCCCTGATTTGTCTGAAATGTAGAAACACAGTCTCGTTATTTAACAGACAGACCTCATGATAAACATGATAATTCTCTGTATGTAAGCATTTGCCTCATGTGGGTCCATTTGTCAGGGAGATGGCTGAGGATCCCCACCAAGTCTGATCACCCTATGGAAATCCCAGCTTTTATGCGTGTGAAATAGCATAGCAAAGCCTTGATCTGGAAATGCCCAATTGCAAAACTTTCTTCAAAGCATTTATAATCAGAGTAATGGATGCAAAGTCACATCCATTTGTTTCGCCTTCTCCTTTCATTATTTGGCTTTTAGACTTTCTTGTAGTTCTCCACTTGCAGTAAAATATGGACCATGCCATTCCTAATAGGCTGTGCCTATTAGGCACATCCAACACACCTTGTGACTCTGGTATGATCACAAAAATATCTGCCAGAAAACTTTGTGAATAACTTCCATAATTAGTATCTAAGACTCCGTGCTTTTGCCATGAACAACTCATGATCAGCAGTGGAGCGATGAAGTGGTACTAGACTTGCCAAGACATTTTGTAAGGATCTTGCTGCCAAACTCCCCAAAATAAAAAATAAAAACATCTTCTGCCTGCCAGAATGTAACCGACACCTTCATTCTAGCAGTATTTTTTTAAAATATTTGTTTATTCAAATGGTCATTGATATATCATACAAAATCATAAATTTTACACAACCGCTGTCATCTGTCTTATTTTCTAATGTACTGAAAGGAGGAAAGGGATGCAATAAAAGTAGGCAAACTCCTAAGTTTGCTTGTTTTTTTCACTTTCATTGAATCATTATGAATTGTGGAAAGGGAAGGGGGACCCCTTTCTTTTCTCTTTTTGCATTAGTGAACGTTAAAAAGCCAACCATCTTACCTGCCTCACAGGGTTGTTATGAGGGTGAAATAGCAGAACACAAACAATGTTATGAAGCCTTCCACTCCTCTACCACACAGATAGTGAGTGAACAGTTTGGGCATTGAGTAGAGGAAAGGACTTTGGTCCACAAAAGCTAATGCTGTAATACAGTCAGTGGATTCAACTATCCACAGCTTGAAAATATCTTCTCCCCCCCCCCCAAAAAAAAATCCAAAAAGCAAACCTTGGTTTGCCATTTTATATAAATGGCCATTTTACTATGCCATTGTATATAATGGGACTTGGGCATCCATGGATTTTGGTATCCATGGGGGTCCTGGAACCAAACTCCAGCAGATACCAAGGGCCCACTGTAAATGCATTAGTTTTGAAGGTGACACAACGTATTTTTTTGTCTTTCTTCCAATATTTCCTGTGGTGTGGCCTCTTGTATGCCTCACATGCACCAACCATGGCATTAATTCATAAATCGCTCTGATTTATATAAAAATAATGGTGGTTTTTGCAATGATTTTCAATTCTTACTGATGCTCATTAGTTTTTTTTTAAAATCTTTCCCAGACTTCTCAAATACTACTAACTAAAAACAAACATTAAAATATCCAAAGCAACAGTCCAAAGCTACTCTCTGAAATCAAATAGATTCACCTCATTAACATACTGGAATAGAAGGAAGCACTGGCTGTTTTCTCCTGTGTTCTGTTACAGAAAAATAGTGAGAATAATATCTACAAGTGTATACTCAGAATCCCGTGCTATGAATTGTAAGGGCAGATAGCATACAATATAAATATGTATTGCAGTAAGCAAATATAGCACCACCACCTCCAGGTCTTTGCAGTACAAGCAGATATACAATGTATGTTCATCTTCCAGAGGACATCAAGCACTATCATACATGTGTGAAATAGCTACCATAAACAACGACAACAAGAAAAGACAAAACACATTGGTATCATCTGACAATACCTCAAACACAATACTTTCCAATGGTGACAGTTCACACATTCAGTTATGTGTTATCTTGTATCCTGGTATAACAGGGTGATAAGACATTGACAGGAGGCAAACACAATCCAGATATTTAAAACATGGGGTGGATAAATCTTGCTCATGGTAAAATCTTCTTTTTTCAATTTTTTAAATACAATTTATGGTATTTATCTTCCTAGGTTTCCTTTAGAAAGCATGTTAAGGTTTCAATGGCATAAACAGACACCTGAGAATAAGCTCCATTAATGGCACTTTCTTTTCAGTAGATAGTCATGGGATTGCACTTGAAAGCACACAACAACAACAACAACGACAGTTAGTAATTATATCTTGTGTTATCATGCACACACACTCTTGGGCACAGTAGCTTTTAGACTACATCTCCCAGAATCCCCCAGCCATCATGGTCACTGGCCATGCTACCTGGGGGATTCCGGGAGTTGTTGTGATAACAATAATAATAATATAATGTTAATAATAAAATTAAATTTTAAATAAATAAAATTAAAATAATAATAATAAAATTATTTATATCCCGCCCCTCTACAAAATGTAATCGGGGCACTTACAACAATTAAAATATACATCCAAACCCTCAATCTCACCCCCCCCTTAAAATACAATTAATTAATTTAGAAATTAAAACAGACTTTAAAAATACAAAAAATAAAAATAAAAATAAACAACGGACAGTGGCTGTGGCGAGATCAGGATAAACTAGATTTCCTTTTTTGATGGCTGGGTATCTATTCAGGAAAAGCCTGCAGGAAGAGATCCATCTTAAGAGCTTTTTAAAAGCTATTTAGGGTGGTGATATGAAGTTCAAGTGGGTGGATAGGTATGGATATCTACTAAAGGCTTTCCATCCAGTTGTATTCTAATATCTTACCTTCCTGATTTTGTGATGATCATCTCAGTGCCCAGTTCATGGAATTTGTCCCAAAGCTCCTTAGTCTCAAGGCTACAGGAGATCTTGGCCATCTCTTCACTGGGGATGACAGGGGTGGTGGGGATGAGGGGTTCTGTACATAGGGAAGAGGGGCTACTACTACTGCCGAAATCTCCATGGGCGTCCAAACCAGGTAATTCATTCAAAGGTTGAGAACAAGATGACTTCTCCACAAATTGCTCTGAAAGGAGGAGAGAGAGAAAGGATGACAGTGAAAACATAACCCCATAAAGAAACAAGTTATCACGTCAGAGAAAAAGAAAGACAGACGACCCAAAAGACAGTAAAGAAGGATTCCAGCATAAAGCCAATAACCAGAAATGAAACTGACAATCATAAAGAAAGGTCTGCCTCTCTCAGAAGTGAAATTGACAAACATGATATTGACAACCTCTTTATGACAGAAGAACAAGACATTCAAAGGAAGCTTGGGTTATTGGGTATTTTATCTCTCTCTTCCTCTTTCCCACTTTATCTGAGTAAGCATTCACCCTTTGGAAAAGAAGGCTGCCAAGCTATGCCTCCAGTCCTAAAGGAAGTGTGAAAGTGAAGCACCAGCTTCTGTCTTTTTTACATAGCAAGCAAACATCTGCTTGCAGGCTACACAATCCCTTCTAGTTACTCGAAATTAAAAACAATTGAAATGAAAAGAAAGAATTGCAGGTGGAAACGTTTCTTCCTAAACATTACCTTCATGTCCAGTTGTTTTTCCCCTGTCCTATCCTCAAGATTTTAGTTCATACAGAAGGATAAACTGAGCACAATCACCTCTTTTCTGGAATCCAGAATCCACAATTTTAAGAGCTCATAGGCTTTTGATTTGTTCAGAACATTTTTTTTTAGCAGAACAGAAAAGTGCAGATAGCATTTAAAGAAAGAAGCGTTAGGCCTACAAAGTTTTGCAGAGATGTACAAGCACTTTGGACACATTCTTACTGTGATAAACCATGCTTCTTGTTGTTGATGATGATGTTGTTGTTCTTGTGTGCCTTTAAGTCATTTCCAACTTATGATGATCCTAAGGTAAACCTATCCTGGGGTTTTCTTTGCAAGATTTGTTCAGAGGGGGGTTGACATTGTCCTTCTCTGAGGCTGAGACAGTGTGACTTGTTCAAGGTCACCCAGTGGGTTTCCATGGCTAATCAGAGATTTGAACCCTGATCTCCAAAGTCATAGTCCAGCACTCAAACCAGACACCACATTGGCCCTCAGAACTGAACTATAATTGTGTTAAAAATATCTAGCTTCTGTACCACTTCAGAATATATGAAAGAATGCTGTTCATTTAAAAAAAAAAACCCTTTGCAGATATGCAGATAGAGAACTAGTTTGTTGAAGTTCAGGATTAGTTACGTCTGTTTGCTATGTGTAGATATATTTACTTATAAATGTTGGAAAAATAAGTTATGGGAGCCTTCTCTTACAGCCCCAAATGGTACAGTCCAAGGATAGGTTTAACACCTCACTGAGGCCCATAACAGCAGAATAACTTCAAACTTCAAAGTGACAGTAAAATAACACACTTGGGATACAAAGGCTTACCCAAGAATGCATATTTTACAATATAAAAATGATCAGAAAATATTTGTGTCTCCCTTCCTTGTGAAGACTGATGAAAGTAGGATAGAAAAGCTAAGGAAAGCCAATTTGAAATGGAATGTGAAGAATATTTTTTCTTCAACTAAGAGAGGGAAGAGAGTCAGTGAATAGGACTATGGTGCCTTGGGAGGCTGCAGTCCTAAGCACACATACTAGCAAAGAAGTCCCACTGAATGTAGTGAGGTATTTAAGGTTCAGCTGCAAACCCCTTTTATTTGGCAAGAACTTTGACAGGGCACAGGTAACAGCTCTATTTCACTGTAACTTAAGGATTAAAGGAGGGTAGGAGGGGGTATTTAAATCTATCTCAGTTTTATAGGACAAAGACATAATGCTTGAAATAACAAAGGGCATACAGTTTATTTATTTTTTTAACATCCCTTGGATTTCAACGTGAAATTGAGGCTATCACCCTGTACACATTTGTTTGGGAGTAAACCCTATTAAGTTCAGCGGGACTGACTGACTTCCAAGTAGACATGTACTGAATAGCGCTGTTAAGGATGCACTGAACTACATTTTGTTAAGATCAAAAGGGTCTTAAGTTAAAAGTGACTGACTCGTCAACAGTTTTCTTGGTCAACGTGTGTGTTCGGCAGGGAGTGGGAAGCCTCAGCTTCTAATCCGTAGGCAAAGACAAAAGTCACTAATGGTAACCTTGAGCACGTCTGATCTACCCTACAGGGTTGAGGGGATATGGGAGGAAGGGGGTTGGCGCCTCTTTAAGCGCCTAGGGGAGGGGCGGATTGTAAATATTACGATAATTTAATAAATATATTGGATACATAAAATGTCCACAAGCTTCTGGACCTTCCTTCTCCTGAGAATGTCCCAATATAGGTTCATTGTTGTCATGTGCCTTCAAGTTGTTTCTGACTTATGGCAACCCTATCATGGGGTTGTCTTGGCAAGATTTGTTCAGAGGGAGTTTGCTTTTGTCTTCCTCTGAATCTGAGAGAGTGTGACTTGCCCAGTGAGTTTCCATGGCCAAGTGGAGATTCAAACCCTGGTCTGCATAGCCGTGCCTAGAAGAAAAACCAAAACTAATTGAAGCGGTTGGCTTTCGTTCCTCCTGCCCAAAGCCGACACGAACCATTTCCGCTGAGGCTTGTTTGGGTTTTTGATGATTTGACTTTTTACTCCAGTACTGTACCCGTGTATGGAAACAGATTGCTTTGTAAGGTTCCAGCGAGGCCTCCGTTTTAAAAAGGGCGATTGGGCCAGCAAATGAACCGACCTTTGGCCCTGATTCTGCATTCTCACTTTCTCCTAGCTGGGCAGCATTGGCTGGGGGATCTTTGCGACGCACAATTCAGCTCCGAGAAAAGCTCTGGCGGGCATCCTTCGCCAACCTTCTGCTGGCTTGGAGTAAACCTTCTGCTGGCTTGGAAAGTAAAGGCAGCGGATTCTGTCTGATCTTGGAAAGTAAGCAAGATCAGCCCTGGTTAGTACTTGGATGGGAGACCGCCAACGAATGCCAGGTGCGGTGGGCTATATTCCAGAGGAAGGAACTGGCAAAACCATCTGTGAGTATTCCTTGCCTTAGAAAACCCATGGGGTCGACATAAGTCGACGGGCGACTTGAAGGCGCGCACACACACCAACACTTTAGTTGGCGAAGACTGCTCAGGCGTAGTGCTTCTTATGCTAACTGATGTGACTGATGTGGTGGGCAGCCACTGATCCCCGCCACCCCCATGTGCCAAGGACTGGCAACATATTCGTGCCCATTGGCTACAACTTTCTTGAGTTTAGTTCTTTAGTTTACTGGAAAGTCGCCACCGATAGCACCGGTCCATGTAGCATTGCTCAGAAGAAATTAGGGGGAAGATGGGCTAGAGATGAGAAGTTACGCACTAGTTTTTGAACCGGGTCGGGCCGGGGCATCAACTCGCCCCAGCCCAAGCGAAGTTCTCTCGCCGATGCTGCTTCGAAATAAACCGCCGAAGCGCCCGGATCCCCCCGCCATTCCTGGCAGCCGCGGATTTCCAGAGGAGACGCCCCCCGCTGGGCCGCGACTCAGGGCCTGGGCGCTTGGGATGCCAGCTGATAAGGGCCTTCCCGAGGCTGAGTCAGTTTGACGGAACCCAGGGAGCCTGTCTAATTGCCCCGATTAAAAAAAGAAACCACTTGACGGCCGAGCGGCGGGGGTGGGGTGGGGGTGGGAGACTTGATCCAGCTGCTGCCCTCTTGGCTAGCAGGAGCCGGCCTGGGGAGGGAAACCGAAAATAGATGGCACGGATGGCCTCCAGAGTTGATCGAGACCTTGTCGTCGTCCCCCCCGTCCACCAACTGGATCGATCCAAAGGGTCGGAACCACAGGGCAAAACCGAGCCTAAGGGTTTTGCGCACCGAATCCCACAACCATCCATTCGCACGAGCCCCTTTTTTTGCTCTCACAAACACTTCCCAAAGGTCGAAGGCTTTTACGGCCGGCATCCATAAATTTTCCTTGGTTTTTTCCTGGCTGTGAGGCCGTGTTCTGGAAGAGTTTCTTTCTGACGTTTCGCCTGCATCTGTGGCTGGCATCGCCAGCCACAGATGCAGGCGAAACGTCAGAAAGAAACTCTTTCAGAACACGGCCTCACAGCCCGGGAAAAAAACAAGGAAAATCTACTTCCCAAGGGACTAGTCCGGTGTAAGGCTGCGAAGCCAAGGACGCCTAATTGAAAAACAAACCTCCCCTGCATGAGATTTCACACTGCAGCCATATCTCAAGAGATACAAATCCCATCGAGCCGGATGGGATTTACTCCCCCGCGGATGTGTGTAAGGACCATGGCTTTGTTGTTAGTCCTTTTGTGCCCTCAAGCCTACTCCGACTCGGGGCGACGCTATCCTAGGGTTTTCTTGGCAAGATTCATTCAGAGGACGTTTGCCCTTCCCTTCCTTTAAGGCAGATTAGGGGTGACTTGCCCAAGGTCGCCCAGTAAGGCTCCAGGATCGATCAGGAACTCGAACCCTGCTCTCCTGGATTCTTAGTCCCAACAAGATTCAAGACTCTGTGCCACACTGGCTCAGCCTTCTTACCACGAAAAATATGATTCGGATGTGGTTGTTGTCATTATTGTCAAAAGCAACAGAAAAATATTATGTATATAACGCAGAGGACGCCAAGGCTGCGGTTCCAAACGGGGATTGCAAGTAAAGAAGACATCAAATAAATCTTTATTTTATTTATTTTATTTATTTTTTATTTAGTTATTTATTTATACCCCGCTCTTCAGCCACAAGGCTATCAGAGCGGCTTACAAATTGTTTTAAGCAATAGCAGTTTACACATCTACACTGCAATAAGCAACTTCCAATGTGTGTTAGCTAATAAATCACTTTATTCCCACTTTCTACAGCATCAAATGGTTTGTTGTTTTGTTATTAGGTACTTTTATTGCCAAGGAGTCGGAAAGGTGACAGGAGGGATGTTCTGTCTCGTCTGCCAAAATAACTTGACTAGTTTTAAAGTACTGTGTGTCTTGACGTCGGAGAATACCTTTTGCCGGTCCGCCTCAGGCAGCAAAATATCTTTGGCTGACACTAATTTGAACTTCCTAGGACTCAGAACATTAAAATCTTAATACTGTCGGGCCCGGCTCCCCTGTCCTGCTGAACGCTAGATTATTTGTATCCTACAAGCAAAATGGGTCTAAAGGCTAGATTTGCAGATCCTCTTACAGGTTTGGTTTCGAAAGAGGCCACCCCTTATTTTCGAAAGTGTGCCTTAGTTACTAACATATAATTTAGTGGCGTATATACTTAGACTTGTTGATAGATAGAAGAGGACAGCACCAATTCTTCCGCTGCCACCACTTTTAGGGATATTCCACCAGCAATCCCACCCCCACCCCGCGCTCCAAGTCCTATTGAAATGAATGTAACCTCCTCTTGTGCAATCCCATGAATGTTGCAGGCTGGAGAGACTTTCTCGGCTGACTGGGGTTTTACTTGGAATTAAGTTCCATCGAAATCTATGCATCTAACAGCCCATCTATTTTATTTTACGGAGAAATTAATTTATTTTACGGAGAAAAATTCGTGCTTCCCAACCATTCCAGAGTGTACATCTCGAGATCACGTCCTTTGAAAATGCCAGCTGATGATGGTGGTGGTGGTGGTGAAAATGGTGGCAACGACAAATGCAGCCTCCACCAAATGGGTGTCTCTGCCGCCCCCGGCAAAGTTATTAATTTAATAAATGAACGAATGTGGATCGAACATACTTTTTACAGAAACTTTAAGGAACAGACTACTCTGATTTATGTTTTGAATTATATCCTTGCACCGCAGTCTCAAACGCAGTGACATAAGTGAGACACCTCCCACTTCCACGGGGGTCACTCACCATCGCAGCCTTAAGGGCAAAGGTTCTTCAAGTATGGAAAGTCCATATACTTTATTCAAGAAAAAAAATATAACTTCGACTAAGGGATATCGTAGAGGGAAATTCTTCCATACATTTTGAATACAAAACAGTCGAAAGGCAAAGACTTTCCTGTCAGTCCTGGGGGTATAGCTGGGGAGGGGGGGAATGAGAGCATTCCCCCAAATAATAATTCTCTCCCCCCCCCGGAAATTTTCTTCAGTCTCCAAATTCCTAACATTGCGGAGAATAAGACACTGAAAATCGTTCACACCTAGAACTCTTCTATTTGCAGTGTTCCCACTCCCCTTGGTAACTTTGCTTTCTTTCTTTCGTGCCTAAGCTCTATTTCTAAATGCTCAAGGTGGAGTTTTAAGTTGGCGCAATGCTAGAAATCTGAGGCTTGAAGGAGCCTTGCATGGGGTGGGGGGGAGAGACTTTTTATTTGGGTAGAACAATGACCTGACTTTGCCCTCCCTGTACCGATACCCCTGGCCAGTCTTCTTGCAGATCTTAAACATAATAACTGACCCCTACCTCGGGCCTGAAAGGCTCATCCCCAAATCCATCTGACACCCCCCACCAGAAACACCCGTGTGGGTATGTATACCCTGAACTCGCCAGGGCCTTCCATTGGGCTTCGTTGGAACGGCTTAGATTCACCTGCGGTGTATCCGTACTGCCCTTACAGAAGTTTGAGAATCTTTTAATTGCCAAGCCTCCATCCTATGGAATTCTGGGATTTGTAGTTTGATGAGGGACTTAGAATTCTCTGCCGGACACTGCAGTTCAAGGAAGTGCTCTATTCTCCAAAACCTCAGTGTTAACAGCTCTCTGTCAGATAATTTTAAGTACCCCAGCAAATTACAGATTCCACCAGATGGAGCCATGGCAGTTATAGCGGGATTGAAATGCTATAACTGTATAGTGCGGATTCACCCCTAGACTGGCGTCTGAATTTCTGTGCCGAACATTTCTGTGAATCTGGACCTTATCGGTTGCGGAAGGCACCGGGGTCCGAGGAAGGGTAAAGTTTAGGAGATGGACCAAACAGAGAGGGGTGCAAGCTGGGCCTCTTCTTCCAATTAAAAAAGAAACTCAGCAGCTAAAATATGAAAGGGGAAAAATATATTGTAGCAGACTAACATGGCTGCTTCTTTGAAACAAGCAGTTAAAGGAGAAAGAAAGAAAAATACAGACAGAGAGGCAAACAGACATTCTCTCTCCTTCTACCCTTCTGTACGCCAGTCGATTTGGGGCGCCAAAGTTAAGTATCACTGAATTCAATAGGAGTGGGAGCTAAAAGGACTGATTTCTTCCCAACTAGGCTTCAGACAAATTTTAAAAGCCCAGATCAAAACGAATCAAGGTCTCCCAGCCCCACCCCTCGCCAATCTCTGGTGATTGTCTAAGTGAGTTTAGCAGATATAAAATGGATTTTGAGGGCGGGGGCATCGTCTTTTCAAACCTGGGTTTGATCTGTTTATTTTCACATCCAAACCGAGGATGAGCGGGAGAAGACTTAAGACTTTCTTAAGAGCACGTCCAGGAGAACACAACCCCCGAGGGAACTTTCTCTCCTACAGAAGTTGGGTAAATACCGTTAGTCAAATTCGCTTGAAAGAGCCCCAGCCAGAGTCGTTATTCAAAAAATTATGTAATAAAAGAATTACATTTGGAAGGTGGAACGCGTTTTATGTTCTCCCTCAAGGCTATGTATTTATGTAAATACAAAAATAGCTGGCAATAGCATTGCGTCAAATCCATTTTTAAATTAATAATAAGTTTGTTAAAACGGCCAGTTTTTGACAACATGGTGTTTCAGAAGAGCCTCTTCCTCCTCCGTCCTTTACTATCCCAGAGAAAAAATGGCGTTAGACTCATTGTTTTTATTACTGGTATAAAAGAAAGTAGAGAGGACAAATGTCGAGGAATTTATAATAAATGGCCGCTTTTTTTTAATAGTCGCAAGGGAAACTGAAGCAGGCTATTGAAATATGGCTCAGCGCTAAGAATTTTCGATAACACTCCTGAGTTAGAAAGATGGTGTCAGAAGATTGCTTCTGAAATTCCAAGGCAGAAAGAATAGGATTTTAAGATTAATCGATTGGCGTTAAATTCCCTTCTTTTTCTTATCAAATTCTACAAACTTATTACGTGCAAACGTCTTTTTTTTATAGTGCTCTCTTTCACACATGCATGATTTAAACTCTTCACCCTCGATTTAAGGCGAAATCCTTACGTTCAAATATTCACTTCTGGAAATGGAAGCAAATTATTTTAAGAGCAATGGGACTTATTCCCAAGTGAAAACTGGGTATTGGTAGTGATTCTCAAGACTGGAGTCCTAACTTTTTAAACAGGAAGAGGAATTCACTTCTGGAACTGGAAGGAAATTATTTTAGGATCAATGAGATTTATTTCCAAATAGAAACTGTCTGTAGCTAGTGAATTTGAAACCGCAATCCTAACCTTTTAACTAGAAGTGAAAATGCCCACTGACCTCAGCGGGGGATTTTTTGAAAGTAAAGAAGGTTAGGATGGGATCTGTCGCCAATGTAAACTAGGGAAGATTTACCTGAATCTTCAGGATCACAGTTAAATTCAGTGGTTGCCTCTTTCAGACTGGACTGATTCGGAACCAGTCCAAATCCTGCCTCTGACTCCAACTGGATTTATCGCAAAGCAAATCATGCCTCTCCCCTTTTGTTAACTTCTCCTCACCCCTCGTCCTGAATGTATTTAAGAAGTCAGTAGCTCTGAGTATGCTTTTTTATCCCCCCCGCCCCAATGGAGTCTAATTTCATACGTTCAAGATCAAAACCTTAAAATTATGCCGGAAACCGAAGTGTTACCTAGAAAAACGAGTCCCAGCGATTTCAGAGCCCTTGAGTGCAAACTCCTTTCCAAGAAAGGAAGGTCTACTAGTCCAGTCTTAACGCCTGTTCCCTCCGAAGCAAGTCCTACCAAACGAGATGGGTTTTACAACTCGAGCCCACCCCGCTTCCTCGAGAGTAAGTCTCACTGGCCCAATTAGAGTAGACCAATGGAACTGACGAAACAGTTGGCATACGAAATGTGTTGATTTCATGGGTCTATTCTAGTCTGGAGGGACAACTGGATTTAGGCTGCCATGTTCAGTAGTCCCAGGTAGACGTACCTACCGTTGTGGCGTCTTTACTGTGAAGCCAATTCGCGTAGAATGGCAGGTTTACAAACTGCTGTAGGAGTGTATAAATGCCGTGTGGATCGGTTTCTTCCCCGCCCCCACCTCGCCATGTTTATCTCAATTTTCCTAGTCTGAAAGATTCTATAAACTACAGATCCCTATCTGGAAGAAAAGTCGATCCCACTGATACCCACTGTCGTCTGCCTAATTGTCAATCTGCGATTTAACTCTTTTCAGAAAGGAGTCAATGGCGTCGCCTCCGGACCGAAGTCGCTCCTAAACTTAGAAGAGCGGAGCGGTCCAAGAGAAGCCAACCGCAGCCCAGTTTTCGGAGAGACCTTTCTACACGCCAATAGGCTCTGCGGCCCCGCGGGAGTCGGGACCCCTCCCCGCATCCCTCGAGAGTCGGGTCCACCGCGCATGACGGGGGGGGGTCACTTTCTCCGAAGAATGGGGCTGCCTCGCAGCGCTCCCCGATCCGTGTGAGGAATATTTGGATCCCCTTGTTGCAGACTACAGTTGTCCCTCCGTATCCACGGATTTGGTATCCACGGATTTAAGTATCCACGGCTTGAAAATAGTCTTACAAAGACAATGATCCCAAAAGCAAACCTTGATTTTGCCATCTTATATAAGAGACACCATTTTGCTATGCCATTGCATATAATGGGACTTGAGTATGCACGGATTTTGGTATCCACGGGGGTGGGTGGGTCCTGGAACCAAACCCCAGAGAATATGAAGGGACGACTATTTTGGAAACGTGCTCTAGAGGAAACGGTGGGGCCATCCATTCCCCCCACCCCGTTCTCATAACCGATTTGAACGCTCCGACTTGGAATCCTGGCGACCTAAGCGGTGTGTTTTGTTCCGCTCATGTTTTGGAAGGCTGCGATCAGGACCGGTTTAAGGAATTTTGGGCCCCCTCCCTAAACGCTTTATTTTGGGGCCCCCATATGTTTATCTCAGGTCAGTGTAACCTAACCTAACCTAACCTATCCACAGTACAGGATATTCAGATTATTACTAATAATGTTTTTTTAGGAGGCCCGCCACAATGATGCCCCCCCCCTGCGGCTGCAGGTGCTGCAGGGCCTAATGGGGATTGACTGTTGTCCCTCCATATTCACGGATTGAAATATTCATGGCTTGAAAATATCCTTTAAAAAATAATAATCCAAAAAGCAAACCTTGATTTTGCCATTTTATACAAGGGACACCATCTTGCTATGCCATTACAAATAATGGGACTTGAGTATTCACGGATTTAGGTATTCACGGCTTGAAAATTTTCTTTTAAAAATAATAATCCCAAAAGCAAACCTTGGTTTTGCCATTTTATATAAGGGACACCATTTTGCTATACCATTGCATATAATGGGACTTGAGTATCCACAAAGTTTGGTATTCACGAGGGTCCTGGAACTAAACTCCAGCAAATGTGCAGGGACAACTGTACAACGTTACCCCCTGTGCTTTACTGGGGATGCCTTTGAAAACAGGAGCCAAAGAAGGGGTGGTTTTAATCCCCTTGAGAAAACATAGCAGCAGCAGCAGAGTTTCTGGATTGCAACTACATATCCCATCAAGGCCCCTAAACCAGCCCTGGCTGCGATTGTCAAAAAGCCCGGGGGAGACAGCAAGCCCCACAAACTCAGCCACCTGGGCGAGCGAGAGTTACCCCACCACCACCATCACCACCACCTTCCTCCTCTTCCTCGTCCTCCTCCAAGAGACCAGATCTAGTCGATCCTCTACGCGTCCTAAAACAAGCCCTGCTGGATCGGTTCGGGATAGAGCCGCGCGCGCCCCGTTTCTTTCCCTCCCTCCCTCCCCGGCCAGGCTTGCTGAGGCGGCCGCCAAGAGGGGGACTTACCCAAGGGTTTGATGGTGTTCTCGGCGCCCTCTTTCTCCTTCGAGCTCCCGCTGGACATGAGCGCCGCGATGGAGAAGGCGTTGGCCCGCGAGGAGAGCTGAGGTTTCGGGGAGGCC
This sequence comes from Gambelia wislizenii, assembly GCA_030847615.1. NCBI lineage: Eukaryota > Metazoa > Chordata > Lepidosauria > Squamata > Crotaphytidae > Gambelia > Gambelia wislizenii. The sequence goes on along the minus strand of JAUMIR010000006.1, from coordinate 79,044,750 downwards.
GTGTACTCCATGGCTCGGGGGGCCGCCCTCCTCCCACTCCGTCCACGGTGGCCCTGGCTCCCCCTCACAACCGGCACCGAGGGGGAAAAGCGGCGAGGAGGAGGAGGAACGAGCCCCGGACTTGTTGGACTTGGAGAGACTCGAAAAGGGACGGGCAAGTCCTGAGGGGAAAGAGGCGGGTTACTCTGCGACCATCTTTTCCCCTCAGGCTTGAGGCCGCAGCTGCCTCTCTCTTTCTCTCTCTCTCTCGTGCGCTCTGAGGAGGCGAAGAGCCCAAGGAGAGCGCGGTTGGGACCAGGGGTCGGTCTCCCTCACAAATGCGCCCGGCTCTACTGCGCTCCGCTGCCTTAATTTGCTGGCCGCCTAGATCCTATCGGCTGCCGGCCAATCAGCGCCTGGCCACGTCAGGCCGCCCTGATCCCTTAGGAGAGAGCGAGCGGGTGGCCAGACAGGGGGTGGGAGGGAAAGGAGGAGGCGGAGAGGGCGAAGGCGGTCGACATTCGCCCCTCACTCAAGCCACTGAAGCCGCCTTTCCTTCCCCCTTATTTGAGGCGGGGACGCCATTCGGGGAGGGCGAAGCCTCGCATTCCGGGACAAAACCTCGGTCGCTCGCCCTCTCACCGGTTCTCTACGCGCCTTTGGCAGGGCGAGCGACCGAGGTTTTGTCACCCGTGGGCCAGAATGCGAGCCTTCGTCCTCCCCTCCAAAAAGGCGGGAGAAGGAAAAGCGAGAACCCAAAAAGGCACTGGCTCGTCGTTTGGCGGCCGAGGGACGGGCTTGGACTCGTGTGGAGAGAACTCACCTGACTAGAATTATTCTGAGGCATATAGGCTGCAGCCCACGCAACTTTATGCTAATACTTTGTCTTTCAGAAGCCGCAAAAGCCACGGTGTTTTGCTTTTTTTTTTTTTTAAAGTCCACCACAAGGGCTCTTAAAAGTGTGCTGCTTTTTTGAGGGGGCAGCTTCGCCTTGAACAGACAGTTAGTTATAGTTTCTTTGATTAGTCAATTGACCATATCAGACAGGAACGGAACAGACAGGAACGAAGGCCTTTCGGACCTGACTGAAATTACACACACACAACCTGCGCCCCCCTCCCATCCCCAGTGCTGCTTTTAAAGGGGGCAACTTTGCCTTGAATAAAAAAGAACGGAGGCCTTTCGGACTTGAGTGAAATTACACACACACACACACACACACACACACACACAACCTGCGTCCCCCTCCCATCCTCAGTGCTGCTTTATGAGGGGGCAACTTGTAGTACAACTTCGCCTTGAACAAAAAGGAACGGAGGCCTTTCGGACTTGAGTGACATTACACACACACACACACACACACACATCCTGAGCCCCCGCTCCCATCCCCAGTGCTGCTTTTTGAGGAGGCAACTTCGTCTTGAACAGAGAGGAACGAAGGCCTTTTGGACCTGACTGAAATTACACACACACACACACACACACACACAACCTGCGCCCCCCTCCCACCCCCAGTGCTGCTTTTTGAGGGGGCAACTTTGCCTTGAACAAAAAGGAACGGAGGTCTTTCGGACTTGAGTGAAATCACACACACACACACACACACATCCTGAGCCCCCGCTCCCATCCCCAGTGCTGCTTTTTGAGGAGGCAACTTCTCCTTGAACAGAGAGGAACGAAGGCCTTTTGGACCTGACTGAAATTACACACACACACACACACAAAACCTGCGCTTCCCCTCCCATCCCCAGTGAAATCTGAAATGGAGGCCCAGTTCTCGAGCTATCCGGGAGCGTTTGTCTAAAAACAACAACCCCAACAGAGGCTCGTGGGGCTTGAAAGACTAACGAACAAGCGCTGGTGGCTGCCAGAGTCCAGTCCCTCTCAGGCGTGTGGCGGAGTGGGCTGCAGTCCACGCAACTTTATGCTAATACTTTGTCTTTCAGGAGCCCCAAAAGCCACGGCAAGCGACGGGCTAACGGCTTCTTGGAGTCCCCGCGGCTCCCCTCCTCTTCTCCTATTCCTTTCCTTTCTCCAAGGGTGCAGCGGGATATTTGGTTGACTCCATTGTGGCAATCCCCGTAGCCACAAGGGGAGTGAAAAAGGCTGCCGGGTCTGTTGATCTGCATTTCTGGAGAGATGAGCGCAGGCTTGGCGTGGTTATGTGCCTTCGAGATAACTCTGGCTTATAGTGTGACCCTGTGATGGCTCTTTCATGGCAAGGTTTGCTCAGAGGAGGTGTGCCATCACCTTTCTCTGAGACTGAGAGAGTGTGACTCGCCGAAGGTCAGCCAGTCGGTTTCCACGGTGGAGTAGGACGTGATCCCTGGTCTCCAAAGCTATAGTCCAACGCTTAGAACCATTACACCGTGGTAGCTTATGGTGTATGTGTGTGTGTGTGTGTGTACCCATATAGAGAAAGAGAAAAGAAAAACAGTACACTGCGTTATCAGCTTTTTTTATATTCCACCTTTCCCCATAACCAGGTCTCATAGGGTGTTAGCTTAATATCAGATTTATTAGGGCCAACTGATAATCACAGGGTAATAAACTGGCAAAGGGCAGTGTAATGGTTAACATGTTGGACTAGAGATACCCGAGACTGCATGGGAAAGGGAAAGACTGGGACCAATATACCCCAAGCGCATAAGACTATCAGCTCAAGATTTCCAGGAGTTTCTTTTCCCAAACACTGAGCAGAAACACTTTGTATCAAAAAGAAAGAAAAAACGAAGCAGGTCATTTGTAAAGTCAATGGATCCTGAATGTCCATTCAGTAAACAAGGCACCAGAAAATGGTTTCTTAAAGATGTGTCTTCATAATATATAGCTGCTGGAAAAATCACCCACCAATGTGAGGATCTCAGCTACCTTCAAAGGGAATAGTGAAGCCTGCAGGTATGGCAAATGATGTCAGCTTCTCTCTCAGTCCAAAAGTCCCAGATGTTTCACTCTGCTAGCCCTGGCTTTCTTGCAACCAGGGCAAATCCTGCTACAGTCACAACACTGATCAAACCCTGTGACTACATCACATACAACGCAGAGGAGGCCTACCTTTCCCTTCCTTCACAGAGTCAATTCTTTCCTACATTTTCTGTGGTTAACTGCCATCAAGTCAACTTCAACTTATGGTGACCACATGCATGAGAGACCAAAAGGAGCCCTGGTGGCGCAGTGGTTAAATGCCAGTACTGCAAGTCACCACGTTGCAAGTTCGATTCCAGTGGGCTCCAAGGTTCACTCAGCCTTCCATCCTTTCATAGGTTGGTAAAATGAGTACCCAGCTTGCGGGGGCAATTAGCTAACACATATTAGAAACTGCTTACAGTGTAGATGTGTAAATTGCTATTGCTTAAAAACAATTTGTAAGCCGCTTTGATAGTCTTGTGGTTGAAGAGCGGGGTATAAATAAATAAATGAATAAATAAATAAAATAAAATAAAGACCTGCAAGGCACCCAGCCCTGCTCAGGTCTTGCAGACTCAAGGCCCTGGCTTCTTTGATTGAGTCTGCCATCTAAAATGCAGCCTTCCTCTTTTCCTTCTGCCTTCTATCTTACCAAGCTTTATTGTCTTTTCTAGTGAGTCATGTCTTCTCATGATATGTCCAAAGTATGACAGTCTCGGTTTAGTTATATTTGCTTTGAGGGATAGTTCAGACTTGATTTCCTAAAGGACCCATTTATTTGTCCTTTTACCAGCCCATGGTATCCGGAGAACTCTTCTCCAGCATCACATTTCAAATGAGTTGATTTTCTTCCTATTAGCTTTCTACACTGTCCAGCGTTCACAGCCATGCATAGAAATGGGGAATAAATGGTATGAGCAATCCTAAATTTAGTATTCAGTGACAGATCTTTACACTTTAGGATACTGTCTAGTTCCTTCATAGCCACCCTTTCAAGTCTTCTTCTGATTTTGTGACTGCAGTCTCCATTCTGATTAATGACTGAACCAAGATATGGAAAAGCTTGAACTATTTCAATGTCTTCATTGTGTACTTCAAAGTTATGTAAATCATCATTGTATTTTAATTCTTAATGTTCAGCTGTAAGCATGCCTTTGCACTTTCTGCCTTGACTTTCTTCAGTAACTGTTCCACATATTTGCTATTTTCTCCTAGTAGTATGGTGTCATCTGCATATCTTAAAATGTTAGTGTTCCTTCCTACAATTTACATGCCTCCCTCCTACTCTAATCCTACTTTACATATAATATGCTCAGCATACAAATTAAACAGATAGGGTGATAAAATGCTGCTTTGCCTGACCTTGCCAACTGGAATATTGGAATGTATAAAAATATACTGTTTAAAATATCAGGGTATGTTGTCCCTGTTTAAACATCCACACTGTATTTCACATGTTAGTGGAGAATACAGCCTATTTAGCAGAGTTTAATGCAAACGCAGCAGCATTTAGCGTCAGAATGTTAGCATACATATAAAAACCACAGCTTAGTAAGTAACCAAACACCCTTTGTCTTTTCCCAAGTTGTTTAACTAGCAAAATAACCACTCAAGACTCAAAAGTTAGTTTAAAAAGTACAAAAACATCTTTACTCACAGTTTAGAGAGCTCATTCTTGGCAGGAATAAGAAACTCCATCAAAATAGACTAAAACTAGTTCAAAATGCTTAAAATACTACATTGTTGCAAAACTATGTTCAGGACACCCCTGGCCGGGGTCCTCTGAGTTCAAGGGCCATGTGGTTTGTTAAAGGATCATGGCTTCTGGAACAAAGAAGGATACTCAGACACTCCCCTTCATATCAGATTCCCCAATAGCAAAACTTCAGGAAGTTACATCAGCTCAGCTCATATGGCTTCTCAGTTAACCCTTCAATAGCAAAACTATTTCCACTTATTGGACTGCAAACTATATTTTCCAACACCCCCTCTCAGTCCAATAAGTGAGATATAAGTCCAAACTTTGCACGTAGTCTCTGGAATGCATCTCTTGGCAGTGGCTTCGTCAGGATGTCCGCTGTCATCTCATCTGTTGGACAATATCTCATTTTAATCACACCTTCAGCTACCAGCTGTCTAACATAATGAAATTCATTCTTTATATGCTTGTTTCGTGTGGTCACTTTCTTCCCACTCTCAGATATCTTAATACAACTCTGGTTATCCTCAAATACAGTCACAGGCTTTTGTCCTGAAATGCAAAAGTCAACAAACAAATCATCAAGCAATTTTAACATATTACATGCATGTGCTGCAGAAACATATTCTGCCTCTGTAGAGGAATAAGCTACCACATTCTGTTTCACACTATCCCAGCAGATTGGTCCACCACTGTACATAAACAGGCAACCACTTGTGGATATTGAGTCCCTTCTGAATCTGGCCCAATCTGCATCTGCAAAACAAACAAGATCTGGATTAGCATTAGCTGGTAACCTTAACTGTACATTTATGGATCCCTTTAAATATCTCAAAATTCTCTTCACTCCATTCTAAAATTTCTGTGTTAGTGCATCTACTTTCTCTTTAAGAATTCTAACAGCATAGGCAATATCAGGCCTGGTGCCTCTGGTTAAACATTTCAGTTCCTCAATAACTCTCTTATACGTATTATTGTTTGGCAAAAGTTCACTGTACTCATTACTCTTGTGGAATTCTGTTATCATTGGCGTAGCAACATGATGTGCATCTTGCAATCTTAGAAGTTCTAACAAGTCAGCAATTCTCTGTTTCTCACTCAGTAGAAAAGATCCATCTTCTTCTCTTTCAATTTCAATGTCCATAAATCCTGTTACATCTCCATGTTCCTCCAGCTCAGCAATCCTTTTCAAACTTTTCACAATCTGTTTGTAGTCAGCATCTCTCTGAGTAGCAATAAGCACATCACCATCATTAATCAGCACATATGTAAACAGTTCATCTTCGACTTTGCTATACAGCCTTTTATTTGTTTCTCCTTGTTGAAAGCCCAACCTCTCCAGTGTTGCATGCAAGTTCTCACTTTTCATAGTAACATTCCTGACATCCATCTGCTTGGACGCAGCCAAACTTAGCAACAGTCTCATAGAAATCAATTCCATATGCTTTGTTGCCTCATCTGTAGGCATTTGCTCACCATCTCCTCCTTCTGTTGACTTTTCATGCGATGCCACCCCTGCAAGGTAGCCAAATCTCTCAGGAGGGACACCTCTATTAGGTCTGAGATCATACCTGGGATGTTCCTGATTCCGATCCTGGTGACTTCCTTCCTGTTCAGCATCTGCTTCACCACCATCCAGATCGATCAGATCAGCTCCCACACAATTTTCTGAAACATAATGCTGCACAGAATATTCACTCTCTGCTTCTGAAATCACAGACATGTTATCCTCCTGTTCATAAAAATCAACATTATCCTCTTCTTGAAAATCAAGCACAGTTCCTGTTAAATCAACTTTTCTGCTTTCATCAAAATATACCACATGTCTGCTATATACTTTACCAGTCTTTAAGTTCATCACTGTGTAGTTTCTTGTTCCACTTTCATATCCAATCAGCATCATCTCTTGAGTTGCTGGATCCAGTTTTCCTCTGAGTTCCCTTGGAACATATGCATATGCAATACATCCAAATGTTCTAATGTGTTTAACTGATTGGGGTCTCCCATGCCAAATCTCAAAAGGTGTTTTCTCTGCACCTTTTGTGGGTAGGCAATTCTGTAAGTAATTAGCTGTAGCAATAGCATTGCCCCACATACTATTAGGTAGTCCAGCATTAGCCAAAAGACATCTTGTCATCTCAATTAGTGTACGAAATTTTCTTTCAGCAATAGAGTTCAGTTCTGGAGTATAAGAAACAGTCTTAATATGTTGCATTCCATTCTCTCTCAAGAATTGTTGTGTATCATGTGATAGGTACTCCCCACCTGGATCACTCTTCAAAGCTTTGGGATTCCTTCCAAATATATTTCTCACCATGGCAACATACACACGCAGTGCATCACACATCTCGCTCTTTTGTTTGAGCAGGTGTATCATGCTGTATTTTGAGAAATCATCTATGAGGGTTAATATGTATCTATTTCCTCCAAATGAGGGCACTCTCATTGGTCCCATTATATCAGAATGAATGAGGTCCAGAACTCTGTTGGACCTTTTCTCAGTTCTCTCTGGAAATGAAGGCCTTGTTGCCTTTTGTTCAACACACACTATACATCTCTGTACATTGTTACTATTCTGTTGCCTTTTTACCTTTATTCCTGTTGCCAAACCTTTCTCTTGAAGTTCCATAATTTCATTACAGTCACGATGTCCAAGGCGCTTGTGCCATAAATCCATGCTCTCTTCATCAGTGCAGCTTGTCTGTGCCACATAGGCTTGTTTATCTGGAGGAGTAAAAAACTTTAAAAGACCATCATTATCCTTATATGCCTTTAAGTATACTTTTCCATTTCTGTCATTAAACACAGTGCACACATCTCTTTGAAACAGTACAGAAAAATCTTTTTCTGTCAAAGCTGAAACACTGAGGAGATTTGGTTTTAATTCTTTAACATAGTCAACATTCTCCAGTATTTGTGATTCACATCCATCATGTGCTGCAAGATTCAACTCACAAGTCCCAACTGCCTGTATGGGAATCTTAGATCCATCAGCAATTTGCAACTCTCCATTATTATTATAGTTTAACTCTATAAAATTGCTTGCAGAATTTGTGCTATGATTTATGGACCCACTGTCTATCACCCATTCATTGTTTCCATTATTACTCTTATTTTGTTTATCATTATTGTCCACAGCGTGAAAAACTTTTCTTAAAGCAAACATGCTCACTCTTTCTTTGTCTCTGTTTGAATTCCTTTGTACACACTGCCCCCTCTCGACAGAAACTGGTTCTGCAAATTCACTTTGAGCAAGCATGGTTCTTTGTTGAAATCCATTGTTACTATTTGAGGAAAAATGCTGCCCCCTCTGGCCAAAATCTCCACTTGCTCTGCACATCCTGGCAATATGCCCAACTGCATTACATTTAAAGCAAGGAACCTCCTTCTGTTTGTCTCTGGGAGGCACATTCCTTTGTTGTTTGTTAACCATGTAACTTGACACACTTAGTTTTTGTTTATCAACATATCTCTCTGATGGTTGACTGTGATCTATGCATTCAAGCCTAAAATGTGCCAATACTTCATTCAATGTTAATCCAGTTGTGTTATCAATCAAACTTTGAAATGCATGAAAGTTACTTCCCAATGTCCCAGTAAAATAGGCAATTTTCTGCCCTTCACTTCCAATTAAATTCATGGCACTCATCCTTTCTAATATTCCTAGAAATCTTCTGATATGTGTCTCACAGTCTCTTTTAGAATTAACTCTTAGATTCATCATGTCTCTAATGGCCAGGTTTTGCACTTTAGGTGAATCAACTTGGTATATTTCTCTCAGTCTGTCCAGCATAGATTTAGCTGAGTCACAAGAAATGACGTAGATCAGTTGTGCAGATCTTAAACTTTGAAAAATAATCTCTCTAGCTCCCGCATCTCTAGAACGCCAAATTCTTCTCTCTTCCTCACCTTGTGGCTCTGGATTTCTTATTGCATCTAAAAACTTATTTGCTTCAATTTGTGTTTCTACAAACTTTAACCACAACTGGTATGTATCTGGCTCCAAATCCACCACTCTTTTTAATCTTAGCTCCTCTGCTGCAGCCATTCTTCTCTCACATACAGCCTCTGTCTCTGTTATGTTAATGAGCAGCAAATGGCTCTGCTCAATTTCTTTTATGACTGTGGAGCCATAAACAAAAAATCTCTGCCAGCTCTCTCAACTCTCTTTGTTCCCTCAGGGAAAAACAACAAGACTGCCTTTTGTTTAAAAAACAGCTTCACTTGGGAAAGGGTGAAAAACCACGCTTTTCTTTACGTTTAAAATAACAAACCAGGAAAAATTTTGGTTATCTAAGCAAAACACAAAATCCAAAACTCTTCAAAAATTCAAAATCAAAAATATGCAGCTTAAACATTCATAAACTGGGCCCGAAACCTATTGGAATGTATAAAAATATACTGTTTAAAATATCAGGGTATGTTGTCCCTGTTTAAACATCCACACTGTATTTCACACATATTTCAATAGCAAAACCATTTCCACTTATTGGACTGCAAACTACCTTGCCAACTGGAAGCCACTCTGTTTCTCTGAATTCCATGCTAAGAGGTTATGCATCAAGACAACCAAATGTTGTGACACACCCACTTCTTTAAGTGTAACCCATAGTTTTTCATTATCTTTACAATCAAAGGCTTTGCTATAATGTATAAAGCACAGGCTGATTTTTTTTAAAAAAATTCTTTGGTGAGCTCCATTATCCAACATATGTTTGCATTATGATCCGTAGTGCCTCTTTGTTTCTTGAAACCAGCTTGGACTTCTGGCATTTCATAGAATCATAAAATTGTAGAGTTGGAAGAGACCACAAAGGCCACCCAGTCCAACCCCCTGCCACACAGGAAATCATGCTCTGAAAGGAGAACGTTATACAAGGGTTGCTCCATATATGGTAAAAGTCCTTGTTGTCAAATTTTATACATCAAGTTACCTTCATGGGAAATTAATGCAATGGTCCTGTAGCTACTGCAATCCCCGATGTCCCCTTTCTTTGGGAGTGGAATATATATTAAGCATTTACAATCTGTGGGCCATTCTTTTGTTTTCTATATTTGTTGCAGGTTTTAGTTAGAACTAGAGTAGGTTCTGTCTCCATAGACTGAGGCTACTCTATTGCTATGGCATCTGTTCCTGGTGACTTATTTCACCCAAGTGCTTTAAGTGCAACTTCCACTTCATTTTCTAAAACTGGAGGCTTATTTTCATATGGTTCTTCCGGGAATGAATCTGTCACCCTTTCATCTCTTTTATATAGTCCTTCTGTGTAGTCCTTCCATCATCTTTTCCCTGCTGGTCATAGAGCATCCCCACTTTTGCTTTAAATTTCCCTTTTATTTCTTGAACCTTGTGGAAAAGGTATCTTGTTCCACCTTTTGTTGTTGTCACCTTCTGTTTCTCTGCATTGATTATTATAGTAGTTCTCCTTATTCCTGTGCACAAGTCATTGACCAGTTTCATTTAGGGTTCTGATACTACTTTTTTTGCTTCTTGGCTGTCCTAACTGCTTGAAGAGTTTCATCTGTCCTCCATTGAGACTTCTCTTTCTTCTTGTCTACAGATAGTGTCTTTTTGCATTCCTCCTTGATAATGCCCCTTGTTTCAGTCCTGAGTTTTTCTGGTTTCTGGTTCCCAATCAATTAGGCTTAATAGTGTAAATCTAGTTTTCACATTAGCTTTAAATTCCATGGGGATGTTCTTCAGGTTGTATTTTGGCACACTGGTTGGGTTCGCGTTATTCTTAAGCATATATATAAGCGGTTCATGGTCTATTCCACAATCTGTTCCTTGTCTTTTTGTAGAGAGAATGGAGCTTCTCCAGTAACTGTTTGGCACATTTAGTCTGGCTCTGCAGCAAAAGCCTGTCTGACATGAGAGACCCTACCAGCAGCACTGCTGCCATCAGCATAGTCTCTTACCTCACAGCAGTACACAACCCCCCCTCTCCAAAGGTAGTGCCATTGGTGGGAGTTTCCTGGTAGCAAGATTCTTTGAATGCGATGCGAATAAACCTATATACCAGAAACATGATTCTGGGAAGCAGAAAAGCTCAGCTGCTCTTAGCATCCTTCAGTTATTTTATTCTACTTACAGTCTGTTCTTATGGATAGGAAGAAACTTCAGGCAAGGTGACTCATTCCGGAATAGACATGGAGAGGCTGCTCAGCCCTATGATCCAAGGGCACATTTTCCTAAATGTCCTTAACCCTTCAAATTAACTATCCAAGAGCTCCGAAGAATAATTTCTGAAACGTGGCCCTTTGTATGCTAGAGAAAAATAGGCACGCTTGTCTTTAAACCATCTTGTTTTGAAATGGAGCGAAGATGGCTACAGAGTTCTGGAGAAGAAAATCCCACTAAAGCGACATTGCCTTGCAAACAGTCATGATGAATACGATCTAGCTCAGTGTTTCTCAGCCAGGGTTCCCCGGAACCCTAGAGGTCCCCAAGATGTTGCTAGGTGTTCCTCAAGAGATTGTGATTGTGGGGGGAAAGCAATAGCAGTATATAGAATAATGTTTATGCAGGGGTTCCCTGAGACCTGAAAATTATTTCAAGGGTTCCTCCGGGATAAAAAGGTTGAGGAAGGCTGATCTAGCTGCTTTGGGGGATGAACCGATACTCAGCCACGTCAACCAACTGAGGGCATTGGCTTCCTCTGGCCCAGGCAGCTTTAGTGATGGAAGGCCCGGTTCATATGTACAGTTCCTTACTAGATCGACCCACGGCTTGTATTTGTGAACACACGCTCCCGACCGTCTAACAGCAAGGAAAGAATTCAGAATTCCTCTTTCCAATGGACTCACGTTTGGTGTATTTCTTTTAAGTCCCTATGTATAGCCCCCACTTCTCTACCTGGTACAGTTTACAATCATATACATATACATTACACCTCCAAAGTCATCAAGTGCTTTTATGAACGTGTTGTGTGATGTAACCGGAATGGGATTAGCTTCACATAGAACGATGTATCCAAGCACAAGAACACTGGTTCACAAACAAGTTGTTCTTTTAAAAATAAATAACACCTCTTCCCCAACCATAATCATTTAGCAGCTGAACTGCTTACTGTCCCCGGGTCCAGGGCCGGTTTAAGGCACCAGCGGCATCAGTATCCGCAGGGGCTCCCATCATTGTGGGGGCCCCTGTAGTAACCCTCCTCCTGCAAAAACATTATTAGTAACAATCCTGCACTGTGAATAGCTTAGGTTGAGTTAGGTTACATTGACCTGATATAAACCTACCCCACCCCCAATAAAACATTGCAGAGCCCCCCAAAATTCCTTAAACCGGTCCTGCCCGGGTCTGCAGAGAAATGATTCACATAGAATAAGGACATGATCTCCATTCTTTTCCTTCTGTCCTTTTCTTCGGCAACGGTAAAGGATAAAATAGGTTTGCTGAAAGCACGTTCATCACATGGGAATGGTTTTCTTTGATTCCCACAGAACTGTCCCCGGAGGGAGGGCACTTGGGACTGGATGCCGAGTACTGTAGGAAGAGTGGGAGGGATCGGGTGGGAGGTGTTGTCAAACCGAGGCCTTTACCTCGGAACAGCTTTCCAGACAGCTGCCTGTTTGTGACTAAATGGCCTCCGTGGCTTTCCTCCCTGTACAACCCCAGTTCACATTGAAGTGACGGATTTACGAGGGATTTAGCTCGCTCAGAGGCTGGTTGCTTCCAAGAAGATCGCTTCCTTAGGATCGATTCACACGTGCGCTGCGGGCGAGGGCAATGGAAGAAGTACGGCCCAGTTGACACTCACCCCAGCCCAAGGGCAGAGCTTCAGTGGAAACACTGGGGGACTGGGCTGGGCTTGCCTATATAGTGAATTTGACATTTTTTAGCTGCTCGACTCTATAAACTGACCTAAATTTGGAGAGCCATATTTAGATTCCGAGGGAAAGGGGGATCCGACTTGACTGCAACCGTAGTTTTTCAAGGCAAGCGGGAATCTCAAGAATTCGCTTCACTTGGGCCACTTTCGTCCTATCGAATGCAAAGTTGTGCAATTAAAGTTTCTATTAATAACGTACTTGCCTGAGAAGGGATTGCTTGAGGCATGCATTTCGTACAAACTGATCAAATAATTCCCCAGTAGATGTAAAAACTACGTTAAACAAGTTGCTTTCCCCCAGTCCTCCCACCACCAGACCCTAACGGAACATCTACTCTTTATTCCGGTTCAGTTTCAGTTTCCTAGGATTGTAGTCCTCGTTTATTGGAAGGGACGCAACAATTCATTTTAGGAAGATCTCATCAGCCCACCCTCTACAGGGTTTCTTTAATTTACAAGTTGATTTCATAGAATTGCTTTTTGAAACGCAACAAGTCCCCCCCCCCCTAAAGATTAGCATGGACTAAAAGATAAGCTTGGGCTACGATCCTAAACGAGGTAACTGTAGATGGTCAACCCACTTGAACTTACTTCTGAATGAATGCCTGGCTTGGGTGGAGCGTAAATGTGCGATTTCCGATATGATGTTTAAAGTTCTAATTTAAGCTTTATATCTAATACACGTTTTTAAAAAGCCGTTTTATCTGTTACCACGTTTACATCCCATTCCTTTGGCTCTCTAGCATTTGCTTCCAGACGATGTCCATGAGAATTCGGTGTAAAACCTGATCCTAAATCCGAAGTGAGTAAGGTTGTAGTCCTACGCATGCTTGTTTAGAATTACCGAACACCTACATCCGAGAGCTCATATAGTACGAACCAAGCCTGCAGCGCATGGAGCCTGTGTGCTTGGGAACTTTCTCAGAGTAAATATTTATTCATTAAAAGATATCTATCCCCCTTCCTGTTCGAGGATTTCAGCGCAGCATCCAACAAAATCAGTTACGAACAACTTGAGACAATAAGAATAATTTTACAAATTTTAAAGCATATTAAACCACGAAACACCAACGTCTATGAGGGCCAGCGTGGTGAAGTAGTCTGAGTGTTGGACTAGGATGCTGGATGTTGGGATATGTAGTTGCAATCCAATATGCTGAGTTGTTTAACTGCAGAAAGGGTTAAATGATAAATGTAAACAGAGTAGGTGATATCACATCCTGTTTGTAATGTGAGTGCCTTTCTGGTGAAGGAGGTGTGGCTTAACTCTCTTTGTCTGGAAAGACACCAAGAGGGAAAAGCTTTATTTGTATCTAACCTATCAATGTAATCTAACCTATTCACAGTACAGGATGTTCAGATTACAATAGGACCCCCTATCCACGGATTCATTATCCAGGGGACACAAAACAGCACACCTACCATAGAGTCTTCCTAGAAAATGCATCCTCCCTAGCCATTTTCTAGGCCCTCCAAGGCAAATCTATGGTATTTTAAACCAGAAGTCCCATTATTTTCAATGCCGTTCACTATTATCCACAGTTTTCAGAATCCATGCCCGCACAGAACCAATCTTCAGTGGATAAGGGAGCCCCTACTGTATTACACAAGTTGAACATGAGCCAACAGTGTGATTCAGCAGCTAAAAAGGCCAATGCAATTTTGGGCTGTATCAATAGAAGTATAGTGTCTAGATCAAGGGAAGTAATAGTGCCACTCTATTCTGCCTTGGTCAGACCTCACTTAGAATACTGTGTCCAGTTCTGGGCACCACAATTCAGAAAGGATATTGACAAATTGGAGCGTGTCCAGAGAAGGGCAACTAAAATGGTGAAAGGTCTGGAAACGATGCCTTATGAGGAGAGACTTAGGGAGCTGGGTATGTTTAGCCTGGAAAAAAGACGGTTTAGAGGCGATATGATAGCCCTGTTTAAGTATTTGAAGGGATGTCACGCTGAGGATGGAGCAAGCTTGTTTTCTGCTGCTCCAGAGACTGGAACACGGAGCAATGGGTGCAAGCTCCAGGAACAGAGATTCCACCTCAACATTAGGAGGAACTTTTTGACAGTAAGAGCTGTTCGGCAGTGGAACACACTCCCTTGGAGTGTGGTGGGGTCTCCTTCCTTGGAGGTCTTCAAACAGAGGCTGGATGGCCATCTGTCGGGGATGCTTTGATCGTGATTTCCTGCATGGCAGGGGGTTGGACTGGATGGCCCTTGTGGTCTCTTCCAGCTCTGCAATTCTATGATTCTATGATTACATAATTTGCCACCAATTTAGTTTAATTTAGTTTAAAAACTATATTATAGGCACTAACATACTATTTTTTGTTAATTAGCAATTAACATAATGGTGTAGATTTCCTCAAAAAAAAAAAAAAAGAAGAAGCGTGGGCTGCAAGCTAAACACGAATTAGCTGTGTGATGCAGCAGCAAAAAAATGCCAATGTAATTCTAGGCTGCATTAATAGAAGTATATTGCCTAGATCAAGGGAAGTAATATTGCCACTGTATGCTGCTCTGGTCAGACCTCACCTGGAATACTGTTTCCAGTTCTGGGCACAACAATTCAAGAAAGGTACTGAGAAGGATGGTGGGAGGTCTGGAAGCCATTATGCCCTATGAAGAGCAGCCTAGGGAGCTGGGTATGCTGAGTCTGGAGAACAGAAAGTTGAGAGGTGACATGATAGCCATGTTTAAATATTTGAAGGGATGTCATACTGAGGATGGAGCAGGCTTGTTTTCTGCTGCTTCAGAGACTAGGACATTGAGCAATGGACTCAAACTACAGGAAAAGAGATTCCACCTGAAGGATTAGGAAGAACCTCCTGACAGTAAGAGCTGTTTGGAAGTGGAATACACTGCCTTGGAGTGTAGTGGAGTCTTCTTTGGAGGTTTTAAAGCAGAGGCTGGATGGCCATCTGTTTGATGGTGTGTTCCTGCAGGACAGAAGCCGATTGGATGGGAAGGCTGTTGTGGTTCCTTCCAGCCCTATGATTCTAGGCTGCCTTCAGAGCCTGGGAAAGTTACGCTTGGATTATACCTCCCAGAATCCTCCTGCCAGCACCCTCCTCAAGGTCTGGGTGCATTGTTCCTTTTCCAGCATTCTCTAGCCCAGTGGTTCTTAACCTGGGGTCCACAATGTCCTCACAGGGGGTCCACAAAGGCTTGAAGTCTGCTTGGCCCACCTCCTCCCTGCAGTGGAGCAGCCATGTTACAGGAACCAAGACAAAGTCTGGCTGGCTTGGCCTGCACATTGCCATTCAATCCACTCCAGCCACAAACTTGCAGGAAGAAGCAAGAGTGACTCTGAGGGAAAGTTTAATGGATGGTGTAATTGTACTGTTGTTGTTGTTTGCTATTATTATTAGCTATTATTGTTGATATTATTAGGGTTTTAAATCTTGAGTTAAATCTTGGGACAACAGAAGATATTTAAAGGGGGTCCCTGGTAAAGAAAAGGTTAAGAACCACTGATCTACCCAAAGGCTCTCACATAACACTAATGGGATATTGGTGTGTTTTAGTGACAACAATAAAACCATTGTTCCCAGTAATATTACTCCAATTTTTTATTTATGTTCTTTATATTCTTCTGTTAAAAGAGCTAGAATGTTGTAGAATTTCAGCATTGCACGATGACTGTGAAGATCAGGGTTTGAATCCTTACTCAGCCATGAATACCCACTGGCTGACCTTGGGCAAGTCACACTCTCTCAGCCTCAAAGGTAGACAAAGGTACACCCCATTGAACAAACCTTGCCTAGAAAACCCCATGGCATGTTCGCCTTAGTCAGAAATGACTTGAAGGTGCATAGGCAAACACACAAATTCCTTTTGCAGGCTGAACTCAGTTGGCAGCAAGGGGAGGAAGCTGAAGAAGACCAAGGGGGAAAGGGAGGGGAGAGGAACCAAGACATATTAAAAGCAGCTGGAAAGATGGATGGAGGGGATCTATGTGGAAGGAAGGAAAGGGAAGAAAGAAGAAAGAAATAATGGAAGGAAGGAAGGGGGGAGAGAGAGAAAGTCAGAAAGAAAGGAAAGAAAGAAAGAAGGAAGGAAGGAAGGGAGAGAGAGACGGGGGATAAAAAGTGAGAAAGGAGGGAGAGAGAAAGAAAGAAGCCCTTTCTGAAGAGAGAGGAAAGAGATGCCTCCCCTCTCTCTCACACACACACACTCACCCTCTCCGACACACACCTGGCTGGCTGGCTTGCCTTTTGACAATGATTCTGGAAGGAGGGGTGAGTGAGCAGCAAACTCCTTCCAGAATCAGCCACACAAAGAAAGGTCCGTCTTTCTCTTTCTGTTTGGGAGATGCTGTGTTGTTGTTTTTTAAGCCAGCAGGAGATTTTTGCAGGAGGAGAGTTAGGATGGGTGGGGCCCCCTGGCTAGGTGGGGCTCCATGCAAATGCTGATTTGGCAGACTGCTTAAGCTGGCCCTGGCATTCTGTTTCTTACCAGTCCAGCTTACGGCTCCTGTTCCATAAAATACGATGTTTCAGCTAGCTGACTTCCTGTCCAGCAAATCCACAGCCCAGTCAGTATCAGCATAGTCAATCAGTTGTGGCTGGTCACACACTGGCAACAGCAGTTTGAAGTCTGCATTCCTTTTTGGTTTCTGACGACTCTTTTCACTGCAATAAGATCTTTGAGAGTAGGGAAGTTAACCATTCTGCATAAGATGCCAACAGCATTTGCAATATCAGGCCTTGTGAAATTAGCTATGTACAGAAGTTTTCCAACTGCAGTTCTGTAGTTTTCACCATCTCTTAAGGGTTCAGATGTCTCATTGTTCTTTAAGAAGCCTACTTCCCTTGGAGTTGGCATCTCTTTAGCATCTTTTAAGTCAAGACAGTCAAGAAGATCTATTATCTTTTTCTTTTGATTAAGGAAGAAGCTTCAATCACTGCTTCTTTCCACTTGTACTCCAAGATAGTGTGAGATGTCTCCTAAATTTTTGATATCTATCTTTCTTGAGATTCTGGACTATCTCTTCACTATCTGTTTTGTCTTGACTGCACAGGATCAAATCATCAACATAACTTGCAATATAAGTCCATTTAGTATTTCTGAATCTCTTGTAGACACATTTGTCAACAGTGCCTGGAGTACATCCTTCTTTGATAAGGAGCTGATTTAGTTTTTCATTCCATTGTTTTGCAGTCTGTTTAAGCGCATAGACACTTTTCTAAAGTTTGCATACTAGATGCTCTTTCCCAGGAACTTTGAATCCTGGAGGCTGTTCCATATACAGCTCTTCACCTAGGTCTCCATAAAGAAATGAGGTCTTTACATCTAGATGTTGTAAATGCATTTTATTGGAAGCTGCAAGTGCCAGTAAGGTTCTAATAGTTGTATGTGTGACTACTGGGGAGAAGGTTTCATGGTAAGCTTCCCCATATTGCTTATTGTAACCTTTAGCTACAGGTCTGGCTTTGTATCTTTCAGTCTCCTCTTCTGCATTTTGCTTTGTTGTAAAGACCCATCTGCAGACCAATTGCCTTCTTGTGTTTTGGCAATTCCATCAAAGTCCATATCTTATTTTTATATGGAGATTGCATCTCATCAGTAGCGGCTTGCACCCATTTCTCAGAATCAGACTTTGGCAGTCCCTTGATCTTTTGCCAGTCAGAGAGTTGCAGAAGACTTTACCCTGTGGTTAGATAAGAGAATCTCAAAGGAGGCACTCCCTTATCCCTTCCAGACTGTCTCACCTGGACTTGAGTACCTGGCTCTGCCCCTGGCTTGCCTGGTTTCTCATCTGCTGGGAGGTTCTGGGCTGGGATCACCCTTCTGGATGCAAAGCACTTGCAGGAGGATAGAAGAGCTCCACACACTGTTGCTGCTGGTGGGAATCTCCTTCCATTCCAAACACATCTGACTAGAAATCTTCGTTTAGATTAGTCTTAGATTGAGGTCTTTCATCAACATAAGCATTTGTTATTTTCATTGTGCATCCATCTGGGTTCAAGAATTTGTAAGCACCTTTAGCATAACTAATACAAACCCCCTCTTCACTTCTACGGTTAAGTTTGTCTCTTTTCTGTTTGGGAATGTTGGTATAAGCCTTAGATCAAAAAACTCTAAGATGACTGAGTCTGGGTTTAACACCATGCCAAAATTCAAATGGGATAGCATCTCTAGACCATATGGGAAGTCTATTGCATAGGTATGTAGCGGTCAGAATGGCCTCAGACCAGTAACTTTTAGACAGGTTAGCTTTTAAAAGCATTGCAATTGCCATCTCCTTCAAAGTGTGGTTCTCTCTCTCTGCCATCCATTCAATCTTGGAGAATAAATATGAGTGGTCTGACGTCAAATGCCATGTGCCTTTAAGAAATCATTAAATTCAGTATTAACAAACTCTGAGCCATTATCAGTCCTTAGATTTTTGGGCTTGTAACCAAATTTATTAGAGACATAATTAAAGTATGCTTGGAGCTTTTCTTTTTTCTTTTTTCAAATCTTTATTTTGCAAATTTTAGATCACATGCATACATGCATACCTCCAAAAATTAACATAAAGAATTTTTATAAATGAGTCATTCCCTTCCATAGCCTTCTACCATACAACATCCACCCCATAAGACATCCATCTCATTCTTTCCCAATTACTTACTTCCCTTCCCCTTCCATATTCTCCCTTCCCTCTCCAACATACACAACTCTCCCCAACATACACATACCTTCACTTATTTACTTTGCCCTCCTTTCCATCCTTACGCCTTCCCTTTGTAAGATATCTATGGTTATCTTGGTTGTCTCGTTCTTCCAATTTATATTCTTTCCTTATCTTACAAACTTCATACATACATTATATACATTGATTTAAAATTAACTTCCTTTAGTTCACATCTTGATTTGGAGTCTTCTTTTTATGTATAACTGTCGTTGAATACCTCTATCAATTAAACCTATTTGAATTCATCATTTGTATATAAATATATTCGTATATAGACTTTTATATATCTTCAAATATAAGCACATCCCTACTTATATATACAATTATACTATTGTACAATACAGGTGAGCTATTTCCTTGATTTAAGTCCTTCTTAATTTTATCATTTGTATATTTATAAGATTTAACTCATGCTTTTGCTTCCATTTCCCAGTATCATCTTCCTCGTTCATAGCTATTACCTTCTCTCCCTGTAACTCCTTCCCCCCCCAACCGTACTCGAAATGGGATAAATTTGTACATTCATTTCAGTTTTGCCCTGTTGAGCCATCTAAATTGAAATTCTTCTTCCAGTAATTTTAGATTGGTGCCCACTCCTCTTTAAAGTTTGTACATTTAGTCTTATTAAGATTAAGACCTGTACTCTTGGAACTTTTCAAAAGCTTGATTTTTCTCCTTCAAGAGATAAGTATGAGTATATTTACTGAAATCATCAATAATGGTCATAAAGTAAAGATTTCCTCCCACAGATTTTTGACTAAATGGCCCACATAAATCAGAATGGAGCAAGTCAAGAGGTTTTGTGGATTGCCTTTCAGTGAGGGGCTGATGTGAAGGTCTTGTAGAATTAACTTTTAAACATTCCATACATTTTTCATCAACAGAACAATTCTTAAAATGAAAATCTCTTGCAAGCTCTTGATTAGCCAATTTCTTAATACTTTCAACACTTTGGTATACAATCCTCTTGTGCCATAAATTTATACAGTCTTTTTGATTACACTGAGTGGCAGTATTTGCATATGAATCACTAATCTCCATATTGTAGAGGTTTTCATCCTTTAGTGTTCCTTTAAAAATTAAACGTTTGCCATGAACACCATGAATGAGTGGCAGCATTTGTATATGAATCACTAATCTCCATATGGTAGAGGTTATCATCCTGTAGAGTTCCTTTAAAAATTAAACTTTTGCTATGGACACCACAACCCTTAGCTGTGGCATTTTTGACACTATAAAGAGATGCTTGCAAATCAGGGACAAAATATGTGTCAACAATTTTTAATATTTCTGTTTTATCAGGTCCAACTGGCCTCCAAAAACACAGTCCCTTTTCCTTTCACCCTAGCTGTTTCACCATTTGCTAAATATACAGGAACATCCACATCTTCACTAAAATCAAAATCCTCAAAATATTTCTTTTGATTGAAATAGTGACTTGTGGTGCCGCTATTGATTACTACGGCATTATTATACTGATTTCCAGAAATCTGCATCATTTTCTAATTAGTCAAACCAATATCAAACTTTCCAGATGATCTCTGTTTGAAGTTAAAATTGCCTGAGTTCTTTGAGCATCTGGCCTTTGAGCATTTGTCTGAGCAGGCCTCCCCTGCTGTGCTTGTGGCTGTTTCACCTTTAAAGTGTTAATTTCTCCCTCATTTGGCTTGGGAGTGGAAGACTGTTTGATATGTGGCTTTTTGTTAGCCAGATTAGCCTGTTGCTGAGGCTGAAAATTTCTTGATTCAAATCTATTATTTTGCATCATGTCTTATCTATGATGAAATTCCTGTACTTGAACAATTGCCTCTTGCAGTTTTAAATCATTCTTTTAATTGCAAGGCATTTATTATGGGATTGTAAAATTTTGGTAAGGTTGCCAGAAAAATTCCCAGTTGCACGGGTCTTGGAATCTGTTCTTCAGGAAATTCCAAATTAGCCAAAGTAGCTCATTCAAATATTTGGGAATTGATAATTTCATATTAACCAATCTCATGATTAAGGTAACTGGATTCCCCAAACTGGGGGCATCATAAAGTGTTTTCAAAGTCTCTGAGGCTTTTTTAGTTGTTCCCAGTCCTTTAATTTCGCAAACTATTCCAGTATCTACAGCCAAAATTATGTAAGCCAGGACTCTTTGGTCATCTCTATCAAATTTGTTTTGTGCTCTGCCAGCCTGGGCAGGTCTGGCTTCTTGTATTATATGAAATAATCCCATAGCTTTGAGATATGTTTCAAAAGAAAAAGACCATTGCTTGTAATTTGCTCTGTTTAACTTCTGAAGGCTCAGTATGGAGCTAAGGCCAGGATTAGCTTTGGCCATGATTGCTTAATTGCCTTTGTTCCGGTCAGGCTGAAGACAGAGGCAAGCGGCAGCTGAGTGATCAGATAAAAAGTACTTTTCAAAATAAAAATAGACTCTTTTAATAGTCTTTAGCTGGGCCCATAACCCAGTTTGTGGGGTGTATGAGCATAAAAATTAAAAATTCATTAAAGATTCCAGGGAGCAAGAACTCTGAAAATATCTTCTTGAAAAAAATAAGACTTTTACTGTAGAGCAGCAGTTAGCAGAGAGAAAGGCAAGACAGACTCACTAAGTACTGTGAAGCACTCAGCCATTAGCACCACTTAACAAAAGAAAGACAAAAACAACTTTTGTTTTTAAAAAGAATACTTAAGCATTTACTAATAGCTTTTCCAATCTACATGTTCAAGGCAAAGTCCTTAACTAACTAAAGGATTTCAGGGTAGAACTCACCCACCCAGTGAATTCCGGGTAAAGTAAGGTAAACAAAGCTGGATTTCCCTAGTTGTGCTTGCAGTAGCATCCATGTTTCTTTGTTCTTCAGAAAAGGTGAATTTGAGTAAGTGAGAGCATGGCTCCCATCTTTGTGCATGCTGAGTTAGGGGTGTGTGTGTGCGTGCGCGCACGCGCGTGCCTCATGTGAGGCTTCTCTCAGGAGAGTGCAGGACAAATAGCACTAAACCTTTTAAGTCATGAGGTCATGTGATGAATGACTCAATAGGTCACCCCATATCATATAGCTTGGCAGAGCAGAGCTATTTAGCCAAGCAATAACTAAAGTAGTAAGAGGAGAAGGGGAGGAACATTTAGCATTTAGCATGCAAAAGGAGTTCTCTAAAGCTTACTAAAAAGCTTGCTTAACTATGTCAGTTAGCAAGTGTGGGAGTGGGTACAGGAAGAATGCTGTATCTCCAACAAGTCAGCCCTGCATTTGCTCAGCTCTGGTTAAGGATATCAAAGATCATGACAGGCCTTTAAATATATTCAGAGAGGAAAAACAAAGCCCACTGATCTACTCACACAAAGGGAGAGGACAACACTAAGGGACCTCTTAAATTTGTTGGAATATATAGTTGCAATCCAATATGCTGACTTGTTTAACTGCTGAAAGGGTAAAATGGTAAATGTAAACAGAATGGATGAGATAATTTCCTGTTGTAATGTGAGTGCTTGATGCCATGAAGATATCCTAAGGGGCAGGAGCTCCAGGACACAGCTCCTGCATGTTTTGTTTTTAGAAATGTAGCTTTCAAAATATATATGTTGTCATTCCTTCTACTTTCAAGTTATTACTGCTATGATCTTTGAGATGCATATGAAGCTCTCAAGTAAAGTATTTTTCTACATTTTATAAGGTACATTTGACTACTTTGATTCTTTTAAGCTAGAGTGAAGAAAGTTTGGGGGGGGGGTGAACTGGGTGAATGGCTATTTAAAACCTGTATGTTTGGAGTATATTTTTCCTGAGCATGTATCTATAAAACAGAAACTCTGCTAAGTGTGCTTTCAAAGGGGATTAAAGCCAACTGATCTTTGGCACCAATTTTAAAGGTCTCCCCAGTATAGCACAGTATAGGGGTTATAATAATAATAATTCCCATTAAAATTGGATTTAGTTAGAAGCTGGGCTCATCCTCAGAGCCCTGGTGGTGCAGTGCTTGAATGCAAGTACTGCATGCCACAAGGTTATGGGTTTGATCCCAGAGTACTCCAAAGTTGACTCAGCCTTCCAGCCTTCCCTAGGTTGGTAAAATGAGTACCCGGTTTGTTAAGGACAATTAGCTAAAAGAGAAAAACCAAAACATTGTAAACAGCTAGTAAAGAACTAGTCTTCCCTGTCCCATGAAGAACTGCTACCCTTCCCCGCCTCTTCAGCTAAAACCAGTGCCTGCCTTTCCTGGATTGCATGCCCTGGAATGGATCTGGAAAATGTGAGCAATTTTCCCTCTTGCCCTGGGAACTGGTGGTGAGTGGCAGCTTGAGAATTCTCAGTTTAGTGTTCGCAGCAGTGTTCGGGCTTAATCAGATCAATCATGACATAACTCCATCCCTGGGACTTTGGCTTCTTTAGTCTCCGGTTTTCTATCAAGCTCCCTTTCTTAGTGGCTTGCCTCGTCTACAGTGCGATCCAAATCATATGCCTACTCAGAAGTAAAGCTGGCTGAGTTACCATCAGGACCTTCCTCCTCCATTCTGAATGGCAACCTTAAAGCTATAGATTTTCCTTCTCTGAAGATGCCAGCCACAGATGCAGATGAAACGTCAGAAAGAAACTATTCCAGAACACGGCCTCACAGCCAGGAAAAAACCCAAGGAAAATCTTTGGATGCTGGTCGTGAAAGCCTTCGACTTCACATTGAACCTTAAAGCTGTAAGTCTAGATTTGCTGTTCCACACGCTTATGGGAGCAGGTCTCGAACTTAATAAGATTAGACATACTTAAGATGGCGTGTACAGTGCCAGAAGAATTTAGGCTTACGGTTGAGTAAGCCTCCATAAAATTGCACTATAAAGCTGTCCGTTCAGCAGCAAATCTTTATTTCAGTGTATTTGGGACTGCCTTTCAGTCTAGGTCAGTCCCTAAACTTTTGAACAAAATGAAGAGGGCCGTTGAGCATGTGCAGAGTGCTGTTCCCTCTCTTGGGCAAACTCATCCGAACCTCCCTTTCTCTTCCCATATTAGAAATAGCCCAGAGAGAAGAAGTACCTCGCTTTAGAGGAGTCTGCTGCTCCCTTGGGTTGTATCGGTCTGGATCCCTTTCCTTCTTGGCTTCAGTAAGAAACTTTTTGACCCAAAGCGTGTACTGCTGATCTGATCCTGTGTGGAGGGCCACGAACGAATCCCTTCTTTTATATGCTACCCCGACTAATGCAACTGATATCAGAAGGCGTAGGAAAGGGCACTGTGGAAAACCTGGACATTTTGCTGTCTGAAGCATGGTGGCAAATGTTACTTTCAACCCTCTCCAATCCAAATCAAGTTGTGTAATCCGAGTTATTTGGACTCTTGAGGCAGAAAATCTTGTAAGTACAACCTTCCCCATCTCTGGACAATAACAACAAAATCACAGGGAATTAAATGATCTGTCTGTCCTTTCATTACATCAAAAAACGGCTGACTGAGGCCACTGCTTCACTCTGCGGAAGGGAAGGGCCGGCTCTGCACCTTGGAGAATCACTGAGACACACATCAGTTTATAGTCTGTTACTAGCCTTAATAAAGTAGACTCACTGAATTAATGGGATTACCTATTTGTTAGCTGTCTGTTCAACAATTGATTCAATGGGTCTATGCAACTGACCAACAGTATTTTGGCCATTATTACTTTGCGAATTTTAGGTTCCTGGATGGTGCCTTCCAAAGAGGCAGTGAGAACAATCCAGTCAAGTTTCGCCATTTAAAAAGTCCCATTGACTTCAATGGGAGAAGAAAAAACGCACGCTTTCACGCCTGCTACACTTCTGTGGGAGTTATGTCCCACTGAGAGCAGGAGGTATTTATTCATAGGGTGGGAAAAATATTTACAGCCTGCTGCAATACCTGTTTATTCAGACATAAGTCACATTGAGTTCAATAGGACTTACTCGCTGGTTAGTTGCAGCTGCCTCCCACAGCAAGCTTTAGGACTCAAGAAAGTACAGCAAACGTCTAGTTTAACTTCGTATTGTTGCCGTTTTACTGGTAGGAGTGAGAAGACAAGCTCATAGAGCCCTTTACTTCAAGTGCGGAAATAACGCTCGGTTACAACAGGCGTGGGGAAAGGGGTAGCTATTTGCTCGCTCCCCTCGAGGATGTCCCTCCCGTCGGAATAAAAGACAATAGGTTTCAAAGGAAGGAGATCCCGCCGGACCTGAAGGATCAGCCAGTCCTCTCTTGGGTCAGAAGAGCCTTTTGCTGTGTCTTGCACAGCTTAAAAATGTCCCCTGGGGAGAAGGAAAGGGGAGCCCCTTTAGCAGCCCAAACCTGCTTATAGCCATCTTTCTTTACGACTCGAAGCACTCCCGTACCTTTGAGTAACTACCACCGGATGCCTCATTTATTGTACTTGAAGTACTTTCGGTTTGGGGAGAGTGATTACGGACTGGCCAGTAGGGTGGGGCGATGCAGAAGGGGGTGGGCTTCTCAGAATTAAATCTCATTGCATTCACTAGGGCGCTTTTTTTTGGCTCGGAAGTTCTGATTTCTCTATAAAAGAAGGGCGAGCAATTATGGTCATCCAGATGTGGTACTGCAACACTCATCAACCCCAGCTAGCAGCTACTTATTGATGAGAGTCTGAAGGGCCGCATTGTTGAGCAATCTTGGCATAAAATGGTTTGGAGTAGCAATGAAGGTACCCGAGGAACATTGGCTGGGCTTGGGAAATTTTCAGACAAACTTTGTAAAATGCTCCCTATTTATCACGAAATTTAAATAGGAAACTTAAAACTGTTCTTGTCCAAGTCTCCCCCTTCAGACGACGGAGTACAACTCCTACTTGCCACTCCAATAGTAAGTAAACACATTACAGCTAGATGCAGACCTAATTTTCAGGGTTGTGAGTTATCTGTATCACGGAAACACAACATTCAGTGCTGGGTGCAAAGTCCAACCATCTGAGAACCCGAACTTTCCTTTTTCAACAAATAGCATGTTACTGTCCCTTATGGCTTCCCATAAAAATGTACACGCCTGGGGAACTATACCCCCCAAAAGGAAAAGACCCCGGATTTTCGTGGAATAGACAACCCAGAGCCTTTTCTCTAGGTTTCCATAGATATAGATAAACTTCTCTACTTTAACCCTACCATTCTATCGTTGACAACTAAAACATGTTCATACAGAAGGATTCGCCAGTGGTTGATTTTCTGATGCCTTGCAGGCGTGGACGGGCTCTCACAGAATTTAAGTTTAATTTGTCACAGACCGAATGTTCATGGCGTCCCAAGTCAATTGAAATATATCACTTTTTTTTCAGTATTCTTCATATGTTCGCAGAAAGCTAAGTAATGAGGAACCAAATTAGGAGGATTCAGTTCGACGTATTTAATAATAATGAGGACAATGATACTAGTGGTAGCAATACAGTAGGAATAATAACAGTTCCACTCTGCGTATGAGCAAACCTGGAGCCAAGCCAGTCATTCCATTAGGGTCCCGATTCTCTAGTATTTCACACATGACTACCTACCGACACTCACCAGTGATGACTCCTTTCTATAAGGGCTTCTCACTGTAACAGTTTGATCCTGCTTTAACTGCCATGGCTTCATCCTATGCAATCCTGGGATCTGTAGTTCTATGGGGTATTTAGAATTCTCTGCTATGGAGCTCACCAAATTCCAAATCCCAGGATTCTGTAGGATGTAGCAATGGCAGGTAAAGTGGAATCAAAGTGTTGTATGAGAGGGAAGTGTCTTCAGGAGCCCTACTCTCTTGCTCTGAAGGGACTTACAGGAAACAGCCATCATCGGAGAACAACAGCCTGGTACAGTCCAGATCCTATTTTATTGACTGGGTTGATCCAGGTTTATGTTAGATTGGTTTTTGGTATTTCTATTAAGCCAATCGTAGCAGACCCCCAGTGCTTCATGAGCTTCTGGTGCAAGATAGGACATAAAACGTTCCGGATGCTCAGTATAGCTACTATAAAGCTGAGCTTACGTTTATTATGGCAGAGAATACATCTTGGATAAGAAAAGTAGATAGAAAAGAGTTACCTAACTTAGATGAAGGAGTCCCTAAAGCTGACTCCTATGTGTGCATGTAAGAGGACTTGAGACAGAGTTGCCTCATGTTACTGGGGGCTAGCTTCTGAGACAAAGGGTCAGGGCCAGTTTAAGGCACTAGCGGTGTCAGGGTGTCAGCATCCGCAGGGGGGCCCATCATTGGGGGGGGGCGTAGTAACTCTCCTCCTGCAAGAACATTATTAGTAATAATCTGAATATCCTGTACTGTGAATAGCTTAGGTTGAGTTAGGTTACATTGACCTGAGATAAACATATAGGGCCGCTAAAATAAAGCATTGTAGGGCGGGCCAAAATTCCTTAAACCAGTCCTGCAAAGTGTTGTAAAAACACTAAAACTACTTGGGGGCAAAGAAGAGGGGGAGTGACCTCTGCAAGCAGGAAGTAAATACAGGTCAGAAACACACCCACAGCGTTGTTAACAAGCCTGGATGCTTCTTCACTTCCAACAGTTTAATCATATTTAGAGTATGGCTACTGACCTCAATGGGACTCAATTTAGTCATGACTTACTTGACTCATTGCTTTTCGTGCTGGTTCTTTCCTAAGTGCGATTAAGGCTGGATCCAACCCATTACTTCCCATTTTCTAATCCCTGCGTCTCCACTGTCTTAAACACGCCCCATAACTTTCTTGCTATTATTATTAACCCTTTGTAGAGAACTCCGCAGCGCTTGATCCCTTACCTCCTCTGAGCAAAGCTCGGCTACTTTGTGTCTGGCGCTCTCTGTTATCTAGGAATGAGAGCCAAAGGGAAACCGTATGCGTTTGAGATGTCCTTTTATTATCTGAATGCGAAGCTTAGGAATTTGAAACCCCAAAGTGGTTGGAGAGACACGTTTCTGCGAGGTGCTTCCAGTTACACACACCATCGTTCCCCTAAAAACCGTGAAATCAAAAATGCTTGTAAAAAAATTAATAAAGCTATGTACAGTTGTCCCTTCATATTCGCTGGGGTTTGGTTCCAGGCCTCCCTGTGGATACCAAAATCCGTGAATATTCAAGTCCCAGTATAGGCAATGGCATAGCAAAATGGTATGCCCTGATAGAAGATGGCAAAATCAAGGTTTGCTTTTTGGATTATTATGTTTTAAAGAATATTTTCAAGCCGTGAATACTTAAATCCATGGATACCAAATCCGTGGATACGGAGAGAAAACTGTACTTGTTTTTCCTGGTCCTACTCACGAATTTTATTCTCTAGTGCAGTTCTCAAGTTTTTGAGTGGTCGTTTTTGGAGTACTGTATTATCTCAGCCAGTAGAGACAGAGGGATGACAACATTTTAATCATTGGGCCTATAGAGCTGAGAAATACTTCCTTCTGTCTGGCCTTGGAAGTACCTCCCTCCCCCATTGTTCTAAAAACTAAAGGACATGGCGGTGGGATTGCAGCGCTTTTACAGTTTTAGGAATTGCAGGCCTGCCCTTGCAGGAGGTGGAGGAAGAGGTGGTGGCAGCAGCTGCGAGATGTAGCTTTCTAGATGTATTTTGTTATTTCAGTCTACACTTTCAAGTTATTGCTGTTTTTGCCTGAGATGAACATGATGTTTGTGAGTAAAGTATTTTCTGCTTTTTAAAGCTACATTTGAGTACTTTGATTTTTTAAAGCTAGAGTGGGTGGGAGTGGGGGGGGTGAACCAGGTGGATGGCTATTTAAAGCTGTGTGTTTGGAAACAATAAGTTTTTCCTGCGCATGTATTTTAAACAAGAAACTCTGCTAAGTATGTTTTCATAAGAGGATTAAAGCCAAACGTTCTTTGGCACCAATTTTATGGTATCCTCAGTAAAGCACAGGGGTAACATTGATAATCCCAATTAATAGCTGACATGGCAGAGGGATGTGAAACTTTCAAAAGAGCTACCCCGAGGCGGTGAACCCTAACCCTAAAATAGGATTAGTGCCTATTTTAAAATCTGGACTAAAACCTGGAGCAGATTCATCACCCTACTAACATGGAAACCACCACAAGCCACTGGTTAGGGCTTTAAAAGGAAGCCCTAGAAAACTTCCCCGGCTATAAATCCCCAGAATGACCAGGCACCAGATCCTAAGCGATCCAATCCAATCTATAGATCCACAGGAAAGGCAAAGATGACTGTGGGGGAGATCTCTGGATCGTAATAAAGCTTCACTTGTGAATGAAAATAAAAGAGGAGCTGAGTAGACACTCTCTGCTGGGAAGGAAGTTCCCATGAGCTGCAGGGAAAATGTGTCTCAGCTTGATCTTGGCCGGATGCTCCTGTGAAGTAGAGTCGTCCCTTTATATTCGCTCGGGTTTGGTTCCAGGACCCCTGTGGATACCAAACTCCGTGAATACTTAAGTCCTATTATAGGCAATGGCATAGCAAAATGGTGTCCCATATATAAGATGGCAAAATCAAGGTTTGCTTTTTGGATTTTTATTTTTTAAAGAATATTTTCAAGCCCTGAATACTCAAATCCGTGGATAAGGAGGGACAACTGTAATTTGCCCACTGCAGCCATCCTTGCGGGAGGGGAAGGAAAGGCGCCCATTCCGCAGTTGTGCAAACTCAAGGCGGCTGTCGCTGATTGGCTGGCACCGAAGGGCTGGTCTCGCTGCTCTTCTCCTTCCAGACCCTCCGCCTTTTTCCGAAGCCGCCAGATCCCCCAACCCTTCGAGAAGTGGGACGTGTGTGTGTGTGTGGGAGGGGGTGTTCCATTTACTCTGCACTTGTCCGGACCTTTTAAGCCAGAAATCTGCGCTCAGGAGGGTGGGGGTAGGGGAAAGGGCCGCTGAGCAGAGGCCAAATAAATACTGTACATCGATGATCACTTATAGATCTTGCCCCCCCCCCATTCAGCGCTTTAAAATCCGCTACATGTTAAGGCTTAATTTATTTCAGTCTTCCATTGAATATGGAAATGTGACAAAAGTGCTTATTTTTTGCCCAGGGCATCTTCTTTGTGGGCAATTTGGATCACTAAGATTACAGTAGGGCCCCTGTATCCACTGGGGATTGCCTCTGGGGGGGCGTGGATACTAAAAACCGTGGATAAGAGCAAACACCATTGAAAATAATGGAACTTCCTGTTTAAAATACCATAGAGTTGCCTTGGAGGACCTAGAAAATGGCTAGAGAGGACACATTTTCTAGGAAGACTCTATGGTAGGAGTGCTGTGTTGTATCCCGTGGATAATTGAACCAGTGAATAATGACTCAGTGGATACGGGGGTCCTCCTGTATATAAAAGTGCTTACCACACCCTGCAATTCGAGAGGCGTGTGTGTGTGAAATTACACTTTTCTTTAGGTTCATGCCCCCCCCCCATTCCTGAAGAGGCCCCCAGGCCAGGATCTTTGGCGGGCTCCCTACCTACTGCTAAGGTTTAAGGTTTTGCCAAGATGTGCACTGACCTTACTGGGTTGGGAATCATGTGGCCCCTTAGATGTTGCTGGGCCAGTTTCCCTACTGGGCCACTTTCCCTGTAAAGGAAACAATTCAATGGGGACTGATAGGGCCGATTTAGTAACCCTCCTCCTGCAAAAACATTTTAGTAATAACCTGAGTACTGTTAATAGCTTAGGTTGAGTCAGGTTACATTAACCTGAGGTAAACATATGAGCCCCCCAAAATAAAGCATTGCAGGGGGCCCCAAAATTCCTTAAACCAGTCCTGGGGACTGAGTAGGTGCAGAAGCAGAGGAAGGTGAAAGAGCAAGAAGAAAGGAGATGGGGAGAAGTACAGGAGGGTCTGCAAGAGGAGAGAAGGGCTGGCTGGTACCCTGAACAGGAGCTGGGGGTACCTCACCAAATCTGGTTTCTGATGAAAGATTCTATTTGTTACATATTGCTTACTTCATATCACTTTTCTACTACACACAAACAAACACGAACATATATGTAAAACTAGAGAGAGAGAGTTAAATACATAACCCCATATCCACTGATTCATTACCCACTGATTCAATTATCCACAGGACACAAAGCAGCACACCTACCATAGAGTCTTCCTAGAAAATGTGTCTTCTCTAGCCATTTTCTAGGTCCTCCATGGCAACTCTATGGTATTTTAAACCGGAAGTCCTATTATTTTCAATGGTGTTTGCTATTATCCATGGTTTTCGGTATTCACGCCCCCAACCAATCCCCAGCAGATACAGAGGTCCTACTGTACATTAGTTAAAAAGTTACTTACTATGTATAGAATGTTACTGAATATACTGTATTTGTTATACAGTCCTGTAGATCAGCTACAGATGCCCAATATGCACTGAGCCAGGATGTAAGTCAGGGTACTTGGATGTAACTGGGATGTAAGTCAGGGTGCTTGAAAGGGGACCCTGACAAAAATGTCAACAGAATCACGAACGGGGGGGGGGAGACTTCAACATGTAGTGCGCAAACTCCCCGGCCGTGGGGAATGAAGGCCGTGCAATAGGTCTCTTGAGACACTCGCCCCCCATGAGTCGTGCCCAGGGGTCGTGCCCAGGGGTCGTGCCTGGGAGGCCTTTCCCCTCGCCTTGGCTGGTTGCCTTCCCATGAAGCCGAGCCCGGAGCTCAGGCATGTTGCTGGGTGCGTGGGGAACTACAACTCCCAGAATCTGGGAGTTGCAGTCCGGCACAAGTCACATGTCAAGCCCTGGCAGAGAGGCCCAGATTCTGATCTGCTTCTGCAAATGCCACCCTCGGCCCTCTTGGCCACCAGCTTGGGGGGCCCTGGATGACCCTCTCTCCTCTTTCACCTCACCTCCTCCTTGCAGCTCCAGGCCAGGCATTTTTCAACCTGTTGGGCATCTCCCCCGATGCAAATCCAAGGGGTGGGAAGAGAGACTGGAGGGGGCGAGGTCGGGGGAGGAGAGAAAAACTCGATTCAGACTCAAAGGCTGACAATCAGATTACAGTTGTCCCTTCATATTCGGTGGGGTTTGGTTCCAGGACCCCCGTGGATACCAAAAATCCATGAATACTCAAGACCCAATATATGCAATGGCATAGCAAAATGGTGTCCTTTGTATAAGATGGCAAAATCAAGGTTTGCTTTTTTGGATTATTATTTTTTAAAGAATATTTTCAATCCATGAATACTTAAATTCGTGGATACCAAATCTGTGGATATGGAGGGACAACTGTATAGACCTTTTGCCAGCGGATAATGTGCTAAAAGCTTTGGTGCTTAGTGTAACTCCTGCCTGAAAATCATTCACGCCTTTCCAGGGGATTGCTTGCTCCCATGGGCCAGGCAGAGAGAGGTAAGGGGGCAGCCAGGTAGGCAGGGCCGGTTTAAGGCCCCTGCAGCACCTGCAGCCACAGGGGGCCCCATCATTGTGGGGGCCCATCACAACCCTCCCCCTGCAAAAACAATATTAGTAATAATCTGCATATCCTGTACTGTGAATAGGTTAGGTTAGGTTAAGTTACATTGATCTGAGACAAACATATGCGTCCCCCAAAATAAAGTGTTGCACCCCCCCCCAAATGCAGGTAGGGTGCACAGGCAGGGGCCAGAGGATGCCTCACCCCATAGTTGCCCCCAACTCCCGCCACTTATGGATGCCACCCACTGCAAGGGATCTACTACACTGGCATCACCTGTCAGGCATCCCTTTGCTCCTATACAAAACATGAAGTACAAAACACCCGGAAGGCCAAAAATTCCCTGCCCTTACTATATACATGGCTACTTATTGACCTGGTGCATTTGCCTTCTGGGAAATCAGTCCCATTGAGTTCAGTGGGATTAATAGATAAAATGCTACCTATTTTGTAATGTTTTATAGCTCTTAAATATATATTTTTAATTACTAAGTGTGAACAGTATTTTATATTAGGTGTGAATTAAGGCATGTTAGTGGTTTGTGATAATAATAAATGGGGACATTGGAAATCATTTATTCTTTTAAGAACTGGCCAATTAAATATTTCAACTTGTTTTTACCATTATGTTACCCTATACTAACTAATCTATTACTAAATTATATTCTGTATTATAAACTGGATTAGTAAGTATGATAGTAAGTACATTTAATATGAATATTTTAATTGTATTGTTTTATTGTATTGTATCTGTTTTAATATGTATTTAATGTGTTGCCTAATGGTCTGTTGACTATAATAAAGGCTTTGTTTTGTTGTTAGGATTTACAGTACCTTGCAAAAGTCTTCACCTCCACCTATTGAAACCTGGAACTGAATTGGACTTACTTGTAATTGTTGCTACTAGATGTACACAAGATGCTGAACTCTATGAGAACGCCAAACACTTCGATCATGGCATCAAAGTTAACCAAACAAAAAACAGGCACTTATTGGCTGTGTAAGTATTCACCCACTTTGCTGTGACGTGTCTGAATAAGCTCTGGTGTAACCCACTGCCTCCAGAAGTCAAAGAACTCAGTGAATGGAGTCCCTTTGTGTACAAGTCCAGGGCCACACAATCTCATATTAAGGACAGAGTTTGTTGGAGAATATATTTAAACCAACAGCAGCATCATGAAGACCAAGGAGCTACCAAACAGGTTTGGGATAAGTTGTGCAGGGTTAGGTTATAAAAAAAATATCCCAAACTATGAAATCCTATCCTTTGGAACACTATTAAATCCATTATTACTAAATGGAAGGAATATTGTTCAAGCATGACACTGCCTATAGAAAGAAGGCTGTCTAACAAAACACAGTGACCAGGTAAGTAGGATGCTATTCATAAAAGTAAACAATAGACCAGAGGTGACTCTGAAGGAGCTGGAGATTTCTGCAGCTGAAGTGGGAGAGACTATTCATGAGACAACTGTCACCCAGACATTCCTGGGCTTTATGGAAGAGTTGTGAGAAGAAAGCCATTGCTGAAACAAACACAGCAAAAATGTGGAACCAACAGACCAAAATATAACTTGTTGGTCTAGCCACAAAACACTTTGTGTGGTGCAAAGCCAACAGCACTCATTAATCTGAGAACACCATCCTCACAGTGAAGCAAAATGGTGGCAGCATCATGCTGTGGGGATGCTTTTCCTTAGGCTTTCTGAAACTCATCTGGTCTGTTTCTAGCTGATTCCTGGATAGAAGACTATATGGCAATCCCATCTAGTTCAAGTTCCATGATGCAAGAAAAACTGGACAGAAATAGGCTCAGTACCTTGGACAGCCCCCTTAAAGTGCAAACAAAAATCTGGATTCACTTGACTGACATGGAAGCCACCAGCTGCCATAAAATATAATATACAAATAAACTAAATGGGACTTCAAGCTGCTTTGCTATGGCTGAAACAAGAATCAGGGGAAGCTAGACATAGGAAAACAAGAACTGGAATATATAAACAAGGCAATACTTGGGGTGGGCAAGCTGAAGTGGACAGGAATGGGACATTCTGAGTCAGATAATTACACAATGTTTTACTGAGAAAGTGAAAATGTAAGAAGAAATGGGGTGGCATTAATAGTGAGGAGACATGTAGCAAAAGCAGTCAAAGGATATAATGCAAAGTCTGACTGAATCATGTCAATAAGACTTCAGGGAAAACCCATCAAGATAACCTTAATCCAAATTTATGCTCCAACTAGAGAGTCAGAAGTAGAAGAAATAGAAAGATTTTATGCTGGAGTCCAGGAGGAAATTGATCGTACACCAAAAGAGGACTTCTTCTTAATCATAGGTGATTGCAATGCAAAAATAGGAAACAAGGGACAATCAAAGATTGTACGCAAATTTGGCCTAGGATCAAGAAATGAAGTAGGAGAGCAACTGGCAAAATTTTGCAAGGCCAACAGTTTGTTCAAACATATTCTTCAAGTAACCCAAGGGGTGATTGTATACATAGACATCAACTGATGGCCAATATAGAAATCAATTAAACTACATAATTGGAAGCAGAAGTTGGAGAAGCATTATTTTCTTTGCAAAAACAACATTAAGAGCAGATTGTGGCACAGACCATGAACTACTAATATCAAAAGTAAGAGTAAAGCTAAAGAAGAAAACTAAACCAACCATTGTGCCAAAATACAACCTGAAGAACATACCCACAGAATTTAAAGATAATGTGAAAAATAGATGTGCACTATTAAGCCAAACTGACCAGTTAGTCAAAAGAATTCTGGACTGAAGCAAGGCATATTATCAGGGAGGAATGCAAAAAAGACACTCTCTGTAGCTGAAAACAGAGAGAAGCCTCAATGGATGACAGATGAAACTTCAAACAGTTAAGGACAGACAAGAAGCAAAAGTAAAAGGTGACAGAAATAGAGTCAGAACCTTGAATGCAACTGTTCAATGACTTGTGCACAGGGTCAAGAAGAACTACTATAATAATCAATGCAGAGATATAGAAAGTGACAACAAAAAAGAAAGAACAAGAGACCTCTTTCACAAGATCTGAGAAATCAAAGGGAAATTTAAACGAAGAGTGGGGATTCTCTACCACCAGCAGGGGAACACATTACATAACCAAACAGAAATGAAAAGACAATGGAAACACATAAGAACTATATAAAACAGATGAAAGAATGATAGATTCATCTCAGTTAGAACCATATGAAGATAAATCCACAATTTTAGAAAGTGAAGTGAAAGCTACACTCAGGGCAATTGGGACAAATGAATCACCAGGAACAGATGTCATACCAACAGAGCTGCTGCAATCTACAGAGACAGAATCTACTTTAGTTCTAACTAAAATCTGTCATGAAATATGGAAAGTCAAACAATGGCCCACAGATTGGAAATGCTTAACATATTCCAGTCCCAAGAAAAGCGACACCAGAGACTACAGTAACCACAGGATCATTGTATTAATTTGCCATGCAAGCAAAGTGATGCTCAAAATTTGACAACGTAGACTTTTACCATATATGGAGTGAGAAATGCCAGATGTTCAAGCTCGGTTCAGGAAAGAAAGAGGTACTAGAAATCATATTGCAAATATATGTTGGATAATGGAATGCACCAAAGAATTTCAAAGGAAAATCATCCTGTGCTTTATAGATCATAGCAGTCCTTGATTGTATAGCTCATGAAAAACTATGGATCACTCTTAAAGAAATGGATGGGCTACAACATTTGATTGTCCTGAGACATAACCTGTACTCAGGACTAGAGGCTACTATCAGGACAGAATTTGTGCACATTGGAGGAAGGAACATCAACAATTTGAGATATGCAGATGACACCATATTACTAGCAGAAAATAGCAAAGAATAGCAAACGATTACTGAAGAAAGTCAAGGAAGAAAGTGCAAAGGCAGGTTTACAGTTCAACATTAAGAAATCAAAAATAATGACCACAGATGATTTACATAACTTAAAGGACACAATGAAGACATCAAAATAGTTCAAGATTTTCCATATCTTGGCTCAGTCATTAATCAGAATGGAGACTGCAGGCAAGAAATCAGAAGACTAGGACTTGGAAGGGCAGCTATGAAGGAACTAGACAAGAACCTGAAGTGTCAACATGTACAATTGAATACTAAGGTCAGGATTCTCCATGCCATCGTATTTCCAATTTCTATGCATGGTTTGGAAAAATGGTCAGTGAAGAAAGCTGATAGGAAGAAAACCAGCTTATTTGAAATGTGATGCTGGAGAAGAGTTCTATGGATACCGTAGGCTGGTAAAAAAAAAAATACAAATACATTTGTCCTGGAGCAAATCAAGCCTGAACTCTCCGTAGAAGCCAAGATGACTAAACTGAGATTTTGGGTTGGCCCTATCATGGGAAGACATGACTCACTAGAAAGGGCAATACTGCTTGGCAAGGTAGAAGGCAATAGGAAAAAGTGACTACCGCATTCCAGATGGGTAGACTCAAGAAGCCATGGCCTAGAGTCTGCAAGACCTGAGCAGGGCTGTTGAGGACAGGGTGACTTGGAGATGTCTCATGCATGGGGTTGCCATAAGTCTCTACAGGGCTGGTTTAAGGACCCTGCAGCATCTGCCAGACGCAGGGGCCCCGTCATTATGGGAGACCTGTCGTAACCCTCCTCCTGCAAAAACATTAGCAATACAGTTGTCCCTTCACATTTGCTGGGGTTTGGTTCCAGGACCCCTGTGGATACCAAAATCCGTGAATACTCAGGTCCCATTATATGCCTCTCTCTCTGGCTTTTCTTCGCAAACGAAGATTCAGGAAGAACTGATCCCGCACTTTCTGCAAGCGCGCTGATGACTAAAAAGGCCAATCCGAGATAAACAAGTCCGGTTGCAGAAAGCACAGCAGAAGGTCTCCTTGGGTGATGTTTCCGGGTTGTGATTCTTTCTGCATTGTCGTTTCTCTTCAAGACTTGTTCGGCGTGAGTTCTCAAATAAGGCTGCAGCATTGTGGATAGTGCGTCTCCATGCCTCCCGATGTGAGGCCAGGGTGGACCATTGTTGGTGACCAATTTGGCTGGGCCTGAGATGTTGTTTCAGGGAGTCCTTGTATCGCTTTTTTGGAGCACCCCTCTTACGCTGACCAGTGGTGAGTTCACCATAGAGTACTATTTTGGGGAGGTGATGGTCCTCCATCCTAGAAACATGCCCTGCCCAGCGCAGCTGCATTCTCAATATCATGGCCTCAATGCTGGTGATCCCTGCCTGCTCAAGGACAGCAACATTCGTCACATAGTCAGTCCAGTGTATATATGCAATGGGATAGCAAAATGGTGTCCCTTATGCATTTGTCCCTTCACATTCGCTGAGGTTTCGTTCCAGGACCCCCCCCCCCTATACCAAAATCCGTGAATACTCAAGTCCCATTATATGCAATGGCATAGCAAAATGGTGTCCCTTATATAAATTGGCAAAATCAAGGTTTGGTTTTGGAATTATTGTTTTTTAAGGAATATTTTTCAAGCCGTGACTACTTAAATCCGTGGATGCAGAGGGATAATCTGAATATCCTGTAATGTGAATAGGTTAGGTTAGGTTAGATTGACCTGAGATAAACATATGGGTCCCCCTAAATAAAGCGTTGCAAACCCCCCCCCCCATTTCCTTAAACCGGTCCTGAGTCGCTAAGCCGACTTGATGGCAGTTAATAAAAACGTTTAAATCCGCCTCCCAGAATGGCTGCTGCCTTTCCCTTCAAACTTCCCCGGGATGAAGCCGGCTTTGCTTGGGCTCCGCCTTCCCGGCTGCAAGCGCTGCTTCACAGGGACGCTGGCTGCTGAGCCGGGCTCTGCGGCGGAGGGGCGGCAGCCAATCAGAGGACCTCCGGGTTTGGGCGCGAAGCCTCCAAGGCAGCCTCTGGCGGGGTCGCCTGGGT
Organism: Gambelia wislizenii; assembly: GCA_030847615.1. Classification (NCBI taxonomy): domain Eukaryota; kingdom Metazoa; phylum Chordata; class Lepidosauria; order Squamata; family Crotaphytidae; genus Gambelia; species Gambelia wislizenii. The sequence goes on along the minus strand of JAUMIR010000006.1, from coordinate 79,006,413 downwards.
GGGTTTGCTAGACCTCGAGGGCGGGGCGCCAGCAGCGGCGAGACCTCGCCTGCCCGCCTCCCTTCCAGCTGCCTGGGTTCTTTAATCAGGCCGGCTATCAGGCCCGGCTTGGAGGATGGCGCCAGAGGAGCTTTACCTCTATTAGCCAGGACGAACCCAGCGCCTAAACCTCGAGCAGCAGTGGGCCGACGCGTGCTCTAGCGTGACCCCTATGAACCCCCCCCCCGACCTGTTGCTCCTCGGGGCTGGCGGGTGCCTTTGGCTGGGAAACCCTGTGACGTTTCCAAGAGAACCCCGGGCCCATTCGAGCCATTGGAGACCCACATCGTTCCCCTCAGAGATTCAGTTTCAACGCCCCTTCGCTGGGGGGGGGGGGGGCGGGGCTGGCGGTGGCCAAAGGGCGAAAAAACTCCACAGGGAATGCGAGGAGAAGGCTGCTTGTCTTAATGGCATCCCGCCTGATTTTGGCCATATTGTCAGGACCAAGTTAAGGAATTTTGGCTCCCCCTGCAATGCTTTATCCCCCCCCCCCCAGGTTTATCTCAGGTCAATGTAACCTAACTCAACCTAAACTATTCACAGTACAGGATCTTCAGATTATTACTAATAATGTTTTTGCAGGAGGAGGGTTACTACGGACCCCCCACAATGATGGCCCCCCTGTGCATGCTGACACCAGGCTGGTGCCTTAAACCAGCCCTGCATATTGTGAAGGAGGGGGAACAAACCTAGCAAAAACCTCCTCAGAGAAGCCTTCTGCAGCTTTCCCATTTCCTTCCACCCACCACCCAAGATTTTATTTGGATCAATTCATGAGACAACATAGAAACAATTCTCATCTTGTTTTTTAAAAAACAACATGAGGGCACACATTTCTGCTCATTAGGACAAGCAAATAAATTTGATTTGCTTGCCCAAATGAGACAAAGTGCAAACCTGATTGGCTGGATGAGTGCAGGGTGTGGACCTGCTGCTGCCATTTGCTCTGCAGTGGCTCCTCTTCGTCTTGGAAAGATGTGACCAGTGAGGTGCCACAGGGTTCTGTCCTGGGCCCAGTGCTATTCAACATCTTTATCAATGACTTTGATGAGGGAATTAGGGGCAAACTTATCAAATTTGCAGATGACACCAAATTAGGAGGAGTAGCTAATACCCTGGAGGACAGGATCAAAATTCAAAATAACCAAGATAGACTGGAGAGCTGGGCCAAAACTAACAAAATGAAATTCAATACGGAGAAATGTAAGGTACTGCACTTAGAGCGGAAAAATGAAATGCATAGATATAGAATGGGGAAGACCTGGCTGAACAAGACTACATGCAAAAGGGATGTAGGAGTCCTAGTAGACCACAAGTTGAACATGAGTCAACAGTGTGATGCAGCAGCTAAAAAGACCAATGTGATTTTGGGTTGCATCAATAGAAGCATAGTGTCTAGATCAAGGGAAGTGATAGTGCTGCTCTATTCTGCCTTGGTCAGACTTCACCTAGAATACTGTGTCCAGTTCTGGGCACCACAATTCAAAAAGGATATTGACAAATTGGAGTGCGTCCAGAGAAGGGCAACAAAAATGGTGAAAGGTCTGGAAACTATGCCTTATGGGAAGAGACTTAGGGAGCTAGGTATGTTTAGCCTGGAAAAAAGATGGTTTGAGGCGATATGATAGCCCTGTTTAAGTATTTGAAGGGGTGTCACATTGAGGATGGAGCAGGCTTGTTTTCTGCTGCTCCAGAGATTAGAACACGGAACAATGGATGCAAGCTCCAGGAACAGAGATTCCACCTCAACATTAGGAGGAACTTTTTGATAGTAAGAGCTGTTCGGCAGTGGAACACGCTCCCTCAGAGCGTGGTGGGTTCTCCTTCCTTGGAGGTCTTTAAACAGAGGCTGGATTGCCATCTGTCAGGGATGCTTTGATTGTGATTTCCTGCGTGGCAGGGGGTTGGACTGGATGGCCCTCATGGTCTCTTCCAAATCTACAATTCTATGATTCTTTGTTGGATTTTTGCCTTAGTGAGTGATTGCTAAGGCGATAAAATGGGCACTTTGTGTTAACTTTTTCCCTTTTTTCAGAAAGGTGAAATATCACTTGTGCACACCATAGAAATGGGTTTTGTTAAAAAAACACTTTCGGTGGCAGCTGATATAAAATCGCAAGCAATCCACTTGCAGCTGCGATCTTGGCTACAGGCATGTGAAATTGATGTGGGGGCGCTTAAAACCATTAAGATAGGTCGCAGCTGCTGCGACTTGCTATTACTGTGTAGCAATCTGTTCCCTGCCCGCCCCTCTAGACAAACCCTTGCACGGGCAGAAAAGCTTAATGGCTTGTGGATCGAGGCAAGGTCAGCAGCGAAGTAGCTTTAGGTGGAACCAGGCTGTCAGACCACCTGGTTCTGCACTGTTTACATGCCAGTCTTCCCTCAGCTAGGGCATCCCCAAGAGCTGTGTTGGACATGTTATGTTCCTAAAGTTTAAGCCGACTCCAATCTATGCCCCCCCCTTTTCTAGCGGTTTATTTGCAGGAAGAGGTTTGCCATTGCCTTTCTTGGAGCCTGAGTGTGACTTGCCCAAGGTCACTCAGTGGGTTTCCAGGGTGCAGCAGGGATTTGAGCCCTGGTCCTGGGGTCCTAGTACAATTCTCAAACCACTACACCACACCCCCCATAATCCTCAGTACGCTGGCTGAGGAAGATGAGAATTGTAGTCCAACACAGCTGTGGGGTGCGCACCAGGTTGAGTGGAGGCTGGTCTAAACTGAGTGGAAATGACTCCTAGGTTTCCCTCAGAAGTCTTTCACTAAACCTTCCTTGAGCTTTTAGTATGGGCTCTACTCCTCAACTACTGGCCTTCTCTCTGCTGCCCCAGATGTGTGGCAATGTGTATACATTTCCTTGAAGGCACAGTCCCCTAATACATGCGGAAACTAGAACCGCTACAGTGAATAGGAAGCTGATTTTGGTTGGAAGCCAATCACAACCATGGTGAAATGACATAAAATTAAATACTGTACATTAGACACACTTAATTGAAAAGAACTCCCATTTATGAAGGATTTGTATCTGAGGAAGGCTATTTAGAATTACAGCCTAGTTTTTTTAAAAAATTATTATCCTATAGGACAGGCAGACAAGTGCCACTGCCTGTTTGGGATGCAGGATCTCTTTGTAAATCTTTCTCCTTGCCTTGCAGTTAAGTCCCTCAGTCCATTATAGATTTTAATCAATTAGTTCTCTCTGGCTTTTAAAAGATTGTTTCATTAAATAAGTGTGCACATTGCAAAAAACCAAACAAACCACCGACTCAATGAAAGTGAGGATCCTGTAGAACAATCTCTCTTCTGTATGAGATAGCTTAGCAGCTTAATAAAAAAAACCTTTTAAATTTAGCTGGAATGAAAAGCTGTGTTTAGACATTTTCTCCCCCCCCCCCCGCTTTGTTAGATATGGATGTATAGGACATTCTCATTTCATGGTTTGGCAACTTCTGGCTCTCCAGATGTTGTTAGAGTGCAATGCCCATCATAGCCAAATCTGGAGGACCACAAGTTGCCTACTTGGCCAATAATAAAATGGGGCTAACGGATTTGGAAAAATGAAAGATCATGATTTCAAAGGCCTAGTAGCACTGATTTCAGCCATCAGCTCCTTCAAAAGTCCCAAGTGATTAAAACCACATGAAAGAACATAATTTTACAATTAAAAGTTTCCTTGGTGAATTGCACTGTATAAACTAGCTGTTTATCCTTTTCTTCCCCCTAAATAATCCATGTATAAGGCAAAGGCTAGCATAGAAGTTTCATAGTGATAAAGTTAACAGTCCTCAGAGGCACAAAATTCTGGGTACTTAATTTTTGTGAGTGGCATTGGCATTGGCTCATCAGTCAACTAAACAGGCACAATTAACATGTGGACAGAGGTGAATAATATGCTGATTGCTTCTAGTTAAAATAGACCAGTAGCAATCAGTGTGAGGACACAGCAGCTGTATTGTAAGCAGGCTTGGCTACTTTAAACCATGGTTTAAACCAAATGACTTAAAAAAAACACTCCTGTTTTAAAAATTGATTATCCATATGCATAATAAACTGTGAGTTTAAATGTTTAAATTCAAACAGTTGTTGTTATCCCAACGAGGGATGGAAAATAGTAATAATAGCCAAGCTATATATAGAGAGCGCTTGGTTATTATTACTATTTCCCACCCCTCTTATTGGGACAACAACAACTGTTTGAATTTAAACATTTAAACTCACAGTTTATTGGCAGTTATTCATTGTTAGACCAGTATCCAGTGTCAGTTGCTTCTTTTTAATAACTTTATTTTATAGTACAAGAAATGCCATTCACAAATAAATCAATTAACATAAGTTCAATCAAAACAACTTGCTTTAAAAGGGCACTTTTTAAAGAACAATTTTTATTTAAGCTAGTGCTCATAACATCTGAACTGCATTTTGCTACTTATTTTTCTTATTTAGTCCTATATTGGTTTGTTACAACCCTCCCCTCCCCTCTTTATACAAACAAACCAACAAAGGTTTAAACAAACAAGAAAACCCCCATGGGTTTTTGGTGTGTGTTTTAAAACTTGTTTCCCCTTCAACCCTGATTGCAAGTAATGCCTGTCATGTCGTAACTACTTTATTAACAACATGAGACATACACAACTACATAAAGTAAAGTGCAAAGTAACTCTTTGTCTACAACATGGCACTATTCAAAATAGTCTTTACCAATGGTGATGCATTTACACCACCTTTGAACCTACTCATCAAATGCACTTTGGAAAAATCTTCCAGGAACTCCCTGGTCCAGTGTGTGACAGCATGTTCCACTTCGCCTACATCATTGAAGCACCATCCCTGAAGGCTTTCTTTCACCTCACCGAACAAGTGAAAGTCTGAGGGCATCAGATCAGGGCTCTAAAGTGAATGTGGTACCACTGGCCATCCTATTTGTGTAACAACGTGTGATGTTGCCAAAGAATGTGGGGTTGCATGTGGTGTGACTGGATTGCATCCAGCTGTATCTGTGATTTTTTCTTATGAATGGCTTCTTGAAGTTTCCAGAGTGAAGCAATGTAGTAGTTGCTGTTTATTGTTGTCACATGCTCAAGGAAATCAAGTCAAATCACCCCCTTGTCATGCTAGATGTTCACTATAATCTTTTGTGCTGAGTGCTGGCTTTTGAATGTCTTTGGTCTAGGGGAGGTGGAGTGCCACCACTTCATGGACTGGTTCTTGGTCTCTAGGTCATACAGCTATGCCCAGGTCTCATCACCAGCACAAACATTCCCGAAAAAGGTATCCTTATGGGCTTTAAATGCTGCCAACAGTTCCAAACACACATGCAGTCTCCTCTCTTTCAAATCAGCTGTTAATTGAAGAGGAACCCACTTGGCGCACACTTTCCTGTGTCCAGGTTTGTGGATAATCTGCTTGATAGCAATGTGACCACAGCCAAGTTCCTCAACAATCTCTCAGACAGTCATACACCAGTTTGTACAAATCATGTTCACCCTGTGTTGGTTTTCATTGGTGACTGCTGTTGATGGTCTTCTGCTACATAGTTAGTTTTCAACACTGGTTTCGCCTTCTTTAAACCTTTTCACCCATCTTCGCATGTTACTCTCATCAATTGTCACCTCAGCATACACATTTCTGTGCTTTTTGTGGATGTCGGTAGCAGTACATCCTTCTTTGGTCAAGAACTCGATGACTGTTCTTTGTTTCTGCTTCACATCCATGGTTATGCAACACCTACAAATTATGTCAGTCATGCAGTAAGAATTATTCTATCTGGTGGAGTAATAACATTTGGATTAACAGTTTCAGAGAAAATGGCACACAGGCATTGCTTTCAGTTTGTTTGGTACAAAAGTATCAAGAAGAATGAATATAATGACCAGAGCTTGGCAAAGTTATTTTTTTGCACTATAATAGAATCCTCCAGCCAGCATGGCTTCTTGGGAGTTGTAGTAAAAAAATAATAATTTCAGAGCTCTGATAATGATGTGTTGAAACCATCCATAAGAAGGGGTAGGATGATGCTCGAGGACATAGAGCATCATCCTACCACTGCTCAGTTATGGCTGGCTTCAACATGCCATTGTATTAATTCTTAGCTCTGACTCTTACCATTTTCTAGTCAGGTGCCTCTTCTTTACAAGATTGTTGTCTCCACATGGCACAGCTTCTCTTATGTGTGCTTGGGCCCAAGAAATTAGGTTCCTGCCAGAAAGTGATCTCTGCCTATTTTAGAGAATGTGGCATTACTGTGAGCATAATTAGCACCTGTCTCTGACAAAAGTTCCAGACAACAAGAATTGACAAATCTTGTTAACCTTGCTCAAATAAATTTTGTGGATTTGCTAAAATCCGGATAATGTGAGACCAAGGACTTTATCAGACTATCACTTTAAGACGCTCCTCCCCGCACTTACCTCTAATCCTGGCAAAGGCAGCTCTGGCAATGAAAGAGGAAGTGAATGGAGCTCCATTCACTTTCTCCTTTGAAATCCTATGAAATATCACAAGACTTCTGTCAGGAAATGACATGGATGTGACCACAAGATGGAGCTGTAAGCTTAGTAATGAAAGTAGTTAAGCTCCAGTGGCAGGTGTGTGTGTGAGTCAGCACTTGAGAGTATGCACATCTGAGATGCCTGATGTAACAGGCATTGTTTAACTACCTATAAAAAGGAGATGGGAATTATCTCCTGTGTGGGTTTGTTGTGAATGGTGGTTGGCGAAGCAGTTTGTTGGTTTGAGAGAGATTTATGAGTATTAGAGACGGCTGTCCTATACTCTGTATATATATTGTAAATATACTGCAAACAAAGATTAAAGCCCTCAAGTTGAGTGAAGGCTGGCCTTGTTGCTGTCTTTATTTGGCAAGCCAGAGCTCAAGGCAGTGTGCTGGGGTGAAGGAATTTTTCCTTCTCAGCCTGAAGTCTTTTGCAGAAGTCTCTCCAGAAAACCTTCTCCTTGGCATCCTGTCGACATGGAACAACTCTGCAGGTGGTCGTGGTGGACACAGCGCATCTTTCTACACCACAACAACTTCATTGTGCAGGAAATTAACAAAAACAAAAAATAACACTGAAAAAGTTTCAAAAAGCACAAAACACACTTTAAAACTTACAAGTAATCTGGTGAGGGTCATAAAAAGTGCATCGCTTACCTGGATATTGTGATCTCACCTGGAAGTGTTTGTGCTGGGCCAGCCACTGATGGGGTAAGTACAGTAAAAAAAAAAAGTGAGGTTTCACATGCCGGCTATGTTGGCAAAAATATGGCAGGGGGGAATCAATTGACGGCTTAAGCCGTCAATTAAAAAGTACAGGTTTTGGCAGGGACATAACTGTGAAAAGGCAACGTTGTCTGATATGTGCACCATTTTGCAGTTATGTGGTGTCGTTATGACACTGTATTTGATGCATCTGATAAAGTCCTGACACTAGAAAAAAGAACTGTTTTTAGCCTCCAAATGTCAGCAGCTACAAACTTAATGTTACAGGGCAAAGGGGACTGCAATGGGTGGAGCAGTGATTGCAGCGACTCTGAAAAATGGCAACCAAATGCAAAGGGTACAAATATGGAGCACAAATGCAAGTAAGAACAAGTCAAAAGAGCAAGCTGGAGTAGGTTTGATCCCTGCTGCTAATGAAATGGCAAAAGTAGGTTAATTGAGGCGTCCAAATATTTAAAAGGAAATCCGTTTCTGCAGTGATGTTGCCATTTTCATTTTTTTCTGGAGCCCAAATTTGATGAGTATTGAATTTGTCAATGAATTCTGTTTCAGTAGTGTTATGCCTAAACTTTAGTGAGTGATAAGAACAGATTTAAGACTTTTATAGCAAATGCTTTGTTAGGACTTTATCAGACCACCTCCCTAAACCCCATTCTTTTGTCGGCATAACTTTGCCATTTTTATGCCAGCAAAAGACTCCCCATGCCATACTTAACATCTTTCCTGGCAAAAGGCTTCCCAGGCAATAATGGGGAGTGAACGGAGCTCTGTTCACTTCCTAGTTTAAGATCTCAATCTCAAGAGAAGACACTCGTGTGGGAAATTAAAAAAACAAAAACAAAATAAACACACAAAAAGGTTTTTAAAAGCACCTAAACACACTAAAAAAGTCCCAAGTAAACTGGGGAGAGTCATAAAAAGTGCATCACCTACCTAGATGTTGCAATCTCACCCGGAAGTGTTCTGGCCAGATTGGCCATTGATGCTGCATTCACATGAGTACAGTGGCATACAGATTAAAACGCCGGCAATACTGGCACAAAAGCACTAGAGGAGATCTATTGATGGCTTGAGACGGGGTTTTAGCCAGTACATAAATGTAAAAGGGCAATGTCATCTAGTATGCGTGCCTTTTTGCGTTTACATGGCATCATTATGACACCGTATTTGATGTGTCTGATAATGTCCTTAGCCAAAAGGCTGAGAAGCAATCAGTCTAATAGATAAAGCACTACCTATTTTATAATATTGTTTTATAGCTCTTAATTAATTTTTTATTATGTGTGACTAATATTTTATATTAGGTGTGAATTAAGGTATGTTAGTGGTTTGTAATAATAATAAATGGGGACATTGGAAATCATTATTCTTTTAAGAAATGGCCAATTAAATATTTAATCTTGTTTTATCATTATGTTACCCTATACTAACTAACCCATTTAGTAAATTAGTAAGTAATTGGATTAGTAAGTATGATAGTAAGTATATTTAATATGAATATTTTTATTGTATTGTTTTATAGTATTGTATCAGATTAGCAAAGGCATATAGCTCATTTGGAAGACTTTACAAAAGAGTCTGGAGTAATAAACACCTGGAGCGAAGCACAAAAATCAGTGTTTATAGAGCCATTGTACTGTCTATTCTCCTTTATGAGTCTGAGACATGGGTCACCTATCGCCACCACTTACGACTCCTCGAACGCTTTCATCAGCGCTGTATACGCACAATCCTAAATATACACTGGACTGACTATGTGCAAATGTTGCTGTCCTTGAGCAAGCAGAGATCACCAGCATTGAGGCCATGATATTGGGAACACAGCTGCGTTGGACAGGGCACTTTTCTAGGATGGAGGACCATCGCCTCACAAAAAATAGTACTCTACGGTGAACTCGCCACAGGCCAGTGTAAGAGGGGTGCTCCAAAAAAGCGATACAAGGACTCCTGAAGCAACATCTCAGGCTCGGCCAAATTGATCACCAACAATGGTCCGCCCTGGCCTCACAGCGGGAGGCATGGAGATGCACTATCCACAATACTGCAGCCTTATTTGAGAACTCACACCAAACAAGTCTTGAAGAGAAACGACAACGCAGAAAGAATCACAACCCAGGAACATCACCCAAGGAGACCTTCTGCTGTGCTTTCTGCAACTGGACTTGTTTATCTCGGATTGGCCTTTTTATTCATCAGTGCGCTTGCAGAAAGTGTGGGATGAGTCCTTCCTAAATCTTTGTTTGCAAATAAAAGCCAGAGAGAGTGTATTCTATCGTAATTATTTTAATATGCATTTAATGTGTTGCTTAATGATCTGTTGACTATAATAAAGGCTTTGTTGTTGTTGTTGTTGCTTTAGTGAGTGTGGGAGAAATAACATCATATGAGACAGATCTGAAAGCCTCTTTCTGTATTTTGGCAAGCCATATTGTTCTTCCCTAGCATAACATCTGAGATCATTAAGATTGGAGTGTCCACGTTTGAGATTCCTAACCCCATTCACCAGAAATCAGAAGAGTGTATATGTGGGAGAAATACACAGACTTTTATAGCCCATGATTCCAGAGCTGAAGGTGGAGAAGGATTACTGATACTCACTGTACAGATAACTGCAATGTTATGCATAGATTTAGAGTGACTATGAGACAAGGTTTGAATACTCATGGAGTCTATGGATGAGGGTGGAGACTGCCTGAGTTCCTTGGCAGGATACAAATATAATACATAAATAACGTGCCATTATGTCTTGTAAGAATTGACTAGAAGTACCCTATTTTGGAAGACTGCTCCCTCATCCTAATACAACAGGATATAATACTGTAGTTAGAAAAATCCCCTTAGAATCTATGGCTTAGATAAACATCCTGAAGCGTCAAAAAGTCTTGAATGTTGCTCAACTGTTCTTGGTCTTTCATTCCATTTTTATTCACTCCATATATAGTCATCAGTTCTGACAACCCACTTTACTGTTCTTTGAACTGTTAATGCTGGCACAAAACAGCAGTGTCTCCCCAAACCATATAAGCTTTGAGATAAAGTTGCCTTATCAACACTTTAAAGACCAGATCCAGAGCAGTTGCAGAAGCAATGACAAATTTAGATAGCTGGCTTTTCAACAAATTTGTTAAAAAATATTGGGCTACTTCTCACTAGTTCTTGAGTTAGAGTTTTTTCATTAATTGAACAATGGATGATTGATTTAATCTGTTAATGTTTCTATGGGACAGCATTATTTAGAGCACATATGATCCAGTACTATCAAGAACTCCAAGGTGTTATACTCACATTGCGTTGCATCTAGCTTTAGTTACTATACTTAAAGTAGAGCCACTGAAATCAGCAGAAATTAGTCATGCCTTACTTGTCCTTATTTGATCAATCTGTAGTAATTATCATTAAATTTGAATCCAACTCATTATATTTCATTTTATTTTTTTTCTTTGATTTTATTTTTTTACGGTAAATATAATTATCCACTGGAAGGTTTTCTGTGGGGCTCAGAGGTGGTTATGTACATTGAGGTCACAAAAAAGATGCCCACATTTGTTCATATGACAGCTACCACCATGTGGTGAATGATTAATTTGTTGAAGCAAAGCTTTGGAAAATGGGTAAAAAATGGTCACATAAGTTGTAGTTGTTCCTTTAAAAAGTTATAATGCATTAACTTCAATGTTAATCACAATTTTCATGGTAGCGCTTTAGTAATATTAGTAATATTATTTAAAAACCCTTTAAAATAGAAAAAAGGTCCCAAATTCCTCTAAAAATAACATTTTTGAAACAAGTCAAAAGACCAGGGATGTAACTGGGCAGAGGACAAAATGGGGGCATTGCCCCACCATAGTAATTCTCGCTCCCCATAAAATCTTCCTTCAGTCCTGAATATCAATCATTGTAGTAACTTAAAACTTCAGTTGAGCATTTAAAAATTAAGTTTAGGCTTCCAAAGAAAAGGGTTAAGCAAAGGTACCATGGGAATATGAACACACCAAGTATAAGAGTTATACATGTGAAGAATTTTCAGTGTCTCACTGTCTCCAGTGCTAGAAATTTGGTGAGTGAAGGCAGAACTCTTATTGGGGGGCAATGTATTCATCCCCCACCATATCTACATTTCTTCAAAAGACAAAAAAACAAAAACCCATAGCATGTTTTATTCACATACTTTTTATGATACTCACCACTCTCACAAGGCAGATTAAGTTGTCACTGTATGGATGGTACTGCCCCAACCTTCACCTCAACAATAACAGTTACCATAGATAATTGTTTCCCAGAGCAGAAGCAGTTATCTTCCTCTCTCTGACATTACTAGGAATGCCAATAGCCATACTCTAGAAGTACTCTTCTACAAGAGCTGTTGGCAACCTGCTTGCCAATTAATCACCTTTTAACCTAATCACTATGTCCAGGTACACATTTATAGTAGGTTGAAGCAAGAAACAACAATGTCTTCATTACAATCACATGTCTGGTTCAGGTTTCTAGTATAATACTGATCAGGTATACATTCCTTTGTCTCATTTTGACACTCATATATGTAGCAAAAGTCAGAGCAGTGTACACTGGCGTGGTGAAACAAATGACTGGACTTAGCATTGCATAATAAGCCATTTAATTTCATATAGGATGCTATGGCACAAGTACAGTAGGACCCCCATATCAACTGGGGATTAGTTCTGGGGGGTTTGGATACTGAAAACTGTGGATAATAGCAAACACCATTGAAAATAATGAGACTTCTGGTTTAAAATACCATAGAGTTGCCTTGGAGGACCTAGAAAATGGCTAGAGAGGACACATTTTCTAGGAAGACTCTATGGTAGGTATGCTGTTTTGTGTCCCGTGGATAATTGAATCAGTGGATAATGAATCAGTGAATACAGGGGTCCTACTGTATTGCTGTTCAGGTCTTGCCCCACCACTAAGCAGAGTGAGGCAGGTAGCTGGATGATGTGGAACAATAGCAAGGCCATGAAACCCACTGGTTGATCCTGGCCCACGGATCTCTCTTAGTCTGACCTAGCTCACAGGGTTGTTGTAAGGATAAAATGGGAAAAAAGAAATCAGTGTGCACTGCCGTAAGTTCATTGGAGAAAAGGTAGTACTGAAATGTAACTTAATGGCTAACTCATAATAACTGAAAAAAATGACATGTTCTAGAACAATCCACACACTTGTTGCTTGCCTTTCTAAGTGAGCTTGTTTTCACCACGCTTTCAGCTGGAAGAAATGGGTGCAAATTTGTAAAAGTTTGTAAAAGCTCCAAGTTCTATAAAAAGGAAGAAAAGAGGGGAAAATGGAATGTAGCAGCACCTTTAAGACTATTGTTGGTTTTTTTTTTTAATTTAGCTTTTGTGAACATAAACCCACTTCTTTGGATGAGTTTATATCCATGAAAGCTCATGCAAAATTAAAAATTGCATCTGCACGGACCAGATTAATCTGTGTTCTGGCCGGAGTATTCTGGCCTCGGAGCTGCCCCAGACTCCCCCTGTTATCTTGTGTTCCGTGGTAGGAATGGGCAGCTGTCCGCATGTATGTACTGTGCTGCATTGGCAGGCGCCTTCTCCACTACTACTGGTGTTACACATCATGCTTTCTGAAGTCACAACGAGGCCCCCAGCTTTGATCACATCCTGGGGCCTTGTGACTTCAGAGAGCATGACAAGCAACACCAGTGGTGGCGGACCACTGATACAGCACAGCATGTGTGTGTGTGTGTGTGTGTGGACAGCTGCCCATTCTCACCACAGAATGCTCATTTTTTTCCTGCAGGAACTGGGGTTTCCATGAGGTATTTCAAAAAGCCATTTTAAGGGATGTGTATCCAGTTTCTGGTTGGAACTGCTTGGATGTTGTCTGGACAGTTTGGACTAGAATTGGGGCAAAACCCCTGCATATCTGGACAGCTGGGCATGGGAACAGGAGGAGGCTGTTTCATTCAGTCTGTGTGGACAAGGTCTTAGTCTTAGAAGTGCTGCTACATTCCTTTTCCCCCTTCCCCTCCCATTCTTCTTTTTATGTGGCAAGATACTAATAGGGGTACTTCTTTGAAAATGGCTTCATGTTCTGGAGATGCTCTAATAATAAACCAGGTGCTTTTTTCATACTTGGCAGTCCTATTTGCCCTCTTCAGCCCTCTTCTACATCATTTGGAAAACATTTCTGAGGGAATGCACCAGAAGCCAGGATAATCATACAGAGTTGGGTGTTAGGCAAAGGTTTAATTACATTCTTCAACTGGTGTTACCTGTTCTCAACCTCCTTTTGGCCTTACGTCCAGAGAGCCTCCTCCTCTGTATCAGATCTGACAGGCATGTGCTCCTTGAGGAAGTGGAGGGGAAGCCCTCCGTTCATATGACTAATTAGACAGGCTTCATGCTGGGTTGCTCTTTTTTGATGCTGATCCTTGTGCTAATTGTCAGTTGTGTTCCTTGGGGAAGCAAGGTTGAGTTCAAATCTTGTAGCGCCTTGTTCCCTATTAGCTTTCTTGACCTTAAACTGATGTGAATTGACAAGGAACAGACTGAGAAAGAAAGAGAGAGGGAGGCAGAGAAGTTCAATCCACTTAGCTAGTGCATATTTGGAAGTTCCTTCACAAAAGAAAAAAAAAAGAAATTGTAGCAGCACTACAATTAAGGCACTTTCATCTGCAGTTATCGCTTCTTGATAAATATCACTAAACTTGATAGCCAAGAGTCAACTGGAGAAAGAAATTTTATATAAAGGGGTTTGGATACCTTGAGTGGTGTAGGAGTCCCCAGCTTAACTTTCAAACTGTCTTTTGTTGCTAACAGAGAGGTAATGTGGAAAATTTTCCAATACTATATTCTTCTGTGGAAAATTTTCCACACCATAGACAGGCAGGCAGGCAGATAGATAAATCCATAGTAGGCTAATGTACTACAGTCAGTCCTTGAGTGAAACAGAATGTTCAACTAGTTGTACTGAATCAGATTTTTCTCAACTTGAAATGGAATTAATTAGTGCAGATTTTGTGTATGAGGAAAGCTGAAAGTACTACAGTAATGCCTCTGCAAAAGGACATTAAACTGTTGATATGAGATGTGTACTAAAAATAATGTTCTTTCAGGTGTAGGTTTTTTTTGTTAAATATAAGGGAAGCATATACTATTCTCTTCTTTTAAGGGCTCAGCTCCAACTTACAGCAACCCTAGGGCTTTTTTGGGGGTAGGATTTAATCAGAGGAGGTTTGGCATCTTCTAAGGCTTAGAACCTGCCAATGGCACTACTTTTCCACGATGATGGGATTGCATGCTCCTATGAGGCAAGAGGCTATGCTGATGGGCAGCAGTGCTGTTAGTAGGATTTCCCATGTCAATAAAGGCTTTGCTGAGGAGCCAGATTAAATATGCCAAACAGCTACTAGGCAGCAGTGGAGGGTGACACTGGTAGAGGATCTCTCAGAGACAATGGCAGTGGCACTATAGCTAATGCTTGTTAGTACTGTGCAGAAGGAGGCATGGTAAACCTTATTTTGAAGATCTATTTACCATGAAAAGATCACACACCAAAACAGGACTTTTTAAAATGATAGGTGATTGGAATGCAAAAGAAACAGAGCAGAATCAAAGATTATAGGAAAATTTGGCCTAGGATCAAGAAATGAAGAAGAGAACGACTGACTGAATTTTGCAAGGCAAACAGTTCGTTCATCCCAAGCACATTCTTCAAGCAACCCAAGAGGCAACTGTGTGCATGGACAGTAGCTGATGGCAAATATAAAATGTAGCAAATAGATTTATACTATTAAGCCTAATTGAGCAGGAACCAGAAGCTGGAAGAATTCTGGAGTGAAACCATGGACATTGTCAGGGTGGAATGCAAAAGACACTATATGCATCCAAAAAGAAAGAGAAGCCTCAGTGAATAACAGATGAAAGTCTTCAAGCAGTTAGAAGCAAAGGTAAAAGATGACAGAAATAGAGTCAGAACCCTGAATGCAAGTGTTCAATGACTTGTGCACAGGGCCAAGGAGAACTACTATAATAATCAATGCAGAGAAATAGAAGGTAACAACAAAAAAGGAAGAACAAGAGACCTATTCCACAAGATCTAAAAAATCAAAGGGAAATTTAAAGCAAGAGTGGGGATGCTCTACAACCAGCAGGCAACACATTGCATGACTAAGTAAAAATAAAAATACAATGGAAACAATGCACAGAAGAACTATATAAAATAGATGAAAGGGTGTCAGTTTTGTTCAAGGAAGAACCATATGAAGAGAAAACTCTAGTTTTAGAAAGTGAAGTGGAAGCTGCATTCATTGCATTTGGGTGTAATAAATGATCAGGAACAGATGGAATACCAATACAGCTGCTGCAATCTACAGAGACAGGAGATTTTCAGACAGGCAAAAATCTCCCCTTGCCGCGCGAGCAGCCTCCCGAAACTGCTGCGCGGCAAGGGTCTTTTTCGGACCGCGCTGTGCCTGTGGCGAAACCGTCCGTGTCACTTCCGTGAAGCTTGGGACGGCTCCGCGTCATATTTCAAGCACGGGCAGCCTCCGTGATTGAAATATGGCGCGGAGCCGTCCCAAGCTTCACGGAAGTGACACGGACGGTTTCGCCACAGGCACAGCGCGGTCCGAAAAAGACCCTTGCCGCGCAGCAGTTTCGGGAGGCTGCTCGCGCGGCAAGGGGAGATTTTTGCCTGTCTGAAAATCTCCACAGAATCTACTCTAGTTTTAACTCAAATTTGTCAACAAATATGGAAAACAAAACAATGGCCCGCAGTTTGGAAACACTCAATATACATTCAAAGAAAGGGGACACCAGGGTTGCAGTAACCAGCGGACCATTGCATTAATTTCCCATGCAAGCAAAGCAATGCTCAAAATTCTACAACAAAGACATTTACCATATATGGATCAAGAAATGCCAGATGGCAAAGCTGGGTTCAGGAAAGGAAGAAGCACTAAGGAATCATAGTGCAAACATATGTTGCACCAAAGTCAGGCTGTGCTTTATTGATTGTAGCAAAGCCTTTGATTGTATAGATGATGAAAAAATATGGATCACTCATAAAGAAATGGGTGTGCTACAACGTTTGATTGTCTTGATGCATAACCTATACTCAGGACAAGAAGCTACAATCAGGACAGAATTTGGAGAATTGGAATCGTTTCCAATTGGCAAGGAGATCAGGCAAACCTGCATTTTCTCATCCTATCTGTTTAACTTGCATGCTGAACATATCATACGTAAAGTAAGATTAGACTAGGAGGAAGGAGGCGTGCAAATTGGAGGAAGGAACAACAGTAATTTAAGATATGCTGATGACAGCATACTACTAGCAGACAATAGCAAAAATTTGGAAATATTACTGGAGAAAGTCAAGGAAAAGGAGCCAAGGCATGCTTACAATTGAACATAAGGACCACAGATGATTTACATAACTTTAAAGTAAACATTGAAGACATTGGAATAGTTAAAGATTTTCCATACCTTGGCTCAGTCATTAATCAGAATTGAGACTGCAGTCATGTAATCAGAAGAAAACTAAGGCTTGAAAGAGCAGCTGTTAAGGAACTAGGCAAGATCCTAAAGTGTCAAGATATATCATTGAATACTAAAGCTAGGATTGTTCATACCATCGTATTTCCCCTTTCTCTGTGTGGTTACATGCACTCCCTTGGTCCCTCTCAGCTGGGTTCTCCTGAGCACCACCCTACCTTCAGGGCTGGTTTAAGGCATTTTGGGGCCCCCTGCAATGCTTTATTTGGGGGGCCCCATATGTTTAGCTCAGGTCAATGTAACCTAACTTGACCTAAACTACTCAAAATACAGGATATGCATATTATTACTAATAATGTTTTTGCAGGACGAGGGTTACAACGGGGACCCCCACAATAATGGAGCCCCCTGCGGATGCTGACGCCGCTGGTGCCTTAAACCGGCCCTGCCTACCTTTGCAATGTGCAAGGTGCCCAAGAATCACTCTGAGCCTCAAAGCTCTATTTACAGAACTTTACTTACAGAGTATATACAAACTAATGGCTATCTATTCATAGAACAATCTGACAAAACCTCTGGCCTCAACTCCAACAATAACTCCCCACAAAGGACATAGGCTACACCCACTTCTCTACATAGTCCACAGTATGGTTGCATCAGCCATGCTATGTCATCCTGGGCATATTCTGTGTGATGTAGTGCTGACAGTCCTTGTTTATCACAATACAGTAACCTTTGCCTCATGTTGCATCATACAGACATCTCAAATAATCATGGTAGCCATATTCTGGCCTGTGAAATTCTCTTAGGTCTTGGCCCATGCAGTCACAGGAAGAAAATCAGCTCACTAGATATCCCACCAGAAGTCCAGGCAGAGTTCCTGTTGAAAAATTGATTAAATAAAACCTCAAGTTTCAAATAACTTGTCTTGATGTATAACCTATACTCAGGACAAGAAGCTACAATCAGGACAGAATTTGGAGAACTGTGAATGGACGGTGATGTCCTTGCCAAACCCCATGTTTTTTAATTGACAGCTTAAGCTGTCAATAGACCCTCCTTGCTGCTTTTTTACCAGCATTGTCAGTGTATGAAACCTTGGGCCATTTAACTCTCTTACTTACCCTGACAATAACTGGTCTGACATGAACACATCTGGGTGAGATCAGGACATCCAGGTAAGTTTCACTCTTTTTATGACCCTCCCTGGGTTACATGGGACTTTTAAAGTGTGTGCATGCACTTTGTGCACCTTTTTGTGTGTTTTTAATTTTGAATTTCCTGCAAAACAAAGTCTTGCGGGATTTTGAGCGGGAAAGTGAACAGGGCTTTACCTTGCCGGAAAAGGAGGTGTGTGTAGGAGTTTTATTTTGCTGGCATAGAAATGGGTTTTTCTGTGTTGGCAAAAGAATATTTTAAACTTGTTCGTCTGATAAAGTCCTAAGAGTGGTTCAGCAATGGCATCAATTGCCTAGAGAAATGGTTGGGTTTCCTTCTCTGGACATCTTCAAAAAGAGTCCTGCTGGGATACTTTAGCTGAAGATCCTGCACTGAGTGGAGGGTTGGACTTGATGGCCCATGAGACCCTTCCAGCTTTATGATTCTATATGAAAGGGTAGGGGGAAATCTGATAAATATCCACTTAGAAGAGGGATGAAGAACCTGGGGATATCAGATGTTTTAAGTCACAACCTCCACCATCCCTGCTATGCTGACTGGAACCTATGGTAGCTGTAATCCAAAATAGCTGGATAGTATGAGATGGCCTGCCCCAGATATATAACTGCCATCTAGCACTACATTTCCAGAAAGAGAGCAGGCAAAATTCCAGGTGCTTACATGCGTTGAAGCTGTTACATGGTTTTTGTGTGTACTTTTGAAGGATAGCCATCCCATACAGAAGCAGCTGTGGATATCAATTGATCTGCTTTCAGCAGTTGAGAGGAAAGCAAAAACAACAACAACCAAAAACAAACAAACAAACAAACAAACAAAAAAACCCCAGCCCTGTCTTCTCCATAATGTCATCACTTTCCTACCAAGAACATGATTGCCTTCATTTCCATGGAATACATTTGCCATCTGTTTTGAGGTAGAGAGAAATTTGTGGTTGAGAATGGGCAAAGGTTGTTGTCTTTCAGCTAATCGTGACTCCTCTTCCCACCCTAATTTCATGATCAATGACAGACCTGTGTCCTGAAAATCGAATCAGAACCTCATTGGAATGCACATATATAAAGGATTTTATCAGAACAGTCGTACAAGGATTTAACATATCCCAAGCAAACAAGGATTGCGGAAAAGGTAAACAAGGCACAATGTGGCCTGTTTTGTGACCAAAACAATTTAAAGCAATTCTCATTAAAATAGTTACCTTGATTTTGGAAATAACATCTATATAAGATGTGAACATAAACTGTCCAGTATGTACAGAGCACTAGAAGGCTAGACTAAAGTGAGATGGATCCAACTCAATCAGCTATCTTGACTTGAACTAAATAATGTTCCCTATAATTCTCTTCTGTTGAAACAGTGTTCCTCAGAAATTTCTTCTATTAACATTCCTGGCAAGTATTCTCTGAATATTTGCTGGATGTGTGACTATTCAGCTAATTTGTAATATTCAATTTTGTTGTGGTTGGGAAAAAATACTGTACCAGAACCTGGAAATGTTCCTTTTGAGACTAAAATCTCCGAATCCCCCAGCCAATATGGTCAGTGACTTGTATAAAGGGTAGAAATCACACCATATATATATATATATATATATATATCTCACAACAACAATCGAGCTGAATGAAACTTTAAAAAAAATCTTTATGCAGTGATATATAGCAATTTTCTTGGGTTTCGGGTTCGACTGTTCATAGTACCTGAAACTAGGAAGAAGCCCAGTTTCCAGATGTCAAAGACACTGTGGCCTCTTTGCTTTTCAGGAGATTATCACACTACACTGTTACAGCGCTATTCCACTTTAACTGCTCAGGCTGCCTCCTGTGGAATCCTGGGATTTGCAGTTTAGGGAGGGGCATTTAGACCTCTCAGCCAGCAAATTCTTAGGTCTCACTAAACTACAAACCCCAGAATTCCACAGGAGGCAGCCATAGCAGTTAAAGTGGAATCATAGCACTATAACAGTGTAGTGTGATAAAGTCCTCAATGAAAATAGCCCCGAAACAAACTTTTCAAATGAAAAATGTAATAAATACCATGGATACTGTATAGCTTGTCTGATCGCCAACAAAATCAGAGTGCAAACAATTTTTCAGTTTATAGAAAACAATTCTGAGCAACTTTATTTCAGGGAAATGTATTTAAGTGCTTGTCTAGTTCATTCATCAAGTTTGATTCTTCTCTATTTATTTGACATTTCAGGCAGATGGAGAGCATGACAGAGTTTTTGAGCTGCACAAACTAATTATTATTGGTGTGTATGAAACAATTTGGGGAGAGCTAATGGGGCTCAGTTGTTGTAGAGATTTCAAGTTAGATGGAACTCTTTTCCTACAGCCCAATAGCAAAGAAAAACAACAACAAAGGTGTACCCTCTGGACCTGTCAAAAGTATGAAACAAAGGCAAATTGAATAAAAAAGAAAAAATTCAGAGATATGTCAATGCCAGCAGGGGGGAACAGTTTCATGGGTTGTGGAAAGAGTTATTTTACAGTGTCAGCAGGAAGACTATGAAGACCTACAAATAGGAGAGGAATCAAAGCTATCAAAGAAAGACATTTTTGGTTCTGTTCCTAGCCACAATTCAATACAGTAAATATATTTTCAAGCCTGCTGATTTTGATGGATTTAAGCCACAAATCTTTAGTTGGCTCTCAGGCATATTATCTTGTTCCATCCCTTTGGCAGTCAGTCAGAATGAAGGTTGATGGTCCAACCACAGAACTAAGCAATCGAGTGACTTAATTTCTCTCCTAAAGTTTAGTCAGTTGGCCAGGCTTCAGAGACATCATGGTCACCTTCATGTCTATATTCTTTTAAAGAAAGATGTTCTGCTTCCTGATGGATGAAGCAAGCACCTTCTTATATTCTTAAAAGGGAGTTTTAAAAAAATCAAGAAAGATAATGACATCAGTGGCAACCAGTCATAACGGCTATCTACTACTTTCAGTAATACCAGCTGCTGGAGAACACAAGGCAAATAGTGCTGCTCCCCTCAGGTCCTACTTGTAGGTTTCCCAAAGGCACCTAGCTGGTCACTGTGCAAATAAATTGCTCTGACTGGCCTAATCCAGCAGGGTTCTTCTGATATTTTAATAAATTTTCCTCAAACAAGGGTGGGCAAAAAGTAAATCTGGATCTTTTAGTAGATCGTTGAATGATACTGGGATTTCTGATTCCCAATTGTTTAACAACAGCAACAAAAAAATATGAACCCCTATTGTTCCAAATTATAATAACTGAAGTGAAGAAATCTTGAGGCAATCAGGAGTAGATTTTAGTGTGGAAGGATTATGAGCTCTGTTTAATTTTGGTACTCAAAACAAATTCCTAGGCTCATGCTTCTCTTCCCCAGTTTATCTTGGTACAATCCTGAAAGGCAGGTTAGGACATATGGGGGGAGGCAAAGGTCACAAGGTAAGTTTTATGCCTTTTGTAAAATTGAACCTGAATCTGTCATGTTTCAGCCCACTATGACAACCCATGCATGATGCTAACTCAATAATGTGGGGTTGCTCATGAGAGCCATCATGGTTAGACAATCAAACGAAGGCAGGGTAGACTCAGGAGATTATCAGACGGAGGAAATGTGGCGAGATCACAATGCCAGTAGAACACAAAAGGATGCCAATATCAGACAATTGGTGTCCTTTTGCGTTCCGCTGGCATTAAGGTCTCATTTCTTTTTATTGACAGCTGAAGCTGTTAGCATGCGAAAACTTGGGCCATTTAAATCCTGTCACTGCAGCGGGAATGGCTGATCCAGTGCGAACATTTCCAGTGAGATCCAGGTAAGTTTCACTCTTTTTATTATCCTCCTTGGGTTACTTGGGACCTTTAAAATGTGTTTAGGTGCTTGATGTAACTTTGTATGTGTTTATTTTGTTTTTACTTTTAAATTTCCCATGCAACAAAGTGTGGCGGAATTTTCAGCGAGGAAGTGCACGGGGCTCCGTTCACTTCCTCTTTATTGCTGGGGAAGCCTTTTCTGGGAGAGGAAGGTAAATGCGGGGGGAGAGGGAGCGTTCTTTTGTTGGCATAGAAATGGTGTTCTTTATACTGAAAACGGGGCTCTGTAAGCGCAACAGCCCTGTTCTCAGCCCTGTTCTTCTCCCAACCTCCTTGGGGTTTTTTCCCCATCTGAAAAAGTCCATACACAGTGGGTTGCATTTGGCTTGGCATGTAACAGGTAAGTCTGATGGCAGAGCCAGCCCTGTCATTAAATAGAGTGAGGCAACCACTTCAAGCACCAATTCAGGCAGCAAATTGCTGTTAAAATTTATTCATTCCTATTGTATGTTTACTGCCAGGGAGATAAAGAGATTATTGTGGTATTTTCTGCCTCATGGGAACTAATTACCAAGGTTTGGAGGAAAGGGGGGGGGGCATTTGCTACTTTGCTTCAGCCATTAAAATGTTTAGGATCAGCCTTGTCTGATAGACTTCATTATAGATTTTCTTTGTTTTTTTTCCGGGCTGTGAGGCCCTGTTTTGAAATAGTTTCTTTCTGACGTTTCGCCTGCATCTGTGGCTGGCAACTTCAGAGAATGGTTGGGTTGGAGTGTGTGTGGGGTTTATATGCTGTGAACCCCTGTTGGGGAGTATATGTAGGACTTACATTATTATTAATTATATTATTATTAATTATATATTATTATTATTATTATATATTATTATATATTATTATATAATAATATAATATATATATACATATTATATATATAATTATATATTATAAATTATAATAATTATAATTAATTATTATTATTAATTATAATATAATATTATTACTATTAAAAGGACTTCATTATTATTATGCTTCAATTTTTTTCATATTGCTTGTGTTGGATCCTCCCTGCCTGGCCATCTTATTGCAACTTTAGGTTCTGTAAAATCTGAATTGTACCAGATAAGCAATATTTTTTGTTGTTATAAATAGTTTTAAATGGAAAACATATCAAAGCAAATTTTAAACAATTTAGTTATTGTTTGAGAATTAAGGAAACTTTCAAGTAAGAGAAAAGAAAAGAAGAAAGGAAGAGAGAATGAGAGAGAGAGGGTGGCAGGAGGCAGAAAGAACAGGATGTCACCGGATTAAATTCCCATTGAATGCTAGCATTATATAGATCCATAAAATGGAACTCTACTTTTCTCTGTACTAGAATGGCAAAAGAGCTCCAGTGAGGATGAATGCTCTGAGGAATTTTTGTTTTCAAACTCTGTCTGCCTCTCCTCCTTTCTCCCCTCTATGACCCCCTGTCCACCTCCCATGCCCACCATTACTGTAATTTTTTGAAAACTTATCAGTAATAAACAGGCTCCTGATAGGAAGCTGAAGGCTAGCAGGAAATAAAAATGGTTTCTCTTAATTGCAGCCCTGTATGCAGCTGGAGTAAACTTAACCAACAAGGACATTATTCTTCATTAGTGAAGACTCTATTCTCCAAGTCTTTGCTTTTCATTTATGTCTTCCCCCATCCCAGGCTTTTATCGCCAGTACACTTTGATAAAAGTCCTGTTTAGTTGTGTGACATTGCAAAAAGGGTTTCTACACACAAGAACATTCTCACCATTTCCAAGTATTCAATTTTTGTCTCACTTCTACTGAAGAGTTCCTGCCCCGGGGGTATTTTTTACTCCACTTGAGTGTTACAAGTCTACATTAATACATTTATCCCAACTAAATTTTTAATAAATATTGAATCAATTCAGAAAGCTCCTGATCCCCCTCTTTTCAGGATTATGGTAGGCTGAAGAACAGGACTAGGGAAACAGACATAATTTAGATGTGTCTAGACATAATGTGATGTTCTTATTGATCAGCACCTTGACATAACAGGCACACCTGCAGCTAGGAATGATTTTGAGTATCTTCAATAAACATTGATTTTGAAAATGCTAGCATTTACTTCTGTTGGCTTCCATGACTCTGACCAAGAAGATCCCCAAATGTATGTAGAACTGTTTGCAGTTATGGTAAAATAGCTACCACTGCTGAAGAGATAAATCACTTTTTATTCTATACAGCAGCTAGTCTCTTTGGCAGTGGGAAGTGTGACAGCAAATGGGTAAATTGTGCTACACAGTTCAAATTATCAAAACATTGCACACACCTAAGCACAATAATCCTTGTAATAAACCAGAAATGTAGGCCAATATTGTTCTTCCCATATTGCAAATGTGTACCTAAAGAAACAACAGCTTGCCCAAATAAGTTTACAGCTGAGGGGAGATTTAATATGAAGAACACTGTGTTTAAAGTACATATTCCTAATGATAACACTCAGCTACCAAAGAGAGAAGAATAAGCAAATCTTCATCTGCATGTGTGTCTCTCTCTTAGGCATGTCCGGAGTAGGAACAGAAAATAAATTTGTTGAGTTTCTATTTCTCTACAAAGTATCCACCACCACCACCCACTTCTAGACATTGGCAAAGTGCTGGAGAGCATACTGTCTTGGAAATTCATACATCTCCAAGGCTTGTAATCTATTTCACTTTATTTCAGCATTGTTGAGATGGATTGGCACACAGAAACATTTGAAAAAAAATATCACACAGATAAAAATGCATATATTTGAAAAATAAGCACAAATGTGTTATACTCAATGGGGAAATGAATAAAAAATGTATACATTTGGGGGGAATGTGTACATATTTCTAGGTGGAACGACGAAAAAAGAAAAAAAAAAACACCATACACACCAATATGGACCTGGAATGGAACAAGAACGTTAGGAGATTTTCACATGGGGCCAAAATGCTCTGTTACTGCCTCTCCCATTCCTGCAACAGAATGCAGGAATTCCTGCAACAGAATGTTTGCACACTTACCTCCATTCCGCTGAAGGAACGGGCTTCCTCCCTCCCTGCCGGCTGGTTATAAATGCAGCCGTTGTAAGACTGCCTTTATGACAGGCCAGCTGAAATCCCGTTCGTTCTTGCGAGAGAACGAATGGGAGGTAAATTCAAAAATAAAAAAAAACCAGCTGTCAAAGAAAGAATGAAAATACAAAAATATTTTTTTAAAAAAAGTAACCCGGGGAGGAGAGGGGAAAGGGTGCCACATACCTGGATGTCCCATTTGTGGCCAGAAGTGCTGGGCACAGAGCTCCTCCCCCGTGCCTGTCATCTCAGAACAGGGATGGGGCTCCTTTTCCCATATCCATGAATCCGTGACAGACACGGAAGGGGTGTTCTATTCATGATGTTTCATCATTAATAGAATACCCAGGGAGCAGCACAGGAGCAGGACGGAAGGGGTCGATGTCATCAGAAAGGGAGCCCCTTTCTCAACCCTATTCCATGCCTGCCCCGCAATATTAGCCCCATCTGAAAATCTCCTTAGTAAGATTTTGAGAAGGGCAGTGAAAATGAGACTGACAGATTTAAACACTCTTAGGAGTTGCATTTCTCATTGCCCTGGGATGTCAAAAGTTCTCCATCTTGGCCAGCCTGGACAGATGGTCATACATGGATGGGCTAGAAAGGTTGCAGCACCATTAATACCAATGTGCAGACAGACATTCTAGTCCATTGCAGGAATGTAGTATGAAAAGCAAGGCTTTCTGGCACAGGTACTGAGAAGTGTGTGATCACAATTTGCACCATGGCCGTGGCACAGCCACCATGCTCTATTTTGAGGAGTTGGACAACATTCTCTTGAGGCAATGCCATCATACACCCCAAGCACCCGGCTTGCAGCACCACAATTCACTAGGCAGGCAGGCTCCCAGGGTCCAGCAACTGTATGCTCACCCCCTGCCAGAGGGCTCCCAGAAACTCTTCAAGAGCACCCCAGGTACTATGGATAGGAAGAAGTCTGGGGCCGTAATGCTGGGGGGTCCCTCAGGTAGAGATGTGTGTTTTCTCCCGTCACTGGAAACAACCTCCATGGTGCCCAGTATGTGGTTGCTTGGAGATTTATTTTTGTTCCCCCAATTTATAGGTGACAGAGGATTCACAGGACCCAAGGATATGCTCATCATTTTGACTCCTGTGGAACAGCTGACTGATACATCATTCCTGTGGGGGGCGGGGTCTTCTGCTTCCTCTGTAATATTTGTTTCCTCAGGAAGCATCCACCCTACACATTCCCCCTATGGCACGAAGCACTTTGATAGCAGGTGAGGAAAGGCATGAGAAGCAAGCAGCAGCTGAGTCCAGGCTTGAGTTGCTGTGGCATTCCAGAGCAGCCAAGCAGCGTACACCCCATTTCATAACTGACAAAAGATGCATATCGTCGTACGATCATAACATTTTTGATAGGCATGCCATATGACATGACAGAGAATATGCTTAAATGCTCATCATGTAACTAACATCACAGTTCCATCCAAAATGTGTACACATTGGGTTCCACATGGGCAAGGCATGGGTGTGTGTGTGCATGCATGTTTGTGTCATGGGTTTCTCATGCATGTACACTGCCTGAATACCACCTTCCTCCAAAACATAACTCCTACCCTTCCCCCTAGATTGCCATTTCCCTCCTCGGTGTCTGGAAAAAGTGTTTGGTGGTCCTGCAACTCCCAGTAGTGTATATTGTAGATACTGGGGTGACCAACCATAAAGCCATGCTTCCTCCAGTGGTCAGGCTTGCTGAGCACTGAAGGAGAAGAGAGTGAAGGACAGCAACATACAGCACAGATGAGGGACCTGCTGTCTTGTTTAGAGTGGGTGGGAATTGTTACTTTGAGTTTAGGCAGAGAGAGGGTGAGCACATGAGGAAGGAGGGGGAGGATGCTAGCCGGGATCAGGAACACATCGCCGACAGCATAGAGGTGCTTGCCAGGCTAGTTTCACACATAAAGCAATGTCATGACAGTTGTGGTGGGAAGCACCAACTGCCAAGTATTATGCCAGTGCTCCAGGACCAGGGAGGAGCCATGGAAGTGGACAACCAGGACCCTCCCATTGAAACACCAAGCTTCCCCCCCAGCACCCAGGATGGGAGGGAACTGCCAAGCAAGTCCTTTACTGTGGTGACACCTCAACCCACATGTAAGGGAAGTCAACCAGAGTGAGCAAGTGTCCCACCCCTTATTCCCAATGACATTGTTGGAAATATTGGTATATCAGTAGCAGAGTAAAAATAAACATGCATTCAGAGGAAGGTTTTCTATTGAGATCAACAATTAAGCCAGCCTCCCTGCTACCCTTCACACAGTCTAGCAGACAATAAAACAAGCTTCAGTCTTCTTTAAGGTATATAAAAAGTAGTTTACTTACAGTAATATCTTGTGCATTGAATACAAAGGTACATCAATTTGAGATATGCAAGCATGGAAGTAAAAATAGAAGTTCTACATGCTATGGACCCTCTAGAAAACTTGGGTTCTCCATCATAAAAGAAAGTGTGTGTGCCCGCATGGGCATCTCCCAGGGAATGGTGACTGAGTTAGTACTCACACAAAGACATCAAAGGGTTTGTCTACGTGCAGCAGGAAGACAGGTCATAAAACTCTAACAAACAGGAGGTTTAGCCATAAACACTCTTTACATGCACTTTAACTCTTTAACTACCATGCCCCATGCATGCAAGGTTGCATTTTCCCAACAGACATGTGGTGGTGCCTGATGAGAGATCAATGTAACTATTGCTTGTTTTGCCTTCAGTAGCATCGTATATAACTTCCTCTCCTGTTGGGATCTCTTCTGTTTGTTTGTATTTTGAGCTTCCCTGCAATGTCTCCTATTAGTGTCATCTGCACAAGAGCATTGGCCACTGTGTTGTATGGATTAATAAAGAGAGTCATCAGAATCAGAAGTTAAATAATTTATCCATTTCAAAACATAACAACAGTGATCATCAAATAGGGGATCATGGGGAGCAAAGAGGAGGGGAGAAGGGGGTATTTACAGGGGGAGGGGAACTATAACTGGGGAGGCATGCAAGGGTCAGTGAGTTCCTGCAGAGTCCTCTCTATCCTCTGTGGGTGCTCCTCCAGGGTGCTACCCTCTGCTTTAGCCATTGGACTGCAAGGGAAGAACAATGAAAAGGGAGTAGGGGTTACGATGGCATCTCAGAAGTGGTCATCTGGTTCAGGTGACAGAGAATGGGCAGCACAAAAACATCCACTTTGAAAGCTGCCATCCTGTCAGAAGTCATCATCTCCCAAAACATCCCTCTGTGATGCTGGCTTACAAGCCATCGCCACCACACATGTCAGATGACATTACCTCGGGCCCTTTCCTACTCTTGGCTGGTGATGAATTCGGCCATCACTGAGGCAGGGCCTCTCCTTCCCCTGTCCTGCACTGTTCCTCCCTCTTCCCCTGGCTGGCACTGGTGTGGTCACTGTCACCTTCAGATTGCCAAAAGGAGACATGTGACATTTCACAGGTGTTGGCAAAGGAATCCCTCCAGATCAGGACAGTCTACACCCTATGCTGGGACATTCCTGATCAGCAAAGGGGACACTCTCCTGAGGATGGCCCGGGCTTATCCATTTACATGCCCGTACCAGGAGTCCTGTCTTGGGAACTGGAGGAGGGCAAGTTCCCTGTGATGGCCCTGCATGATGTTATCTGAATAATCCAGACAACAGAAATAGAGGCATCGAGAATTACATGGGGCATCAGGTCACTGATAGGAAGTGGCGAGTAGGGAAATAGGCTCTACTGTGACCAACTGGTTTTGCTGGTGTTTGTCACTAACCTTGTGGCCAACAATTGCACCAGCTTGGCCATCCAGCCCTATTCCACAAGGTGGGAATCCAGGAGTAGAAGGAGGGGATGGTGGTTTGGGGAAGGGTCCCCATTGAAGGCCTCAAGGGCCTAAAAAATGGCCATTGAGCACCTTAAATTTTGGTGTGGCATTGAGTCACAGGTTTATTGAACCCCTGGTGCCTCAGGACATGGGCAGCTGCAAAGTGAAATTGGCTGTTCCACCTGTTGGTGCTGCTCATCACCCTCTGAGCACCACCCATCTGCAGGAGAGTGTTCAGGAGGAGGGTGGTCTTGTGCTTGCCTCTGGGTTGCCATTGTGCCATTCTGACTCCCAGCATATGAACAAGCATTTAAATGCTTAATTGACTTTGGGGGCATGGCCCCAGTTAACCAGCAGCCAATCCCAGCCCGGTTGGAAAGTTAGAATCATAGAATCATAGAGCTGGAAGAGACCACAAGGGCCATCCAGTCCAACCCCCTGCCCTGCAATCAAAGCATTCCCTACAGATGGCCAACCTCCAAAGCAAGAGACTCCACCACACTCCGAGGCAGCACATTCCACTTCCGAACAGCTCTTACTGTTGGGAAGTTTTCCCTAATGTTTAGGTGGAATCTCTTTTCCTGTAGTTTGAACCATTGAACTAGAGTCCCAATGACATCCCCAAGGGCAGTTAACTGTAACCATCTATTGCCTCCAGGGAGGGAGGGCAATGGTTTTTATTTGGTGAGAAGATTAACCATTGCTTCGGGGTTTGACAGCTTGTCACCTGCCTCTGCCTGTACTCCCTGTACAGGCAGGGATTCTTCACCTGCAGTAACCATTTGAACCCTTGTTGTGCTATGTGCATTCCTGCTCACACACATCAGAAACAGCAGGTCAGACCAACCCACATAAATGCCCAGACACACCACTTCTGCACTGGTTTCTTGCCAAGTTGATCATCTTTATTAATGCATATTGATACCAACAGCACATATATCAGACAAGGTGCAAGCAGCCCAGTGCTCCTGAACTTGTTGTGGTGTAGTGTGGTGATCGTACAGACAAGTCTGTGGTCAGTGTGGGCCAGGATAACCTGAAGGTAAGCTGAATTTCCCTGTCAGTGTAGACACACCCCACGAGACACATAAGTGATTTATTTTTTTGAATAGAGCTTACAAATGAAAAAGAAGTGTAATGTTGTGTAAAGGTTACTGTGACCTCCATTATCTTGGCTGATTTTGGCCTCACTGAGATGCAAGGGAAGCATCTATTTTGAGACTGAGAGGAACACAAATCTAACCAGGACAGGTATCATAAGAACCCTGTTAGTCTAGCCACATTACAGAGAATATCTACACTAACCTTTAACATCAAGCATATACAATCTGAATTCATCACAATCCGAGAGTTATATGGAGGGAGGGGGTCTCACCTCCAACAATATTTCCTCTTCCTTTCTGACCAGTCTTTCAAATACTAAATCCTTTTTCTAGAAGTCTAAGTGCCAAAATTGTTATTTTCTTAGGGACAGTGACTAGAGGGCCACTTTCCTCTTAATTTAGCAGACAGGCACTGAGTTCAGCCTAAGCTTTTATCAGCTGTTTGTGTTCATCCAGGCCAGATGATTCTGAGGAAGCCGCTTAGAGATTTAAAGCACTGATGTGACAGGGGGTGCGCTTTGATTCAAACATTCCAGCCTTCTTCTGGTAGGCAGTGTTTATACAAACCTGAGAAAAACTGCCACTACTGCTCATCTCTTTCATTTTTCAACCTTAATGGTAATTACATTCCATGCATGACAGGACATTTAGTATTGCATTCAGGGCCAGGATTTTATAATATTAGCTTTGACGGGCCATTGCCATGCATTAGGTCACAATTATTTCATAGGCCAAGTGGCCTAGCTTGTGATTCACTAAGTCACGCAGAGCCTGTTAGACCAAGAAATCTTAGCCTGAATCCAATGGCTAGTCCCAACTAGAGTAGATCCATTGTTACCTAAGAGGTGTGGGTGCTTTAGAGACCCACCCATGATATATTATTAGCTGGGGGAATTATTAGCTCAAACAGTATGCCTCCAAGAGGAGGGTAACTGTAGGGCTCTTTTCATCTATGTATACCAGTACTAACTGCCAGGAACTCCAGTTAAAGTGAAAGAAAGTATTTTTATTGGAAATAACACAAAATACGTTCACACATGCAGCACATATTCCTAAGAACCACGTAAGGTTATCAAGGAGTAAGGCAGAAAGATTGGATAGAGGAAGAAATACAGGGAAATAGGGAGGTTGTTACCAGTCTTGAAAAGCAGAGTTTTGGGTAGTGAAGTACTCAGACAGAAGTCTGAGAGTGGCACAGGAGATTCCAATCTAAAGGCATGCTGAGAAAGAGAGTGACCAGGTTCATCCACCGTGGAACACCTTTCTATTGTTGGGGGACTAGTAGTTATAGCCTGCTTCATATCCTGAAGGGGTACTCTGGCTAGGACAAAGCCTGGATGGTTTTCCCACCAGGTAAATAAAGGAAACTAAAACTTACGGTAACTGATTGCATTTAATGACCGGGAGATAGGGATTGATGGGTTTATGACAACTTCACAATGCAAGAAAGGAGGCGGTGCCAAGGTGAGATTTCCTTGGGATTCGGTTTGGGAAAAGTCAATTGATTGTTTGGCTGACTAATTCATTGCTGAGGTGCCCAAGAAAGAATTAGCACATACCTCCTTAAAGGCTTTGTTTACCAAGGGGCTCCAGCACAATCCTAATATGGGCTTGCTTTGCCACAATATTTCTAAGACACATCCCAGGTCAGGTGTGACCTCCACCTGACCTCTTTTTGGATCACCCTGGTCAACCTGACCCCAAAAAGTGTCCAATATTTCTAATTTTCAGATATCATAGAGAGGGGGTAGTAGGGCATGCTAACGCCATTGAATCTATTGCTGAATTGTAAGTCAATAGTTATGTACATTTAACTCTAGGTGGGACTAGCAATTGGATTTAGGAGCCCATGTTTTTTAAACAATATTGCAAAATCATATAATTAACTGGTCTAGAGTACAAATCTAGCCTCTTTGACTTTTCTGAACATATCATGAGCCCCAGTGCTGTCATCCCAAAATTGTTTGTAATTAAAAACAAGAGGTCATTTCAGAAGTCACAGAGTAGACCCACTGGCATCAATGAAGTGTAGGTCCATCATGATTAAGTCCCACTTACTACATCTAGATCTAATCCATGATTTATTGCCATCTCACCTTTTTTTTTTTTTTTGCACCAACGTGGTCTGTGGAGATGACAGGACTAGCTAGTTTAAGTTGGCTGCTATCTTCCAGCTTTGAACATGTTCAGTTATTGCATAATTTGGTTATTCCCAATTGATTAAAATACATATGATCACAGGCAATTATTGGAGAACATTGTCTTACAATGCACTGTTAACACACAGGGGCAGAAAAAGAATATTGCTCTAAACGTACAATGTGTTCCTGAGGTGCACATCAGTAAAGCACAAGCATGAACAAATTGGGTTCTGTCCCAGTTTAAAGCTTCTAAATACAGATATGCCTTTGTTCTTCTAATGTTCTTATGCTCACACTAGAATATATAGAAACATCTTCCATGTATTCTATTTGGAAGGAGAATGTACAGGACACTGTATAGGGTGCCGTTTACACGATGAAAATCTAGTGGGAAGAATTCATGTCGAACCCTGGTTGTTTACACGTACATCGGGTCGGGTATGTGATTTTCGGAAGGGGGGCTAACTTTTATCCCTCAACCTGTGGGACTTCCAGTCCCGTGGTTTGTGCCGTTTTTTAAAAAAGTCACTGGAGGATTCGGAAAATCGGAAATGTAAACAGCCTGGGACAAGCTATCTCGGTACTAGGGGATGACCGGAAGTGGTGACTGGGGGCAGGCTCAGAGATCAGGGACCAGAAAAGGAGGGGTCAGTCACCCATTCAACAGATCCAGCCTCACCAGCTGAAAACAAAGGCATCCCTTCCAGCTACAAGTAGGTTTGTGTGTGTGTGCGTGTACTCAATCACCTTTTAAAATGGATTTCCACACTACAAACCCTTCAGCTTTAACCTCTTCCTCAACTGCATGTTACAAAGAGATCGTGGTGGGCAGAGAGTCGCCCATTCATTCCCTGCCTGGATCCCCTCTCTGGGTCTGAACAGATAATCAAACATTCATAACCCCCCCCCCAAAGGCACAGTAAAATATTCCAGCGTCTATGCAAATGAACACACTTTCATCCCCCCCCACAAGGCACAGTAAAAAAAAAAGCCAGCCAAAATGCCTTGTGTGACACTGGCTTGATTTCAAAAGGAAAGCACAGGGTTTAACCATGATCGTTCCTGCCTCCTTCCAGTGTCTGGGTCTTTCAAAATGCCTTCTGTGTCAATGGCTTGAAATCTTCACTCTGCAGCTGCCTCTGCTTTAAGGGTTAACATTTTACAGATACAAGGGCAAGCCTCCCCCCCCCACTCAGCTTGATTTCAAAGCACAGGGTTTAATCGTGCCTGCATCTGAGCGAAAGATCACATTCTGGGTCTTTCAAAATGCCTTCTGTGTCAATGACTTGAAAACTCACTCCACAGCTGCCTCTGCTTAAAGGGTTAACATTTTAAAGAGACAGGACAAACACAAGCCTCTGCCCCCTCTCTCCCCCCCCCCAGCCAGCCAATAGCATTGCTCGTGGCATGGAACTCTAAAGGAAGTACATCACCGAGATTGTGAAAACACGAGTAATCGCATCCTTGATTGACAGCAAAAAATAATAATAATAAAAAATCCCGGTAGGCTAAACATGTGTAAACAGCAAAAGCATGGGATATAAGAGTGCGGGACCAATAAACAGAAACTGAACTTTTGTCATGTAAATATCAATCACGGGATCTTCCAGGATTTCCTAAAGAGTGACAAAAATCATCTAAACAGCGTGGGATGGATACGGGATCAGGAAGTCACGGTAAGCCCCGCGACAAAAATTGCCATGTAACTGGCACCCTGGTCACTGAATCAGGGAGCAGCTACTTTCGTGCCACTTGAACACTGCACCTGAGATGTTTAGTTGACCTTTGGCTGTGGATGGATTGTTGAGCAATGTGAACCATTGATCAGACCTGCCCAGCACTGGGACTCTTATGCATTTTGTAGTTCTTCAAAGGTACCAAATAAACTAAAAACCTATGGGTTTGCATCTACCGGTTCTGCAGCCACAGATTCAACCAACCACAGATTGTAGTATCTCCCCAAAACATCCCCCCACAAACCTATGTCATTGTATATAATGGGACTTGAACATCCATGGATTTTGATATCCACAGGTGGCGGCGGTGGTGGTCCTGGAACCAAACCCCAGTAAATACTGAGGGCCAACTGTACTTTTAAAGTGAGTTGTGAGTGACTCTGTTATTCATCCTCCCTCCAGCTGCTCCTGTAAATTTTTCTGGCAGGAAAGAAATTCCATACACAAAGGTTTACCTTTGTTGTTGTGTACCTTCATTGTTTCCCACTTATGGTGACCCTAAGATGAACCTATCACAGGGTTTTCTTGGCAAGATTTGCTCGGGGCAGGGTTGCCTTTCCCCTATTCTGAGGGTGAGAGAGTATGACTTGCCCAAGGTCACTCAGTGGGTTTCCATGGCTGAGTGGGGATTCAAACCCTGTTCTCTAGAGTTGTAGTTCAATGCTCAAACCAGTGCACCACATTGGCTCTCAAAGGAAGTCATTCTGTGTATACTAGATTACCCAGCACTACTTCATGTCTGGAAAAAGCTGCCCTTGTCAAACTTCTGCTTGTTGGAATTTATGCCTATGCAAGACTGGCCCAAGACATTTTGCTGTCTGAGGTGAAGGATAAAATGGTTTGTTGTTATGTGCCTTCAGGTCAAATCTGGTTTATAGTGATCCTATTCTAGGGGTTTTCCTTGACAATATTTATTCAGAGAAAGTTTGCTATTGCCTTGTCTGAGAAATGTGACTTGCCCAAGGTCACCCAGCAGGTTTTCATAGCTGAGCAGAAATAAAATGATGCCCCTCCACTATTCCATATACATAAGTCACTTTCTATATTAATTGAATCTTTAATACTAGTAACGGGGCAGCACAATCCACCATACCTGAGGGCAGCAAGGTAGCTTAGGCAGCCTTTTAAAAGAAATGGTCATTTATTCAAAATTTTGAGTGGAAGCTTCTCCGCTACATATAATCCTGACATTCAGATTGTATTGAAAGTGATTTTTTTTTTAAAAGGAAGAAGTCAGTACAGAGTTGCAAATACATTTATTCACATCACCATCCTAGCAATTGCTACTATCCTGCCCACCACCAGAAAATACTGGAATTAAAAAGAAGAAGAAAAAAACCCTAAAACTCTTATTAGAGCTTAGAAAAATTGGTTTAAAAACAACTGATATGAGTTTACAAAAGATATGGTCTGCCCTGGCCTCACATCGGGAGGCATGGAGACGCACTATCCACAATGCTGCAGCCTTATTTGAGAACTCACTCCGAACAAGTCATGAAGAGAAACGACAACGCAGAAAGAATCATAACCCAGAAACATCACCCAAGGAGACCTTTTGCTGTGCTTTCTGCAACCAGACTTGTTTATCTCGGATTGGCCTTTTTAGTCATCAGCGCGCTTGCAGAAAGCGCGGGATGAGTCCTTCCTGAATCTTCATTTGCGAAGAAAAGCCAGAGAGATATTAGGGGATTATTTTTATTTTATTTTTTAGTTTGCACTAACTTGCAGAAGGCCTTGAAACAGGGATGGGAATCATGTATTACCGTATATGTGTTGGTTTGTCTCTGCTGATGTCCATTTGGATACACAAGTGTTACTTTAGAAATGCCTTGCTTCCCCTCTCCCCAGGATCTGCCACTGGAGTTGGCCGTGTTGCTTTACCTACTGGTAGAGCCAGCCCTATAGGACAGGTGGTGTTTGTTGTACACCGTTGATAACTTTGGATGTTTTTCTTTTCTTTTCAAATATATACAATTCATTTCTCACGTTTCTAAGATAAAACACTTGATTTAAATATACATTTCCAATTGGTGCCTTATTCAGGTGGACATTATCCTGCACTTCTCTTCCTTCTGACTCTGTCAAGCCACTGTTTTCCTATTTGGAAACTTAGCATCCAGGATAGCTGAAGTCAGTGGCAGTTAAAACTTCCTTCAACGTGAATAATGGGACAGCACCCACCAATACACCTGACAGTTGGGGACAGAGGTGGGCAGCCTTTGTTGGTTCAGTGGTAGTCCCATAATTTTCCTGCCATTTTTGGCCAAAAATAAGCTGGAAAATATGATTGGACGTCTCAATTTCTGGGATTTGCAATTTCTGGGATCCACAGTGGGTTTTAGGAGTAGGGTTGGTGTGTGTGTGTGTATTTGTGTGTGTGTGATTAAATACAATCCAGTGCTCCTTGGTGCCTCTTGAGTGCCCAATAGGGGGTCTGGAGTTTTGGGGATAACCTAGGGAAGGTCTGGGCTCCACACACAGCATCCAAGTTGCACAATTCCCACTGCAGGTTTAGAGAGTGCAGCTGTGGCACACAGCTTTGTCCTCCAACATGTTGTTGTCACCTCTGAGTATTTGCCTCTGGAAATTACTGCCTCACTCTGCCTATTGATAGGACTGGCACTGGCCCAATCACAAGGATGATTTCAATACACAAGTGTTAGTTTTATGCCACTATGATCCTATACCCAGAGCCAGGTGTTTTGGGGCTTTTGTGTTTCATTTGAGGGAATCTCCTTAGAAGAAATGCAGACCAAATGGGGATACATTAAAGTGGTATCCCAGCTTTAATGGCAACATAGATATCCAAATTACATTAGTTTCATTTGTAAAATTACAGATTCAATTTTAAAATTCCAAGTAGCTTCCAAAGATCCTTTTAACTACTTTCTGTTGTGTTTTGTTTGTGTAGTTTTAAGACTTAGCTCCTATGTCCTCCTTTAAAAAAAAAAAAAAAAGGAACAGAGAGGAAAGAGACATTAAAGGAGAAAATATCGATTGGTTTCTGTAATGGAAATGGAATCCCTGCTCATCCTAATTACTGTGAGCATTATTACTCTTGTCATCATGCTGTCATGATGCCATAACTTTTTTTTTTAATTCCCCAATCATAACGGTGAAGTTTAGCAACAGAAGGAACACTGTTTTCACAGAATTTGCTATGGAATGTTTAAGTGGCATTTTTTCTTTTGAAGCAATAGTTCTACAATATTATGAAACTACCCAAAGACTCCATGGAGTTTAGAAATATGTTTAGGTATCATCAAGGGCTGGATGCTGATCACCTGCATCTAATCTCATCCTTCTCAATATTTTTTGGTGTTTTGATTACTGTACCCAGATATTAGGGCCCCTGAAAGCACCTACCTATCAGTCTGCAGGTCAAGTTAAGGGCTAGAAAGGGCTACTGAGCAGCCCTATATTGGCTGCACAGCTTCCAATAGGGTAGAAAACAATGTGAGAAAAGAAAGTGAGGTGGTGAAGAGTGAGTGTGAAGGGTTGGCTGAAGACATTTTGCTGCCTGAGGCAAAAAAAGGAGGCACCCACTTCTCTTCCCAACACAGAAGCCAGTGAGATGGACACCTAAACCCTATTTTACCACTGATACTGAGATAGTCTCTTCCATGACACCAGAGGTAGCTAGCTAGTATAGAGGGCTCAGGATAGGTTGTGTGGCATACATAGCTCCCACAGAAAGGCAGAGAGAGGGAGTCTAGGAAGAACAGCTATCACCACTGTTTCCAGCAACTGCTTCCTGAGGAGGTCACCTCAGGGCTCATCTATATGAGAGGGAAAATGTGAATTGATGCATACTCACGCAAATTCGAAGCCGGATCCACTTGTCCTAATGGTGTTAGGCAAAATCGCAGGCATGTGAGGCTATCCACTTTTGCTGTCCCAACGGGCATGCCTGTGATTCAAGATGGCAGCTGTGACTCACATTTTTTATTTTTACTAGTTGCCACTGCCAAATGGTGTTTTTTAATTAAAAAAAAGGCATATCTAAGGTTCAAAAATGCAATAGTGTGATATTCTGCCTAAATAAATGTAAAAAGTAAAAGAAAAGGGCTGTTTTGTTGCCTCAGCACACTATCGCTAAGGCAAAAATTCAAGATGGTGGTTCCGGGGCACTTGCCTTCTTAGCAAGCCCCACCCCCTGCTCCAGTCTGGCCAATCAGCTTTCTACTTTGCTTTTTGGGGGCTATGTGAATAAATTTGATCACCTGTTCTAATGATCACTAATCCACATTCTCCATGGACTTTTTTTTTTTTTAAAAAAACATCATTTAGGCAGGCCTCACACTTTTCAAAGAAGGCTCAGTCCTGTAGGGATGTATGTGGACTCACTGGGAGAGTTAAACAAATTACATACTTTTAGTCATTATGTTTGGGGTTAATATACCTCAGTAATGTTTGTTTCAAAGAGGAAATAAAACTATTTGAACTGAGAAAAATTTCAAACAGGAAAAGTTTGCAAGAGTCTATACTATATTTCAGAAAGTACTGAAGATATTAATTCTTTACAATGCAGAAATGATGTGTATACATGCAATTTAAATTGAATTACAGTTTTCCAAGGCTTAAAAAAGTAATATAGTATATTTGTATATTTATAGGATAGTAATATAGTATATTTGTTTCAATAGGAATAGGAAATTTTTAGGGATATGTAGCAATTGATTGAACCTATTTGGAAAACGTGTTTATGGATTTGCTACACTGGCCAAAAAAAATGTGAAGTTACTCTGACTCTGGTGCTGAAAGTCCAGATGATATACAGCTACTTCCAGGGAGAATCTGCATTTTTTTTTGCTCTGAAGCAAGCAAAGCTGGGGAAAACCCTGGGGTTTCTTGGAAACTCCAGAGTGACCTCAGGGTCTTTTGGTGTCTGGACAGCTGGATCAGATCTGATTTGGATTGATCCAGTTCTCCACATGCAAGCATGGTACCATCTCCCTTACTCTGCGCTGAGCAGTGCAGGAGAGGGGATGGATTCTTGTTAAAGCTACTGCCATGACCACTTCCTCACCAGCCAAGGAGCTCTGTGGAAAGCCTTCTCAGTACACCGTCTCTTCTGCTGAAGTCAATGGGACACCCGTGTGATCAATGGAGGGTAGGTAGAGCGACCCCTTCTTATTGATCACATGTCTGGGCACCTGTTCTGACCTCAGCAGAAGCAATGACATGCCAGGCACGCCTTCCACAGAGCTCCTTGGCTGGCAAGCAAGCAGTGGCAGAAGTTCCAAAAACAGGGGACAGACCAGCAGGGCCAATATGGTGTCGGCCCAACTGGTCTGTGTGGACAATGGCCGTCGCATCAGATTTGGCATGGTGCATGTGGCTTCCATTGTGGTTAATCCAGGGCCAGTCCAGAGTATAATGCCCCAGACTAGCACCAGATTTAACTGCCCAATACAAAATGAGCCCTACCTGGAGTATGAAATTGAAGTGCTTTTTGTTTAATTTCTCAAAGGAATGGTCAACCAGATCTCATCTCTTTATTTTGATAGCACAGTGACATATAATACAGCCTTTAAAAGAGATCTGCACACAGAAAACATGTCAGTTTCATGTTCTCATATTTAGATTTTTTCAACCTCAAGTTATTTTTCTGCCAAATATGAAGGAATATACAAATTTTGGTATATTTTTCAAAAGCAAACTGAAACAAAATTATCCCCCAATTCCAGCATCCAAATTTAGTTGCTCCAAAGTATGTCTGGCTGCCATAAAGATGAGCAGCCACTCAGAAAAAAAGAGGTGGCAATAGTAATTAAGTACTAATTGGTCCCCTTGACTGTGCATGTGGCTGTGGAAAGAGTCCATTTTTGCCCATCTGTTAGTAGAGAGGCCAGGGGTGGGATTTCATCTTGACGTCTTAGCAGTAACATGTAGACACACAGGGGGTGGAGTCTGGGAGCTATACAGGTCCATCCC
Source organism: Gambelia wislizenii (assembly GCA_030847615.1). Taxonomy (NCBI): domain Eukaryota; kingdom Metazoa; phylum Chordata; class Lepidosauria; order Squamata; family Crotaphytidae; genus Gambelia; species Gambelia wislizenii. The sequence continues at coordinate 78,966,876 of JAUMIR010000006.1, read as the reverse complement.
AATCCTTTGTGTCCCCCCCCCCGGTTAGCCCACCCACTCAGCCTCTTTGGCCCTTTCACTCTACACAATTATGGCTCCATTTTAACATCTGTGTCTGTATCCTGTGGAATCCTGGGGTGTGTAGTTTGGTAAGACACTAGATCCCTCTAGCTGAAGAGTCTAAGGACTTTATCATACCACCCTCATAAAACTTCTTTTGCTGGCATATTTTAAAACATTTTTATGCCGACAAAAGACACCCCCCGCCGACTTACCTTGAGCAGCATAAAAGAGGCTTCCCTGGCAGTAACGGAGCATTAAAATGGGGCAAAATTTCAAACGCTGGCAACAAAGTGCCACAGCTGATCTATTGACAGCTTGGGACAGCAATAAAAAAGAATGGCTTTTTAAGAATATATGATCGCAAAAGGACGTCGTTGTCTGGTATGCGCACCCTTTTGCGATCATTAAGCGTCCTTATGATGCCGTATTTGCCTGGTCTGATAAAGTCCTCAGTGCCCCTCATTAAATTGCAAATCCCAAGATTCCATAGGAAGTTGCCATGGCAGCTAAAGTGGAATTATAGTGCTATAACTGTGCAGTATGAAAGCGCTCTTGATCAGTGTAAGTTATGGCTGGTCACCCTTGGGACCAAGTAGGATTTTTTGCCTTCTGTATGTTTTCTACCCTGCACTGATGCTAGAAGGAAATATGGGCAAAATTGGATTTGGGTGGAGCTTTTTAAAAAATAGCGGGTCAGTTTGCAAATAAAGTGGAAGGGATGGGATTATATATGACCACCTGCAGGCATCTATTGGGTGAAGGGGTTATCTCCAGATTTGATCTTCAGTTTGCAGAGCCAAGGAAGTGGGAAATCAGACTATCTTGGGGCCAGCCTAAGGCACATCCTCTCTTTAAGGCAGACGTTTGGAGGGAAGGTCCTCTGGGAAGAGATCTCTTAAATAACTGGGGACTGGAGTAACTAGCCATGGTTGGCTGAGGAGGGGATCAGGATCTGCCTCAGCTGCAGCCCACATTGTGGCAACTACCTCTGAAAATCTCACTGCAAATAAAGGGATTCTAGTTCAAAACTTTCTGAGTGGATAAACAAAAAGTCGACTACACAGGCATTCAAAACCAAATTGTTAAGAGCTAAACACTCAAACAGAAAATATACCCATCCTTGATTTGTATACTTGTTCTCAGTGACCAACTTTTGGGCTGTTATTACCCAAATAGGTGGGAGCCCACCCGTGATCTCAGAACGATATTAATATTTTGGGGAATTATGATTAGCTCAAATGGAAGATTGCAAGATGTGGGTAACTTTGGGATCTTTTCACCTGTGTATACCAGTACTCACTGCAGATAACTCCAGGTTGAAATAAAATAAATGGTTTTTATTGGAAAATAAACCAGAAAGCACTCACACATGCAACACTTGCTCACAAGCACCACACAAGGCTAAAGAAGAATTAAGGCAGAAAAGGTTGGATAGAGGAATAGATTCGGGAGATGGGACTATGGTTACCAGTCCTGAAGAACCATAGAACCATAGAATTGCAGAGTTGGAAGAGACCACAAGGGCCATCCAGTCCAACCCCCTGCCACGCAGGAAATCACGAGTAGAGAAGAACTCAGACAAAGTCTGAGGGTAGCACTAGAAGCTTTGATCCAGGGGTGTACCTACAGAGAGAGTGGCTGGTTTCATCCACAGTGGCACACCTTGCTATTGTTTGGGACTAATATTTATACAGTACTGTATTTCATGTCCTGAAGGAGTATTTGGGCTTAGGACAAAGCTTAGATGGGTTTCCCACCATTTAAACAAAGGAAACTGAAGCTCTGCTGATTCCTGTTAATGGCTGATAAGAATTGATAGGTTTATGACAACCTCACATTGTAGGACAGGAGGAGGGTGCAGGAGGATATTTCCTTGGGCTAAGAGTTATTTTGGTCACTTGTTTGTTTGTGACATGTGACTCATCACTGAGGGTGCCTAAAAGGGGGATTAGCACATACCTCTGTAATGGTGTTGTTTACTAGGGGCTTGACTTAATTCTATCTTGGGTGTGTCTGCTAGTATTTTTCCACGACACTTTCCCAGGTCCTTATAACCTCCATTTGACCTCACCTTTCTGGTCTACCCTGGTCTACTAGACCCCTTGAAGCATCTTAATATTGCCAAATATGAGATATTATAGGAAGGGGGTGTAGGGCATGGTAACACCATCAGCAAGGGCTCTCTAAGAAACCACTGTTTGTCATTTAAATAATTAAAGTGGCCTTAAATTTTAAAGAAGGTCCTAACACAGCAGTGGGGAACCATCGGCTCTCCAGATGTTTTGGATGTGAACTTCCAGAAGTCCCAGTCACCTTGACCAATTGTAAGGGATTGTGAGAGGTGTAGTCCAAAACACCTGGAGGCCAAAATGTTCCCCAGCCCTCCAATAACATTTTGATACAACCACCTATCTCAATAATGGTCACAAAGCTCAGCTTATTATCTCCGGCTCTCAACTTCTTCCAGTGTGATCCAAAAACCAATTCTATCCTTTTCCTTCTCACTCATTGAAATAGCTCACCTCTTCTCCACAGCGTTCTGACACCCAGATTTGCCACATGAGAGGCTCTGAAGATTGGAACAGTTAAGACATGGCAGTTGCCTTTCACAGGGGTTTCTAGTAAGGTGGTTACAAATTCATCCACCTAGCCCAATATTGTGTACTCCACTGGTTCCCAAACTTTGGTTTCCATATGTCGTTGGACTTCAACTCCTAGAAATGCCATCTAGCAGGGCCCTTGCTCAGTCAGATTATCAGAGGTGGAGTCCAACAAATTTGGGAAACACTGACTGGCAGCAGTTCTCTGGGGTTTCAGAAAGTAGCCTTTCTACATCCTACATGAAAATGTTGAACAATCATGACCAAGTAAGTGCTTATTAATGGTTCTGCATCAGCCTGGAGGGGGTCTCAGGTACACTGCCACAGAGCCTGTGCTGTTTGACCTTTTCATAAGTAACTAGGGTCCTGTCCATATGGTGAAAATAATACAAATAAGATGCAAAAGATCAGCAATCCGTTCAAATAATCACTTGCACAAATAATAATAATAATAATAATAATAATATTTATTTATACCCCACCCCTCTGTTAAAACAATCAGGGCGGCTTACAAAAATTACAATACAATACAGATAAAAATCCCTAAACACCCCCACACCCCGCCCTCCCCCATAAAAAAATTAAACAAATATAAATTAAAAAGCAACTGATCTAAAATCACATTTAAAAACAATAAATACAATAAATAGCCAGCGGACTAAAAGAGGCCAGGATCCCCTGAGGCCGGGATCTAATTAGGAAAAGCCTGCCGAAAGAGATCCGTCTTTAGTGCTTTTTTAAAGCTACTCAGGCTTGTCATCTGACGGATCTCGTTCGGCAGGTCATTCCATAATTTGGGGGCGATCACCGAAAATGCCCTCTGGGAGATTGCAGACAGCCTAGATTTTTGTGGCTGAAGCAAATTCCTCCCAGAGGACCGGAGTGCGCGGGGAGGATTGTATGGGAGGAGGCGGTTCCGGAGATAAGTTGGACCCAAGCCATTTAGGGCTTTAAAGTTAATAACCAACATCTTATACTGGGCCCAGAAACTGATAGGCAGCCAGTGGAGAGATCTTAACACTGGAGTTATATGGTCTCTCCGAGATGTTCCCAAGACCACTCTGGCTGCCATATTTTGTACCAACTGAAGTTTCCGGACCAAGCATGAGGGCAGCCCCATGTAGAGCGCATTGCAGAAATTTAGACGAGAGGTTACCAAAGCGTGCACCACAGTCTCGAGGTCCCTTACTTCCAGGAAATGGCGCAGCTGGCGTATCAGCCGAAGCTGATAACAGGCGCTCCTGACTGTCGCATTCACCTGACTAGTCATCTGAAGCGATGAATCAAGGAGCACTCCCAGACTGCGAACACCCGTGTCATTCAGAAGGGGGGCAGCCAAATCCCCTGCAAAGTCTGTGTGTGTGTCACAACCAGGACTTCATACGGATTTTCTGAAAAGCTCTGTATGACTTCTGAATGTGCGACTGTTTGAACACTCATGTTTGCACAGATATGAACAGGCAGTACAATCTGATTGGCTGGACGACCAGAGGGGGCAGGGCTAACAAAGAGGGAAAGTGGCTGCGGCCGACATGTTGGCTTTTCAGCTAAGCAAGGATCTGGTAAGTTGATCAAATGCCGATCTCATACTTTTTTAAAAATTGATTTATTTGGTAAATATGAAGTGTTGCTTATGCGCACCCTGGGAAACTGGTTTTTTTTTTTTTTTAATTTTTGGCAGTGGCAGATTTAAAATCACGAGTAAATCACTCATGGTTGCCATCTGGCTAGGGGGTCAGTTTAGGGGGGCTCTTTTGGCCATGTAGACAGGTCACATTGCTGCAAATCCCTGCCTTTCCAAACTTGTTCGTATTCCCCCCCCCCTTGTATAGACAAGACTTAGGATGAGGATGTATTGGGGCTGCATATGATCTGTGCTGACTGGCAGCAGTTCCCTGGGGTTTCAGAAAGTAGCCTTTCTACATCCTGCATGAAAATGTTGAACAATCATGACCAAGTAAGTGCTCATTAATGGTTCTGCATCAGTCTGGAGGAAGTCTCAGGTATACTGCCACAGAGCCTGTGCTGTTTGACCTTTTCATAAGTAACTAGGGTCCTGTCTATATGGTCAAAATAGTACGAACAAGATGCAAAAGTTTGTCGATCTGTTCAAACGATCATTTGCATGAATATGTGTCATTTGGAAGGGGGGCAGCCAAATCCCCTGCAAAGTCCGTGTGCGTCATATCCAGAACTTCATATGGATTTTCTGAAAAGCTCTGTATGACTTCTGAATGTGTGACTGTTTGAACACTTGTGTACGCTCAGATATAAACAAGCAGTGCAACCTGCCTGTTTATATCTGTGGATGACCACAGGGGGCAGGGCTAGTAAAGAGGGAAAGTGGCTGTGGCTGCCATATTGGATTTTCAGCTAAGCAAGGGTCTGGTAAGCTGATCAAATGCTGATCTCATACTTTTAAAAAATGATTTATTTGTAAATACGAAGTGTTGCTTGTGTGCAGCCTGGGAAACTGTTTTTTTTTTTTTTTAAATTGGCAGTGGCAGATTTAAAATGGTGAATAAATCACTCGTGGGTGCCATCTGGCTAGGGGGTCATGTGGAGTTTAGGGGGGCACTTTTGGCCATGTAGACAGGTTGCATCGTTGCAAATGCCTACCTTTCCAAACGTGTTCATATCCCCCCCCCATATAGACAAGACTTAGGATGAGGGTGTATTGGGGCTGCATATCAAATTTTTAGCTATCATAAGTCTCAATGGGATAGCTAATCTAATAGAATACAGGTTAGGAGTATTTTTAAGAGCTCCAGCATTTATTTTACTTTCTAATCAGGGTTTATCTGGATTTTAAGCTTTTAATAGAATACAACAGCAAGACTCAAAAAGACCTTGATGAAACTAAGATGATATTTAACAGAAATAAATATAAACTCCTACATTTAAGTTAACTAAAAAAAATCAGTTGCATAAATGGAGGGTAAGGGTGATCTGAATTGGTGGCAGCACATGCAAAAAGGATCTAGCTGTCTTAGAGCTTGTCTACATGGGCAATATACCCCATCTTGCCCCAATCTTAGAGCCCTGCAGTCCTAATGATGCAGGACTTCTGCCCCGTTCTGCCCCAGACAGTCATCATGACCCCTGGGGCAAATATGAGGCTAAGATGGGGTGGGGGAAGATGGACTGAGTCCAATAAACCATTCTAAAATAATACCTGCTTTAATCCATTTCCACCAGGAAAAAACTGGATCGGGCCCCACATGACCACAGGAGCCCCTTCCACCATGTTGGCTCATCACTGCAGCAGCCAATATGCCTTGCTCTTCCAAAGCAGGAAGGAATCATAGAATCATAGAGCTGGAAGAGATCACAAGGGCCATCCAGTCCAACCCCCTGCCACGTAGGAATAAACAATCAATTCCTGACAGACTGGTTACATGCAAGGGGCCTTGGTCACATGTTGTGGGCCGGCTTTATGCCTTCTGGGACTTTTCCCCATTCCGTCCAGGTGATGGGGGAGGGACAGGCCTGATCCACAGCCAGGATATGCTAGCAAGGAGTCAGCCTATCCTGGCTCATGTAGATGAGCCTTAAGTGGATCACAAATTGAACATAAGCCAACAATATGACGCAGCAGCTTAAAAAGGCGGTAAAATCTTAGGTAACTTGTATACATACATAGGCTGGTATTCTGTTAATGACACATGAAGGGACCTTATGCCTGTGTATGTCTCATTGTTGTTGTTGTAGCAGAGGTTGGTATTCAATTCCACGCTCTGCAATGACCAAAGGCCTCTCTGATTCACCATTTAGTTGCTGCAGCCACATAGCCATTCCAGGGCTGCTGAAGAGGAGGGTGGGGGGCAAGGACTGTCTGGCTACATCCCCACAGCCAGATGCAGAATGATTACATAATCTGCAGGGAACTATGGAGGGCCCAACAAGTCTCAGCAGATGTTGTCATTGGTTAGTATCTGGCTATAAAGACATAGCCAGATGCTTCTCCAATCTCCCACCCCCCCCATCTCCATCAGCTGCTGAATGGTCATGGTGAGGGCTTCAGCAATAGTGAGTCAGGGAGAACTGAGTGGAGAGATGTAGCTCAGTTTTGCCCATGAGACTATTGTACTACACTGTGCCATACAGGATCTCAGGCAGTGTCCAGATCATGAGATGTAATAAGCTTGATGCAAGTATTTGAGCATATGCTTGTTGTTTAAGGTGAGGAGAGGTGATGGATGCGTGTACACAGATTCCACCCTCAAAATCTGTTGGCTGCTGCCACACTGCAGAAACAACCACTTTAACTGCCATGGGTCAGTGCTGTGGAATTCTGGGATTTGTAGTTTTGTGAGATATTTAGCCTTCTCTGTCAGACAGCTCTGGTGCCACAACAAACCACACACCCCAGGATTCCATAGGATGGAGCCATGATAGATAAGTCAATGTCAAATTGCATTATTTCGGCAGTGTGGCAGCAACCATAAACTTCTGCACATTTGGTGTGAAGCTCTGAAGGGAGCTTCCCCCTCTTCTCTGGCAACAAACATACATTAATAATGAAGTAAATAATAATACAAACCATTACATGACAGCAAAACCCTACTGCTTCAGGCAGCTGCCTCCCTCTGCCTTATGGATATTTAGGCAGATATAAGCTGGGATGTGAATATTTTAATAAATAGAAAAATAATGCCAGGATAGGCAAAGTGTAGCCCTGGACAACATGTGGCTCCAAAAATGTCTTTTGGCTCTCCACCTATCCAGACTGCCCAGATGGACCAAAAGAAAGGTGGAATCACCTCTCCTAGAAACCTCCAGGTATGGCAATTTATCCTTTAAACAGGTTGCAGCTCCCCTTGTACTGTTTCATATTTTAGAGGCCCTGTTTTCCAAAATGAAAAATTGATTTCTGGCCAATTCTATGGATTTTTTTTTACAGGGGGGGGGTTTGTTTTTGGCAGTCTGTGTGGCCTCCAGAACACTGACCCTCAGACCCACTGCCAGCCCCTGGCCTACTGATAGGGCTGAGACTTGTCAGCCACATTAGGCAAGTGGCTTATATCATTTTCAGGTGAGTTTCCATCCTGGAGAAATAGAAATGTGAACTGGTTTCTCTCCCCCCTCCATCCCACTTTCTCTGAATGTAAGCAGGGGAGGGTAGAGCAGGTGGGAAGGAACACTATTCAACCCACCCCCCAGTTGACATGGTGATTGTTAGCACTCCGTTTCTCAGTCTTCAGACAGAAAGCAAAGACTTAACAAATCAGAAAGATTAAGAGTGATGAGGTTGAGGTTCAGCTCTGATATGAAGCGATTTAACACTTGGCTGTGCAAAACATTTAGCGGGCGGAGAGCTTCCTTGTGCCTTCAATGAAGCAGAAAATCGAGCTGAAATTATCTAAAATAATGGCACCCTTTAGGAGCTTTCATGCCACCAAGTTTCATCAAGCTGACACTACTTTCGTTTGGTACTTTGAACTTTATATGCACAGAGAGACACAGACAGAAAGCAGGAGTTAAGAGGACAAATTTTCACTTAAAATGGGTGAAAAAACTATTGTTAGGACCAAATAGTGTGTTTTTATTTATTTTTTATTTTTATTTTATTTATTTATTTATTTATTCCCCGCTCTTCAGCCACAAGGCTATCAGAGCAGCTTACAAATTGTTTTAAGCAATAGCTATTTACACATCTACATGCATTAAACAGTTTCCAATGTGTGTTAGCTAATTGCCCCCCACAAGCTGGGTACTCAATTTACCGACCTACGAAAGGATGGAAGGCTGAGTGAACCTTGGAGCCAGCTGGAATTGAACTTGCGACGTGGTGGCTTGCAGGACTGGCATTTAACCACTGTGAACCAAAGCTGACTGTTTAACAACACAATCATTTACGTGTGTACTCTGAAAAAACTCCCATAAAGCAGTGCTACTCAAAAGGACAGTCCCCAAGCCATCTCCTACTGCTCTCTAGGAGGTTTCCAGGGAAGAAGGAAACATTGTATTCAGTGGGCACAAAATATGGTACTAGTCCCTGTCCTCCACATCAGATAACTTAACGAAGCACTGCCATGGAGTCTAATGTGGTTTCCCCATGCTATCTTAGTAACATTGTTGTTTCCTCCATTTTTTATATGCTTTGTAAGGGAAAATTTCAGGCATGATATAGACAAGCTATGAACTGAATCCTATTGTTAGTTCTTACTAGAGTAGGTCCCACTGAAGCAATTGGATTTACCTATGTGTTGCTTCACCATTCAACAACAGATTCAATGAAATCTACCCTACTTGGGACTAAGGACTTTATCAGACGAGCCCCTTAAAACGTTCTTTTTCTGGCATTAAAAAATCCATTTTCATGCCAGCAAAAGAACACCTCCCACCACACTTACTTTCTCTTCCCTGGCAATGAAGAGGAAGTGAACAGATTCACTTCAAAATCCCATGGATTCTCACAAGAAGACTCTTGTGCAGGAAATTCAAAAATAAAAACAAAAATAAGAAAATTAAAGTTTTAAAAAGCAATAGAACACACTTTAAAAGTCCCAAGTAACCCAGGGAGGGTTATAAAAAGTGTATCACTTACCTGGATGTCATGATCTCACCTGAAAGTGTTCGCACTGGACCAGCCATTGATGCTGCATTCTCATGAGTTAAACGGTACAAGGTTTCACATGCTGGCAATGCCAGCACTAAAGCGCAACCGGGTAATCTATTGATAGCTTCAGCCATCAATAAAAAGGTACGGGGTTTGGCCAGGACATAAATGCGAATGGGCAACATCGTCTGATATGCATGCCCTTTTGCATTTATGTGGTGTCATTATGATGCCATATTTAGTGTGTCTGATAAAGTCCTAAGAGCATGCACTCCAATGTTTCGCATATCAAAATTGAGACACATGTGGCTAAGCAATGTCAGAGTGTGGTCAAAGTGGCATGGAATAATTAATGAGGAAGAATACACAAGCTAGGAGAGGCTGCAGCAGTTTGCTTTTGACTGAACCATCTGGGAAGGGCAAGATTCCACCCCTCCCCTCTGCTGAGTTAAAGGCAGACCACTTTTATACTTTGAATTCAGTTTGCAACAGTTCAAGTAAGCTGAGGACAAACGGGGGAAATGGGAGCAAGAGGAGGAGGAGGAGGAGAAGAGAGAGAGACCAGGACATTTTAAAAGTAGCTGTAAAAGTGGGGTGACAGTAAATTAATTTTGACTGTCCCTGCCAAACTGGGAAAGTTGAAGGCTATATAATAGGATACCAGCTTATATTTTCTACCACAACCACCACAATAGAGCAAATAGCAGATGGATGGAAATTATTTAGAGGGGAAACAGTTATGCAGCTCAGCTCCTGAACCATTTCCCTGATCAAATTAGCACTGCCTGGTTTGAACTCCAGCAGCTCCTGGGATGATGGAATTCATATCACCATTCCATTGTTGGCCATATTATGGTCATGGCATAGGTGGACTTTATGTTCTAAGACTTTATACTCTAGTGATTATTTGATCTGTTGACTAGCTGACATTTTTGTTACTGATGTTTTTCTGCTTCCATGTATGTTTCATGTGCAGATGGGTTTGTACACCTGATGCATTTTCTTTAATTGATTTTTAATTTTTTTTTGTAAGTTTTGAATTATTCAATGTTGGGGTCAAAGCCAAAGGTTAGATATAGTTAATCTTTATATTTTTTGAGTCATGTCTAAGATTAGAGATTGATTGGTCTTGAGATCATGGGATTTATAGTTTGGAGAGTGATTAGAGTTCTCTGGCAGAGAATTCTAAATATTTCATGAAACTACAAACCACAGAATTCCATAGGATGGAACCATGGCAGTTAAAGTGGAATCATAGTGCTATTATTTATTTATTTGACTATTTATTTAATTCATATCCTACCTTTATCTCAACACAGGATCCAAGGCAGCATACAACATTTTAAAAGCACAATGCAATTAAAAAAACTGTTAACAAAAAAGTTAAACACAATTAAACTAAAATTCTATTTTCTTAAAAAAAAACAAAAAAAAACCTTGGCATCCAGGCTCAGATCTGAGTCTAGGAGTACACATAAGTTTCAAACCTGAGATTTCAGGGGGAACATAACCCCATCCAACACAGGCTGAATCTCTATCCCCTGTTCTGCCTTTCAACTGACCAGGAGTACCTCTGTCTTGTCTGGGTTAAGTTTCAATTTATTTGCTCTCATCCAGTCAATTAGCAACTGCAGATACTGGTTTAGTGCAGAGACAGATTCCTTGGAATCTGATGGGAAGGAGAGATAGAGTTGGGTGTCATCAGCGTACTGGTAACATTTAACTTCAAAACTCTAGATATCTTCTCTCAGTGGTTTCATGTAGGTGTTAAATAGCATGGGGGACAAAACTGAACCCTGAGGGACTCCACAGGTCAGTGCCATGGGGTCAACAAAGAATCCCCAGCACCGCCTTCTGCGTTTTCTCCTCCAAGAAGTACTGGGACCACTGCAGAACAGTCTCCCCAAGTCCCATCTCAGACAGGCAGCTATAATTTTATTATGTGAAAAGACCTGGGACAGGCCCTAAGAAAGAAGAAGCAGAGAACAAGTTGTGGTACCATTTTCTGGCAACTAATCTCTAATCTGGCCATTAAGACCTAAGTTTCTGTCCAGAACAAAGGCAACCATGCAACACTTTGTTTTAAATATTCTGATACTGTTTTGCAGCTGTGCAATATTTAGCAATTGCTGGGTAAGTATCTGAATTGGTTTCCTGAGTGAGGAACCCAGGGAAGATGTCAATTTCTTATTCCTAAATGTGAAGGGCTGTTGGAAATTGTGGAGATTTTCAGACTACACTGTTATAGTGTTACTATTTCACTTTAATTGCTCTAGCTTCCTGCGTGGAGTTTTGGGGTTTGTAGTTTAGTGAGGCCTATGAGCTCTCTGGCTGAGAGTTGTAAATGCCCCTCCCTAAACTGCAAATCCCAGGATTCAAGAGGAGGCAGCCATAGCAAATAAAGTGGAATAGTAACACTATAACAGTGTTGTCTGAAAATCTCCTGTATAGAATTGTTCTTTTCTTACTGTTCATGCCATTCTTTCTGTTTCTATAGCACTTCTACACAGAGCCTTTATTGCTTCTGCAACCATTTTGCTCAACTATCTTTCTGTTACACTGCCCTGACAGAAGTGTTTGTTACAAAGTGAGAAGTAGTGTTAATTCCATCCACAAGAGAGCAGTAGTAGACGGTTGCCTTACTCAGTGCAATAAGGAACAGCTTTTACAGATGTCTATTGGGAATAAAAAATCTAGCTGCTAGCAAATGCTGGGTCTACACGATCACAGGACAGGGCTGGGGCTGGGGGCTCTGCTGCTCTGTGTGACCCCAGAGGACTAGTCTTTCACCCATAAGTTTACTAGCAGTAGACACCTTCACAGTGGGGCACCGATGGATTTGGAATGCTTTTTCTTGAAGTTTTGCTGAAGGGTGTGTCCTGAAAGGAGAAAGATTGCTTCAGATCAATTCTACTTGGTTAATTTGGTTCAGATGTGCCCATTTCCTATTCCAGTAGTGTTAGGCTGGGTTTGATAATATTTAAGTGAAGTCCAAGGCTGTTAATATTGTTCTTTCACTGGCTCACTAGTTTAGTTAAAATTAAAAACACACTAGAAATAATCAATGTACTGGAGAGACTGTTTTGCAAATAAGGATGTAATTTTTTTTTAGGATTGTAGAATGTAGAATTATTAGCATGAATTAGATTTTTAGAAGGCACACAAAAAGAGTATGCAGAGTTTGATGAACCTAGGCCAGTGATGTGGAACATGTGGCCCTCCAAATGTTGTTGGCTCCCAGTTCATATCCCTCACCATTGACTATGCTGGCTTTGGCTGATGGGGATCACAGTCTGGCAGTATCTGGAAGGCCACAGATTCCTCACCCGTTGCCAAAGCCAAATGAAACCAGAGACTTGATTGTTCCCCGTAGTAACAGGCCATGGTATAGACATGCTTCAGGGGAGCACTATGTTGCTTCATGCAGTAGAATATTGGATTTGGATTGAGACTTGAATGCAGCATGGCTTTGAAGTAGAGTGATCCTCTCCCTACTGCGAAAGCTCCTCACACTTCAGGCTCCTGTTCCAGGCTGCCAGTAAAGGAAGTGGAGACACATCCACTTGGGCATTGTGTTTGAAGTCCCATTTGTGCAAACATATTTTCCCCTGGAAGGCTATAGAGCAGGGGTTGGCAAAGTGTGGCCCCTGAAGCCCTCTAGCAGCCCCTCAAAGCCCTCCAAACCCCAATTTTTAAAACAAAAATAGTGTGATTTTCAGGCATTTTTTGTTTGCTCTAAATGCATGAAAATATAAGAAAATGCCCTCTCACAAGCACCATAGAACCCATACTATCTCCAAATGCCTCTTCTCCAGTAATTTTCAAAATGGCAACAGGAAGAGACATGTCTTCAATTCCTGTTGCCATTTTAGAAGGTTTGCAGAGGAAATGCCTCCATTTTCCTCTGCAGTTCCCCTCAAAATGGCAAGAGGAAGAGATGGGTCTTTACTTCTTGTTGCCATTTTGAGAAGGTCTGCAGGTATTTGGGTTTGCTCTCTCTCTCTCTCTCTCTGTGTGTGTGTGTGTGTGTGTAGCCTATTTGGGGGTGGGTGGGTCTGGGGGAATTGGCCCTGGCCCCCATGTAGTTGCCCATGCTCAATATAAAGAGATCCCAGATTAAAGACCTTGAGAGGTTTACTAGATACAATCAGAAAAAGCATTAGAAGAACAACCCACGAGCTGAATTGTCAGTGTGTGGCAAGGCCCAGGGAGGATTTGCACAGTCCATGAGAGCTTGAAACTTTAGTACAAAATATTTCATTGAGATTTTAGTTACAGGGGCCTCAAACAAATTCATTTTACATTATCATTAGAGGGGAAATTTTCTAATCTGTTAAGCTAATTGTTAAGTTACTACTTAGGGCCTGTCCAAACGGTGAAAATAATCCAGATGGCAATTGCATGGAAAGGGATATGTCCAAATGGACATTTGCATCAATACATCTCATTCAGAAGGGGGGCACCCAAATCCATCTTAAACTCTTTCAAGGAAGCCTTTGGAGCTTTTTTTGAGTTTTTAAAAAGCTCCGTAGGGCATGCGAATGTGCAATGTTGCATTCGTGTTGCTGCAACCAGGCATCATAATCTGATTGGCTGGACAAGCATACAGGGTGGGGCTAGCAAACAGGGAAAGTGCCTGCTGCCACTATGTTGGATTTTTGACTAAATGAGAGATCGGTAAGGAGATAAAATGATGATTTTTTACTCTCCCCCCCTTCCCGTTTTGTAAATACGAAATATTGCATGTGTACACCATGGTAAACTTTTGTTTGTTTTTTTAAATGGCGGTGGTAGATTTAAAAGTGCGAGTAAATCACTCATGGCTGCCATCTTGGCTAGGAGTCATGTGAAGTTTAGGGGGGCTCTTTTGACTGTTAAGACAGGCCACAGTGCTACAAATGGCTGCTTCTTTGGAGGAGATTGTATTTTTCCTCCCTCATATAGATGGGACCTTAGTTTTGAAATCCTAGCAGACGATGTGTATTACTGTGGTTGATGACATTGGCCCTTAGTGGCCTAGTTTTGTTTGCCTGATTAAACTGACTCATTTTGCATCTTCACTTTCCTTTCTCAACTCTGAATTTTCAACGCACTTTGTGCTACAAAACTCACAATTCAATTGCTGGGTGGGGATGCTGGGATTTGTAATGCAACACACCTAGAAACTGCCAGGCTGGAAAAGGCTATCTTAAAGCATGGCATCTAACAAACTGCCAATTACATTTTCTCACAGATCTCCATTTCTCTTCTGCTTTTCTTCCCCACCCCCAGCTTCTGGCAACCTGCACACTATCCTTGCACCTATCAAACAACGTGGACTCCTTGTAAAAATCAGAAGGAAAAAAAATCAATAATAAATTTAGGGCTAAATCCAGTTGTTGTTGTTAATTTATATCCCACCTTTTCCCCAGTCTGGGACTGAAGGTAGCTTACAAAGGTTAAAAGAGATACAGCTTTAATATTAATGCCATGCAAAAATTAATATATATATATATATATATATATATATAATTAAATTAACAGAATTAAAAGTAGTTAAAAGCAAGGCCATTAAAAAAACAAAAGATAAACAGTGCAACACGTTCTGAAGGACCGTTTTCTACCTGAACAATCAACCACCAACAGCCTGCCAAAACCAAAAGGTCTTTACAGGCCTGCAAAAGAATAGCAAGAAGGGTGACATTTAGGAAAGGGCCTGGGAGTAGTCACCACAAGTTAATAGTCTCATATAGAACAAACCTATTGAAATGAAAGGAACTTGGGTAAGGCAACACTAATATACGTCATAATGATTCAACAGGTCTACCCTATTTGGGACAAGCAATTATATTTAGTCTGATTTTTTTACTCCAGTTATGGGAACCAGCACAATACCGAAGCTCTTCCAGCTGTGCTAGGGCTTGTCTAGATGAAGAAGTGATATAATGTGGATTGCTGTGCATTAATGCAAATTTGCAGCAGCTTTCATTTGTCTCCATGGTCCTTTGGAAAAATCGCTGGTATGCGAAGCTATCTGTGTTTGAAGATCACACACAGCCATGCCTGTGAATCAAGGTGGTGGCCATGAGTGAATTACTCACATTATTATTCTTCACAAGTTGCCACTGCTGCACAGTATTTTTTAAAACTTAACTGTAAAGTAAAGGTGCGCAAGTGTGACCTTCCACTTAAACAAGCTATTTGATCACCTTAGAGCAGCAAAAAAACGCACGACTGATACCGCGAAACACCAAAATGGGGCTTCCAGCTGTTTTGTTGTCAGAAAGCCTGCCCCCCACGTACATCCAACCAATCAGCTTTCCAATTATGCTGCTTTCCAAGAATGTGCAGTGGTCCAAATCGATTGTCCTAATGAGTGGTAATGTTCATTTAAATACATTATTTAAAAAACTTCAGGAAAAGCCACAAAGGCTTTTATCCCATGGTGCTTGGAGCTTTTGGGCTCCCTCCTTCTGAATAAGGCAAATCACTGCAGGATCTTGTTGGGACAAAAGGTATTCTCTGCGAATTCTATGAGGAGTATTTTCACAGTCTAGACAACCCCACAGATTTCTACATGCAATAAGGTTTTTTGTTTGTGGAGAAGCATTAACATGTCCAAGCCTTCATCAGCAATCTGAAGGGGTGGGTCAGTCTAGGAAAAGCATCATTTGATTCTACTACATTAATAAATGGTACCTGAGGCTGCCAAAGACCACACAGCCAAATGGAAGAAGGGATATCCATTTCTCTTCTGCTTTCCTTTCCCCCATCATCTCTGGCAATCTGTGTAATGTCCTTGCATGAGGGAAAACGAATCTCCTCCACTTTGGGCAATGTAGCTGGACTTGGACTACACTATCTAGCTTCTAGTTTTGATAGTGAAAAGTGAAAAGGAATCCAAAGCCAAAGGAGGAAAAGAAATGGCCAGCCTCAACATTTTGGTTATTTTTAAATAGATAATCAACATCTAATCATTATTTTGTAGACAGCATTTAAAAGACATTCTCATGCATTATTCTGTAGAAAATGTTTTTTTCACAGCTGAAAAAACAAATTAAGCCACCAGAAATGAAAGCAGTGTAAACAAGGAAACCTGAAGAAGCTAAAGGAAACCAACAAATGCTCCAAAACAGACAAGCGATTGTGGGTGTGGAAGTCATGCTAAAGGTATCCAGAATAGAGATATGATGTTTGGACACTGAAGTTGACTCTACTGTGCAAATTCTGTATATCCATTTTTCAGAATAAAGCCCACAGAAGTCATTTGAGTAAAAATATATGTCTGAGCTCAACAGACCCCTGTCTTTACAAGATATCCTTACATTTATATGGTACATCTAGTTTAAAAAGTAAGAAACATTCAGGATTGCTTCAGATTCAGGACTTTATCAGATGTGGCAAAAGTTGCAGGATTACAACGTCATGGCAGTGCAAATGGGTGCAGCTATCACATGACGTCATTATCTTTGTGTGGTTACTCTGTGCCCCAGCCGCAAAAAAGGTGTTGCTTCTAATTGACAGGACAAGCCGTCAATAGATTGTTAATAGTGCTTTTTTTGCTGTATTGAGAGTGTTGTAATAGCAAGATCACAGCATGAATGGGCAGTCCTCATCAAGAAGACTTCCAGGTGAGAAGACGAAAATGAAGCACAGGACACTCTTTTTATCAACTGTCCTGTTTAGTTTCAACATTTTTAGGTTTGTTTCAATGCTTGTGTGTTAATGTTGGAGATTTATCAGATGCCTGGAAACCCCAACAAGGAGCTCGTGAGAACAACATTACTGTAACACCAACGGGTCCCAGTATCGCATTATGTCATTCTCCTGGCATGCTTGCTCTGCTCTCCCTCCGTGGTGAAGCAATGAAAAAGGCGCCACTTTATATTAGCAGAAACTTCCGCTAATCAAAAGCAGTGCCTTTTCCATCGCTTCAGCACAGAGGGAGAACAAAGCAAGCATGCCAGGAGGATGGCGTGCACGATATCGGGACCCATTGTCAGTACAGTGATGTTGTTCTCATGAGCTCCTTGTTTTGTTTTGTTTTTAAAAAGCATCTGATAATCTCATTTACTTTGTTAATTAAGGTGTTTGGGGAGTTTTAAGAACATGTGCCAAAATCTCACCCATGCTAAATCATGGAAGTAAACAACTGTTCTTAAAGCGCTAGTGCTTATCATGTGATAATTCCATGGTGGTTCTTTCATGCGATTACAGCGACATGCGATGGTAAGTGTAATAACGCACAATGTTTCTGCTATCCTCACTCGGACAATTATGAGCATTTTTACACGCTAGTCTGCTAATGTCCTTAGTTAGACTAGATCTACTGAAATCAGTGGGCCTTCTAGCAATCATGACTGACTTAAGTCCTACTGATTAGGGACGTCAACATCTGTCAGTTTTGTTACATTTTTGATGCATTTATGCATTTCTTAAAATTCCACTAGAATTCTTGTCCCTTCTCCTTTCCATGCCATATTGTAAAACTGTTTTTCTTTTCTGAATGGAATGCATGTTTATTCTGGTACAGTAGCACTCCTGTATCTGCTGATTCATCAACCACTGATTCAATTATCCATCGATAGTGATGGCGGTGGCGAAGGGGGAAGGAAGGGGTAGGCAGGATCCTGCCTCCCTCTCCCTTCTCCCAGAAGGGCTCTGGTCACAGTGGGGGCAAAGGGGGAAGGGAGAGGTAGAAAGGATCTCACCTCCCCTTCTCTTCCCCCAGGAGGGCTTTGGTGGCAGTGGGTGCGGTGGGGAAGCGGCTCCTCTCCCTTGCCCATTGCCTGGCAGTAGCATTGGCAGCGTCAGCGGCATGGCTCAGCCTGGGAGAAAGCCCTCTGCCTCTTCTGCTTCCTCTGCTTCGCACCCCTTCCCCAGCAGCAGGGGAAGGGAGACGAGGAGGAGACCTCACCTCCCTTCTCCCTTCCATTGGGAGGGGTTCTGCGGCAGCAGCAGGTGGTTGTGGGTGGTGTTGGCTATTATGTGTGAATTTCAGTATCCGCAAGGGCCCCCAGATCCAATCCACTATGGATATGGGGGTGCTACTGTACATATTTTCCCTAAAATACACCTTTACATATGAATGTCTTCCCTAGTATACACATAGTATTGCACACATTTCTTTTTCACTGCAATAAAAATCAATTATTGGAAAGGTATAGCATTATGAAGCAATAATTTTTTTGTCTTATTTCCAGGCTGAGGTGTAAAATTGATATTTCTGTAGGAAATACAAACCTACTTAATTTCTTTTCTGTCCCTACCACTGATTTCAATGGATTGGGTCTAAGTAAGTGAAGTCAGAGTAGGTTGGGATCCCATCCACAGAACATTCAATGTCTGCCATTATAACCAAGGCAAAATTCATTGTGGGTGCATTTCTTGTTTCTTTTAAAATAAATAAATAAATAAATAAATAAAATTCTCCTGAAAGGAACTGCAGTAGCCTTTCTAGCTAAAGAGTAGAGTATATGTGCATTAAATAAATAAAAGAAATAGTTTTTTTAAAAAACAAAACAAACACCTTGGATCAATTTGAAATAAGATTGTAATTGACAAGCCCATTCCAACATTAGTGAACATTTAAATACTAATTAGCTAAGCCTCTGCTAATCTCCCTTCAACAAGGCTTGCTATCTCAGCTGTCAATTAAGCCCGCCCTTGTTCCCAAAGATGGAAAGGTCAAAGGGGAGTGCTCAGTCAGCTGTAAGATCATGTTAACCCAGATTGAGAAGTAATAATCTCAATAGAAAAAGCTAAACTTTCTTTTACCTGTTTAATGTAATTACATTAAAGAAAGGTGTCACACTATTATAAAGCAGTCTTCCTATTTCAAGATACCTTCCCCAAACTAGTGCTTTCCTGGGTATGTTGGTCTACAGCTCCCATCAGTGACAGCTGGAGACTTCCATGTCAGTGGAGCAGTGGAGCTTACTCTTTGTTTTAGTTAGAACATTAAAGGAGATAGGGTTTAGCACCTTGAATAGCACCTTTAAAGTTTGACTAAAACTAGCATGGGAGACAACAGCTACCATTGACTCCCATCATGACTAGGGACCCTTTCACACTATACCATTTTAGCACTATGATTCCACTTAAATGGCCATGGGTCAATCCTATGGAATCCTGGGATTGGCAGTTTAGGGATGGGTATTTGGAATTTTCTATTAGAGAACTCTAGTGCCGCACCAAACTACAAATCCCAGGATGCCACAGGATGCAACCATCACAGTTAAAGCGGAATCAGGAAACTATAATTGTGCCATGTGAAAGGATCCTGGAATGATGGGCACTGTGACCCCAACTTGAAGTCAGGAGGTTGGGAAAAGCTGGCCTGAAGGGATAAGAGGTCTGAGGGTGAAACTGAAGGCAGGCACATGTGCGTGCTAATCAAGAAATATCTTTAGCAGTGCTGGCTCCAAACAGTTTGCTGTCTGAGGCGAACAACAAAAGCTCAACTGCATTAGTATGTAAGACCAATTTCCATTATTTTTCAACCTACACAGAAAAACTTGCTGTCTGAGGTGAACAACAAATACCTGTCCTTGGCAGTTAAAATACAGTAATCATAATCATAGTTGTCATCATCAGTTTTCTGCCTCTTAATGGTATACAAAACCAGAGTGAGTTGCAAATCTCACCAGCATACGATTGCTGCTTGGTTGGCCTACATGAAATCACTGAGAACCAATAGATACCTTCTAACAGTCCAAATTTGGCAGGGATAATCCCTTTCTCTGTTGTCCTGCTTTTTCAGTTGCTTTTAAAATGTCTCTCTCTCCCTTCCCACTTCCCCCCTTTATCCTGAGTTTATTTTAGTTGCTGCAAACTGAGTTCCAAGTACAAAAGTAGTAGGTACTCAATTAATTCATTGCTGGAGGGTGGGGATCCTTGACCTTCCCAGTAGACTCAAGCAAAAGCAAACCGCTGCAGCCTCTCTTAGCTTGTGCATTCTTCCTCATTAATAACTTTTGCCATCTTAACCTCACTGTGATGTTGCTTGGCCACACGTGTTCTGATTTTCATCTGTGAAATGTTGGAGGGTATGTCAATATCCTACCATATCCAGAATAGTTTAAAAAGTTTGCTTATAGGAGGGTTGCCAGAGTGAAAACTGGAGTGGGTTCGTGCACCTTTAACGGTTGTATACAAGAGGACTTTCAGCAAATGTTGCTTGTTTCCTGGTTGTGTGACAAGCAACACATGCTGAAAATCCCTTTTCTACACAACCATCAAAGATACAGAAGCCCTTGTTAGTTTTCAGTCTGGCAGCCCTAGGTTACGTATATTATACTGCTTGTTCTAGTAGGCCTCTTGCGTGAGACACAGCTTGTGCAAATGAGCAAACAGCATGAAGCACATGAACTATGTTAAAGCAAGCTGCTGAATAATTCTAAATGTGCAAAACTGCAGGCCTTTTACAAAGATATGATTTTTTTTTTTTAAATCCTTTCTTTTCCATTTTCCTGTGGTCAACCACCAGAAAACACACCACTGACATGCTATCTCCTTCTGTACACAAAATTAAACAAAATTTAGTTCTGCTGATAAAAAGAAAAAGTCACATCAATCTTCTTGAACACACCCACCTACAAATATGAGCATGACTGATGATGCTTGACCCTGAGATCACTTTTCAGAAGTATATAATACTAACTTGTCTTTTCTCTCTCTCTTTTTAAAAAAAGTCAGGCTTTTGACCTGAGAATTAAGTGGCTTTCCAGAACTGTAGATAACTAGTTCTGCTTTGCTTACAACATTTCTAGTAATTTACAACTGCTCTAAAGTGGGGCTTAGTTTGATGTAATTGTGATGGGCATTTGGGAATCCTGTACCCCAACAGGCATCAAATCACAGACATCAAAATGACCTAGGCTAATGAGACAGCAGAAGCAGCAAAAGATTTCTTTGTATTTTAAAATTTTAAAAACTTTTAAAAACTTACTACTATTTTTACTATTTTAAAAACTTACTACTATTTTTACATTTAGTGTTTGAATATTAAGGGAGGTGTCAAAGCCACTTTTTCTTTCATGACACTGCCACACAGTGACCTGAGAGTAAAACCCATTACCCTCAATGGGACTTTCTTCTGAGAAGATGTATGTACGATTGTGCCATTAGTGACTTTCTAGAAGGCTATAGAGGCATGGGTTGGCTAAAAGTGGGAGGGGGAAATTCCCACCTGAGAATTGTTCAAGGCCACACCAAGACATTTTGCTGCCTGAGGCAAAGGACAACAAGATGGAACCTTTCCCCATTTCATTTGCTGAAGCTGACTGGGCTGGTAGGTGACTCTTATTTTTATGCTGACAATGGGATGGGGTCTTTCACCACACCTGGAATGTCCCCATCTTCAAAAAGGGACAAAAAATAAGACTCAAGCAACTACCAACCAGTTAGCTTGCTGTCAATAAAGGCAGCCCTCTGTATCCATGGCTTCTGCATCCACGGATTCCGCTGTCTACAGCTTGGAAATATTTTTTTAAAAACCCAAAAGCAAACCTTGATTTTGCCATTTTATATAAAGGACACTATTTTATTATGGCATTGTATATAATGGGACTTGAGCATCTACCAATTTTGGTATTCGTGGGGGGTCCTGGAACCAAACCCCAGCAGATACCAAGGGCTCACTGTATCAGGAAAGGTTCTAGCATAGATAAGAAAACAGTCAGTTTGTGCACACTTAGGAATGCTGTTATTACTAAGAATCATAGAATCATAGAGTTGGAAGAGACCACAAGAGCCATCCAGGAATACACAATCAAATCATTCCTGACAGATGGCCATCCAGCACCTGCTTAGAAACCTCCAAAGAAGAAAAATCTACCACACTACGAGGCAGCGTATTCCACTGCCGAACATCACTTACAGTCTGGAAGTGCTTCCTAATGTTTAGGTGGAATCTCTTTTCCTGTAGTTTGAACCCATTGCTCCATGTCCTACTCCCTGGAACAGCAGAAAACAAGCTTGCTCCATTCTCAATATGACATCCCTTCAAATATCTAAACATGGCTGCTATCATATCACTTCTTAACCTTCTCTTCTCCAGACTAAACATGCCCAGATCCCTAAGCCACTCCTCATAGGGCATGGCTTCCGTTTCTCCCACCATCCTGGTCACCCTCCTCTGGACATGTTCCAGCTTCTCAATATCCTTCCTGAATTGTGGTGCCCAGAACTGGACACAGTATTCCAGGTGAGGTCTGACCAAAGCAGAATAGAGTGGCACCATTACTTCCCTTGATCTAGACACTATATTCCTATTAATGCAGCCTAGAATTGCATTGGCTTTTTTAGCTGCTGTATCACACTGCTGTCTCATGTTCAGTTTGTAGTCCACTAAGACGCCTAGATCCCTTTCACATGTACTGTCCTCAGCCAAGTGTCACCCATGCTGTAATTAATTTTAATTTTAGTTTTAATTTTTAATTTTAATTTTAATGATGCTTTCCAAACAAAACTGCACTTATTTGAATGTCATCTAGAATCATAGAATCATAGAATCATAGAATTGCAGAGTTGGAAGAGACCACGAGGGCCATCCAGTCCAACCCCCTGCCACGCAGGAAATCACAATCAAAGCATCCCCGACAGATGGCCATCCAGCCTCTGTTTAAAGACCTCCAAGGAAGGAGACCCCACCACGCTCCGAGGGAGTGTGTTCCACTGCCGAACAGCTCTGACTGTCAAAAAGTTCCTCCTCATGTTGAGGTGGATAAGCTAAATCACCACACAGGGAATCACAATTCTTATTTGTTCTGCAAAACAACATGCACCTCAAGTAATATGTTGGAAGTGGAATGGAAAATAACTACAGTATTGTTAAGTTTTTCTTTTTTTAAAAAAAAATAAAGCTAAATATGTTGAAAGTTATTTCACATAGCCTTTCCTCAATATTTCTTAATTCTCAATTGCAATGTTTTAAAAAATAATGACAAGATGGGTGGAAAGTAACCTTATTTTTATATTTCAATTTTATTTCCATAAATTACATAGCATTCCATATGGCTGAATGAAAATCTCACTTTCTGAAGGTACCCTTTTCAATGTTTTCCAAAAGAAAAAAACTTTTTAAAAGAGTCAACATGGGTTTCTGAAAAACAAATCATGCCACACTAATCTTATATCTTTTTTATAGTTACCTTTGTAGATCAGGGAGTGCTGTAGTATATCTTGATTTCAGTACAGCTTTTGACAAGACCCCCCCATGATATACTTGCAGGCAAGCTGGTGAACTGTGGGCTAAACAGTGCTCTTGTTAGGTGGATTTGTAATTAGTTGGCTGACTGAACCCAGAGAATGCTCACCAAAAGCGGTTCGTCTTGGAGAGAAGGTGACTAGCGGGGTGCCACAGGGTTCTGTCCTAGGCCTGGTGTTGTTCAACATCTTTATAAATGATTTACATGATGGAATAAAAGACGTGCTTATCAAATTTGCTGATGACACCAAATTCGGGGAGGAGTAGCGAATAGGGTGCCTCAATGGGAGCATAGTGCCCAGCTCAAGGGAAGTAATAGTTTCACTCTATTCTGCTTTGGTCAGACCTCACCTGGAAAACTGTGTCCAGTTCTTGCCATAGTTCAACAAGGATTTTGACTAGCTGGAACGTGTCCAGAGAAGGCTGATCAAGATGATCAAAAATCAGGAAACCAAGCCTTATGAGGGATGGCTTAGGGAGCTAGGTATGTTTAGTTTGGAGAAGAAGTGACATGATAATCATTTTTAAATATCTGAAGGGATGTTGTCTAGATGATGGAGCAAACTTGTTTTCTGCTGCTCCAGAAACTAGAACATGAACCAATGGATTAAAATTGCAATAAAAGAGATTCCAACTAAACATTAGGAAGAACTTCTTTACTGTAAGAACTGTTTGATAGTGGAACAGACTGACCCTGAGGGTGATAGACTCGCCTTCTTTGGAGGTCTTTAAAACAGAAGTTGGATGGGAATATTGTAGTTGTGTGTTCCTGCATGGCAGAGGGTTGGACTAGATGGCCCTTGCAGCCCCTTCCAACTCTAAGATTCTATGATTCTATGAAGGCAACAGGTAAATCTTCAGGGTGGCGTATAGGCATCATCCTCCAAGAGGGAATAGCTGAAGGTGGGTATATTAGTAAAGGCTGACAGGCTGTCAGTTCTGTAACACTCCCCAGCAACTGCTGCCTTAGGCAGTAGCCTCCATATTCCTAATGCTAGGGATGGCCCTGAGCTAGTGCAGTGCCCTGTTCTGCAGTAACCTAAATATAAAAAAACTTTAGTGCCTTGCCACTAAAAATATATCCTGAAGAATGACCACAGGCTCATCTATATGAGGCAATAAAATGTGGATTGATGCGCACTAACACCAATTTGCAGCAGCTTTCATTTGTCTCCATGAGTTTTTTCCAAGATTGCAAGCATGTGAAGCCATACACATTTGTTGTTCAAACAGGCATGCCTGTGAACCAAGATGGTGGGAGGGAATGAATTACTTGTGTTTTTATTGTCACCAGTTGCTGCCACTGAACAGTATTTTTTTAAAAAAGCAAACAAGTCCAAGGTGTGGAAATGTGATCTCCCACTTAAATAAACAGAAAAGAAAATAGAAAGACTATTTAGTTACCTCAGCACATAATTGCTATAGTGAAAATCCAACATGGTGGTTCTGGGTGCTTGCCTTGCCAGCAAGCTCCACTCCCTGCGCATGTCCAACCAATCAGCTTTCCACTCATGCCCTCATCGGGAATGTGCAACAAAGTAAATTGGTTGTCCCAATGAGTAGGAATAATAATAATTATTATTATTATTATTATTATTATTATTATTTATTTATATACCACCCTTTGGTAATCCAATCAGGGCGGTTCACAACATTAAAGAACCATACAGTAAAACAATATACTCCCTCCCCCCCCCTAAAAAGTTATTAAATCAATTACAAATTAAAACAACAATTAAAACATTTGATAAAAACACATACCTACATTTGGCAATAACAGTAGGTCCCCAGCGATATTCAGTTCTGTTAACAAAGGAGGCTGTGGGGACTCTCCTGAAGGAGGGGGGGGGGGTTCCCAAGGCCAGGATAATCTATTCTGGAAAGGCTGCCGGAAGAGATCCGTCTTAACAGCCTTTTTGAATCTGTCCAAAGATGTCAATTGATGGATCTCATCCGGCTGGCCGTTCCATAGTTTGGGGGCGACAACAGAAAAAGCCCTCTGGGAGGTAGCCGAAAGCCTCGACTTTTGAGGCTGCAGCAAATTCCTCCCAGAGGACCGGAGTACGCGGGGGGGGGGATTATAAGGGAGGAGACAGTCCCTGAGATAGCTTGGACCCAAGCCATTTAGGGCTTTAAAGGTGATAACCAACACCTTATACTAGGCCCGGAAACCAATAGGCAGCCAGTGGAGAGACCTCAAAACTGGAGTGATGTGCTCCCCCCTAGATGTTCCTGAAACAAGCCTGGCCGCCATATTTTGTACTAACTGTAATTTCTGAACCAAGCACAAGGGTAGCCCCATGTAAAGCGCATTACAGAAGTCTAGGCACAAGGTTACCAGCGCGTGAACGACGGTCTCGAGGTCCCTTGCTTCCAGAAAAGGGCGCAGCTGGCGTATCAGCCGAAGCTGATAACA
The DNA here is from genome assembly GCA_030847615.1 of Gambelia wislizenii. NCBI lineage: Eukaryota > Metazoa > Chordata > Lepidosauria > Squamata > Crotaphytidae > Gambelia > Gambelia wislizenii. The sequence continues at coordinate 78,941,068 of JAUMIR010000006.1, read as the reverse complement.
GGCACTCCTGACTGTTGCATTTACCTGATTTATCATCAGGAGTGACGAGTCAAGGAGCACACCCAGACTGCGAACACAGTCACTGGAGGAGAGTGTGACCCCATCCAGGACTGGAGGTTGCAACCCAATTCTTGGTTTTGGGGCCGCTACCATGAGCACTTCTGTCTTGTCTGGATTCAGTTTCAATTTGGTTTTTCTCATCCAGCCCATTACCGCCCAAAGACATTCATTGAGAGAAGAGATGTCATTGGAATTTGAGACCGACAAATGAGATACGGAGAAATAGATCTGAGTGTCATGAGCATACTGATAACACCCAGCTCCATAACTCCGAATAATCTCACCCAGTGGCTTCATACAGATGTTAAATAACATCGTGGACAGGATAGCTCCCTGTGGAACTCCCCAGGTGAGCTCTCTTTTGCTTGAACAACTGTCCCCGAGCAGCACTCTCTGGGACCTGCCCGCAATGCAGTGCCTCCGAAACCCAACCCCTTCAGTGCGGTCCAAGAGGATGCCATGATCTATCGTATCAAAAGCCACTGAGAGGTCTAAGAGCACCAACAGGGTCACATTACCCCTGTCAATGTTCAGACGCAGATCGTCGGTCAAGGCAACCATGGCAGTCTCAACCCCAAAGCCTGTCCTAAAGCCAGTTTGAAATGGTTTCATCCAAGACAGATTGGAGTTGAAGACCAACTGCCCTCTCGATCACCTTGCTCAGAAATGGCAATAAAGAAACAGGCCTGTAGTTACTCATAACCAGGGGGTCCAGGGAAGGAATGTGCATTTCCTTCAGAGTTTAAATCTTTTTTTAGAGCTTCCCCCACCTCCTTCCGAATACAGAGAAATGATGTGGGATCCCATTAGAACAAAAGGTATTCTCCTTGAATTCTATGAGGAGTATTTTCACCATATAGGCAAGCCCTACATCACCCAAGGCACTCTTCCAATACAGAAGTCACTTTGGGTAGTATTCAGTTGATACCCTGCTACAGAAAGTGTTCATCAACAGATCCCCTCTTATTTTGTAGTCCCCAGATGCCCTCCAAAACTTTTACAGTGTGGGACATTGGGGACACGGAACATGGGACATCTAACAAAACTGTTACAGCATGGGGGGTTGCAAGAAGAAAGAGAAAATGCAAATGATCATCCAGTCTGTGACAGATGCCTTCATGTCACTGTCAACCAAAACAAGTGTATGCACACAATACAAACACAAACATTTATTTATTTATTTATTTACGAAAGTATATTCCACACTCTCTCCAGTGGGAAATTCAAGGTGTCTAATTATCAAAAATACCATGAAACAATGAAGCAGCAGCAGAATAAATCAGACCATTGGTCAACTAGCTCAGTACTGCTTGGTAGTAGCTCTACCCCCAAATGGATCTTTCACAAACTGAATCTGGCACTTTTTGCAGGCCAAGCATGACCTTTATCACTCAACAATGGATCACGGAAAAATAATAATTCTCTGGTTCTCTCTCCTTACACATGCAATTATATATTATTTCTCTCTCTCTGGCTTTTCTTCGCAAACGAAGATTCAGGAAGGACTCATCCCGCGTTTTCTGCAAGCACGCTGATGACTAAAAAGGCCAATCCAAGATAGACAAGTCCGATTGCAGAAAGCACAGCAGAAGGTTTCCTCGGGTGATGTTACCGGGTTGTGATTCTTTCTGCGTTGCCATTTCACTTCAAGACTTGTTCGGCGTGAGTACTCAAATAAGGCTGCAGCATTGTGGATAGTGTGTCTCCATGCCTCCTGATGTGAGGCCAGGGCAAACCACTGTTGGTGATCAATTTGGCCGAACCTGAGATGTTGTTTCAGGAAGTCCTTGTAACGCTTTTTTGGAGTGCCCCTCTTACGCTGACCCGTGGCGAGTTCACCGTAGAGTACTATTTTGGGGAGGCAGTGGTCCTCCATCCTAGACATGTGCCCTGCCCAGCACAGCTGTGTTCTCAATATCATGTCCTCAATGCTGGTGATCCCTGCTTGCTCAAGGACAGCAACATTCGTCACATAGTCAGTCCAGTGTATATTTAAGATTGTGTGTAAACAGTGCTGGTGAAAGCGTTAGAGGAGTCGTAAGTGGTGGCGATAGGTGACCCATGTTTCAGATCCATAAAGGAGAATAGACAGTACAATGGCTGTATACACACTGATTTTTGTGTTTCGCCTCAGGTGTTTATTACTCCAGACTCTTTTGTAAAGTCTTCCAAATGTGCTATGTGCCTTTGCTAATCTGTGATCGATCTCTTTGTCAATCTTGGCATCTGAGGAGATGATGCTTCCCAGGTAGGTGAACTGCTGAACGGACTTAAGCACAGAATTGCCAACGGCAATGTGGGGATGGTGGTGCTCGTCCTGTGGTGGTGCAGGCTGGTAAAGAACTTCTGTTTTCTTCAGGTTGACTTCCAGCCCAAAGAGCTCTGCAGCTGTTGCGAAGCAGGATGTTAGGCGCTGCAGAGCTGCTTCTTTGTGGGCAACAAGGGCAGCATCGTCATCGAAGAGCAGCTCACGGACTAGATAGTTTAGAGTCTTAGTGCGAGCCGTCAGACGACTTAAGTTAAACAAGCTACCATCAGTACGGTAACGTATATAGATGCCTCTTCAATATACGGTAACGTATATAGATGCCTCTCCGTCGTCCTCTTCAAGCTCTGCCGTAGCCCTTTGGAGCATCATGCTGAAGAAGATTGTAAATAAAGTTGGTGCAAGAACACAACCTTGCTTCACTCCATTAGTTATTAGAAAGGGATCTGAAAGAGCATCAGCATATCTGACTTGACTATGCTGGCCCTCGTGTAGCAAGATAATCATTTTAAGGAATTTGGGGGGACATCCTAGTCTTTCCAGGATCTGCCACTGACCTTTCCTACTCACGGTGTCGAAGGCTTTGGTGAGGTCAACAAATGTTACAGAGACCCTTGTTCTGCTCTCTACATTTCTCTTGCAGTTGTCTATGGGCAAATACCATATCTGTAGTACTCCTATTGGCTCTGAAGCCACATTGGCTTTCAGGAAGAAGTTTTTCTGCAATGGCAGGAACTAATCTGTTCAGGAGTATCCTTGCAAGGATTTTTCCAGCAATAGAGAGCAGTGTTATGCCTCGATAGTTTGAGCAATTGGATTTTGCTCCTTTTTTCTTGTACAGGGTGATGATGACTGCATCTCGGAGATCTGATGGCAGTTCCCCTTTTCCCCAGCAATTCACAAGGAGTTCGTGGAATTTATCATGGAGTATATGACCTCCGTGTTTCCAAACTTCCGGTGGGATTCCATCAATCCCAGCTGCCTTGCCGTTTTTCATCTGCTGTATGGCCTTAAGGGTCTCTTCCAAAGTGGGAGCTATGTCTAATTAATTTTTCATTGTTTTTTGTATCATATGTTGGATAGCTGAGTCTTGGACTACTCGGTTGGCTCTAAAGAGACTTTGAAAGTGTTCAGCCCATCGATTCAGGATGGAGGCTTTATCAGTAATTAATGTTTGACCATCTGTACTGTATAAGGAGCTTTGGACCTGATAAGTAGGTCCAAACACTGCCTTAAGAGCTTCATAGAATCCTCTAGAATCACCCAGATCTGCACAGCATTGTGTCTTTTCTGCTATATTGATCCACCACTTGTTCTGCATGTCTCAGAGTTTTTGTTGAAGTTTACTACATGTGAGACGGAAAGCTGCTTTTCTTACGTGGCAAGTTGGCTGGGTGAGGTATGCCTGGTGAGCATTTCTCTTCTTTGCCAACAGCTCCTGGATCTCTTGGTTGCTTTCATCAAACCAGTCTTGGTTTTTCTTGTGGGAGAACCCGGAGGATTCTTCCGCAGACTGGAGGATACTGTTTTTGATATGTTGCCAAAGCACTGTAGGAGAAGGATCTGTAGGATGGTCTTCAAGTTTTGTTTGTAGATTTGCCTGGAAGTTGTCTCTCATGGTATCTTGTTGAAGATTGTTGACTTGGAGTCTCTTCTTTAAGATGCCACCCCTCTTAGGTTTGAACTTAAGATGAAGATTTAGTTTGCATCTGACGAGGTGATGATCTGTCTGGCATTCTGCACTGGGCATCACTCGAGTATGACGGACATTGCAAATGTTTCTCTGGCGGACTAGAAGATAGTCAATGAGGTGCCAATGTTTGGATCGGGGATGCATCCAGGTTGTCTTCAAGCTGTCTTTCTGCTGAAAGATAGTGTTTGTAATAGTCAGCTGTTGTTCTGCACAGAACTCTAGCAGGAGGCGTCCATTATCATTGCAATTTCCAACACCATGCTTGCCTAAGACACCTTTCCAGGCTTCGGAGTTCTTTCCTACTCTGGCATTGAAGTCACCAAGGATAATAATTTTATCTTCTACAGGGACTTGTATGAGTTGGCGTAGGTCTGTGTAGAATTTGTCTTTCTCTACAGGGTCGGCTTGCATAGTTGGGGCATATATACTAAAGAGAACAACATGTGGGAGGCGTAAGGAAATAATGCGATCAGAGTGTCCTGTTGGCAAGGTTTCGAGTTTGGAGGCAATGGAGTTTTTAATCATGAAGCCTACCCCTGAAAGATGTTTTTCGGTTTTGGGTTTTCCAGACCAGTAAAGTGTGTAGCCGGCGCCGTGTTCTTTAAGGCTGCCTTCCTCATGGAGATGAACTTCACTAAGAGCAGCAATGTCAATATTAAGTCATGATAGTTCATGGGCTATTGGAGTAGAACGATGCTCAGGCCGTCTACTATTTTCAGAGTCTCACATGTTTCTGATGTTCCAGCATGCAAGCATCAGTTTATTTACACCTTTGGAGGCCAGTGTGCACCTTTGTTTCTTTGCCTTGGTTTGACCTCATCAGAAGATTCCCGTTGGCCGCGGCTAGCCAACCAGGTAGTTGGGGATGAGCTTTTGTTAGGCCACCTTTTCTAGGCCCCTCTCCATATGGAGCAAGCAGTGCTCTCCTTTAAAAAGGCTGCTTGGTCATTCAGGATGCTGCCGAACAAGACTGTCATCTCCCGGGTCAGCCTCGAGTGACCAAAGTCCTGAACCGCCTGCATGCAGGGTTGGGTCTGCGGCTTCCAGTGCATCTTTACACCTGCTGGTTTCATCCCTCACCTATTGCTACAGGGCTTTTTTTTTTTTTTTTTTTTGGAATTGGATTTGTCCTTTGAGCCTGTGCAATGGATTTTTCTGGTGGAGCGCAGTGTGCACAGAACTGGCCTCACCCTTTAAACCAGAGGTTCATCTGCCGTGGCCTTGCAAGCATGGACGGTAGCAGTGAGGTCCTCGGGCCGTAGGTTTGATTAGAGTTTCCTTCTCTTAGATGGTTGACCTTACAGGGTTGGACGAGCACCATCTGCCCAGGTTTGGGATTAGAGTTTTCCTTCTCCTAGAACGGTTGCCATAAGGCTAGAGAGCCCATCCTGCCCTTTGACGCTCTTTGTCAGACCCTTCGGTTTTGACCTGTCTGGCATGGGAGGCCCTACTGGTGGCTATACTGCCTGAAAGAATTAGTGTTAGAGCAGCAAGAAAGAACAGATGAAGAGGAAGCATAGATGGTTGGTGGAATGTTTCAGAGAAACTTAAATTCTCAACAGTAGCATTTTAAAAATGTATTTTATTTTATTTTTCTTTGCTCAGAGAGCCAACTGTTTCATCAGGTAGCATAAAGCTGCTGTCATCCACTTCTCCCATCTTTCCACAGAGGGGTGAAGAAGAGGTGATTGCCCCAAAGAGTCCTTTGTTAAAAGTTCTATTACCCGCTAGAAGGTTGAGGTGATTTCTCTGCCTCAGACTAAGCTCCTTCCCTATCTGCTTATCACCAGCTCATACTTGTCAGAGGGGATTTAGCCCAGGGCCTCATAAAAATACTTTGGAAGAGCCAAAAGTTTTGCTCTTGGAATGCATCAAATTCCAGAAAGAGAAAGTTTGGGTTTTTGTTTTGTTTTGTTTTGCTGAGGGAGGTGGATTCTTTTAAGGTGTTTATCTGCACTTACTGCATATACAAAATTTTTGCAGTGTGTTCACATCAGTTACATTGAACCCAGCCTTCCTTAACCTGGAGCCCTCCAGATACATTGGATTACAGTTCCCATGATCCCCAACTAGGACAGGCTAACACATATGGAGGGTACCAGTTAAGGGAAAGCTTATTCTAACTGTGCTCCAGTTCAAGAATGTATTTTGCATATGGGATCAGTGAACAAGAACTCAGCAAGCTACTTTACAACTGGTTCATCTACTAGCCCGCTACTCCAGTGATATTCTGGGGTTTCTACCAGAACCATTTTCCAGTCCTGCTTCATGACTTTTCTTAAACTGGGAATGCCAGAAACAAAATTTGTTGTTCAGAGCTTGGGAAAGGCATTATTTGGAATGCAGTATCTTATCAAATCTGGTATTGTTTGCTCTGTTAGTGGGGAACACAAGACTCTCCATATCAGAGTTTGGAAAAGCTACTTTTTGACCTACAAATCCCAGAATACTCCAAAGAGTAACTTTTCCAAGCTCTGTTCCACATGTTCTTGAATTACAGCTCCCACCAACCTAACACAGAGAGGCCAATGATGAGTTGTGATGTGAATTGAGGTTCCACGACATCTGGAGGTCCACGGGTTCCTGAACCTTGATCCCCTTAGAACAGTTCTCCAGGCTCTCATGTGAGAGAAGCCTTCCATGCTACTTGAACTTCTTGCTTTTTAATTGGTGATGCTGGGACCTCTCTCATGAAAAACACTAAACTATTATGCATATGCACTATTTAATAGAACAGGGATATATTTGCAACAGTGCATTTCCATAGATTGGTGTATCAGTAAAACAAAGACACATAGTCAAAATGGCCATCTGCAAAGCTGTGGGGTTCAGACTTCTGGATGCTTGTGCAATCCTTGTGAAGGAACCCATATGAAGTAAGGAAGCTGTTGATGCCAGTTCATCCTATGTTTCACCAACTTTATTGACGTACTTTGGTGGATCTTTCTTGCTGCACTGGGAAAATGAAACTAAAGGTCACCCTACCCAGCAAAAGCCCACCCACAAACATATTACAAGCATAAAGAAGAAAGGGGGGCACCAAATAGAATGAATAGAATAGAATAGCTTTTCAGAATGTACCTAAGTAATACAGAATAGCTCTTCAAAATGAACCCAATTATATAAATGGCACATACTTAAAATGAAAGTGAACAATTATAAATTCTTGTTCATCTAAGGAGATTATCAGACGGGGACAAAAATAGCATCCTTGTCTCTCTACATTCTAATCCATCCCCCTCCCGTCGCTGTAACGCTACAAATAGAAAACTTTTGAGACCTACCTTTAGTGCATCCACCACCTCCTCTTTGCATTCCAGGAGTGAATGGAGCTCGAATCTAGCTGCATTCACTTGCTGGAATGGAAATCCCAGCTGTTCTCGCGAGAGGATGGTCACATAAGAAATTCAAAAATAAAAATAAAAGGAAAAAAGTAAAATCAAGCAAAAAACCACACACACACTTTAAAAAATACAAATTAACCTAGGGAGGGTACCAAAAAGCGTGTCACTTACCTCCTTGTCCCGATCGCACCCAGATGTGTTCAACACAGACCTCCGAGTGACACTGGCATCGCACTAGTATCCTAGAATCCTAGTGACACTGGCATCGTACTAGGGCACCTTTTCACTCACCTGTCATTCCGTTCCAGAAACAGAACAACAGATCAATTCATGGCTTAGCCCATGAATAAAAAGAAGCACCAGGGAAACGGAAGGGGTATGGGAGCATGATGACCTGTTAATGACATCGTCTGAAAGAGAAGCCCTTTCGCAATCTCCTGGCATCCCTGTGCTGCTATATTTAGGGCATCTGATAATCTTCTAAAACACTGTTTTCCCACTCAGTGAATGTCTCTCTCTGGCTTTTCTTTGCAAACAAAGATTCAGGAAGGACTCATCCCGTGCTTTCTGCAAGCACGCTGACGACTAAAAAGGCCAATCCGAGATAAACAAGTCCAGTTGCAGAAGGCACAGCAGAAGGTCTCATTGGGTGATGTTTCCGGATTGTGATTCTTTCTGCATTGTTGTTCCTCTTCAAGAATTGTTCGGCATGAGTTCTCAAATAAGGCTGCAGCATTGTGGATAGTGCATCTCCATGCCTCCTGATGTGAGGCCGTGGCGGACCATTGTTGGTGATCAATGAGATGTTGTTTCAGGGAGTCCTTGTATTGTTTTTTTGGAGTGTCCCTCTTATGCTGACCCATGGTGAGTTCACCGTAGAGTACTATTTTGGGGGAGGCGGTGGTCCTCCATCCTAGAAACGTGCCCTGCCCAGAGCAGCTGTGTTCTCAATATCATGGCCTCAATGCTGGTGATCCCTCCTTGCTCAAGGACAGCAACATTTGTCACATAGTCAGTCCAGTATATATTTAGGATTGTGTGTATACAGCACTGATGAAAGCGTTCAAGGAGTCATAAGTGGTGGTGATAGGTGACCCATGTTTCAGACCCGTAAAGAATAGATAGTACAATAGCTCTATACACATTGATTTTTGTGCTTCGCCTCAGGTGTTTATTACTCCAGACTCTTTTGTAAAGTCTTCCAAATGCACTATATGCCTTTGCTAATCTGTGATCAATCTCTTTGTCAATCTTGGCATCTGAGGAGATGATGCTTCCCAGGTAGGTGAACTGCTGAACGGACTTAAGCACAGATTTTCCTACGGCAATGTGGGGATGGTGGTGTTCGTCCTGTGGTACAGGCTGGTAGAGAACTTCTGTTTTCTTCAGGTTGACTTCCAGCCCAAAGAGCTCTGCAGCTGTTGTGAAGCAGGATGTTAGACGCACTTTACCTGTCAGGGCTCCATCCTATAGAATCCTGAAATTGGTAGTTTGGTGAGGCTCCTTAGAATTCTGTACATATGCATGCCAATGGACTGCAGCATTAAAGATCTATAGTGGTCTCTAAATGCCTCACCAAAATGCAGATTCCAGGATTCCATAGGCTAGAGCAATGACACTTAAAATGGGATCAAACTGCTATAACTCAAAATGGTTCACTTGACTAAGACTCAGGACCGGTTTAAGGAATTTTGGGGCCCCCTGCAATGCTTTACTTTGGGGCCCCCATATGTTTATCTCAGATCAATGTAACCTAACCTATTCACCGTACAGGATGTTCAGATTATAGTAGGACCCCCCGTATCCCTGGATTCATTATCCATGGGACACAAAACAGCACACCTACCATAGAGTCTTCCTAGAAAATGTGTCTTCCCTAGCCCTTTTCTAGGCCTTCCAAGGCAACTCTATGGTATTTTAAACCAGAAATCCCATTATTTTCATATTAAGGAGGCCAACACGGGGCCCTCTCTTGACCTCGGGGCCCCCTCTTGACCTTGGGGCCCCCTGCCAATGCTGATTTGGCAGACAGGTTAAACCGGCCCTGCTAAGACTTAATTAGGATAATCAAACAAGCATACTGTGGTTATAAAGAAGTGAAATACATGATTTTTAATCACACATCTTTTTGTCATTCTTGTATACCAGAACACGTGACAAATGGCTTATCTACACTATTAACTCCTGCCCTGAATCCTCCCCCAAATTTCCCTGAATCTGCAGTGATCAAGCCACACAACACAGATCCTTTCCCCTAAATCAAGGTGATCAGGCCACATGATGTATGGCCTAGATTTGGGCATTTGGGGGTATTTTACCTTGATGCAGAGTTTTTAGGATTTGGGTTTTCTCTGGATTTTCAGCTGCCAACACCAACACCACAACCATTTTAAAGCTGCCTCCACCTGTTCTCCACTCACCTGCTGCTCGCTTCAAGTGCATCTTCTTGCAACAGGTGAATGGGAGAGCAGGCAGAGGCAGTGCTGCCAAGCCAGGGGAAGGGAGAAAACCTCTCCCATCATCAGGGAACTTGCCTCCTGAGCTTTAAAATGCTTGTGCCTGCCAGGATGTGACCACTTGTGGTGGCAAAGAGTGGCAAGCGGCAGAATAAACTCCGCAAGGGCAGTGAAGACAAGTATCCAACTTCCCTGCAAAGAATAAGTACTGTGCAGGGCTTTGGGGCAAGTGAGGGGGCCCAAAGGGCAGGACTCCATTCAGATTTTTGGCCCCATGTGTAGCCAAGCTCAAAGACTCACATATGAACACAGAACGATTACTTGTTTTGGGAGGAAAGGCCCATGAGGCTCATGAAGGACTCTTTCTTTTCCCAAAGTTGGTAACAGGAAAGCACTGCTACTTGCATAGGCCACCACTATTTGAAACATAACTACAACACATAGTCCCATTTTCCATAAAAATGGAAAAGCCTTAGTTAATTTTAAGTCAAGACAGCAGTTCAGATAAGACCAAGGAAAAGCCCCTTCTGATTAAGCACCATTATCCAAATACAAAGTCATTCTACTAGTTCATTTTATGTCCTCAGTCCATTCATGTTTTTACATTAGAGTAAGCCTGTTCTTATTTCAGTGCTTTGGGTGTTCCATAGGTCATTTGAATAAATAAGATTGCACTAATCACATTTCCAAGCAATACATACTTGTCCCTCCACTTGTCCTGTTGCAACCACAAGCACAGCTTTCACATGGATTCTTATAAGCACAAGGTACATGGAACATGGCAAACAATGCTACATGTGGAGCTGGACCAAGGAAAGTCACTGCATGACAGCACCAGTATTTTAAGCTATATTTTATACCATTAAAAAAAACCTTTCAGATTCTTGAATATGGCATTAAAAGGCATAATAAAACAACACCAATAACAAGAACAACCATGTTTGTGCTATACATATTCATATGTATATGCGTGTATGTATATTAGAGTGATTAACAAATGGAACTTAACAGATGAATTAGCAAAATGTTTCAGCTTTTGCTTTCTTCAGTTGCTCAAATAATGTGAACTGCATCCAAGATGGCAATTTAGAGCACTCTGTTGTCAACATTCCTACGTGGATGATGGTGTTAAATATTATCTCCTACGCTGACGCTGTTCAATGTTACGGTCTTAAGGCTATGGATTCAGATTTTTTTCCTCCATTTATTCAAAGTACTTGAAAGAGATGGCACTTCAGTTCCAAAGACAAATCAGAGAGGCATTTTGTGGTGTTCTTAGTGATTGCCCAAGCTTTCTGGACAGGATTAGAAACTTGTGATCCCTTAAACATGTATGCAGGTCTGTGGTTGTTTTCCCAGGTACAGCAAATAGCATCTTGTACACCTGCACTGAATCAAATAAATATGATTGCAGGACTGGCAGGTGATGTTTTGTTTAATACAGTACATCTAGCTAGTCACTTATATATTTTATATAGACATAATTGACTCAAGGTTGTTTTTGCCATGTGTCTTTCATTTTCAGAAATGTGTCGATGTGAAGGGAGGGCTTGGCATTCTGATCTGCTCAAATCCACTCCATCTCTCGAACATGAAGCTTTTGGCAAATATTCCCTGTTCATCTCTTGTAACAATGTCACACATTGTCGGAAGAAACAGATTGCCTTTTCAGTGGTTACGGGTTCTGAAGCCATGTCTCCTACCACCTCCTCATCCATCAACCCTCATTGAAAAATAGGTGTTGATGTGCAAATGGGGAACATGCTAGCTCCCATAGTCAGCAGCTTTTGTTGCCCTGTCAGTAAAGGCTTTACAGAAGCTTTTGTGTGTTTCAGGTAGAGAAGGGAAAGTAATTTGTTGGATTCACAGTTCTGTATGGAAAAGGCCATTTTACACTGGCAATTGAACAGAATGCATTTGGCCTCAGATACCTGTGCATTTCAAAGGACCATGGCCTGTTTCAGAGCTTTTTTCAAAGTGGGGGAAATGCATACATCTCAAAAATGTACACAACTAAAAACATGTCTGTATTTAAAATGTGGACAAGAATGCTTAAGCCATTGCAAATAAATAAATAAAAAGTCTGCCAATGCATACATTCAAAAAGATATACAAAAATTCATGTGTTTTTGGTGTGTGTGTGTACAAACACCCCCCCAAGTTTCCATGCAGGGGGGGGGGATGTTGCAACCTGATTTGAAATGGAAGATAAGAAAATGAGAAAATCAACAAGTACAAGTCTAACATATTTTCCTTTGCCTAGTTTTTGGTGTTTTTGTTTCTACATAAATACCTGGTCTGACAAAAAGATCTCATTTTACAACAATGATGCAAGGTGATACCCAATCTCAAAACATTTCCATCTCTCTGAAGAGAGATTTTATGAAGGCGGCAGACAGATAATCATTAGCTTAGCAAATGTGACCTTCCTTTGCTTTCAATCTGTAAAGCTTGATTTCAGGGTTCTTTTTTAAAAAGACAAATCCTCAGTAATTGCAAAAACCATTCTAGATGATTGGCAAACTAAATCAGCTGGACTGATTTTCCAAAATGGTCTGGTCTTTGGATCTGGAGGCAAGGACTTAATAGGGATGCACTGGGAAGGTGAAAAAGAGCTGATAATATTTACTTTGAATATCTGCTCTGCCTGAACATAATGTATCTTATTACTCCTAGGTCCTCAGCTTAATGGAGACTAGCATGGGTACAATTAGAAGGCAATTGATATCTCCACATCTTTTCTTTTGTTCTTTTCTATTCAGAAGAACTCTGAAGATCCCTTCAAGATTGGTTCAGCAAGTGGAAATATTGGCCCAGATCCTATTGATACACTTGACTAGAGTAGAGCCATTGAATCAATTGGTATTACCTACATGTTGACTCCTTATTTAACAACTGATTCAACCAACAGTGGTCCGCCCTGGCCTCACATCGGGAGGCATGGAGACGCACTATCCACAATGCTGCAGCCTTATTTGAGAACTCACGCTGAACAAGTCTTGAAGAGAAACGACAACGCAGAAAGAATCACAACCCAGAAACATCACCAAAGGAGACCTTCTGCTGTGCTTTCTGCAACCGGACTTGTTTATCTCGGATTGGTCTTTTTAGTCATCAGCGCGCTTGCAGAAAGCGCGGGATGAGTCCTTCCTGAATCTTCGTTTGCGAAGAAAAGCCAGAGAGACAATGGGTCTGCCATAGTTGGGACTAACCAACAGGAATCTGGCCATTGTCTTATAGTACTTCTAGATCAGAGGTTGGAAATAATTTTTAAAATTAATTGTTTACAATTATAGTGACATGGGCCAAATTAGTTGTCACCACATGCCAATATCCAATTGGTAACTCCAACTAGAGTGGAGCCATTAAATCAGTGGGCATTTGGCAAGTCAGCACTTACATTGCTTTCATTGATTCAGTAGATGTATTCTTGTTGGAACTAACAACTGGATTTAGGCCAGAGTTACCATTTTTCCAAAGCAATTTAGTATACTGCCATTTCCTCAAAATAACTATAATAGATGCTTTTTAGTAACTTTTAAAAACAAAATCTCAATGATGCAAGATGGCCTGTGGTACAGCACATGCTGTCCTCCTGTTCACCTCATCTTTGCTGTAATACCCACAACAGAGCCCAAGGCGGCAGCATGATGCACGGTAAGAAGCCAGCACTTTAACCAGGTGATAGTTCTCCCTCATATAGTGAGGCTACCTCCATATAAACATAAAAATTAACTATATTAGTTGCATATACAGGCAAAAGGAGTGATATGATTCCTCATTAAATTACAATGGCGATGTAAAGCGGTTATAATTCTGCTATTTGGAGGAACTAGTTACAAGTAACTACTTATTTGGTAACTAGTTGTTTCCTACACGAGACTTAAAAAAAAAAGGCAGACTTATTGGTGCTGTCATGCAGTGACTTTCCTTGGTCCAGCTTCACATATTCCATGTCCCATGTACACTATGCTTATAAGAATCCATGTGAAAGCTGTGTTTGTGGTTGCAGCAGGACAAGAAAAGGGACAAGTATAAGGTAATATTTCTTAGCATTTGGGCTAAAAAATGTTAACCTAGTACTAAAAACAAAACTAAACAAAATCTGTATTTCATTATTGTTAGTCACCTTAAGTATCTTTTTGGAAGCAAGATGGTCCTGTAGTCCTTTGGTATCTGCTGGGGTTTGGTTCCAGAACCCACCATGAATACTAAAATATGTGGATGTTCAAGTCTCATTCTATACAATGATATAGTAAAATGGTGTCCCTTATATAAAACGGCAAAATCAACGTTTGCTTTTTGGAATTTTTTTTGAGGGGAAGGGGGGATATTTTTGAACTTTGGTTGAGTGAAACCATGGATGCAGAATCTGTGGATACGGAGGGCCAGCTGTATATAAATAAGTAATGGATATCATTGGACTTTTCTAGTGGCTTTTAGCATGCCTCTTCCAGGTGTACCTCCTTTATGTTGTTTTTTAAAATGGGATCTTTTTTTGTGCAGTCATCCTGCTAGTTCTTATGTTGCCTTCCACACGCTGTAAGATGCTCATGCTGATCCTTCCAGCAATGTTGCATAACCTCCAGAACAGCTGTTTGGTGATATTTTATCAAACCCCATTTCTTTACCTCACTCAGGGATTGTCTATATGGCAAAAATACTCCTCATAGAATTTGAGGAGAATGCGATTTGTCTTAACAAGAGTCTGCATCAACCTGCTGTATTTGGAAGGAGGGGGACCAAAAATGGCTAAAAACTTTGCAGGAAAAACCTTTGTGGCTTTCCGCATATTTTTTAAAAAGCTCCATGGGGAATGCACATTCCTGATCATTGGGACAACTGATTCACTTTGGTGAGCATTCCTGATAAGAGCGGAAGTAGAAAGCTGATTGGTGGGATGTGTGCAGGGGGTGGAGCTTGCTAACAAGACAAGCACCCAAAACTGCCATGTTGGATTTTCACCATAGCAATTGTGTGCTCTGGTGACAAAACAGACTCTTTTTTCTATTTATTTAAGTGGAATATCACACTTCTGCACCTTGGATATGCTTTTTTTTTTTTTAATACTGTTCGGTGGTGACAACTTGCAGGAATAAAAATAAGCATAATTTACTCGCACCTGTCATCTTGATTTGTAGGCATGCCCATATGAACAACAAACACGGATAGCTTTGCATGCCTGCAATCTTGCCAAAAAATCACTAAAACAAATGGAAGATCATGGCAAAAATTTAGGACTATATAGAACAGGTATAATATTTTTTAGAAAGTACAAACAATGTTAGAAGTGCAACAGTGATAATAATAATATAATAATAAATAATAATAAAATTTTATTTCTATCCCGCCCCTCTGCAACGCAATCAGGGCGGCTTACAATATAAAAACTCCATAGTCCCAGTACCCTAGCCCACCCCCCCTTAAAATAATATTACACTATAAAAGATTAAAAACATACAGTAAATTAGAAAAATATTAAAACATACAATAGTTTTAAAAAAATGATTAAAAAAAATGATTACAGCTCAGGGAGGACAACCGAGTCTTGGGCCGGGATAGTTATTCAGGAAAGGCCTGCCGGAAAAGATCCGTCTTGACAGCTTTTTTAAAGCTGTCTAAGGTGTTAATAAGACGGATCTCATCCAGCAGGCCATTCCATAATCTGGGAGCAACAGCGGAGAAGGCCCTCTGGGAGGTCACCGACAGCCTTGTTTTCATAGGCTGTAACAGATTCCTCCCAGAGGACCGAAGTGCGCGGGGAGGGTCGTACGGAAGGAGGCGGTCCCGGAGATAGGTTGGACCCAAGCCATGCAGGGCTTTAAAGGTTATAACCAACACCTTGTACTGTGCCCGGAAACGAATAGGCAGCCAGTGGAGAGCTTTTAGCACCGGTGTTATATGCTCTCTTCTGGAAACACCAGAAATCAACCTGGCTGCCATGTTCTGAACTAGTTGAAGTTTCCGAGTTAAGCACAAGGGTAGCCCCATGTAGAGCGCATTACAGAAATCCAGACGGGAGGTTACCAGTGCATGTACCACAGTTTCGAGGTCCCTAGTTTCCAGGCAAGGGCGCAGCTGGCGTATCAGCCGAAGTTGATAACAGGCACTCCTGACCGTCGCATTTACCTGATTAGACATCTGGAGCGTTGGGTCCAGGAGCACCCCAGACTGCGAACACAGTCTTTGGAGGAGAGTGTAGTTCCATCCAGGACTGGAAGTTGTATTCCCAGACCTGGTTTCGGGCCTGTAACTGTTAGTACCTCCGTTTTGTCTGGATTCAGTCTCAATTTGTTTTTCCTCATCCAGTCCATTACTGCTTTAAGACAATCATTGAGAGGAGAGATGCCATCTGAAGTCGAAGCTGATGACCGAGACATGGAGAAGTATATCTGGGTGTCATCAGCATACTGATGACAACACACTCCATGCCTCCGAATGATCTCTCCCAGCGGCTTCATATAGATGTTAAATAGCATCGGGGACAGGATGGCACCCTGAGGAACGCCACAGTTAAGCTCTATTCTGGTAGAGCAGCTGTCCCCGAGCCTCACCCTCTGAGATCTGCCCGAGAGGAACAGTCAAGAATGCCTCAAAGAACAGTCAAGAATGCCTCAAAGTGAACAGTCAAGAATGCCTCAAAGAAGGCAGGTGAAATAGAGTTAGATAGTCTGAGTGACTCAAAGTGTCCTTCCTTCTTGCCTACCTGTCCTGATACCTCTGTGATGTAAACTGACTCTCTTAGGGATATTTCCTCACCTTTTCTCTTCCCACCAGTTCTCTTTTTCACCTCTTCCCTAGGAGATTATCAGACACAGCTAACGTGGTGCCAAAATGATGCCAAGGGAATGCAAATGGACACCAATATCAGATGATGTCTTTTTGTATTCTGCTGGTGTCATTATGGCATTTCTTTTTATTGACAGGCTGAGCTGTCAGTAGATATCCCATCCCATTTTGGTGCCGGCATTGTTGGCATGTGAAACCTTGGGCCATTTAACTCACGTCAATGCAGCATCAATGGGCAGTCCTGCCAGAACACTTCTGGGTGAGATCGTGACATCCAGGTAAGTGATGCACTTTTTATGACCCTTCCCGGGTTACTTGTAAGTTTTAAAGTGTGTTTTTGTGCTTGGTGTAACTTTTTGTGTGTTATTTTACTTTTTATTTTTGAATTTCCCATGTGCACGTCTTCTCATGAGAATGGGCGGGATTTCAGTCCAGGAAGTGAATGGAGCTCTGTTAGAGCTCCATTCATTCCTGGGCTGCCTATCAACAGGAGATAAGGTAAGTATGATGGGGAGGGTTATTGTGCCAGATCAGGGATGGGCCTGGAGATTGTGGGACAGGAATGCTTTTTGCTTTCCTGTCTGATAATCTCCCTGTACTGAAGCTATATAAGATTAGCACCCTGAGTATCTTTCCTAGTTTAGAAAGGAGTTCCTATAATAAGGGCTTCAGTTTGCTTCTCTGAGTCAGTGCTCTTTGCTCCTTAATCTAGATCTCTAGTTCCTGCACACAATCTCAATTGGGTTATGGGCCCAGATAACTTTGTCTTAAGAGAACAATTAGGTAGATAAAAGAACCAGACCAAGGGTAAGCACAAAGAGGTATGGCAACCTCCTGGATGATTGAGCTGATGACTCTCCATTAAACTAGTTTATGTACATAAAGCTACGCACAGGATAAAGGAGATATTTGGAAGCATGATCACAGTTATTATTAGATCAAGTATAAGAACCCAATTTAACCTTCCTCATTCAAACTGTCTAAAAATTATGTTAAAAAAAATAAATACCCATTACTTCCTACAGATTTTGCATAAGCTTTTTTTCTTGTTTGTTTCCCAAAAAATATTTGAATCAATTTGCAGTTCTGGAATATGTGTAAAAATCTCCACTGGAAACACAGAACTTTCTTATCTGTCCCTGGGCAGTGAACTCCACTCTTTAGATCACAAAGGTCATTTATTCAGAATGTTTCACTTTTCTTATAATGAGAATTTGATCTCTTGTATGTATAGAAGTCATCATTTCAGAAAACCATTTCCTTACTTCTGTTTATTGCTTTGGAGTTCGGCTAGTGTCCTGATCATCTGCCAACCCAAAGCTAGGTTGGTCAGGCTCCAGGTCATATTAGAAAGCAATTTGCATGTATAGGTCTACTGGTTACTGTTTGTTTTAATTGCTAGCAGAACAGGCAACTGCTTTAATAGGGATTGATTTTATGGAGCCATTTTAAATCATGCCTCCAAAATATTCCTTCATTGTTGATACACAGATGAGTTTGGTACAGCCCTCCCCAACCTGGTGACCTCCAGATGTGTTGCTCATGCTGGGATGACTGATTGGAGTTGTAGTTCAACATATCTAGATGGTAGCAGGTTGGAGAAGGCTGGCTAAGTACATGTGTTTCCCTATGACTCACTAGGATGGTGGGGTTGAGATCTAAAGAAGGTCTTTGGAAGGTTAGTTGGTAGCCTATTTCCCACCCAGGCCCTACAAGGAGCTGCTTACAGGAACTCAGTAAGCAGAATACACAGTCACTTATGGTGTTCTCTGGCAATGTAAAACAATTATCCTCAAATTCAAAGTTTGCACTGGTTGTATGATCTGCTATAGTCCAAACAGAGCTCTTTGCCAGGGTTTGGGAGAAGATTCCTCACTCCACAGCTTTCTGTGGATTGCATGGTAACAGGAACATGGCTGTTCCTCCTCAGATGAAATAGCAGGTGGGATTTTCCCACCTAGCAGTGGGGGACCTAGTATGTATGAAACCTGGTGTGGATTTTTTTTTTAACACCTCTCTTCTCTCTACAACAAAATTATTTTCACCCGTACTCACCACATGGTCCACTTGCCATCACTAAAAGCTTTCCCTACCACTGCCACTTCAGGTGTGGGCAGGCCCCATATGCCTGCCTGCCAGATCTCATTTGAAGTCTGTGGGACTGAAAATCCCACAAGACATCATGCAAAATTGGGCAGGCAGGCAAAGTCAAGGGTCATTGTTGGCCAAAGACTTCAGCTGTATGGTGGTGGTTCCTTTCTCTCCCCTGGGCCAGGAAGAGAAAGGAACCATTGCAGTGGTGCCCCCCCCCATGTACTTACTCACTGTGCCTCTTTCACCCTCTCTAAGCCTAGAACGGCACAGGCCAAGCAAAGTAAGCACGAAGGGGGGCAGGGTGCTGGTGACACCATTCTAAAGGCATAACCCGGTTCATTTTGCACTTTCCCCCACTCCCCGAGTAATGCCCCTGCCCTCTAGTTCCTTAAGTGAGAATTTGGTTTCACTATTCCCTTTTCTCCACCCTTGGAAGGGGGCAGGAGAAGCAAATAACTCTTCCCCACGCTTTTCCAGATTGAGTCTGAGACAGTACTTGCAAAATTGGCTGGGAGTGCCCACTCCCAGCTTTGCTCCTTCCCTCTCAAAAGCGTGGGTAACTTTATCATTGTACTTGCACCTTTCTCAGCATTGAGCATAGTGGTTAAACACCACTGGCCATAACTTAAAGCAGTGATGGGCAACCTTTTGAGCTTGGTGTGTCAAACTTTGCCAAAAAACTGAGCATAACTTGGGTGGTGTGTCACTTTGATGAAAAAAATATTATTTCATGACATTTATAGTTTAAATAATATAAATGTATAATTGTTATATATAAATGTATGTAATAAACCAAAAACTAATTATTTAACTTACCTGCTTAGTGACTTCTTTGTTCACAGAAGTTCTTCGTGAATAAAAAGTGGCGCCTTTTCCTTCCATGCAACATGGAAGGAACACGGAGGGTAACGCGAGAGGGACAGTGTCGTCAGAAACTGGCCCCCTGCCACGGAACAGCCGCATATCTCTCCCGAGCCCTCAGGATGACTTTTTTGTGTCTGAAAATGTCCTTAGAGTTAGACTCTAACTCCAAGACTCTAGTTGCAAATGTTTCATCCTCAGGAGCAGCAAATGTTTCATCCTTGGCTACTGCACTTGGCCGTGCAGGAGCTGAGGATGAAACATCCTTCTCAGCATGTGGCCGCCTTAGTGGCCGCAAGTCATCACAAATAGCTATGTATGTCAGTGCTGATACGCATGTCATAGGTTTGCCATCACTGACTTAAAGTGATCATATATTACTCAGTTGGTGCTCAGCACCAAGAGTCAGTGGCAGGGAAGAGGGGCAATGGTGGCAGCATCTCCTTGACTGGGATGAACAGGAAAGCAATACCATTTTCCAATACCCAGACAAGACACAACAAACTGGTGTGCAGCTGATGTTTCTGCAGAACAGTTGGCCCTTGAGGAAGTGCATCACATTTAAAGAACCCCCCCTCTCCAAAACAGGCCCTTTAATCTCTTCTTCGTCCCTCAAACCTTTCCATATTGCATTTGAACACTAACTTTCCAGGCATCAGTTAAACCTGATCATAAAGGAGCTGCATCATCAAGGACAGAACGATGAGACGCATGGCAATGAATCCAAGTATGAGGTTTCTTTCTCAGGCATATGCAGGAGCTGAGCATTAGAAAATGAAGGTCACATCGTCTCTTGTATCTGATTATCTGGGTGTCTTTTTACTTGACCACCCCTTTTAAAAATATTACAATCTGAAGGCCTTTTGATTGTATGGAGATGGCTCTACCTGCTCAGTTGTGTGTATCACATAACTTTTTAAACAGTGTGTGTGGGGGGGGGGAGAGAATGTGAAATAAAAGTGTGTGCTGTTTTGCATCTCCTTGTCTTTTTCAGGCATATATTTTTTGCCTATCAAAGAAGCTGTTTCCCTAACAACATATGAAGATACTTTTGAAGGTTTGGGTCATATGCCACATTTATATAATGACTACCATGGACTTTTTCAAATGGGGGAATCCCCCCCTTGAGGAGGTCAGGAGAAGAATGGCGCTGTTCCGCTTACAGTGCCCCATTTCAGATGACACTGTCCTTCTCCCGACCTTCCCCCATGCTTCCTCTGTGTTGCAGGTGTGAGAAACGCACCACTTTTATTGACGGAAAACCCCAGTCAATAAAAAGTGGTGCCTGCAGCACGGAGGAAGCACGGGGGAAGGTCGGGAGGAGGATGGCGCCATCTGAAACCGGGCACTGTAAGTGGAACAGCGCCGTTCTTCTCCCGTCCTCCTCAGGGGTTCCCCCCCCCATTTGAAAAAGTCTCATATTTGTTGGCAATGGTAGTATTCCAGTCATGTATGTTTATGTATGTGTGTGTGTGTGAGAGAGAGAGAAAGCAAGAGGAAAAGCAAAAGGTGGGGCAGGGGAGAAAAATGACTCTGAGGGGTTGCCCATACGGCAAAAATATTCCTCATAGAATTTGAGGAGAATATGATTTGTCTTAATGAGATATTGCATCAATCTGCCATATTTGGAAGGAGGGGGGCTAAAAATGCTAAAAACTATGTAGGAAAAGCCTTTGCGGCTTTCCCCGAAGTTTTAAAAAAGCTTCGCGGGGAATACGCATTCCTGCTTTTTGGGACAACCAATTCGCTTCGCTGTGCATTCCCAATAAGAACAGAAGTGGAAAGCTGATTGGTTGGATGTATGCAGGGGGTGGAGCTTGTTGGCAAGGCAAGTTCCCCGAACTGCCATGTTGGATTTTCACCACAGTGATCATGTGTCGAGGTGATGAAACATCCTTTTTTGCTTTTTTCTTTTCCTGTTTATTTAAGCAGAGCATTGTTTTTTTATTTATTTATTTATTTATTTATTTATTTATTTATACCCTGCTCTTCAGCCACAAGGCTATCAGAGCTGCTTACAAATTGTTTTTTAAGCAACAACAATGTTTTTTAAGCATTGCACTTCTGCACCTTGGATATTTTTTAAAAAAATACTGTTCGACGACAGCAACTTGTGATAATAAAAATACGAGTAATTCACTCATGCCCACCATCTTGATTCATAGGCATGTCCATTTGAACAACTAACACTTTGCATGCCTGCAATCTTGCCAAAAAATTGTTGAGACAAATGAAAACTGCTGCGAATTGGCATTAGTGCACATCAATCCACATTTTATAGCCTTGTATAGACAAGCCCTGATACATTCTGTATCAATTTCAAATGAATGTAACAACAAATAGTAGCGCTTTCCCATGGATTCCTGCTTTTGAAGTTTACTGACTGATGCCATGTCAACATTAAAGTTTGGGAAGATGGTAAATACAGTTGTCCCTTCATATTTGCTGGGGTTTGGTTCCAGGACCCCCCCGTGGATACCAATATCCATGAATACGCAAGTCCCATTATATGCAATGGCATAGCAAAATGGTGTCCCTTATATAAGATGGCAAAATCAAAGTTTGCTTTTTGGATTATTATTTTTTAAAGAATATTTTCAAGCCATGAATACTTAAATCCGTGGATACCAAATCTGTGGCTACGGAGGGACAACTGTATAGCAAAATTAGGGCTGGAATATTTGTTGCTCTAAGCCAGGGGAAAGGGAATATTTGCTCTTTGGATATTTTTGCCTACAATTCTCAGCATGGCTAAAGCTAAAGAACTGTGGGAACTGTAGTTCAAAACAGCTGAAGGGCAATTGGCTACCCACCTAGGTAATTTTAGCTCATTTTCCAATTAAAATACAAAGTGTTCTGGAAAGTCGTAACAATTCTGGGAGTGACTTTTCTTCTCCATTGAGAACAGGTCATGTTGAAGGCAGAATATAGATCCAGACTCACACACTGCTCCCAGTATGGCTGATGGCACTTGCACTGTTATCAGCTGCTCAGCTGGCATGGTGAACGGGTACTGTGATGCACAAATGTCTTCTCAAGCTGCAAAGCCAGGAACTAAGAACTTCCTTCCTTTGCAAATGATTTAATCTGACCAACTAGCTTTGTCTTTCACGCATGCTTTCAGCACTTTTGAACTGATGTCTCTACTCATGATGACTATCAGTCCCAAAGAACATTGTAAAACTTCTCCTTGGACAGGAATCCTATTCAGGAAGCACTTTTGAGACAGATGATTAGAATGGCAGCAGCAATGACAGATTGGTAACATAATTCCAAAATAATCTAGATAGGTAAGCAAACGAAATTGTACTTTTTTCAGTGCTTCCTACTCTCCCTTTCCCTCCCAATTCTCTTCCACCCTCCACCCCCCCTTATATTTGTGGCCTTGGTAACATCTGGTGCTTTTTGTCTGGAGTAAGTGAGTTGTCATTGTGTTCAGGCCTTTAATGGCATGCTAATCATGTTTCAGTCAACCAGGGAGGATATTAGGTTCTCTCTTTATCAACCCAAGATGCATCTTCCTCACTTACATGGGCTCCAGCAATGCCATTCTAAGTGTTAGCATTCAGTAGATAGTGACTGTCAGTTATGCTGATCCCATACAGAAATTTTACAGTGATAGGTCTGGGTCCTGGTGAGATAGAGACAAAACTATCAATAAGAGCAGGAAGAGTGTTTTGTGGCATCTCGAAAGCTAACAGATTTATAATATCACAAGCTTCATAGAACAGAGTCCACTTCATCAGATGCATAAAGTATTATCCTGAAATATACATATGGTGGTAGTTTGTCAAAGGGGAATGAAATGCAGAAAGCACAAACAGAGGTAATCCCGTTGTTAACAGCTGCACCAAGTAGTGCTGTTTTATGTTTGGATGTTATAAACAGAGTTGCCAGATCTCAAGGCCTGGCCCCCTTTTCCCAATTCTCAGGGCAAGGGGGAAGAATCTCAAGGAAAGAGTACTGCTTTGAAAGGTGTGTGTATGTGTGTCTGTCCTTCCCTCATCTGTTAGACTTGTGTTTTGTTTTTACTTAAATAGCATATTTTGTGCAACTGTAGTTGATGCTTAGTGGCATCATCAGGAGTTGACCCTTGTAGCATCATCCTTGTAACACCATCATGGCCTGCTTCCTATGAATTTACAGGAATCTGTCCCTAGATTTCAGGTGTGGGCCCTTATATCTAATGGTCTGGCATAGTCCTGACCTGATAACCCAAGGCATATGGAGGGCCTGTGTAGATTAAACAGAAGATTCCCACATTTCAAAGCCTTTCACTTTGAAAACTTCCAGGAAAAGTAGATGAGTTAAAGATTCTGTAGTACAAAGGCAGCTTTGTGATACTGAATCCAACATATGGATATGATTTAAGCAGTTACCTCTCCCTACCACTCTATTCAGACATCATGGCTGACCCATGACATTTTGCTGCCTGAGGCAGAGGAACAAACAGCACCACCAGCGACCCACTTGAATCAATGTGCATAGTATCCAAAGCCAGCCAAGTTATTTTGAAACATAAGAATCCAATAAGCATTTCTCCTCATCTCTGGCAGAAAGAAAGAAAGAAAATCCAAGTAAATCGGCCAGAATTTGCTGTATTTTCATGACATCCAAAATCTGCTACCTGGGGAGGCCGCCTCACTTTTATGTGGTTGTAGGATTTGCCCTATCAGGCATACATTCATGAAGTGAGGTCACACTGACGTGTGAAACCTACCTATAACCTCCCCCTTCTGTGTGGTTTCCTCATGTCTTACATTATCAAAGTAAAGTGGGCTATAGCCTACCCTCCAACATTTCACAGATGAAAACCAGGACAGGTGTGGCCAACCAATGTTGAAGTGTGGTCAAATGATAAAAATTATTAATGAGGAAAGTATGAGAGGCTGTAGCAGTTTGCTTTTGCTTGAGTCTACTGGAGAAGGGCAAGAGTCTGCCCCCTCCTCTTCTCTCCCCTTGCTGAGCTGAGTGCAAATTACTTTTTCACTTTGAACTCATTCTGCAACAATTGAATTAAGCTGAGGACAAAGGAGGAAAAGTGGGAGAAGGAAAGAGACACTTTAAAAGCAGCTGGAAACCTGGGATGAGAGAGGATTAATCAGGACTGTCTCTGGACATTGTCAGACATATCAAATACTGCATAACGATGCCACACAAACGTGAAAGGGCACGCACACCAGACAACATCGCCCTTTCATGTTTATATCTTGTCAAAAACCCGTCCAATTTTAAGCCCTAGTGCTTATGTGATCTCCCCTAGTGCTTATGTGCCAGCATTGCTGGCGTTTGAATCCATGCACCATTGTAATGACGTGAATGCAGTGTCAATGGCTGGTCTGTCCAGAACACTCCCGGATGAGTTTGTGACATCCAGGTAGGTGATGAACTTTTTATGACCTTCCCCAGTTTACTTGGAAGTTTTCAAGTGTATTTTTGCGCTTTTTAAAACTTTTGGAGTGTTATTTTTGTTCTTATTTTTGAATTTCCCGCACTGTGTATTTTCGTGAGAATACATGGGATTTTGAACAAGGAAGTGAACGGAGCTCTGTTTACTCCTCCGTCATTGCCAGGGAAGCCTTTTGCCAGGATTACAGGTAAGTGTGGCATGGGAAGTTCTTTTGCCGGCGTAAAAATGGCAAAGATATACCGGCAAAAGAATTGCATTTAGGGGTGTGGTCTGATAAAGTCCTCTGCTAAACTGGGAAAGTTGGAGAGTGTAATGTAGCCACAGGGAAGCTTATATACTGAGGCCCTAAAACAAGGCACAAGGTTGGTTGGATTGCAGCATATTATGACAGTCACATTGGAAGAACGTAATGCTCACACATCATAGACTGAATCCAGATTTAGCCATAAGCAACTGGCCTAGTGGGAGTGGAACTCCCTGTCCCATTTTCCCCACTGCAGCTCCAGCCCCTGAAAATGCAACACAGACAAATGAGGGAGACTTGCTGAATTAGATGAACTATGGTGTGCAGGGCAAAGAAGAAGGAGAAATAAGTAGAGTCTGCACAGAAATTAGCAAAATTGGACTACAGTTTTGTTAATCTCCAGGGTGGTATAGCTATGCTGCTGATGGATTCTAGGCACTATAGTCCAGAAAAAGGAACTTTTCTAAGCTCTGGTACAGACATAAAGATGCACACACACACACACACACACACACACACACAGAGCCCTGCAATGGCTTCTATGGCATTTGAAAGGATAACCCTAGAAGAGCCCGCATGTTCACAGGGGATCTTATCAGTGGTTGATGAGGCCCTGTTCAGGCTTACAGACAGGCTGTTTCCTCCTGCCCTGGGACACTGGCCTGTTGTGGAGCCAGCAAAAAGGTGATAAGCTGTGGAGAAGAGGTGGTGTGTGGTTGTTGTTGTTGTTTTTTAAGAGTCTTGCCTATCTTTCACACCAAGTGGCCAGGGCACATTTTCCACAGTTGCCGCTTTACAGATAGGCTGGCTGCTTTTGGATAAGGCCAAGAATGAAGTGGGAAAAGAGAACAAATGGGTTTCCAGTTAATTTCCTTTCAGAGTCCCCCAGGAATCTGGAGACCTGTGGCTAGACTTTTTAAAAAGGAAAATATATCTATATCTATATGTCTCTCACTGTTTCTAAGCACAGCCAGACAAGGTAGCTCCAGGGTGTCTCTGTGGAAGAGAAGGTTCAGACCAGCTAAGCTATCTGTAACTCACTCATGTCTGCAATCACCAGGCAGGAAAAAGGCTACAAAAATTCCCCTGTTTGATAAGGAGGAAAGCCTGTCTGTGCTGAGTGGCCAAACACGGCAGACCCATCATACAGGAGATGGGCATGGAAAAACTGATCTTTCACCAAATGGCCAATGAGTGTTTCTCAGGGCAAAGAAAAGATGAAGCAGCATGAAGAGAAGATTTACAGGGCCACCCAAGAAAGATGTTTTGCGGCCCGAGGCAACGGATATGATGGCAAGGGTAGGCAATGTTGTGATTTCCCCCAATATATTATTATTCCAAATTTTGAGGGCCTGAACAGTAGAATTTACATTAACAACAGACAGCTCTTGCAGCCTATAATATATCTCATTGGTACTGAAAGAACCTCACAGGTCTTTCAGTTCATTTCCATGCACAATTTAAAGTTCAGGAAGTTGCAAGGATGTACATAGGATTCAAACAAAACTGAGCTGCTAAGGCAAACAGTTTCAGGCAAATTCAGAATGCATCCAAAATGAAGCCAGATGCAAATCTGGATCCTTCTGAAGTTTGGCAGCAATTCAGAGATTCTGAGGGCCACCAATTTTATTTTATTTTTTGAAGGTCTAGTTAAAAAAAAAAAGGAAAGGAAAGGAAAATCCATTCCTTCCAATTCCAACACCAGGCTTTCTCCACAGGACAAATATGTCAGAGCAAGGAGAAAAGGAGGGAAATAGGTGTACATCTGTGACTGACAGGTCTAACTCCCCCCTAAGCTGCTGCCACACTGCAGAAATAATGTTGTTTGATACCGCTTTAACTGCCATGTTTCAATGCTATGGAATCCTGGGATTTGGGGTTTGATGTGGCACCAGAGTTCTCTGACAAAGAAGGCTAAATGTCTCACAAAACTAGAAATCCCAGAATTCCATAGCATTGAGCCATGGCATTTAAAGTGGCATTAAATTACATTATTTCTGTAGTGTGGCAGCTGTCTTAGAAGATTATCAGATGAACTTTTAAATCCACAACAGGGACGACAGGAAAGTGCCAAAGGGCTCTCTTTTCAGATGACATTGTCCCTGTCTAGTTCTGCTCCCGTGCCCGCACCATTCCATTTGCATTCTCTTCTATTGACGGATTAATCCATCAATAGATTGCCTGTTCCATTTCTATAATGGAATAATGGGTTTGTGAAGAGGTGTCCTGTTATGCTGGCGCTATGCCAGCCATGGTGGGAAGTCCCTCCTGAAGACTTCTGGGTGTGGTCGGGACAAGGAGGGAAATGGCACACTTGTTTTTCCCCTCTGGTGTTTACTTGTTTAATTTTTAGGGTGTTTGGGGGCTTAGTTTTCTTGTTTGACGTTTGGTTTACTTTTTATTTTTAAATTTCCCATGCATCATTCTCTCGTGAGAACGTGCGGGATTTGCTTTATAGGATGTGAATGCAGCTTTATGAAAGCTGCATTCACTCCCAGAGGTCCGAGGGGAGGGGGAACAGTTCTTATTGTGGCATAAGGTACCTGTCTGTTTTTTTTTTTTTTAACTGGAACAGGGATGGGAGTGGGGCAGGAGTGGGGCGGGTGGGGTTGGCGAGACAGGGATGCTATCAGACGGTTCGTCTGATAATCTCCTTAGTTTACAACTTTACCAAGGATCTCATTTATAGTCCCAGTCACAGTGCTTTTGTAAAAAGAACTTTGTTGATTCCCCAGTGGAACTTGTTGGGATATCATGAAGCACTGGGTTTTCTAAAGTGAGATTCTGATCCAGACTCAAGTGAAAGTGGGCAGCCTATGAAGCAGTCTGACTTGAAGTAGGCTATTTCTCTGAAACACTAGAGCAAAATCCAAACTGAGTTTTGTGATCACCACACATCCCTGGTACTAACTCTGAAAGCTCTATAGAGTTTAGTACCCAAAGAGGTGACGGCTTGGCTTCTCCCATGTCAATGTGCCTGCCAATGTGTTGAGGTCCTTTTAGAGGTTGTCCTCCCAAGTGCCTGCTTCAGAGGCAAAGAATGTGGCAGCCAGAGAGAAAGGACTTTTTCAGACAGGGCCAAATGCCCCCTTCCTGCCCCGCAAGCCCCAGTCCCGTTCCTGCCATGCAATGAAGGGTGAATGTTCAAATACTTACCTTCATTCTACAGCAGGAACATCCTCCCTCTCCTCAAGCTGGCTGGTCATAAATGCAGCTGTAGTAAGGCTGCCTTTATGACTGGCAACTGAAATCCCGCTTGTTCTCATGAGAGAATGGCTGCACAGGAATTTAAAAAATCAAACAATCCCCAAATGTCAAAATAATACACAAAGCACAAAAACACATTTAAAAAAAACCAATTAACCTGGGGAGGGGAAAAAAGGGTGCCTCTTACTTGGGTGTCCCATGCATGCCCAGAAGTGTCCAAAACTGACCTCCCGCCTACAGCTGTCACCGTGGGAGAAGAATGGGACACCTTTCAGACCACCCATGATTCTGTTACTACAACAGAACGGGTGGTCCAAAAATGATGTTTCCCCATAATGAAAATATCACAAGGAAACGCAGAATAGGGACAAGGGAGACATGGAAAATGGTCAACGTCTTCTAAAAGGAAGACTTTTTCCTGACCCTGTTCCGTGTCTCCCACGGAATAAATAGCTCATCTGAAAATCTCCAAAGTGTGAGTGAGCAAGCGAGAGAGTGAGAGAACCTTCTCAGTGGCACTACCCTTTTCCTAGAATTCACTCTCATGGGAGACTGATCTGACGCTAATATTGTTGTTATTCTTTAGCACAATGCCAATATTTTGTGGGATTTTTAAAAGAAAACATACTTTTACTTACTTATTTTGTTTTATTTAGTAGTATTTATTTTATGTAGTACTTTTATATTGTACTTATTTATTTTGTGTGAGAATGGCCTGTGGTCTAAGCATGAATAAAAATTACTAATTACTTGCTATCTTTCATTTTTACATTTTACTTGCTGCTGAAGAACAACATAGACAACATATGCTGCTGTTTTCTATATAACAAACAACCTAGCCCCGGAATGCAAGAGAATAAATGGACATACATGTGAAAGACAAAACAGCAATATTCAAAAACGACTGGGGATGGGCATTTAAGTATCCCAGGAGGACACGCTGACATACTTCGATAAAATGTCTTTTGAGGGAGGTTCTGTGTGACACTGCTGAGCTGCAATGCATTAGCAACTTTGACTCCACAGCCTTCCAAAGCAGATGTGACTGGGAGTATCTTTTTTCCCCCACTGCCTCCAATAATTGCTTCTTCTTGGTAATTTAGCATAGCTAGCAAAATCATGTGATTGAGAGGGGCTGCAAAGTGAATGGCTCATTTGCCCCTGCCTCACCTCTCTTTTCTTTTGGTATACATTCGGTCTCTCCTCGAAATGTGACCTAATGGCTGCTCTTTGCACTTCGTGGCCTTTAGCCTTCCTTTTCTTTTTCTTATGGACTCACTTAGGCTTAGGATTTCACTTCGTTGTTTCCAGCATTCATGAGTTCTCTTTGTTATGTGGTCAAAACAGCACTACCCACACAGCAGGATTGGTGGAAACCTCAAAATTTGCAGAAATATGATAATCTTCAGGGGGAAAGGAAACCTATGGGATGGGAAGACCCAAAACAGCTCAGTGAGGATTGAACGTGTTCAGTGGCCAGAGAAGGATAACTGTTGAAAAGTGAGATGAAAAAATGGGGTGGGAATGGAGTTTTGTAGACGTGGGTGTGGTTGATAACCAGCAGCATTGATGTTACAACTGGACAGAATAAGGTGTATCATTCAGTCAGATGTTGTTGTTGTAATATTGTTATTATTTTCATATTTTGGACAGCCTTAGGTACTATGCACCTTGATCGAGGGGGGCAGGGAGATTTGCTGTTTTGCCTGAAGACCAAACTATCTGGTGACAGCCTCACTAACTGGTTACAGAACCACTCACCATTGCAACATCTTATTGAGGTTCCCACTGATATTATTTACGTAGAATGCGTTAAGCAATACATTTACCTAAAATGTATCAAAATAAATACTTTACAGATATTTTGTAAGCCTATCAGTTTTGCAAGAGGATTCTCCAGGAGGCTTCCATAAAATAACATACAAAAACATTGACAGGGTATCAAAAGGCATCTGAGCCTGAACATAAGATCCATGACAAGTATGGTAAATTTGGTGAGGACACAGGAGGGCTGCTTCTCAGTGGCTGCTCCCAAGTTGTGGCACCCCTTTTCCTGGGAGGCCTGTAGCCCCCTCCCTGCTGTCTTTCTGCTGGCAGGTAAACACCTTTTTATTTAGGGAGTCATTTTGTTTTTAATATGTTGCAGCATATTTTAATGTGTGTGTGTGTGTTGTGTTTCTGTTTTACAATGTTTTAAAGGTGTTTTAAAAACTGATTTTAACTTGTGTTTTCAAGATAGACTTCTGGTTTCATTGTGTTTTAACTTTTGTATTCACAAAAGAGTCTGGAGCAATAAACACCGGAGCCAAAGCACAAAAATCAGTGTGTATAGAGCCATTGTACTGTCTATTCTTTATGGGTCTGAAACATGGGTGACCTATCGACTCCTCGAACGCTTTCATCAGCGCTGTTTACGCACAATCCTAAATTTACACTGGACTGACTATGTGACGAATGTTGTTGTCCTTGAGCAAGCAGGGATCACCAGCATTGAGGCCATGATATTGAGAACACAGCTGCACTGGGCAGGGCACGTTTCTAGGATGGAGGACCATCACCTCCCCAAAATACTACTCTACAGTGAACTTGCCACGGGTCAGCTTAAGAGGGGCGCTCCAAAGAAGTGAAACAAGGACTCCGTGAAACAACATCTCAGGCTTGGCCAAATTGATCACCAACAACAGTCCTCCCTGGCCTCACATCGGGAGGCATGGAGACACACTATCCACAATGCTGCAGCCTTATTTGAGACCTCACGCCAAACAAGTCTTGAAGAGAAATGACAACGCAGAAAGAATCACAACCCGGAAACATCACCCAAGGAAACCTTCTGCTGTGCTTTCTGCAACCGGACTTGTCTATCTCGGATTGGCCTTTTTATTCATCAGTGCGCTTGCAGAAAACGCGGGTTGAATCCTTCCTGAATCTTCGTTTGCGAAGAAAAGCCAGAGAGAAGCTGCCTTGAATCCTGTGCTGGGAGAAAGATGGGAATATTAATTAGTTAGTTAAATAAATAAAATATAAGTGGCAGATTTCTTACATGTTCTAACAGCAAAACATGTTCCTCACATCTCCTGTAGTCAGAATTATACAGGCCTTGGGTCTTTCTCTTTAGTTCAGTCTTCTAGAGCAGAGATTGGCATCATGTTTACTTTCACATTCTTTTTAGCCAATAAACCTGAGCTCTTATGGTTCTGCTATACAGAATTCAAAATTGACAAGGCATGGAAGAATGCTGGAATATCTGTGAGAACTAATAGTTACTATGTGCTTTGTGAAACCCTCTGCACCTCATTGTACACACACACACACAAACAGAAATTCAGGGCTGCTCAATGCAATGCAATGCAGGTTTGCCCAGGGCCATAGATCCTCAGCTGACAGGCAAGTTTCAAGCATGCCTTGGACTGAGGAGTTTACTGGATGCTTTGAGGTCACCCTCAAGCTATCTAGGGCAGGTTCCTTCTTTTACCCCAGTTGTTTCCCCATCTGTTGGTGGTGGCTTGCTATGCAAAAGACCCATGTTGTAGCCGGGATCCAGAGGCAAACTTTTGCTTCCATCAAAATCAGACAAAAATTCTTATGGGGGGGGGGGAGAACACCCTTAAAATTGTTGGAGAAAGGACACACATTTGAAATCCAGAGCTTCTGACCACAGTCAATTATGTTAATAAGCAGCAGTAGCTTCTAGCACCACCATGGTTTGACTTCCCATGTTGCCCTCCTACAAATATTAACTCTCCACAAACCACACTACTGTTTGCATGGACTTAACCACAACCCCCAGTTCTGTAACCATCCTCTGCTTCTTATAGGAGCATAATAAGGGAATGCAACCATTCATCTCCTATCTATCCTCCCAATTTGTCTAAGGGCCAAGTCAACACCACATTATACATGAAGATAGCAATGGTGTGATGAAGATGATGAAGATTTCATATCCACCTCTCCTTATGGATCAAACTATTGCAATGGTTTCTTTAAAAGTAAACAGCAGTGTGGGAGGGGAATCTAGATTGGGTCACGGAGGGGATAAGCTTTAAAGCCACCCTTGTGGTTTGCTGGTGTCCCAATCTGGATTCCTCACCATCAGTCCTTTTTTAAAAATTACGCATTATATATTGCTATATGGGACTTCACAAAGCAGCACTGGAATCGGTTCCCTAGCACTTTCAATATACTTACCCTCCTGTTTTTGTTTTTGTTTTTGGCAACACTGGAAACATTAATCATTTATTTAACTGTACTTATTAGCAACATTTATAAAAAACTGATTCCAGAGCAGGTCCATCCTTTAATACAGAAACTGACTGAGTACCTTAACCTGTTATGAGTTATGGTGGTAAATATGAATTGCAAGCAGACTTTGATGCTTAAGCCAGAGTCTGCATGCATTGTAAGAGGCATGCTGGCTGGAAGGGTAGGGTAATGAAAAGCCTGGATCCCTGTCCATCTTGGCGAAGTGACACCCTGATCTCATTGATATGTTCAGGAGAACAATCAGTGCTTAACTGTCTTATTTCTCTCCACTGAATGGAGATCATGCCAAACTGGCTTAGACTGGTACAAACCCCATTGTAAGGTATTGTAAGTTTCCAGAGATGTTTGTCAATCCTGTCTGGATTTGAAAGAGGGCAAATATCTATACTTAATTGGCTTTGTCTCATGTGTGCAACTCTATTGTTTCCATCTCCCCAGACCCTCTAAGAGTCATTACCAGTGCCCAGTGGGTGAAAGGCAGGGGTTAGGTTCACACTGCCATTTGCACACAGACCAAAAACCTTTGCACATGAGCTTTGCACTCATCACTTTAAGCACAAAGGTGCCTTTTGAACCCTCCCTCTCCCCATAGAATAACATTAAGACCATGTTTTGCCCCATCCAGAAGTGTCCCCTTCACTCCAGGTGACAGCCCCCAAGTTAGAAAAGGGCTATATATAGGCCAGAGAGAGAGAGAGAGAGAGAGAGAGAGAGAGAGTCTCTCCAGAGGATCTCCTTCATTTTGAACCCTTCACACTGTCCCCATCTTCCAGAAACTGCTCAGTTGAGAGTGCTGCTGCTGCTCTGATCTTCAGCCACCCACCTTACTTAAACTCTCCTTCACACCAGAGGATGAGAAAATCCATGCATATCTTAGTTACATCTTAGCTTAGCCACACCCCTCTAGCATGCTTAGATTGGTCAGGAGTAGAGTTTCAGCACCCATGCCATTTCCCCCCTCTTTTACTTTGAGAAACAGCTTGTATAGCTGTTGAGTTCCTGTTGCTATCTTGTTCTGTCTTTTTAATAAAGAAATACCGTAATGGTTTGTGCTTCAAAAGTAGCTTGCCCTCAACTTAATTTGTCCCCCCCACCCCCACTTTTCTGGAGCTACTCTGGTCAATTTTCCATTTTCAGAACCTAAGCCTGTAAAGTCCTATAGAGAGTTAATGACTGGGAGAGCTTTCCTTCCAAACCAGTAACTCAGAGTGCTGTTCTTAACAAACCATGATTACTTAGGGCTCATTTACACAGCAGGTTTTATTGCGTTAAGTTGCGCTTTAGCACTTTCCCGCATCAGTGGTGGGTAGTTTACACGGTATATGTTTACACAGCTATATTTTGTGGTTCTTTGATTTTTTCTGCTTTGAGATTCACACAGCCAAATGGGCTGGGGCCATGGCCAAGCACTGGAGAGGAAACAAAGGAATGCCATAGGAAGGTCTGCCCTGGCCCCAACTCCGTGTGCTTAACAGCATAGAGGCAGTCACTCTTTGCCTCTCCCCTCCCAGCTCCCTGCACACAAATCAAACAGAAGGTTTTTTCTCCTTGCTTAACAGCATTTTCTAGCCAAATAAACAGACTCTCAAAACAGCAGTGCAGCTCTGCTGCAGCCCTTAGTGAAATGGTTTCTCTCCCTCCCCCAAGCACAGGATCACAGCTGACGAACGGAGCTTTACATACTTGCAGAACAGCAGAGAGGAGGAGAAGGAATGCTCCCTGACTGAAAATTGTTGGGAATCCTTTTTGTTTGCAAACTGGCTTGCAAAATAGCAGAGAGCATTTTTCAAATTTCCTCTAATCGCTACTGACTCTCCCTCCCTCACTCCCCCTCTTTTAAGCCCACCCCTGCATCATAGCAACCAATCACAGTGCAGCTCTGCTGTAGCCCTTAGCGGAATGGTTGTTTACACTGCCAATAATGCACTACATTGCAAATATACCGGCAAAAATAGCGACATCCCTTGCCACACTATATTTGTGTGTTTTACCTTCACCCCTTCTGAATGAGGCGATGCTGTGCCTCGACCCGTGTGAACTATGAGCTATCTTAGTGGTATATTTAGAGGAATATTTGCCCGTGTAAACGACCCCTTAGTGAAACCTAGAGCTTCAAAAGGGTTATTAGAAAAAAATTTCAATTCCCTTTGGCCATGTTGGCTGAGGAATTCTGAAAGCTGTGGTCCAAAAGAGTAAACTTTCCATGTTTTCTAACAGAGAACAATGCATAAACCTGTAGGCAGAGATCTGCTCAGTCTCTCAGTGCTTTGGTTGCAGATACAACACTCTGGTTGCAGATACAACATGAATTGCATTTGATACTATTACAACTTATATGAACAGCCATTAAAGTGACAAGTTTTGCATCTCTAAAATACTGGAAATACCCTTCCTCATTTTTTTTAAAAAAGATCCAGAGGTCTGCATAAGGTTTTCATGCACTAAATATTGCAAATTTGGACAGAATTACTGTCATTTAAATACAAGACATTGCACCATAGTAGGACAGGCTATGACCAAGCCACCTGCGTTTCAGTCTGCTATCCAAGTGGTCAGTCTTGCTGAGCAACCTTGGAGCTTCTGAAAATCCTTCTCATCATCCCTCCTCTTTAAAGCAATATTGGACTGAGCAGCCCTTTAGAGGGTGCCTTCAAAATAAAGGGATGTCCTCTGTAAAGTAGGGCACATGGCCAGGCTTCTATCCCTGTAGCTTTTGGCACTGCTGTCAGTGAAAACAGAGAAATTTTCTCCCTCCACGCTTATGAGAGTCCTGAACAGAACACAAGCTTTTTGAGGGTCTGACATGTGGGTCCCAAATGGACAATCTGGCAACACTGCAAGTCAGGCAGGAATCTCCATGACCGGGGCCCAGAGGCTCAGACAAGAAGACCATCAGCTCTGATAATACCCAAGATGCAGAACAGAGTCTTTTATGCCTGATAATGCTTCTAATTAGCTCAGAGATCTCTTGAAGCTCTGGATGCAGCTGTTTTGAACAAAGCGAAGTTGGGCCAGGCCTGCCTCTGCTGCCGCTGTTGCTAATAGGCTTTCTGGACTCCTGTTGGTCAGGGCTCCTGGCCTGAGAGACTTAAGTTTGAAGCAACCAGGCTTCTAGCAGTAATGAGGCACGGAACAAGAATGAAGAGAAACCATTAGATAAGAGAGGGCAAGAGGGGAATGTTTTGCTGACAGAAAAGAAATATACTAGGGACTGACTTCTAGTGCCAGTGATATTTTAATCTCATTGGTGGAAAATGGCCTTTTGAGGCAGGCAACATTAAATTTATTGTGTCCCATGTCTCCCCTCCCCCTTTGGTGGCAGTTCTCCCTGAAGCATGTTTACAGACTGACTGTAAGCAATATTCTCCCTCTCTGTGATTTAAGCTAAAATGCAGAAGTTCCTTTAGTCTGTGACTATGAGGGAATAAAATAAGTGCTATGAGTAGGACTAAAACCACAGAATTTACAGAATTTACAGTGAAGCATAAAAAACAAACCAGACAGAGCTGAAATAATATTCATGTGTTTGCACTTGTGAGGTGTGAATTCAAAAACTTTAGGAATTTGGAATTTTGAAATTCCATTATGAAGAGGAATCTATTTTTGTGTATGTTTGAAAAACCTGGCTTACATGAAATGTGTCAAAATTTCCCACTATATAGTTTTTTTTTAAGATTTCTGTTTATGCCCTTTAATCTGTTTTCACATGGTAGTGCTATTAATTAAATTGGTGCCAGTCCTTGAACCAGCACTGACTCAGGAGATTTTCGCACTACACTTTTATAGTGTTACTATTCCACTTTAACTGCTCTGACTTTCTCCTGTGGAACTCTGGGGTTTGTAGTTTAGTGAGGCCTAAGAGCTCCCTGGCTGAGAGTTGTAAATGCCCCTCCCTAAACTGCAAATCCCAGGATTCCACAGGAGCAGCCATAGCAAATAAACTGGAATAGTAACACTATAACAGTGTAGTGTGAAAATCTCCTCAGTTACAATTAAGGATGGGAAAATTGTATTATATTCTCCCACATTAAAATTTTAAAAGTTTCACATATTTCTATCCAAAATATGAGGAAATTTGTAAATTTGGTAATTTCCCTCCAAACAACTGAAAATTAATTTCTTTCCCATCTGCACTGGACCTATTTGATAGGTAGAGCTGTTCTCATCATGGAGAAGACCATGTGGTACCTGCCTGCCATAAAAGTGTCAAAGTCCCTTAAAAAGAAGAGGCTCAGGAAAAAAAAGTGGCAATTCTTATTCAGCACTAACAAGGTTAAATATATAGGGATTCAAACAGCCTTGCATTTCTATCCTGGGTGAAAGACAGGAAATAAAGTAAGTCAATTAAATAAATGAATAAGCCATGGCTTTTAAGAGTTAAGTACCCAGTGCCCTCAACTGAGGATGTAGATCCTTGCTTGTTTTTTTTCTTTTAAGCAAGAACAAGACATTGCAAGACATAGGAAAGAGGTATTTTCAGTGTGGGCAGAGAGAGTTCCCAGGAGAACAATTTTTGCACAAATTGTATAGCAAAACTATAACAGCTGCTGCCTTGTTGCATAGACATTTTTTAAAAAATTACACA
Source organism: Gambelia wislizenii (assembly GCA_030847615.1). Classification (NCBI taxonomy): domain Eukaryota; kingdom Metazoa; phylum Chordata; class Lepidosauria; order Squamata; family Crotaphytidae; genus Gambelia; species Gambelia wislizenii. Next base: position 78,903,799 of record JAUMIR010000006.1, on the reverse strand, counting down.
CATCATCAGTCTTGTATGAACCAGCTTGTCCTCCTTTTGATAAAGTATGGAAGAACATTACAATATATGATCATGGCTACAAGACTATTATATGCTCAGAAATGGAAAGATGTATTGTTTCCATCACAAGAAGACTGACTGACCAAGACAGGTGAATTGGCTGAAATGGATTAACTGGCAATGCTGATTAAGGAGAAACCTTTGGTTAATTTTAAAAAGATTGGAATTTGTTTATTAACTTTTTACAACAAAATAAGGAATATTTATCAACTTTGGGCTTTTTAAAACAATAGAGTTTCAGTTAAAAGTAGAAGTTGGATGTTATTATCAAAATGGAAGTATTTTATTAGCAGACTATAATCACCAGTTAGGGAGGAGGGAAGTAATTAGTAGTTTTGTTTATATAAATTTGTTTATTAGTTTTAGGGTTTTTAAGTTGTCTATTAATGTTAGTTTGTCTTTTATGTATTTTATGCATTTAAAATACATTTCTGTTTCTGTTTTTTGTTTGTGTTAATAGAAAACATTTACACATATAAAGGAATTAGCCTGTCCTTCTGCATATGTTGTGTGTATATGCATCACTTCACTAAGGGAAAAGACAGTAGTTTTGCACGACAGTCATTTTTGCACAAATGTAAAGCAAAGCACTGCTTGTCTTGTTCATTTGCTAGAGGTGAGATTGGCAGAGACTGGCAAACTTAAAAGTCTGTATGTTGAAGAAATTAAGATTTGTCCATCCAGGCTGAGGTTAAAGATATGAAGAATATTTGCACAATTTCTTGTTCATGATGAAAAGGCCTGTCTTGAACAAGAACAAGAAATGTTGCAAATATTCTTTGCATATTTAACCTCAGCCTGGATGGACAAATCTCTCCATTTTAACTTCTCCAACATGCAGACTATTAAATTTTCAAGTTCCTTCCATACGAAATAGGAAGATACAGTATTTGTGAAATTTAACATCAGTAACTCCTATGAACAAAAAAAAATAATAAATGGAAACAAAATTCTCACCATTCTGGTGAAAGACATGCAAAAGGTAAAAATATCTGTTTGGGTCCAATGTGGATTTTGCATTTAATGGTATGCAAGAGAGGAGTCTCTACATTCAACCTGTCAGACACACCTCTCTTGCCATAATGCAAAACCACCCCCTTGTTTTCCGTGTCATCACAGAGGTCTTCATGAATAAATTTCAATTGGGAGGATGCTTCTAAAGCTGAGGTGAAGGAAATGTGGCCCATGGGTGTTGTGCCACATGGAGTCCATATGCCTGGCCCTCTGCAGCCATGGGCCCCTTTTTGCAGCCTGCACTACCCAAAGCCACTGTACCTCCAAAAGAATTTTAAGGTGGAACCCCCCCAAAAGGTGAATTTGGTTAAAATACCCCTCAGTCACCAATGAAATGACCTAGAGGTTTACTGCTCTCTGAAGAAAAGTAGCAGTGCAGCATGAAGGTTCCATCTTTCATGCTACCTTACTGCACAACGTTGTCATTCTTCTGTTCTGGTCCTGAGGGAGACTGATGCAAAACCATGTCATTTTCCTAAACAGAAAAATCCATTAGCAAAAAGACATGGTTTTACCTTGGTCTTCCTTGGGACCAGAATGAAAGAATGCCAGAAGAACAATGACGTCATGTGATGAGGCAGCACAAGAAGACAAAGCCTTCCTCCTGCGCTGCCCCTTAACTTCATAATGCACTAAGCCCCCTAGGCAAGCCCAGAAGGACTAACTGAAGTTTTTACATCTGTGACTCTAACAGCATATGGAGTGCCACAGTTGCCCATCTGTTTTCAATTCTACCAGTGTTAGATCAAATTTCAAATGCCAAAATTCAAAAGGATTGGTACAAGTTGCAATAAGGTACAAGATATGCATCCAGTGCATACATAGGAGATTTTCAGACACCGTTTAACAGTGCCTACCGCGGGAGTAGGTCCTGGGAGAGGAACGGCGCTCTTGCGCGGCAGGGGTCATTTTCGGACGCTGCCATCCCTCTTCAGGGATCCTTTGTGGCACATCCGTGAAGCTTTGGAAGCATACACGCCATATTTTAAGCACGGAAAATCTCCATAGACATGTCAAAACTGTCTCCATGCTGTAGCTGTGGAAACACATTTGCAGAAGTGAAAATTGTAATGTTTGAAACTTCCCCAGCCAGTAGCAAACAAAACCCAATAAAGAGTACAGAGCATTTCTTATCTATGTTAACAATTTGACTCATTTCCAGAGTGCATCACTCTGGAGCAATGTCCACTCAAGGAATGTTTGGGTCTGATAATGTGTCATTGCAGTAGTATAGCTAACACTTTGCGTGGCACATTTCTCTCCAGCAAGGCCAGCCCACAAAACATTTTGCTCCTTGAGATAAAGAACAAGATGGTGTCCCTTCCCATTACTTGTACAAATGCCTACTGGACCAATAGCTGAATCTCCCTTCAGCACTGGCATATCTGATGGAAGCAGGAGAGCCTAGGAGGTACAGGGCATGCTGAAAAGCACACAGGTCTCTCCTTCAGCGTTTTGATGCTGCCTCCCAACATCTGCTGCCCGACACAACTATTTCACCTTGTCTAATGGCAAAGCCAGCCATGTACAAAGTAGCGTTTTCATTATCCTATAGCTGTTTAAAGAATAACAGCAGGAATGGGAAATAATGAACCACCTAAGACTGAAAGTAGGCACAACCTAAGAACTTAATTCTAACCATGTTTTGTTCAAAAGAGACCCATTCATTTCAATGGGACTGACACAGGTGCTTAACTGTGCTTTCTTTAAGGAAAACATATTGATCTGTAAAGGAGCAAAGTCTGGGTTTTATTATACTCTTTGGAGCACAAACTGAGCATTTTGGTTGTGTCACAGAGTAGTATTGTTTCAGGCTGGTTGCTTTAAATACATTAGAAAGTCCAGCAACAACACACAAGAAAGGTCAGTTGATAACTTCTTTACATTTTGCAGTGCACATTCTTTGGCTGCTTCATAAAGAGGAATGGCATGAGTAGTCCCATCCCCCTCTAGCATCAACAACAAGAGTGATCATACCACAGAGAGGACCTACAGAGGACTGGTCACAACCACAACAGGAGTAGCTGCATTTTCACATACTGACATATGTTAATAGACTGCCCTCTTATTGTATCATGGCTTGGCAAGATTGTACTTGCACGTTGTTTCAAATTGCCTTTCCATTGATTTTGTCCATCTGACTGGCTCGTTATACAGTAAATCTATCACCGCAAAAATAGTAAAGTACAATATCAACCTAGCATTGAATGTATTATTTATACACTGCAGTGGGTTTTTTTTTCTCACTCTAAGACACAAATCCACCAAAAAGTTATCCTGGAATCCCTGGATAACTTTGAGTACCTCCTGTTCATTTCAGTGGGGTGTATCACCAGCATTGAGGCCATGATATTGAGAACACAGCTGCGCTGGGCAGGGCACGTTTCTAGGATGGAGGACCATCGCCTCCCAAAAATACTACTCTACGGTGAACTCGCCACGGGTCAGCGTAAGAGGGGCGCTCCAAAAAAGCGATACAAAGACTCCCTGAAACAACATCTCAGGCTTGGCCAAATTGATCACCAACAGTGGTCCGCCCTGGCCTCACATCGGGAGGCATGGAGACGCAATATCCACAATGCTGCAGCCTTATTTGAGAACTCACGACGTACAAGTCTTGAAGAGAAACGACAACGCAGAAAGAATCACAACCCAAAAACATCACCCAAGGAGACCTTCTGCTGCGCTTTTTGCAACCGGACTTGTTTATCTCGGATTGGCCTTTTTAGTCATCAGCGCGCTTGCAGAAGGCGCGGGATGAGTCCTTCCTGAATCTTCGTTTGCGAAGAAAAGCCAGAGAGAGATCCAGACAGATTTCCTAAAGGCAAATGCTCCAAATAGGCAGGTTATGTACTCATCCCTGAATTTATATCTGTTGGTTTCAATGCTTAGCATGCTGACTTGACTGACTATCACCCTGAACACCTGATCTTGGTTGATTTGGGAAGCTAAACAAGTTTAGTCCTGGTTAGTACTTGGATGGAAGACAACAAGGTAGGACTAGGGAAGAATTCTGCCTGAAACCTAAAGGACACACTGACAATCAGAACTGACAATACTAGGCAAGATGGCCAATGATCTGACCCAATACAGGGCAGTTTCCTATGTTCGCAATGGAACCTGAAGCAAATGGCATTCCTCATTTTTAAGTCACCCATGGTTTTAAATCAGGATTGGCCAAAATCCCAGGGGTCATGTTTTTTAAAAAAATATTTTATTTTGATAAAGTTTTCATCAATAAAACCAAGCTTGAGTAGTCAATAGTTTGTTACAGAACTCTTTCTATAACTGCAATAACACAAATAAATCTGCCAGGGGTCATCTATGCCAAGATAAATCTGCAGATTGGCATCTTATCAGCTCTATTCCAATGCACAATCTGTCCTGTGCCACAATTCAGTTATATGACAGTCAATGTGGCACTGTGGTAGGGAAACCCAGTTTCAAAACTCATCTCCAAAGCTCACTAGGTGACCTTGGGTCAGTCCTGGGTTTTCAGCCTAATTCTCTTTCAATAAAAGAGGAAAAAAGCTTGTGGTTCACAAGGATGGGCTCCAAATTCAGATAGGCCTTGAAATCATGTTTGGAAAAGTAGCTCTGCCTCTTTATGAAACAATCTGGTCTGAGTAAGGGACCATTCATCCAATACAGTAATTAAGTGTAGCAATAGTAAGTGGAATATATGCATAAACCAAGGGGATTCTAATTTTTTGTTTATACTCAAAAGCAAATGTTTCCTTCATGGTATCTAAGATCCAGAGTACATCACTTATAGACATTGTGTAGACCAGCTCGGGGAACCCGTGGACCTCTGGTTGAAATTGGACTGGAATCTCCATGAACTCTAGCCAGCAAAGCCAATTGAGAGAGCTGATGGGATCTGCAGTCTAACAACATCTGAAAGGATGCATGCTGCCCTCCCCCAATACAGACTAATCTTTGAAGTTGTATAAAAATATTAAAAAGTTAGTGCATTCTAGGATCTGTGTATAAAAAGAAGAGAGAAAGAAAAAAATGGAGCCAGCCTTCACTTTCATCTGCATCTTGGCTCTCTTTCATTAATGATTGGCAGGGTTTCCACTCTGAGTTTCCTTGTTTGGTGCCCTAGAAAATGCAAAGAATCAAAAATAAAGAAGAGAAGCTCTTGTCATATTTTAAGGAACTGACAGTGAGCACGGGCAACTAATATGGGTAGATGATTTTAAAAGCATGTAAATTAAATTATCAGGTTCATTACCAAATTAAATTCATATTCCCATCTTGAAAGCAATAAGTTGAAGAGCAGAAATGAGTCGTGCTTTTCAGACTTGCAAATCAAGCTTGTTGAATTGGTTGAATCTGGGAGAGCCAGCCACTCATTTAAATAGGGTGATACAAATCTCCTGATGGTAGAGACTGATTCTGCCTCTGAAACTGTACACACATTGCAGTGGAACAGTGCATAAGCAGTTTGCCTGGGTATTCCAAATATCTGCTCCTCCAGGCTTTATGGATATCCCAAGCCAACCCATATACACAAGGCTGAACTGAGCCATATAACACAAAGCTGTAGAATTTGTCATTCTACAACAATAGGTCATTGTGCTCTTCAAGGAGATGTATTGTGTTGGTTTTCAGTTGGGGGGGGGTGATCCAAAAAAATGGGTCCTATTCCTGCCCAATGGACACCCACATCAGTAATGGTACCACCATTAAAGAAGATTCGGATCAGCTATATGTGGTCAAAAATTAAAACCGTGCCAGGGTGGGGCTTTATCTCTACCTCTGCACACTTTGCATGCCAAATGTTTCTGGGTTTTTTTTTTATCTTTGGCATCTCCAGTTCGAAGAATGGGAAAGATTTCAGGATGAAACTCTGGAGAGAGGTTACTGGAGTCCATAATACTGTTGTAGATGGGCATTAGGTACTATCGTATGTTCTGCATGCTATGGTGCTTGGCATGGTCACCAACACATAATTCTCTTAGACAACTTTCCTTAAACTGTGTTGTGGTGCAGCTGTGGGATGCTGAATCTCATGAGATGTTTCTCACTGTGGAAGTGAGGAACAGTGGGGAAACGTGCCCAAGACAGTGCATGCACCTCTTTACTGAGCTTCTCCTGCAATGTGTAACCAATGCCACAAGGTGGTATCACCAGATGTCCAGGCAAAATGAGGAAAGTCCCCAAATACAACAGTTTTGGCTTACCACATTTTGCACAGAGCTTGGAAAGATTATTTTTGGGGACGCAATGCCAAGAATCTGTCAGCCTCTGGTCATGCTGGTTGAAGGATTCTGTGTGTTGCAGTCTATTTACTTCACTCTGAAGTAAGTGAAGTAATACACATTATCCTTTAATGAGGGGACACCCATTAAATCCAGAATCTAAAATTATGAAACCTATAGCACTGCCTGCAGAAAGGATTTGGAAGCATTCTTCCTACCCATATGCGCATAGGTAACCTGTGAAGTTCAACAGACCTGTTCAGCATTACACCCTGAACCTGTCCCAGAATCCATTGCAACTCACAGAGGTTCTAAGGAGATTATCAGATGTGTCAAAAGTGGCATTACAACAGCGGCAGAAGATCTCAAAAGGGCTCCTTTACCACAAAATGTTGCCCCCTATCATTATGCACTCGTTCTGCTCCCGTTCCACTGGTGCTGGTTTTTTTTTTTTAATGGGAGAAGCCGTCAGTAGATCCCCCGTTCCATTTCTGTCATAGATTTCCATGTATGCAACAATGTGCCCCATGTTGCTGGCAAGATCCCAGCACCAATGGGTGGTCCCTGCCAGAACACTTCTGGATGAGATTAGGACACACTTTTTATGACCCTCCTCAGATTACTTGTACATTTTAAAGTGGTGGGGTTTTTTTTGTTTGTTTGGGGGTTTTTTGGCCTGGTGTTACTTTTTTGTGTTATTTTTATTTTTGAATTTCCCACACTCATGTCTTCTTGAAAGAATCTGTGGGATTTCACTCCTAGGCTGCCCTGTCGACAGGAGAGGAGGTAAGTACAATGGGAAGGGTGATCGTTCCAGGACAGGGACGGGACAGGGGTGGGAGTGGAGACTGTGGGACAGGAAAACTTTTTGTGTTCCTGTCTGATAATTTTTGTAGGCAGATGTACTAAGGTTCTCTCACCCAACATCAATATGGAAAGCACTCCTCCATAGAACCACAGAAAACCACTGGTTTAGAGTAATAAGACTGTATATAAATACATCATAGTGCATGATAAAGTTACTTATCTTTACTGTTTACCACAGAATAATCTGCACTTTTTAAAAAAATCTAACTTTATTTAGTACCATTCTCTTTTAATTAACCCTGCTCCAATTTTATCAGTGAGTCTTTAGATTAGCCCATACTCTGCCCACATGATACTCAGTTAATGCAGCTTTTGTTTAGAAGTTGTGGTTTTAACAAGCTTTTCTCACTATGATAATCAGGTCTTTCTAAACAAGTATTTCTAGTTGCCACAACCCGAAGCACAGTGTAGCAAAAGCAGATTCAGTCACTTAATTGAATTAAACAAAATGCAAGTTAAGAACTATTCTTTAAAATTGAATACCCAAAAATAGCTCAACAAAGTCTTCTCTTAAAACATATAACAGTGATGTCCAGTTCATACATTGACTGAGAATGTCTGTATGTACATGTGTGTGTACACAAGTCATTCATATGCCTTTGTTACATGTAATGAGAACTTTTTCTTATATACAAGGGTGTTCTTTACAAGGCACTGTGGCCTGGATTGAATGCTCAATGTGAGGGTGCTTACGTTTTGCTATATAAAATGAAACAAAACAGGAGTCATAGTTCATATCTCCCATTAAGGTTAGCTTGTCTTTCTACTATTTCTATAGGCACAGCTGGAAGAGAGTGAGATTGGTCAAGTTTTTCCTTCATCAATAGACTGCTGAATCCTTCTGGTTACTTGGTGGAAAGGCACTTGTATGTTATAATGTATCACATAACATCAATATCATCAATAATGGCCTCAATGCTGGTGATCCCTGCTTGCTCAAAGACAGCAACATTCGTCACATAGCCAGTCCAGTGTATATTTAGGATTGCGCATATACAGTGGTGATGAAAGTGTTCGAGGAGTCGTAAGTATTGGCGATAGGTGACCTATGTTTCAGACCCATAAAGGAGAATAGACAGTACAATGGCTCTATACACACTGATTTTTGTGCTTCACCTCAGGTGTTTATTACTCCAGTCTCTTTTGTAAAGTCTTCCAAATGCGCTATATGCCTTTGCTAATCTGTGATCAATGTCAAGGACTCATCCCGTGCTTTCTGCAAGCACGCTGATGACTAAAAGGCCAATCCGAGATAAACAAGTCCGGTTGCAGAAAGCACAGCAGAAAGTCTCCTTGGGTGATATTTCTGGGTTGTGATTCTTTCTGCACTGTTGTTTCTCTTCAAGACTCGTTCAGCGTGAGTTCTCAAATAAGGCTGCAACATTGTAGATACTGTGTCTCCATGCCTCCCGATGTGAGGCCAGGGTGGACCATTGTTGGTGATCAATTTGGCCGAACCTGAGATGTTGTTTCAGGGAGTCCTTGTATCACTTTTTTGGAGCACCCCTCTTACACTGACCCATGGTGAGTTCACCGTAGAGTACTATTTTTTGGGAGGCGATGGTCCTCCATCCTAGAAATGTGCCCTGCCCAGCGCAGCTGTGTTCTCAATATCAAAAGCCAGAGAGAGAGAGATCACATAACAAATTGCAAATGAAACTGAAAATTAAAATAAGGCTGCAACCTCAGGTACACTAATATGAACGTTAGTGTCATCACAATCAATTGTACTTACTACAGGGAAAACCTGGTTAGGTTGGGAGGGTTAATGGGAAGATATTAAAGATTCTCCTTCAGAAATCTCATTTTGGGGACAAAGATTTCTCCCCCAACCTACTTTGCTCCTTTGGTGTTCCATACATTGTTTCTGGTGCTGTGGCTGCCATGTTCAGGATGTCAATAGCATATATAATGATCAGTGAATTACACACTGGTTGATCAGTTACTTCAGCTCTCTCCCCATACTTCCGGAGGGCTTTTCCACCTTAAAAAAAACCCAAAAAACCAAAGTGCATTACAATGTTTCATTCAACTGAACATTTGTTACTCACTTTTTTTTAAAGAACACAGGTACACACAAAAACATTTCCCCAGAATGTTTAAAAACTGTTCCAGATAAGAAGGGGTAAATGTTTCATGGTGTTATGTCAGAGGGAACCAGCCAGCGTTGTGCACATCTGGGTTCATTTAGAAACAGGAAGAATAGATTTCTCTTGACGTCAGTCCTTGAGAACAGGGGAGAGCAACTTGTGCCCCTAACATGTTATTGGACATCAACTCCTATCATCCCTCACTATTGCCTATGCTGACTAGGGCCCCATCTATACAAGAGAGGAATGTAGTGCCCCACAGTAATAGCAAGCCACAGCAGCTGTGACTTTTCTTAATGGCGCTTTTGTCCCCAGCAGCCCCCATAAGCTTCGCACTCCATAAGCATCGCCACCAAAGGCTTTTCTGGCAAGTTCTCTGGCATTTTTTGTCCCCCTCCTTCACAATACAGCGAAATCACATGAAATACCAGTAGGACAGGTAGGATTCTCCTCACATTCCCTGAGGAATTTTTTGACTGTTTGGAAAACCCCTAGGACTGATTGGAGTGGCAGTCTAGCAACATCTGGAGTGCTACAACTTGTCCACTCTTACTTCAGTGAAAATTGTCTATCTGAATAAAGTATGGTATCCTTGCTCTTTGAAAAACTTAGGGTCCAATCCAGTTCTGTTTTCTTCAAGGGCAGTTTTGAAATCATTATTCCCACCGGTATTCTGTGAATTATGTTTCTGTGAAAATGCAAGAATGAAAGTGACCAAAGGAAATTCTTAAATCTGATAGCTGACTATTTAAATCTGATTAGAGCATGAAAGAACCTGTCTTTCTTGAGGGAAGGAGAGCAGGTCCTTCATCTGAGTACATACTGGCTCATGCATGTAATATTTAAAAATAAAACAACAAGCAGATAAGGTTGGGCTAATTTCTACATCTACACAATCTATTTGTTCTGAGCTGGAAGAGTGTTGAGCGGGACAAGGTTTCATGGTCCACTAGGGCCTTATAGCTCTTCAACACCCAACCCTTCTGCCTCATGTCAAAGAAAAGCAAATAGGTTTATTAAATAGCTGTCAGGCTGAATAAGGCTGTACAGAGACCAAACTGGGGAGAAATTGGATTAGAGTCCGAGTACATGCCACACTAAACAAGAACACAGATTTACAGCTTCTGCTGAGTGTTCATACAAGAAAACTGGCAAAGAGAGTTTCCAAAGTTTGCTATTTTGTTCTTCCACAAAAGCCATGTTTATTTTCTGAAGTACACTATGGGAGCCATACCCCTGACTCCAAAACAGGTTCATAACTGTGACATCACGCACATTAGCTTTTCCTGAAGTAGATACAGCAGGGTCCTGATGTGTATCCAGCAAAGCAAGCACATCCTACTATGGTGTATCTCTATTACCCAAACAATAATAACGGGATTTTGATGCTGGCTGCACATGGATCAGATCTCCTCAGCGTGTGACAACCAAGCTGAATTTAGCACACCTTGCCAGATTACAAACTCAGCCAAACAAAGTGATATAAACCAAGCTGAGCAACACATTGTGTGACATGATATTGAGCAGAATGTGAACTGAGGTCACCAAACTGATGTTACAGTACCAATCTGAGATTTTATAATAGTAGCCATCTAAGCTTGCTTTTCCTCTATAAACCAAAATATATCAACAAAGGATTAAGTGTACCATAAGGACAATTCTAGAACTCTTACCTAGGACTTTATCATTTGCAGTACAACATAAAATATATATTTAAAAGGGTAAAGTAATTAGCTAATAGAATATACTATCTTATGTGGAACTAAGCCAGTGGTAACTGTACTGAGGCTGAGCACTCTCAGGAAGACTAATATGGGAGTTACATCAGACTCGAAGGCTTTAATACAGAGGTTGCAAAATTACTTTTATGGAATACAACTTCTAGAATCCCTCAGCCAGCATGGCCAGTTGGGAGTTCAAAAAGTGACTTTCCCCAAGCTTTTGCTCTAGGAATTATATTCATACCTTAATTACTTCCAAAAATAAGATGGAGTTAGAAACAAGATGTGTTCATTTATCAAGTGTGTAGCACACAAAAGACCATCTTTCAAACCACTTACTCTAGGTATGAAGTACCTTATTGATGTAAACGGATCATGATTTATTAAATTTCTGAAACACCTTTTTCTAAAAAAAGTCTCAAATGTCTTAATACAATTAAAGCATACAAAAGTTTAAAACTAAAATAATACACATATAATATAAAACTATACCTCTCCTTAAGAATAACAAACCAACAAGACAATCAATTGCCATAATGCTGAAATTTGAAAATGCATCGGTCACATCCTATCAAATGTTTGAAGTAGGAGATTATCAGACACATTTAAAGTGGTGTTACAGGAATACCAGGAGATCGCAAAAGGGCTCCCTTATCAGACAATGTCGTCCCCCTTTGTTATGTACCCATTCTGCTCCTGTTCTGCCAGCACTGCTTTTTATTGACGGGAGAAGCTCTCAATAGATCCCCCCATTCTATTTCTGTCACAAACTTCCATGCGTATGACAAGGATCAATGAATACTGAATGATCTGACTTGTGCTCATGGAAGCATTTCCACTAAGATAAGGGTGGGAAATCTCTTTCAGACCAACACTGAGTCTGAATTTCAGAGAAGTTATCATGCTGGGTGAGTCCAAAGGCAAAAAGGTAGGACCCAAAATACCAGCCATTAAAGAATGTACTGCCAGTAAGTAAGTTTTAGAAAATGTATCTCAACCTTTTAGAGAAAGAGAGAATTGCCATAGAAGAGCCAGGGAACCACCAGATGTCATGGGGGAAGGGGGCTAGGACATCTGGGAACCTTAGAAGGCCAGTACCAGTCTCCAGAAGTGCTGAACCCCAGGATGTGAAGTTTCCCACACCTGTACTGAGGCAAAAGCACCATTGAATACAACCTATTCTGACTGAAATCCTAAATACAGTTGCTAGGGTGTAAGCCTCATTTAACACAGTGGGACTCAATTTGAACTGAACAAGTATAGGACAGCACTGTGTACTGGATTGTGGCCATCATATGCAATTGTCACAGGGAGCCATTATGGGTCTCAGCTCCACACAGCATAAATTCACATTGTACATATAGTTCAAAAGGTCATGTGTCCATCTCATGTGTCATGTAGTACACACTTTGGGCTCATACAGAGGAAACCTGTTAATTTTGTAATGTGTGAAATAACAAGATTATACCAGAAAGAAAATAATTTTTCCTCACCCTGAGCTGAGTATAGGAGACACTGAACAACCTGTCTTACTACTACAAGATGCTAAAAACATCTGGGTTTGGGTTTTTTTCCTTATATTATGAGGAAGAGTAAAGTTAGGTTTCAGCCAGTGTTTTATTTCTTAATATAGTCCCTTTCTCATGCAGATTAATATAACAATGTCAACAAAGCTAGATGCCTGGACAATAGCCAGATTTATAATTCTTTGCTTGCATAAATACAGATGTTACCATGTCCTTAATAGTCCTTGTAAGTTCAGCATAGTTTCTTCACAGAAGGAGAGACATGCTGAAGACATATCCAGGATCCCATGGCGTAAAAACAATTGCTAATCCCAATTAGAATAGACCCACTGAATTCATAACTTGCTACACCAACATTTATGTAAGATCCAGTCATTCATAGAATAATAGAGTTGGAAGAGAGCACAAAGGCCATCTAGTCCAGCCCTCTGTCATGCAGGAATACATAGCCAAAGCACTCCTGAAAGATGCCCATCAAATCTCTGTTTAAAGATATCCAGAGAAGACATTAAATGGTTATGTTCTAGTTATGACTAGCAGTTGGATTTGGGCCTGTGTGAATTTTTAAATTTCCCTTCTTGGGTGTTGCATTGAAGTAGACTAGGGTTGTCAGATGAAATAAGGGATAAGGCTCCTGTTCCTTTAATTGTTATGTAGAGGACCAAATTTGAGCAGATTTTGCTTGTTGTACAAGCAACAACCACTAAAATTACCTCTTCTACATAACCACTATAAGAACAGGGCCTGTCTTTTATTTCATCTCACAACTCAAAAGCAAACACCTGCAAGACTGTCCTTAGCATTAGGCAGAGTAAGGCGGCTATCACAGGCAGCAGATTTCAGATCTCATGAAAGGGCAGCAGTTATTTACTTTATTTCTCTTGTGTTTTTATTGCCAGAGAAGGAAAGATGCACATGTGGGCCTTTTTTTTTTTTTTTTGCCTCAAGCGCCAAATTATCTTGGCTGGCCTTAGGAATCATGGAACCTTTCTCAGGTAGGCTGCATGGGGGAATGCTCTGCTTCAGAAAGAAAAATGTCTTGGGCTGGGCCTGGACGTATGATGTGATAACATCATATCCGATATTCCTTCATTCTTGCATGTGGCAGGCAACAAAATGGCTGAATTACGTGATATCACACCCATGTTCTCCAAACCATGGTGGATTGATAGCCACCACACATTTCAGTTGCCATCTAGGATGACCATCTGTTTTGCAACTGGATTCTATGCATCTTTATTCAGATGTTAAATCCCAGTGAATTTAATGAGACTTTGGATTTTATCAGACATGGCAAAAACCACATCATTATGATGTGACGATAGCACAATGGGCTGAAATTATCAGATGTCATCATTTACCTGTTCCCACTGTGTCACATTGGCATGAATGAGGTGTCACTTTTTATTGACTGGTTAGCAAGATTTGGCTCATCTGATAAAGTCCTTACTTACACAGCTATGTGTGATTAGGATTGCAACTTTATGTCTATCCTTCTATTCCTCTTGCGTGTGTTGGACAGATGATGATTTTGTATAAATGGGGATGTAAGAGTCAAAGTACACATGAGAGATCTGTGAATAGGATCATAGGCTCTTTCTTGTGATGTATTGTGTGTTCTGTGCAGAGATGGGGAATGTTACTGCAAGTGCTAATCCATTATCATTACTTTTTAAAAAAGCAATTCATTGTTTTTACTTTTTCCTCTTTATTTGTGAGTACTGAGTAATATTTCTTATTAGTAATGCAGTGCTAACAGGCTACTTTTCTTTTAACCCCCCCCAAATTAAAAATATTTTAAAAATAGTTAATGTTTTATTGTGTTATTGTTGTCTTGCTACTTGATCTTGTTGTATTTTTGTGATTATTGCAGTCCACTTTGTGATGTTTGAAAAGTCATATAGAATTCTTTAACAGAATAATAAAAGAAAACAGGGGCAATGCTTAAAATATATTTTAAAAGTCTCCAAATTCACTAGAATGACTCCACCATCAACAGTGAGAAATAATGAGTAAATGTTACGTATTACAGTCCAAAGCCTAGCATTATTCCTTCCTTGTTACCCAGAAAAGTAATGTGCTTCAAGTAATTTATTACTTGTAATTCATTGTTTTCGAGTTTTGGTTTTGTGTATGGCATAGGGGGGAATTATGGTGGCATTTGCATGACCATGATGGGAAAAGAATGCTGGATTAGATAGATCTTTGGTCTGGGCCAGTGCAATTCCATATGCACATATGTATGTGATAGAGAGAGTTCAGATGAGTGACATATTACTGCACAAGGGACGTATTAATCCTTTCCCCATAGCTTCCCACTTGAAATTGCACCAGGCTTCCCCTTGGCATGTGGTAAATACTAGACTGAGGGAACATGAGAAGAAAGGTTATACCCTCCCCCTCTCCTCCTGTACAACAGTCTCTGTCTGAATTAAGATCCTTTGTGGCTACTTTTAAGTTTTGAACAAAAGCCATTAGAGATCATATCCATGGATTTCCCATTAAGTTTGGTTTTCAGAACAAGAAGGGCCTGGTAACATTCCTTTGTGTTGGTAGCTTATGCTATGAATTCCACACATACACCCACCCCAAGCACTTTTCCAGTGCAGAGAAGAAGCACTGACTACATCAGTGAAATCCAAACAGTGAAATCCATGTAGCATGTTCTGTTCCTGGTGTGTGGCTGATTTGTTTGGATGCCTTAGAGTGAAACTGTTCCTTGTTTGTAAGAAAGCGAACAACTCAGATAAGATCAAGTCAATCAACGGAGTAACCAGCTACAAGATCTCTAGCTTTCATGATTAGGTATATCACAGTGTCCTTGATAGTCCTCTGGATTTCAAAATGGTCTCTTCAGAGAAAGAAGGCAGAATTTACAAGGGCACAAGCTGATGTGGGAGCTTTTCTTTTTCTTTCCTTCTTACATTTATATCCTGCCTTTCTACCAAGAAGCCAGTGTGGCATAGTGGTTTCAGTGTTGGACCACAATTCTGGAGACTAGGGTTTGAATTCCCACGTGGCCATGAAAACCCACTGGGTGACCTTGGGCAAATCACACACTCTCAGCCTCCACAAACCCCATGATAGGGTCTCCTTAGGGTTGCCATAAGTTGGAAACAACTTGAAGGTACACAGTAACAACAACTTTCTGCCAAAAATGTCACCCAAGATGAATTATGGTAAAATGTAAATAAAACCAGAAATACAATGGAAATATGAAGTTAAATTAGAGGCACAACTAAAATGCATCAATATAAAAAAGAAATAACAGCATCAAATCAGTTAACACACACATCAACCGAGTTTAAAAGCTAAAACCTATCTAACAAAAAGAAGGGTAGCCTCCTGACATGAAAACTGGTATAAAATTCCTTAACAGAATAACAACAATGCTTAAAATAGAGGGAGTTTCGGAGACTGGGAGTAGCAAGTAAAAAGGCCCTTGGCCACTTTGCATTCCTGATAGAGAGTTGCCAGGTCATCAGCATCAGCATTCTAAGAGATTGCAAAGCCAAAACCTGAGACTGGTGTTGGTGTTGTATGATGTCATAAAGATAAGGGTTGGAAGGACAGCTTGGACTTACGTCTAGGTCAGCTGATTGTGGAAAGGGACATGAGGCCAATCTGGGCAAGTGGGACCTGAATTTGGGTAAAGCCCAGTTAGCCAAGTAATATGGCAACCAAGAATGAGTCCTGGGGAGGGCATTTTTTGGTGGCTGGGCAGATGGCAAAATGTAACTGTAGCAGTTGCCTCTATTCCAGTAGGGCTTGCATCCTGTATTAAAATTAAAATACAATGATTAAAATACAATGTATAACTAAACAAATAAAACCATTTAACTTAGTTTAAAATACATAAACATAAGATTAAAACAAGCATTGCACATTAAAATAATCTGCACATAAACTTAAAATATACCAATTTAAAATTCATAGGACTTTTTCGTACGTTTAAAAAGCAATGCAAGCAGCCTTGTCAGCTTGCGAGGCTGCTGCACTGCAAAGCGTCAGTTTCGGGTGACGCTCCCCCCTGGCAGTACTGTTGCGGTACCGCGGGAAGAGTTGAGCGTCATATTTGCTTGATTTTTACTCACAATCAACTTTCGTGAGGAAAAATCAAGCAAATATGATGCTCAACTCTCCCCGCAGTACCGCAACAGTACCGCCAGGGGGCAGCGTCATCCGAAACTGATACTTTGCAGCGCAGCAGCCTCGCAAGCTGACGAGGCTGCTTGCGTTGCTTTTTAAACATCCGAAAAAGTCCTTAGTTTAAAGTCGACTGGGTAGGCCTGCCAGAAGAGATAGGTCTTTAATACTGTTTGAAATTCAGACAGCATATTTAGCTGTCAAATCGCTTCCAGCAGGGTCATTCCACAATCTAGGGGCAGCTGATGAAAAGGTCCTCTGAGTGACAGTTGCCAGTCTAGCCCTGGCTGGTTGAAGTAAATGTCCTCCAGAATATCTGAGTGTTTGGGGTGGATTGTAAGGAAGGATGCAATCCTTCAGGTAACCTGGAGCCAAATCAAGTAGAGCTTTAAAGGTAATAACTAACACTTTGTACTTTGCCCAGAAACTACTTGGCAGCCAGTGGAATTATTTTAATATTAGTGTGATGTGCTCATTCCTGGATGTGCCTGTAACCAGTTGGGCTGCCCTATTTTGAACTAATTGGAGTTTCCAAACTTGGTACAGAGATAGCCCAATGTACAGTGCATTGCAGAAGTCCAGTGTTACCAGCACACGCACTGCCATCTTTAGGCCTACCAATTCCAGAAAGGGGTGCAGCTGGCGTACCAGCCAAAGCTGATAATAAGCACTCCTGACTATCACATCTATCTGAGCTGACATTTGGAGAGATGGATCCAGGAGCACCCCCAAGCTGCAAACACAATCTTTCAGGGGTAGTATAACCCCATCCAGAACTAACCCCAGGTTAGGACCCTTAATAGTAATTACCTCTGTCTTGTCTGGATTCAGATCATTTTTTTTCTCTCCATCCAGTACATTACCTCCTCCAAGCATTCATTAGGAGGAGACAAACTTTCCGTAGCTAAGGCTGTTTTTGAAGGCATGGAAAAATATATTTGGTTGTCATCAGCAGACTGATAAAGCGGCTTTATGTAGATGTTAAAAAGCAGTGGAAATAGAATGGCACCTTGTTATATGCCATATAACAGCTCCTTTTTTGAGGAGCAGCTATCCCCAAGCACCACCATTTGGAACCTGTCTGAGAGGTAAGAGCGGAACTGCTGCAACGCAGTGCCTCCAATTCCCAACCTCACCCTCACCAGGTGTTCCAGAAGCAATAATGACATTATGTTCCCTGTCTTATTCCAAATGACTTGATAGGTCCAAGTGGATGTACACAGTGGGCTCATCTAGATGAGGCAATATAATGTAGATTGCTGTGCATTAACATAAAATTGCAGCAATATCCATTTATCTCCATGGTTTTTTAGCAAGATTGTTGGTATGCAAAGTTATCCATGTTTGAAGTTCATATCTGCAAATCAAAATGGTTGCCATGAGTGAATTACTCATGTTTTTATTCTCCATGTGCTGCTGCTACACTAAAGTGCGAAAGTGTGACCTTCTGCTTTAAAAATGTGATTTGGTTGCCTCGTCACTGAAGAAATGTGCATGATCACTACTGCAAAACTAAAAACTGGTGGTTCTGGCAACTTTGTTGCTGGCAAGCCCACCTCCCATGCACACCCCACCAGTCAGCTTTCGACTTCAAGAAAGCACAGTGATGTGAATTGGTTGTCCTAATGAGCACTAATGCATATTCCCATGCATTATTTTTAAAAACTTCAGAAAAAGCCACAAAGGCTTTTCCCATGTAGTTTTTGCAGTTTTTCTTTTTTTTTGGGGGGGGGCTTCCAAAAATGGTGAATCACCATGGGATTTCATTGGGACAAAAGGTACTCTCCTTGCATTCTATGAGGAATTTTTTCATTGTCTAGACAACACCGCTATCTCTCTCCCCAATCCTCTTCCATTTCTGGTGAACTGACTTTGCAACACTGCACTGGCTTTGCAACCCTGACAATACTTCGGAATTTGTTGAGATGTTGCCTATGCTTTTAAAGCCACCTCATATACAAATACCGTACAATGTCTTCCCTGGTTCTGCTTGGCCTGAGGTTTTTCTCTGCATCTGCAGATGCATGGAAGCATAGCAATTCCTTGAGATTTCACCCAGCACTCTGAAACCTGGCAAGCCTTAACACATGTATACCAAGATCAAATATTAAATCGTGCTTTTCTTTTCAAGCACGAGAAAGATTGCCAGACATTTCAAGAGACAAAAAGTAACACCTACATGTTTATTTTTCACAACTATAGCTATAACCATTTCTTGAGCACTGACAAGTATGGGCTAGAATCCTCTTTCACGGTGTATGTTATCTACCTTTATGTATACTTAGCTACGTAGCAGAGGCGTTAAGAAACCCTGTTAGTGAATTGAGAAGATGTGTAATGGGACACTGGCAAGAGCATCCAGATATGCATTGGCACTCTGTAGCCAGTGCCCCAATGCACAGCAGGGCCAATGCACCCACAGTGTATTGGTCCCATTGTGCCTCAGTCACAATGAGCTTTGGTCTCTTTGTTGGCACCCCTACTTAATAACTATAACAGAACTGCCCAATGCTAATTCCTGTAGACATAAGTCCACTTATAAAGACATAACAGGATTCCAGCCATTCCGAGTACTACACATGCATTATGTAGTCGTGAGCCTTACAAAAAGTAACTAAAGGAAATTAGTGTTATTATCTTGCACAAAGCAGATGGGATGACTGACAGAGAGAAGGAAGGAAGGAGGGTAGGGGTAAGAATTGGTAAAAGTTTGAATAGGAAAATTTGTGACCTTAGTTTTTTAGCCTCTACATGATACCAGCTTCCTCTATAACACAGAGTATAATCTATATCTATATCTATATCTATATCTATATCTATCTATCTATATAAAAGGCTTGGGTATGTACAATAGGCCTGAGTATGTTTCCTCTTCCAGTGTGCTGATTGGCTGCTCAGGAAACACACCCAACCAAACACTGCCCACATGCAAATTCCCTCTCCACCTCACAATCCACTCCTGCCTCTCAGTCTGCATCTACACCCCCAGCCACACAAGGGCCCCTCCCTCCTCTCACTCCCTCAGCCACTCACCAGTCATGGGCCAGACGGGACCCAGGCAGCCAACTAGTGGCAGTGGTAGAATGCTGCTACTGCTACTGAGACAGGACCCAGGCAGTCAACTGGTGGTGGCAGCAGCCATGGCAGTGGCAGGGCAACAGAGTGAGTCACCCTCAGTAATCCTGATGCTGCAGAAGGGGGGGGGAGGAGTTTAAATCTACCGGCCTACCTTACAGGGTTGTCAGGAGGTCTACTGGGCATTTTGGGGGGTGTTTTTTTACTGGCGTTTGGTACTCCTAGTATAATATATAACAAGAGAGAGTATAATATATGGTATAGCCTATATGTTCATAATTTACCTTTCCAAATAAACATTAAACCATATAATGTCATAGTACTATACCAAATAAATATTGGCAAGTGCCACACCATAACATGCTATGTCTTGTCATACCATATGATACCATACTGTATTGTACCTAGCAAATAATAAAAGTGTTTTTAAAATTATTTCTAGTGAGGGTGGTGATGAAGGTATATTGTTATGAGGACTAGCCAGCTAATAAGCTTCACATAATTCAAGCTGAACCTCTTTTGGGTGATTCCAGGCAGAGAACACCTAGTCCGAGCAGTTAGGAGTCCATCTTTTTATCCATAACAGATTTTCTGCAATAAGAAAAAAGATGGAAGAAGAAATAGAAAACATGGGAGAGTTATGAACAGAAAATGACAACTGAATCTTGAGAGATAGAGAAATGTATGTTTCCTTTCAGAGTAGAAAAGGTGCTTTCTGACCCTCTCCACCACTTTCCAGATGTTCTGTGTGCCTAAGTGAAGGACCGAAGATCATTCAGAGACTGAAAAGGTCATCAGTTGCTTCAGACAAATTTGCTTGGTCAGTACCTATACATATACTGTTTCTGTGCATACACGTTATAATGTATGTGCATGTTAAAGATACATTGGCAAAGCTTGGAAGTAATTAATTAGTTGTAATTAAGGACTTTTTCGGACGTTTAAAAAATAACGCAAGCAGCAGTTGAGTGTCATAGTTCCTTGATTTTTACTCACGATCAACTTTCGTGAGTAAAAATCAAGGAAATATGACACTCAGCTCTCCCCACGGTACCGCAACAGTACCGGCAGGGGCTAGCGTCATACGAAACGGACGCTTTGCAGTGCAGCAGCCTCGCAAGCTGACGAGGCTGCTTGCGTTATTTTTCAGCGTCCGAAAAAGTCCTAAATGTCTTTTCCCAGTAATGAAGATATAACTACATGACTGTACAACTATAATTTAATGAGAACTAACTTAACTTCTATTGCAGTGTAACGTTGTTACTTTTTAAAGTGTGGTACCATGTCCTCAACAGATGGGGAGGAGGAATATCACATGGTTCAACTACTGCCTTGCTCTGTGACTCATTTTGCTGACTTGTGGTGTGGATGTGGAGGCAAGAAAGTTGGGAGGAGGAGGATACTGTGTTTTGTAGCATTGGGCAGCAACTTGTGGCATTCAGGTTTTCTAAAATCAACTTTAAAAGTAACTAGGTAGTTACTTTTGGAAAAGGGTAAAAATTGGCTTTTTAAAAAGTTGTAACTATAATCGTAATGAACTTGGGGAGGAAAGGACTTGAAACTATATCCAATTTCTTTTTAAAAGTAAATGTCCAAGGTCTGTTACCACTAGATGTTTTAGAATTGTTTTGTGCTGATAAGTAATCTTGGAGGAAGAGTAGCAGTGGTGAGAGACAAACAAATTAGGATAATACCAAGATACTTTATACTGTGTAAGACTATGGACTTTATCAGACGCAGTCTTTAAAACGTTCTTTTGCCTGCACAAAAAACCTCATTTTTGTGCTGACAAAAGAACATTCCCTGCCCCCTCACTCACCTCCTTTCCTGACAAAAGCTCCTCCATGAATGAAGAGGAAGTGAACGGAGCCCTGCTCACTTCCTCGTTTGAAATCTTGCGTGATTTCATCGTGCAGGAAATTCAAAATACGGCATCGTCCGTAACTGTTCCGGGTAAGATTGAAGGCAGCTGCACCATTTTTTACTCACGGAAGTTGAGTAAAAATGGGACAGAGAGGGACGGCGGCGTCTGAAATGGATCCCCTGCCACGCGACAGTGTCATAACTGTTCCAGAGGCTTCTTGTGTGGTAAGGGGTGTCTGAAAAAGTCCAGACTCTACACTCCTTGTCTATTCTCAGCCAATACATTGTTTCAAATGCAAGTAATGCAAGCATCGAACAGTCCCCATCATGACCACACACAGTAATTTAGCACATACAGGTTTGCTGGCAGGGAGGCCACTTTTACGGGCTGATCCTGACAGCACATGAATGGCAACAAAGCTCCTCTACCACATGGGTGATTCAATTCACTTTTCTATGTTGTTTTAAAAGCAGCAGCAGCAGCAACCACCACCACCACCACTTGCAGTGCTGAACAAAAAAACAAATCTGGGATGGATTTGCCACAATTGAGTGGATCTCACAGAGGAAGAGGCTTTGTGCCTCTGCAACATGCTCAAGCAGCAAATCTAGCTCTCGGTTAAATTACTGCCACCACCAAAAGCCAAAGGCACTGAAGTTCTAAGCTTTATCCGTTTTTTCAAAAAATTCTAGCCCCTGTTGCTGAAGACCTGTATATTAAGCATATCTTTTCCCAGTCATTCTATTCTCCCTTTACTTGTTCCTTCACTGCCATCTGACTCTTCCCTGCCCACAGGTGTTGTTGTTGAGGCTGCTGCAGACTAAGATGTGTTGTGTGACTCAGTTCTGTCTTTTCATCCTATGCCAAAGCAACCATCCAACCTGTCCCAGTTTTCATACTCAAAACATCAGTTGGGTAGTGGCTTCTAGTGGTTCCCAAGTGAGTCCACTCTAACGACATTATCAGACATGGCAAAAATTGTGGGATTACAACAGCATGCTAGTGTGAACGGGCCCTGCTATTGCATGATGTCACCATCTTTGCGCAGTTACTCTGTGCTCCAGCTGAGAAAAAGGCATTCTAATTCTAATTTCTAACTCACAGTACAAACTGTCAATATATCATCAATAGTGCTTTTTCGTGGTATTGATGGCATGCAAAACCATGTCCCATTGTAATTGTGAGATTACAGGGTGAATGGGTGGCCCTCAGTAAGAAAACCTCTGGGTAAGAATGTAAAAACAAAGCACAGGGTGCTCTTTTTATGAACTGTCCCATTTAGTTTTAACTTTTTTGTTTGTTTGTTACTGTGCTTGTGTGTTTGTTTACTTTCTTAATTAAGGTATTTTTGGAGTTTTAAGCGCACTCGCATCTTCTCACAAGAACCACCAAAATCTTGCCCATGCTAAATCACAGAAGTAAACTTCCATTCTTAAAGCGCTAGTGCTCATCATGCAATAATTCCATGGTGGTTCTTTTGCATGATTACAGCAACGTGTGAGAATAACTGTTATAATGCCAAGGTTTCTACTATCCTCATTCGTGGAATGACAATATTTTTAGACGCTTGTCTGATAATGTCCTAAGTTTTAATCAAAGCTGTAATAGAGCTACCTAAGGTGCTGAAACTAGGTTTTGTTTAGCAAAGCATGAGCTAAAGCCTGGAGTGGATACATTAACCCCTTGGCATGGAAGCCACCAGCCATCACTGCAGTTTGATCATGTAAACTGGGCAACCAGGAGCAAGAGAACAGAATGAATGAGCAGGGAGTTTTACACAAGAGTGGCAGAAGAGACCAAAAGGACCAAAACAAAAGTGTATGGGTCTTAAATTGATGTACAAAGCATCAGATCCTGTCTGATCTTGGAAGCTAAGCAAACTAAGCCCTTGCTAGTACTTGGATGGGAGACTGCCAGTGAATACCAGGTGCTGCAGATTGTATTTCTAAGGAAGGAACTGGCAAAACCACCTCTGAGTATTCCTTGCCTAAGAAAACCCTAAGAAGTCCATGGGGTTACCATAAGTTGGCAGGCAACTTGAAGGTGCACACAGGCACTCACACATTGTTTTCAGAACTGTTTGGCTTCTGTTTGTCTCTTTTTGGTGGCTTCAGTTTCTTTTTTCTAGCTGGGTCCTGCAGGAATGTATGCTCCATTTTATTGCTCCATTTAAGTAAAAATAAATAAATATAAATATAAATATAAATAAATAAAAATAGTCCTGCATTCTTTTCCCACAGTACCCAACCAAATACCACGGGGAAGTCCACAAGCAGGAAATGCACACAAGGGGGCTTGCTGCTTGCCAGTGGGCCCATTTGCACCCCAGCCTGCGCCCCTGCGACCCTCCAGGTGGCTCCCCCTATCCAGCGACCACATGGCTGGTCACCGTGGGGGCCTCCATCTTCTCTCCATCTCCTTCCCGGCATGCTCGGTGGCTGGGAGGAGCCAGGGAAGCTGGAGCCAGTCGGGGAGGGCCTGCCCTACCCCAGTTGGCTCCCGCCAAAAATGAGGTGGGACATCTGGCTGCACTTCCGGTGTGGCCGGATGACGTCAGGGAAGCTGCGACGGAGCTGATTTAAGGCAGCTCCGGCGCAGCTCCCCCGCATTTGGCTCAAGGAGAGCAGAAGAGGAGGAGGCCGGGGAGCGAGGCTAGGGTAGGCCTTGGAACTAGGCCCTCTCTGGAAGGTACGGGCATCACTCCCCCCCCCCACTATTCTGGGAGCATCTAGGCCGTGGAGGTGGCCAGCCTGCAGTGGGAGGGACCGCTTGGCCGCAGTGGGGGGGAGACCCACAGTGGCGTTGGGCCCATTTTGCATTGTGCCACTGATCAGGGTGACAGTGGCGGCAGCGCAGGGGCAGGACCACAGGGAGAGGCGGTGAACATGTGGTGCAGGGTGTCCACCAAGAGCCGCCCGCACCTCAGTGGTTGGCCGCAGCCGCAACGGGAAGGTGGTCTGCGGCTGCAATGGGGATCAGGGGGCCGGCAGTGGTGACGAAAGGCACAAAGGGGGGAACAGGCCAAAAGTGAGTGAGCTGAGAGGTGGCCGGCAGGCTTGGCCAAATGGGCTGGCAGGCTTATGGAGGCCACCCCCTCTTTTTTTCAGTGGCAGGCAGGATGGTGGGTTTGCCAAAAGGGTTGGCAGACTTGTTGCGGCCGCCCCCTTCCTCCAGCGGCGGGTGGGCTGGCAGGCTTGCCTATCCAGCCAGCAGGTTTTCCAGCAGCCACACCCAGCCGGCGGTGGGGCAGGCAAGCAAACAATTGGCCGGCTCCCAGGCAGCTGGCAAGCCAGCTCAGCATGCCAGAAAGCACTCCATCCCAATTGAGGGGTGGTGTGATGGGGGGAAAAGGGGGGATCGCTGACTACTTCCATCTATCCCCTCCCCCCCTTTGTTGTTTTAGCAGGGCATTGGGCCATAGATCGGCGGTCGCTGTTCAATTAAAAAAAAGCAGCACAAGCACACACACTCCCATTGGGGTTGGAGGGGACTTAGGGGTTTTGGGGGCTCACTCACTGACAGGCAGGCCTCACCCCCCCCCGTGACAGCTTGGGTGGCAGTCATGGGCCAAAGAAGATCACGAGGAAGCAACATCACATCGAGGCACAAACCCATCTGACACTGAGCCAGTGACAGATGAGGCTGGGCCCACCCAGCCAGACCGAGGGACGGGGCCAGTCAATACCACTGAGACCTTGCTGGAACCCAGACCCCCCACTGAGACCTTTGCTCCTCCTGTGCCCAGCATTGCTGATGTTATGTTATGATGTTATGATGCTGTCATATTGCAGTGGATGGACAAGGTTTACCCCCTAGTACAGGTGGGGTGCAAGGCCTTCCCTGTCATAACGGTTGCGACCGAAGGAGGAGAGCCAAGCACGTCATCCAGCATGGCTGCAGCGAGTGGCAGCGGGCAGTCACAGTGATCCCAATCCAGGGGGAAGAGTGACTCCAGGATTCCAGGACTCCACCTCTTGGCAGAGTAGTGGATCAGGAAGGGGGTGGAGCCCGAGATGGAAATGCTGGATGTCTTGCAGATACAGAGAGTCAAAGTCCAGCTTTGGTTCCTCCTCAGGTGAGTCTTCGGAGGAGGACTGCAGTAAATTCAGGTACTGGGAAAAGGGAACCTTCAAGCCAGGCATGCCGGGGTGGGCCCTAAGGTTGCAGAAAGCCAGGGTGAAAGACCAGCTGGAAAAGAAGACTGGCAGTAAGACTACACCAGGGGAGGAACTCAAGGAAGCCAAGTCCAAAGAGGACCCCCCAGGGGGCTGCCTGGATTGGAAGGTCCATTCCAAGATACTTCGACGGTATTATGTGGACGTCTTTTCACTTGCACCTCCTCCAGGGGAGGAAGCAAGGGTCCACAAGCATGACAGGAAAGAGGGTAACAAGTCCAGATCTGATCAGGTGGAGTGCATCTTTGCCAATTGGCTGAGTGGGTACACAGTTTTCATGGGGGTAGTAGCTTTGGTTTTCCTGGAACATGCATGGCACCTGATCAACCACCTGCGTCAGGTCTTGTTGGTAGAGACACAGGCTGGGGATTCGGCGGCCATTCTACATGATGTGGAGTGCAGAAAAAAAGGCGTCCAGGTCACCTATGTACAGGTGGGAAACCATTGATTACCCTACCTGGTTGTTGCCCATGGGGCCCAACAGGAAAGAAAAAGGGAAAGAAAAAGGGGAAGCATCCAAAGTTCCCAAGAAGAAGGGTGGGAAAAAGCCGGTGTGCTGGGAGTATAATGGAGGTAAGTGCAGCAGGTACAAAAGCCAGTTTGAACATGTGTGTGACAATTGCGGGGGTGGTCACCCGAAAGCAAATTGCTCCAGGCAGGCTGGGGGGGGCAGTCCTTTCAGAACAGTCGCTCTGCCTTGTCTGGCGCCAAGAAGGAGGCAGGGTCTGGCAGCAGCGCCAGCACCAACAACTCCAAGTGAGGGGGGGACAGACCATGGGAGAGAATCACATGGCCTATATGCCAGTGAGGCTGGATGACATGCGACCTCTTCTGGCAGCCTACCCCAACAGGGAGGCGGTGGCATACATAGCCGAATGGCTTCAAGTATGGCTTCCGCATCTCATTTGAAGGTACCAGGGAGGCCTCCACCACAGCACAATTGCCTGAGGCGCTGGCTCTCAAAATTGACAAGAAATGGGAAGCAGGTCACATTGTGGGCCCCTTTGATGAGCCTCCCATGCCCAACCTACACCCATTGGGGGTGGTGCCCAAGAAAACCCCAGGGGAATACCGCCTCATTCACCATTTATCATACCCCAAAGGGCCATCCGTCAATGAGGCTACTCCACTGGAGCTTTGCATGGTGAGGTATGCATCATTGAACCATGCAGTCCGGCTCCTTCAGACCTGCGGGCCCAGGGCCCTCATGGCCAAGTGTGACATACAATCTGCATTCAGACTGTTGCCCGTCAGCGGTAACTAGGGACTTCACATTCCTGGAATTCTTCCCCATTCTGGTGGCTGTCATCCTGTGGAGCGAGGAATTCAAGGATAAGAGGGTATGCTTTTGGTGCAACAATCAGGCCGTGGTCAGGATCATCAACAGGCAGTCCTCCAGGTCAGAGAGGGTCATGAGGCTGGGGTGCAGGTTTGTGCTGGTTTGCCTGGAGTCCAACATCAGTTTCTACACCCGGCACATACCGGGCATAGATAATGAGATTGCAGACGCTTTGTCTTGGTTTCAGGAAGAACGGTTCCGTACACTGGCCCCGGATGCCGACACAGCAGCGGCCCCATTTCCAAATGACCTTTGGAGCCTTGGGAGCGAACAGTGGTTCAGGGTGTTGTGGATTCCCTGGCGCCATCTATGCGGGCCAGCTACAAGAGAGTGGCATCACAGTTCTTGTCCTTTAAGCACCAGCACGGCTATGGGGCAGCGTGGCCAGCATCGGAGAGAGAGGTGCTGCGTTACTTGGCTTCGCTGAAGGGCCAAGGTTTGGCATCCAATACCATCTCGGTGCACGCAGAGGGCATATCCTTTTTCTGCAAAGTGGCTGGCCACAGTGATCCCTGCGACACCTTCATGGTAAGGAAACGATGGAGGTTGGAGGAGGACAACACCCAGAGTAGCGGATGCCCGGCGGCCAGTGTCATAAGGCATGCTGGCATGAACGGTGGGGACCCTACCAGCCATCTGTCATTCAAGCTATGAGGCCTTGCTCTTCAGCACTGCATGCACCACAGTTTTCTCTGGACCACTGAGAATGGGGAAGGCAGTCTGCTCCTCCAAGCAGGATGCATCGGGCAGGGCCTTGATGCTACGGGATGTGGTCATCAAAGGCAGGGAAATGATGCTGCGTATACGGTGCTCAAAATGTGACCAATGAGGCTGGGGGGCCTCGGTGTGCATGCGGAAGGTTGAGGGCTCCACCCTGTGTCCAGTGGCCATCATCCAGGAATTCCTGAGTGCCAGAGGGATCGCAAGTGGGCCATTGTTCAGGCACCTGGATGGGTCCCCGCTCACCAGGTTTCAGTTCACGAGCCTGCTGAGGATGACGCTGAAGAAAATGGTGCTGCTGGCAGATGAGTTTGGCAGCCACTCGTTCCAGATTGGGGTGGCTACCATGGCAGCACAAGGCGGTCTGTCTGCAGAGACCATCATGAGGCCGGGGCAATGGAAGTCTGGGGCCTATGCTGCATATATACGGCCAGAGAGGATGCTGACTGCCCAGCCTGGGGCTTTGATGGAGTTGTAGGGCTGCCTATTGATGGCAGGGAATGGTTGGTGGAAGGCAGTTTCCCATGGGGAAACGCCTTTGATGGCAGATGGCATGGGACATGATCAAGGTTATGGAAGGTGGGGTCTCCATCAAGTTCAAGTTCATGGAGATCACCCCCCTTCCCATAGTTAATGGTTACTTTGTTTGCAGGGGAGGAGAGAGTGTCAGGCGGGACAGCTTGGCCATTACCTCCCTCCTCCATAAGAATTGGAAGTGTCCGATAAGTGGCCATTGACCAACCTGGGTTGGGTCAATGATGGGATCAAGACCCATGCATAATTGCCAACCATTGTGCAGCCATCTGCAAGTTGCAGCCATTTTATTGCCAATAATGTTTATCTACTAACCTGTACTTAACCAATTTTCTGAATATGTACTCAATACAATTTGTTAATCTACTTTGAGTGTATGTGTCTTATTAAAAGGAGGGGAACAGAGGTTGGTATGGTCTGGGCCCACAATAGCACCTTTCCTTTTGTCTTTCCCAGCAACTGGTTCTGAGCAGCACACTGACTCTGGTACTAGAGATGATATACAAAAAACCTGATTTGTAGTTATTGATAGTTTTCTCACCCTGCCTACTTCCCTTTTAAAGCTGTCCAAGTTGACGGCCATTCCTACATCTTGCGGTAATGAACTCCATAGTTTAGCTATGCATTGTGTAAAGAAGTACTTGGTTTTGTCTAGCTTTAATTTCCCACTGGCCCTTGGATGACCCCAAATTCTAGTATTATAAGAGTAGGAGAAATCCATCCTCCATCCCCCATCTGCACATCATGAACATTTTATGCCTCTGGGTTATGTTTCCATTCTCACCTTTCTTCTAAGCTAAAAAGCCCCAAGTACAGTAAGCTTGTGTTTTATAGTCCCTTAGTCATTTGGAAAACCATGTTTTTGCAAGTACCCTTATTAGGCCAGCTCAAAGATCACCAATAATGTGCAACCATTTTGGTTGCCCTTTGCTACACATTTACCATACAAATGAAACTCTGGTAATGTGTTGGTATTTTAACTACGCCTGTATTAAAACATGGTTCAGGCATTCAGAGTAAAAGAAAATTGTTTTGGAAATTGCTCAGTTTTGTCCATTGATCATCCTTGATCTGAAACCCATAAATAACACATCCATGTGACAACTACAGAGTGAGGAAGGGGTCTTGTTCTCGTTCTCTTGCTGTGTGAAATGGCTAATATGAGGAAAAAAGCAAATGTAAGCAATTATAATTCTTAAGAATGTAAGTTATTCTTCCCTGCTTCTACTCCTTCTCCTTTAAATAAAAACCCTATCATGTGGGCATCTCTCTTCTTTCTGATGGAAGTAATTTCATTATTTTAAAAGCACTTATGCAACCAATGGAGGTGACACAACAAATGGCATGTGTGCGCGCGTGTGTGTGTGCGTGCATGCATGCTCGCACACATGTGGGTGCAAGGCTTTTCTTGAGTCAGATCAGATTCAGTTTTTTTTCTTTCCACCTGCTTCATCTCCTGTCCATTAGCAATATTAATAATTTTATTTTATATTTTGAACTAGCAACCGGAAGGTAGTTGTGGAATGACTATCTACGTAGATCTTTTTTATTTTACATTTTGCTTGCCCATGTGAAGATTTTTATATGCATCTAATTCACAGAGCAAAACATGTTTGAATGAAGCCCTTATAATCCATACTAGTCATTTACAATTGGAGTACTGTATATGGCAAATCTCATGTTTAGAACAAGCTCTGGTATCTTTAAGAATGTGATCTGTCTTTTCCTGTCTCATTAACAAAGATTCATTTATTAAAGTTTTCTTAGGACTTTATCAGACTAGCATCTAAAAATGCTGTTGAAATTATGGGACCTAGCAGAGGTAGATGAATTAAAAACATTATTAAAGGAGAAAAACCCAAAAATCTTTGAAAAGGAATGGAATGTATTATATAGATATATAGAAAAGAAATGGGGTATAAATAAAACAGATTACATTTGAAGAATATAATTTACAATTGTTTAACAGGAATAAAGATTCAGAAAATGGTAGAAACATTAATTTAGAAATAAGAGGAGAGGGACTATGGAGATTTTCACATGGGGGAAATAACCCCTGGGGAGATTGGGAGAGAAACGGGGCTGTTCCGGTAGCAGAGCTCCGTTTCTCATGCTCCCTTCCTTCTCCCAATCTCTTGTCGTCCTCCCTTGTGCTGCTTCAATTTCCCTCCCTGTATGTTCAGCTATTTTTTACTAATGGGGGATGACGGGAGATCGGGAGAAGGAAGGTGGTGTGCAAAATGGAGCTCTGCTATCGGAACAGCCTCGTTTCTCTCCCAATCTCCCCAGGGGTTATTTCCCCCATGTGAAAATCTCCTTAGTTGTGAATGTTAGAGAAATCATCCAACATTCGAAAGACAGTTTATAATATGTTGTGTTATATGTTCAATGTTATGTTGTGTTATATATTATATGTTTTAGGTTATAGGTTACATGTTATAGATTGTTAGTGATTATATGTTAGGTATGTAATTAGATATACATGTAGATATAGATAGGTATTGTTATTTTACTTTGAGAAAATTAATTAAAATATCTATACAAAAAAAGTTAAATAAAAACACTGTAAATCCATGAATGAGAAAAACACAGTGGCATGATTACACTAATTATAGCATGTCACTGTAATCATGAGATACTACTGCCACAGAATTATTGCACAACCACCACTAACATTTTAAAAATGGGATTTCAGCTTGCGCTATAGTAACACATATTTCTTCACATTGCCTTCTAATGACAGAGTATTAATGCTTTGTGCTGGCCCATACATACACTTTTAAGAAAAAAATTCTCTTACCTCCGTTATTTTGCATGGGTGAGATTTTAGTTATTCTTGTGAGAAGATGTGACTTGAGTTAAAAACACCAAAAACAAATACATAACAAAAGAACTTCACAAATAAACACTTAAACATAAAAACCTAAGAAAAGGCTACAGATCACTCAAGCAGCGTCTTGTTGGTCCTCTTCATATTCTCCCCTGGAAGTTTAATTATGTTCTTATTAGGAAGGGAGAGGGGGAAAAGAAGACCACCCATTCATGCTGTAATCATGCAATTACAGAGGGACGTGATTTCACACACTCATCAGTATTGCGAATTGAGGGCTATTGATGGGTTTTGCCCATCAATGAAAAGTTATGTGTAATTAATGGGTGGGGCACACATGGACCACAGGAGGACGACAACATCGTGCGATGACAGGAACCCATTCGTGCTACTTTCCTGTTGTAATCCTGCTATTTCAGCCTTGTGTGATAAAAGATTACCCTTCTCCCACCATACCTGCTTCTCTTTTGGCATCCAGCTCGCCCCTACCAATATTTTGCACCAAAATCTGCCTTGAAGCTGAATTTAGAGATCCACTTTCAGCATAGAAAGGTGTGTTTTCTGGTAGTTAGCTGTAATCAAAAGCAGGCTCTAACTAGTCTACTATATATATTGTACCCGGGGCTGCCCTCCTGACCCTGAGATTTCATCACCAAAACATAAGACTCAGAATGACTCCTTGTGGTGTCAAATGGGGCAGAGCCTGGTGATGTCATTAAGCAAGACTCATTAGGATCAACCACAGTCACCGATTCAAATTAAAAACAGCAAGCCTAACACATGAGAAAACTATATTTATACATATACCTTTCAAGATAGCTTTCTCACCCGACTAAGATTCTTTCCCCTCACCCTGAGGAGTGGAGAAAATAGTTCAGGCTCTGAGATCCCAGAACCTTGTGTATTTCACTAGGCACCATCAAGGCTTCTCAATAAATGTCTGAAGGCTATACATCAGAACCTTTATGTGGTTACCAGTCACATTGTTCCTTTCAAAAACTAGTGGAATATATGCAAGTACAAATGAAGGTAGGTTTTGATTGCTTCTGTCTCTTCACCTTGCATAACTATAAAGGAAAACCATTGTAAAATTCATTACTTTGGCTTTTGGTCTCTGGTGGTTTATAAAAGATTTATAAAATTAGAAATACCATCAAGTTAAAACTGACCTTTTCCACACTTCATACATGTAATGAGCATTTGCATGATTTGAGTAGACTCACTGAAATCAATGGAACAAATGAGTCATGATTAATTAGTGTCCTATTAATACCAGTGGATATGTTCTAAGTATGATTGACATAGGGGCTTACCACACTCCAAAGAAAAGAAAAAGAACAAGAACAATCCATCTCCTGCGCTGCCTTACCCCATGGCGTTGTGGTTTTTTCATTCCGGTCCCATGAGGAACTGAGATAAAACCAGAAAAACCCATTAGCAAAAAGATGTGGTTTAACTTGGTTCCCCACGGGACTGGAATGAACAAACACTGGATGAACAGCAATGTCATGCAGTAAGGCAGCAGGGAAGATGGAACATTCCTGCTGCCTTGCCACTTTTCTTCAGAGTGTGGTAAGCTGCTTAGAATTTAATGACGAATCCATCTGTGTTAAAGTGAGTGGCGCTATAAGAGATTACACCCTTGCTTCAAATTCTCCCATCATGCATTTTACTGCGATATTTGAATGGTTCTATATTCCAGAATCATCACTGGTTAGTTTGGAGTTTAATGCCCTCTGTTAAGATAATTGCTTGCCAGAGCTGCCCCAGGACACTGTACTTCCTGAAGCAAAAGAAAAGACAGCCTTTCCTTCCCATTTCACATACAGAATACAAATGGTCTGACAGTTGTATCTTACTTCAACTTTAGTTAAAAGGATAGGGATAGTTTGCTACACTTGAGGCAGCAGTTGAGTTTAGGGGGTCTAGATCAGGCTGTGTGACATATAAAATCCTGTCTTCTAACAGTGAGGCACAGCTGGTGGCTCAGGGATTATGGCAATGGGAGCATTGCTGACCCCCCTCACAATGCTTTCTGCTCTCTGAGGTGGATGCCTCCTTCTGCCCAATGGTACAGCCAGCTTTGATCGTTGCCAACAGCTGGAACAGTTCTTAGGTAAATAGTTATTTGAGATCTGAAACATAAGGACTTATGGCTAAAATGGCTGAGTATGTTCAGGTATATGGTAAAAAGCAGTCCCTCAGGACACTTGAGGAGAGCTGGACTCCATGTACCATGAACACAAGCAGTCCTTTTAATACTGCTATTAACGTATGTAAAGTATTTTCAGTGTTGTTGTCATTGTTGTTTTTTGAACAATATTCATAATAATAGCAACAAGAAGAAGGAGGAGACTTTTAAGCTTAACTGGAAACACCATATGGTATGGAATAAGAGCTTGGGAAAGTTGGCTGGTGCATTCTGGGAGCTGCTTTCCAAAACAATTAACATTTCCAGGCTCTGACCATTTGCAACATTCTGTTCTTACAACTACCACAAAGAGTGTCTAGATCAAGGGTAATAATAGTGCCACTGCATTCTGCTTTGCTCAGACCTCACCTGGAATACTGTGTCCAGTTCTGGGCACCACAATTCAAGAAGGATATTGAGAAGCTAGAACATGTCCAGAGGAGGGCAGCCAGGACAGTGGGAGGTCTGGAAGCCATACCCTATGAGGAACAGCTTAGGGAGCTGGACATGTTTAGTCTGGAGAAGAGAAGCTTGAGAGGTGATATGATAACCATGTTTAAATATTTGAAGGAATACCATATTGAGGATGGAGCAAGCTTGTTTTCTGCTGCTCCAGAGACTAGGGACTTTTTCAGACAATGTTTACTGTGCTAGAAGCTTGTGAGAGAGGTATGGCGCTGTCACGCAGCAGGGGGTCCATTTCGGACGCGGCCATCCCTCTCACGGAATTATCCATGTCACTTCCATGTATGATTGAAGGCAGCCGTGCCATATTGTAATGTAACTCAGTTATGGCTTACTTATCTTGAAAAAGAATACAAGGACAAGTAATTACAAGATTTTTTAAAATATATATATAATGATTTACTTCCAAAGTCTGCTTAATTTCAATGGGTCTTAAACAGAACTAGCCTTCCCTAGATTGGGGCCAATGTGTGTTAAGTCCTAGAAATGCTAGCAACAATCTGGACTCAACCTGAGTACATGGTAGCCATTTCAACATTGCCAAAACAGAGGAAATGCATCATGTTACAAGAAAGGACAATAATTCGCACAAAAATTGCACAGTGCTTCTATCTGTGTGTGGATAAATGTTTTGGAATAATTTCTGTAGTAATACAGGACATCTCAGTTGCAGAGACCATGACCTGTGTACTTGTTCAGTCAACTGTTCAGGGGCTAAAGGCTAACAGACAACCTCAAGTCAGCTACTCTCCCTTCTTAATGTTTAGACTAGAGAGCCCTTGAAACAGAAGACACCTTCAAGCAGAGGTCCTCTGCAACTGAGACTGAGCACACAGTCTCATTATCTAAATGCAACAGGGCACAATGGCTCAAAACCAGTACTGGTTTTTTGTTTCTTTAAGAGGTGGCACTATAACAGTAATACTTAGCAATAGAACTCTTTGTACCCTAACAGCGGTAATATGTCCATTTGGGAACTTGTTTTTTTGGCTTGTCCATAATGATAAAGGGGATTGTTTGTTCTCTATTCTTCATGAAGGGCACACCAGTCGCACAACTCTTCTTCTGGTGTCTACAATTCCCAGAACAACTGTAGCAGCCTGGAGGATGTAATCAAGTGTGTGGATGGCTGAATCACTCTGATCGCTGATGAAAATACAGCTGCTATCGATTCTCTGATTACCCTGATTGCCTTTCTCAGGTCAAGATAGAGGCCCATCCCATTGTTTAGCAAATGCAGTATTCTGTTCACTACATCAATTACCATGACCCTGGGGGCTCAGAAAGCCTCCCCACTCACCCATTTACAGTGACAGCTGTCATGCTAATGAATCCACGTTGACATTATAATTAAACCATTATACAAAGTGAAGCCTTTGGGCTTGTCCCTACCACTAACAGACCAGTCCAAAAGGCAAGTCTTCCTAACTTCTAGCAGCACTACAGCGTGAAAGGGAGGAAAGGCAGTTTTCAGAGTGGGCTAAATGTATTGGTTAGGGGAAAGAAGATCAGGGAAACTGTCAGAACAAGGTAATAACACATCTTTGTTTCTTCTGTTGTCTTTAGCAATCAGGGATTAACTAACAAAAGTGCCTAGGGATTATATAAACTGGTCACCTCATGGAGTTGCACCTCATGGAGGCCAGGGCACTGCCATCCTCTTTGACCTGATGATGTAGGCAAGTGGACTGGTCCTATCTTACTGCACTCAATATCCCATTCCACAGTTTTGTAACTATGGCATAAGATTGAGGATGCTGTGACAGGACAGGACTATCATTACGAAGGTTATAAATCCCCAGCAAGAATGTAACCTTCTGGGCAGGGCTGGCCCTACCATTAGGCAGAATGAGGCAATTACCTCAGGTAGCAAATGGTGGGTGGCATCAGTGGCAGCTTCCTTGGTTGACCTGCGGGACTCCTCAGTTGCCCCTCATTGTTGGTGGGAACGAGCAGTGTTTGTGCCCTCAACTTTTTCTGAGGCCCCTAAACCAGCCTGCTGCCTTATGTGTAGTAGAGAATGCTATCCTGTTGCTAGTGTGGACGTGAGGTTCAATAGCCAGCTCAGACAGCTTCTGAGTAAGGAGGAGACACCATCTGGTGTTGTGTTTTAGACAGAAAAACTTCTTGGACTGTCCCTGAACCTGGAAGATCTGGTGTAAAATCTTCTTGCCCCACTTCCTGACTGGGAAATTTTTGAAAACTCACTACATAATAAAGGAGAAGTGGAAAGATTTCCAGATGCATGAAAATACTGGTAGCTATCTAGCATATAAATAAAATAACTTGCTCATCATTGTTTTGGAAGTGTGAAAAGAAGACAGTTTATTCACTGATTTGATTACAAAAAGCTTAATCTTAAAAGCTTGAGTGTATTTTTTTAAAATAAACTTTTCAAATATTTAAACCTGATCTTTCACCTGATCCTGTCATCCAAACACACTGATTTTTTAAAAAAAAATGTCTTAAACCACTTTCACTAGTAGCCACACACAAGGAGACTGATCCTCCATTGGAAAAACAATACATGATACTATACTCAGTGATGCCTCGCTATGGTCTGGCAAACAGTATTAGCTGAGGACTTTATCAGACTAGCATCTAAAAACATTATAATTCCACTATTGAGGAAAGCAGAAACATAGGACTTTTTCAGATGGGCTAAAAAAAACCCCACGGAGGTTGGGAGAGGACGGTGCTATCCCGCTTCCAGCAATCAAATTTGCACAATGCCGTCCTCCCGTCCTTCCTCCATGCTTCCTCTGTGCTGGAGGGATGAGAAAGTGCTGCTTTTCATTGATGGAAGTTTCCGTCAATGAAAAGTGATGCCTTTCTTGTCCCTCCAGCATGGAGGAAACACGAACAAAGGACGGGAGGAGGACAGTGTTGTGTGAAATCAATCACTGGAATTGGACAGCACCGTCCTCCTCCCGACCTCCGCGGGTTATTTTAGCCCATCTGAAAAATCCCATAGTGGCATTATTCCAGTAATTATCACACAACCACCACTAGCAGTTTAAGAACAGGATTTCAGCTTGCGCTATAGTAACAGTAACACTTGTTTTCGCATTGCCTTCTAATGACAGAGTATTAATGCTTCCTGCTGCCCAGCGCATGCTCCTTTAAGAACATTTTTCTCTTACTTCCTGGATTTTGCATGGGTGAGATTTCAGCTGTTCTCGTGAGAAGATATGACTTCACATAAACGCACCAAAAACAAATACATAATGAAAGAACTTCACAAATAAACACTTAAACAAACATAAAAACCTATCAAGGAAAGGCAACAGTTCATCAAAACAGTGTCCTGCTGGTCCTCTTCATGTTCTTCTCTGGAAGTTGAAATATGTGTTCTCGTTGAGAAAGGGAAGGGGGGAAGAGGGCTACCCATTCATGCTGTAATCATGCGATTACAGCAGGATGTGTTTTCGCATGCTCATCAATACCACAAAAAGAGTTATAACTGAGGGCTATTGATGGCTTTTCCCTATTAATTAAAAGTGGCACCTGATTAATGGGTGGAGCATGGACTGAGCACAGAAAAACAACAGTGTTGTGCAATAATGGGAGCCCATTTGTGTTACCATCCCATTGTAATCACACAATTACAGCCTCATGTGATAATGTCCTGAGATACTAATGCTGGTTTCTCAGTGGGCCATCAAAGGAAGGCTATGTTTAAAAAATGTAAGCAACAGTCACCCACTCTTTTGGGGCTCTTTTAAGAGAGATTTCCTCTCTTTGTTGTTGTTGTGTGCCTTCAAGTCATTTCTGACTTAAGGCAACACTAAGGAGAACCTATCATGGGTTTTGTTTGTTTGCTTGTTTGTTTCTTTGGAAAGATTTATTCAGAGAGGGTCTGCCTTTGTCTAAGGGTGAGGGTGACTTGTCCAAGTTCAGGCAGTGGGTTTTCATGATGGAGCAAAGTAGCCCTAATAATTGTTCCCATGCAATATGCATTTCATGTCTCCCTTAGATTTATTTGTTGTGTTAAATCATGGCTTTTAGACTTTGTACTTGTACTCAAGATGTTGCTTGTTGCATTTTGGGTGCTCTATTAATTATTTGAAATCTTACACCACTGCCGGAAGATACTGACATTCAAGCTTCAGGACTCAGTGTGCCACTACAATGCACATTTCTTGCTCCAAAAAATGCTAGACTTTTTAAAAATCTTCACTAAATACTAACCAACATGTGAAGTCCAGTTCCCAAGTTACTCAGGAAGCATTATGTCACATCAATTTAGATAAACACACACATACACACAGGCCTATTGTGAGAGAAAACAGATCTAGTCTGCGAGAATGGTTCAAAATAATTTAAATGATGATTAACTTTTTTAAACTGTAGCATTTCATTAACAACACAACAGTCATACATTTATTTCTGCAATTATGCAATGTCTAACTCCAAAAAATAACAAGTGAACAATTGGGTGATGAAATATACAGTTCCAGTAAGGCAGAGGAAGAGACGTACATCCAGATTCTAAACATACTGTATTTCCCTGGAAAGTCTGTGAGACTTTCTCCTGTGCTTAAGACAGAACTGAAATCTTCATTTCTATTTATAACTGGGATTAGGTGCTGGCTGATAAGGTGACATTATGTTTTTATTTCCTCTAATTTGACATCTTTCTTTCCAATCTCTTTATCAATAAGAAGGAAAAGGAGAAGGAGAAAGAAATGGAGGCCCAGACAGTAGTTTCTGAGTGCCCCTGCCTCTGCTACAGATGGGTTCCCTAGATCCCCAGTGTAATCTCTATGGCCTTAAATTTTACAAGATCCCCACAGCTCTTCAATTACCTTCTTTGGCCTGTCAAGACTCCAGCATCTCAAATTCAGTTAGGTGGTGTTTGGAGCTCTGCCAAAGGCCAGCCTCTGCTCCTAATGACAGCCAGCTGAGGGGACACTGAGAGGGGCCAGATTCGATTTGCCGGCCCTCTAATTGGATTAGGGGAGCAGGGTTTTTATTTTCTCTGAAGTTGGCAGTAACGGGGATGAATGATGGCCAA
Source organism: Gambelia wislizenii (assembly GCA_030847615.1). Classification (NCBI taxonomy): domain Eukaryota; kingdom Metazoa; phylum Chordata; class Lepidosauria; order Squamata; family Crotaphytidae; genus Gambelia; species Gambelia wislizenii. The sequence continues at coordinate 78,864,958 of JAUMIR010000006.1, read as the reverse complement.
AGGATGAGCTGTCAATGTCAACAAAGGCTTAGAAACAAAATAATAATAATACTAATAATAGGAGGGGTTTTTTTAAAAAACAAACAAACAAAGATTTTTTTAAATTTTATTTTAAGAAGAACAGTGGAAGCAGTTCCTGGCTGGCTTTATGGCAGCAAATGGGGACAGCTGAGTCAATTGTTTTGGTGACAATGTTCTGTTTGCACTCTCTGCCTGTTGTACAAATTACCACAGATTTGTAGGGAGGGAAATGTCAAACCACAAATTCCCTCATGGTTTTCCTTTTAAATTTTTAAATGTTTGGCCTTGAGCTCTGATTTAATAAAATGAACACTAAGAATAAATACTCTGGATTTATTTGGTTTTTTTTAGTGGTAAAAGAAAACAGTGGTTTTACTTGTGTCATGGACCAATATTACAGGACAGTTTCCTTGTTTTACTAAAATTATGTATCTGAATTCTGGACTTTGGACTGACAAAATACACAGCTTTTCTGGGAGCAGCTTCACATCCCTTTAATTTCTTACTTCTCTTTCCAAGGACATAGTAAAGGGAAATAAATAATGACCAACAAATCCTCAGCTGATAGTTTTCCCATTGTTTGGCTGACATTTCCTTCACTCCTGCCCTGCCCTGGAAAAACTAGAATAGTACATGTAGTGAGGGTGAAAAAAAATTTGCTGAGGACATTGCCTGGTCCTGTTGTTGTGCAATTTGACCATATCCCCTACATTGCTAGAAGAGTCCTCTGTTTGAAGGTGTCCTCAGTCTGAAGACCTGATCAATCCAGGTCCATGTGAAGTCGAAGGCTTTCACGGCCAGCATCCATAGATTTTCCTTGGTTTTTTTCTGGACTGTGAGACCGTGTTCTGGAATAGTTTCTTTCTAACGTTTTGCCTGCATCTGTGGCTGGCATCCTTAGAGAATGGTTGGGTAGGTATGTGTGTGGAGTTTATATGCTGTGAACCCCTGTTGGGGAGTATATGTAAATTTGTGTATTTGAATGGCTAGTTTCTGGGTGGAGATATGCAAGGACAATTAGTGTCTATTTGGCTAATGGTTGATTGATGGCCCATTATCTGCTGGGAATCCCCCTGTCCCTGGGTGGGATTCTTTTGTAAGTGTTGAGTTTTGATTCTTTTGTATTTCAAAACTGGGAGCCAGATTTTGTTTACTTTTAAGGTTTCTTCTTTCCTGTTGAAGTTGTCCAGGTGTTTGTGGATTTCAATAGCTTCTCTGTGCATTCTGACATGATAGTTGTTGGCCTGGTCTAGAATTTCTGCGTTTTCAAATAGCATTTTGTACTCACAGCCCAGAAAAAAACAAGGAAAATCCAGGTCCAGTTTTAAAAAAGAAGAAAACATGCGTAGGGGTCTTGAAGCTGTCCATGAATACACAGCTTGATAGCAGACTGGGCAACCACCGCAAATGAGTTATGAATCTGTAGTTATTTCCAAACATACAGGCATACATACATTTGGTTCTCTGTATTCATGGATTTGACATCCACAAATTCAGCGTCTATGGATTCCACCATCCACAGCTTGAAAATATTCTTAAAAAAAATAATCCAAGAAGCAAACCTTCATTTTGCCATTTTATATAAGGGACACCTTTTTACTATGCCATTGTATATCATGAGACTTGAGCATCCATGGATTTTGGTATCCATGGGGGTCCTGGAACCAAAACCCAGCGGATACCACGGGCCCACTGTATGTAAATGCAAATTTTAATGCAAATCCATGTGATTTTTGTGACTGGGGGAGCAATGTGCAAGTGGCCACACTGGTGGAATGGCATTTTGCCAAAGGATAAAACAACCTTTAAATACAACAAAAAACTAACAGTTGAAGTAGGAATTAACTGTATACCATGATAGGACAGGCTGAATAGGGAACAGTTCCTAGTTGGTTGAGAAACGCTCATGAAGGTTGTGGGAATTCTGAATTAGTTTAAGAAACATCCCAACCCTCAATTAACTATATGGACAAATTATGTACACGGAAGTCAATGAAAATTCTGAAGTCAACTAAATCTCTGTCTAGTTAACTGGATATAGAGCAAAAACATGGCTCACAAGTGCCATCAAAATCTCTTTATTGAAAACAATAGAGCAGTTGAGAAACTAAATAATGCATCAGAAGGCACTACAGGTTTCTCATTGGCTGCCCACATTCTTTTATGTTAACTGCACCAACATTTTAGTTTCTTTCCTGAAATTTATCTATTCTGTCCATACATTGGAAGTAGCAGTAGAAAGAATATTCAAAATATTCCAAAAATAGTTAAAAATTGGTTTCTTGAACATCTGAAAACCATAGCAAGTACAATCCTAGGAGATTTTCAGATGCGATTTTCGGCTGATTTCCGTGACAGAATGGAGGAAGCCGCATCATAGTTCATTCATGATTGTTGCCCGTGAGTGAAATATGACATGGCTTCCTCCATTCTGTCACGGAAGTGACATGGAGGGGTTCGGCAGAGGAACAGCGTCGTCCGAAACTGCTCCCCTGCCGCGCGGCAGCAACGGAGCTATTTTGGAATATATACAGCCGAAAATCACGTCTGAAAATCTCCCTAGATAGGTGAGACTCTTCGTAGTTAAGGACTTATCTGTGTGCAAAAAAAAGAAAAGAAAAGAAAAGAAAAGAAAAAAAGAAAAGCATGTTGGCATACAAGTTTCTTGTGCAGAAAAAAAAAATTCTGTGCAGAAAACAAGCTTCCTGTATGGAAAACAGCATTTTTTTTCTGTGCAAAAAAACAAGTCCTGAATCACAAAAGTCTTTCTTGTAATAAGAAGAAAAATGGTAAACTCATTCATTTTTTCCAGTGGTGGCACTGGGTGGTGGTGGTGTGGAGAGGCTGAACTGCACCATGTGACACTGTTCGGGGAAGGATGACACCAGCCTTAGTGACGCCACAGATTTTTGCCTGTGAGAACAAAATTTACAACAATGTACATGCCTGTTTGGCAGTTTTAGCTCCACTTGCCCACTTCCATTTCTGAAAGAAAAAGTCAACAAGCCCATAGCTTTCCAGAAAGTGATTCTTTACCTCCATTTCAGGACTGTCCTTGAGACCCCCACCTTTTTGTCTCCAGTGTCTATTAAAGGCCCCAAGTCTTACCACAAAGTAGAGAGAGGAACACTGGCTTTTTTCACTTGCGCCACATTATCACAGAAAGGTGGATTAGAAGTTATCTCAGCTCTGCTTTCTTTCAGGGCTCTTTGGCAACACAACTAGCAAGATATAAATATGTACTCAAAAAAACCCCCCACCTTCTTTAAATTTAAATAGAGGGCATACATGTGAGCAAGGAGGCACAAGTACTTTAGTGGCACAGAAGCCCCATAGGGCAAAAGTGGGTGGAGAAAACCCAGAAATCTCAGCCTTTCAAGACTGATATAGAGACACACAATGTGGAAGTGAAGGTTTTTCAAAGTTTTCTTGCATATGGCAGTCATGGTGGAACAGTGTTTCTTGAGCAGCTACAGTGGCAGAGGGATTGACAAGCCTCTGTTGCTCAGACACATAATTAAAATAAACCTTTAAGAAATCTAATTTTAAAAATTAAATTTAAAAATCAGTGGGTTTTAACTGGTTCGCTTGGTCAGGTGACCTAGAAGTGTAATTTATGAATGTGAAACAACCCTTATGGCAGCTTTCTCCAGTATAGTGCCCTCTGGATGTTTTGGACCATAACTTCCATCACCCCCAGTCAGCATTAAAATGTCTATGATAGCTGGGGACTGGTTGTAGTCCAACTCACATGGAGGGTACCAGGTTGGGGAAGGCTACCCTAAAGAACACCTGACAAGACCAACTAAACTGAATGTGGGCTGCAAAGTTGGAATTGCAGAAACATGTCGGGGAAGCACTGACAGGTAAAGGTGGCAATCCACCACAATTCCTCCATTTATGTCCATTTCTGCTTTGAAAAATGAGAACTATTTTATATTAAACACTATGTCTTGCACACTATTAGTTATTTATGAAGACCAGCTTATGATTGTGTAACTCACTTTTTGGCCACTGCAGAGGTTGGAATTCTCTACAAACTGAACAATGACCAAACATTACCCAGCCCCCTTTTAAACTGCTGCTGCCAACAACATGGCCATTTACTGACCTCCAGAAGATCCCGTCTGTCACTGTGTGTCCAGCTAAAGGAACACAGCTGGATGCTTCACTGCTGCCATCTTGCCCTGCTGTCCACCAGCCCCTAAAGCAGCGGGGGGGGGGAGGGCTGCAGCAGCTTGAAACATGAGTTTTGGGGAGAGGTGTATTATAGCATACCAGTCTCTTGTTTCAACAGCTCCGATGCTAATCTGCTCCAGGTACAATTCCAAGTGCTGCTTATGACCCAGGCTATTTGAAGGACATTGTCTTCCTGTATGAGTCTGCCTGGGCTCTAAGAACTTTCTGGGAGTTCTTTCTCTTAGTTTCCCCAGGCATTTTTTGTGGGAACAAGTGAGAGGGCCTTTTCAGTGGCTGCTCCCAGGTTTTGGAGCTCCCTACCTAGAGAGGCTAGGATGTCTCCCTCCTTGATCTCCTTCTGCTGGCAAGTGAAAACTTTCCTATTCTGTCTGGCTTTTAGGAAGTGACTACAATGGGCTTTTAATGGTGTGCTGTTTTATATACGGTATTTTTATATTCTTTCAATGAATTTTTAAATGATTTTAGTTTTATACATTAATAGTGTTTTGAAAAAAAAGTTTTATATATATATTACTGATTTTTAAAAAGTTTTAAAGATTTTCTAAGGCACTTTAACACCCAGTACTGGGGAAAATGCAGACTGTCAATGAATAATATAATAGGAAAAATAATATTTCTGCCTCTGCAGAACTTTATGATACAACTCCCAATCCATCATCTCAGGCAGCGAGAGGATGTGACTTTTTAAAAAAGTGAATCACCACTCATGGATGCTTCCCGGAGAGGCAATTCAACAGCAAAAGACTGTTTGGGGAAATTAGGAGTCAGGTTAAGAGCTACAAAACCAGCTTAGGGGGCCAGATGTGGACCAAGAGTCATAAGCTGCTCACCTCTGCACTAAATCTTTAAGTACTATCCTATACCTAAAACTAGAGCCAACTCAAAATATAAAATTGCACTCCACCCATTCCATTATATTGCCAAGAGGACAGTGTCATCCATCCATGAAAATAGCAGGCTAGTTCTAGATGTGTAGGACAGGTTGCAGAGCACTCACAGCTCAGCCTTCCAACACTTCCCTGCTGCCTCCCAACATATGTGCCTGAGGGAGATGCCTCACTCTGCCCAATAGGAGGACTGGTCCTAGAAAAGGTGGCCATCTTCTACCTAAAGAAGTCCCAGCAGATTTTTGCCTAGGAGGAAAGCACTATTTAAAATGGCAGAAAAATCAGGACAATCAGGTGTCAACCGTTCATGAAACATTTCAATAGTTGCCAAGTTGAAGGCTTTCACGGCCGGCATCTATTGGCTTTTTCTGGGTTTTTTTCCAGGCTGTGAGACCGTGTTCTAGAAGAGTTTATTCCTGATGTTTCGCCTGCATCTGTTGAAGTATGCAAAAGAGAAGTTTGAGAGGGGACATGATAGCCATGTTTAATATTTGAAGGGATGTCATACTGAGGATGGAGCAAGCTTGTTTTCTGCTGTTCCAGAGACTAGGACACGGAGCAATGGGTTCAAACTACAGGAAAAGAGATTCCATCTAAACATTAGGAAGAACTTTCTGAAGTAAGAGCTGTTTGGAAGTGGAATGCACTGCCTTGTAGTATAGTGGAATCTCCTTCTTTGGAGGTTTTTAAACAGAGGCTGGATGTCCATCTGTCGGGAATGATTTGATTGTGTATTCCTGCATGACAGTGGGTTGGACTGGATGGCCCTTGAGGTCTCTTCCAACTCTGTGATTCTATGATTCTATGGATCAAGGAACACGAGAGACACTGCAGATTGGGCCAACCAGAAAAATCAGCAGTAGCAGAGCACGTTATAAACCAACCTGGGCACAAAATACTATTTGAAAAGACCAAAATTCTGGACCGGACTAACAAGTATCAGGTCAGAATGTGTAGGGAAGCCATTGAAATTCACAAACACCTGGACAACTTCAACAGGAAAGAGGAAACCCTAAAAGTAAACAAAGTTTGGCTACAAGTCTTGAAAAACACCAAAATAAAAACTCAACACATGCAAATGAACTTCCCCCAGGGACAGGGGGCTTCCTAGCAGACAATGGACCATAAACTAAATACACACTAATTCCCCTCGCATATACTCCCACCCTAAGAACTGAACATCCAACAAATGAATACACAAATTTACATGCTAATCCTCTTCAACAGGGACTCACAGTATATAAACCCCACACACCCACATGCCACCATTTTCTGAAGATGCCAGCCACAGATGCAGGCAAAACATCAGGAATAAACTCTTTTAGAACACGGCCTCACAGCCTGGAAACCCTCCCCGCAACAAAAAACCTATTTCAATAGTTGTTCTTGTATTTCACAAAAAACAACATGGAAGAGAGGAGAGTTTGGGTAGCTCCAGTTAGATAGTCTCTCTTCTATGCAGATATTGATGGAATAGCCAATAATTTATTTCAGTATTTTAAAGTTCTCGGTGAATGATCTTATTGGGGCAGGAGGCACTCTGGTCTTTTACATATAATCTGTTTACTTCTGTTCAAAATGTGGTAATGCCCTGATGCATTTGGGGACCATCTTGCCTGTTCTGCTGAGTAAGAGTCATAGAATCATAGAAGCATAGAATCATAGAGTTGGAAGAGACCTCAAGGGCCATCCAGTCCAACCTACTGTCATGCAGGAGTACACAATCAAAGCATTCCCGATAGATGGACATCCAGCCTCTGTTTAAAAACCTCCAAAGAAGGAGACTCCACCACACTATGAGGCAGTGTATTCCACTTCCGAACAGCTCTTACTGTCAGGAAGTTCCTCCTAATGTTTAGGTGGAATCGCTTCCGGTAGTTTGAACCCATTGCTCCGTGTCCCAGTCTCCGGAGTAGCAAAAAACAAGCCTGCTCCATCATCAGTATGACATCCCTTCAGATATTAAACATGGCTATCATGTCCCTTCTCAACCTTCTCTTCTCCAGACTAAACATGCCCAACTCCCTAAGCCGCTCCTCATAGGGCCTGAGCCTCTGCCCCAATGTCCTACCTTGAGCACTACAGATTATTGCCTACAGGAGCCCTCTACTCCTTTCCATGTTATCACTCTATATATGAATCAGTGACTTAAATGCAATTCCTAGTCCCAACTAGAGTAGACATGGTTTGATGATTAGATTTAAATAGCGATGATGCACCACACCTCAGTTGATTCCACTGGTCTACTCTGGTTGAGACTAGCAATTGTACCTGAAAGCAAATGGAAAGTTAGGTAAGCTTCAGTCCATTGAAATCAAAGGGCTTGAGTGTACATAACTCCATGCTGAATTGTTGCCAAGTGCCTCTGACTTTTTCCTTGTCATTTATCCCACAATACAGCCATTTATCTCATTTTATCATATTATATAGTCCCTGATTTCAGAAAATCCCCATTCCAAAGCACTCGACTAAATAGACTATTGGGAGGGGGTTAATTGCCCTTTGTCTATGACACTTTAACCAAGGGCAAACTGGTTACCTTAACTGGTACAAGGATATTGCTCCCATTTTTCTATATCATTAAGAGTTTTCACACTTTCCACGAGCAGCACTGCTAAGACTTTATTGCCCGTATGTTTGTCAGGCAATGGGTAACAATTTTTTTAAAAAAACCTATTACTATAAGTATTGGCAGTCTGGGTCAAGCAAATTGCAATATATAAACACAGAGTTTGTCATAAGGCTCTTGGAAGAAAGCTCTTTAGTGATGGATTATTATTTTTTTTTACTTCAGAAAAGCCCCTAAATCAATTTCAGTCTCCACTATATTTTCTCCACTCAGCAGTTCCAGGAACTCACATTCACTTGCTTTTCTCACTCTTCCCACTGGCTCAGTGGGTTACAGTGCTTACAGCCTTCCACATCTGCCTGGACTGAAAATGAAGATACCGCAACATGGTGACCACATCTGAGGTGCTCCTTGTGACCCTTTTTGAGATTTCACAGTGTTTGACTCAGTTCTCAAAATGAGAACAGAGCAGGAAAAGGAGAGTGCCAAAGGCAAGGGGGGACTTAGATGTTGGACAAGCAATACAGATAATTTCCCTCCACCAGTATTTGTCTTCTCTGGCGCTACAACAGCTGAGCTTCATTTAGTATCAGTTTAACATACCAGGGACTTAAAGGGGCTTTACAGACCTGATCTGTTTTTAAAGGATAAAAAATGGGCCTCCAGCAGAAATGAACACATCACTTGTGTCTGGCAGCTGAATGGACCAGATCCCTCTCCTTGCCTTTACTATTTTACAGCTATACTCACTGCAAAAGAGTCCTGATTTCAGAGCTTGGAAGTAACATACTATAACTAATGATGATTCAAGTAATATGTTACTTAAGGGGAATGAAGGCAATGTTTGGAGGCAATTTTGAAGGATTTTTGGTCTTTTAATATTTTTTAGGTATATTTTTTGGGGGGAAACTATGAATTATAAATAACAAAAATAACATTACAGTTGTCCCTTCACATTCACTGGTGTTTGGTTTCAGGACCCCCTGTGTATACCAAAATTCGTGAATACTCAAGTCCCATTATATGCAATGGTTAGCAAAATGGTGTTCCTTATATAAGATGGCAAAATCAAGGTTTGCTTTTTGGATTATTATTTTTTTAAGAATCTTTTCAAGCCATGAATACTTAAATCCGTGAATGCCAAATCCGTGAATGTGGAGGGACAACTGTAGTAACACTTTGCCAGTGCATTATTCTTAAGTAACAAGTTACTTTTAAAAAAAAATCAATTACAGTAATGCTTAACTCATTGCTTTAATACAAGTTCCAGGCTCTGCCTGAATTAAGGAAGTGCTCTACCAGCAGGATCATGCCTCAGAATGCCACTTAAGAGGTCTATCTATTAAATAACAAGACTGATACAATAAACCATCTTTATTTATATGTATTATTTATATGTATTAAGTTCTAATGCCTGTCCCATTCAATGGTACTCCCCATTGACACTCACACACCAATGCAGTCTTGTTTTCCACTGGTCAAAGGTGTGGAGCAAATCAGTTTCTGTCAGCTATTTCAACACATCTGCTATTTTCTTCTTTACTGCATCAGTTGACTCAAAATATGTTCCTTTAAGCACCCATTTCACTTTAGGGAAAAGAAAAAAGTCACATGGTGCCAAATCTGGAGAATATGGAGAATGGAGTGTAGTAATGTGTTTATAGGCCAAAAACTGCTTCACAGGAAGTGCTGATGAAGAATGAAACCATTTTTTAAACAGTTCTGGCCTCCCCCCCCCCCGATTCTTTCTCTCAGCTTTGTCAAAACTTCCTTATAATAATGCTGGTTCATTGTTATGCCTTCTGGAACCCATTCTGCCAAAATTATGCCCTTGATGTCCAACAACAACAATGAGCATGGCTTTGGATATGTCCTTGGTTTGATGTGCTTTTTTCATTCTTGGTGATGATGGTATTTTTCAGTGCATTGACTGTTGTTTTGTCTCAGGATCATACTGGGAGATCCAGTTTCATCACAAGTGATGATTTTTTGAAAAAGGTTAGGGTCTGCCTCAAGTTGTTGCAAAATGTCACGTTGTTCGACTTTTAAACTTAGCATCTTCCTAGCAACACAACAGACAACACAGCTGCTTTAAATGACAACTGACAATCAACTGGATGGCCAAGAGTGTTGATGTTTGTCATGCAGGTTCAGACATGTTGAAGGTCACCACTCAAGCATTCACAATTAGTTCTCCCTGATTTGTCTGAAAGGTAGAAACGCAGTCTCATTATTTAATAGGCAGACCTCATATGTCAACGGCACTTATTCCTGCTATTTGTGCCTTATCATTTTGTTACATCTTTCATATACTTTATATGTATTATTTGAAAACCTGTAATTAACTAAAAACATACATTATGAGCAGACTGCTTGGTCTAATAGCCTGATAAAATATTATGCTTCCATACTGTAATATAGTTACAGTACCTTAAAAGGCTGTCATTTGCCTCATGCTGTATAATAAAAGATCTAGAGGCACCAGTTGAGTAACCCAAGGAGATCAAGGCCTATCTATATGAGCCCCCCAAAACAGATTGTCCCACAATAATATCAAATCTCAGCAGCTGTCGTAATTTGTCATAATGTTTTTCCCCCTCATAAGCTTCATGGCGGTAGCCATGGGGAGAGGGAAGGGGAGGAGGGCACCTGCAGTGGAAGAGTTGGAGGGAGCCATCTTTCCTTCCCTGATCCTTTGACAGTGCCCCTGGGGGGGAGAAGATGAGGGAGCCATCCTCCCTTCCCCAGTTCCTTCTCTTCCCCCTCCCCGTGGCTGCCCTCCACCCTGTCAAAAGAAGGTTAAAGTTCAGGATCATGCCTGCACACCCCCAACCAATCAGAAGGTCTGTTCTCCCCCCTCCAGACTGCACAGCAATTTGCACAGTTGTCTTAATGGTCAGGGGTGCACATTTCCTTCAGAGTTTTTGCCCCCTCCTTCACAATATGGTGAAACAACATGGCTTACCATTTGGACATTTATCTTCTCCTCACATTCCATGAGTATTTTGCCATTTAGACAACAAACAAGATAAAAGACAAGACCCAGTATATCACTTAACTGGTCACACTAAAATGAGTGCCCCTGAATGAGAATCAAGGTCTATTAGTCACGAATTAGGCATGAATACAGCAAGCCAAATGGTTGTATGTTTTGTTCTACTCTTAAGATCCTAGATGTGGTAAGCCCCAACCCCGGGAGCAGCCCAGAAGCCATAGCTCAGCTCACCTGGCCTGCAGACGTCACCTATGGTCACAGTCTAGCTTGCTAGGGTTGGTAGAAGAAGCACAGTATACTTAAATACACAGCTTCCCCATAATCTAGTCTGTTGCATAGCTTTCTGTTGTGTTCATTTGATTTTCCTCCATTATATATATTGCAAATTTCTATACAGCAGCTGAAATCCTATTCCATTGCTACAAAAGATAAAACTCTGCCAACATACTTCACTGCAAGGTTGGTGGGTGAAAGCTGTCCGTTTTCTCAGCTGCACAGTGGCAGTTGGACAGCTCTCTGGTATCCCTGTGTTCCACCAATAGCTGAGGAGCAGGAGCTGTGGCTGGGGAGGGAGCTGTCCACATGTCATTGCACAGCTAGGATAAAAGCATTGTGAAAGGAGGTACTGAATATCTCCTTGCACAACATCCCCCAAAAGTACTTACACTGGCATACTCCTGATTCAGCTAGTGTAAGCCACCAAAACTTTTCTGCCCTATAACTATACTATCATTTGAAGTGTCTGTCTGTCACACTATACAAATCTATCTGCTTGATCATGGAGTCACCAAACCTGGTGTATTATCTAAACGGGCACTACTGAAGATCCTAGTGAGTTTTGGACCTGATCCATAGACTACTTTGGTACTTCCTGAACAAATGCTTATTTATTGGCTGTAACAGCATAAGCTAGTGAACTAGCTGTATCCATTCCTGATGAGGACACACCTGGCCATTGTCACATGCCTTTGTTAAACATAGGACTTTATTAGACAAGCCTCTACAAACATTCTTTTGCCACTATATTTTGCACCATTTTTCTGCCGGCAAAAGAACCTTTTAATCAGACCTACCTGTAGTAGCATGAAAAGGCAGCCCCAGCATTACCAGACCATGAACACTAGCGCTGTTTACTACCACATTTGCGATCTTGGTGGTTCTCATGAGAAGATGCAAGCGCAATTAAATTTAAAAATACAGCAAAAGAAACACAAAAAATGTACACACAAGCACAGAAAAACACTCAAAAAGTCCCAAGTAAACTGGGGAGGTTCATAAAAAGCACGTTCCATTCCTGGCCTTCCCAGTCTCAACCAGAAGTGTTCTGCCCATTGACAATGTAATCACGAGAGGAAAATGACATGCAGTTTCAGACATGGGCAATACTGGCACAAAAATGCCACAGTTGATCTATTGATAGCTTGGCACATCAATAAAAAAGAATGCTTTGTTTTCAAGACATAATCACGAAAACATGATGCTGTCTGGTATGCGCTCCCTTTCACGTTCATTAAGCATCATATTTGCCATGTCTGATAAAGTCAATAGACTGTTTGCTTAGTTACAGCAAGGCAATTATTGCATTACTTTCTCTGTGGTATAATTTAGTTCTTCTATACCACATACAACGTGGTAATAAATTATTAAAGCAAAATCATGAAGACCAACACAGACAACTTTGGTGAAATGTTATAGTATTTCATAAGGTAGGATCTTTGACCAGATGCATATTCCAAGTGAGATAATCTGACCCCCATGATCTCTCTGGATATTTTGGGGTTCTTGTGCATTAATAACAACCCCTAAGTGGAGCTTGTGTCACTGTGCATTAGAGAAACAAATCTGTTAACATGTACTACTAACGCCAGAGTTAAAAGATCCTGAATCTATGCCTAGTTCAGATTGTATTGTTGCCACTTGGCTGAAATGTTATTAGTTTTACCAGAACACTTATCTCCGGAACTGCCTCCTCCCATACAATCCTACCCGCGCACTCCGGTCCTCTGGGAGGAATTTGCTTCAGCCACAAAAATCTAGGCTGTCTGCAACCTCCCAGAGGGCCTTTTCGGTAATCGCCCCCAAATTGTGGAATGACCTGCCGAATGAGATCCGTCAGATAACAAGCCTGAGTGGCTTTAAAAAAGCACTAAAGACGGATCTCTTTCGGCAGGCCTTTCCTAATTAGATCCCGGCCTCAGGGGATCCTGGCCTCTTCTAGGCTGCTGGCCATTTATTATATTTTATTGTATTTATAGTTTTAAATGTGGTTTTAGATTAGTTGTTTTAAATTTATATTTGTTTAATGTTTTTTTATGGGGGAGGGTGGGAGTGGGGGTGTTTAGGGATTTTATTTGTATTGTATTTTAAATTTTGTAAGCCGCCCCGATTGTTTTAACAGAGGGGCGGGGTATAAATAAATTTTATTATTATTATTATTATTAACACCATCTTTTTGGGTGATCATGTGTCCTCCTCCTCTTCCTCCTTATCTAGATTTATCATCCACCCTTTCCCCAAAACTGAGGGCTTTATCAGATTAGCATCTAAAAACACTGTAATTCTGTGAATTAGGAAAGCAGAAACATAGTGGGATTATTACATGAATTATCTCATGACGCTGTAATTGTATGAAAGAACTGCCATGGAATTACCACACAACCAACACTAGCGATTTAAGAATGGGACTTTACTTCCATGATTTAGCATGGGCGAGATTTCGGCTGTTCTTGTGAGAAGACACGAGAGTGCTTAAACACCAAGACCCCCTTAATTTGCAAAGTAAACAAACACACAAACACTTAAACAAAAATAAAAAACAGATTTTCCTTGGGTTTTTTTTCTGGGCTGTGAGGCCATGTTCCAGAAAACACAGCCTCACAGGCCAGAAAAAAACCAAGGAAAATCTATGGTTGCCAGCCATGAAAGCCTTCAACTTCACAAACCTAAAAACATGCAAACAAACTGGGGAGATTTTCATACTACACTGTTATAATGTTACTATTCCACTTTAACTGCTCTGGCTTCCTCCTGTGGAATTCTGGGGTTTGTAGTTTAGTGAGGCCTAAGAGCTCTCTGGCTGACAGTTGTAAATGCCCCTCCCTAAACTGCAAATCCCAGGATTCAACAGGAGGCAGCCATAGTGAATATAGTGGAATAGTAACACTATAACAGTGTTGTCTGAAAATCTAGTAGGACAGTTCATAAAAAGATAATCCTGTGGATAATTTCATATTCTTACCCAGATGTTTTCACACCAGGAACAGAAGGGAGGAAAGAGGACCACCCATTCACACTGCAATCCCACAATTACAGCAGGACGTGTTTTCACATGCAATACTGCGAAAAGAGCAATATTGAGGGCTATTGACAGCTTGTCCTGTCAATGAAAAGCAACGCCTTATTTGCTTCTCGAGTACAGATTGACATGCAACCATGACAACATTGTGGGATAGTGGAAACTATTCGTGCTACTGTAATGTTGTAATCATGTGATTTTTCCCGTGTCTGATAAAGTCCTGAAGACAATATCACACTACACTGTTATAGCACTATTATTCCACTTTAACTGCTCTGGCTGTTTCCTTTGGAATCCTGGGATTTGCAGTTTAGGGAGGGGCATTTAGAATTATCAATCAGAGACCTCTTAGGCTTCACTAAACTACAACCCCCAGAATTCCACAGGAGGCAGCCACAGCAGTTAAAGTGGAATAATAGCACTATAACAGTGTAGTGTAATAAAGTCCTGAGATTAAAGGTGGCATATGAATTAAAACAACTACAATGTAATTAAAAACATACAAGAGATCAACATTAAAATAGAATTAAGCTATTAGCAATATTAAAAATTTAAAACATACAATTAAAAAATCATTTTAAAAAGCATTTTAAGAACAGTACAAAATCCCTTCCTTTAAAAGCCTCTAGTTCTAATAGCCGTTTGGAATAAACAAGTCTCTGCCTACTGCTAGAAGAACAGGAAGGAGGTGACCATTCTGGTCTACCAGGGAAGTACATTCCTCAGTTTGAAGGTTTGTCTTGTCCAGTTTCACTTGAAGATAATACCCATAAGAAAGGAGACCATGGGCTTTGGAGTTGCCCATCCAGCCAGCACCTGGGCAATATCTTTTGTCTTCTTTCTTTTAGTGACACATTTTTCCCCCGTTTTGGAGTTATATGTAAATAGCCAATCTAGCTGAAATGCTACCAGACAAAATCTGTCAGCATGTCAAGACGGTTCTCTTCAGGCAGGCTTTTCCAGAATAGCTAACCCTGGCCTCAGGAACCCCCTCCGGAGGTTGCTTCTGGACCTCCAAACTGATGCTGCTTGCTTGAAAGGGTTTTTAATAAATTGTATTATATATTGATTTTAATCTGTATTAATTTAATAATGTTTTAAGGGGGGGGGAAGGGATTTTGAGCTGTTTTATACTGTGTACTATTTTATTGTTGTAAGCCGCCCCGATTGCTCGCAGAGGGGCGGGATATAAATACATTTTATTATTATTATTATTATTATTATTCAAAGGCAGGCAATCTCCCTTAGCCATTCTGGCTAGTGGTGATGAAGCATGATGGGAGCAGTACTTCATCAAAATGTCAATGAGTCTAAGCATGACAGAGTCTAGATCATAGAATCATAGAATCATAGAATCATAGAATTGCAGAGTTGGAAGAGACCACGAGGGCCATCCAGTCCAACCCCCCTGCCACGCAGGAAATCACAATCAAAGCATCCCCGACAGATGGCCATCCAGCCTCTGTTTAAAGACCTCCAAGGAAGGAGACCCCACCACGCTCCGAGGGAGTGCGTTCCACTGCCGAACAGCTCTTACTGTCAAAAAGTTCCTCCTCATGTTGAGGTGGAATCTCTGTTCCTGGAGCTTGCACCCATTGCTCCGTGTTCCAGTCTCTGGAGCAGCAGAAAACAAGCCTGCTCCATCCTCAGCGTGACATCCCTTCAAATACTTAAACAGGGCTATCATATCGCCTCTAAACCGTCTTTTTTCCAGGCTAAACATACCCAGCTCCCTAAGTCTCTCCTCATAAGGCATTGTTTCCAGACCTTTCACCATTTTAGTTGCCCTTCTCTGGACACGCTCCAATTTGTCAATATCCTTTCTGAATTGTGGTGCCCAGAACTGGACACAGTATTCTAAGTGAGGTCTGACCAAGGATATTGAGGCCCAGGAAAACACAAATGACCCTACAGCCCTTTAAACATTGTTTGGTAACATATCAACACCGTCAAGAGAAAAATAAATGAACTTCCACTCAACTGGGTCAGACATTACCTAATTGATAAAGGAGCCGCTATGGGCTGTTGCAGTGAGATTTCCAGTATGCACAATGCACAATCAGATTCTGTTCCCTTTCTCTGTGACATCATTCTGACAGATCTCTCCCATGCACCATACTGGCTACAAGCTTCCTTTCCATCGGTGATAAAGTAAAAGAAAAAGAAAGTGCTTTTTAATAATGATGAGACTTTCGACAGCTTCTCTTGCCAGAGCAATTTTGACTTGTGAACTTTCTCAGTGATTCCTTTCCTGGCATAAGCCTTGCCAATGTGCCATCAAGAGCAGCTGCAACTCTTCCACAGCTGCTTCCTGTGAATGTCTTCTGAGCTCAGACTTGAGGCACCAGAATTTTGATGTCACAAAACTGACAAGAGAGCCATTAATGCATTGAGCCCATGCTGGATTTCCACACTCTCCTGCCTCCTTTTACGTGTGAATCCACAAACAATAGAAATCATTCCTGCCCTTTGTGTGATCCTCCAACTGCCTCCCAGGAGGAGTCTCTTCTTTTTCTAAAAAGGCATATCAATGCCACAGCAGAATAGCAGGCACATGATGCAGTTACAAGACTTGGATTTCTGCCTAGGGAGAATGTATGCTTCCTGAACAGCACCAAGGAAGCAGGATCCTCTCTGAGATGACTGTGTGTCCTTCCTTGTGCTTATGTTTGACCGTAGCCTCTATTTGAAGGGCTGACCAATTCAAGTCCACTTTACCATGTGGAACCACGTGAAGGAAGAGCAGGGCATGAGGTGCATGTGGAGCAACTGAGCAGGCACATGGGCCACCTATTCACACTCTTCTCCATTATAGTGAGGCAGAGTGTACATATATTTCTATTTAATTCATAATAATTATTTCTTAAAAGTGCAAGTGCCCATATACCCAAGTGTATGGAAATTTTATACCAACCTATGTCCTCTTTTTTTGGTGATGCATAAGTGGACACCCTGCCAAACATACCTAATAACTGGGTATTTAAAAGAAATAGACTTGCAAGAGAATCACACCTGGTGATAAACTGTCTTGGATCCCTTTATTCTTTAAAGGATCTTTGAACAGATATGTGTAACTCATCAATCAATGGTCCTGTCACAGATCTTTTCTTGTCTTTTATTCATCAGTAAAAGGTGGGAAGTGACTGCAAGAGAGCAGACAGGACTGGATGCACAGTTTGATAGCTTTTGGCAGATTCTGGGAATACAAGAATATTCAGTTACTGTAACTATGGACCCTTGGAGGAATGCTTTCCAGTTCCTTTTAGGATTTTTCCAAAAACTGAAATGTAAGGAAAAGGTCAGATAAGCACATGTGTGCTTTCTCATAATCTTGGGGTTCTTTTTTCCCATTTTAAAATCAGATTAGCAATCCTTATTATGGATGGGTGGGGGAAAATGTTTTGGTGATTTTTCAGGTTTGCACTTTCCAAATCTAAACATTAACTGTAACACAACTAGAGACTGAAATCTGTACTTTTCCAAAGTTTCCAATACTGTTCAAGTAAAACAGTGCATAGCAAAATGTGTACATTTGAAACAGTGTATCTAAACATTTATATATCTCAGGATGTGTATGCAAAAACATTTTATACACTTGCAAACATGTGTCAATTTGAAAAAGTGTACACAGAATTTAATGTAGTTGAAAAATGTGTACCATTGCATTTATTTTGAAAAAGAGTAAGAAAATATTACAAATTTCAGTGCAGATAAAAAAATTGCAACCCCATACAGAAGATGGATGGAATTAAGAGGAAAATACAATCTTGAACAAAATAGAGTATTGTTCATCCCTAGTCAATAAGGCTCTGAAGATAAGTATAAAGGTACATGGGTGATGCTTGCTGTGTGGATTGAAATAGATTTGTTGAGGGCAAGTCTCCAGTACTTGCATGGTTCCTTGTCCATACCACTGACTAGCAAAATCAACAATGAATTAAGCAAGGTGATTTATGGGAGTTGCAGAAACCATATGCTTCAACATTTCATATGAAAACTGAGGCATGTGAGGGAAGCAGCATCAGACTGTGGCCAAGATGTCAAAGTTATTGAGAAAGAACACACATGCTAGGATAGACTTCAGCAGTTTGCTTTTACCTGTGCCTACTAGGAAGAGCAAGATTCCACCCCTCCTCTCCTCTGCTCCTTGCTGACTTGAGTGCAAACTAGCAGTAAATATTTATTACGGTCATAGACAAGTACACAAAAGAATGCAAATTTGAAATCAGTATACTGCTGATTAAATAAACTGATGACAAAGGGGAAAAGTGGGAGGAAGAGAGAGAAACCAGGACATTTTAGGAGCAGTTGGAAAGTGGGATGACAAAGGATTAAACAAGACTCTCCCTGCCAAATCCAGTTTTCCTTAGTGCAGGATTGCCAAAGCACAAAAGGTAAGCTATGAGAGAGTGATTGAAAGTACACACAACTTTGCATATGACAACTTTATAAACTGGAATGTTTCCATTTGCTCCAAGGGTAGGCAAAATGAGACCCATGAGGCTCAGGCCATTTTTCTGACTTTCTGCCTCTCTCCCCAATGGCTTCTATACTTAAAGAAGAGTTCTTGAAAGAAGATCTGCTCTTGGAAACCTATAGAAGTGTTGACTTTGTGGCAGAACGTGAAGCACCCCTCAAACACCTCCCCCAAACAGAAAAGGGGAGGGGGAATCTCCAGTCACTTTGAGTTTTAATTTTTTTTTTTTTTAAATGGGCTTAGTGCAGCCCACAAGCATTTACGGGCTGGGGGGAATTTCACACTACAATCATAGCATTATAACTCCACTTTAATTGCCATGACAACATCCTATAGAATCCTGGGATTTGCAGTGTAGGGAGGGGCTTTTAGAATTTTCAGCCAGAGTGCTCCTCTAATGCCTCAACAAACTACAAACCCCAGGATTCCATAGGAGGCAGTCATGGCAGTGAAGGTGAAATAAATAGTTTTGCTATATTTTTGTAGTGTGAAAGGGCCCCTGGGACAAAAAAAATTAGGCCCTTGCAGTATTGGAAGCTGCCCGTTGCTGATTTGCATGGAATACAAAGCAGATTTTTATTTGAAGAGCCTCCTGCATACAGATCATCAAGGCCAGAGCAACAGAAAGAAAAATTCCATCATCCCGACACTCATAAAAGTCCTCAAAATGGAAAGAGGACTTTGTACACTTACACACTGAATTACTGAGAGTTTCTTTCCACCACTGGAAGAGCAGAGGGAAGAAGGAATACAAACAAGATTTTATTTCCATATCTTGCTCACTTGACGGGAACATGGCTATAATTCCACAGAGAATAAACATACACACAGGCTAATCTTCCCACTCTGGAGGACAGTTTGTTGAAATTAGTGAAGGGATGCAGACATTGCTGAGACTGCCTGATAAGAGTTATAAGCATTTGGATTGTTAGTATTAAAGAGAGTGAGCATAACTTTGCTGTCTCCAGCAACTTTTAAAATACAACATTCCCTCTTGTCGCTATCTCCTTACCTACTATATTTATGCTGGCGGGGTGGAGTGGGGAGAGGAAAAACTAAAAAATAGATGTCACACGGCATGATGTTTTGCCGGGTGCCTGCATAGCTATGAAAAGATGACAAATCACAACAGTAAACACATACTGTACAAACTGTATAGACTATTTCATTTAATATTCATACTTTACATGCATAGCCTACAATTGTCAGGAAGGAAGCACAATTTCTGCATCAAAGCTAACTCTGCAGCCGAGAAGAGATGTTCCTTCAATAAACAATGAACATCTGTAAATACTTGGTTATTTGCCCACCTCCCCCCTCTAAAAACCCAGAACCCTTTCCTGCTAACCAGACATAAGACAAAGGGCAACTATAACTCTGCTCACCAGATTGTTGCAATGCAGCACAACTTCTTTTGCCTTCTGAGATTTCACATGGCGCTCCTATGTCATTTCTGCAGACAGGAGGTCTAGAAGCTTTCTTCTCAAAATGTAAATGTTACTTTTTTGGATTATCCTGCACAGAAAACCCCAGCAGCATAAGAAGTGATTGGTGAGTTGTGGAAATTATAGGACTTTATCACATGAGGCTGCTAAAACAGAATTTCAGCGAGATAGAAATGAATTTGGCCAGTACTTATCAGATGACATCATGGCTATCCTGTTGATGCTTTGCACTCTAGTTGTTACTGTTGTGCCCTTTCAATTGATGGGAAAATCCTGTCAATACCAGCCAATATTGCTATTGTTCCACTGCTGCCTGCGGTGTAATAGATTCCTTTGCTTCAGTTCCGGAATGACTACAGTCACGTGGCATGAGGAAGCCTGATTTTCTCTCTCTCTCTCTCTCTCTCTCTCTCTCTCCCCGCTTTGCTATTCCAAAGCAGCAAGGAGTCAACCTGCTTTGAAATAGCAAGGGGGAGAGGGGAAGAATCAGGCCCCCTCATGCCTCATGACTGCAGTCCTTCCAGCAGTTTTCCAGTTAGCAAAAAGACATGGTTTTACCTTAGTCCCCCATGTGAGCAGAATGAGAGAACACCGGAAGGATGCCAACATCATGCAGGAAGGCAGCAGGAAAAACGGAACGTTCTTGCTGCTTTGCCACTTTTACTCAGATTGCAGGAAGGCTCTAAGTCAAGGCTTAAGTCCTGTGGATTTCGATGCGAACAAAGTGCAAATAACTTAAGCTGGATCCAACCCACTATCTTGTTGTAAATCCTTACAAGAGGAATGGACAACATATGATCTGTGAGCCACATATACTCCTCATGGATATTGTGCCCTCCCCCATTGCTTAATTTACTACAATGCTGTTGAATTTTAGCAGTGTAACAGTGGTAAAAAAAAAAAAAGCTCCCATTTTATTTTCATTTTGTCATAGCAAAATCATATTGAACTACAATGCTATGTACTTTAAAACAAACTGTGCCCTCCTAATAAGTTTTTAAAAAGAAAAGAAATTACAGCATCTTTGCCACTGGAATTGGGCCGTGAATTGGCAAATTTGGCAGCACAGTGGCAGAGAACAACCCTTTGTTCAGTTGTGGTGGTTGAAATGTCAAAAGGAAGTTGCTCATCCCTGGTTTAAAACAACCTTGAAGAGCCATGTGGTGGGGACGGGGTCACACAGTGGAAGAAAATAGAGGCGGTATTTTCAAATTGGAAAAGTAGTTAAATTAGTATGAGGGAGAGGAGGGGGCAGAATCTTGCCCTTCCCTGTGGGCTCAAGCTAAGCGAAACTGCTGGAACCTCTCCCAGCTTGTGATGTAGAGGACATTTGAAAGCAAAACAAAAGTTCAGTATTTTGTTGTGGGCATGCTGTAGGGCCCTGGGAGCCTCAAAAATAGATCTGAGAGGCCACACTTTCCTCACCATTATGCAGAAAGAAAAGGAGACAGGTGGCCCATTTGGCTACTTGCTCTGCAGGTTTTTGAAATAAAAAATTGCCATCGATACATTAACTATACAGCCAGCCCTCTATATCCACGGATTCTGTATCCATGGATTCAACTATCCACGGCTTGAAAGTACAGTTGCCCCTCCACATTCGTGAACTTGACATTCGCGGTTTTGCTTATTCGCGGTTTTGGGAGGGCCCCCCCAAAACCGCGACACGGGGCCTCCAGAGGCCCCGTGAAAGCACTGGGAGGGAGCGGGGAGGCCTCCACGGGGACCCTCCGGAGGCCCCGCGAAGGCCTTGAGAGGGAGGGGGAGGGCCGGGGAGGCCTTCATGGGGCCCCCGGAGACACTCCGGAGGCCCCATGAAGGCCCGGGGAGGGGGTGGGGAGGGCCGGGGAGGCCTCCATGGGGCCCCCGGGGTTGCTCTGGGAGGGTGGGGGGAGGCCGGGGAGAGCGACCACGAGGCCTCCGGAGGCCCCGGGGTCGCTCTGGGAGGGCGGGGGTGGCTGGGGAGAGCAACCACGAGGCCTCCGGAGGCCCCGGGGTCGCTCTGGGAGGGCGGGGGGAGGCCGGGGAGAGCGACTGCGAGGCCTCCGGAGGCCTCTGGGTCGCTCTGGGAGGGCGGGGGGAGACCGGGGAGAGCGAGCACGAGGCCTCCGGAGGCCTCCGGGTCGCTCTGGGAGGGCGGGGGGAGACCGGGGAGAGACCGGGGAGAGTGAGCACGAGGCCTCCGGAGGCCCCGGGGTCGCTCTGGGAGGGCAGGGGGAGACCGGGGAGAGCGAGCACGAGGCCTCCGGAGGCCTCCGGGTCACTCTGGGAGGGCGGGGGGAGGCCGGGAAAAGCCACCGCGAGGCCTCCGGAGGCCTTTGAGTCGCTTGGGGAGGGCGGCGGTCGGTCGGGAGGAGCGACCACGAGGCCTCCGGAGGCCTCGGGGGTCGCTTGGGGAGGGCGGGGAGCGGCCAGATAGAGCGACCACGAGGCCTCCGGAGGCCTCGGGGGTCGCTTGGGGAGGGCGGGGAGCGGCCAGATAGAGCGACCACGAGGCCTCCGGAGGCCTCAGGGTCGCTTGGGGAGGGTGGGGGGAGAGCTGTCATTATTCGCGGAATTTTCACATTCGCGGGGGTCTATGGAACCTAACCCCCGCGAATGTGAAGGGACAACTGTATTCCTCTCCCACTCCCAAAAATAATAAAATAAATAAATAAAAACCTTGATGTTGCCATTTTATATAAAGGACACTATTTTACTATGGACTTTTTTGGACGCGTCAAAAATAACGCAAGCAGCCTCATCGTGTTGCGAGGCTGCTGCGCTGCAGAGCATCGGTTTCGGATAACGCTCTCCCCTGCCTGTACTGTTACGGTACCGCGGGGAGATTTGAGCATCATATTTCGTCGATTTTTAAGCACGAAAGTTGATCGTGATTAAAAACCAACAAAATATGACGCTCAAATCTCCCCGCGGTACCACAACAGTACCGGCAGGGGAGAGCATTATCCCAAACCGATGCTCTGCAGCGCAGCAGCCTCGCAACGCGACGAGGCTGCTTGTGTTATTTTTGACGCATCCGAAAAAGTCCTATGTATCATATCTGATGGGACTTGAGCATCCACAGATTTTGGTATCCATGGGGTCGGGGGCTCCTGGAACCAAAGCCCAGTGGACACCAAGGGCCCACTGTACTGCATGCACATTTACCGCTGAAGGCCCACAGTTTCATCTCTTTTTCAGGAAACTTCAGATTTAGCCAATTTTTGGCAAATACGCTTTGTACCTTCCAGAGGAACCCACTGAAAAATCCAAAGAGATCATCTCATGAACCTCAAGGCCTGCTGGGCTCATGCTGGCAGGAAAGAAGAAGGAGTGGTATTAGTGTTTTCCTTTTTCTTTGTTAGTTTATGAATTTCCTCCAGGAAAGGAGATCCATCTACAATAATTCCAGAGCTGGTGCAGATATGCAGCTGGTTTCGGGTCATGGCCAGGAACTAGAAGAGCTCTGGATTCTGTGGGCCCACAGTATCAACTAGAACATCCACTGGCACAAGCTGACATGGCTTCTTTTCCCTTTTTCTGCTAACACCCAAGATTCCAGTAGTGGAGATGCCAAGATCAGACCACCCATCCAATCTCTACCCTCAAAACAAAGGATCTGACATTACCTAGGACCCTGGGACACCCCTTGGGGATCAATACCAAGACCACAACACAGGTGGATTGACAGAACCAAGGAAGCCATAGTCCTGAGTTTGCATGTCTTGAGCAAGGCTGTCAATAACATTATTTCTTGGAGACCTCTCATTCATAGGGTTGCCAACTTGATGACAATTAAGAAACAACAACCATTTTAGGAGGTTATCAGACGAGCCTCTAAAAACATTCCTGTCCCACTATATTTTAAAGTGCAAGTGTCCCGGCACAATAACCTTTTTTAGCACACACCACTGTAATAATGAGAAAGAGCAGCCCTAGCATTATTGGAGCACGAACGCTAGAGTTGTTTACTTCTGCATTTGCTGGGGCGCATGATCTCAGCAGTTTTCGCAAGAAGATTTATTTTTTAATTTAGTTATTTCTATCCCGCTCTTCAGCCACAAGACTATCAGAGCAGCTTACAAATTGTTTTAAGCAATAGCAGTTTACACATCTATACTGCAATAAGCAGCTTCCATTGTGTGTTAGTTAAGATGCAAGTGTGTTTAAAAGTCTAAAAACAGCTAAATTAAAAAACAAAATGAACACATAAGCACTGAAACACACTTTAAAACTTGCCTGCAAAACAGGGATGTTCATAAAAAGAGCATCCCGTACCTAGTTTCCATGTTCTCACCCATAAGTGTTGTGGCGGGACTGCCTATTGACGCTGTATTCACAAGAGCAGAATAATTCACGGTTTCAGGTGCTTGCAATTCACCATGGCAGATCAATTGACAGCTTTGGACTGTCAATGAAAAAAGGCCTTATTAACAACAACATAACAGTCATAGCACGAAGCCATGGAACATGGCTGACCTTTCGTGTTCTTTTGGCGTTGTTATCACACCATATTTGCCATGTCTGATAATCTCCTATGTGTCAGAGGAAGAGCTTCTATTGTACATAAGCTAGTCATTAATACACAACCAGTAGCCATATTTTTTCTACTTCCTTTTAGTTTTTCTCCTCAAGTATAAATGCTATTCTCTTTGCAGGTAAACATACAAACATCAAATCAGAAGGCCAAACATGCTGTCTTTACTGTGCCAAAGCTCCCACAGGTGTCAACTGGATTTGTTCAAGCAAAGAGAATTAAGTTGTTACAATCAGCTGCACTTTTGTTACCTGTTGGCTCCTGTCCAGATTCCTTTAGGAGCCCCTGTTCTTTGGTGGTCTTTTTTTTTTTTTTGAACTCTTATCTCTAATTAGTTTTGCAGAATTCTCCTTGTGCTTCTCTTCAATTAAGTAAAGTTGTCTAGTTTTTTTTTAAATTAGCCAACAGCCCTTTAGTAAACTATATCTATAGTCTGTGAAAATGCATTAACACCTATATTCTCACATATATAGCTCTGAATACATGCCATCTAGCTTTTCTCATAATAATTATTTAGGTGGTATCAATCTCCCTGGAAACAGCACCTTTTTTGTCTGATAAAGTTATTCAGTAAGTATGGAAATGCACTCTGCATGTATCAGGGGCAATTTCTCTATTTCTACTTCACATATTTTAGGGCTAAAAAGACTGGGATTCAGCACAGATTGAATTTTGGCATAAATTAAGCCCTGGGTGGGACCACTCTCTTTGTGCTTGCCTTTCATAGCTATGATTGAATGGATAGTGCCACCGTGTAACTTGATCACTAGCTGGTAGTTGACCCAGCTGTATCTGGGTAGAGCAGTAGTTTCATGTTGCCACTCTGTCTTCTTCAAGAGAAACAACACAGTTCTTGTCCAGCTTTCTTAGGCTTTTTCAGACAAGGCTTACACGCAACAAGCTTGTGGGAGAGGTACAGAGCTGTTGCACGGCAGGGGGTCTGTTTCGGATGCCGCCATCCCTCTCTCAGAATCGTCTGTGTCACTTCCATGTACGATTGGAGGCAGCCACGCCATATTTTACTCACAGAAGTTGTCCATGAGTAAAATATGGTATGGCTGCCTTCAATTGTACATGGAAGTGACATGGACGATTCTGAGAGAGGGACGGCGGCATCCGAAATGGATCCCCTGCCACACGACACCACCGTACCTCCCCTGCAAGCTTGTTGCGCAATAAGCCTTGTCTGAAAAAGTCCTTACTATGGTAGTCTCTAAACCTTTAATGATGTGGGGCTTGTCTACACAGGCAACATATCCCATTTTGTCTTTGGAGCCCTGGAGTCCTAACGACGCAGGGCTTTTGCCTCCTTTTGCCTGCCAGGTAGTCCTTATAACCCTAGGACAAAGTCAGGCGGGGGGAGGGAGAACAGGGTAGCGCCCAATAAAATGTTTTACAATAATACCTGTTTAAATGCATTCCAGCCAAAATAAAATGGATCAGGCCTTGTCTGACCACAGGAGCCTGTTCTGGCACACTGGCCTGTCTTTGTACCTGTCAGCCATCTTGCTATTCCAGATCCATGAAGAGGGCCTGCAGCATGTGACCAAGGTTGGCAGTATGAGCGGCTATGCATGTTGTAGGCAGGCTTCAGGGAGAGCGAGGAAGACTGTGATGACAGCTGCAGTGACGGGCCCGTCTGGACTTCTTCCTATTTTGTGGAGGGAGCAGGAGAGGAACAGGCCCGATCCACAGGCAAGATACGCTGGTGGGGAGCTGCCATATCCTGGCCCATATAAAGGAGCCCATGGAGTCATAAATTTAAAATACTCAGGTTCCTAACGAGACAGAGAAGATGGCATCAGAATCATTCAGCTTCAAAAATCCAGCAACATAACCTGAACAGAAAGAAAGGTTTGTTTACTTTCACCTGGTCACAAAACTGTACAAAGAGGAAGAAGAAGTCTAAATAAATTCATTCCTTTAGACTATGGAAAAAGTAGACAACAATGCCACTGCTCAAAGTATTACTCACTGTAATTCAGTCTTTCAGGATCCTTAGAGATTAGTGACAAACTATTTGAACTACAAAGGACTTTATCAGAACAGACAAATATGGCATCATGAGGATGCCTAATGATTGAGAAAGGGCACACATACCAGATGACATCACCCTTTCATGATCATGGATGGTGGGGGAAAAAGTTCCTCTTTATTGATGGACCAAGCCATCAATTGATCTCCCGTGAAGATTTGTTGCCCGCATCATTATACTCACATGAATACAGCATCAATGGGCAAACACTTCCGGATGAGATCACAACAGCCATGTAGGAAACACTCTTTTTATGAGCCCTTCCCATGTACTTCGGACTTTTAAAGTGTGTTTTTGTGCTTTCCTGTACTTTTTATGTGTTTTTTTATTATTATTTTTAAATTTCTCATGCTGGCATCTTCTCACGAGAACTGGTGAGATCTTGAACTAGTAAGTGAACAGAGCTCCTTTCACTCTCTGTTCATGCCTAGGCTGCCTATGAATGCTGCTAAAGGTAGGTCTGATCAAGGGGGTTCTTTTGCCAGCATAAAAACATTTTAAAATATGCCAGCAAAAGAACATTAACAGAGGGTGGTCTGATAAAGTCCAAAGTGTTTGGAGATTTTCAGACACGGAAAAATCGTCCCTTGCCGCGCGAGCAGCCTCCCGAAACTGCTGCGCGGCAAGGGTCTTTTTCGGACCGCACTGTGCCTGTGGCGAAACCGTCCGTGTCACTTCCGTGAAGCTTGGGACGGCTCCGCGTCATATTTCAAGCACGGAGGCTGCCCGTGATTGAAATATGACGCGGAGCCGTCCCAAGCTTCACGGAAGTGACACGGACGGTTTCGCCACAGGCACAGCGCGGTCCGAAAAAGACCCTTGCCGCGCAGCAGTTTCGGGAGGCTGCTCGCGCGGCAAGGGACGATTTTTCCGTGTCTGAAAATCTCCTTTGTTTCAGCAATAATGATCTATTTGCTTTGTGGCTAGTGTTGTTATATAGTATAGTTGGTAAGTTTAACTGGACTTATATGTATCTAGTCTCCTATTGCTGAGCTGTCCTGACTGCACTTTCATCTAAGCCTTAAATGCCAGAAGTGAACAAAATCTACAAATATTCAAAGACTAGAATAATGAAGTTATTGAAGTTTTTCATAATTAATCTGGGGTCATAAATAATGGTGTCTACTTTCCCTAACCCCTTTTGTATTCTCCAAGAACTGACTCATACAAAACTTATTATTTATTATTCATCCATATATTTACTTTCAGATTTTGCAACTGTTTTTTCTAGAAAAACTGACCCAAAGCAGCTTACCATAAAATTATAAAACAACCTGTGGCATGTCAAAATTAAAGAATAAGACACCCCCCCTCTTGCTTTTCTTCGCCAACAAAGATTCAGGAAGGACTCATCCCATGCTTTCTGCAAGCGCGCTGATGACTAAAAAGGCCAATCCGAGATAAACAAGTCCTGTTGCAGAAAGCACAGCAGAAGGTCTCCTTGGGTGATGTTTCTGGGTTGTGATTCTTTCTACATTGTCGTTTCTCTTCAAGACTTGTTCGGCGTGAGTTCTCAAATAAGGCTGCAGCATTGTGGATAGTGCGTCTCCATGCCTCCCAATGTGAGGCCAGGGCGGACCATTGTTGGTGATCAATTTGGCCGAGCCTGAGATGTTGCTTCAGGGAGTCCTTGTATCGCTTTTTTGGAGAGCCCCTCTTACGCTGACCCGTGGCGAGTTCACTGTAGAGTACTATTTTTGGGAGGTGATGGTCGTCCATCATAGAAATGTGCCCTGCCCAGCGCAGCTGTGTTCTCAATATCACGGCCTCAATGCTGGTGATCCTTGCTTGCTCAAGGACAGCAACATTAGTCACATAGTCAGTCCAGTGTATATTGAGGATTGTGTGTATACAATGCTGATGAAAGCGTTTGAGGAGTCATAAGTGGTGGCAATAGGTGACCCATGTTTCAGACACATAAAGGAGAATAGACAGTACAATGGCTCTATACACACTGATTTTTGTGCTCCAGACTCTTTTGTAAAGTCTTCAAATGCGCTATATGCCTTTGCTAATCTGTGATCGATCTCTTCGTCAATCTTGGCATCTGAGGAGATGATGCTTCCCAGGTAGGTGAACTGCTGAACGGACTTAAGCACAGATTAGCTGACGGCAATGTGGGGATGATGGTGTTCTTCCTGTGGTGCAGGCTGGTAAAGAACTTCCGTTTTCTTCAGGTTGACTTCCAGCCCAAAGACCAGGGCATCAATAAAACCAAGTAGCATTAAAATGGAGTATATTCTATAAGCTCAACCAAATAAAAAGGGTGTGGTCTGTTGTTGTTCTGTGCCTTCAAGTAATTTCTGACTTATGGTGACCCTAAGGTGAACCTATCACAGAGTTTTCTTGGCAAAATTTGTTCAGAGCAGGTTTGCCCTTGCATTCCTCTGAGGCTGAGAGAGTGTGACTTTCCCAAGGTCACGCAGTGGGTTTTCATGTCCAAGCGAGGATTCAAACCTTGCTGTCCAGAGTCATAGTCCAGCACTGAAACCACTACACCATACTGGCTCTCCACCTGAGACATACTGGAATAATAAAACTAACATAGAAATGGAATATCACTTATATGGGAAAAAAAGAGTATCATTGCAGGGTCGCCACTGGACAATGGAATTTTTCAAACAGAGTAAAAAAAAACCCAAGGAGGTCGGGAGAAGAACGGAGCTGTAGTGCTTACAGATCCCCATTTTAGACAGCCCCGTCCTCCTCTCAACCTTTCCCTGTGCTTCTTCCATGTTACGGGTGCCACTTTTTATTGACGGAAAACCTCCGTCAATAAAAAGCGGCGCCCACAGCATGGGGGAAGGTCAGGAGGAGGATGGGGCTGTCTCAAACAGGGCTCTGTAAGCATGACCGCCCCGTTCTTCTCTCGACTTCCTTGGAGGTTTTTTTTACCCTGTTTGAAAAAGTCCAATGTTAAAAATGAGGCATTTTGGTCAGTGGGGAATTTTGGTCAAAACAGACAGCATGAACACAAAAAGTCATACATATGCAACACTGACCTTTCCAATTACCCCTTAGTGAGATGAATCTTCATTGGCACACAAGCCCATTAGGGTAAGATGAACCTTGGCTTGGTGATGGGACACTCTTGTTCCCTGGTTCTTTGGCTTCTTGACTCACGCACCTCCAGCCCTTCCCTGGTGTGGATGACTTTTCTGAGGGCGAAACTGCCTTATCACGTCCTGACCTTTGCTATTGTTTGCTTGTTTTGGCCTGAAACCACTTGGTGGTGAACTAAATACTGCACTCTGTGGTTGGATCATGCATGTACCTGCTGGCTTTCCTGTCAACTCTAATTCTCATTGGAGCACTATGAAGGTATGGAGGACACACAAAGGGAGGCTGGCCAAATAACATAGTAGAATAACATGAAATGGAAGAGAGGATGACAGAATATGTGTTTGGACCTCCGTGTGCATTGCTGCAAATGGATGGCTTGGGTGCATGCATGCAAGGGAGAGAAAAAGAGAGATCCCTGACTACTTTTTATATGCCCCTCAGCTTCAAAAAGTGTGTCCACCCCCACCCTAGAGCAGGGTTTCTTAAACCTTTCCCACTCGCAACCCTTTTCATCCAAGAAATTTTTATGCAACCCCGGGTATACAGGTATATAAAATAGGTGCATCCAATTGTAGGTCCGGTACTTTCTTAGAGGCAGTCATACTCTCTCCCACACAAACTGTACAAGAGGCTTACCTTTGTGATGGGGGAATCATAAGCTATCCCTCACTTTTTCTCCTATCAATCTTTTGACTGTGCTCATCTTATTCATTTTCAGCATGAATATTTGGAAATAGAAGGGGGAATATCTCTAAGACCATCTCTGTGCTAGGTCCTGGTGTGCCTTCAAGTCACCTGTCAACTTGTGGCAACCCCATGAATTTCATAGGGTTTTTTAAGGCAAGGAATACTCACAGGTGGTTTTGCCAGTTCTGTCCTCTGAAATATAGCCTACAGCACCTGGCATTCATTGATCTCCCATCCAATTACTAACCAGGACTGCCCCTGCTTAGCTTCCAAGTTCAAACAGGACCTGCTGCATTTAGGGTATCTGACTTATGGGGATATTATCCTTGGCAAGATTTATTCAGAGGTGGTTTGTTATTGCTGTCTTCTGAATATAGCCCTATAGCAACTTGTATTCTCTTTTTTTAAAGTATGTGCCATCTTTTAACTAATACATTTTCATGGCAGCTCATTGAATCATTGTGAGTATGTGTGCACACCTTCAAGTCGCCTTTTGACTTATGGTGACCCCGTGAATTTCATAGGGTTTTCTTAGGCAAGGAATACTCAGGTGTGATTTTGCCAGTTCCTTCCTCTGAAATATAGCCTACAGCACCTGGTATTCATTGGAGGTCTTTTACCCAACTAGTAACCAAAGCTGACCCTGCTTAACTCCTTCCAGCTCTATGATTCTATGATCAATGAGCTGCTAGGATCAGACGAAGTCCTACAATTATATATATCAACCTTCAAACTTTCTGAATGAATCCTGAGAATCCTGAGTACTTGCTGTAATATCAGAGATGTGGAGAGGGAGTATTGTTTGGGGTTTTTCCCCCCCCCCACTCTTCAGACCCCTAGAGGACTGGGCCCCCCAGAGTTACCAAATAAATGTGGGTATCTCAACAGACCAGAGAGTGGCTAAAGTGTGTGTTGCTAAATTTAGAGAGCGAGGCCTGATCATGCATCTTTCCTTGGGCCCAAAGCCAGCTCTCAGCAACCCTCTGTATTATAGAACCTAAGCCCTACTTCACAGAGCTAAAGTTCCTAAGATTCTTTGGGAAAGGAATGTTATCAAACCATTTAAAATTGTTAGTATGTGTATGTCCTAATCTCTAGTGGTTCACACTGGAAAGAAAACCAGTTCTGCAGTTGTCACCCTGCAGAACCTTTTAGAGCAGTGGTTCTTAACCTTTTCTTTACCAGAGACCCCTTTTAAATATTTTTTGTTGCTGCGGATCCCTAAGACTTAACGCAAGATTTAAAACAATAACAACAGCAACAACAATACCTGATAAAAAATAATACAATTGCACCATCCATTTAACCTTCCCTCAGAGGCACGGAGGGGGAGGGAAGACTTTCTTCCTGCTTCTTCTTGCAATTTGTGACTGGAGCGGATTGAATGGCAATGTGCAGGCCAAGCCTGCCAGCCAGCTGGCCTTTGCCTTGACTCCTGTCACATGGCTGTTCCAATGTAGTGAGGAGGTGGGCCAAACAGCTGTCAAGCCTTCCTGGACCCCCTGTGAGGACATTGTGGACCCCGGGGGTCCATGGACCACAGGTTAAGAACCACTGTTTTAGAGGACTGGGGTAATGAAATCATTAAAAAATCTAAAGATAGGCAACTCAGTGCTTTCCTAAGGTTTTGAACTAAAACTCCCATCAGCAACAGCAAACTTGGCCAACTATAAGGGATCATGGGATCATGTAGTCTAAAACATCTGGAGAGCACTGGGTTCCCCACCCTGGTATAAAGGGTGATAATCTTGCTTGGTTATGGGTACAACAGAGTCCTCCAGACATTCTCAAAAACATCCCCCTGAATGTAATTGTAAGAACCGGGGGGGGGGGATATGCTAGCTTTTAAATACTCAAAGGACTGTCACTTAGAAGGTAAAGATTTATTCACCACTGCCCCAGAGGCAAAATGAGATCCAGTTTAAGGAGATTATCAGACGGGGACAAAAATAGCATCCCTGTCTCGCTATCTCCTCTACTGCCCCTCTCCCGCCACACACCCCCAGAACAAGAACAAAATAATTTCTCACCTACCTTTGCCACGTCCCCCCCCTCCCCTCAGCAGCCACAGAATGAATACAGCTCCTGTGGAGCTTTATTCATTTCCTTATTTAAATTCCCAGGCCATTCTCACGAGAGAACAAGCGTGTGGGAAATTCAAAAATAAAAACAAAAATACAGTTTAAAAAGTGAAAGCAAGCACAAAAACAGACTTAAAAAATAATAAATAATCCAGGGAGAGTACAAAAAAGGGTGTCACTTACCTGGATGTCCCGATCTCACCCGGAAGTGTTCAGCAGGGACCTCCCACCATGGCTGGCATCGTGCCAGCAGAACAGGGCACCTTATCGCTCAGCCATGATTCTATTTCAGAAACGGAACGACTGATCTATCGATAGCTTAAGCCATCAATAAATAGGAACACGGATGGAATGGAATCTGCACAGGGGCATAACGCCACAGGGACAACGTCATCTGATATTCAAGCCCTTTGGCGATGTCCTGTTGTCCCTGTAGCATCCCTGTGGTGGCATATTAAGGGTATCTGATAATCTCCAAGGCACCTGATGCTTCCGGATGTTTTGGACTACAATCCCTATTAGTACCAGCTTCTGTAGCCAATAAGCAGGGATTGTGAGAATGTCATCTATAAAACGATGTGTGGAGTGGGGGCAACCAGGTTGCCTAGCCCCATTTTTAGTTAAAGGGCAGATTTCAGTTGAACATTGCAAGACTCTTCTTGATGGTCAGGGCCGTTCTGACAACAGAATCAATAATGTGCTATGGTGATGTGCCCTCTCCCAGTAGAGATCTTCAGACAAATTAGACACCCATCTGTTGGGGATGTTATAGTTATGGAATTCATGTATCAAGCAGAAAGTTGAAGAAGGGGGTCTATAAGACCTTTTCTAACTCAAATGATCCTATGAAAACATAAAGGACTTTATCAGATGCACTAAATACAGCATCATAACGACACCGCATAAATGCAAAAGGGTGCACATACCAGACGATATTGCCCTTTTACATTTATGTCATGTCCTCAAGCCGATCTATTTTATTGATGGCCCAAGTCATCAATAGATTGGCTATGCCATTTTTTTGCTGGCATAGCCAGGGTATGTAACCTCACATTTTTTTCCATGTACAGTTGCCCCTCCACATTCGCGAACTTGACATTCACAGTTTTGCTTATTCGCGGTTTTGGGAGGGCCCCCCGGGCCCCCCCATAACCGCGACATGGGGCCTCCAGAGGCCCCGTGAAAGCACTGGGAGGGAGCGGGGAGGCCTCCACGGGGCCTTCGGAGACCCTCCGGAGGCCCCGCAAAGGCCTTGGGAGGGAGGGGGAGGGCCGGGGAGGCCTTCATGGGGCCCCCGGAGACGCTCCAGAGGCCCCATGAAGGCCCGGGGAGGGGGTGGGGAGGGCCGGGGAGGCCTCCATGGGGCCACCAGGGTCGCTCTGGGAGGGCGGGGGGAGGCCGAGGAGAGCGACAATGAGGCCTCCGGAGGCCCCGGGGTCGCTCTGGGAGGGCGGGGGGTGGCTGGGGAGAGTGACCACGAGGCCTCCGGAGGCCTCCGGGTCGCTCTGGGAGGGCGGGGGGAGGCCAGGGAGAGCGACCACGAGGCCTCCGGAGGCCCCGGGGTCGCTCTGGGAAGGCGGGGGGAGGCCAGGGAGAGCGACCACGAGGCCTCCGGAGGCCCCGGGGTCGCTCTGGGAGGGCGGGGGTGGCTGGGGAGAGCCACCACGAGGCCTCCGGAGGCCCCGGGGTCACTCTGGGAGGGTGGGGTGGCTGGGGAGAGCCACCACGAGGCCTCCGGAGGCCCCGGGGTCGCTCTGGGAGGGCGGGGGGAGGCCGGGGAGAGCGACCACGAGGCCTCCGGAGGCCCCGGGGTCGCTCTGGGAGGGCGGGGGGTGGCTGGGGAGAGCGACCACGAGGCCTCCGGAGGCCTCCAGGTCGCTCTGGGAGGGCGGGGGTGGCTGGGGAGAGTGACCACGAGGCCTCCGGAGGCCTCCGGGTCGCTCTGGGAGGGCTGGGGGAGGCTGGGGAGAGCGACCACGAGGCCTCCGGAGGCCTCTGGGTCGCTTGGGGTGGGGGGGGCGCTGGGAAAAGCCACTGTGAGGCCTCCGGAGGCCTTTGAGTCGCTTGGGGAAGGCGGGGGCAGTCGGGAGGAGCGACCACAAGGCCTCCGGAGGCCTCGGGGGTCGCTTGGGGAGGGCGGGGAGTGGCCAGATAGAGCGACCACGAGGCCTCCGGAGGCCTCAGGGTTGCTTGGGGAGGGTGGGGGAGGGCTGTCATTATTCGCGGAATTTTCACATTCGCGGCGGTCTATGGAACCTAACCCCCGCGAATGTGAAGGGACAACTGTACTTATCTCATGAATGGCTGGACCGGCCAGAACACTTCTGGGTGAGTTTGCGACATCCAGGTAGGTGACACACTTTTTATTACCCTCCCTGGTTTACTTGGAAATTTTTAAGTGTCTGTACGTGCTTGATGTAACTTTTTATGTTTTATTTTTTGTTTTATTTTTAAATTTCCCATGCAATGAAATCTCATGGGATTTCAAAGGAGGAAGTGAATGAGGCTTCGTTCACTTTCTCTTCATTGTTAGGGAAGCCTTCTGCCAGGAGAGAAGGTAAGTGTGGTGGAGGGCATTCTTTTGCTGGAATAAAAAATGATATTTTTTTTAATGCCAGCAAAAAAAACATTTAAAGAGGCTTCTCTGATAAAGTCCAAAATCTTTGGTGATCAGGCAGATGATAGCAAGAATGTCTCTTACAGTGGGGTGACATGAAGTAACCATTTGATCTTAAATGTTTTTCATACATGTGGCAAGGGTTTGCCAACTTTATATTCCTCTTTATAAACTTATTCCTGATTAATGTATATAGTTGTTAATATTTGTAAGACAGGAACATGAAGCCAGTGTGAGACATTCACATTTTGATGGCTCCATGTCTCACGGTCTTATCTGCGCTCTTGAAGTTTTACCACAGCAGCCAGTCTCCAGGGTGCTGATGTCTCTGGGCTGTTATGGAGAAGGAAATAACCTCACATCTGGTTCATGATGTGGGGGGGGGGGAGAGTGTTTGCAAAGCATTGAGTAGTATAGCCAGCTTTCCTGTCACTTTTGCACCCAGCAGTGATCTCATCTTTACTGTCTTTCCAAATTTGTGTCTCTCTGGGCGCTAGGAAAGGCAAGTGAAAAGATGGGAAGCAACACAGAATTTTGACAAGAAGGAAACTATTGTTTGAAAGTGTTCTCTTTTGTAGGTCAATTTGACAGACTTTCCAACTTAGCAACCAGATGATGATCACGTTGGTGATACAAGAAGAGATGCAAAAATATTTGCATTGGATCCAGAACCTGGAAACTTTAAACAAACAAACAAACAAACAAACAAAAAAAACCCTGGCCAGTGTGGCCACATACTGGGGGTGGGGGTGGGGATTCTGGGAGTTATAGTCCCAAAGTAACTTTTCTGGTATGGGCTTTGCTCATCAAGTCCTTGACTTTGATATAGGCTGGCTGCACAGTTGCTTTTAACAGGTAGTGATTTACAATTGCAGCTCCCATTCCTTCCAAAAGCAGTTAGTTGCCATTGTAATTGCATTAAAACCTACCTCTTTACTTTCCCTGTTTTTCAGAAGTAACTAAAATAGTTGCTTTTTCAAACATCTGTATGTTGGAAGCTGATGGCCTGATGTGCAAAAGACACCCTCTTCTTGTCTTTCTCATTACTTTAACATCCACAACAGGGCATAAGACACAGCATGAGCCAGCAACTGAGCCACATCATGGCCAGGATCCTGCATCAGAGGCATAACTACATTATCGTAGCTATGCTCCATCTTCTGATCTGTCCCATGGTGCCCACCTTAAAAGTCACCCACCCACCCCGAGTGACAGAGTTCTTTGATGCTGGCGAACAGGGAGCTGCAGGTTGATGTGAGCATTCCTCCCACACACACAAAGTGGGCGATGGTACATGGAGCAGAAAGAGACCCCTATGGAGTCCTGTTGCAATTCCTCATCTCACCTTTGCTCACTGGTGGGAGGGGGCTGGTCACATAATTCTGCAGTGCCGCCCTCGCCAACACTGTGAAATTCCATCACTCAGAATGTTTGGCAGGCTAAGGTGGGTGTCAGGGGCATTTATGATGATGGCACTGGTGTGTGTGTGTGTCTTTAAGTCACCTGTTGACTTATCGCGAGCCCATGAATTTAATAGGATTTTATTAGGCAAGGAATACTCAGAGGTGGTGTTGCCAGTTCCTTCCACTGAAATGTAGTCTACAGCACTTGGTTTTCATTGACCATCTCCCATCCAAGTGTTAACCAGGGCTGACCCTGCTTAGCTTCCAAGATCAAACAGGATCTGGTGCCTTTAGAGTATCTAGTGGCACCACGATTGTAAATGTGAACCCTAATTTACAACATCATAACTGACTAATAGGCTTCCAGCTGATATTCCTCCTCCATGATTTAGTGAGGCCACACCCACAAAACTAGAAAAGTAACTAAGGAGTTTATCACACTAAACTGTTATAGTGCTATTATTCCACCTTAACTGCTATGGCTGCCTCCTGTGGAATTCTGGGATTTGTAGTTTGGGGGGCATTTAAAATTCTCAGCCAGATACTTAGTCCTCACTAAATTACAAATCCCAGAATTCCACAGGAGGCAGCCAGAGCAGGTAAAGTGGACTAAGGAGATTTTCAGACTACACTGTTATAGTGTTACTATTCCACTTTAACTGCTCTGGCTTCCTCCTGTGGAATTCTGGGGCTTGTAGTTTAGTGAGGCATAATACCTCTCTGACTGAGAATTGTAAATGCCCCTCCTTAAACTGCAAATCCCAGGATTCAAGAGGAGGCAGCCATAGCAAATGAAGTGGAATAGTAACACTATAACAGTGTTGTCTGAAAATCTCCTAATAGCGCTATAACAGTATAGTGTGATAAAGCCCCTAACTTACAGTTAGATCACAAAAGGAGTAAAGTAATCCCATATTAATTTACAATGGGGGCTAACGTACATTAACCACTCTATCTCATCTGCTCCATTCATTTGGTAAAGAAGCATGGCACAAAACTGCCTTGGGCACCCCAACCATTCTGGAGATCAAATTGAGTTCTATAAAACTTAATTATAATTGTAACTTGTGGTTAATTAGTATAAGGAGGTTGTCCTTGAATGCACATGGAAATGAGTGTGAACCATTGCACCTATTACATAAAAGAGGTAAGAGGTAGAAAGCTGAAGCTGCTGTCTGAGCTGTACTGCTTCAAGCTACAGGTATGGAGTTTCATATTTATGTGTGTTCCCTCAAGCAAAAACTCCCTGCATCTAGTAACCTAAAACTAACAGCATCTAGTAACCTAAAACACAACAGGGCAACAGGAAACCATTCTTCTTGGTATACCTATTTCCTTCATTTATAGAGTTTTTTATGCAAGAGAATGTTCAAAAATGGTATCACCCATCTGCAATCAGAAATGGAGCTGACCATGATCTTTGCCAATCCATTCACCTCCTAATGCCCCAAGTTACCAGTGTAACTTGGGGCATTTTCATACAAAGCTTTCATAGTGGAACACAGGCCAGATAGCACTGAAAGGAACAGCATTGGTGCTATTCCTTTTTTCTCCTGGTTTAATCCCAATTTTTGGCTACCAAAAATTATCTGTTTTCCAGCCGGCTTAATGGTATTAGAATCATAGAATCATAGAATTGTAGAGTTGGAATAGACCACGAGGGCCATCCAGTCCAACTCCCTGCCATGCAGGAAATCTTGATCAAAGCATCCCCGACAGGTGGCCATCCAGCCTCTGTTTAAAGACCTCCAAGGAAGGAGACTCCACCGCGCTCCGAGGGAGTGTGTTCCACTGCCGAACAGCTCTTACTGTCATTCTACACACAATGAAGAATGACAGTAAGAGCTGTTCGGCAGTGGAACACACTCCCTCGGAGCGTGGTGGGGTCTCCTTCCTTGGAGGTCTTTAAACAGAGGCTGGATGGCCATCTGTGAGGGATGCTTTGATTGTGTATTCCTGCATGGCAGGGGGTTGGACTGGATGGCCCTTGTGGTCTCTTCCAACTCTACAATTCTATGATTCTATGACAAGTGACTGAGCTAGCTAGGGGATTCCATGACTTGTAGTCCAAAAAGTAACCTTACTAAGCTCTAATCTTCAGGTAGAGTTGTCAGCTAGGGGGTCTTTCATCCACCCAGCACCATTTTTCAAATTTTCCTCCACCGCTACTGAACTCCCCTGTGAACTCCAGACAAGCATACTTCCATCTTTACGGGCCAACATATGGGATGAGAGAAGGGAACAGCCAGAATAGAGGAGTTGAAAGGGAGAATTTGTGGGTGAGGGAAGGGTTAAACATTCTGTTGCCCAAGCCGTTCACTGAATCACTGATTCTTCAATAGAAATGCCTCTCTGGCTCCCCCATTCCAAGCTAAACACAGGTATGGGAAACCTGCATTTGTCCCTTAATGTGCCCTTTACTAGAAGGCAAAGGCTGGTTATAGTCCAATTAGTATGTCTGTTTTCCATGGTTTGTGGAGCCAAAGAGAAGAGTAAACTGTTATTTAGGCCTCTCTCCCCTGTTACTTTTTAGACCATGCCTCTAACTGTAATACCACTAACCCACCACTCTTCCTTGACACAGAAGCACTAACCAATTCTCTATCACACACACACACACACACATGCACAGACAAACCAACAAACCTGGCCTTTGTTATGATTATATGATCTCTACTTCAAGGACCTAAAAAGCAGACCTAAAAAGGAGATTCACGAACCACAGGCTAGAAACCAAGAATGCATAATCTCTGATATCAAGGAGATTGTCATTTGGCATGTAGATCAACTACTTCTTTTTAAACTCTGGTAGCAATCTTAATATTGGGAATGGGGAGAGATAGTCTCTTATATTCCTAAATCACACGAGCTTTTCTGGGCTAAACACTTCCATCAACAAGAAACTGAACCGCATGTATTAACAAAGGGGTTGTCTAGACCAGTGGTTCTCAATCTTTGGACCTCCATACGTTTTGAACTTCAGCTCCCAGAAGCCCCAGCCACCATGGCCAATGGTCAGGAATCCTGGGAATTGAAGTCCAAAACACCTGGAGGGCCAAAGTTTGAGAACCAGTAGTCTAGATGATGAAAATACTCCTCATAGATTTTGACTAGAATATCTTTTGTCCCAACATGCTGCAAACAAGAGTAGCGGTATTTGGAAGGGGGGGCAAAAATCCATCTATTGTGTGTGTGTGGGGGGAAACCTTCACAAATTTCCCCAAAGTTTTTTGAATAATGTGTTGGTTTATACATTATCTCACGTCTGGACAGCCAATTCAGGATGCTGCTCATTCTCAGTGAGGGCAGAAGTGGAGAGCAGATTGGTTGGCTGTGTGGGTGGTGGACAGGCTTGCCAGCAAGGAAGTGGCCAGAAGCACCATTTTCAAGTTCCATGTTATCAAGTGTGTGCTTTTTTGCTGTGCTGAGGTGACCAAAGAGTTTTTTATAAGTGGACGGTCACATGTGCACACCTTTGATTTACAAGTAAAAAAACCCCTACTGCGCAGTGGTTACAACACACGTGTAGAATAATAACACGCTGTGCTCTCAGCCACCATCTTGATTCACAGGCATGGCTGCGTATGCACTTCAAATGCGGTTAGTTTAGCATACAGTAGATTTTGTCAAAAGGCCGTGGAGACAAATGAACACTGCTGCGAATTTGCAATAACGCACACCAATCTGCTTTATATCTTCTTGTCTAGTCAAACCCAAAGTCCCAAAACATTTACATACTCTGACAAACAAGCATACACGCTTGCAATGTGGGTCTAACAACAATGGTCTAAACCATATTGTTAATCCTG
Organism: Gambelia wislizenii; assembly: GCA_030847615.1. Lineage (NCBI taxonomy): Eukaryota > Metazoa > Chordata > Lepidosauria > Squamata > Crotaphytidae > Gambelia > Gambelia wislizenii. Next base: position 78,824,855 of record JAUMIR010000006.1, on the reverse strand, counting down.
ACTAGAGTAGAGCCACTGAGTTAATTGGATTTACTTATGCCTTGACTCACCAATAAACAATTGTTTTGGTGGGTTTATTCTAGCTCGGACTGACCAACTGGATTCCAGCCAATGCGTTTCCTCAACCAAATCATTTTGTCCAATATCCTAAACACAGAGAAGACATCACTAAGCCTGTTGCATTTCAGGACTTCAGCTCTGCAAAGAAACATGGAGCAATTAATTCAGTGGTGTCAGTTTGATCAATCTCATTATACTAGCAACAGAGGTCCCCGTCATATGACAGAGTGTAACTGATATATCATGTGCTAGTATTAATTATGCTGCATGTCACCTTGTATTCCTTGCAGTCTGTTGCCATTAATTGCCTTGAAAGCACCATGCACTGCTGAGTGTGTACAGTCCATTCATTCCAGTGGGTGTCTGCATCAAAAACAGCACACAGAGTTGGGGCAGAATTGAGTAGGAGGTTAGCTGTGCTACAGAGCAGATGCCATAAAACAGTAAGCCGCTTTTAATGAGTGATCCTGCAGATGTCCACACTGAAGTAAGCCTCACTCTATTCAATGGATCTTATTCCTGAATAATCATATACAGTGTAGGATTGCAGCCTTAGAAATTTGTGAGCACACAGGTAGGAATCTTCAAATTCTTGCCCAATGTAGGCCTTTTTGACACCCCTCAAACAATTTTTAAAAATTGGCCCAGGCCTCTCTGGAGAAAGCAGCCACATCTCTGGAGATGTCTGAAACAGCAAGAAATGATCAGGAACAGGAACTGGAAGTGATCAGAATATCACTTTTAGTTGTATAAAAATGGTGGCATGGAACCCACAGGTATCTGGAAGATTTGAAAATGCATTGGGTACATCATTCCTTTTCCCAGCCTGTGTGAAAAAGATAGTGCACCTGTTGTGTGCTTTGAACAGAACCATACAACATTTCTCAAAGTTCAAAACATGATGGTGACTCGTCATATGACAAGAAAATAGCCGGCATGGCCTAAAATGTAAAGTAAATTTGAATCCTAATACTACAGCTGAGAACCAGAGTGGTGTAGGATTCAAATTCTCACTCAGTCATGGAAACCCACTGGGTGATGGTGAGCAAGTCACATTCTCTCAGCCTTGAAGGAATGTAATGTCAAATCTCCTCTGAATAAAGTTTTCCAAGAAAACCTTAGTATAGGTTCACTTTAGGGTCACCATAAGTCAAAAGCCACTTGAAGGCTCAAAACAAGAACAATAACCAAAGCACAAAAGCTAGTTGGAGCCGGCTGAAAAAAAACACACCTATTTTTAGTTTCGTATATTGGAAGAGAAGCCAGAGAGATATTGTCAGGAAGTAAGGCAAATGGGCCGCAGGTATTTGGGCTCCCCAAAATATGGCTTAGTTTGAGGCTTCAGCTTTTTTGACTCTGTCCCTGTTCTATGTCTTGAGGCTCTCTGTGTTAAAAGTTACTTTTGTTTACTGTTGTTGAGCCTTGCATTCTTTTTTTCCATAAACTCTTTCTAAACCTCCACATAGACAGCAGTTTCCTGTATTGCTGGCTGGATAATTAAGTTCTAAACTGGATGTCTGGAAAAATACAGAAAGCAATGCATTGCTCAGAAAGAGAAGTCACAAACTGTGTTTCTGGATATGGTCATATAATCATAGAATCATAGAAGAAACCACAAGGGTCATCCAGTCCAACCCCCTGCCATGCAGGAATACACAATCAAAGCATTCCCGACAGATGGCCATCCAGCCTCTGTTTAAAAACCTCCAAAGGAGACTCCACCACACTCTGAGGCAGTGCATTCCACTGCTGAACAGCTCTTACTGTCAGGAAGTTCTTCCTAATGTTTAGGTGGAATCTCTTTTCTTGTAGTTTGAATCCATTGCTCTGTGTCCTAGGGGTTGTCTAAATGATGAAAATACTCCTATAGAATTAGAGGAGAATACAACCTGTCTTAATGGCATCCTGCATCAATACACAGTATTCTGAAGGAGGGGGGCCAAATCCACTGTAAACTCAGTGGGAAAAGCCTTTGTGGCTTTTCCCGAAGTTTTTAAAAAGCTCTGTGGGGAATGCACATTCCCGCTCATTTGGACAACCAATTCACATCAATTTGCATTCCCAATGGAAGCAGAAGGAGAAAACTGATTGGTTGGACATGGGCAAGGGGCAGAGCTTGTTAACAAGGCAAGCGCCCAGAACCACCATCTTATATTTTTGCCTTAGCAATCATAAGCAGAGGCAAGCCTTTTTTTATTATTTATTTATGTGGCATATCGCACTTTTGCACCTTAGATATGCTTTTTTCTAAAACAAAACAAAACAAAAAAAACCCTGTTCCGCAGTGGCAACTGGTGAAAATAAAAATAAAAAAATTAAAACACAAATAATTCACTCATGGCCACCATCTTGATTCGCAGGCCTGCCTGTTGGGACAGCAAAAGCAGATAGCTTCACATGCCTGTGATTTTGCCCCCCTCCAAAGTTAATACAAATTACTGCTGCTGCAAATTGGCATTAGTGCCCATCAATCCACATTTTATTGCCTCATATAGACAAGCCCCTAGTCTCTGGAGCAGCAGAAAACAAGCTTGCTCTCTCTTTAATATGACCTCTTTTCAAGTATTTAAACATGGCTATCATGTTACCTGTTAAGTACCTTCTCTTCTCCAGGCTAAACATACCCAACTCCCTAAGCCATTAATCATAGAACATGGCTTCCAGACCTTTCACCATTTTGTTCACCCTCCTCTGGACACCTTCCAGCTTGTCAATATCCTTCTTGAATTGTGGTGCCCAGAACTGGACACAGTATTCCAGGTGAGGTCTGACCAAAGCAGAATAAAATGGTGCTATTACATCCCTTGATCTAGACACTATACTCCTAATGATGCAGCCTAGAATTGCATGGGCTTTTTAGCTGCCGCATCACACTGTTGTCTTTGGGTATATTTACCCATAAGGCTGTAGACCAATTTATGGAGGCACTTAAGTGGCAGGTTTGGGGTCACCATTAAAGAGCAGTTAGCTGCCAATTGCTTCTTATATTTTTAACCACCGCAGGAGGAGGGGGCGTCACCTTGGGTACTGAAATTCCCTGGAGTGTTTCCCCACTCCTGCTCTTACCACAGAAAAGCCAACAAAGAGGAAAGGACCAAAGTATTGCTCATTGTCTTTTGACTGGTGGCACAAGGAGCTATGCATTTGGAAGCACTGTTCAGCTTTCACACAGCACTTACACATCAGTCCTGGCCTTCTTTTATGCCCCTTTGATCCTAGCCATTAAATCCTGCTTTCTCCCTGTCCAGTGAAGAAGTCCAGTTTGGCATGGGCCTGAAACATATTTTGACAGTTTACCTCAGTATAAAAACAGTCCTCAGTCTGAGGCATTGCAGCCTGCAGACTGTCTACTTAATACTACTGGATTAACTTAATTCCAAGCCAGCCTGAAACTAAAGAATAATAGTGCATCCAGACAAGCAGGTTTTTTGGCTTCTGTTATTTGCAGTCTGCACCAGATATGTATCTGAATTCCTTTCCCTAGATTTCCACAACAAAATCTTGTGCTTTGCTAAAGAGGCATAAATTGTTGTGGGATTATGCTGGACCAAAGTCTTTTCTTTTCCTGACCACTGTCCCACCTTTTCTCCTGTGCTTCTCTATCAGAACATGTTCTTTTATTTTTAATTTTTAAAATATTTGCATTTAACTTGTGCGCCTACCCAGATATCTTGCCAGTGTCTGAAATTAGATGAGACTTTATCATTGGACTTTATCAGACGTGGCAAAAATGGTGGGATGATGACATCATGGGAGCGTGAATGGCCGCAGCCATCACATGATGTTGTCATAATCTCGTGGTTTATCCCATGTCCCAACCATGAATAAAGTGTTCTTTTAATTGATGGGACAAGCTGTCAATAAATTGCCAATATCGCTTTTTTCACAGTATTGAGGGCATGCAAAAACACATCCCATTGCAACCGGGAGATTACAGTGTGAATGGGCAGTCTTCAGTGAGCAAACTTCCAGGTGAGAACACAAAAATGAAGCACAGGACACTCTTTTTATGAACTGTCCCATATACTTTATACATTTTTAGGTTTGTTTCTGTGCTTGTGTGTTCATTAACTTTGTTAACTTGCGGGGGGGAGGGGTTGGAGTTTTAAACGTGTTCGCATCTTCTCACGAGAACAGCTGAAATCTCACCCATGCCAAATCGTGGAAGTAAACTCCCATTCTTAAAGTGTTAGTGGTTGGCATGCGATAATTCCGTGGTGGTTCTTTCGCATGATTACAGCTACATGTGATAATAAGTGTTATAGTGCCACAATGTTCCCGCTATCTTCGTTCATGGAATTACAACGTTTTTAGACGCTAGTCTGATAAAGTCCATTAACTACCTATCACTGGAATGGAGGCATAACACAACTAACTGGGTATAAGGGCCACTGCAATATTACACATAAGGACCTGCAACCAAATTCACAACACTAACCAACAAGTGCAGTGCTTTCTCTGTAGCAGCAGCCCAACTGTGAAATTCCCTCTCAAAAGGAAGTTAGACTGGCTCCATTTTTTTCTGAGTTTCCTGCAGGCAGCTAAAAAACTGTTTCTACACATTGGTCTGGCTGTTTTAAGGGTTTGATTTTAAATTATTTTCAAGGCATTTGTTTTTAATTTGTTTTTGTGTTTTTTTACAATTTTTTTTCTATTGCTTTAAATGTTTTTATCCATTGTGCATTGCCTTTCATCCTGGCAGGGCCTCCAAAGCAATCTATCTATCTATCTATCTATCTATCTATCTATCTATCTATCTAAGGCTTGGGTATGTACAATAGGCCTGGGTGTGTTTAATCTCCCAGTGTGCTGATTGGCTGCTCAGGAAGCACATCCAGCCAATCACCACCTACATGCAAATTCCCTCTCCACCTCACAATCCATTCAATCTGCATCTACACTGACAGTCTCACAAGGGCCCCTCCCTGCTCTCACCAGTCAACGGGACCCAGACAGTCAACCGGTGGTGGCAGCAGAATGCCACTGCTGCCACTGTGACAGGATCCCTTCACAACGGGACCCAGGCAGTCAACTGGTGGTGGCCACAGCCAAGGCAGTGGCAGGGCAACTGAGTGAGTCACCTTCAATGATTCCAGGAAAAGTGTGGGACACTGAGAAGGAGGAGGGGGGCTTTAAAAATCCACCAGCCTACCTTATAGGGTTGTCATGAGGTCTACCAGGAGTTTTTTGGGGAGTTTCTTAATGGTATATGGCATGCCGGGTCCAGATAGTATAAATGTAATAAGCAAACAACCCAAAAACTATAAGAGGTGGTCATGAAGGATCCCCCTGTTCATAACAAGTAATTATGGCAGGCACTAGCCATAGATTCCCCCACACTGAGGCACTGACATCATTAGTTTGGCTCAGCCCACAACTACAGGAGGGAGGGAGGGAGGGAGTCCAAACACTTCTTCCTCTACTGAACCAAAACAAAGGAGATGAATTATGGGCCCTTTACAAGCAATCTTTCTCATTGCCAAATTGATTTGGGGGCTTAAGCTATTCTCTGCTCCAATGTAGTTGTATCTCAAACTCCATAGGCACAAAAGCTGACCAGGGTCCTAGGGTTGCCAGAATGAAAATCTTTTAGATGATTCCTGCACCTTGTGTAGAAGAGGGCATTTCAGCAAGTGTTGCTTGTCATGCAACCAGGCAGCAAGCAATACCTGCTGAAATGCCCTCTTCTACACAACCACTAAAGGTACAGGAGCTATCCTCAGTTTTTATTCTGCCAACCCTAGAGATTATCTAAATGGTGAAAATAACCCTCATGGAATTTGCTGGAAATACAACCTATCTAAATGGGATTTCACATCAATCCACTGTATTCAGAAGTAGGTGGGCCCAAAATGGCAAAAACACCACAGGAAAAGCCTTCACAGTTTTTCCCATAGTTTTTTAAAAAAACAGTGGCGGGGGTGCGCATTGTTGCTTATTAGGACAAGCAATTCAATATGATTCACTTTCCCATAGGAGAGGAAACACAAAGCTGATTGGCCAGGCAAGCATGGGAGATGGGGCTTCCTAACAGGACAAGTGCCCACTGGTGCAATGTTGGATTTTTGCCTTAGCAAGCAATCACTAAGGCAATAAAATGGGGTGGTGTTTTTTAATTTTTTTTTTTAAGTTTGGCAGTGGCAAATTGAGGTAAGTACAAATGCAAGTAAATCACTCCTGGCTGCCATCTCACATGCAAAGCTTATGGGGGCATTAAGGCAAGTCGCAAAATGCCATTACTGCTGCTGCAAAATGCCATTACTGCGAGGCACTCTGGGGTTTTTTGCCTTGTATAGATGGGCCCCTAGTCTTGGTGTGGATCTAGTCCCCTATAAACATGATATGGGTGTTGGTATGATGTGCTGATGAGCAAGAGGCAAAGGAAGAGGCTGGGGTGGACTTTTCAAAAGCTGAACCACTCTTTCTCTGATTGGCTGCTAAATCCCAATGGGGACACTAATATCAAACTTGCCATGTGTTCCCATTCAGTCCCAAGGTAGGTGCCATTCATTCACCTTTCAATCACCCACCTCCCCAAGGTGTTTTGAGTAGCAGCCTCTGGGTGTTAATTTTCATCAAGGCTGCAGCAAGGGGAAAGGATTAAACTCCCCCTCCCAGGAGCTTCAATGTTGATCCTTTTTAGGTTGTTGTTTTTTAAAAACAAATACATGTTAAACTGTCTTAACCAAGATAGGAGCCCTGGTGGCGCAGTGGTTAAATGCCAGTACTGCAAGTCACCACATTGCAAGTTTGATTCCAGAGGGCTCCAAGGTTCACCCAGCCTTCCATCCTTTTGTAGGTCGGTAAAATGAGTACCCGGCTTGTGGGGGCAATTAGCTAACATACATTGGAAACTGCTTAATGCGGTGTAGATGTGTAAATTGCTATTGCTTAAAACAATTTGTAAGCCACTCTAATAGCCTTGTGGCTGAAGAGTGGGGTATAAATAAATAAATAAATAAATAAGGTGCAGAACCTGTGGCTTTTCAGATGTTTTGGACTTTTAATATTCAATAGTCTCAGCTAGCAATAGCCAAGAATGAAGGGTTATGATAGTCAAAGATTTTCACCACTGCTTTAAATGCAATTAATTTCATATGTAGTTATAGCTAAACTTAACAGTACATGTCTATACATGTCTTCTCAAAAGTCAGCCCATTCAGTTCAATGGGGCTTACTTCTAGCTTAACTTAATTACAGCTTAATAGTGCAATCATAACTGGCAAAGATAGCCAAAGGCCAGCTGAGCCAACACTCTGCTGAACACACAACCACACACACACACACCAGCCTAGGCGTATTGGCCTAACTTTGTGTCAGCAAAAGTTAGATCCTGTCCCTTGGATCTGGAGTAACTCAACTTCTTCCTCACCCCAAACCTCCTCTGGGCCTAGATCATTTTCTGAGAATCTACTAGTGATGGCTCTCCAGACCATGACAAAAGTGTCAGAAGAAAAACTATAGAGGATTTTCACAGCAGATAGCATTTCATTTATAAATGCCTCAGTGACATGGAGGAGCAGATACAGAATCTTCTTTCCTTCCACTCCACAAGTTTAGCCCAACCTCTGAGTGCCTCACAATCGAAGGCTTGTCACACAGACATCCTGCTTCAGATTTTGCTGATGCTTTGCCTGAGGTGAAAACTTAGCAAGAGTTCCCAACAGAGTTGTAGATGACTCCAGTAGATGTTCTTATTTCAATTCAGACCTTCAACAAGGCCAGGCTCTGTGTCAAGAAAGAAAAATCTGTGTCCTTCAAGATGCTGTTGGATTCCAACACCCAGAAGCTTTAGTTAGTATAGCCAGTGGTTGGGAATGCTGGGAGCTGACATTCAAAAACATATAGAATGACATATGGTCCCAATTTTTTCTCTGTTAGATAAGGAAAAGCTCTCATTCCCCACATTCCTTACCCAGCAATGAGGGCAATGTTCTCGGTGACACACTGTGGTGTTACTTAAACTGGTGTCACCCCTCCCTCTGACAGTGTCACTTGTTGCAATTCGACCTCTCTGCGCCCCCCTAGTGCCGCCACTGGTGACAACCTGAAGGACTGAGCCCAATCACAGCAGCCCAACTACAAACACTAGTTATACTAGTTATACTCCAGTGTAAGATTTCCACTACTGGCTTTTTGTTTGGGTGGACCTTTGGGCAAGAGGTTCTCAAGCCCTCCTCAGTGGACCTATTTCTTCCTTGCCACTGTCACTGTGGTCTGTTTACTTGTCCTCTTTCTCTGGACTCAACCATCTAGAACAAGAGTGAAGACAACTGCTTGTTCTGGTTATTATTTGCCTGTTTGGAGAGAGGAAATGAATAGCAAGAAAACAAATAGCAAGGACGATGCATAGTAAAGACAAGATGCTCATGAGTCAATCCCTGCAGGGTTGGAAGGCTTGACAGATTCCCAGCAATGCCAATGCCTGGCACCATACTAAATTTGTCTCTCTTCTATACAACCACTTTTCGGCAGAGCAGGAAGCCTACACCCATGATATGAGTAATAAATAAGTAAATTGACCCAACAGGACCACTTGTTTCTCTTCATTTTTTTTCCATATGGACCACCATATAGAAGAAAGAGATCCACTGCTGCTTTAAGTCACATATGTTTTATTTTTCAGAGCATGAATGGATGGTTCTTTTTGCATACATTTTGTAGGGCTGACTTAAGTAAGTCTTGACAACTCTTTTTCCCCAGGGACATGACTAAAAGTATTGTTTAGAAATCTAATATATGGTTTATTTACTCAATTTGTGCTGAGCACTACAGTTCCTTCAGGCCAGCTTCGCCAGCCCATTACTCTATTAATGCTCCATTACTGAAATTAGTGTTGTAATTGGAGAGGTGGAGGAGGGAAAGGAGGAAGGGGACACATTTTTTTTAAAAAAAGAAGCAGTTCCACTTTAATCCTATCACAGATTAAACCATCAGAAAAGAAAATCCCCTCCCACACACCCACACTTGTGTTTAAAGAGAAACACTCCTTCTTGAGAAAGTGCATTAACTTGGAATGCACAACTGGTAAATCAGAATGTCCAACAAGTCAGTCTGCAGGTACTGTGATATGAAGGCATTGGGAAAAATATGGAGAAGGATATCCTCTTGAAATACAACAGGACAGACTGGATGACTATACAGTCATCTTAAAAACACTTATGAAGGAGTGGTGTAAGCCTCACTGAACACAATGGGATTGGAATCTTGGAAAGCATGCATGGGGTGGACCTATACACCAGATGGTCACATGCACATCCAAAGAGATGAAACAGGCACATTGCCAAGCAACAATGAAAACAAAGAGGGCAAAAGGAGACTGATTTGCATAAAATGCGCATATGCTAATTTATATGTATAAATGCAAATTTAGATATAATTGCTAGAATTTAAGTAGAATCAGGAGACATATTATAGAAGTGAAGGCACAAGTGACCTGTACGTCTGCTCAGTCTGTTTCTGTTCCAGTCTTAACTGTAGATGGGCAACTTCAAGACCCTAGTTCTTCCTTCTCAGTTTGAAGTCCTGTCCAGTCCAAGTCCAGTTGCAAGATAACTGGGCAGGACATCAAACAGAGGACTGTTCACCATAAAATAAAGAGACAGGCCACATTAATGGCAAACCAGTGTTGGCATTTGCTTCCTTTGCCAACAGAATGATGAGTGGTTTTATGTAGATGGGTGTTGCAGTCAACCAAATCACCCATTTTTTTATTAAAAATACTCAAGTCATTCTGTAAGATTGTGTATGAATCACTGGTTTAGGGCAGTATCAGATGATGCTTTTATCACACTAGTGTTTAGAAGGGAAACTGCAGCTATTCTGTTTTTTTTCTCCTTAACAGAATTGCCATGGTAAGAAAAAAGATAGAAGAAAAGATGGGGAAACAAGGGAAGATGGTGTGGGAGGGTGAAATTGCATTATGTCCCCATGAGATTATTTAAGAGAGATTGGCAGGGCAATGCCTTGATAAAAACAACATCTGAACGACAACTGGTCTCTCAATAGGCCTGCTACAGGTTATTGCAACTATATTGGTTGGGCAACTATATAAACATTTTTTTCCTGATTAAGATATAGGATTAAATATCCAACCCATTATGGTAGACATCGCTTCCCAGTGGCAACTACTCTGCAAAAGCTATCCCCCCCCCACTACACACACTACAGAGAATATCTAGAATCATAGAATCATAGAATTGGAAGAGAATTCAAGGGCCATCCAGTCCAACCGCCATTCAGGAATACACAATCAAATCATTCCCCAAAGAAGGAGACTCCACCACACTATGAGGCAGTGTATTCCACTTCCAAACAGCTCTTACTGTCAGGAAGTTCTTCTTAATGTTTAGGTGGAATCTCTTTTCCTGTAGTTTGAACCCATTGTTCTGTGTCCATGGACTTTTTCGGACGCATGAAAAGTAACGCAAGCAGTGTCGCCAGGTTGCGACGCTGCTGCGCAAGAGGGCGTCCGTTTCGGACGACGCTCCTCCCAGCGGTACTGTTGCAGTACCGCGGGGACATTTGAGTGTGATTTTTTTCCTGCCCAGCGTCATATTTTACTCGCAATCAGCGATCGCGAGTAAAATATGACGCTGGGAATGAAAAAAATCACACTCAAATGTCCCAGCGGTACTGCAACAGTACCGCTGGGAGGAGCGTCATCCGAAACGGACGCCCTCTTGCGCAGCAGCGTCGCAACCTGGCGACGCTGCTTGCATTACTTTTCATGTGTCCGAAAAAGTCCCTAGTCTCTAGAGCAGCAGAAAATAATCCTGCTCCATCCTCAATATGACATCCCTTCAAATATTTAAACATGGCTATCAAGTCACCTCTCAACCTTCTCTTCTCCAGGCTAAACATGCCCAGCTCCCTAAGCTGCTCCTCATTGGTCATGGCTTCCAGAACCCCCACCATCCTGGCTGCTCTCTGCTGGGCATGTTCCAGCTTCTCAATATCCTTCCTGGATTGTGGTGCCCAGAACTGGATACAGTATTCCAGGTGAGGTCTGACCAAAGCAGAATAGAGTGGCACTATTACTTCCCTTGATCTAGACACTATACTCCTATTAATGCAGCCAAGAATTGCATTGGCTTTTTTAGCTGCTGCATCACACTGCTGCCTCATGTTCAGCTTGTGGTCCACTAACACTCCTAGATCCTTTTCGCATGTACTGTCATCAAATCAGGTGTCACCCATCCTATATCTGTGCATTTCATTTTTACTGACCAAGAGTAGTATCCTACATTTCTCCCTGTTGAAATTCATTTTGTTAATATTGGCCCAGCTTTCTAATCTGTTGAGGTCATTTTGGATTCTGATCCTGTCCTCTGGGGTATTAGCTACTCCTCCTAATTTGGTGTCATATACAAACTTGATAAGCATACCCTCTATTTCCTCATCCAAGTCATTGACAAAGATGTTAAATAGCACTGGGCCCAGGACAGAACCCTGTGGCACCCCACAGTCACTTCTCTCCAGGATGAAGAGGAGCCATTGGTGACTACCCTTTGTTTCTATTGGCCATATCTTGTGAGATTTTCTGGAGTCAAGCAGAAGGAGAGCAATCTCGAACAATATTTTGAAATTCTGGGCATCATGATTCAGAAAGTGTCTTTGTGCAATTATTCTAGGAATGTGGGAGACTGAGAGATAGAGACATTGGTTTTCCTCTATTTGACTGGTCTGTTATACAAATTACAAATCCCAGAGTTCCTTGAGTATAGACAGGAAGGAGAAATATCTCATGGGAAGGGGAAAGCAAATCACTATTAGACAGCAGGAGCAAGAAGCACAGTTTCTTCTGGTAGGATCTTCAGGCCCTTGCATAAGTGTCTTGTCGTTGTTAACAGTTTCAGCGCAATTTTGGATGATGACATCTGCATGCATAGAGATTTAAAGCAGCCAGTGACATCTGTTCTACATTCTGTTCAGTCCTAAAATATGTGACACCAGAGCCTGGATAATTCAAAGAAGCTTCTAAAAGTCCACTTCACAAGCATTAGACAGATCTTTCTGAAAATTTTCCTTGTAAAATGTTGCTCCTGAAGAAAAAAAAAGTTGAGCATGCTTTTGGAAATGAATATGAACTGATATTATTAAATGAGATTTACAAGAAATAATTAATCTTCAGTGGAGTGGTCATAGTCATTTTGATCTATTGCATGCTACCAACAATTGTGGCAAAAGCTGAAAGATGTTTCAGCAAGATAATCTCTGGCTTTTCTTCGCAAACGAAGATTCAGGGAGGACTCATACCGCGCTTTCTGCAAGCGCGCTGATTACTAAAAAGGCCAATCTGAGATAAACAAGTCCGGTTGCAGAAAGCACCGCAGAAGGTCTCCTTGGGTGATGTTTCTGGGTTGTGATTCTTTCTGCATTGTTGTTTCTCTTCAAGACTTGTTCGGCGTGAGTTCTCAAATAAGGCTGCAGCATTGTGGATAGTGTGTCTCCATGCCTCCCGATGTGAGGCCAGGGCGGACCATTGTTGGTGATCAATTTGGCCGAGCCTGAGATGTTGCTTCAGGGAGTCCTTGTATCACTTTTTTGGAGCGCCCCTCTTACACTGACCCATGGCGAGTTCACCGTAGAGTACTATTTTTGGGAGGCGATGGTCCTCCATCCTAGAAATGTGCCCTGCCCAGTGCAGCTGTGTTCTCAATATCATGGCCTCAATGCTGGTGATCCCTGCTTGCTCAAGGACAGCAACATTCGTCACATAGTCAGTCCAGTGTGTATTTAGGATTGTGCGTATACAGCGCTGATGAAAGCGTTCGAGGAGTCGTAAGTGGTGGCAATAGGTGACCCATGTTTCAGACCCATACTGTATAAGGAGCTTTGGACCTGATAAGCAAGATAATGCTCCATCAAAAATGTAGGTGTTCTACAATGGGTCAAGAATCAAGCAACGATTGCCATTTTGAGTGTCAAGTAGCAAAAGAAACAGAGTTTGCTGTGCATGTCTCTCTTAAAAATTCTTTCCTCTTCATTGTAAAGAGCCTATATAGTGTAGTCATGTCACACTCTCTTTGTGTATGTGTGAATTGAAAAACATTTAATACAGGCTGAGTATCCCTTATCCAGAAGTCCAAAATCCAAAATACTCCAAAATTGTCTGCATGGCTGGATGAGATAGTGATACTTTTGCATTCTGATGATTCAGTATACACAAACTTTGTTTCATGCACAAAATTATTTAAAAATATAGCATATAAAATTACCTTTAGACTATGCATACAAGGTGTATATGAAACATACATGGGTTTTGTGTTTAGACTTGGGTCCCATCTCCAAGATACAAATATCTCATTATGTACATGCAAGTACAGATAGACCCCCCATATCCATGGGACCTGTATGCACAGATTCACTTATTGCATCTGAAAAAATATGGTCTCTCTAGGCATTTTCTAGGTCCACCAGCATGACTCTATGGTATGCTTTGGCCAGAAATCATGCATTTTAATAGGGTTTGTTATTATCCACAGTTTTCAGTATCTATGGTAAGACTGGGAACATATCACCCACAGCTATGGAGGTCTTTCTGAATTCCAAAATCCAAAATGCAGACTACTTCTGATCCCAAGCATTTCATATAAGGGATACTCAACCTGTACTGCTTTTCATTTTAAATATCCCAAAATGATTTACAATAAAAATAAGAGAGAAAAACACAAGTTTCTGAAAATAAGAAAACAAATGTAAAACAATAAAATAATTCATTAAAAGTAAATTCTTTGAAACTAAGGTTAGCAACAATGTCAACAATCAGAAAAATAATCAGGAAAACACTTAGACAAATGCAATCATTAAACTGGAAATACTCCATATTGGGAGCCTGCCTACTCAATGGTGAAATTGTTGGTGGATGCTGCAACTAAGAAAGGCCCTTAAAATTATCAGTATATATATTTATATTTAAAATGTGATCTTAACTCACTATTTTTTATTATATTCATTCCCATGCTTAGTTGATTTTGAGGATAATGGATGGTTATTAGCAAGTTTTGAAGAATTGATGAAGCTGCAAAGACTAAAATAGGAATTAGCATGCAGTCAAAAACTATGTGCAACACTTTGCCATGTGGCTGATTGAACTTGCATTTATTGATCTCTGAAGATAATCACTGCACATCCGCTTGGTGCAATACAAGCATACATGTAGCCAGTCTCCACGCTTACTGCTCCATGAGATCAATAGGTCACATTGTAGGGAAGGTATTGTACAAGCTTGATCTTCTGTCATTCATATCAGAGTTAAGGGTGAAATGATTTCTAGGAACAGGTTTGCCAAAGCAATATGATCTAAAGTTGTATAGTACTTAAGAACATGACCTATGTTAAGAGCCAGGAAGTCTCTGGTTCAAATTTTACTTCAGCTGTGAACTCACTGGAGATGGAGACAAGACACAATTTTTCTCCCTACTCCCAGAATTGTGGATGGCGTAAAAGGGGTTATTTTTGCTCCCCACTATCACCTTTGACACAGTGGGCTCCAACTTGCTCTAAAATAACACTGGCCGGTGGTTTACTAATGTGAAGAGTGTGACGTGGGAGACACAAACTCATGCAAAACCATTGCCTCTGTTCCGTGAAAAGAAACATCATCAAGGAAATGCTACCTGTGTAGACAGTACATGCCAACACCAGAAGCTAGCATTATGCACTGCCTGCCAAGACCCATGGGTCAAGCAGGGGGTGCTCTGCTATCCTATGGAATTCTTCTACAGCTGTTCTTCCTTTGGGGAATGAGTAAGCTGTAATGGGAACAAGGAGAAGGCACATAAGCCTTCATTTTCTTTGCCTTCTTCATCCTGGGCAAATACGTGGAGCAGGCCAAGAGAAAGAAGGCAAGCTAATGGCCAGAGGTACTGAAGGAAAAGAGGGTCCACTCAGGGAGGGGACTAATAATGTTTGCCATCCCGAAAACACTCTGATGTTGTTTGGCCACATGTGTCCAATTTTCATCTATGAAATGTTGGATGGTATAGGCAAAGGAACCTACTCTCTGCTCACATGTTCCAGATTTGCTTTTAAAAACAACAAAGAACACAATCTGTTTGGCCACAGACGACTACAACTCTGTGAAACCATTGTGCACTGTATTAAGAGTCAGGCAAGGGGACAAAGCTTGGAAATTTTACCTTTGGACTATAACTTCCCAAATTTTGCAGCCAACACGGTCACTAGCCATGCTGGCTGGGGATCTGTGGGAGCTGTAGTCCAAAGAAGTGATCCCCTCACCCCAAGCTTTGGAAAGGGAGCTACTAAGATTTCCTGCCTCATGTACAACGGCATCTTAGGCTGTCCCAAGAGACACTTGTGCAATTTGTTTTAGCCCTGCAGGTACTTGGGCACACATACTGCAGCAACCTACCTTTGCGTTATGAGAAAATAGCTAGTGGTGTCATTCAAAACAATTAACAAACAGTTCCCATCCCTGGCTCTCCTCCATGGCTCTGAGGGATCTGGTCCTTCCTTCCCTCTTACCCCCTCACTTCTCCATCCTCCTTGTCCACTCCAGCCTCTATCTCCTCCTCCCCTTCACTACCCTTGGCTTCTCTTTTAACTTTCCCAGCCTCCATTTCTTTAAACTATTTTAGCAACCGGTTCCAAGGAGGAACCAGTAAGAACCAGCTGAATGACACCACTGGAAGTAGCTCCCACTCTGCTAGAGGTCTGTGTGAATGAACGGGACCCCACTCTTAAACTGGCTTCCTTGCTTATTTTATTTATTTCTCCCTTAACTTTTTTTTTGCATTTTGATCAAGGTACTCAAAAGTGGCATACATGGCCCTCTGTCCCTCTTTTTACACTTATGATAGCCCTGTGAGATAGGTTAGCCCGAGAAGCCAGAGATTGGCTCAGTGTCAACTACAGAGCTTAATGGCTCAGTGGGATTTTGAAGCTGGGTCTCCCTATTTTTGGCCAACATTGTAATTACTACTCCATACTGGCACTTCAGAGTCAGTTTGCATAGTGTGTAGCCATTACCTGCATCAAACTATGGGCTTCAGAACTTTTAACTGGATGCAGGAGGGCCTTAGCTTGAGTAGCAGCCAGTGCTTGGAAAAGAAAAAATTTTGGACTACAGTATCTAGAATCCCTCAACAAACATGGCCATTGGCCACTCTGGCTGAGGATTGTGGGCACTGTAGTTCAAAAGGTAAATTTGTCAAGCTCTGGTAGCAGTGCATAATATGGAAGCAAGAAGCAGTACCCAACAGACTCATGATTTAAACCAAACCAAAATGAATAATGGTAGTTTTACAGATGCAAGCAATTCATTAACAGGAAGAGGGAGCAGCCCTCCTAATAGAAAGTGACTTGAGGACTGTTTGATGCAAATGGCCACTTGCAGCTGTCACCCCCTGAGGAGGTCACTTCAAGGCAAAGCACTGTCAGATGGAAAATCAAACTGCGTATTAATTTGATAGTCCCCGATAGTGCAGCAGCTTTGCTAGGTGGTACTTTCTAGCTGTGCCATGCACACTGTGATCTGCTGCCATTAAGTGTGACTCTACGTGATAACAAGAGAAGCACATGCATGCAATTAAAACACAGCTGTTAATGGTCGGACAGGAGCATCTGCCCAGGCCCTAAGTCAAACCTCTAATGATTAACCCTGAGTCTAAGGTAAGGAAAACACTCACACCCCAAACACAGAACAAGGTCAACAAGAAACAATGCATCACTATAATTGTTGTATTTCCATGCCACATTTGTATGCCATAAAGACAATAACAATGGTTTATTGTCTTCTATTTCTACCTCCTTTTTTCTGACATCTTCCAAAATATCTACTGTTGCCTTATCATATCATATAGCCAGCCCATACACCAAACAAATTGCAAACAAACAAACTGCATCGAGACCAGTTATCTGAATGTGTCCACACAGTTTTACACAAAACTTAGGAAATGGACTTAAAAAAAAATACAACTCCCAGAACCCTCTACCAGCACAGTTAGAGTTCTGGGAGCTGTTGTTCTTTTTTTTCCTTTTTTCTTTTTAAAAGACTTTTCCAAGCTCGGGTTTTATATCTGGCATTTTTATGTTTGAGATTTTGATTATATATATTTTTTGTAGACAGAAGAACAGTGAAATTAAGTTTGAACTGGATTCAGGTTTCAATCTGGACACCATTGTTCAATTGCCCTGGTGAACATTACAGTAGCACACCCGCATCCGCTGATTCACCATCTGAGGATTCAATTATCCGTGGATGGCGACAGCGGGTGTGGGTGGGAGGGAGAAGGCGAGCTCGCCTCCTCCTCCCTTCCCCAGGAGGGTTTTGGCGGAGCAGCAGAGCCAGCCCCACCTTTAGGCCTCTCCCTCATCCCTCACTTAGCAACCAGCCCTGGTGTCTCACCATCCATTTCCCCCCACCCTCCTGGGCTTCCCAGTCATGACCCTTTTGGGCTCACCTGGTGGGCGACACCCTCCATGCCAGCCAAGGAGCCCCGCTGGCCTCCAATACCTTTGCTTCCTGGTTCCCACCGTGACACACATGCACACACTACCCCCGCAGCCCTCTTCCCTGCCAATCTCCCTGCCACAGCCAGCCACTCGGTGGAGGAGAAGAAGTCATAGAAACTCCAGGACAGGCACTTTTGCCTCATTGTCCTGGCCCCTGGTGGCTTGGAGGCAGCCTACAAGGAACTGAAGCGCATAGCCCAGATGTAGCCCAGAGCCATAGGGGGGATTCTCTCACCACCTCCAAAGCAGTATCATCAGCCTTTGGTGGGGAGTCCCAGCAGGTGGGGAAGGGAGAGAGGAGGCAAGTGTGCCTTCCCCCTCCTTTCTCTGTGGGGTGGATGAGTTCTAGCAGTCTTCACTATTATCCACGGATTTCATTATCCATGGTGAGGCCCAGAACCAATCTCCCATGGATGTGGGGGTCCTACTGTATTCAGATATCTTGAGTGTCTAGAACCATGACACATCACAATTTTTTGTGAGGCCAGATAAAAGCAATCAGAAAATACATTGTACCAACCTGCTTCACTGGAAATGTGAAGCTGATGGGGACATTGGCCATGCTGGCTGGAGAATGATGGGATTTTCTACTCCAATGTATTTGAAGAACAGGAGGTCAGGGAAGGGTGCATTATAAAGTCCAAGTATAGCCATTTTTTTCTTAGTGTGAGGATGCTCAGGCCCCACCTGCCTCTTAGAATATTACTTTTCAGGTATCCCACATGTACCTGCGGGGGACTGACCCACAGGATAAGAAACCAACAGGTAATGTGTAAATCATGGCCATCCTTCTGTTGACTAGTGCAAAGAAACTTCCCTAAGGGAAGAGTAAGGCAAGTTCATACAGAAAATGGTAAATCTTTATATTACATGACATTAATTACACTTTTACTGCTTGCTAACTCTGTTAGGATTTTTGTTCAGCTACGGAATACACTACTTACTCAGTGCCCTCTTCAATCAAGAAGCATCCTGCTGAAGGTCTAAGGCCCAACATTAGTTTTATTACACTTTCTGTCACAGTTCATAAAGAATACTTCATAGAGCCACTCTTCAGTAAATCTGTGTTATCAGAACAAGAGCAGAACTGTAGTCTTGAGTATTTTTCATACTGTTTTTGAAAATCTGGCCCAAATTGTTATTTTTGTTTCTAACACTAGCAAAGGAAACAAATATGTTGATGTGGGCATCTTGATTATATGTACACTAAAAACAGAATCTTGAGGAACCACAAAGATGTCTCCTTAGCATAGAATTTCCAGAGTACATCAGTTGTTTGCTGTGTACCTTATCTGTCCATCAAAACAGTAATACAGTACCATTTGTACCATTTGACAGGTAATAAATCTCATAGCTTAATCAGATCTTTATTTCTCTCCTTATTACATAATGAAACAGGGAGGATCTGTTGTTATTTTTACAGATTACATTTCTAGTTCTCGGGGTATGTATGTATAAATAAATAAATAAATTTTGGAACTCTAGAAGAGGAAGATAAAAACTGCATGGTGCATGTCTAAACCATGCAGTTTTCACCCTTCTAATCCCTGCTTTATGTAAGAAAACTAAATGTGTACATTGATTCGTCTTACCAAATGTATTTAAAATTCAAAACCTTAAGATGCTTTATAGTTCCAGATTGTAAATTTAAATGCAGTCATCTATTCCAGCTGAAAAGTCTAACCTACTCACCTTAGAACTAAGCTATCTAGCAGGCAGTTAAAATAATATAAAAATATTTACAATAATATATTTACATAATACGTGAAGTCTTCTAAAGAGTTTTGCTTTAATCTAGTTGTTCGGGTTCTGCAGGACTTATTTGGGCAAATGGTTGAGCTCATGACATCAAAACAAAACACTGTACAGAAGTGTTTCCCAGTGCTGATTAACTTGCCAAGGATCTTCCCTACTTTGATGACCCATTGTAGACCCATACTAGGTAACTCAAGAGCCACAGGGTTTCTATCTTCTCTTCTTTGTGATTTCAACAGATGTGTGACATCATTGCAATCTGCATCAGTCTGCCCAACCTGGCAGGAGCAAGAGGGGGAGAGATCACAGAATCACAACATCATAGAATCATAGAACTGGAAGAGACCGCAAGGGCCATCTAGTCTAGCCCCCTGCCATGCAGGAATACACAATGAAAGCATTCCCAACAGATGGCCATCCAGTCTCTGTTTAAAAACCTCCAAAGAAGGAGACTCCACCACACTCCCAGGCAGCAACATTCCACTTAAAAACAGCTCTTACTGTAAGGAAGTTCTTCCTAATGTTTAGGTGGAATCTCTTTTCCTGTAGTTTGAGTCCATTGGGCCTTGTCCTAGTCTCTGGAGCAACAGAAAACAAGCTTGTCCCATCCTCAGTATGACATCCCTTCAAATATTTGAACATGGCTATCCTGTCACCTCTTAACCTTCTCTTCTCCAGGCTAACCATACCCAGCTCCCTGAGCCACTCCTCATGGGACATGGCTTCCAGACCTCCCACCATTTTGGTCGCCCTCCCCTGTGCACGTTCCTGCTTATCAATATCCTCCTTGAATTTTGGTGCCCAGAACTGGACACACTATTCCAGGTGAGGTCTGACCAAAGCAGAATAGAGTGGCACTATTACTTCCCTTGATCTAGACACTATACTCCTATTGGTGCAGCCTAGAATTGCATTGGCTTTTTTAGCTGCTGCATCACACTGCTGCCTCATGTTCAACTTGTGGTCCATTAAGACTCCTAGATCCCTTTCGCATGGACTGCCATCAAGCCAGGTGTCACCCGTCCTATATGTGTGCATTTCATTTTTACTGTATCCTACATTTCTCTCTGCTGAAATTCATTTTGTTAGTTTGGGCCCAGCCTTCTAATCTGTCAAGGTCATTTTGAATTCAGAGTAATATGCATACTGCGGTGGTCTTATGTCAGGGATTCTTTGTATTATTGTTGTTGTGTCCCTTCAAGTAATTTCTGACTTATGGTTATCCTAAGGTGACCCTATTAGGGGGTTTTCTTGGCAGACTTTGTTCACGGGGTTTGCCTTTTCCTTCATCTGAAGCTGAAAGAGTGTGATTTGCCCAAGCTCACCCAGTAGGTTTCCAGGGCCAAGCGGGCATTTAAATCCTGGTCTCCCAGTGTCCTAGTCCATACTACACTATACCACGCTGGCTCTTTTCTTTGTTTTACAAGGGTAAAAAGCAGAACACAGGACAGTAGCAGTTCTGTGACTTTCTAACACCTAGTTTGACTCTTAATCATAGTGCATATTCAGAATGTAGCACAAGAACCCAAGGCTCTAGAATGCAGTGCACACATAATCACCGCATATTTCAGTCCAGCATTATTCCATATGGTGGGGCTCTTCCCACGTGCACACATATCACTCAGTGATTGGAATCCTGTTGTGCAGTCTCAAGTAGACCAGATGCATTAAATCAGCTGTTGAATGGTGAGTCATCACATAGGTTAATCAAACCGATTTAATGTGTTTACTCTAGTTGGGACTAACAACAGGATGGAGGCCACTGACCGTAACATCAAGTGATAATGTTATATGCATCAAAGAGTCGCCACAGACAAATCCCCACAGGTAGAACTCTCATTAAACCTGAGATCAAATCACAAACACAATACAGGGTCAGTTCTTCATGCATTTAGTTGAGAACCATCAGCGGTTGGACAATCAATGACTCAGTATAAAATGGCATCCATATTTGTGTGAAGTTGGCCTTTGTTATACCATGAAATAATCTGAAGTCTACAGCATTTTCCTCCAGTGTAAAAGCTCAACTAAGTGATTACATTCCCTCAATTGATCTCCAATTTCTAAAATTAAATGGTTTAATCAACGGGAAAAGGAGAAAACTGAGCCAAGGAACAACAAAAAGTCAATTTGGGCTTTTGAAACTAGAAACCCATGAGACCAAGAGACTCTTGCTCCTACCCTTCACTATATGTTCATTATTTCTACTAGGTTTTTCCCATTCTTTCCTTCTATTTTTCTCTTCAACAAACAGTTTGCCATCTGAAACGTAAGTCAACTGCATTGAAGACAGTTGGAGTTCTGAGTAAACACAGATAAGGATTGGGTTGTTGTGACCAAACTATGTGACAGGAGATCTGATGCTCCCACTGAAAATTCTTCCCCTCCCAGGGCTGGACCAAAACATTGTGTTTTCTGTCTCAAAGGGTAAGATGGCCCATTTCCTCAGTCCATGTAGAAAAGTCAATTGGTTAGGCTGTTGAATTTTGGTAGGATAGCATCCCCCACTACACCTGAGGGTAAAGGGGCTAGGTTAGAGGGAACAGGGAAAGCTGCAAGACACAAACAAGTTTGCCTTTCTACACCTTACAGATACTCCACAGGATCTGGCAGCTGACGCATCTACCTCACACTGCCTAATGGTACAGTTGGCCCTACCGCCTTCTTTCTGCTTCATGAATGTCTAGGACCACGAAACACAATGTGACATCATCATACTGTGTCCCACATACAGTTTCCTCTCTGTGTTCCACTTGTGGGAACAAGAAATAATAATAATAATAATAATTATTATTATTATTATTATTATTATGCCTTTCTCCCAGAATGAGACCCAAAGTGGCTCACAACACATAAAATACAACATATAATTAAAAATATGACAATTAAAAGTTAAAACAATTAAAATCACAACAATTCAAAATTATATAAAAGTTTTTTTAAAATAAAAACACACCTCAATAAAAAAGCCTCTGTGCACGTAGCTACGAATTAAAAGCTTGCTTGAATAAACATCTTTGCCTGCTGGCAAAAGGAAAGCAGGGAGGGGGCCAGCTTAGCCTCCTGAGGAAGGGTGTTCCAGAGGGTGGGATCAGCCACTGAGAAGGCTCTCTCTCATGTCCTTACCAAGCAAACCTATGATGATGGTGGGACCAAGATAAAGCCTTCTCCTGTGGATCGCAAAATTTTAGTAGGTTCATATAGAGAGATATGGTCTTTCAAATAGTCTGGACCTATGCCATATAGGGCTTTATAGGTCATGACCAGCACTTTGAATTGTGAGCGGAAACAAACCAGTAGCCGATGAAGCTGTTTTAACAAGGGAGTTATATGTTCCCTATAACTATATCTCTATTAAAACACAGCAGCATCACATCCCATGTCTTGTAATAGTAAAGATGACTGGGGAGCAGACAGGAAGGACAGAAGATGCTTTTAACTGGGTTTCCATCACATTTATTTCCAATCTAAGGGCCAAAGTAAACATTAACAGCACATGAACAGCAGTCTGAACAAGGAAACAGTCATGTGGTCACAGTCATCTCCACTAAGGGTAATATGTACTGTATTTCTAATACAAATGCCATCTGCCATGGGGAGGGAGCTGATAGTTATCAGGATCATAACAAGCATGAAGGGGAAACACCATCCTTTCCTTGTAATGCCAGCTGGTCACTTCCATGTAAGTGGAGGGTGTCATTTCAGGGATAGGATTGGGCACTTTGGGCAGATCCTTTCAGATTCATAATAAAAGCCAAAATAGATCCACTGCCCAATTGATGTGAAAGCCACCAGCTGCTACTGCTTCCTTTCCCACTGAGGATAACCCTTCCCTCAAAGCTGCTATTTGCATCCTCCCCTTTGATACACCCAGAGGATGTTATTTTATTTTTGAATGCATATATTAAAAATGTCCAGGTTTAACCTAACACATAGTTTGACCCTTTCTCACCTATGAACCTGAAACCAGAACAATGCAAGATTTCCAGGGTACAGCATATAGCATTTTGTTTTAAGAACAGACTAGATGGATTCATGGTATCTTATGGCATTATTACCTAGTGCTGGTGTGGCCATTTTCATTGAGCAAAACTAAGTAGAGCAAAACAAAACAAAAACCAAAGCCCTGGCTAAGTAGCAGCGAATGAAGAAGAAAGTATACCTGAATGTTTGTGTGCCATGAAAATAATGTCCCTCCCCCTCTCCAGTATGTGTCATCTTTGTAACATCTTTGACAGGATCACCAAGGGTCTCTTCTTGTCACTTTGAGGCACTTTTAAGAGAGCTGTGGGAATGGGAAGGTGAAAGGAAAGAGGCAGGGAGAGCGAGGTGTGGGGAGAAGAGAGTTATACTCACAGCTTTTCACAGTCAAAACCAGAACCCCACTGCTGGTAATGTGAGAGTGCTACATCAGGCGCCAAATGGATAAGACTGTAGACAGCGGGGCCAAAGCACTGATCCTTGCCAGCACCTGCAGATAGGAGACAAATAATTGGCACATGTTTAAAAGAGAGAGAGAGAGAGAGAGAGAGAGAGAAAGAGACTTGTTAGATGTCCGTATTTTCTAACAGCGTCTGGCAGGGGTCCCTGCAAGGAATTTAATCAGCAAGAGTTGTTTAAAATGGGCTTTGAACAACAAGCCCTGCACTGCTAGTAATGAACTTCATATCATCTGCAACTCCTGTTTGCTGACGACATTCAATTTGTTAATTCTGCAGCTGGTGATAGGGGTCAGATAGGAAAGTGACGATTGTTTTTTGACGTTCCAACCCCTGCTCACATCTTCCTAATTAATCCTTTTAGAAGCAACCAGCCGACAGAGAGGTGTGGAGCTGAGGGAGGAGAACGCGAGGGCAAAAGAGGAAAGGAGACAGAGTTGCTAATGCTGCCCTCTGCTTTCTTATCTGACTGTCTGAAATGCAGAATGGAAGGGAAATGATGGATAAGGCTACAGCCTGAGCTGGGATATTCACAGGAGCAATAAGGATTTTTTGGCCTTAAGCTAAAGACACACACCTGCATGACAATACTACATGGCCACTTTAAACCAATATGTACATTGGCACACTTCAGATGATTTAGGAGCAATAAGTGATTGGCACAATACGACATTGAGATCCTGGCTGGTTGAGGACACCAAATGCTGGTGATGGTCATGACATACAAAAAGTTGGTGCTTTCATTCATCCATGACACTCATGCTTGTTGAATTAGAAACATCAGTACTGATATATTGCAAGATCTACTTTGGGTTGAGTAGGGTTTTGTTTTGTTTTTAGTAGAACTGCAAGATCTACCAAATGGACTGAAGCCACATGACATTGTGCTCCCTGTTGGCTCTCAATATCACTGCTTTTCCGTTACTGGCCCTGATGTGATAGGTCCCTTCCACTGCAGTTCGGATATTCTGGCAGTCACGTGGTGTGAGTGGGAGTGATTCTCCTCCTCTCCCCCTACCCCCTCTCCCTCTCACTATTACCAAGCAGGCTGAGGTTGGTTTTCCTCCATTTTACTTGTATTTTCTATTTCTTTTCTTTTTTAGTTTTATCATTTTGATGTAATTGTGCAATTGTGGCAAAATAAAAATACAAAATCGAAAGGCACACATGCTCTGGGTAGGGCATACAGAGGTAGGAAGGTGGGGTTAGCGAGATGGTGCAGAAGAATGGGCAAGGGACCATGATCACCAAAGGAGCACAACTGTGTAATTGCAGAGAAGTGTAATAGTGATTATTTCCATTTGTTTCAACAATGTAATTGCTGCGAGACAACAGGCTGGTGTGCTAAAGTCCCATGTCACAATGAGAGAGTTAACACAATTCTAGACTGCATCAACTGGAGTGTCCAAGTCAATGTGATTTTGGGCTGCATCAATAGAAGTATAGTGTCTAGATCAAGGGAAGTCATAGTGCCACTCTATTCTGCCTTGGTTAGGCCTCACCTAGAATACTGTGACCAGTTCTGGGCATCACAATTCAAAAAGGATATTGACAAATTGGAGTGTGTCCAGAGAAGGGCGACTAAAATGGTGAAAGGTCTGGAAACCATGCCTTATGAGGAGAGACTTAGGGAGCTGGGTATGTTTAGCCTGGAAAAAAGACGGTTGAGGGGCGATATGATAGCCCTGTTTAAGTATTTGAAGGGGTGTCACATTGAGGCTGGAGCAGGCTTGTTTTCTGCTGCTCCAGAGACTAGAACACGGAACAATGGATGCAAGCTCCAGGAACAGAGATTCCACCTCAACATTGGACTTTTTCAGACAAGTAAAATGCAACAGAAGCAGCCTCGCCACGTTGCGAGGCTGCTGCGCTGCAGGGCGTCCCTTTTGCATGACACCCGTCCCTACCGGTACTGTTGCGGTACCGCAGGGACATATGAGTGTGATATTTTGGTGATTTTTACTCACGAAAGTTGATCATGAGTAAAAATCGCCAAAATATTACACTCAAGTGTCCCTGCGGTACCGCAACAGTACCGGCAGGGACGGGCGTCATGCGAAAGGGACGCCCTGCAGTGCAGCAGCCTCGCAACGTGGCGAGGCTGCTTCTGTTGCATTTTACTTGTCCGAAAAAGTCCATTAGGAGGAACTTTTTGACAGTAAGATCTGTTCGGCAGTGGAACACACTCCCTCGGAGCGTGGTGGGGTCTCCTTCCTTGCAGGTCTTTAAACAGAGGCTGGATGACCATCTGTCAGGGATGCTTTGTGTATTCCTGCATGGCAGGGGGTTGGACTGGATGGCCCTCGTGGTCTCTTCCAACTCTACAATTCTATGATTCTAATGTAAGTAATCTCTCTCTCTCTGGCTTTTCTTCGCAAACGAAGATTCAGGAAGGACTCATCCCGCGCTTTCTGCAAGCGCGCTGATGACTAAAAAGGCCAATCCGAGATAAACAAGTCCGGTTGCAAAAAGCACAGCAGAAGGTCTCCTTGGGTGATGTTTTTGGGTTGTGATTCTTTCTGTGTTGTCGTTTCTCTTCAAGACGTGTTCGTCATGAGTTCTCAAATAAGGCTGCAGCATTGTGGATAGTGCATCACCATGCCTCCCAATGTGAGGCCAGGGCGGACCACTGTTGGTGATCAATTTGGCCGAGCCTGAGATGTTGTTTCAGGGAGTCTTTGTATTGCTTTTTTGGAGTGCCCCTCTTACGCTGACCCGTGGCGAGTTCACCGTAGAGTAGTATTTTTGGGA
Organism: Gambelia wislizenii; assembly: GCA_030847615.1. Classification (NCBI taxonomy): domain Eukaryota; kingdom Metazoa; phylum Chordata; class Lepidosauria; order Squamata; family Crotaphytidae; genus Gambelia; species Gambelia wislizenii. Next base: position 78,798,372 of record JAUMIR010000006.1, on the reverse strand, counting down.
GGCGATGGTCCTCCATCCTAGAAATGTGCCCTGCCCAGCGCAGCTGCGTTCTCAATATCATGGCCTCAATGCTGGTGATCCCTGCTTGCTCAAGGACAGCAACATTCGTCACATAGTCAGTCCAGTGTATATTTAGGATTGTGCATAGACAGCGCTGATGAAAGCGCTCGAGGAGTCGTAGGTGGTGGCGATAGGTGACCCATGTTTCAGATCCATAGAGGAGGATAGACAGTACGATGGCTCTATACACACTGATTTTTGTGCTTTGCCTCAGGTGTTTATTGCTCCAGACTCTTTCGTGAAGTCTTCCAAATGCACTATATGCCTTTGCTAATCTGTGATCGATCTCTTTGTCAATCTTGGTATCTGAGGAGATGATGCTTCCCAGGTAGGTGAACTGCTGAACGGACTTGAGCACAGATTTGCCCACGGCAATGTGGGGATGGTTGTGTTTGTCCTGTGGTGCAGGCTGGTAAAGAACTTCTGTTTTCTTCAGGTTGACTTTCAGCCCAAACAGCTCTGCAGCTGTTGCGAAGCAGGATGTTAGGTGCTGCAGAGCTGCTTCTGTGTGGGCAACAAGGGCAGCACCATCAGCGAAGAGCAGCTCACGGACTAGATAGTTTAGAGTCTTAGTGTGAGCCCTCAGATGGCTTAAGTTAAACAAGCTACCATCAGTACGGTAACGTATATAGATGCCGTCATCTTCTTCAAGCTCTGCCATAGCCCTTTGGAGCATCGTGCTAAAGAAGATTGTAAATAAAGTTGGTGCAAGAACACTACCTTGCTTCACTCCATTAGTTATTAGAAAGGGGTCTGAAAGAGCATCGCCATATCTGACTTGACTACACTATTCTGCTTTTGGCCAAGCCTCAACTGGAATACTGGATCCAGTTATAGGTACCACAGAAGGATATCAGCAAGCTGGAACATGTCTGGAGGAGGGTGACCAAGATGGTAAAGGGCCAAGAAACTAAATCCTATGAGGAATGATTGAGGGAGCTGGGTATGTCTACCCTGTCAAAAAGAATGAGAAATGATATGATAGCTATCTTCAAATGAATGTAGGTCACATAGAATATGCAGCAAGCTTGTTTTCTGCTGCTACAAATGCTAGAATCTGAACCAATGGAGAGATTCTAATGAAACATTAGGAAGAATATTTTGAGGATAACCAGTGTTCAATAATTTAATGGACTATCTCAGAAGGTGGTACACTCTTCTTCTAATGAGTTTAAATTTTTAAATAAAAGGTGGATGGCTATCCATAAGAAATGCTTTAGCTATGGATTCCTATACTGGTAAGGAATTTGACTAGATGACCTTTGGGATCCCTTACAACTACTGTATATGGTTCTATGTTCCTCCAAGAGGAGTATGCTCCAAAGTACTGCAAGAGAGAAGGAATGACACCCATGTTAGTTCAGATAGTGTTGGTAAGGAATGTCCTATGATGAAGATGTAAATATCTGGGTAGGTTTAAACCACTTAGGGTGCACCATTGTATAAGGTCAACTGTACAATGAAAGCCTTTTTGTTATGTAATCATCCTGCCTAGATTATTGAATTTTAGTAGGGATTTGACCATTGAACTACAACTCTGGAGACCAGGATTCAAATCCCCGCTTAGCCATGGAAACCTGCTGGGTGACATTGGGAAAATCACACTCTCTCAGATTCAGAGGAAGGCAAAGGCAAACCCCCTCTGAACAAATCTTGCCAAAAAAACCCCCAAAAAACAAAAAACCCTGTGATAAGTTCACCTTAGGGTCACCATAAGTCAGAAACAACTTGGAGGCACACAACCACCACCATCTCCACAAGGCAGGCCAAAATATCATCCATTAGAAGATCTCCCAGGTTTTCCTATGGCTTCTTCTGTCTTATTTTTTCTTACAAAAGAAAATCAATCAAGGAGAGAAAGCCAGAGCAGCTGCATGTTGCCATTTGATTGGGTATCTGTAGAAGCCGTCCATCTGGAAGCATGCAGAACTTGCCCACATTTGCAAGGCCCAGGTCATCTATTCTGACAGAAGAGTGCAAATGGATTTTCAGATATGACATGAACCTTGTAGAGATCCCAGAAACAAAAATCTGGCTGAGCTCCTGCATCGGGAGACATATGTGTATCACATAGCTCTTTCTCTCTAGCTCTGTCTCCTGATGATAGCCCCCCAAATTCACCTTGTAAGCAGCCCAGCCCATCCACCAGAAAACAGTCATTCCCATATTCTTGGAGAGCAGGGGAATGAGCAGGGACCTCTGAGGTTTCTGCAAGCTCTCTACAGAAGACATCATTGCAGCACTTCCAGAAAATAGCTGGGCATGTTCCAACCTGCTCTCTGACAACACAGAAATTGCCATGTTGGGGCAGGGGCTGCACTATTTACAAGGTGAGTTGGGGGGGATTTTGGTTTTTGCATCACTGGAACAGGATTCTGATCTACACCATGACCGTAAAGGGGATCAGCGCCATCATGATTCATTAGCAGGATGCCACCCATCATTTTGCACATCACCTCTTGAAGTTTATGAATTGTTTGCTGGGGAGGGTATTTGACTCACAGCCTTGGGTATCCTGTATGTTACTCATCTACATTGTCCTTGGACTGAAGAAGTGAGGGAGGAATCCTCTCTTTGTATCAACAGCCTGAAGAAGAAATGGTACAAGGGTGGTGTTTTGTAGGAACATAAAGATAAGGTAGACCATTGATTTATATCATTGGTCCAGCTAGCTCAGCATTGTCTACACTGATTGGCAGCAGTTCTTTAGGATTGTAGGCAGGAATCTTTCCAAGCCCTACCTGGCGATGCTGGGGACTGAACCTACTACCTTCTACACAGTGATAGCTGGCGGCTCCCTTGTTAGTGGGGTGACAAATACACTCCAGGTGTTAATCCAGGCTTAGTAGGAGCTATCCAAGGTGCTGAACTCTATTCCTAAATAGGTTCAGCACTTTGGAAAGCTCCTTTGAAGGCTGCCAAAACCTGGAATGGATTCTCCACTCTGCTGATATGGCAGCCACCAGCTGCTGCCGCCTCTATATGCATTGCAAGTGCACTGCCACTGAGCTACAGAGCTCACTCTTGTCATCTGTTGTAAGCCACTAAACAACTTGTTGTTTCTTTTGCTTTATTTATTTATAGCGGGATCACTTTGAGCATCCCAGGATCCAGCAGCACAGGACTACTGTGACCTAATCTATGATACTGGAAAGCAACTGTCTTTTAGCAAACACAGGATAAACAGTACCAGGTTCTGAGCATTTTACCAAGCTGTAGGTAATATGTAGCACTCCATATGTTGCTGTAGTCCAACTCCTATTATCTCTAACCATTGGCCACACTGGCTTAGCTGGCAGAAGGAGTCCAACAACTTCTGGAGGGCCACAGATTTCTCTCCTCTCATTTAGCCTAAATGAATTTCTTCATATAGAGTCTCAAAATCCCTTCACCTCATGCCAAATCTCAAAAGAATGGGCAGAGAGGATAGAAGGCTGGATTGAGGAAGGCACATCCCAATTTGAAGATGCGGGGGGATTAAGAATGGCAGCCTTCCTGCCCTCTCCCTCTGTTTTCTGTGTAAATACTTGCAGAAAGAACACAAGGGACCAGGGTTAGCCCTACTGTTAGGCAGAGTGGTGCTGCCACCACAGGCAGTTGGTTTTGAGTATTATGAAATGACAGGTGGTTGTTATTTATTATTTTCACATTTTTACTGCAAGTAAAGAGGCACTTGTGGGACTTTCTGCCTCAGGCACTATGTACCTTGACTGGAGGGGGAAATGGGAACTTCTTCTTCCTGTACCACCTCAGACAGCAGAAAGTCTTGTGCTTGGCCCTAAAGGAGACCAAACTATGAGTTTCAAGTCTCCTCCTGCCCCACCACACCACACCACAACAAATGCCCTTCTCAATCAGTATCTGGAAGAGCATCTTTACAGTTCTTGGTTGCAAGTCTAAACCCTAAGAGAGATACATAGTCTTGAGGAAGATCCATAGCTGTAGCAACAACAAAAAAATCAATATTTTAGCAACCCAGATTGAGCATGGTAGAGAATGGAACTTGAAAAGATGAAAAGAAGAAATACTTAAAAACATCCAAGTAGGGAAGCTCATATGGGAATCATCAAATTGTTGGCTGCATTCAGTGCCAATGCTTGGAAACTGTGCCCTTCACAGTTCAAATGTCCCAATTCCCTGCCTGGGGGAAGAGGGAGGGAAACTTAAATGATAGACCATTTGTACTGCTCAAATGAATCTCTGGAGATCCTGAGATGAAGAGGTCTCACCCTATCAACAAATATTTGTGACCTTGGATTAGTACTGGAGGGTGTGATTTACTTCTTGTCTAGAAATAGGTTTCTCTGAACTTGATAGGACTTGTTTCTGAGTTGATATGCATAGGTTCATACTGTTAGTTTAGTATAAACAATGAAAAGTTTTGTGGCAACCTTATAGATTTAATGTGCACAGTTAGTACAGCATACTATAATGATGTAGTATAACAGCAAAGGGATTGAGATATGAATCAGGAAGTTCTCTGTTCAAATGGTTCATCCTCTGCTACAAAGGGGGCCCTTAAACAAGACACTTTCGCAAATTTCTCAAATCAAATTACCCTCCTTTCACGCATACATGTTTCTATCTCCCTAGTTCTCCATTTCATCTTTTAAAAGAAATTCTACAGCATCCACACTGTGGATAAAATACCATATCTTCCCCCGTCATTCAAAACCCTGTAGTAATCTTATTAATAGAAGGCCTTTATTAGTAGTTAATGGAATTCTTTTAAAATGGAACCAAGTTTGAAGTAAACTGTTTTTCATTGATCGTATGATGTATAGAGCTCAACCAGTCTATCTATGGTGTAAGCAAATTAAAAGCCTTAAGCCTATATAGCTAGGCTGCATAATCTCAAGCAGAAAAATCGATTTCTTGGTATCCCCAAGGGATGCAGATCATATTTTTTCTCTTTTTCTGATAAAGGAACACTTTCAATTTCTTTTCAGGAAGAAGCTAATTAGTGATAGAGTTTAGGTTTGCTTTTTGCAAATTGTATTTTGGCCTCAAATACATCTCATCTCTCAGGGCAAACACACAAGCACACTCTTTATAATGGAAAGCTATTCTTCCCAAATGCACCTTGCTGGTACCCAATAAGGTCTAAATTTCCTTCCATGGATACTTTGTGACCTGTACATTAAAAAGTGGAAAATTTTGATAGAACTGGTCAGAAAATTATGGGTTGGGTCCAGAGTTAGGCAGATCTTGGAAATACTACTTTTTTGGACAATTCCCAGGAACTCCCCCCCCCACCAGCCAATATAGCTACCATGGTCCCATCTCTAAATTCAGGCAAATGCAACTGGACTTGCATAAGCAGGCTTTGCCAACCATTGTTCACCACAACCACACTCCAACTTGTTGCCCATATTTTATACAAAGACCTGGAGACCTTGCATAGGAGCCCAGACCCCAAAGTGAGGGGAGCCTTTTCCTTGCGGCCCTAAAAAAGCTACATAGGAAATGGCTATTGTCCTAGCAAGAGTGACAAGGCTGAGGGCAGGAAGTAATAGATATTGAGAACACATAACTAGATTGTAAAAGGGCCATAACTTTATTGGTTACAGCTGAAGAGCCTTGGCATAGCATGGAGCATGGATCCAAGCACTGAATGAACTGCCTGTCAGCCAATAGAAGCCCGGTCTGGCAGTCTTTATGCTATGGGGGATGGGAAGGATCCCACATGGGCAAAAATGGGAACCCACATGGGCAAAAGCTACAGTATGGTTGCTCTGTCAGATGGAATGGTGAAGAATCCATGACCCCAAGCTGAACATGTCCCTATGAGCCTCTACCCTGGGTCTCTTACTAGGTTCCCTGACCTGGAGGGTTGACAGACACACAAGCCTAGTCTCTCTCTCCCTCCCCAAACAGGATCTTCTCCTATGTCTAAACTATCCAATGTTGTGACAAATAAAAGCATGTTCAACATATTCAATCATCAACTCGCATTTTGGCAGGACACCTTGGAAAGACTGAACCTAGAATGATTGAAGAAAACTAGAGCTCACAGACATACCCATATTCTCTTTCTACTTCCAACACACCTGACCAAATTTGTCACAGTTGTATTTGTGGCTGTTATTGTTACAGTATTTTCTCTTATTTTTTGTTATTTTGGTGTTGACTCCTTACTATAAAACCCAATAATTTTTTTAATTAAAAACATATTTAATCATCAGTCTTTGTAATAAAACACATGCAACACGCTTTAGGTTCACTCATCATGGCTAGGGATGGGGGGAGTGTAATCTTGTTCTGATGTTGAATCTCCCAGTGGGCTTGCCCTTTGTCTCAATTCCTGGGGCTGGAGGACAAAGGGAAGCGTTTGGATACACAGTGTGGTGTAAATATTTGCCTGGAACCCTGGTGAAGGTGTCTGAGGCCTACTTTCAAATGTTAGTCCCAACTATAGTAGATAAATCAATGGGGTTTACATCAGTGCAGACTCTACCAGTAGTCATTGATTTAATGGATCTATTCTAGTTCAGTCTAGCAATTAAATTTAGGCCTGAGTGGTCAGGAGAGGCAGGCTGCTGAATAGGTCTGTCAGGTACAGGTGAGGAGAGCTCTCTGTGAGCTCTCAGGTCTTTTCTTCAGATGTGGTTCTCACATGGTCCAACTCAACCTGGCTTTGGGCACCAATGAAAAGCTGGACATTTTCCTTTCTGAACAGCAGACACCCCCCTTCCCCACCACAGTATATTATAGGGTTGAGAAACATGTAGCTCTCCAGATATTGTTGAACTGCAATTCCCATCGTCTGTTACCATTGGCCAGTGTGGCAGGGCTGATGGAACATGGAAATCAAATCAAGGGTGTAATTTTTTTGCTAATTTTGTTGTGAAGGAAGCAACAAATAATTTTAGCAGTTTTCCTCCCTAGATTTTCCTTGGGGGTCCACCAAGACTTCTAATAGTTCCCACAAGTTGAGCAACAAAGTTGCTTCATTCAGAAGGAGGGGACTCAAAAACCCAAAAGTAGCATAATAAAGGCTTTCAGAACTTTTCCCAACTTTTTTGATAAAGTTTGCGAAAATGCACACAATCAGTTGTGTGAACGACCGATGCGCAAAAGGCTGTGGGAACTACCAGCAATCTTCCCGAAACAGCCACAGCAGAGCTGAGCTGCGATTGGTTGGACTGACTGAGGAGGGGTGGACTTTCAAGAGATGTGAGGAGCCTCAAATGAAAAGATCCAGCCAGCAGTCCCCTCCATTGGCTGGAGAAAGAAGCTCAGCTGCCTCGTGTCAAGGGAGTGACTGGTTCCTCACAAAGGAATGAGGCAATGTTGCCATGTGGGCTCGCCTCCTGCGCTGGTGGTGGTTGTGATGGCAGCCATCAGCTGCCAACCCCAGAGGGGGTGACTGACTGACCGACCGACTGACCCAACTCACCCCCTCACCCAGCTGCAGTGCTCCTCAGAGACTCCTCTGAGCCCAGCCACTCCCCTAGCAAAGCTTCCCCCTCCTTTGCTTGATTTACTCCACTGTGGCAAATGGAGGAGGGCAGAGGGATGGGGAGGGGGCAGGATGGCTGCCTCAATGGCAGCTGCTCTCCCTGGCTAGGTAACAGCAGGCACAGCCACTCAGCTTCCCTCCTTCCCTCCCTCCCTGCCCTCTCGCCTTTGGAAGAAGAGGGGAGGAAATGTGCCATCTCTCTCTCTCTCTCTTTCCCTCCCTCCCTTTCAGCTTCCCAGCATCTTATCCCCCCAGATGTGCTTGGGAGGCCACACATCCCACCTTTGTCTGTGTGAACTACAGCCAAAAACTCACCGGATCAAAGCCAAAAACTCACTGGATCAACCAATTTTGCACTAAATCATGTAAACGATGAGATGCTGGTGTGAAAATGTACTAATGTGCCAATTATCACAATAAAAACTGCCGTGTGACTGAGCCCCTGTTTTTTTTCCAGGCTGTGAGGCCGTGTTCTGGAAGAGTTTATTTCTGATGTTTCACCTGCATCTGCGGCTGGCATCAGAAATCAACTCTTCCAGAACACAGCCTCATAGCCCAGAAGAAGGAAAAAAACAAGGAAAATCTATGCACGTCGTCCGTGAAAGCCTTCAACTTCACAATTTTCCTCCCACTGTGAGAAAGTCTTTGAAAATTCAGCAGACATTGTAGACTATTCATGGTTGAAGACTTATTATCAGCAAAATGTGTGAGGGGTGTCGAAAAAAACCCCAGCAATATTATTTTCTGCGCAGAAAAGGCTGCTTTCTGTGCTGTGTGCAAATTTTGTACATAATAAGTCCTGAACTGCAAAGACTCTCATCAGTCGTTTTCTACCACACAAAAACCATATTCTTTGAGCATTTTCCAAATATTTTTGAATATTTTTCCATCCCTAGTCCAAACACACATTCCTTAACCTTGCCATATCAAAAGTGGCGTCTAAGACTTCTCTGAGTTTGTCATACAGCATGGAGGGGTGCCGTTCGATAAACATGCAATTCCTATCAGACATATAGAACTATTCATCTGGATCCTAACTGCTCCTTTTTAGTATTTTAATGCCGAGTATATCTAAGAGTGGCCTTTGGCTTTTGATGTGTGTCTTGGCTCCTCAACGGAACCCTGGGAAAGCACTACTGGTCTTGTGGTTAAAAACAGCATGCTTATTCACACATTGTGTGCTTCATTCAATACCTCATCATTCAATGATTATTGTAAGCTGTCTCTGCTGAAAAAGTTTGCATTGAGGGGGTCTCAGGTGACCTCAGTGTTTGGTATGCAGGTCATCACTTGATGCATCGCTGAGTGATAAATAAGCATGTGTAAACGCAGGACCAGTGTCTATTTACACTGTAGAAATGTGAACACATCTGGGCATCTCAGCGCTAAGCATGTGTGCCCCAGAGTAACAGCAGCACAATGATGCATATTAGACTGAAAGCGGCCCTCTCCAACCTGAGACTCTTCAGATTTTTAGATAACAACTCACAGTGTTTCTGAACATCAGCCATGCCAGCTGAGGCTGATCGGAACCACAGTTTTAAAAATTGGAAGGGCACCAACGTGGGGGAAGCTGTTGTAAGCATATAGGCATAACCTATACTGTTCTTAATTTTGTGCACTGATCACATTGTAGACTCTTTATAAATAATAACAACATGGTGGTGGGAAAGTTATTGCAACTGTTTAATTTTGTGCATTTTTTAAACATTTTAGACTCTTTAAAAATCATAATTAATTATTATGGTAAAGTGACAGCAACTTACAGTGCAATCCTATGCATGTTGTTTCAGAAGTAAGCCCAAGTGAATTCAGTGGGGTTTCCCTAAGGTAAATGAGTACAGTCATGCAGCCTGAAGTATTTATTAGCTGGCACCATAAGCATAAGGACTGAGTCACAAAATTTTGAATATAAATAAGAGTTCAGTCAACCCATGGTTCGTAGCCAAGTTGTTCTGTGACAAAGGAAATACATTTATATTCTCACTTCTGATAAACAGCTATCATAGACATAAAACACACGTTACTTAGATCTGTCATGGCAAAATCATCAAAAGGTTATTATCAGTGTGTGAACCCTATAGATATAGGTTGAGTATTCCTTATCTGGAATTCTGAAATCAAAAATGCTCCAAAACCCAAAACATTTGGAGCTACAACACATACGTATCTGTACTATATTTGCAAGGTTGGAGGGAGATGTGAGGATCTGTGAAGTGGCGGAAATCCATACCTCATGTCACTGAATGAATGACCAGGCACACCACAACCATAGACTCAGAAGCAGAAGCAGGCAGCTAGCAGCCTGCAGCCCCACTGCCACTGCCAGAGTTGGCTGCAATTACTGGGTTCCCATCCACAGAAGACTTGGGTAGGAAAGGCACTGAGTGGAATTCAGGCTCTAGCAGTGGAAACAGAGGGAAGAGAGAGGGGCTGGGGTTTAGGCATGGGGTTCTCCTCTGGCCAAGGTTGGAAATAGTCACCTGCTGCTGCTGCTGCTGCCACATTGTACTCTAAGCCACACTTCAGCTGGGGGTGGGCTGGAGGAAGAGGAACAGCAGCTGGCGCCACAGAACCACTTGTGCAAAGTTTGACTGTAAACCCAGCCACGCTATTTTCCTGCCTTCTGTTCCGCTCCTCTCTCTGGATGTGGGAGAGCCCAAAGAGTGTGCACCTGGCAGCCAGGGCTCACCACCACCTCCACTGCTGCCGTACAGCATTTTATATACAGGAAAAAAAATCAAAATAAGATCCCCCATTCCACTTCTGTCACAGATGTTCATGACTGAACATCTGAAAAGGTGCCCCGTTTTGCTGGCGTGATCCCAGTGTCAATGGAGGTCCATTCCAGAACACTTCCTGGTGAGATTGGGACATCAAGGTAAGTGACACACTTTTTATTACCCTCCCCAGATTACTTGTAATGTTTTAAGTGTGTTTTTGTGCTTGCTGTCACTTTTAGTGTTTTATTTTTCTTTGTAAGTTTGAATTTTCCACGCTCTCTCTCATCTTCTCATGAGAACTGTTGGGATTTCACTCCAGGAAGTGAACGGAGCTCTGTTAGAGCTCCATTCATTCCTGGGCTGCCCTTTGGATGTTGCAAAAAGTAGGTGTGAAAAGTTTTTTTTTTTTAATATTTTTTCCTTGTCAAATCATTATACATTATACCTCATTTATCAACATTTCAAAACATATTCGTCTCTTACAAATGTCTTATTAAGCAATACATAACCATTGGAAGTCTATTAATTTACTTTCTATTTTTGCTATAGAATTTACCTCTATTGCATGCTTCTCTTTCATACATATATCTTATTCTCCTTCTTTAAATCTCTCACGTCTCTCACATCTCTTCTTCTCACTTCTGTATACACATACCACACTTCCTCTTACCCTCTCATATACTGCTGCTTTCTTCTAGCTTACCATTCCACTGACTTCCTCCATACTTCCAGTTCTTGGTGATAGAGTTCTTATTTTATTATTGTCTTTGTAATACATTATATGTGTACAAATTTGTCATAGACTCATTAAAGTATATCTATTATTTAAATATTAAATGTTTGCTGTTTGGATAATTTTCCATTTTTCATATCTGACTCTTATGGTTTTAATCCTAAATTTTCTCTCTTTTGGTTGTTCTGTTAAATTTCACACTTGATTTGAATGTCCCATCTCCTTTCCCAGTGTATCTTAATTAAACTTCAGTCACACAATTGAGCTTTCACGGGCTTTTGTGTTAAATGAAATGGAAGTTTATCTATATGAGCCATGTCAGCTAATTTTACCAGCCAGTCTTCTATGGTTGGTGTTTCTTTGGTCTTCCATCTTTGTGCGACCAAAGGTCTGGCCGCTGTAACCATATAAAGAATTATTTTCCAAAATTTCTTCTCCTCTTCTTTCTTTAATAAATGCATCATATTTAACAAGTACAATTCTGCTTTCATGGAGGATTGTATGTTTAATATCTTTTGTATCATCATGTGTATTTCTCCCCAGAATTTTTTAAATAGGGCTTCATTTCTACCACATGTGGAAAGAAGTCCCCACATGTTCTTGACATTTCCAACAGAATTTGTTCTCAGTTTTAAAATTTTTCCGATTTTAACTGGTGCAAAGTACCACCTCTGGGCGATTTTAAAGTAGTTTTTCCTCTAAATTTTGATTTGCTATAAATTTACTTGTTTCTAGTCTGGAGCTTATCCAAGCTTCTAGCTCCAGCTCATAACCTAGATCTGTTGCCCATTTTATCATTGTATCTTTTATTTCATCTTGTTCCAATTCTCTTGTTAATAGCAGATTATATTCAAGCTTATTTTCTTTTTCTTCAAAACCCATATCTTTTTAGTCCAAATTGAATCTTTCCCTAATTTGCGCATGAGTAAACCAATGCAGTGTATCTCCTAGTTCTTCTTTAGATTTTAGTTCCCAGTTCTTTTCATTTTTCCTTTTTAAAGTATCTTTGTATCTCAACCAATTTTCTGTGGTTTTCCAATGATTCATAAATGCCTCTTGTGGAGAGACCCAAAGTGGTATTTGCATGTAGAATTTATTCTTTTGTTTCTCCCATATTTTTAACAAAGCCTTTCTGATAATATGGTCATTGAATTCTCTGTTAATTTTAGATTTCTCACATCCCAGGTACACATGTCAACCGGACCTAAGATTAAAATCTTCCAGGTTTAACACAGTAGTATCTACCAATTTAATCTATTCTTGTATCCACAATAAGGTGTTGGCATGATAATAGATTTTTAAATCTGGGAGATTAGATCCTCCTCTTTCCTTTATATCAACGAGAGTCCTCCATTTTATTCTTGGCTTTCTGCCTACCCAAATAAATTTAGAAAGTTCTTTTTGCCATTCTTTGAAGGGATTATCAGTTGTTATTGTTGGGATGGTTTGAAATAGATATAACAATTTAGGTAAAATATTCATCTTTATTGCTGCTATTTTTCCCGTCATTGATAGATTCAGTTTTGACCATTTAACCAGATCTCTTTTTGTTTCTTTCTAAAATTTAGCATAATTGTTGTCATAAAGCTCTATATTTCTTTTGGTTAACCATATTCCAAGATATTTTACCTTCTTGTCTATTTTACATCCAGACATGTCTTGTAAGATTGCTTCTTCCATTTTTGATAGATTTTTTGTTAAAATTTGGCATTTGTTTTTATTTAATTTGAAACCAGCCACCTCTCCATATTCTTTAAAGGATTTCATCAATTCTGCAATGCTTTGTTTTGGGGTTTTTAGGAAAATAACCAGATCATCTTGCAAATGATTTCAATTTGAAAACATGCCTTTTCATTTTAATTCCCTGAATTTTCTTGTTCCTTCTTAAGTTTCTGTTAAGAATTTCAAAAGTTGTTATAAAAAGTAGAGGAGAGAGGGGGCATCTTTGTCTTGTCCCCTTTTGGATTGGAAAAGTTTCCATATTGTCTCCATTTATTATCAAAGTAGCTTCTTGATCTTTGTAGATGTTGTCCAGCCAACTCATAAATTGGTTTCCCATTTTCATTTTCCTCAAAATAGCTTTCATGAAAGATCATTGTAAGTTGTTGAATGCTTTTTTGGCATCTGCAAATATTATAGCTAATTTCTTCTCATTATGTTTTTTTAAAAATTCAATAATATTTAAAACTGTTCTTGTGTTTGACTTTATGTATCAATTTGGGAGGAAACCATTCTGATCTGGATGAATAATGTCAACTAGAATTTTTTCTAGTTAGGTAGAAGGTAGGTGTGAAAAGTTTTGTTGTTCTGCCAGGACAGGGAGGGGACTGGGTGGGAGAGGAGATTGTGGGACAGGAACGCTTTTTTCGTTCCTGTCTGATAATCTCCTTAGAGTAGACCACTGAAATCACTGGGACTCAAAGTTAATCATGATTTGCTGAAGTCCTAGTGTTTTCAATAGGTCTACTCAAAGTGTCCATGTCATTATATTATTTTATTATTTTTTACAATATTTATATCCTGCCCTGTTTCCAAGGATCTCAGGACTGTGCAAAATAAAATCACTTTAGAATAATTTAAAGCAAGAAAAAAAATTGTTAAAAGCTAAAAGCATACTAAACCATTTAATATTTAAAACAAGACAATTTAAAACAAGTTAATTTAAAATAGAAGAATTGGTAATTATATGTAAGATTCATAGGACCTTACCAGACCATCAAAATATGGTGTCATAATGAGACCTAATGATCGTGAAAGGGTGCACGTACCAGACAACATTGCCCTTTTGCAATCATGTCCAGTTTTAAAACTGTCCTATTTTATTGACGGCCCAAGCCATTAATTGATCCTCCATGGTGCTTCTGTGCCGACACTGATGGTGTTTGAATCTGCGTGCTATTGTACTCATGTGAATGCAGTGTCAATGGCTAGTCCGGTTGACATCAGAACATCCAGGTAGGTAACATTCTTTTTATGACCCTCCCCAGTTTACTAGTAAGTTTTTAAGTGTGTTTGTGTGCTTTCTTTTAGTTTTTGAGTGTTATTTTTGTTTTTTGAATTTCCCACGCTATGTATTTGCGAGAATCTGCGGGATTTCAATAGAGGAAGTGAACAGAGCTCCATTCACTCCTCATTCACTGCCAAGGAAGCCTTTAACATGGATAGAAGGTAAGTGTAGCATGGTGAGTTCTTTTGCCAGCATAAAAATGGCAGAAGTTATGCTGGCAAAAGAACGGGGTTTAGGGGTGGTGGTGCTGATAAAGTCCTTAGATGGATGATCATCTTTTTATGACACAAATCCAGAGCTTGGAAAAGCTACATTTGACTTTGTTGTAGTAGTGTGTAGCCATTTCCGACTTATGGCAACCCTAAAGTTCAGAGGAGGGTTGCCTTTGCCTTCCTCTGAAGCTGAGAGAGTGTGACTTGCCCAAGGTCACCCAATGGGTTTTCATGGTTGAGTGGGGATTCAAACCCTGGTCTTCAGAGTCATAATCCAACATTAAAACCACTACACCACAATAGCTGTCTACATTTGACTACAACTGTCTGAATTCTCCAGAATCATAGGAATTCCAGGAACTGTAACCCCTAAAAGGTAACTTTTCCAGCCTCTGCACAGATCTAACACCACAGGCAGAATTTTCAACTTCCTGCTGTCACTGCAAACAGAGGAGCCAGTTCACACCTCCTACTGTCTTTTCTGGCTTGCTTTACCTTCATCTTGGTTTCATTTAGATGGCACACTTGAGACAGGGATTCTTTTCTTCTTCTTTTTATCCCTGTGCAACACCTACAACATTTTAATCAATTCATAAAAACAACAAATTTACAAATAAATTAATAATGAAAGTAAATACAGTTGTCCCTTCATATTCACTGGGGGTTGGTTCCAGGACCCCCCCAGATACCAAAATCCATGAATACTCAAGTCCCATTATATGCAATGGCAGAACAAAATGGTGTCCCTTATATAAGATGGCAAAATCAAGATTTGCTTTTTGGATTATTGTTTTTTAAAGAATATTTTCAAGCCATGAATACTTAAATTCCATGGATACGGAGGAACAACTATATATAACTTTGCCAAAAAATTTTTACAAACAAAGCCATAAAAATAGCCATTTTTATTATAGCTGCCTAAAGTGATGCAAACTCAAATGCTCTACATGCACATAGAAAGCATCCAGTTATCTTCAAATTTGCACATATGCCAATTCTCCTGTATTGCTTCCTTCCTGTATGGCACTAACCATGTTACATGACATGTTTGAAACCAGTAAAGAGTGTGGGACTCCTGCAGTCAAGAAGGAAGTTATTATGTGGCACATTGGCTAAAGACAACAAAATCTTCCCCATACTTCTATGGATCTTACTTTTCCATTTTACAGTAACATAGAGCCATCTACAGGAAAGACAGGTGCTTAGTTTTGGTTTTTGGCAAAACTTACTCCAGCCTGCCAAGATGGTGTACTTAGGTAATTATAAACTGGTTTAATGGTCTTACCGTGCGGAAATGGAGGGAGGGCTATGGGCTTAATAGTCTTTTGAGGTGGCTCTTCAGATAGTAATGGGCTTTTCTTCACATTTCTTCTTAATTTAGCTACTGAAAGTGCATAGGATCCCCAAATCCCAGCTTTGACATTATGCCAGTATAAGCTGTTTGCTAGCATGGTGGAACTATTGGTTTGTTCTGCTTGGGTAGGAAAGTCTGACCCAAGGGTGAACCTACTGGTTTTAATGCAATTCACTTTATGTTAAATGTGCTGGGAGCTGAAATTTCAAATGAGATCCTGATACTTCCTGCCAACTTACACATATCTGTATTTCAATAACAACTAATGCTTAACAGAATTAACACTGGGTTGACACTATTTGGGTGCATTGATTTAAAATAAAACAAACATTTTCTCTATAAAATAGTTACAGAGAGAACGAGAATGATGGAGTCAAAACTCCATCTAACTGTGACACATCTCCGTGCTGCGGGTTCGGTGTGGAATTGTTCTTTAACCTTTACTTACTTTATATGGGAAAATTCCCCAGTGTTATCATTAAATTGTATCCCTTCAGTTTTCATCCAGAGCTTCATCAATCATCTTTTCTTCAGACCTCAGAAAATATTCCTGATTTGAGGACAAATGGAATAGAAGCTCAATCTCTGGATGGCTGTTCATATTCTTGATATGCCTACAAAGTATAGTTTCAATGTGTGCCATGGCACATAGAATATGTGATCCTATAATCAATTGCCACATCTCCTATGCTATTGCTGTTCCAGTGGGAACTATTGTATCACAATTAACTAAATTCAGTGTTTATCCCACCTAGAGTAGGTCCTTTAAAATGAAAGGGCTTCTTAGTCACAATTAACTCCCATTGATTTCAGTGGGACAACACTGGATTTAGCCAAGAGGAGGGCAAAGCATGGCAGTCTAGAAGTTAATGTAATGCACTTCCTAGCGTTCCTTGGCACTGGCTGCTCTGGCTAGGGCTAATGGGAGTTACAGTCCAAAAACATCTGGATGGCTACCATTTTGTATACCTCTGATTTGAGACAGTGCTTCTGGGGACTGAACCTCCAGAGTGTGTTAGGGAACCCAGAAAGTCAGTGGGCCAAAAGAGGAAGAGGAAGGAGTCTGATTCCCCAGCTATGAGTTTTTGGACAGTGCCCTGGTCCACGGTGCGCCTGGTAAACCTCTATGTGATGTTGGGATTATTTTTCCAAAGACAAAGGGAGGTAAAGAGTCAAAATCTGCAGGATGTAAAAGGCACTTCTTATTATGTTAAGAACATAATTGAAAATTGTAGGAGTAATGAGTCTAAAAAATAAAATTGTATTAAAAATCCCAGGATCTAGTCCTTTTAAAAAACAACAAGAATTATCTCCTTTAAAAAGAGAGTTAAAAAAATCATTCATTTACTTTTAACTTCATGCAGAGTGCACTTAAGAATGCTAAGACTGAAAGCTCAATTAACATTTAAAAGAAAAATGTGTTCAGAGGTCTGGGATCACCTAGTTAAATTAGACTCATTACAAAACAAAGGAGTCAGTTTAAAATGTAAATCAAAGTTTACTGAAGGTATATCAATCTCAATCTACATAATAAAACATACTTTAAAAAAAGAAGTTCCTAACTAACTAATGGTATTTAGGATAGGAAAAACAAACTCACCCAGCCTACGGTAGAAGGCTGCATGATAAAACATCATTGCATGGTTACAGGAAAGAAAGCTTAAGATGGCTTAAGATGAAGATGGCTAAAGATGGCTTCAGCCTCATGGAGACTCAAACTTAAAGGAGAACTTACACAAAGTAATAAAATTTAAATTAGGTCATGTGTTGAATTACCCAGCACTCCAGTTGGCTGGAAGTGCCCAGTGAAATAAAAGAAAGGGAATTTTAGGAGAACAAAAGGCATGTAGGGAAAAAACCCTAGACTTATCTTAGGATGTGAATGAGGTACACAAGATTGCTTTTACATTACAATGATTATTTCCCCACGTACTACAAAAATTTAGCTCTGAGTGAAAAAGAGAAATTGCCAAATCATCATTGGAAAAAGTTTTGGCTGTGGTTTAAAGAGACAACCCCAGCAATAACTTAAGGGGTATCTTTAAATATATATTCTATTATTATTTTTGTATTATTATTTTTATTAATCTTTTATTAATTTTTTCTTTTCCAAATATGTATAATTGTAATGTGTAAATATAATGTTCATTGGAAAAGAAAAAAGAGTGATTATAGTGTATTTAGAGTAAGAGGAAAAATGTATTAGTGTTAGGATAGATAGTTTTATTTTTGTATTAGAAAAGAGGGGGAATTTTTTTTTTTTTAAATGCGTTATTGCCACGGCCTTTTGTGGTCGGGTGTATTTTTCAGTAGAATGTTTTTTTTTTTGTTGTTTTATTTATTTATTTATTTATTTATACCCCGCTCTTCAGCCACAATGCTATCAGAGCAGCTTACAGATTGTTTTAAGCAACAGCTATTTACACATCTACACTGCATTAAACAGTTTCCAATGTGTGTTAGCTTATTCCAATTAAAAAAAATCCTAATCCCCCCTCTGATTTGTGCACTTGTTCATTTTTTTAAAACCTATCTTTTAGTTAGTGCTAAAAAGATTTTTAGTATCTATATATCTAAACCATCCATCTTTCTGTTACAACGTTTGTGCAATAGTATTTATGCAAGAATGTTATACTGCTAATTAAATATTTTTAAAAATAAATAGAATTTTTGTTTTTTGGGTCACCCCCAATTCAGCAATGCATGGGGAGAGGGGTTAAATTAAAAAGTTAAGATCTAAAACATTTTCTATCTAAATGCACATTTCAATACTTCTTATTTTTTAATACCATTGTAGAAATCTGGATTTAATAAATAGGTACTCTAGTGCAAATAAAATAATTGATTTTAATGGCTTTTCAAATGGCTTCCTCTATGAATTGTATTTTCCCTTTCCCCATCTACATGTCTGTATCACTCTCGCTAGTATGCTCTGAACAGACAAGAAAAAATGCAGCCCCCCCCCAAAAAAAAATCAAAGACAAGCATGGGATCCTACTTGTGATTTAGAGGAGGAAAGAAGTTCCTCCTCTGGAGACATCTCAGTTTTCTCTTTTTAAAATTTTAATACAACAGATGTCATACCTAGCAACCCAGACTCCTAAACCTTTGTATAATCTTACATGTCCAATCATAGTATTTTGTAAAATTATTATTTTATGTCATCCAGATCTCTTTGAGTCATTTGGGGAAGGAGGTCAAAGACCTACCTTGGTCTGAATTTAATGATGGTTTTAATTCAATTAAATCTAAATAAATTATATTAAATACATCTGGCAATTTTATATATACTAACTTACATGTACAGCCAGTAGAGTCAAGTCATAATAATAACAATACAGCTTTGAACATTTCCATTCATTTCCATTGATGTAACTGGTGACTAGGGACATTTTCAGACTGGCATGTTAAAACACTGTAATAACATGAGTAAGGAAGGCGGAATCATTGTGGTATTATAACTGAAATTATTGAACAATCACCACTAGCGTTTTAAGAACAGAATTAAAGGTCTCACTACAGTAGCTCTATAGCACTGTAGCATTTGTCTTTGCATTGCCAATAACACTGTGATGTCCACTTACTCCTGTGTTAGCCGGGGTGCAAGATCTCAGCAGTTTTCACAAGAAGGTGCAAGTTTGCGTAAAAACACCAGGACCACTAAAAATAGCAAATTAAATACACAGATAAGCCCTGAAACTTACATAAAAACTTGCCAGCAATATGGCACAGTTCATAAAAACAGTGTCCTGTTGAGCGTTTTTCACGTTGTCACCTGGAAGTCACCCGGACAGGGGAAAGAGGACCACCCATTCACACTGTATTCTCATGATTACAGCGGGACTTGGTTTCACGCGCTCCTTAATATCATGAAAACAGTGATGTTGTAAATCTATTGAAGGCTTAACCCATCAATTAAAAGAGACGCCTTATGCGCAGCTGGTGCTCTTGCTGGCCATGGGAGGAGGATGACATCATCTGATAATTTCAGCCTCTTATGTTATTATCATGTTGTAATGATGCAATTTTTGCCTTGTCTGATAAAGTCCTAGAAATGACCAACTAGTGGCCTAGAGACCTGATTCAGCCTCCAAAACAATTTTACTGAGGCCAGAGCAGCCCTGCAAAATTAAAATTAAGTGTTGTTTTCTCATGTATAGATTCCCCCACCTCCTCAAAAGATGAATGTGTATACGAAAGAATGAGGGAAAAAAAGGGAGGTAAGGAAGGAGGGAATACTATTCCATAGATTTTGTACATAGTTTTAAGTAGATTCCTGACTGAGGTCTTGACTACACAATAGGGGGGGGATAAAAATCCAGATGAGATTTGGACTGCTCTGGCCCAGACGTGTGGGGCATGAAATTCGGGCTACTCTGGTCCAGATTTACTAAGTGCCACACCTGCCAAAGCCTGTGTTGGGTTTACTTCCATTCAAAGCTGTTACTCATGCTTGACTCTGAGCTCTGGGAAAAGCAAAGCATCAGCGGTAGACGCCTCTCTGAAGCCAGACTACACAGCTACAGTTGGTGCTTTGGTTTTCCCAGAGCTCAGGGGGGCGGTTGTGCACCAGAAAAGCAAAGCCCCAGTGGTAGTCGCCCTTTCTGAAGTCAGAACAGGACACTAACCTTGCGATGGTGGGGCTTGCCAGGGGTTTTGACCTCAGAAAGAGTGACTACCACTAGGGCTCCGCCTTTGTAATGAGAAGTGGCACCGAGGAGGGGAGAAATGACAGCGCCTCTGGCAGCAATAATAATAATAATAATAATAATACTTAGTTATTTATTACCCGCCTCTCCCCTCAGGATCAAGGCGGGGTACAACATCACAATATACATTACAATATACAATACAGTGCAACACAATTCAATTGAATACAGTTCAATACATACAATTCAAAGCAAATTACAGTTGTCCCTTGACATTCGCGGGGGTTAGGTTCCACGGACCCCCGCGAATGTCAAAAAACCGCGAATATTGATTGCCCTCCCCCCACCCTCCCCAGGCCTTCACGGAGCCTTCCAAGGCTCCGTGAAGGCCTCTGCAACCCTCCCCCCTCCCTCCCCGGGGCCTTCAAGGAGCCTTCCAAGGCTCCGTGAAGGCCTCCCCCCATCCTCCCCCCTCCCTCCCCGGGGCCTTCACGGAGCCTTCCAAGGCTCCGTGAAGGCGCCCGCAGATTCCCCCACGCTCCCCCCATCCTCCACCCTCCCTCCCCGGGGCCTTCACGGAGCCTTCCAAGGCTCCGTGAAGACACCCGCGGCCTCCCCCCACCCTCCCCAGGCCTTCACGGAGCCTTCCAAGGCTCCGTGAAGGCCTCCCCCCACCCTCCCCCTCCCTCCCCGGGGCCTTCACGGAGCCTTCCAAGGCTCCGTGAAGGCCCCCGCGGACTCCCCCCACCCTCCCCCCTCCCTCCCCAGGGCCTTCACGGAGCCTACAAAGGCTCCGTGAAGGCCTCCACGGCCTCCCCCCACCCTCCCCAGGCCTTCACGATGTAGGGCTGTACATCGTGTGTCACTATCACACAAGATTCAGGGAAAAGACCACACACCATGTGGCATTATCAGGCCAGATTTGGGGATTAGGAATTTTTTTCACTGAAATAAAACCATTCTACAGAAAAATACACCCAACCGCAAAAGGCCATAACAATAAAGCAAAAATCTTTTTTTCTATTCTCTTTTCTTACTAGTACAAAAATAAGACTATCTATCCTAACACTAATACATTTTTCCTCTTAATCTAAACACACTATAATCACTTTCTTTTCTTTTCCAATAAACATTATGTTTACACCTTTATACTAAAATTAGAAGTTACACATTAGAATTATACATATTTGGAAAAAAATAAAAATTAATGTTATTATTATTATTATTAATAATAATAATAATAATACAAACTAATACAATAATAATAAAATATTTATTTAAAGATATCCCTTAAATTATTGCTGGGGTTGTCTCATTAAGCCATAGCCAAAACTTTCTCCAATGATGGTTTGGCAATTTCTCTTTTTCACTCAGAGCTAAATTTTCAATTACGTTTTTAACATAATAAGCAGTGCCTTTCACATCCTGTAGGTTTTGACTCTTTACCTCCCTTTGTCTTTGGAAAAATAATCCCAACATCACATAGAGGTTTACGAAGCACACCGTGGACCAGGGCACTGTCCAAAAACTCATAGCTGGGGAACCAGACACCTTCCTCTTCCTCTTTTGGTCCACTGACTTTCTGGGTCCCCTGACACCCTCCGGAGGTTCGGTCCCTGAAAGCACTGTTTCCCGAGCCTGTTGTGCCAAATCTGGCCAATCCAGGACCCGGGCCACCTCCTCCCATGTTTCCCAGGAGCTCAAGCAGTCCTGGGCAAAATGCCTGATTGTCTCCCTTTGTGCCACACCACTCAAACTCTCAGCCTTTTTACATTTCAGATGGGGACAAGTCTGTTCATCCTCTGTGGTCCATGGTTTCCTTCCCCTCAGATTAAGGACCTGTGGTAGAGCCCCCACCTCAAGTCTCACAGCTTTTTGAAGACCCTTTTGTCCATCAAATACTCAATGGGGCCAGTCTGGTGCTTTAGGTAGTCTGATAAATCTGGTTTGGCCTGACGTTTTTGCAAACTTGGATTAATGTAAATCTCCAATATTTTCCTGTACAAAACTCTCCTGATGCTCTGACCTGTCCTTGTCCTGTCTCCTCCCTTCAACTCCTCAGCAAGAATTCTATATTTCTTTAGGTAAAAAACAAACTCTCTCAAATAATCTGGTGCTTTCAATTTTTCAGGCAAAGTAAACCTAAAACCTATTGAGCCTTCCTCCCACCAGGTCTTTCCCCATCTAGTCCCCATCCAGCACTCACAAAACAAAACTAGCCAAGCCTGAGGTTGAATCTGACCCTTTTGCAATGGAAAAACTGTTCCAAAATTTTGTGCAGAAAAGATGAAGATGAACTTAGCTCCCAGGGCTGGGAAGTCCAGGCCCCCTTGCTCTGCCTTCCCATAAGCCACTGCTCTCACCAGGGGGAATGTGGCCATTCCCCAAAGGAACTTGAAGAGAACCTGATCATCTTCTTTAATCACTGAATCTGTAAGTGGGAAAATGGCCGCCAAGTTGGCTGCCACCGGAAGCATGTAGGTATTTACAAAAGCGGCTCTCTAGTAAATGGTCAGCGCCCATATCTGCCAGAGGGCCTACCCTCTCCTTCACTTTTTCCAACCAGTGATACCAATTTTCTCTCCATCCCTCGGGAGTCACTGCAAAGTTCAGTCCTAGGATCTTCACCCTATCCATCTTTGCCTTCTGTTCTGTTTGCCACCCTTCCTTTCCTTCAACCACATCCTTTAGAGGAACAGCAACCATCTGGGGTTTGGGGGGTTTTCACTGGTGTAGACAAGCCCTGAAACTATTCTATAACTGTGGAGGACTTGGTACAAGATGGCACTAAGTTCCTGAAAGAGCCTGGCAGGGCCAGCTTAACCATACCACCCAATCAGCATCTGTGGGGGGCCTCACACAGTTGGAGGGACCCACCCTGACCATCCTAACCCTCCTCCTGAAAAAACCTCCTGCTGGCTTAAAAAAACCCCAGTGTCTTACAAACTAGAAAGAGAAAGAGAAAGGCGGAGCTTTCTTTGTGTGGCTGATTTTGGAGGGAGTTTGCTGCTCCCTCGCCCCCTCCTCCCAGGATCGTCAAAAGGCAAGCCAGCCAGGCGTGTGTCGGAGAAGGGTGAGTGTGTGTGGGGGGGAGGCTTCTCTTTCCTTCCCTTTCTCCCCTGCTCTCTCTCTTCATAAAGGGCTTCGTTCTTTTTTTCTTTCTTTCTTTCTCTCTCCCTCCCTTCTTTCTCACTTTTTATCCCCCCTGTTTTTCCCTACCTTCCTTCCTTCTTTGCCTTCCTTCTTTCTGACTTTTTTTTTCTCTCTCTCTCTCCTTCCATCTTCCTTCCTTCCTTCCTTCCTTCCTTCCTTCCTTCCTTCCTCCCTTTCCTTCTTTCTTTCTTTCTTTCTTTCCTTCCTTCCTTCCTTCCTTCCTTCCTTCCTTCCTTCCACATAGGTCCCCTCCAGCCCATCTTTCCAGCTGCTCTTAACATGTCCTGGTTTCTCTCCCCTCCCTACCTTCTCCCTTTCTCCTCAGCTTCCTCCCCTTGCTGCCAACTGAGTTCAACCTGAAAAAGGAATCTGTGTGTTTGCCTATGTACCTTCAAGTCATTTCTGACTAAGGCAAACCTATCATGGGGTTTTCTAGGCAAGGTTTGTTCAAAGGGGGTGTGCCTTTGACTTCCTTTGAGGCTGAGAGAGTGTGACTTGCCCAAGGTCAGCCAGTGGGTATTCATGGCTGAGTAAGGATTCAAACCCTGGTCTCCACAGTCATAGTGCAATGCTAAAACTTCTACAACACTCTGGCTCTTTTAACAGAATATAAAGAATATACATAAAAATTTGGAGTAATATTACTGGGAACAATGGTTTTATTGTTATCATGAAAACACCAGTATCCCATTAGCTAGAGCCATTGGGCTAAGCAGTGATTCTTAACTTTTTCTTTACCAGGGAACCCCTTTAAATAACTTTTGTTGCCCCAAGACTTAACTCAAGATTTAAAACCCTAATAATAATAGCAAACAACAAAAACAATACAATTACACTATCCATTAAACTTTCCCTCAGAAGCACTCTTGCTTCTTCCTTCCTGTTTGTGGCTGGAGTGGATTGAATGGCAATGTGCAGGCCAAGCCAGCCAGCCAGGCTTTACCTTCATTCCTGTCACATGGCTGCTCCACTACAGGGAGGAGGTGGGCCAAGCAGCCTTCAAGCCTTTGTGGACCCCCTATAAGGACATCATGGATCCTAGGTTAAGAACCACTGGGCTAGATAATGATGGAAAAGGAACAATGCAACCAGACCTTGAGAAGGGTTCTGGCAGGGGGGTTCTGGGAGGTATAATACAAAAGTAACTTTCCCAGGCTCTGAATGCAGCCTAGAATCATAGGGCTGGAAGGGACCCCAACCGCCATTCCATCCAATCAGCATCTGCCCTGCAGGAACACAGAATCAAAGCCCTTATGACAGATGGCCATCCAGCCTCTGCTTTAAAACTTCCAAAGAAGGAGACTCCACCACACTCCCAGGCAGTGCATTCCACTGCCAAACACCTCTTACTGTCAGGAGGTTCTTCCTAATGTTTAGGTAGAATCTCTTTTCCTGGAGTTTGAACCCGTTGCTACGTGTCCTAGTCTCTGGAGCAGCAGAAAACAAGCTTGCTCCATCCTCAGGATGACATCCCTTCAAATATTTAAATATGGCTAGCATGTCACCTCTCAAACTTCTCTTCCCCAGGCCCTTCTCTTCCCCATACCCAGCTCCTAAGCTGCTCCTCATAGGGCATAATGGCTTCCAGACCTCCCACAAGCCTTCTCAGTATCTTTATTGAATTGTTCTGCCCAGAACTGGAAACAGCATTCCAGGTGAGGTCTGACCAAAGCAGAATGGAGTGGTACTATTACTTCCCTTGATCTAGACACTATATTCCTATTAATGCAGCCTAGAATTGCATTGGTATTTTTTGCTGCTGCATCACACTGCTAACTCATGTTTAGCTTGTAGTCCACTCTTTCTTTCTTTTCTTTTCTTTTTTCTTTTTTTTTTCTTTTCTTTTTTTTTTTTTTGGAGGAAATCTACACCATTACGTTATTTGCTCATTAACAAAAATATAATGTCAGTGCCTATAATATAGTTTTTAAACTAAATTATTGGTGGCAAATTATGTAATACAGTACCCCCCCCTTATCCACTGGGGATTGGTTCTGTGCAGGCATGGATTCTGAAAATCGTGGATAATAGTGAACGCCATTGAAAATAATGGGACTTCTGGTTTGCCTTGGAGGGCCTAGAAAGAGTTGCCTTGGAGGGCCTAGAAAATTGTTAGGGAGGACACATTTTCTAGGAAGACTCTATGGTAGGTGTGCTGTTTAGTGTCCCCTGGATAATGAATCTGTGAATACGGGGGTCCTACTGTAATCTGAACATCCTGTACTGTGAATAGGTTAGGTTACATTGACCTGAGATAAACATATGGGGCCCCAAAAATAAAGCATTGCAGGGGCCCCCAAAATTCCTTAAACCGGCCCTGGCCATCTTGTGAAGATGATGCAGCAAAACCCACCACTATTCATAGAAAAAATACAGAATGCAGATTCTGTCTCTGAGTTTGCAAGATATTTGCAGGGTTGTTAATGAACAGCGCTTCTTTGAAATCTGTCATTCATAAATTTACCCTAAGACAAAACTGACTTGATGACAATTAACAACAACTTTCCCTCTTGTTTCTGCTTTCTATGAACACTCTTTAGCCAAGTGCCAAGAGTTTAAGGACTTTTTCGGACGAAGAAAAATAACGCAAGCAGCCTCTCCAGCTTGCGAGGCTGCTGCGCTGCAAAGCGCCCCTTTCATATGACGCTCGCCCCTGCTGGTACTGTTGCGGTACCGCAGGGAGAGCTGAGCGTCATATTTCGTTGATTTTTACTCATGATCAACTTTCGTGAGTAAAAAATCAACGAAATATGACGCTCAGCTCTCCCTGCAGTACCGCAACAGTACCAGCAGGGGCGAGTGTCATACGAAAGGGGTGCTTTGCAGCACAGCAGCCTCGCAAGCTGGAGAGGCTGCTTGCGTTATTTTTCTTTGTCCGAAAAAGTCCTTAGGTGCAAAAATGTAACAACTGCCTGACGCATTTCAGCTGATTCATGAATGTTATCCAGAATTTTAGGCACATGATTGGGGCAAGAGGTTTTATACAATGAGTTCTGAGGGAAATTAAATGCAGAAAGTACTGACATTTTTTTAAAAAATAGAAACAATGGCAACCCATAAAACCCATGCTCCTGATTCTGGCACTACCTAGGCCAGTTAACACATAAAGATAAGAAACCTTTATCTTGATTCAAGCCTCTGGAGATAGACTGGAACCATTCAGTGAATGGAGACTCAGCAGTTTCCTACTCTAATCTCCCTCTGAAGTTTCTTTGATCCACAATGGCCACTTTAAGGCCAGAGACAGTATCCTGGCAAACTGAAGTGTTCTTCCACGAGCTTTAAACACTATCATTTTGACATCCAATGTGTATCTATTTTTTCTTTTGCATTGTTTAAACAAAATAGTGGTCTCTCTTCCTATGGTTATTCATTCCAAATGAACTTGGAGAAAACAAACTTTCAAACAGAAGAATGTCCTTACTAGGGAGGCCAGAATGACCCCTTCTTTGCTGTCCTTCTGTCAGCAGGCAA
Source organism: Gambelia wislizenii (assembly GCA_030847615.1). Classification (NCBI taxonomy): domain Eukaryota; kingdom Metazoa; phylum Chordata; class Lepidosauria; order Squamata; family Crotaphytidae; genus Gambelia; species Gambelia wislizenii. Next base: position 78,771,545 of record JAUMIR010000006.1, on the reverse strand, counting down.
AATACTTTTTTTAGCCCAATTAGCTTTTAGAACTGAAGGCTTTTAAAGAAAGGACTCTTAAGAGGGTGCTATGTTCTTTGAACTGTACTATTTTAAAATTGCACTTGATTATTTTCAACTGTATATTTTAAATTGTTGTAATATTGCTAAAATTATTGTTGACTTTTTGTATGTTTTGTATATTTTATTGTTGACTTTTTGTATGTTTTTAGCTACCTTGTTTTCATTTTAATTTGCAAGCCACCTTGTCCCAGTTTTGGGGAAAGGTTGGAGTATAAAGAAAGGTGGTGGTGGTGTGGTGGTGGTGGTCAAAGTTAAAGCACTGCTTTTCCTGCTGCCCTGCCACCAAATTTTGGCAGCAAAATTGGAAGATGCATAGTGGTACCTACTGTCAGTTCTGGAAGAGGGGAATGGCCTACAACTCTTGGCATTTGCCTATACCTGGTATAGATTCTTGGCTGTGTGCTCTGTGTAACATTCAGAAGGGCTTTGCTATAAAATAAATGCCATATACAGTATAACACCAAAAGATGAGCAAGAAAATGGACTTCTGATGTTGTGGGTGACATTATTAGCTCTGAAAATTCTGTTCTCAGAGTAGACACAGGAAAAGAACTGCTATCTAGGTTTGTTGCAAGGCCTGGGTCCCTGTATGTGTATCCTTCTTACTTAGTGAGCAAATATTTTAGTTTGGAGAGTTGTTTGTAAGCATTCACAAGTTTTAAACTGAGGTGTCAGCATCCAGGGTCATCTATTCACTGTGGATGTGTTCAAATTGTTTCAGCCAGCAAATATAGGGGACAACATGGTGTATTTTTTAATGACCAGTGGTGTTGACAAGTCTGTTCCTGGCAAAGTGACTGCAATTTCTTCTTTGGTACCAAAATGTCATAAATGATAAACATTTGCTCTACAGGTGGTTTTGCTGTCACATATTTTTCATTACTTGTTAATCTCACTTAAATTACAAGTTTCGTATATCACTGCCTATCACAAATGTCATTAGAGCTTAATGGCATCATTTAAGACCTCCGTGTACCTCTGTTCTTCTTCATTAGTAGTTCTTTTACCCACAATCTCAATTCTCCAGTCTATCCACGCTGCACATTTAAAGCAGTTTGACACCACTTTAGCTGGCATGGCTCTATTCTATAGAATCCTAGGATTTGTAATTTCATAAAGTATGTAGAATTCTCTAGTGTGCACCACTGAAATTCAGTATTAGACCTTACTGGCAGCGCATTCTAAGTGCCTGACAAAATTACAGATCCCAGAATGCCAGAGGATGGAGCCCTGATAAATAAAGTGGCATCAAAGCACTGTAATTGTTTTGTATAGATTGCCCTTGAATACTTAGAAATTTTTATTTTCTTGGTTATGCTAAACAAAACTGTAGAATAAATGCACTTTGAACCTCCAAAGTCTTGATTACACTTAACTTTCCAGGACTGAATGATTCTATATTCTCCTAAACACTCTTCTTTCAATTGCTAATTAAATTTGTTTACTTAACTCATCAGTCATGAACGCTGGGCAATTAAAAACACTGGCACTCAATCCATTTTAATTGTGTTCTGTGACTGCACTTGCCTTTATAAATTAGATATATTTAAGTCTATGCACTGAGATAAGTCAGGGGAATTTTTAAAACTTTAATTTATGTAGGCTTGAAGTAATAGAACAATATATTTTGTGAGTTCATTTTAAACTAGATTACACAATTCCTTCCATCACATTTATCGTCCCATTACTGATGACCCAGACACATGCAATCCACCAAACTACATTATATTATAGCACATTACAGTATAGAGTAGGTTGTGTGTGTGTGTGTGTGTGTGTATGCACACGTTCAAGTCATCTGTCTACTTATAGCAACCCCATGAATTTCATAGAATCATAGAATCATAGAGTTGGAAGAGACCACAAGGGCCATCCAGTCCAACTCCCTGCCATACAGGAATACACAATCAAATCATTCCTGACAGATGGCCATCCAGATTCTGTTTCTAAACCTCCAAAGAAGGAGACTCCATAGGGCTTCCTTTGGCAAGAAATACTCAGAGGTGGTTCTGCCAGTTCCTTCCTATGAAATATACTCTACAGCACCTGATATTTGTTGATGATCTCCCATCAAAGTACTGGCCAGGGTTGATCCTGCTTAGATTCCAAGATCAGGTGGGATCTGGTGCCTTTAGGGTATTTATGCCCTACAGCAAGTTATATTGTTGTTGTTGTGTGCCCTCAAGTCATTGCTGACATTAAGGTAACCCTATCATGGGGGTTCTTGGCAAAAATTTCTTCAGATGTGGCTTGTCTTTGCCTTCCTCTGAGGTTGAGAGAGTGTGACTTGCTCAAGGTCACCTAATAGGTTTCCATAGACAAGCAGGGAGTGTAACCCTGTCCTCCCAGTGTCCTAGGGCTCATCTACACTGGCCAGAATATGCTAGCTTCCCGCCAATATATTCTGGCCCCAGATCAGGCCCGTTACTCCTACGTTACCAGCATGAAACAGAATGGAGTCCACACAAACACACCAGCCTGTCTCTTCAGCCATCACCACTGCTGTCTGTGTCACACTCTCCAAAGCCAAGCAGGAGGTCTGCAGCCTGTGATCGAGACCACCTGTATGCAACCAGCATTAGTCACATGCTACGGGCCCCCTTCCTGGCTTCGGAGAGTGTGATGCAGACTGCAGTGGTGGTGGCTACATAGACAGTCCAGCATGCCAGTATGGACTTCCGTGGTCCCATGGGGCCTGAACCATTTTTTTCCTAAATGAGGCAGTTTTCCTCAGATATTTTGATGAAATGGTTTAACAGGCTTTACCCTGCCCCCCCCCCGAATGCCGGTGGCAAAACAGGGCAAGCACCCTGTGTCATTTGGACTGCAGGGCTCCAAGCGGGGGCAAGACAGGGTATATAGTTCACCTAGACAAGCCCTAGTCCAACACTCAAACCACTACACCATGCTGGCTCTTGTATTTTTTTTCCAATATGTTGTGTGTGGCTAGCTATAAGTTAGCACCACCTAGTGGCCATGGGATGAAAATATATAGCTTTAAACTAAGGATTTTATCAGATGCAGCAAATCCAGCATCATAACAATGCCACATAAACGCAAAAGGGTGCACATACCAGATGACAACGACCTTTTGCATTTATGTCTTGTAAATAAGCCATTCAATTTTATTGATGGCTCAAGCCGTCAATAGATCAGTGGTGGTGATTTTTTTCCATTTGAAACCTCACGCCTTCCCCTCCCCCCAAATACAGCGTCAATGGACGGTCTGGCCAGAACACTTCTGGGTAAGATCAGGACATCCAGGTAGGTGACACTCTTTTTATGAACCTCCCTGGTTTACTTGGGACTTTTTAAGTGTGTTTATGTTCTTTTAAAAACTTTTTCTGTGTTATTTTTGTTTTGTTTTTTGAATTCCCCATGCTCGCGTCTTCTCACGAGAATCTGTGGGATTTCATTCCAGGAAGTAAATGGAGCTCTGTTCACTCCTCAGTCATTGCCAGGCCTGCCTTTGCACGGGATGGAAGGCAAGTGTGGTAAAGGGGGTTCTTTTGCCAGCATAAAAACGCCACAAATTGTGCCAGCAAAGGAACAGAAAAGGAGGGTGGTTTGATAAAGTCCTAGGATACCATTGTGTCCAAAAACAGCTGGTCCCTCTTGGAAATTTCTGATTCTGGCTTTTTGTTTGTGTTTGTATTCTCACATCGTCTGAATTTTAGAATAAAAACCCCCTCAGATGGCATTACATGTAAGGAAGTGTAGAGGAGGAGCAAAGTTGGCTGCTCCCAGCCAGTCAGGGCCAACCCAAGACATTTTGGTGCCTGAGGCAAAGGACAAGACGACCCTTCATCTCTTCCATGAACAGAATCTAAAATGGACAGAAAGATGAATCACAGGGTCCTCTACTTGAGAGCAGCAGATTAGTTTATGGCAAGGTAGGCACAGTAACAGATCCACAGGCCAAACTTCTGACAACTGAGACAGCACAGACAGCCAAGAAAATGCGTATTTCCCACTGCCCCAATTTGGCAGGGACCATCCCAATTAATCCTCTGCCATCCACCTTTTCCAGCTGCTTTTAAAAGGTTCCATTTTCTCTCTCCTCCTCCCACCTCCTCCCTTTGCCCTGAGCTTATTTTCATTGCTGCAACATAAGTTCAAAGTGAAAAAGCAGTTTGTGCTCAGCTAACAGGGCAGAGGAGAAGAAGGGGCAGAGTCTTGCCTTTCCCTGTAGGCCCAGGCGAAAGCAAACTGCTGCTACCTCTCCTAGCTTGTGTGTTCTTCCTCATTAATAACTTTTACCATCTTGACCACACTCCAATATTACTTGGCCACACATGTCCTCATTTCCATCTGTGAAATCCTGAAGGGTATGAAAATGCAGCATGTATGTGTGTCCAGAGGCAACAAGAAGTCCACTTTTCCTCTTTTTGAAAAATTGGATTTGTTTTGTTTGTTTTTCAGTTAAGGCCCTACATCTTTTTAAAAAGTGAATTGCCACTCCTGGAAGCTTCCAGGTGAAGCAGTTGTGGTAAAATTCAAGGTCCCAGGGTGTTAGCTCTTTCGGGGAAACTTCTTAAAAGTTAAAACTGTCAGGAAATTAACTTTATTATAGCAGAGTTAGAGCAGGAGTGGGACTCAGAGGTACGGTGCTTTGACCCAGCCGAGAGACCAAAGAAGCAGGCAAGAATCTTGTTTAAAAAAACAACTTAGGCAGGCAAGCAGCTTGTTTAAAAAACAACTTAAGCTTTACTAATGGCTTTTAAATCAATATATGCATTGGAGCCTACATCCTAACTAAATAATGAATACGCTTGGATAAGGCAAGAATTTCATCTTGACTCACCATCTCAGTGAGAAAGAAGTCATTCTTGTGGAGCAAGATGAAGAGGCAGTGTGTAGCTTCAAGGCAAGAAACGAATAGTAATAAAAGATCTAAGACCAGGAGGCAAATAAACCTAGGTCACGTGATCTTGTAGTTTGGTTGTGTACTGTTTACAACCATGCTCATTAAAGATAGGACAAGAGGAAGGCATGCAGGAGACCCTACCCTATCTGTCACTTATTTGCTCTAATAGCAAACAAGTGGGAAGAAAGAATGCTGGATTTTTCCCAACAGCAGTCCCCCGATTTTGGCAAAAAAGAGGAATATCCTGAGAGCCGAAGGGCTCAGAGGTCACAAAAAATAGTCTCAGGGTCACATTTTACCCATCCCTGGTTTAACTTGTGCAGGCTAGGCTGTATGGCAGGCATACCTCAGCCCCCCCACAAAAGCCAGGAAGCTCAAAAGGGATTGGTATGAGATTGCCACTGATGTCTGCCAGCATCTTCTGCCTGAAGCAGTTACCTCACTTCCCCTACTGGAAGAGCAATCTTGCAGCCATTGTCAGCAAGCACCATTTCCAAATGGTCAGGTTGATTCCTCTTCCCCTTCCCTGCAGAGGAAGAGTGGAGCCATGATATGAATCCTGCTATTATGATCAGAGATAGGAGAGAGTCCCTTCAGGGGAGTCAGAAGGCTTAGAAAAGGAAGGGGTACCTCTGGAGGGCTGGAACTTGCTCACAACCCTCTGCAGGTTGGATGAGGAACATTCACAGACTGGAATAGTTGCACAGGCTGAAGGTTCCCCTTGTATGTTCTAAAACAGGAGTAGCTAGCCTGCCAATGAAATAGTGCATGCTGTGGGAGACTCCCACAAATAGCACGTGCAGTGGGAGACTGGAGCAGAATGGCTCACACCCCTGGCTGTGGCAATTATTAGTCAAATCTACAGCTCCGGCCAGTCTCCCCAACCTTGCATTCTAGCTGATTTCCCACCTCAGGGCTCTTCCAGATTAATCTAAAGAAGTATGACTTCTTGTGATATAACTCCTTAGATTCTGGCAGGTTTTGCTGGTTGCTGCTGCCTTTGTGTTCACTTATTCCATTCTTTTGGGGGGCCTTAGGAGGGAAGTTTTTTGGAACTGCACTAGGGCTCTTCCAAAATGTTTTAAAAAGTGGGACATGGTTTGCCAAAGTGGTCCTGTGGTTTGAAGAGCAACTTTCTTCACTCTGATTCATTCATTCATTCATTTTATTTATTCATTAATTTTAGTTATAGTGCAAAAGTGATTTTTCATTGATTACTACAGGGCTATAATTCTTTTTTAAAAAACTTTTTTAAAAGGAAGGAAGAAAAAAGAGCCACTGTGCTGTCCTTGGAGGGAGAGATGAAGGGGCAGGCAGAACTCCATCAGGCCTGGGCCCAAAGCAGAGGAAAGGCCCTCTCTCCATCCCAACTGCCACCGCCCTGTCCTTGGAAGGAGAGAAGAACCAGCAGTATCTGCTGGATTTAATCCCTACCCTCACTGCCATTCCCTTTTCTTTTTGTGTCATGTCTTATTTAGATTGTAAACCTGAGGGCAGGGAACTGTTAAATTAACCATTTGTAAGCCACTTTGAGAGCCTTTGTGGCTGAATACTTCAAATAAATAAATAAATAAATAAATAAATAAATAAAAATATTATATAGATTTTGCTTGGGTTTCTTCCAGGCTTGTGAGGTCATGTTCTGGAATGAACTATTCCAGAACATGACCTCACAGCCTGGAAAAAAACGAAGGAAAATCTATGAATGCCACCCATGAAAGCCTTTGACTTCACAAATAAAATATTGTTCCGATATCTCACAGAATTAAAAAGCAACCCAATTTAGGGTGGGAATAAAATGTTGCAGATGATGCCAGGAAATAGTCCGTGATAACAGAAATGGTGTTTGGATATATATTTTTAAAAAACCCTGAGAAGTACAACAACAACAAATACAGCCTCCTGATATATTCGCTCCACCTGGAGAAACCCACCAAAGACTAGATTCACAGCCACCCCAGATGTGGGGAGGGAAGCTACCTAGGCAACCACAGCATGCACTAATAATAGGTAGCATTTATTATCCCAGTCCCACAGCACTCAAATGCCTCTACTGAAACACTTTGGATCTTGCTGTGAAGTAGGCTTGCCCGAAAGACACATCTTGTCCTAAAAAGAAAGAAGGTGAACCATCACCCTGTGAGAAAAGGGGGAAAATGTTTTCTTCATGAATTTCTCTCTAAACTTTTCATTGCCTTTCTTTCCCAAGAAAAACTAATCATGGGAAACCACATGCTTGGGCAAGGAGTCCCAGCACCATCAAGTTCCTCTTTCCAAATGTAACCCAAAGTGGTGGAACATGAAACTAAATAAAGATGTTTACTGACAGACTAATAAACAAATGGGCCCATTTTGATGGAACCTTGATGAATGGAGCATCCAGGTGTTTTCAATAATGGCAATAAGCACTACAACTCCAAGTATTTCTGATTCAAGTATAATGCATTATTAGGCCATTAGAGGCTGAGTATAGAGGGCCATTTGTACTCAAGCCTATCAATAATGCTGCTTCCCGGCTTACATTTAGACCAGGGGAATTAGTCATACTGATATTCTATTTAATAAAAAACCTAAAGAAGACGCATCAGGAATCGCATTACATTTTAACAGGGTTACAGCAACCCAGGAGGACCACAAGTTTAATTTTCATAAGAGCATTCATTCCTCAATTATGTCAAACATGAAAATGTAAATGGCAAATTTAATGCTAACAATATCCCTCAAAGCACATTGGCAGGTAGCAGCCATTATGTTGAGTGACTGCCGGATGCATAACAATCAGGCCCAAAAAGGAGACAGCAAGGGGGGGGGGGTTGGATTAAACTGTGAAGCTGAGTTCCCCTGATTATGGGTGCAGGCTGTTGAAGATGGGGGGCAGGAGGAGAGATCATACAATATGCATGTAGATAAGGGGTGGGGTCTTTTTCTTTCTCTAAAGTATTTGCTGATGGTGAAAGCAGCCTAATTAACTCTGGCAGATAGCAACAGCTAGAGACATTGAATGAGCAACTTTGAATCCTTTCAAATAAATGGAATGTTTCTGTTTTTAAGCCAGAAGTATACTTTACATGTCAAGCTAACATAGTGGTTTTGCTTTGGATGAGCTGTTACCACCTTGGACACAAAGAGAACAGAATTTTTGCTTTGAAAGACATTCAGGTTTGGTGGAGGTTCGTCATTACAGATAAAGTGTTTTGCACTGCAAGGAGGTAGGCAGACTTCTCATTTGTGGGATATACTTCATTTTTTATGAGAACCTCAAGCTCCATTGATTGGATCCCAGTGCAGAATACAGAATTCAAGAATTCTGAGCCCAAGTATGTGTTTCGAGCACCATAAGTGAAGGGAGCTCAGAGGTCAAAATGATGCAAAGTTGTTTTCATTTCAGCAGGATCATTTCAGGTAGCCAGGCTTAGAAGAGAAGAGCTATTTTGTTTCTGCCATTGTTAAAGAATCTTGTTAGAAATTCTGGCTGATGTACTGCAAATGTACCTTTGGCTCTCTAATGGCTTATTGTGTCTAGAAACAGCAGAGTGGGATTCATAATTGCAACATAATTGCAGAAAAATCTAACATATGCGACTTAACTCGTGTGTGTATGTGCCTTCAAGTCACTTGTTGGCTTATGGCAACTCGATGAATTTCATTGGGTTTTCTTCCTATTAGATACCAATACTAATACCAATATGATAAACTGTCCAACAGAAACGACACATTAAAAATACCTTACTGTGGTATGACAAAAGATTTGGCAGCCGTGGTGGTGCTGTAATTCATGCTTATCCAGTTACCCAGCAATGAATGGCCCTTTAAAGCTGGGCTGGCCAACTGTGACCCTCCCAGTGTTCTGGGGCTACAGCTCCCATCAATCCTATCAATCATTGCCAATGGTGGGATGATGAGAACTGTAATCCCAAAACATCCAGAGGGTCATATTTGCCCACCCTAGACCTAGGAGGTTAAATGGTCACCATGAGCTATCTCAACTGGGGAGGTTATCAGACACGGCTAATGTGGCACCAGAATCATGACAGTGGAATGCAAAAAGACACCAATATCACACGACGTCATCCTTTTGCATTCCACTGTCATTATTCTGCCATTTCTTTTTATTGACAGGCCAGAGCTGCCAATGGATCACCCATCCCATTTTGGTGCCAGCATTGCTGGTGTCTGAAACCTCGCACCATTTTTGACTCATGATTCCATCATCAATGGGCAGTCCTGCCAGAACACTTCTGGGTGGGATCATGAGAACCAGGTAGGCTACCCTATTTTTTGGACCCTCCCTGGATTACTTTTTTTAGTGTGTTTAGTGTGTTTAGTGTGCTTGTGTAAATTTTTTTCTTGTTATTTTTCTTTTTCTTTTTGAATTTCCTGCACTCTCATCTTCTCGCGAGAATGGGCAAGATTTCGATCCAGGAAGTGAACAGATCTCTGTTAGAGCTCTGTTCATGCTTGGGCTGCCTTTGGATGGAAGATAAGGTAAGTCTGATGGGGAGGGTTATTGTGCCAGGACAGGGATGGGATTGGAGATTGTGGGACAGGAACACCTTTTGCATTCCTGTCTGATAATCTCCTAGGTGTGGTCTACTGGAAGACAAGTGGGGAACAAAAAGCTTGTGCTGTTAAAGTTCTTAACAGAAGAAGATCCTCTTAGATGAACCTTTCAGAAGCAGACGTGTGTTAGGCCACAATGCCCTTCAGATGTGTTAGGCCACAATGCCCATCAACCCAAGCCATCCTGGTCACTTTATTGCCCTGCTGGCAAAGATCATGATAATTGTAGCCCAACACGTCCAAAAGATACAAGCTTGGGGAAAGCTAATAATAATAATAATAGTAATAATAAAATTTATTTATACCCCGCCCCTCTGTTAAAACAATTGGAGCGGCTTACAAAATTTAAAATACAATACAAATAAAATCCCTAAACACCCCCACTCCCACCCTCCCCCATAAAAAAACATTAAACAAATATAAATTAAAAACAACTAATCTAAAATCACATTTAAAACTATAAATACAATAAAATATAATAAATGACCAGCAGGCCAGAAGAGGCCAGGATCCCCTGAGGCCGGGATCTAATTAGGAAAGGCCTGCCGAAAGAGATCCGTCTTTAGTGCTTTTTTAAAGCCACTCAGGCTTGTTATCTGACGGATCTCATTCGGCAGGTCATTCCACAATTTGGGGGCGATTACCGAAAAGGCCCTCTGGGAGGTTGCAGACAGCCTAGATTTTTGTGGCTGAAGCAAATTCCTCCCAGAGGACCGGAGTGCACGGGGAGGATTGTATGGGAGGAGGCGGTTCCGGAGATAAGTTGGACCCAAGCCATTTAGGGCTTTAAAGGTAATAACCAACACCTTATACTGGGCCCGGAAACTGATTGGCAGCCAGTGGAGAGATTTTAATACTGGAGTTATATGGTCTCTCCGAGATGTTCCCGAGACCACTCTGGCTGCCATATTTTGTACCAACTGAAGTTTCCGGACCAAGCATGAGGGCAGCCCCATGTAGAGCGCATTGCAGAAATCTAGACGGGAGGTTACCAGCACGTGCACCACAGTCTCGAGGTCCCTTACTTCCAGGAAATGGCGCAGCTGGCGTATCAGCCGAAGCTGATAACAGGCGCTCCTGACTGTCGCATTCACCTGACTCGTCATCTGAAGCGATGAATCAAGGAGCACCCCCAGAGTGTGAACACAGTCCTTAACGGAGAGCGTGACCCCGTCCAGGACTGGAGGTTGCAACCCAACTCCTGGTTTGGGGGCCGCTACCGTGAGCACCTCCGTTTTATCTGGATTTAATCTCAATCTGTTTTTCCTCATCCAGCCCATTACTGCTTTAAGACAATCATTAAGAGGAGAGACACCATCGGAATTCGAGGCCAATGATCGGGGCAAGGAGAAATAGATCTGGGTGTCATCAGTGTACTGATAACACCCAGCTACATAACTGCGAATAATCTCACCCAGCGGCTTCATATAAATGTTAAACAGCATTGGGGACAGGATGGCGCCCTGTGGAACACCACAAGTAAGCTCCTTTCTGCTGGAGCAGCTGTCCCCGAGCAACACCTTCTGGGACCTGCCCGAGAGGAAGGATAGGAACCACTGGAGCGCAGTGCCTCCGATTCCTAACCCTCTCAGGTGATCCAAGAGGATGCTATGATCTATCGTATCGAAAGCCGCTGAGATGTCTAAAAGCACCAACAGGGTCACACTACCCCTGTCAATGCTTAGACGCAAGTCGTCAGTCAAGGCAACCATGGCAGTCTCAACTCCAAATCCCGTCCTAAAGCCAGTTTGAAATGGGTCTAGATAATCGGTTTCATCCAAGACCACTTGGAGTTGAAGCGCAACTGCCCTCTCGATCACTTTGCTCAAGAATGGTAACATAGAAACCAGCCTATGGTTGTTCATGTCCAGGGGGTCAAGGGAAGATTTTTTCAGGAGCGGCCTAACGGCTGCTTCCTTTAAACAAGATGGAACACACCCTTCTCTGAGGGATGCATTGATAATGTCCTTAAGGAACATCATCAAGGCAGTCCCCCCCTGGATGGCCAGCCATGAAGGGCAAGGATCGAGAGGGCAGGTCGTCTTCCTAACCCTACCAAGTAGCTTGTCCACGTCCTCAGTACTCACAGATTGAAATTGATCCAGTAAACTGACATCAACGGAGTTGCTGGACACCTCGTCAATTGTTTCTGCCAAATTACTGGTATCTAAGTCGGCTCTTATCTGAGAGATTTTATCTGCAAAGAAATTGTTAAACGCGTCACAGCAGGCCGTCGTTGGGTTAAGCAACGGGTTCTGCGCAGGAATAACCTGCGTCATCTCCCTTACCACCCTAAACAGCTCTGTTGGACGGGACTCTGCAGACGCAATACGTGCAGAGGAGAAGGATCGCTGTGCTGCACGTATTGCCTCTCGATAGGACCAAAGAAAGTTCCTATGACGAGTCCTGTCGGATAAGAGTCGAGTTTTCCGCCAGTTGTGCTCTAGTCGTTGTCCAACCCGCTTCATTTTCCTAAGCTCTGCTGTATACCATGGCTTACGGTTTGAAGTGGGTTGGAAAGGACGCTTGGGAGCGATCGTGTCGATAGCCTTGGTAAGATCGTTGTTCCAGGTATTAACCAAAGTTTCGACAGGGTCACCAGCGTTACCAACCATTAAACCCTCCAAGGCTTTCTGGAATCCTCTTGGTTCCATTAGCCTTCGAGGGTGGACCATTCTAATAGGTCCACCACCCCCGGTGGGGCAGACAGTGGCTCTTAGCTCCATCTTGACCAGGAAATGATCCGTCCATGACAATGCGGTGGTTTTTATAACCTCCGCTCACGGATATTCCTGTTCCGTACTGAAGACCGCATCGAGGGTATGACCCGCACAATGTGTGGGCCCGATGACCATTTGGGATAGGCCCATGTTTGTCATGGTTTCCATGAACTCCCGAGCTGCACCAGTCAAATTTGTCAAGCTGTTCTCAAGTGGAATGTTGAAGTCCCCCAAAACTAAAAGTCTGGGAGACTCCAACAGCAACTCTGAGACCAGCTGTGTCAGCTCGGTTAGGGAGTCTGCTAGACAACGGGGTGGTCGGTATACTAGCAGAATCCCCAAACTATCCCTGGTCCTCAGACTAAGGTACATACACTCAAAGTGGACTGTGTTTCGGACAGGTATCCTGGTCAAGGTCAGATTGTTCTTATAAACCAGAGCCACTCCGCCCCCCCCCCGCCCACTTCCCCTCACCTGCTCACTGACAGAATACCCGGCTGGGAGGGCCTGCGCCCACGTGACAGCACTATCCTCTCCCAGCCAGGTTTCTGTGAAGCACGCCAGGTCGGCATCCTCATCCAAGAGTAGATCGTAAATAATATGAGTTTTATTCTTAACCGACCTGGCATTGCAGAGGAGCAAAGTAAGGTTCTGTGGAATGGTTGGTATGCTCTCCAATCCATTCCGGGGAACAGGGTGAACTGAAGGTGGGATAGCTAACAAACAGCGATCCCGCCTTCTTTTATACCATCTGTTCACTCTGTTCCAACCATACCTCCCTTTCCCCAGCACAACTCCAATTTCCACCCCCACTCCATCCCCGGCCTCAGCTGACGCCAGTTGCAGGCTTGGAGTCCCTCTGGCTGCTGGCTGGTGTTCCTGAGGGGTGTGGGAGTGGCTTAAAACACCAGCCACTCCTAGCCATGCCCCCTCCCACTGCTGCTCTGCTTCCAGAAGTCCTCAGGGCCCTCCACAGCCCTCTGGCCCGATGGAATGGGGAGAAGAGGCTGCTTCAGGCTTGGAGTCCCTCTGGCTGCTGGCTGGTGTTCCTGAGGGGTGTGGGAGTGGCTTAAAATGCCAGCCACTCCTGGCCATGCCCCCTCCCGCTGCTGCTCTGCTTCCAGAAGTCCTCAGGGCCCTCCACAGCCCTCTGGCCCGGTGGAATGGGGAGAAGAGGCTGCTTCAGGCTTGGAGTCCCTCTGGCTGTTGGCTGGCTATCCTAGATGTTTTACAGGACAGAGAACTGTACACAATTATTATTTTTGGTGGTAGCTACATGGGGGTAGAACTTTTTCACACAGCAATGTGTACGAGTTCCTCCATCCCCACCTATGCTGTGCCTAATTCAATGCCAGCATGCAAGGCAACATTTCAAAAGCAAGAACAAACTTTCCCGTTTTGACCATACTCTTATATACAGTTTGAGCCAAAAAGAGCCAGATCATAGAATCATAGAATTGTAGAGTTGGAAGAGACCACAAGGGCCATCCAGTCCAACCCCCTGCCACCCAGGAATCACAATCAAAGCATCTCTGACAGATGGCCATCCAGCCTCTCTTTAAAGACCTCTAAGGAAGGAGACCCCACCATGCTCCGAGGGAGTGTGTTCCACTGTCGAACAGCTCTTACTGTCAAAAAGTTCCTCCTCATGTTGAGGTGGAATTTCTGTTCCTGGAGTTTGCCTCCGTTGCTCTATGTTCTAGTCTCTGGAGCAGAAGAAAACAAGCTTGCTCCATCCTCAATGTGACACCTCTTCAAATACTTAAACAGGGGTATCATATCACCCCTTAACCATCTTTTTTCCAGGCTAAACATACCCAGTTCCCTAAGTCTTTCCTCATAAGGCATGGTTTCCAGACCTTTCACCATTTTTGTCACCTTCCTATGGACACACTCCAATTTGTCAAGAGCAGGGCTGGTAGACCATTAGACAGAGTGAACCAGGTAACTCCAGTGTCAGATAGTGTGGGGAGGCAATGGCAAACCCCAACTGTTCCTACTGAGCAGCCTGGCCATTCCCTTCACTAGGGGGACAGATCTCTGTGTGTCACACAGCCTTCCTTGTAAATACCTTGGAAAATCCCAAACACAGTGACACAGGCTTACCACATTTTGAAAAAAGGAAAATAATAGACCCAAAGAGCCATCCTTTCAGTAAAACTATATAAAGTGGAATAATACAAACTAACAACTCTGCCTGTGCTGTCCTGTAAAACCATTTATCTAGTGTAAGATCTATACATGATTATTAGTCGCACCTACAATAGACCTAGGGAATCAATGGGATTTACGTAAGTATTGACCCATCATTCAGCAATTGATTGAAAGGTCCACTCTCGTTGGTATTAACAATTGGATTTAAACCTGAAATTCCCTGTTTGCTCCATAGGAAGAGACTCAGCATCCCAGATCAGTGATTCAAAGAGAAATACATCAGAAACTCTCTTTGTGAGCCAGTAATTCACTCAAAAAGTAAACATTTTAGGGTAGCACTTTCCAGTTTTTAATTCAGAAAATAATTAGTCATTGATTGACATTACTCAGAAAGCAGCTTGGTTGGATCCTTTCAGCACCTAATTTTCTATTATATTTCTACATGCAAATCTTTTGCCAATATACAAGGAGAAATTTATAGTCTCCAAACATGAAAGCATTTCACTGATAATATGCCATGCTTCTGATAGAGGAAGTGGAACATCCTCTTTTAGCAAAGGAAGCATTGCAAATTAACTAATTTTATTGCTTTCATTACATTCCTTATCTCCTGCTGAATGATGTTGCCTCAGGGAGAATAGGAGAAATATGTGAATTATTTGAAATGGGCTGAGCTCTGTTTGAGGAATATTCAGATCCCAAGACTGACTCGTTAGGAATAGAGGGAATTTTTTTAAAACAATGAAATTAAAGCAGGGAGATTAAAGCAAGAATAGAACCAAAATAGTACCTTTGCTAAAACCAGGGAGTGATATAGTTCATAGAACAGAATATAGTTCATAGAACTGTATCACACCAGCTTGTTGTCTCATAGCAATTGCACTGTTTAAGCAAATGGAAACATACTCTCTGGCTTTTCTTTGCAAACGAAGATTCAAGAAGGACTCATCCTGCGCTTTCTGCAAGCGCGCTGATGACTAAAAAGGCCAATCCGAGATAAACAAGTCCGGTTGCAGAAAGCACAGTAGAAGATCTCCTTGAGTGATGTTTCCGGGTTGTGATTCTTTCTGCGTTGTCATTTCTCTTCAAGACTTGTTCGGCATGAGTTCTCAAATAAGGCTGCAGCATTGCGGATAGTGCGTTTCCATGCCTCCTGATGTGAGGCTAGGGCGAACCATTGTTGGTGATCAATTTGGCCGAGCCTGAGATGTTGTTTCAGGGAGTCCTTGTATCACTTTTTTGGAGCACCCCTCTTACGCTGACCTGTGGCAAGTTCACCGTAGAGTACTATTTTTGGAAGGCGATGGTCCTCCATCTTAGAAACGTGCCCTGCCCAGTGCAGCTGCGTTCTCAATATCATGGCCTCAATGCTGGTGATCCCTGCTTGCTCAAGGACAGCAACATTCGTCACATAGTCAGTCCAGTGTATATTTAGGATTGTGCGTAGACAGCGCTGATTAAAGCGTTTGAGGAGTCGTAAGTGGTGGCGATAGGTGACCCATGTTTCAGACCCATAAAGAAGACTAGACAGTACAGTGACTCTATACACACTGATTTTTGTGCTTCGCCTCAGGTGTTTATTACTCCAGACTCTTGTAAAGTCTTCCAAATGCGCTATATGCCTTTGCTAATTGTGATTGATCTCTTTGTCAATCTTGGAAACATACTAGTATGGAAACAATCACTTTCACATCTTGGAGACTATCAGACGTGGTGGAACACAGCAAAAAAACTGCATTCTAAACCGCACCAGAAGAACGGGGGGTGGGGGGAGAACAGCTATACACAGACTGCTCATCTCAGGAAGTAGTTGTGGCATTGCTAGCTGACATAAATCTATTTATCACATACTTAGTAGCCCATTTTGCATTGGCAGCTAAGAAATTACGTGCTCACTTTATCAAGGAACATACTGTATCATAGAATGGATTTTTGGTCTTTCTGGTGTTTTTATAGGAATTGTTGGGATATCTTGACACTATGTATAGCACTTTAATGTTTGTTGTCAGTTTTATTCATGCTCTTTTCTTTTGTGTATATTGTGAAGGCCATTGGCTATGTACAATAAAGTTTACGACTGACTGACCAAGAAGGGCAACATTATCAGATGCCGCATTCTTCTGCCATCCCAAGGGCATAGCACTGCCATGGATGAGGCTTCCCTTTCTTATTGACAAGGACAAGCTGCGAATAAAAAGGGACACCTTACTCATGGTTGCACTACACCCCCAGGATGCTGAAGGACAACATCGTCTGATAATCTTGCCTGTTCCAGTTCTTGTTGTGATCTTCTGATGCAGTATTTGCTGCAACTGATAGTCTCCCTTCTCAGCAATAGTACTATGGTGCCATTTTGGTGATGCATGTTCTCACAATCAGTCTTCTGCACTGTCTCACTGGCTCTGTCTTCCTACCTGTGTCTGCTCTACGTAGCATATGCATGCTGTTTAATTTTTTCCTGCTGCAATTGTGTATTTTTGATCATCAGAGTCCATTCCTGCAAGACTAGTTTTGTTCACCATTCTCTTTGCTCTCACCATTTTGCTCTTGATGTCATTTGGTATAGTGACCTTTTGATCTTCTGTTTGGTGTTGACAATACATGTGGGAGCAGGGGGGGTGTTGAACTACCAATCAAATTTCACATTTACTGTGTGGCAGCTGAATCTCCATGTTGGTTTGGCACACTGAAGTAATGGACCTTGTCCCAGTGGCTACCTTGGTATTCAGCATTCTGAGACAGCTGATGGAGGCTTTCTTTGAGACGGACAGGCAGTGAAGGCTTAAGCAGTTTGGGGACCAAGCTGTAGTTGGACCATGTGGGGCCACCACAGAATCCCAATCAATTCAGAGACTGTAATGTTCCACTTTCTTCTGCTGCTGAGGATGCCCTGTGCTTTCCTCTTCTAATGCCTGGCCCACCACTCTCTTCATTTCTGATGCTCTAGGTAGACAGCTGATGGAAGACTGTTTTATATTCAGCAACCCCATTTTAGCTGGCTGGGCAGCCAGCAAAGACTGTAGCTGCAGTGGTTTCCACTATTCCTACATGGGCTCACCTCCCATGGTGCCTTACTTACAGCACACATAAGCCACGGGAAGTTTTTCCAGCCCCTACACTATGGGGTGGGGCTTATGCAATACCCAGCAGCAGTCTATGGGGAGATACAGTTGTCCCTCCATATTCATGGATTAGGCATTCACGGATTTAAGTATTCACGGCTTGAAAATATTCTTTAAAAAATAATAATCCTAATAGCAAACCTTGATTTTGCCATCTTATATAAGGGACACCATTTTGCTATGCCATTGCATATAATGGGACTTGAGTATTCATGGATTTGGGTATTCACAGGGGGTCCTGGAACCAAACCCCAGCGAATGTGCAGGGACAACTGTATTTTCAGGCTCTGTGCTACTGCTCCCACCAGGACTCAAAAAGAAGGGTCATGAATTGTGAAAATAGTATTCTATTCCCTGTCTTGCTCCAAATGGCACAACAGCCACAAGTGCATGCACCCCCTAGCTCCATTCCCAGTTATGTCTCCTTACTCCTTTTTGGTGTGGTCATGTGTATGCAAGTGCAACACACATACAAACACACTTTGTGCTGAGCCACTGAGTCCTGGTTTTAGCTGGGGGAAAGTGAAGATGGTGCCCAGGCTTTAAGACCACCATGTATGATTTTTTCCCCCTCTCCTCTAGTGCTGCTCTCCCTGAGATTTGTCTCCCTGCTTGGAGACTAGGGATGGAAAGCAATTAATTGTTACATCACCTCCCGATAATATTTCATAATTCGGCAATATTAAGATGCTCAATGTAGTCTAGTAGATCAGGGAGGACCATAAATGAGGTTAACTGGAGGTTGCCAGGACCTAAAGGAAGTGTTGTGGGAAAGTACTTGTTTCCATGCCCAAGATAGGATTATGTGGAGCCTCCTAGTAAACAAAGCTGTTACCAAGGTGGAATGGGCTAAACCCCTCTTGGACATATTGGCAATGAGTCATCTATCATCAATAAACAGTGATTGGAACACCCATTGTCCCCCAAAACGCCTCTCCTCGCACCTTTCCTATCTCACAATGAGGATGTTACCCTAAATGCTCAGGGGTCTTAAAGACCCTCCAAATATCAATATTAATTTGGGGAATTAATATCCTCAGCTTGGCTATGCGAGAGGGGGCAATGAACAGCAGGACCTTTTGACCTATGTATACCAGTAATCAGGAGGAGACGTTAAGCTAGATAGTACAACAATTGGTCTTTATTTGAGAAAACAATAATAACGTTCACACACACACTTATGCTTCAAGCATTCATGCAAGGCTAGCAAATAAAGTATTGGGATAGAGGAATAGAGGAGGGAGGTTGTTTTTGAGTGATACTGTACTGATCTGAGGAGAGGAAGTCATGGAAGAAACCAGCAGAGTGGGGGTCCCGAAGCTGGAATAGTGACACAGTCTGATGTGGAGTCCAGAAACAGGGAAACTGTGCACACTTGAGTGGGGGTTTGGAGGGGTTCATATTGTCAATAGCTTCCTTCATGGGATGGGATTTAGAGTGAAAGACAATGCTTCTCGAAGTTGTTCAGGGAAAGACAATGAAGACTCCAGATATGCTAATGATTCTCGATGTGCGGATACTTTGCAATTGAATAGAGGAAGCAACTTCCTTTGTTTGGGAAGGGCAAAGGTATGAGGGATCTCTACAGGCTTGAGTGTCACCGCCAGATTCACATCTGAGTCTTCTTTGCTTCACAAAACTCTGCTCTTCAGGACTGGTAAATATCACCCATACTTTCCTGAATCTGTTCTTTAATCCAACCTTTCTGCCTTAACTTTTTGTTAGCCTTGTGTGGGTCTTGTGAATGCGAGTGCATATGTGAATGCTTCTGTGTTTATTTTCTAATAAAAACCATTTTATTTCACTGTAACTTGCAGTTTTGGCAGTTAGTACTGGTATACACAGGTGTAAAGATCTCACAAGTTACCCAACCTCTTACAGCCATTCATTTGAGCTAAGTATAATTCCCCCAAATAATATCGCAATTTTAGTGTCACGAGTGGGTCTCGCATGGACCCCAGCAATTCAAGTAAGAACATGGGGTCCAATCACACTGTACAATTATATTGCTATGATTCCACTTTAACTGCCATGGCTCCATCCTATGGAATCTCATATGCTCCAACATCTCACAGGTGAAAACTTGGATATGTGGCCAAGCAACATCAGAGTTGTTGGAAAATATAGTTTGCAGTCAAATAAGTGGAAATGGTTTTGCCATTGAAGGGTTAACTGAGAAGGCATATGAGATGAGTTGATGTAACTTCCTAAAGTTTTACTATTGGGCAATCTGGGATGAAGGGGGAGTGTCTGAGGGTTCTTCTTTATTCCATACGCCATGTTATCTAACAATCCTCATGGACCTTTGAACTGAGAGGACCCCAAAAGGGGCGTCCTGAATATAGTTTCCTAACAATGTAGTTTTTAAGTATTTTTAACCAGTTTTAGTCTGTTTTGATGGTGTTTTTGTTATCTGCCAAGAATCAGCTCTCTAAACTGTGAGTAAAGAAGTTTTTGTACTTTTTAAACTAACTTTGAGTCTTGAGTGGTTACTTTGGTAGTTAAACAACTTGGGAAAAGACAAAGGGTGTTTGGTTATAAGCTAAGCAGTGTTTTTACATGCATGCTAACATTCTGACGCTAGATGCTGCGTGTGTGCATTAAGCTTGCTATGCTCTGCTATAAATTTGGCTGCATTTTCCATTAACGTGTGAAGTGCAGTGTGGATGTTTAAACAGGGACAAAATACCCTGATATTTTAAACAGTGTATTTTTACACAATTTCCAACAAGAGTGTGGTAAAGATGGCAGGAGTTATTAATGAGGAAATTAAGCTAAGAGAGAGTGCAGCAGTCTGCTTTTGCCTGAGTCTACAGGGAAGTGCAAGATTCTGTCCCCTCCCCTCTCTCCTTGCTGAATTAATTGAGTAAAAACTATTTGTACACTTTGAAGCACTGGAAATAAGCTGTGGAAAAAGGGGGAAATGTAAGAAAGGAGAAAGAAACTGGGACATTTTAAAAGCAACTGAAAAGTGGGAGAAACGTGGACATTTTAGAAGCCCCTAAAATAGTGGAATGACAGACGATTAATAGGGATTGTCCCTGGCAAATTGGGAGAGTTGGAGGGGATGGAATCTTGGATCTTGCTGTTTAGGGATGGGCATGTAGAATTCTCAGCCAGAGTGTTCCAGTACCCCACCATACTACAAACCCCAGTATTTCGTAGTATGGAGCTCTGACATTTAAATAAGAGCTCTATAATTGTGTAACGTGAATGGACCCAGTTACTCTGACACTGGCTAGGGCAGATGGTAGTTGAGGTCCAGTAGGATCTAGAGGGTCAAAATTCACCCACTCCTCTGGTAGGGCTTTCCCCCCCAGAGCAGACCGAAAAGAAACATGTATGGTGAAGACACAAGGACAGACCTTCTTGGTGGCTTCTCCCAATCTCTGCCAGGGTAGGGTACACTAGGCTTGTCCCCCTGCCCCCAAGTCCTTCTACCTACAAGAAAAAAAACTTTTCTATTCAAGCAGGCCTCTGACATGCAAACTGGTCTGCTGGTGAAGAGTGCCTGCTATGTCATTCATTGCTATTTTTTTTCATCTTATTCTTAATTTATTTGTTTTATCCAGAACTTGTTTTCAATCTTTAATTACTGCTACCACTTTTACTTGTAACAGTTGAAGAGACTTTTCTATTTGAGCTTAGAAATATTTTTGCCTATTCTGGATTCTTTGAAGGTCCTAAAGTACATCAGCAGGAATCTTGGAGTGTAGTAAATTAGTTGTTACTGGAAGCTTATTTCTTAACATCCTGTCCATTAGCATGTGTGCAGGCACTTGTGTATGGCATCCCTGTAACTGGTGTATTCCGATATTCCAGTAATGCCAAATGCAGATCCACTGGTGTATCTCCTGCTTTCTTTGTAAGCTGCTTTATAGAGTAGATCGCTTTTTCTGCCATTCCATTAGATTGTGAATACTACTAAAATGTTGCTCAAACCCCGACTCCTTGGCAAATGTTTGAAATTCTTGACTAACAGAGGGCATAGTATCACTCACAAATGTCCTTGGTATTCCATGACGAGCAAACACATATTTAAGCCTACCAATCACAGTTCTTGCAGTCTTGTCAGGTAAACTTAGGAAAAGGTGGATTGTCCTGTGCAAAAATATCTACATCCACCATCTCCCTGATTTTGAGCTATCCATCCAGATGCTAGCTCTAAACACAAAGATGTGAATTCTACAGGACAAGCTACAGGACAAGCAGTTCCCTTTCACCTTAATCACACCTTCTTCCCCTTGACCTTAAAATCTTATCAAGAGGGTGAAGGAAAAAGTCCAAGACTGACCATCAAGTTCAGTTGGAATTTCTAAAGAATTCTCTACTTGGAATCAATGGCATTTCCTTTCCAAGAATGGTTGTTTTAAAGCCTATGTGAGATGTTGTCAGTCACCAGTGTAAGAGACCTGCTTGGACCCCCTGTTTGTATTGGCAGTGTCCCGTGAGGAACTTCACACAGAGTCCCTCACAGTATTGGCATGTGGTTATCACCACTCACCTCTCAAGACATCTTAGAATAATAAACCAGTAATTGAAAGGCAAGTTTAGTGCTGCTGTTTGCAGCGAGCCATGGCTGTTGAATGATTACCACAGCAGGCGGTGCAATGGAGGTGCTGAAAGAGTCTATTAGTTTGCTTAGTCTCAGTCAGCATGGAGTATTAATACAAGCTCTCTGCAAACAAATAGACACAGCAGAAAGCTTGCAGGGGGTGGAGGGGTAGAGTTGACTTCTTCAGAGCTTCTCAAGTGGTCTTCTGTAGAGACAGAAAAGTCGGCAAGAGGGTTTGAAATAACAATTGTGCTCCAATATAGTAATTAACTAATTCTGTGTTTTTTTTAAAAAAATTGGCTAATAACAAAGCAATCTATGATTTTTTTTCCATTTCTTCTAAAGACTTCCATTTGCAGCAAATTATAGCAAATGTCACTGGTGATCTTTTAAAAACTTACCAGCTTTTTGTATGCAATCCAGTTTATGTCTATTCAGGAGTCAGTTCTACTGAGTTCAGTTGAACTTACTCCCAGATATGTGTATAGAAGGTTGCACCCTTAATGTGCAAAAAAAGGGTTTCCCCCCCCTTCAAGTTCTAAGAATTTTCTACAAAGCTGTATAACTTTTAGTGGAGACAAACAGAGAATAAGAGGAAGAGGAAGAAGTTGGTCAAGATATTTGGATGGCAATACTTCATGGGGATGTAGTAGGAAGGTCTCTTGCACTAGGTCAACTAGGGATAGAGTGCCCCAGTGACTGCAAGTGATAAGCAGTTTCTAGGCCTTGTTAAGAAAAATCAGACCTATAGAATCATGGGTCAGAAAGTTAGCACTAATGTTGGAAGAAGCTATGTCTGTCAGACCACATATGAATTCACTGCTATTTCTGGACAGGGTCTAGAGGAGAATCCTTAAGAATCAGCTTTAAATATTTCAGACAGGGGCAAGATGGAAACATTTTTTTAAAAAAATTATCTAGTATCATGATCTACAATTAAGTGAATACTTCATTTTTCTATTATTGATTATCAGTTAAAAAACTCACTTTGATTGCATGATTACAAACTGATAGTTATTATTTTCTTCTGAGAGGAAAAGGGTCTAAAAGAAAACTTTACAAGTCAGTGTGGGAAATTGGATCACCCTGGTTCACTAATCTGGAGGAAGAAGGAAGAAAGTTATTTACATGACACCTTGTCCTGATTGATGCAAGTGTGAGTCCCACCTCTTTTAAAAAGGGGCTTCATTAGGAATCCTTTAACAGCTTTTCATACAGGAAAGGCTGCATACTTCTCCCTCTGTAGACTGGAGCTTGGGAAAGTTACTTTATAGATTATAGCTCCCAGAATTCCTCAGCCAGCCAGACCAAGTGGAGGTGCAGTCCAACACATCTGGAAAGCCCTAGTTTGGGGAAGGTTAATACCTCCAAAAAGAACTGAGCAAGTGAAAATCTAGCCACAATATAAGGCTTCAACTACTTTAACAACTGTCCCCTCTATTCAGGACCCCCTGATAGGATGTATTAGCAGGGATCTCTAACAGGGGTTTCTCAGTAGCCCAACAAATGGTAAGTTCTTGGGTATTGTATGGGAAGCCCTGAGAGTAAAATTGGTATAAGAGAGACACCAAATTTTGGTGGGAAAATGACTTCTTTTGATAGACACACTGGAGGCCTCATATAACTTTTTGTGAGCATGGAATGTTTTTCTCCATTGGTGCATAAAAGTAGCAAATATCTGTACTTTCTATTTTAAATTAAGTGTGCTAAAGTTAGTTTGGAAGCTTTGCTTTCTGGTCCTGTTGGGAAACTTGTAGCATTCAAGGGATCTTTTTTTCCTTTTATTTTTTTAAAGCTCCTAATGCATCCAACCCTCCTGCTACACAAAACCTTTCATAATTAGAACCACGTTGCCTATCTGAACAGGATAATCCCCTTCTTGCCCAAGCGTCAGCTAATTTCTACATACTCTAGGGATCACTTGTCTGCAGTGAGGCTCCTGCCTGGGCTGCCAAGCCATGTTAAGATCTTGTAGTTCCATAACACAGGGTTTAGAGCCCTGCCATGTGACTGTAGACTCGGAGACTGTCCAGTGGCATAAGCACATCATAAGGCTGCATGCCCTGCACATTGGGGGTAACCATGTGGAAGAGACAATTACAAGACAGGAAATTAGAGCATAGGTTTGAAGGAAACAATCTTTCAGCACAGGGGAAAGCCAATCATCCAGTCTTTAGTAATTGCAGCCTGACCAGCAACATGGCAAAGGACTAGACTGGTTGAAAAAAAAATCTCATTCACCAGCCACCACCACCACCCCTCTCTCTCTTAATTTCTGTCACTGCACTGGATTACTGGAACATTAATAGGTAAACATGTGAAGGTTCCTAATGAGGAGGAGGCTGAAGGTTTCTTACTAGAAATTGCAGTCTTGCTTGAAACCTGCAATGCATGAGTGACCAAGCATGGGTGCAAACATGTGGAATAACCAGTAGGTGCCTGTGGCATTCCTCTATAGGAGTAAAAGGGTCTTTGGGCCTGGTTACAGCATAAAGTTTGGTCTTCACTCCTACCACTGACATGTCACAATGCTCCCTGACACTCCCCTCCATAGGCTAGTACTAGAGGCACTGGCTGGTACAGATGTAGTACTCCATGTAGTACACAGCTCATCTTGTGGCACTACTGCTGCAATTCAGAAAAGGTTTCTTTTGAGGACAGAAGAAAAACTGGTATGTTTATGTTGGGTCGAATGGTTCCAACCAATCTCTTTCAGTAGTCATATGCAGGTTGCTACAAATTGCTATTTGGAGGCAATATACGCACTATTAGTACACCCTCCATGTTTCCACCTGCACAGATCCCCTTAATATCACACAGAAAATGTCAGAACACATTGGTAGCACTCCTATTCTCTTATCAAGGAATACTGACAAAGGCAAATGCACCCATTACACATTGCCATAGACTCTGCTCCAGGGATGGGGAACAACTGGACTGTCAGATGTTGCTGGAATGCAAGTCCCATCATCCCTTACCAGTCAGTATGCCAGAGAAGGCTATTGTGAGCTAGAACTGTGGTTACGATGTCAGACTGCAACTTGGGAGAACCATATTCTAATCCACAATAAGCCAGGAAACTCAATGAGTGACTTTGGGCCAGTCATCTTCTCTTACCTGATCTACTTCACATCTTTTGTGGATTTTGTATTTTGTTGTATTTCGCTGCATAGCTGCCCCTGAATATGTTTCCTGGATTTGAAGACACCAAATTTTGCTGAAACAGGGGAAACTTTAACAAGAGGGAGCAATGGACTGGGACTTAATTACCAACAAAGCTAAAACTCTTTCATTTGAACTACAATTGGCAAATTTTACCTATACAGCAACTACACACTTTTCCAGATGTAAGATTACAGGGACCTCTTGAGAAATTCAAAATTCTCTGCATAAGAAAGGAGCAGTTAGTGCTGCAGAGGACAGGGCAGTCTAGATCTTAAGGGAAGTTATTTTTCTGTTGGTAATGGAGCTGAAATTTTATTACCTGTCTTTTATTGCTCTTTGTTCTTGGTCCTCACATGACCAAGAAGCAGAGTGGCCTCTGCCTGCATTGATATCCCTAGTCTAGACCATCTTAGACCTAGATAACAGAAATAACACCTGAGACAACATGTAGCTTGTGACTTTAATATTGTCATTTTTCTCCTTCTGTATGATGTTTAACATCTTTGCCTGATGAAGAAACCAATAAAGCTTAAAAAGCTTGCATGATGTATTTTCTGCATTTTGGTTGGCCAATAAAGGTATTGCTCTTCTGTGGACTTTGGATTTTGTTGTACTTTGCTGCATGGCCAACACATTTGCCCCTTAATATGTTTTAGGGACAAGATGTATCCAACCTGCATTCAGACTTAAAATGCCACAGAATGGGGTGGTGAAGGAACTGAACCCTCAGATGGATTAAAGGGTCGCCTATATGAGGCGGGGGTGGGATTGCTCCATAGTAGTAGGATTCACAGCAGCTGTGAACTGTCTTAATGGTTTTACAGCCTCCATAAACTTTTGCATGACGCATAGCCAAGATGGCGTCTGCAAGTGAATTACTCATGCTTCTAAATCTGCCGCTGCCGAACTTTTTTTTTTAAAGTTTACCATGGTGTGCACAAGCAATATTTCACATTTACAAAAGCAAAAAGAGAGGAAAAGACTGCTGTTTTATCACCTTACTGATCTCTCACTAAGCTGAAAATCCAACATGGCGGCAGTGGGCGCTTGCCCTGTTTGCAAGCCCCACCCTGTGCTTGTCTGGCCAATCAGCTTGTGCTGCCTCTCCTATGGAAAAGCGCAATGATGCGAATGCTACTGTCTTAATGAGTGGACATGTGCATTCTCTATGGAGCTTTTTAAAAACTCAGACAAAAGCCTCGAAGGGTCTGTAGGCACAGTTTTTGGAGTTTTTAGCTGCCCCCTTCCAAATACGATGCATCAATGCAGATTTCCGTTGAAACAGATTGATTTCTCAGTGAATTCTATGAGGATTATTTTGACCGTTTAGATAACCCGTAAGTAATCTGTGTTTGCAACACTTTAATAAGCATCCCTAAAAAGCAAAGACAGGGACAAAATGTGGAACTAATAGCTATACCAACTACACAGGGCTAGTCACACAGAGAAAAGATGCTATATGATGTTGGAATAAATTGGTACAGCTTAAATACAGCATTACTCAAGCTGGCATCTGCTTGTGCAACAGGAATGTCATTTTCTTTCCTCCCCCCTAAAGTCTCTTCCAGGGAATCCCTCGATCCTCTGGAGCAAATTTGGGGCACATAGGAGAATGCTGGACAGGGTGGTACCATATTTCAATCTGCAAGCACGGTCCGTTCTGCTGGCAGAAATACACAGTTGGTTATAATCCTATGAAAGAATCTTCCAGTAGTTTTATCAACATAGTGCTATGAGAATAGAGAAGAAACAATTACAGTATTGTGACAGGGAAAAATGTGGGGACATTTCCCCCAAAGAACCATATAATTTCCAGGACTAAAACTCCTAAATACCTGGAGGCTCTCTTAATATGTGCAGTGGGAGATAGTAAGGTAAGAATTAGAACAGGGCATTCATTTATTTATTTTTAGCACAAACAGGAATGGGGGTAGGGGAAGTGAAAGAAAACATAGCAATGCAATAGTATTCTTGACACCCAACAAAGTCATGGATGTGGTTAAGAGCTTTGCTGAATCATCATGTATAGGTTTATATTTTTATACTGTGAATGGAGCCAACAGACAAGCTCACAAAAGGCAAATCCAGGCAGTAGTTTATTTGCTTTACATGGATGGTGCTGAGATGGAGCCTCAAAGTACACATGCTACATTGCTCTCTTGTGCCTAATTCACTATAGCTCACTCTCTCGCTTTCACTCTGTGTGTGTGTGTGTGTTTAACTTTCAGTGGGGCACACAGACACTGTCAAGAAAAGAACAATACTCAAATGAATCATTTGAAAAATTCAGTGTGCTGTGGTCAAAGCTTACAAATCCATGAAAGAATGCTCTAGTTGGTACCAAAATTCAGAAATGATAAATCTGGAGAGAGAGGAGGAATGTGTAAGAAATTTAAGGCAGCCTTTCCTCTTTGCTTTTACTTGTAAGTTAACTTCCTTGAAAATAATGTCATATAAACCAAACCAAAGGGGAAAGACCATAATTTCTCTGACAAATTATTATGGCCTCTTCTGTTTTTTGAGCTTAGTTTAAGAAGGCTGAGCAGAATATAATGAGCCCAATATTTCCAAAATATGCTACCAGCATTGGTTGGGTCAGTGCAAAGATACAGCCTCACTGTCACCATATGTTATACAACCCTGTTTATTCAGACTGTAAATTCTTAAACCAAACAAAAAAGAATTGGACATCATAAATTCCTTCCTGCAGTTCATAGTTCCATGCCTTTTTAGTTCTTGACTGGGCTAGGAGCTGAGCATTACCACTGGTCAGATTAGTAAAGTCAGTCAGTTTACCAGCACAATGAAGATATAGAATGGAATTCAAATAACTAGCTGTACCCAGCATAACATACATCGTTATAGTAGATTTGCCTCTCCATTGACGCCCCCTTGTCATGGGAGAGAGGCTTGCGTACCCTAATGACGTTTTGAGCTATGCTGGTGGTGGCATAATAGCCACCGGTAGGGTCTCCCATGCCAGACAGGTCAAAACCGAAGGGTCTGACAAAGAGCGTCAAAGGGCAGGATGGGCTCTCTAGCCTTGTGGCAACCGTCCTAGGAGAAGGAAAACTCTAATCCCAAACCCGGGCAGACGAATGTTGCTGTCCTTGAACAAGCAGGGATCACCAGCATTGAGGCCATGATATTGAGAACACAGCTGCGCTGGGCAGGGCACGTTTCTAGGATGGAGGACCATCGCCTCCCAAAAATACTACTCTACGGTGAACTCGCCACGGGTCAGCGTGGGAGGGGCGCTCCAAAAAAGCGATACAAGGACTCCCTGAAACAACATCTCAGGCTTGGCCAGATTGATCACCAACGGTGGTCCGCCCTGGCCTCACATCGGGAGGCATGGAGACGCACTATCCACAATGCTGCAGCCTTATTTGAGAACTCACGACGAACAAGTCTTGAAGAGAAACGACAACGCAGAAAGAATCACAACCCAAAAACATCACCCAAGGAGACCTTCTGCTGCACTTTTTGCAACCGGACTTGTTTATCTCGGATTGGCCTTTTTAGTCATCAGCGCACTTGCAGAAGGCGCGGGATGAGTCCTTCCTGAATCTTCGTTTGCGAAGAAAAGCCAGAGAGATAGTAGATTTGAAAGATTCACACAGTTCAGCTACACACTATTATTTTAGCCCCCCCAAAACACACTTTGCAGTAGTATACTACCTACATTTGACTGTATTTCCCATTAAGGACTACTTTTATGATTTATCACCTTTCTAAATTTCTCAAATATTGCATTGTTTTACATGTGGGTAGTGAGTAGCTGAGGGAGTAAGAGGAGGGAGGGGCCCTTGTAAGACTGGGGGGTGTAGATGCAATTTGAGTGGCAGGAGTGGATTGTGAGGTGGAGAGGGAATTTGCATATGGGTGGTGGTTGGCTGAGGGAGGGAGGGGAGGGAGGGGATTGCGTAAGCAACCAGTCAGCACACTGGGAAACGAAACATATCCAAGATTTGTGTATATCTCTCTGGATTTTCTTAGCAAGCGAAGATTCAGGAAGGACTCATCCCGCTCTTTCTGCAAGCGCACTGATGACTAAAAAGGCCAATCCGAGATAAACAAGTCCAGTTGCAGAGAGCACAGCAGAAGGTCTCCTTGGGTGATGTTTCCGGGTTGTGATTCTTTCTGCGTTGTCGTTTCTCTTCAAGACTTGTTCAGCGTGAGATCTCAAATAAGGCTGCAGCATTGTGGATAGTGTGTCTCCATGCCTCCCGATGTGAGGCCAGTGCGGACCATTGTTGGTGATCAATTTGGCCGAGCCTGAGATGTTGTTTCAGGGAGTTCTTGTATCGCTTTTTTTGGAGCACCCCTCTTACGCTTACCTGTGGCGAATTCACCGTAGAGTAGTATTTTTGGGAGGCGATGGTCCTCCATCTTAGAAACGTGCCCTGCCCAGCGCAGCTGTGTTCTCAATATCATGGCCTCAATGCTGGTGATCCCTGCTTGCTCAAGGACAGCAACATTCGTCACATAGTCTAGTGTATATTTAGGATTGTGTGTATACAGTGCTGATGAAAGCGTTCGAAGAGTCGTAAGTGGTGGTGAAAGGTGACCCATGTTTCAGATCCATAAAGGAGAATAGACAGTACAATGGCTCTATACACATTGATGTTTGTGCTTCGCCTCAGGTGTTTATTACTCCAGACTCTTTTGTGAAGTCTTCCAAATGCACTATATGCCTTTGCTAATCTGTGATCGATCTCTTTGTCAATCTTGGCATCTGAGGAGATTATGCTTCCCAGGTATATATAGATGGCAAAAAGGGCCTGAAGGCAGGATGTGAGCTGGAAACAGAAGATAACAGGGCAAAAAGGAATCCAGCTGGAAAGAAAACTTTCTGAAATTCAGTTTGTCACTGGTGACCTGGTGTAGGAACAGCATAAGATGTTTTGCTGCCTGACTCAGAGAACAAGATGACATCCTCCTCTCCCATTCTATGTACAGAAACTGATCAGTTTTCTTATTTTGACATTGATCATGACATAGTGTCCTCCTGAGAGCAAAAGGCCAGCTTGGAGCACACAGCCCAAATAGCTTTACTTCAACACTTTCAATCATTTCTCATCCCCTGCCATCCAGTATTTGTTGACTGACATGGCTGCCTTGCTCTGCCTGGTGACAGGGCTTGTCCAGACCTGGTAGCTAGCATGTAGCCAAAGAGTGGCAGAAAAAGTCCTTGAAAGCACTGACAAAAACCATGGGGTTAATTACACAGGAGAATTAGGTGCAGAAAATATTGCCTTACCTCCCTTTTGCACCAGTGGCCATTTGTTCCCATGATTTTCTTCAAAAGTGGTTGTAGCAAAGAAGTTGTGATTTTGCAATTCACACAGCCACGTGCCACGCAGAGGGCTGTGTCGCCTCCCCCACACCCTTGCCAGAGTCCCCCGAGCCCTTGCCATCTTCAGGGAGGGCCGTGTCACCTCCCCCATGCCCTTTCCAGAGTCCCCCACACCCTTGCCATCTTCATGGAGGGCTGTGTTGCCTATCCCACACCCTTGCCAGAGTCCCCCGCACCCCTGCCATCTTCGAGGAGGGCTGTGTCACCTCCCCCATGCCCTTTCCAGAGTCCCCCACACCCTTGCCATCTTCACGGAGGGCTGTGTCACCTCCCCCGCACCCTTGCCAGAGTCCCTCATGCCCTTGGCATCTTCAGGGAAGGCTGTGTCACCTCCTCCACACCCTTGCCATCTTCTGGCCATGCGGCACCCCGGCCAACCTCGGCCCACATGGCCAATCGACAATCCTTTTGCGCCCTGCTGGGAGGCCCAACAACAGCCTCAGGTGTGGCGCAGCACTATTGTTGTCGTTGGGCCTCGGCTCCTCCCCATGCCGTGGATCCTCTAGAGGCCTCAGGAGCAGTGCAGTGGTTCACAAAGCCACACCAGTCCCGGGGCCTCCAGGGCAGTGTCTGTGGCAGGGGGGCGGCTGAGGCCCAACAACAACAACAGTGCTGCACTGCACCCAAGGCTGTCGTTGGGCCTTGGCTACACCCCCCGTGCCACTGACACTGACCCTGGAGGCCCCAGGAGCGGCGTGGCTTTGTGAACCACTGTGCTGCTCCCAAGGACTCTAGAGTATCCACTGAGCAGGGGGGGGGAGGTGAGGCCCAACAACAACAACAATGCTGCACTGCTCATGAGGCTGTTGTTGGGCCTCCCAGCAGGGCACAAAAGGACCGTTGATCAGCTGCATGGGCCAAGGTTGGCAGGGGCGCCACACAGCCCGAAGATGGCAAGGGTGCGGGGGAGGAGACACAGCCCTTCCCGAAGATGCCAAGAGTGCGGAGGACTCTGGCAAGGGCTCAGGGGAGTCCACAGTGCAATGGGGGAAGGTGAGACCCCACAGCAAGGTGGCTCTGCCCCTTCCCTCCTACAGGCAGTGCGGCAAACTCCTCCTTGTCGCTGTGAATTTTGCCCTTTTGTGCATTGATAGACTACATGGCAAATTTCGAATTTGGTGTTCCCACGTCTGTTTGTGCACATTTTTTGTAAATATATTGCATCTTTGGAAAAATGTTGGGAAAACTAGCAAAGGCTGTTACCACGCTATTTACGGGTACTTTGTCCCCCTCCTTCTGAATACGTTGACTTTGACCCGAAAGTTGTGTGAACCATTAGGAATCTGGGCAAATTCTTACCACATTTTTTTGCCATGTAAACGACCCCTAATTTCTTGATCCATAGAACACATCCTCCATAGTGAGAGAACCACAGAGAGGTAAGTAAGTAAGAGGACCACAGAGATCCTCTTATCAGGCCCAGACAAAATGAGCAATCTTTTGAGTTCCCCATCATTTTTCATGAGGCCAGATCTTAAAATTGGTGGGGGGGGGGACAGATTTGCAGTGCCCACAGCAGAAAATCCAAATAGAGTCCACAATCCCTTGATAGTAACACGCAAAATAATTGACAGTTTGCTGCCCCTTTTGGTGGGAGTGGCAAACATCTAAATGGCTCCCCATATTGGTAAACAGTATATTCAGCCCTCCATATCCATGGATTCTGCATCCACGGATTCAACCATCCATAGCTTGAAAATATTCCCTCCCAAAAGCAAATGTTGATTTTGCCATTTTACATAAGGGACCCTATTTTACTACACCATTGCTAAGTAAACAGTGATTCAGTAGAGTATCTGGAAGCCATTTCTTCCCTTCTAAGCTTGTATGCTGAAGTACCTAAAGTTGAAAAACAGTAGGACACATTCTGAATTCCACACATCTTTAAGAAGAAATGCAGCATTAAGCTAGTTAACTTTTTTAGAAGTAAGCTGTGCTGTCAAGCTCTTTTTTTTTAATTAGAGCAATAAGCTTTAATTGATTGAATTGGTAGATCAAAATAGCTAATGCAGTGTAGGCAATTGGACATATTTGCATTTAACTGGGGGGAGGGAACCAAGACTGAAGGGTACATTTATTTATTTTAAGCTATTTTGGCTTTCATGTCTTTAGCGGTAATTGGGCATGAAAAATTGATTCACCAGAGATGGTGCTCCTGTCTGACAATGAGTGATGGACTCCATAGCAGCAACGGAGTGGGGGGCATGGGGGACACAAATGGGGCACAGTGTATTTCAGGGAGGGGAACGATCTTTGTTCCGTGTGTTAGCTTAATGAAACAGAAATAACAATGCATTTCATATTAATACATATCTTCTCTAAACAAATTCATTTCAGTTTTGATGGAGACAGTTGTCAGGAATGCATGCTTAAGACTGCAGCTTTATTTTAATTCCCAATTTTTAATTCAGTTATAATTTCCCTGAACTCAGTGGGACTCACTCCCAGGTAGGCACATTTGCATAAATGTGCAGCCTAAGTACCTGTACAATGATGTTTAAATTCAACAGATAACTCAGTTGGTTCACTTGAACTGATGCTGCAGAGAAAAGGCATATAAAATGTAAATCACCTAATTATAGTGCTATGATGTTTTCCTGGAGGTTAGTTTTAAGGGGTGTATTTAAAAGATTAAACTGAGTTGTCATGAGAGGTTTCACTTTGCTGGTTTAAATGACCCACTTTGTGGTTTTCATTATTGAAGTGGATTGATCAGAGAGGAAGAAGAATACAGCTGCAGAGTGAAGATACAAAACAGGGGGAAGAAGCCAAAGGGCACACAATAAAAGGTGAAAGAGAGGCGAAATCATTGCTCAAAGTACATTTACAATTCATGACAATTCAAACAATGGGAACGTTGGAGGCATACTAACTCAACAATAAGCGGAATTTAATACAATGATAAAAAGCATTTTATTTTATTTTATTATTTATTATTTTTTTGCTTTTTTGTGAAAATAAAGTCAACCATTTCACTTGGTTAGTACAAGCCACTTATACGGGTATGGCATGTAAAATAATTCTTTCCCCTGTTCTCGAGATGAATACATTTAGATTTAATCCTGTGAATTTTAGTCATGACTTCACAGTCTGAATTATTTTTATTGCTTTAGTTAATGTTTTTAAAAACTATATTTTAGTGTAAATTCTCTTCCCACAGAATTTTCACATGGAAGTAAGCTCCATGCTGTTAAATAGCATTTACTCCCAGGGATATGTGCATAGCTATAACTTACACAGAAAACAATGGATGGAGCCAAATTAGCACTGATTTTAGCTGGATTATATATGGCAGTATGGGATGTTGCAGAGGTCTCCTTGCAGAGGTCTGCGCCTCTGGATTTGGGGCCAAATATTAGTTCTGAAAACTATCAGATACTTTTTCACTAGATTTAGCAGTCTTTTTTTTTTTTTTGGTCAAAAAATCAGGCAGTCTGGGGGTAAAAATACTCCAGGTTAGATCTTGGGCCATTTGGGACTATTTTCCCCCTTGAAAAAATGCTGGAAGGGTCTGGGGTTAGTGGGGCCCACGGTGATTAGGGGCCATATGATGGAGTTGGGGGGGTCTACCTTTGGCCCACGACCCATATGCTCCGCCAGTATAAAGTCTGTTTGAAAATAGAACAGACAATGTTAAGCAATTTTACACCTTACAAGTAATGCTCCAGTCCCATGCACACTTACAGGGAAGAAAGTGTGTCCCTCAGAACTTGGTTGTTTCTCAGAGGCTTATCACATCAGGAATCTATCCTGTGACAATTGCATTGTCTGTAAAAATTCAATAGTTTGCTCTCTTAGCTTAAGCACCTTTGGAAGCATTGCAGGATTAAATTGTCCATTTGCACTAAAATGTTCTTGCACACAGCGACTGACCACCACCACCTCCAAAACATTATCCCCCCCGCCTTTCATTGTTTGAAAACCAATGCTGTGCTTGGGAGGTCCAACCTTTGGAAAAGTCCCCAGCCTTCCCTTCCCTCTTGTCCCTCAGTTCCAAGGGGAGTTTGGGCAGAAGAGGAATGGGGATGGCTACCTGGGGGTGGAGGAGATGCATTCCTGAAGATACCGGAAGGGCCTACCAAGGGGACACAAGCCAGAGAAAAAGAGAGCTACCCACAAACTTTTCCTCTGCCTTGATCTGGTTTCTTCTGACCTGGATCTCCACCATGGGTTCAGCCACACCACCCAGCCACCCACAGGTGCACCTTCTCCACTAGCCTCCCCCACCCTTCTCTCTCTCTCTCTCTCTCCTCTACACCATCGTATGCCACCTGAGCAGAAGCCACCATGCAGATACAAAGCGTGGATGGAGAGGCTTGCCTTGAAGAGCTGCTTGCTGCTCCTGTGTGAGAGAGAGAGGGGGGGGGGAGAGAAGACTTTATCAGGTGCAGAAAATATGGTGTCATAATGACATTTAATGAACGCAAAAGGGTCCCCATATCAGGAGACGTCGTCCTTTTGCAATTTTGTGGGGTCAAAAAGCCTTTCTTTTTTATTGACGGGCCAAGCTGTCAATAGATCTCCCATGGTGCTTTTTTTGCCGGCATTGTGAGCATTTGAAACTTCACACCATTGTCCTCTTGTGATTTCAGTGTCAATGGGCAGAACGCTTCCAGGTGAGAACGCAAAAGGCAGGTAGGGGATACTCTTTTTATGAACCTCCCTGGTTTATTTTTAAATTTTAACGTGTGTTTCTGTGCTTGTGTGAACATTTTTTTGTCTTTCTTTTGGTGTATTTTTTTTTAAATTTACCGTGCTCATGTCTTCTCATGAGAATCAGTGAGATCACGAATGCAGAAGTAAACAGAGCTCTATTCATGCTCCGTCAATGCTGGGGCTGCCTTTTAACGCTAGAGAAGGTAAAGTCTGATAGAAAGGGTTATTTTGCCGGGACAATTATGGATTAAAATTATGGTGGGAAAGAAACATTAATGGAGGGTGGTCTGATAAAATCCATAAGAGAGAGAGAGAGAATAAAGCATTACCATACCATGCCATTGTAGCATAGTAGTGACAGAGACTCTGGAAAGGGGCTGGATTTCTCCTCATCACTACATTTCCCCACCCAAAGCATTCCCACTGACAACCCCTGACCACCCAAAATCAGCATGAAAGTGCAATTGCACTTTTGCAGAAGAATTCAAAGCAGCAGAAGTGGTAAAGGAGGTAATTACTGGATCTTTTCTTAGTAAAAAAAAAAAAATCAAATGGTCTCTCTCACACACAGCAACAACAGAACAACGATGACATCATATGGAATGCCCCAGCTGAAGGTACTATTGTGCCTTGTGTGATAAGGCGTTAAGTAAACATGCATGTGATTAGGCTTTACTTCCACTTGATTTCAATGGTACTTGCATCAAATAATTGTGCTTAGGGTAATACTTGTGCAACGTGATCCTATGCACGTTTACTTGGGACTAACCCTTACTTTAATAAGAATGTTATGTACTTGAAAGCACTGTATAGCTTGTTTCAAAATTCTTCATTTAAGGTGCTTTTATAAGTATAACTTACCATGTGCCCTTGCTTGCCACATTTTGCATGTGTATGGTAAATTAAATGTGCAAAGTCCAATATGCACGGCCTGTGTCCTTTGGTTAAATAGAGAGTGGTTATAGAATACTTCCCAGAATCCTCCTCAATGCACAGATATATTCTGGAGGAAGGAAGTTTGTAGATTTTTAAGACCAACTCTGAGTAGATTAGCTTGCATGGATTTTATCCTCATGACCTGTCCCATAAACTCAACATAAAATTATTCTGATTCATAGGATGTAAAATTTTACTGAGTAGTAGCTCAGTAAACCCAATTCCCAGTAACAGCCAAGATTATAACGTTTCTATGAATACACACACATTTGCACTAAACATTTTCCATATTCCAACATCCCTAAATTTAAGGCACTGGTGGACTGAGTTTTTCCTTGCACCCTAAAAATACATAATAACTTTAAAGATATCATATCGCCTCCCTGCATATTTGAAACTTCCAAGCCAAACATTTAACAAAAATATAAATCTTTTCCTTTCAGTTATACATCCCTAGAAAGAAGAAATCAGCTGACGTAAGTATTCTGAAGAGCCTGGAATTCAAAGCAGAGCTTTGTATAGGAATGGCTATGATATTTCAGGGGCAAGCACTACATCCGTCATTGAACTGTATACTACAAACAAAGGTTACAAGTCAGATACTCATTCTTTCTGATCTATTGATTTACTCAGTACATAATGCATGGAAGGACATTCGGTATTACAGATAGTGCATGTTTTAGGAGAAGTGCAATCCTTAAAAGGGCAAAAAGAAGTAATTGGGAGGTAATATAATTGTGTGAGATTATATTAAAGACCACAGTTATTCAGCTTGTTTCATTTGGTCATTAGGTACCAAACTATTTATCTGGGCTGAAACTGATTCAGTTATCTTAATACAGAAAGTGGGAATTCCAGTACTTCATTTTCTGTTACTTAAGAGTTCAAGTCATTTCTAATGTTGTAGGCATAAGTAGGTCCTGTCAGGCCATTACAAAGACCAAGATTCTATAATACACAGCTCCTAAATGTATTTATTTGAAAGATAACATTGATCTAATTCGAAATTAGCTAACTAGTAAATTTGTTTAGGTATGCTCCCCCTTATATATCACTAAAGTGTGTTCAAACTAGTTCACATATATTATCTCAATAATCCTTGGAATTCTCCGGCCCATAATGCATCTGGCACACTGAAGCAGAGAGGTAACCTGTTTGCTTAAATCCAGGAATTTCGGTTCAAATCCAGGAATTTGACACCAATATGAGAGTTCACTGTACCAGTTTCCTTCTCTTTGATTTAGACATTTGAGGTTGGTTGGTGAAATAGGATTGGTAACAGAAATGTCCTGCAACTCACAGTTTGCATCCCTATAACACAATCGTAGCCATGTATATTTAGAAAAAGTCCCATTTGAGATCCACAGGATTTGCTTGTAAGCAAATGTACTCAGGGTTTGCCTATACCAATCTTCTGAGATGACCAACTGAACTCAGTTGGGATTTCTCAGTAAACAAGAAGCAAACTATACTTGTTACACTAGTGGTCAGGGCCTGGGGCCTTGACTATTGCAATTCCTTTTCTACCTCATTTGATTTCAATATTTTAAAAATTAAACACAATAGTTACCACTAAATTGACTTTCCAGACTCATTTTCTGATGAATTACATTTTGTAAATCCTGCTAAGTCATTGATTGTCCCAAAATAATAATAATCATCATCATCATCATCATCATCATCACTGCCTTTTAGGATTTCCAGGTCCGGACTCTCCCAGGCCCTGAGACAGGGCCAATCCCTTTTAGTACCTCAGGAGGTGAACGATGCTACAACAGTGCAGCACAAGGCGCAGTGTCTGATGATGCCATTAAGCATGACAGATTAAACATCAACCACAAGTTGTACAGAGTACATAGTTCAAATAAAAAGCACCAAGTCTAAGTACTGAGGAAAATATATATGTACACACTTTTCAAGGTAGTGCTCTCACCCTGAGATTCCTCCCCTTCACCCTGAGAACTGGAGAAGAGAAGAACCTTACTGCCTTCCAGCTTTAACTCTGGAGATTATCAGATGCAGCAAAAAGCCCAAGAGGAGCATGCCAGGACAACGTTACTGTATAACAGGTCCGGGTTTCAGACAACGTCATCATCCTCATGTGCTCTATCTGTGCTGCAGCCATGAATAAGGTGTCAGTTTTTATTGATGGGACCTCTCGTAAAGCTCTTGCATCTTTGAATGGGATGCAAATGGGAGAGTTTCACATGTGAGCAAAGAAATGCATCCAGGGGCTTCACCACTACCACGACTGAACAGAAACACCTTCAAGCAAGGAAAACCTCTCTCTGGGTAATAGGACTTTGTAACCCAATGAGACAAATAGAAGGGGACATATACATAGGA
Source organism: Gambelia wislizenii (assembly GCA_030847615.1). Taxonomy (NCBI): domain Eukaryota; kingdom Metazoa; phylum Chordata; class Lepidosauria; order Squamata; family Crotaphytidae; genus Gambelia; species Gambelia wislizenii. Next base: position 78,733,042 of record JAUMIR010000006.1, on the reverse strand, counting down.
CCTGAGCCATATAGGGATTTCTAGCTCATGAACAACTCCTTAAATTGTGCTGGGAGACATGCTAGAAGCCAATGGATGAGTGCTTTTTCACTCATCTTCTTTTCATTCATTATGCTTATAAATTTTTAAATGAACCTTCCCATACCATGTGCAAAAAGTTTTTTGCTACAATTGAAAACCACACAGTATACACATTCCAGTTGCAAGGCTATATCATTTCATTTTGGAAATCTTTCTAACTGACACCTGGTTCACTGAAAGTTTTCAGTCATTAAAAATGAGCCCAGCTCTTTTCTTTTCTTTTTCTTTGAGTAAATCTCAGCCAGATTTTAAGCAAACCCTGAATTATGTATGCATTCCTATCAAAACCATTTCCAGGTGATGATCTTGCATATTTTCCAGAAAGAAACACAACATGGATCCAGCTGAGTTTGGAGAGCCTTTTGAAAGCTAGATGCACAGGGACCAGGAAAAAACTTAAAGGAAGAGTTGAAGTCTCAGGGAAATAGTTTAGAATGACTCCAGTTTACAGCACCCACATATTATATTGTATTCATAATACTGTTTTGGATGTGCTTGACAGAGAAGGATACTGTCCAAACCAAGTTCACTCCCTTTCAACGCGATGGATTCTGACCTAATGACCACACACATAGCTCTACTTTTCTGCCCTTCCTTCTGCCGTGAAGAACTTTGCACTGGCACAAGGCACTCTATGGATTCCAACCATAACTGAAACATAATATGTTCTATAGCCATTTCTCCTGAGACAATACTGCTCCCAAATTGTGTGGGGGTCCATGGGGAACCCACTTGTGTCAAGTTATTAATATGGGGAATCTTAATTAGCCCAAATATGGCATCAAGAAGCTGGGTAACTATGGGACCTTTGGACCAATGTATACTCACTGACTCACTGATGAGACTCAAGCCAGGAAATAAAATAAAAATGTTTTTTTAATTGAAAAATAATCATGGAACCACTCACACGTACACACACACTTCAAGCAATCACACAAGGCTATCAAAGAAAGTAGGAAATATTGGGATAGAGGAATAGGAATAGAGTTCAGGATGATGGGCTATACTATACCTGTCTGACAAGCAGAGATTTATGCAGAGAAGAAGTACAACTATGAACACTAAGTGACACAGCAAACCCACAGAGTAATGGCCTCTGTGAGACTGAGCACACTTTGGCTGTGTTTTGGGGTGATATTTATACTCAATATATACACTTAAGAGGTATATTGAGTGGAAAACAATACTTGAGCGAGTTTCCCACAGTAAGCCAATGGAAGCTCCAGTTCTGTTGAATGCTTTAATAGTTGGAGCATTAAGATTGATGGGTTTCAGGCAACCACCACTTTGTATGGAATAGAGGTGTAAAAAAAAACCATTTGTAGAGCAATGGGTGTTCCAGTCGCTGGTTTGTGTTGGAAGAATATCTCTGTACCAGGTGCATCAAGGAGAAGCACATCCCATGCTAACTACCATCTGAGGGAGCTTCACATAATTACTGCCCAGGCATGCCTGTGTTTTGGGAATTTTCCATTACTTCTCAGGCTTTGAGCAAACCTTCTCTCAGTCCCTATTTTGGGGGAAGTCCTGCTCTACTTCTAACCACATGAAGTGTCGCTATAAGTCAAATTATGAAATATTGCAAATTAATGAATTATTGGAAGGGAGGGGGTGTCAGCAGGTAACAATACCTCTGCAGCTCAATCCTGTTGAACAAGGGACCTGCTCAGGATTGTGCCACCTACACTGCCTGGGAGAGACACAAGTGGTAAAGCAGGAAGCCAGGAGCACCAGGAAACAATACAGATTCATGAACAGATCAGCTGAACCAAGTTGATATGTGGATCAACTGAACCAGGTAGTTCAGAATAGAAAACAAGGCAACAGGGAACACGGCAGAAGCAGAGCAACTGTTGAGAGCAATGCTTAGGGAAGGTGTTCATTTAAATTTTAAAACTGTATCCCGCCCTTCAGTGAAACCAGTCTGATGGTGGCTCAGAAACTGTGGTGGGTACTATGACTGCCTTTGTGCTTGCCAGGGACTGTCCAGTAGACCTGCTGTTGTCTATTAATCAGTCAATTATTTTAACTATATTCCACCTATCTCCCAAAACTTAAGATTAAAACAATATTAAACTGTCTACAGAATTAAAACCACGTAAAACATATAATTTAAAGGCACAGATTAAGAACAGTACAGCACTAAAACAGAAAACCACATTCTATAAAAGAATCAAGTCCCAAATCCTTGCTAGAATACAAAAGTCTTCACTTGATGGAAGAAAGACAGCAAGGGTTGAGCCAGCCCAGCTTCCCTAGAAAGGGAATTCCAAAGTCTAAGAGTAGCCATGGAGAAGGCCTTCTGTGCTCCCACTAGACATTTCTGTGAAGGTGGTGGGATTGAGAGAAATGCCTCCCCCCCCCAAAGGTCTTAAGAGTTCAGGCAGGCTCATATGAGAAGGTACAGTCCTTCAGCCTGGACCTGAGCCATATAGGGATTTCTAGCTCATGACCAACCCCTTAAATTGTGCTGGGAAACCCCATAGCAGCCAATGGAGCTACTACAAGGGTGTTGTGCCATCTCTCTCCATTGCTACAATACAGTTACAGTACAGTGTGCAAAGAGTTATGAATTTTGTTGTTCCAGATACACATTAAAAGAAACAGCTAGAGTAAAAATCTTTACCCACCATTATATTAGAAGGGCAATCCTTAAAGTTTGGGAAGATTTGAGAAAAAAGTTTTACCATAAAATTCCGATATGGGTATAATCTCAAGGAACCTTCTTTGGAATTTCAAAAATAGCAAATAATAATTGGCTTACTTATCAACAGATTCTAAAAAGTGTGAATCAAGTACCTACCGCAATTAAGTCTCGAGAGGAATTGAATGAGGAAGGATATAATGTAAGCTGGTTTTTATATAGACAAATATGTGAAAGATATAAAATGGACTCAAAATTAGAAGGGTTTCAGGGTGAATATAACGAGATCGATAAGATAATATTTGATAAAAAAAGAACATCATGTAGCCAAATATTATAAATTGCTGTTGGATAGAGATCTAGAAAATGAAACAGTAAAAGAAACCCTGATTTGATGGGCTAAAGACCTTGGCCAAGTGATAGAAATGGAAAGATGGGAGAAATTTTGGGAGATTACACAAAAATTTACACTAGCTGTAAAAATGAAAGAGAATTACTACAAAATGTTTTTTCAATGGTACTTAACACCTGTTAAATTAGATAAAATATATAAGACGGGTAAGACCCAATGCTGGAAGTGTGGGAAATCGTAGGGTACATTTTGTCATATTTGGTGGAGGTGCCAAATGGCAAGAGTGTATTGGAAGAGAGTACATGTAAAAATAAGATATATATTGGGAATTAGCTATGGTTTAAACCCTGAAATCTACCTGTTAAATATGGTTGATAAAATAGGAAGTGGGGTGGGGAGTGCAATGAAAAAGATCTTGTTATATATGGTTACTATCGCAAGAATATTATACGCTAAATATTGGAAAGAGGAAAAGACACCAACCATAGAAGAATGGCTGAGAAATTTGTATGATGCTTTAGATTCAGACAGACTCACAGCGAGGTTAAAAAACAAGCCGATAGATAAGATAGAAGAAGAGTGGGAAATAGTTTTGAGAAAGCTGAAAGGTAAAGGATATACCTCCTATTTTTAACAGATTTTGTCATACATGGAGACATGGAAATTAAGAAAAAAATTAGAACCAAAAATAAATTGTTAAATTTTGATATTGGAGAAGAAATTGAACCTTGTTGATGGTGAAAAAGATGGAAATATACACTAGATAGGAAGTAAAGTAGCTAATAGAATGAAAAGAGAAATATGAAAATTGTGAGTTTTATTTTTAAAAAAATAGTTACATGATGTAATACGGTGGAAATCTTTATTTTTCTTTGGATGTATATATACTTTGGTAATACATATAAGTATGTAAATATGTATGCAGATATGTAACTCAAAAATAATAATTAAAAGAAACAGCTAACAGTGCGGTCCTACGCAAGTTGACTCAGAAGTCCTGCTGAGTTCACTAGATCTTACTCCTACAGAAATGGGTATAGGATTGATGCCAAACTGTTGATTACACTATAGATTTTCCTTGGTTTTTTTCCGGGCTGTGAGGCCGTGTTCTGGAAGAGTTTATTTCTGATGTTTCGCCTGCATCTGTGGCTGGCGTCTTCAGAGAAGATTCTTCTGCCTTGTTCCCTGTTGCCCAGAAAAAAACCCAAGGAAAATCTATGGATTCTGGCCATGAAAGCCTTTGACTTCACATGTTGATTACACTGTTAAGAGATTAGGCCTGTCGGCTGTCAACAACATATACCATTGACAATATTTGCATTGTAGCAGCTCATAAGAGCCAGTGTTGTGTAGTGGTTTGAGCACTGGACTGTGACTCTGGAGATCAGGGTTAAAATCCGTGGTCAGCCATGGAAAACCACTAGGTGACCTTGGACAAGTCACACTCTCTAACCATTGGAGGAAAGCAAGGGCAAACCTCCTCTGAACAAATCTTGCCAAGAGAACCCCATGATAGGTTCATGCTAGGCTCACCACTTTATTCATTTATTTGATTTCTATCCCACCTTTCTCGCAACATGGGATCCAAAGCAGCAGTCATGAAACTCCTGGCTCAGGACTCAGAGGAGGAGGAGGAGGAGGAAGCAGAAACACAGATAAGGCAGAGGGGGAAAGTATAGCTGAGTCTGAAGAAGCAGAAGGAGACAGCCTGGCTCAGCCTGAAGATAGTGCCCTGATTCCCACCAAGAGGGCAGCCAAAACAGATAAAGCATACCTCACTCAGAAGAATGAACAGCCAGTCGGCCAGTGATAGACTATCTAGATGCCATGCCACCTCCCTTCTCTGAACATAGGAGGGAGAAGCACGCCCAACACTGCCATTTAAATACCAAATGCTGACCTGCTTCCTCCTTAATTAGCTCCTCCTGGCCCCAAAACTCTAGCTATAAATCTAGCCGCACTTCCCTTCAAACCCCAGAGCTGACAACTGCTTATCTCAAGCTGTTGGATTCCTCTCCTGTTCCTCTTTTGCCTTGGCTTTGGACGGACTTCTGGACTGCTGCATTAACCCCTTGCTGACCACAGACTTGGACCTTGGACCTGATACTACTGAACTCTGGACTGGCTATTGGCTTCCTTGACATCTGGCATGGACTATTGGTAACTGACTTCTGGACTGGCTCTTGATTTCTCTTGCTTCTTTTGTTGACAATTTGCAACAGGCTAGAACTGCACCCCTTACCTTGTTGTTCCTGCATTCCTCCCCTTCCCTGCTCCTCAGGCACTTGCTACAGTGAGTTCAGGATAGTAGCATACAACATTTTAATACAATTAAAACTATTAATACAAAAGTTAAAACACAAACTAAACTTCTATTTGAAAAACACAAGTTAAAAACAGCATTAAAAACAGTATTAAAAGATGCTTTAAAATAAAACAAAAACATTGCACTCCCATAAAAAGCTTTATTTGCTGCATACACTAAAACCCATAAAGCTTCCTTAAATAAATAGGTCTTTAGATGCCAGTGGAAAGACAGCAGAAAGAGGGCCAACCAGACCTCCCAAGGAAAGGAGTTTCATAATTTGGGAGCAGCCACCAAGAAGGCTCTCTCTTGTGTCCTCACCAGACATGCTTGAGATGGTGGAGTGACTGAGGAGATTTTCAGACGATCCTTGCTGCGCAAGGATCATCCGGTACAGTTTTGTTGCAGCAGCACGGCAGGGGGTCGATTTCAGATGACGCCGTTGCTGCTGCGAGATCGTCATTCCCTCTCGCACTAAGGCTTGGAGCCTGCCGCACTATATTTGCCAAGATTTTATTCACAGAGGTTGTCTGTGAATAAAATCTTGGAGAATATAGCGCGGCAGGCTCTAAGCCTTAGCGTGAGAGGGAACAATGATCTCTCAGCAGCGACAGCATCATCTGAAATTGACCCCCTGCCGTGCTGCTGCCACAAAACTGTCCTGGACAATCCTTGTGCAGCAAGGATCATCTGAAAATCTCCTGAGAGAAAGCCTTCCCCTACAGTTCTTAGAGAGCAGACAGGCTCATACAGGGAGATATGTTTTTTCAAATAGTCTGGACCCAAGCCATAAGTCGGAAAGGATTTGAAGGCACATAACAAGCAACAGCATTAAGCCAATACATTTGTGTCTGGTGATGTATATGTTTTAGAGAATGTTTGCATATAATTAATTAAAATGCCTTTCTGTTATAAGTTCAGCTCAGAGCAACATGCAATAATAAGTTTAAAAGGAAATTATAAAAATGCATTAGTGCCTTTAAAAATAAACCATTAAGAAAAGTTGGCCTTATCATTATTTCAGTATTTTTACAACTAACAATAAAAGTTATTTGTGCATCATAACCTTCATAGAACAGATTGGGTCCTAATAATTTTAAAACAAAAAAATGCATTGGTACCTTTAAAAACAAACCTTATTTTTAAAAAGCTTATCATTATCTCAGTATTTTCACAGCTGACAGTAAAAAGTATCCACACATCAAAACCTTGATAGAACAGTGGGCCCTAACATTCTTAAGAATTTTTTAAATTAAAGAAACAGGCTTGTAGTCCTCAGATGGGAAATGTATTACCCTCAGAGGGGTGCCATGCCTGAAATAAAATTCCAGTAATTCAGAATAGGAGGTGAGAGGCTTCAGTCGTTTATATAGCTCATCATAATTAGCAGAACCAGCATAAATTATCCAAAATATTGTTCAAATTCTGCATTAAGCAAAATAAGACTTATGTAGACTTGCTAAATTATTTAGAAGACAAAATTTTAGGAAGAATCCAGTACATATAGGCTGCTATTATTACTTTCAGAGATGGGAGCAGAATGCTAGGTTTGGCATTCCTAGGAATCTGGAGAGGAAAACTAGATTCAAAGCAATAATTTCCAGCTAGCTAGCCTACTTTATCCAAGAGCTGTACACACATATTTGAACTAAAATCTATAATGCTGTAATTTGCAAGTATTCTGGACAGGTATAAATCCTCTTGTACTAGTAGACAAATCAGTGAACTAAATTCTTGAGAAGCACAATGTGTTAGGTTGTATGTGTGCTGAAAAGTCTTACAGAATACACATAATGTTTGGGGGGGTACCTATTTTATTCTTCCATTTTTCTCTGCCCACTGTGAACTCCTGAAATATGGGATAACCATAGAAACTAGAAAACAGGTGGAAACCCTTCTTTAGGTTGACCCAATGCAGCAAATAACAGCTGGATACTAAAGCAAGCTTATGCATGCACAGACTCTATGAATGAAGAGGTGCCCTTGGATATGCATTTGCATCTGCAATAGGGAGTTCATGTTAAGTCCACTGAAGTAACTGGATAAAGCTTTCAATGTGCACAGAAAGTACATCCCCACAGGGTATGGGGCAATGGCATTGCATGCTATTCAACATTAGCAGACCATGATTAAAGATGGAGTGTGAGCAATATCTTCAAACCAACTAGGGCAACAACTGATATGAAAGGGTAAGATGTGTTGGGTATATGGTATACATTTAACATTTTGGCTTTACTTTTCAGCATCGGTATTCTTGATTGCAGGTTCTTCCAAGGCAAGATTTTCCACTTTGGCCATCAGTCATACATTTTCCTCCCCCAAACAGAGAAATCAGTCATCTCTTTGGTGTGAAAACAAATTCTCCCAGTGTGGTCACAAGCTGAGCTAACACAGAAAACATTTCCTACCCATGCCCATGGAGGATGGGGCTTGTCCCTAGATGTTGTGCTTCATTTTGGCAGAGAGCTCTGAAATCAGCCTGAGGCTGGGAATCCCACTCTCCCCTTGGTACAAAGGAAGTGGTGTTGAAAGCCAAGCATTCGGCTTCAAGGGCAAAGATTTTTTTCTGAGTAACAAACATTTAGTTGTAAGACATTTAAATTGTGTGAAGTAATCCTGTCAAAGGTATGTATTGTTAAGCGAAAACAACAACATACAGCATTTCAGAATATTTGTAGATGTATGTCCAAATGCATATGCCCAATTCTTCTTCTATTAATAAAACAAAGGAAATGAATGCTGTTAATGAGAGATGGCAGACAACACAGAAAACCAGAGGCCAACAAAAAAGTTGTTGTCTTTGAAACAGTGTACGTGTTGAAATAAAAATTATTATAACAGCATCATTAGGGAAGAAATATATCCACTGCCCAATCAGAATATTTTACTTTATCCCTCAGTTCCCAAACCTAGTTCATACCTAGTGTCCAATCCCCCCACTGAGGGGGGGAAGGTAGCAGGGTCATTCCTTTCAGCCCTGCTCCCTGTCTATGGGAGCTATGTCCTACACAGATCATGTGTTCCATATGCCATACTATTTCCAGCCACGTGGCCAGGGCTGCTTTTGGGAGGTGGGGGTTTCTGTTCACTTGTGCATGTGAATAAGTGGATATACATGGTTCCAGAGTACTGTATTACTGGATAAGTTAAGATACGCTTATCCAGATATATGTACAATTGGGATTTTTTTAAAAGTACTAGAATGGAGTCCCATCCACCAGAAGTCCTGCCCTGGCTTTGCTCCAAAGCTTATCCTTAGCCACCACATGGCCAAAAATCCAGGTTTCCCCCTGAAATGCAGATCAAACCGCAAATCTTCCCAATTTGGACTGTCCTGCAAAAACCCTGGTGAAGATGTGAATTATCAAAAATGTCATGTGGCAACTGTGCCATAAATACAGGGTGAGTATGAGTGTTTTTTTGCCTATGTAGACAAGCCCAGAGTTACTGTTTAAAGGTACTTTTAAAGGGTTACAGAAAAGTTTCAAGTTGAAACTTGTTCTCTTCAAGTTTCAAGTTCTCTTATCAATCCTAAGGTTTTTTTCAAATAAATAAATAAGAAGAAGTAACAAGCAATGCAATGAAAAATGACAACAAAATTACTTGTCAAACACTACAATGAGAAATGGGAATTAATCTCCTTTTAGAAATACCTTTCCAAGCATTAGGTACTCTCCTTTCCCCTGTTGTCCCCTGTTGTCCCTCCTTTCCCCTGTTGCTGTCAGCTCACCAAACCCCTGCTCTTACCTAGGATGTAAAACTATTCAGGCAGGATTTGCTGTTTGCTTATTTCAGATGTATAAGGAACCCTAACACTCCACACAATGGGGAAGGATGACTTCATCCACTCAATCTCACTACTCCTCTTCGAAATGGTATCATGCAGGATGAATTTTACCATCTCACCTGCCGTTTGTTTGAACTATCACTGTTGCTGTTGTTGTTGTAGTTGTTGTGTGCCTTCAATTTGTTTCCAGCTATCACTGAACAATGCAAAATCCTTTACCAACCACTGGCCTGATTTCTAGACAAAACACCAGCAACTGTATTCAGTCTTTTTTCCCCCCTTTTGTCAGTTTTAACCCACAAGTGAACATTGTTTTCGGTGGGAAGCAGAATTTAATGTTGTTATGTACCTTCAAGTCATTTTGACTTATTACACTACCCCTGAAACTGCAGGCTTGTAGCTTGGGTGTTTTCCTGGACTCAACTCTGAGCCTGGATGCCCAGGTTTCAGCAGTGGCCAGGAGTGCATTTGCACAATTAAAACTAGTGTGCCAGCTGCGCCCATTCCTTGAGAGGTCAGATCTGGCTATGGTGACACATGCCTTGATTACATCCCATTTAGACTACTATAATGCACTCTACATGGAAACTGTTTGGAAACTTCAACGGGTCCAGAATGCTGCGGCCAGAATGCTGACCGGGGCCAGTTATAGGGAGCATATAATTCCCATGTCAAAACAGCTCCACTGGCTATCGGTTCATTTCCAGGCACAATTCAAAGTGCTGGTCCTGACCTATAAAGCTCTGCATGGCTTAAGTCCAGACTATCTGAAAGATCGTATCTTCCTGTATGGACCTGCAAGGGTTTTAAAATCTGCAGGGGAAAGCTTTCTCTTGGTCCCACCACCATTGCAGGCTCGCTTGGTGAGGATATGAGAGAGAGAGAGAGAGCCTTCTCAGTGACTGCTCCCACCCTTTGGAACTCCCTCCCGCGGGAGGCTAGGCTGCCCCCCTCCCAGCTTTCACTTTGCTGGTAGGCAAAAAACATTCCTGTCTAAGCAGACCTTTGACACATAATTGTGGTTTTTATCAGGGTGTGTTTTTTTAAGCTGTTTTTATGTTTCTTATGTTGTTTTATCTGTTTTTTACTGTATATGTTTTAATTGGTTTCAGTTGTGATCTTAATTGTTTTGTGAGCCATCTTCGGTCCCACTTTGGGAGAAAGGCGGCATAGAAATGGCACAAATTAATTAATTAATTAATTAATTAAAGCAAATTTATCATGGAGTTTTATTGGCAAGATTTGTTCAGTAGGGATTTGCCTTTGCCTTCCTCTGAGGCTGAGAGAGTGTGACTTGCCCAAGGTCATCCAGTGGGTTTCCATGGCTGAGCAGGGATTCAAACCCTGGTCTCCATACTCATAGTCTGACACTCAAATGACTACACCACACTGGCATAGTCTCAGAAGCAGAATTACTGCTGTAAAAAACAGAGGTAGCATATTGAGAAGGACATTTGCAGGGGGAAAGTGGCATTGAGCAGAGCTTGGAATGCTACTTTTCAAAAAGATATAGGTACCTTACTCATTACTTTGACAATCCAGAAAATAATTTTCTGGATTACTTGTCACTATGGACTTTGTCTCTTCTCAAGCTAAATCAGCATTGTTTTCAAAAGTGCTATGCAATCAGAGGGAAAGAGCAGTCTGGAAATGTTCAGGGAGGGAATTTCAAGAGTATGGGGTAGTGAGTGAGAAAGGAGGAAGCTGAGAAAAGGAAGAGTAAGCCCTTGGTTGGATGAGAAGCCTAGAATTCCTAGAATGCAGATCTTGAGCAGGCCACTAAAAAGAAATAAGGGCTGAAAGATAAGGACGAGCTAAGTTGAGTAGGGCTTTGAACATTAAAACAAGAAGCTTATACTGTAGAAGGAATGGGTAACCAATGAAAATTTATCAAAGTGGGGTAACTTTATCAAAACAATGGACCAAAAAGATAATCTTAGCAGCAGAATATTGCATGGAAACCAGCAGACTAAGTTAAGACAATGGAAGACCAGTCATAAAAATGAATGTTTTACCTACGATATGTTTTTTCCTCCAAACAATACCATTTTGTCTAGTGACCTCCCATTCAAACAACGGCAGAGAGACATTTCTTCATTTATCTGGCAAGGCAAAAAACCAAGGGTCAGATTTAAGGTCTTGCAGGATGCAAAGGAAAAAGGCAGTTTAGGCCTGCCAGATTTATTTTTATGCTTGTTGCCTAGCATGGATAAAAGAATGAATGGATAACACTTCAAAACAAGCAACTGATACAACTCGAGGGTTTTGACTTGAGATTTGCATGGCACAGATTTCGTGGCTATGACAAAATTAAGGTGAATATTGACTTTAACAACCATTATGTAAGATGATCTTTGTTAAGAATCTGGATGCATTATAAATCTAGGTTTTATTTTAGATTACCCTTGTGGATGTCATCACATGAGGCCTTTTTTAAAGGAGCAAACATATCAAAGGGTCAAAGGATAATGGATAGAGATATAAGCAACTTAATGAGAGGTTTAAAATGGATAGGAAACTAGAAGGAGTAGAGATGGCTAAAGTAGAATTGAAGAAAAATTGTACTCTGCTGATGATCATTTGCAAAAATTGCAAAATGATTGCAAAAATGTAGTCCAAAAAAGAAACCTTTTCCATTTATGCTGGGGTATGCTTATGTCCACATGTGTGTGTGAGGGTAAGGAACTGTAGTAAAAAGCAGTTGAGGTGAAATTAAGCACACTGCCTGCCACTTGTCCTCTCCAAATTCCCACCAGCACTTCACAGTCTGCTGTTATCCACAAAATATCTACTTCGATAAATCAAAGTATACCTTTGAGAGAGGTCATACTATGTTCAGCTGAGACATTGAAATGAACATGGAAGCCTTGTTAATTTAGATAAGCCTATCATGGGGTTTTCTTGGCAGAATTTTTTTCAGAGAGGGTTTGTCCTTGCTTTCCTCTGAGGTTGAGAGAGATCAGCCAGTAGGTTTCCATGGGATTTGAACTCTGGTCTCCCAGTGTCCTTGTCAGACACTCAAACCACTAGAGGACACTAGTATTCAAGGATGAATTTCTATGGTCAACCTCTGCCAGAGGCTGACCATGGAATCACACTGGAGGACCTACAAATGCCTAGAGAAGTGATCTCTCTAGGAATCTCTAGGTCCTCCAGCATGACTCTGGTCAACATCCAGCAGAAGCATACTATAGAATTTTGCTGGAGGACCTAAAAAAATGCCTAGAGAGAATATATTTAGTAATCCATGAATAATCAAACCCGTGAAAGCTTAACTTGCAAAAGTGAAGAGATGTGTGTATTCATTTCCCTGCTATTCTCTCTGCTAGTTCATAAACATTCAAGGATAGATTTAAACTGAAGCAAACAGTTGTTAGTTCTGGCCTGTCCTTTGGATCATTGGGTTTGTTTTAAAATGGACAGTTCACAGAATGCTTGGAATTACTAGAATGTTGGTGCATATATATATATATATATATATATATGTACATATGTATGTATTTATGTTCAATAGCAATGTGGATGGAGTGCATCTATTAATGTGAGGTGCTCATGTGCCAGCAATGTTAAAGCTTTAATTACAATTGGCCATGATTATGTAAAATATTCACAGTTGCACACTAATGACAGCTCGGAATGAATGGCCAGCAGACCATGATGCAATGGAGGCCATGTAGTCATATATAGGCTTATCTAAATTAACAGGGCTTCCATGTTCATTTCAATGTCTCAGCTGAACATAGTATGACCTCTCCCAAAGGTATATTTTGATTTATCGAAGTAGATATTTTGTGGATAACAGCAGACTGTGAAGTGCTGGTGGGAATTTGGAGAGAAATGACTGGAAGGCACATAATGATGACAACACAAAGAGAGCATCAGCATGCAGCATGCAGAGTACATGTGTAAACTGAGATACTGGGCTTTTTCAGACACCCTAAAAACCATCAGGGGAGGGCAGGAGAGGTACGCGGCTATTGCACGGCAGGGGGTCAGTTTCAGAAGACACCGTTCCCCTCCCGTTGTCGTCTGTGTAACTTCTGTGTTCAATCTATTGCAAACGCACCATTTTTTACTCACAGAAGTTTTTCATGAGTAAAAAGTGGCGCCTTTTCAGTAGATCGAACACGGAAGTAACACGGACGACGATGGGAGGGGAATGGCGTCATCCCAAACTGACCTCCTGCCGCGCGATAGCCGTGTACCTCTTCCGCCCTCCCCTGATGGGTTTTAGGGCATCTGAAGAAGTCCACTGGTTCTGATAAATTAACGAATATGTTAAAAGAAAATCCTGTACATTTAGATGTTTGGCAACCATTTATGGAATTTGTTAAGAACTAAATCAGAGACTAGATTAAAAAATGTGTTATATAAAATATTTCCCTTTCTCTAATACGAGGAAAGTTGTAAATATATATGTGATTAAGTGATAGAGGTGAATTATTATATTATTTGGAAGTAATCAGCAGGAAGTCAGGGGGGTTGTATACTTGTTGTCTTTCTTTTTTCCTTTCCCCCTTTCTTTTATGTCTGTTAAAACTAATATACTATTATCAAAAACAATAAATTGAGATACTGGTTCTACGCACTTAAGGTTGCTATAATTCTCTGCCACAAAACCAGGACAGAGCATCTGCAGGGGGAGGGGAGGAGGAGGAGGGAGCCCTCTTCTCTCCCCCCCATCCCCGTGAGGAGGGAACCCAGAGCACACATGGGGGGGGAGCCCTCTTCTCTCTCCCCATCCCCATGAGGAGGGCACCCAAAGACTCACTGCAACTCCTCACAGGAAGCAAGCAAGCAGGCAGGGGCATGCAGGCACATGGGGAAGGAAGCGGATGGGTGGGGGAGTGAGGCAGGAGGGAGTGCCACCCCTAAAAAACTGCCTCCTAGGGAGGACCACCCCCCACCCTACCTCACTATGCCAGCCCGTTGGGCTGGGCTGCTCGAAGCAGCAGATCCCGGATTCCTCCAGCTCTGGGTGAAGAGAAACTCTGGAGGAATCTGGGATCTGTTGCTTCGAGCAGCCCAGCCTGACGGGACAATTTTTAGTCCCTTTAATCCGGGATTTTCCTGGTTTTCCAGGATGTATAACAACCCTATACGCACTGAAGAGTCTTCACAAGAACTCTGAAAAAGACTGTGCTGTGATGCTACTAATAAATGATTGCTAATGATCACCAGCTCCTTCATAAGCTATTGAAAAGAGAAGGAATGGAGATGACAGTTTAAGCCAACCACAGAATGATTCCATTTCACAGATTAAGACCAGGGCATGTGTGGCCAAGCAACATCAGTGTGGTCAAGATGGCATAAATTAGTAGTGAGGAAGAACTGGCAAGCTAGGAGAGGCTACAGCAGTTTGGAAGGGCAAGATTCTGCCCCCATTCCACTCTCCTACCTCAGTTTGTAGCAATTTAAATAAACTAAGGACAAAGGAGGAAAGTGGGAGCAGAAGAGAAAAACTGGGGAATTTTAAAAGCGGGTGAAAAAGTGGGATGGCAGAGGTTTAATTGGGACTCTTCCTGCCAAATCCAGACAGTTGGGAGGGGGTATATGGCTCCTGGGCTAACATCTGTGCATTAAAAATGTCTCACTTGTTCTAGACTGTCTCTTTAACAGGCAAATCCGGAAGGTTTCAGTGCTAGCTCTCAGTTTTCAACTTTTACCAGAAGCAGCTAGTAGAATCAGTGGAGCCCTGCGTCACACGTCAGGACAAATCCTGTGTCTATATTGCTGTACTAGCAGGCAAGGAAAACCCATTAAATGAATTTGTTATGCTTCTATAAAGTCAGATGTTTCTCTATGTTCCAGCCATGATAGTTTAATAAATAAATACATGTGAATATATGACACAAAAATAATCCTACAATATACTGGGGAAAGCCATGGTAAATAACAAGTCGTTAAATACAAGAAGCTGTGATTGATTTACAGGCTGCCAGCACAGTCCTGTTTCAAAGGTCTTCTTCAGATTGAACGCACCCTTTTAACTGAACCTCACAAACTGCAAAACCATCATCAAAACAAGCCACAGTGAAGGTTCAACCATGTCATATGGCATACATATTCTATCTCGTTTAGCAATTTAATTGGATTTGGATGAAATGCCGTGCACTATTTATAATTCATATCCAATGTTTATGTTATATGGACATTGTTGAATCTCCAGTTGTTGTTTTTTTCTGAAGATGACTTTTGAAACAGGATTACACTGGAAGTTAGTAAATTAATTACAATCTTTTGCTTATTTACTTGCTATTTTCCATGCTCCAGAATGCATATGTATACACCTATATATGCATATACACATGGATCAAGAGACTATATTCTACTCAGTTTATTGTACTAGATGTGTGGATTTCCTTCTGTGATATGATGAAGAATCAGCACAGTTGGGCCAAATGTTCTCAGAAAAAGTTTTCTGTTCTCTTTCTCCTTAAAAAAAAAGGACACTTTGAAGAATATTCTACAAATATTCTCCTATGGAGAAGAGGCTAACATCCCCCCCTCCACATATATATCCTGGAAAATTGCAGGGACCCAGGAAATGCAGAGAAACTTGATGGGGCGGGAGAGCAGAAATCATTTATAACAAAGACATCAAGTCTCATAAATGAACAAATAAAAATTTAATGCAGAGTAAACTGAACTCATTTTACCCACACAGGTCTTCATCAGCAGTTAAATGTTCTCACATGTATATACAGGGGACCATATACAGTAGGACCCCCATATCTGCTGATTCATTATCCACCAATTCAATTATCCGCAGTTTCAGTTTCAGCACAGCCATTGAGTCTTCCTAGAAAATGTGTCCTCCCTAGCCATTTTCTAGGTCCTCCAAGGCAACTCTATGGTATTTTAAACCAGAAGTCCCATTATTTTCAATGGCCTTCGCTATTATCCACGGATTTCATTATCCATGGTGGGGACCAGAAACAATCCCCCGTGGATATGGGGGTCCTACTGTATATAATTATTGTGAATTCCTTCTCTAATCTGGTGCTTTGTGCTTCATAAGATGCTTGACATGCACTCTGCCTTTGCACCAGCCATGGCTGTATAGTTGACACACTTACCATTTGGGTATAAAATTTAATAAACTGTGTTACGAAACCAGGGGTGGGGATTGTGCAGCCCTCCAGATGTTGTTGGATTGCAGTCTACAGCAACCCTAGCAAATGGTGAGGAATGCTGGGCATTACAGTCCAACATCATCTGGACAGTCACACAATCAGAGATATCCAGAGACCTTGTACTAAGTCAAGGCTGTGTTATGGTTGTCAGCACAGTAGGACTTCTCAATATGAAGTTATGTCACTCTAATGATAAAGACTTGGTTACAGCACTCATATGGTCCATAAGCTCTCAAACATTTTAGAAAACTGGTCAAAATGATCAAAATACAGGCCTTTCTATATGCCAAATGTAAACTTCCATTAAATTCTAGTTCTTTCTCAATGAATTTTTGCACAGACACAGATTACTACAGCTTGACTTCAAATTATAATCTTGTTGATTTTCAGATTAGAGAACATGCAAGTTCCTGGTGTCTATGAAGACTTGTCTTTTATTCCTTAGAACAGGGTAGGGAAATGGGGGCAATTATGGAAATTATAGTCCAACAACATTTGGAGGGCCACATCTTCCCCATCTCTGCCTTAGAAATTACATTTGATAATTTAGTCTCTCAAGTATGATCCAAACATTCCCTGCATTACCAGAGCAAAAGTACAGGCAGCCACTGCTCTGAAATGAGGAAAGCACCCAGAGCTAGTCTAGCAACAATTTAATTTTAATTATGCTGAAACTATTTAGCAAATCTCCATCATGAATTCATATTTGCTTGGATCGCTTGATCAAATTTAGATCCAAATGGAAAGTAGGAATTTTAAGATTTGAAGAATGTGTATATTTTCTATATTGGAAAATATTAGACATAGTCAATACAATGGAGAGCTTTCCCCATCCTTTTCTTTAACTTAACCCAATTTCCTAAGTCATTTAGAGGCCTTTAAACAAAATGAAATCCTAATGATGTCGCTGCCATGAATAATTAATTGTAGTTGCACAATCTCTTTAACAAAATCCATTCTCATTAGATTAGAGGTGCTTTCAAGACACAAGAGTTCATGAAGGCATTTTTACATCCTTCTTGTCTCTTAGTTTGTCTATTCATATCTATGTCTGTGATCAAGGATTCAACATTCTTTTAAGACCATTTGTGTTGCCTGAAAAATTCTTTTGCCTTGCCAAAAATGGCTCTAGTTTTTAAAGGTAAGGATTCGACAATTGCCATTGGTGTAAATGGATGAACACACAGTATTATTTTTATTTATTTACTTCTGACATTTCCCCCCAAAACCTCTCAAAATCAATACCTCTCAAATATAAAACCTAGAGGACTGGAAATTGGCAGTAATATGCCAAATGCTCCTAAACCAGATGTCAATGAGATGGGTGGTGACATATGAACCAAAACCATCTATACCCCACCTAATTGCGACGAAGGCAGGTAGCGAGAACTACTTTTCTCTTTTAAGCTTTCATCTGGCATTCTCCTCTAGTTTTGTAACTGAAACTGAGCAGAGGTAGGTAGGCCTCAAACTACTCTCACCTTGAAATTCTTTGTTCCTGAGAAATTACAGCTTTGTGGATCCTTAAAAAGAAAATTAAAAATCAAGACCATAAAGGGTAGCACATCCTTTCAGACTTGCAAAAACAAAGGTAGTGGCTCCCTGTTTAATGAGTGGGCTACAAGCAGTTGAAATGTATTAAAGCAAAAATGGTAAATAATTAAAATATGTCCTAAATGCTGTTAAAAAGCAAGCATTGCAGTTTGGAAGCAATAAAGAGGTGGCGATACCCAAAGATTATCACCATCTAGGAAATCCAAACTTGATTTGTAGGAGCCTGTTTTACTATATATACACCAGACAATGAGTAAAACGAAGTTCAAAGGTGGGATGCTCTTATCAAGCATAGGTGGAATGAGAAGCACAGATGCTAACTGTCATCAGTGCAGCAGTAAGTCAAGCTCTCCAACTGATTCTTCAAGTTTAACACATCAGAGGTTATTAAATTAAAATAACTATAAAAGGTAGAGGGAATTAGATCTAGTAAGAGATGAAGGATATATCCATTTATTCTTCCTAATGGATGTCTGACCTCCCGTAATGAAAATTAGTGGAGTATGCCAGATGAATACTTACAGCAGAAAAGCACTTCACACTACATGCCTTCATCTTGATTAAGGTTGCATATAGACGGCTTTAGGACAGATAAACCCCCGCATGTAGTCAGGTTTCTTTGCACTAATATTTCTGTATCAGATGAACCTTTGGCTCTGTATTCACAGATCTCAAAGCATGCATAAAGAAAAAAGGGGGAGGCATTCAGACTTACCTTCCCAGGTAGCAACACTGAACTGTTGGAGTAATGTATTTCATTTCAAAACCATTTGTACTGCCACTGCACTGGAGGGTGTGTGTGTTATCCCTAAACTAAGAAGTAACAGCTAGACCAAAAGTAAGAAGTAAGAATTTTACTTCTTTGACGATCTGTTGACCAACAGGAAAAGTCAATAAAGAAGGGCAGACCAATGATGAACAGAACCATCCTTTTCCTCTTATATGCCCTTTTGTTTCTTTTTCTGCTATACCTGTTTCTCCCTCTAGTTTTTCTGACAGCCTTTTGAGAGCAAGCAGTCTATGAGCAAAGAGTTGTCTCCATAGCATGCACAGACGTCAGGGTGAACCCAGAGGGACCTGCAGGCTTCAGTTTCCTGAAACTGGGTGAGAATAGTAGTTCTTTTCAGCTATGAGCTAGTTCGTTTCATCTATGAAAGAAAGATGCCGTATTCTCCCTTTTCTAACACACCCTCCACTCAATCAGCATGAGGGTGTCACAGTGCTCTGCTTCTCAGTGCTCATCCTATTTTTTTTAAAAAAAAACAACAACAACCCAGCAGCTTGCAATTCCCATACAATCTAAATTTTCATTTCATATATCAATGATAACAATATTTTAGAAATGAACCGCTTGGAATGGGGCTAGTTTTTGTTTCAACTAAAAGTAAACAAAGCTAGATAATTTTTCAAAGGTGACATTTAAAGTGACAGCTAAAAAGTCCAGCACTTAATTAGTATCATCTCCGCTTTCTAACCTGCACCCTCAAAACCTCATATTAGTATGCATCTCCCAGCTGACCTTCCAAAAAAAACTGTCCAGAAAAGAAAGTCTTTTTGTATAGTTAAAATGTACTTTCAAACAAGTGATGTACATACCCATTGCACCATCTAGTGGCCAAAATGATGAATACAGAATGTCTTATTCCAACAAACTAGATGAGACATACATAGATCAAAATAGTTGGGGATGCTAATTTATTTGGGTTGGAATTGTCCTTTTCCCCTGCACCATTTCCTTATTCAAAATCTGTTGCTATTAATACTGGGGCAGGAAAAAAGCCAATTTGTTTTTTTTTTTTCCTTTCTGCCTCACTCTCATGACTCACTGCAGCTTGGTGTTACCCAAATTGCATGGGGTCCATGAGGATCCCACTAGGATCCAAATCTTAATATGGGGAATATTTAATTAGCTCAAAATGGCAGTGAGAGGCTGGGCAATGGCAGGATCTTTTGACCTGTGTATACCAGTAATTACTGAGGAGACTTCAACCCAGAATGTACAATTAAATGGTTTTTATTGGACATTATTCTTAACAGCATTCACTATTAGGACATTTTCAGATGGTGCTTACCACGGGATCAGGTCCCGGGAGAGGAATGATGCTCTTACGCAGCAGGGGGTCCTTTTTGGATGCCGCCGTCCCTCTTCCGGGATCATTCGTGGCATGTCCATGAAGCTTTGGAAGCGGCTGCGCCATATTTTAAGCACGGGCAACTTCCGTGCTTAAAATATGGCGCGGCCGCTTCCAAAGCTTCATGGACGTGCCACGAATGATCCCAGAAGAGGGATGGTGGCGTCCAAAAAGGACCCCCTACCGCGCAAGAGCGCCGTTCCTCTCCCAGGACCTGATCCCGCAGTAAGTACCGTCTGAAAATGTCCTTACATTCAGGCTTCAAGCAATCACACAAGGCTATCAACGAAAGCAGGAAGTATTTGGATAGAGGAATAGAGCAAGGGGGTTGTGGGTTATACTAACTATACCAATCCTGGAGGGCTGAGATCATGAACCAGCAAAGATGGGGTCCGGAGGGGGAAATGGTGGCACAGACTAACAGAGTGTCAGGAGGAAAGGGCACACTTTGGTGGGATTTTAGGGTGATATTTGATAATTCCCCTGAAGGGGTGAGATTTAGAGTGGAATAAAATGTCTGTTGGGGTTTCCCAGGCTAAAACAAAGGATTCTCCGGATGTGTTAACGATCATTAATGGGCGATACATTTGGAACTGAATAGGAGCTGGAACTTCTATTGCTGGCAGGAGTAGGTCAGAAAACCCATTTTGCAACCATTGAAAACTCTCCTATTTTTTAGTGGATTAGTGAATTACTCATCACCAGGTGTTCTTCAGGAATAACTCTAACCTGGGTATGACCTGTTTGAGGAATTTCCAAAAGTTGTGCATGACTCCAGCCTTGGTATCTGGGGGACCCTGGTTTACTCGCTAACCACATGGAAGGCCATATCAAGCCAAATTGTTAAATATTGCCAATTATGTGATATTCCCAGATGGGGGCTGTCAGGGTAGGTAACAATTGAGTATTTTTTATTAGGAAGGACTTAAAGAAATAATAAAGCCCTTCTCCAAGGCTCTGCTTCCTCACATTAGTAACTCATTGTAGCTGCTATGAAGAAAGGGCAAGGCTGGGAAATGTGTGGCTGACAGGCCATATGTGGCCCCCAGCCCCCTTTCTTTGGCCCTCAAAAATTCCTCAAGATCCCTCAGGAACAAACAAAACTGCCATGGAATTGAGAGAACATAATCTCTCAGCCAGATGATATGTAACCTAAATTTAGTGGCAAACTGCTATAACTTGGAGGATCTCCCATAAGGATCTGTTCCTCCTCCCGTCTTACCTTCCTGTTGTCCTCACACTGCATGCTTCCCTCCACCCTATGCTCTTGGTAAGGGAAAAGACACGGTGAAATATTTGTAAGGGAAAAGACATGGTGAGGTCTTCTGGGTTACAAGTAGTTTGGACCACAATTTAGGATAAGTGTAGAAAAAGATCCAGGGGGCCGGTTCCACGACAGGAAAAAGTTCGCAAGATTCTGGATTACCGTTCTTTCGCATCAGGAGCGCATAAATCACACGACTCCTGGCATATTCGGAAGATGCAGCCAGATGCAGCCACTTTCAGTTTTCCTTAGTTCACACAGGCAAAGGTGGGGGGGATCGCCTCCAGATGATTAAAGCCAGGCAGGAGGCGGGGAGGGAGCAAGGAGGGGGTCATGGAAACCATAAATAATGAGAGGAAAGAAAAGGACAAACAACACATCGAAAGAGCGATCTGTCAACTCCCCCGTCTTCCCCAGCCCCAAAAGGCTTCTATAAAGAAAGGAGTGAATGAAAGCACGAAGAAGCAAAAGCATGGTGGAGCAATCTCCTTCCCTTCCCTTCACGCATGCACACACAAACACACACCACAGAAGCCGGGGGCTTGCCTCATTCCTGATTGTTTTCCCTGCCTCCGAAGCCTTGAATAAAGGCAAGTGAATGGAAGGACAAACAAAAGTATGAACATGCAATTGGCTGTTTCCCCGCACACACAAATGTACACACACACACTCACACCAGTGAAGCAGGGGCTCGTCCCGATCATCTTCCCAACCCCCAAAGCCTTCCTTTGAAACAGACAGGAAGGGCTCAGAGCAGATTTTCCAAAGTGGGCTGCAAGCAGAAGGAGGGTGAATTTCTTCTCTCCAACCCCTCAGTCTATTCGGATAAAGCAGAATGGTCACTCCAACCAATCAGGATTCAGCTCTGCTCACAGTAATTCGAAAAGGTCAATGCCAGTTTACACGATGGTTAGTTCCCATGACAAATTATGTGCATTTTCACGAACTTAATCAAAAAAGTCTGGAAAACTAGCGAAAGCTGATACTGCGCAACTTATGGGTTTTTTGCACCCCCTCCTTCTGAAAAGGGTGCTGTTGCTTCAAAATGCGTGGGAACTATCAGGCTTCTTGTCGCATTCTTTGAGGATTTATTTTGCCATGTAAACGGCCCCTAGTGAAGGCTAAAAGGCTTTTACACACATTATATGGTAGCAACCAGAAATTTGGCACTGTATGTATGTGTTCAATAGAGTTATAGCCCTCTGGTGAGAGGGGGAACTATGGCCTTCTGGGCCAATAAAGCACTATTAAGACTACTTTTGCTTCCTCTTGTGATATTTTGAGAAGTACTCATTGCAGAATTTGGACCGGTAGAAAGGCATAATGGCATCCCTTCAGCCAAGGTACTGATAATGCAGTGTATGCTTCTGCACGTTTGCTTCCATCTATTGAAAAGTACCTTTTTAGCCTAATATTCTTGGCTGAGGCAAATAAGTCTACTTGAACTTATGGTCCTAACACTTTGTTCAAACAATGAAACTGCAAAATGTAGGGGCTATTGCCCAGCTGTTACCTGTTCCGACTTAGGAAATCCACATGAACATTCTACAGTACTTTTCTTTCAAATACATTGCTATAATTAACTTTAACTAATTAAATTGTGTCACCTGCCTGCTGAATACTGTATTTCTTGTGCTGTTAAGACAATGAGCCCTCAACCATTCAGGCTTGCATCCATTGTTACTTTTACATGATCTGGATTCACTAGAGCGGAACTCTGCTGTTAAGTTCAAATCCTTTAACCACCATTTCAACTTCTTTTGTCAACTGTATAGGCAAATTCACTGCATAATGCTTCTTCTCCCCATTGCCTGCTGATGCAGAATTAGAAGCCTCTGAAGACTTCTGCAATGATACCTTCCCCATGGAATTAATTGGATTGGCTGTCATGCCCTGCCTCCTGATGGAGAGTGATGTTGAAAGTGAAGGAGAGCCTGAAAGGCTAGAGAGCCTGCCAGGGCCAGAACCAAAAGAACAGAGTGCCCAGCAGTCACAGCCCTCCGAGGAAAGTGCAGACTTACCTATCCTCACCCCAGCCAAGCGTCAACAGGAAGGGGAAGCTCACAGGTGGTCAGAGTGTTTATATAGAAAGCATGCAGCAATTAAGGAACACCTTTGACTTGCCTGGGCTATATATAACCAAACACCTCTTCCAGAAGTGTGTGGCTGACAACCATCCTTCTTGGTAGAAGCTATGCTGGTGCTGTGCTCCACGAACGTTTGACTGTTGCCTTGGATTTTGCTTTCGTCTCCTGACCTTACTTCTGGATTTCCCTTTGGACTGTTTGCTTGGACTGCTTGGCTAACCGTGTATGACTTGGACCGGACTGGATTACCTCCATACTGCTGGTGAGCTTGATTGTTTTACTGCGTCCCCCTGGAATTTTGAACTCTCTCACAGAGAATCTGGGCTGCTGCCAAGAGCAGAATAGGACACATTAATCCAAATGGCATGTAACTAAGGCATGTGTTACCATGGCCAGATCGAATTAGTAATCGAATTAGTTGGTTCGAACTTACTTTTCTCATAATTAAGAATCCATAATATTCTAAAGTCTGGATTGTCTAGCATAAATCCTAAATTGTCTTTTCTCTCAAACTCGCCTTTACTAAAATGTTGTCAAGGTACGAATAAAGGTATACCCCTTTCTGCCTCAGAAATGCCACTATGGGTATTAGAAGCTTCATAAAGATAATGCCAAACTAAAAGGCAGAACTTTGAATTAATAATGGCATGGGGATGGGCCTCTGTCAGATCTGTTGAAGCCATCCAATCCCCCACTCTCAAATTTTCTTTTATGCTCTGTAACATCTCCATCTTGAATCTCAGATATCTCACGAAACCATTGAGGTATCTGAGATTCAAGACAGGACAGAAAGTCCCATTGCTTTTGGACATAGTAAAAGCAACATTGAGTAAACCCCAGTGAAACATTGATTCACCAGAACTTCCTCTATTGCTCCTATTTCCAGTAAATCTTCTATTTCCTTCAACACTATCATTTGTTTTATTATGTCCTTTGACACTGGTGAGGAAACATACCTGCTTTTCAGTTTCTTATTGACTAATATCTTGTAACTTTGCATTACTAACTAATTCACCCACTGGTCTGATGTCACTCCAAAGCACAAGACCCCCAAAAGCAGAAGTCTTCCTCACACTGGTGCCACCCTGTTGTCAATACTGGATCTACCCCTTCATAGAGTTGGAAGAGATCACAAGGGCCATCCAGTCCAAACCCCTGCCTTGCAGGAGTACCCAATCAAAGCATTCCCAAGAGATGGCCATCCAGCCTCTGTTTAAAAACCTCCAAAGGAGACTCCACCACACTACGAGGCAGTGCATTCCACTGCCAAACAGCTTTTCCTCTCAGGAAGTTTTTCCTAATGTTTAGATGCAATCTCTTTTCCTGTAGTTTGAGTCCACTGCTACATGTCCTCGTTTCTGGAGCAGCAAAAAACAAGCTTGCTCCATCCTCAGTATGACATCCCTTCAAATATTTAAACATGGCTATCATATCACCTCTTAAACCTCTCTTCTCCAGGCGAAACATACACAGCTCCGTAAGTTGCTCCTCATTGGTCATGGCTTCCAGAACCCCCACCATCCTGGCTGCTCTCTGCTGGGCATGTTCCAGCTTCTCAATATCCTTCCTGGATTGTGGTGCCCAGAACTGGATACAGTATTCCAGGTGAGGTCTGACCAAAGCAGAATAGAGTGGCACTATTACTTCCTTTGATCTAGACACTATACTCCTATTGATGCAGCCTAGAATCGCATTGGCATTTTTAGCTGCTGCATCACACTGCTGACTCATGTTCAGCTTATGGTTCACTAAAACTCCTAGATCCCTTTCACATGTACTGCCATTAAACCAGGTATCACTGATCCTATATCGATGCATTTCATTTTTACTTCCCAAGTGTAATATGTCACACTTCTTCCTGTTGAAATACATTTTGTTAGTATTGGCCCAGCTTTCTAATCTGTTCAGGTCATTTTGGATTCTGATCCTGTCTTCTGGGTATTAGCTACCCCTCCTAATTTGGTGTCATCTGCAAACTTGATAAGCATGCCCTGTATTCCCTCATCCAAGTAATTGATAAAGATGTTAAATAGCATTGGGCCAAGGACATAACCCTGTGGCACCCCACAAGTCACTTCTCTCCAGGGTGAAGAGGAGGCTTTGGGTTTGATCAGTCAACCAATTACAAATCCGCCTGTCGCATGGTCTAGCCCACAGGTTACTAACTTTTTTGTAAGGATATGATGGGGACCTTGTCAAACACCTTACTGAAATCAAGATACACTACATATACAGCATTCCCTTCATCTACCAAGTTTGTAACTATAAAAAAGGATATAAGATTAGTCTGGCATGACTTGTTTTTGAGAAACCCATGTTGACTTTTTGTGATCACGACATTCCTTTTTAAGTGCTTATAGACTGTCTGTTTAATGATCTGCGCTAGAATCTTTCCTAGTATTGATGTCAGGCTGTAATTATTTGGATGTTCTTTTTTCCCCTTTTTAAAGATGCGGACATTTGCCCTCTTCCAGTCTGCTGGGACCTATTCTGTTCTCTAGGACTTCCCAAAAATTATTGACAGTGGTTCTGAGATTACTTCTGCCAGTTTTTTTTTTAATAGCCTTGGATGTAGTTCATCTGGCCCTGGAGACCTGAATTCGTTTATATTGGCTAGGTATTCTGAACAACCTCTTTACCTATTCTGTGCTGCATTTCCACTACTGCATCATCTACTCCATTTTCCCAAGGCTCAGTACCTTTTTTGGTTACCTCTACCTTGATTTTGTCTAGCAAATGTTCCTGGCCTTCCAAACTGTGGCTCATGCTTTGAACTACTGCTGTCACTGAAACTTGAAGTCTGATTGTCTGCCATTTCCTCTTCCTCCATGAAAAGGTCTACTGACATCTTCTTCCTCTGCAAAATTGACATTACTTGCATTTTATGTGCACTCTCCAACAGGACTTTTCCCAGGGCCTTCTCTCCAAATAACAACTTGCCTGTAAACAGCACATACACCAAATTGTTCCTCGATTTTGGTCCGCCTCCCTGTGACATAACCACAAAGACCTCACATCTGCAACTGCATTTAAACTCCATGCAATGAATACCACTGAGTCATGACCTTCATCAGCTGTATACTCTTTCCTTATTCTCCCTAAAGCTTTGTTCAAAGACTGGGATTCTAATAATAATAATAATAAAAATTATTTGTATCCCACCCCTCTACAAAATGCAATCAGGGAGGTTTACAGCATTTAAAATATAGATACAAACCCCTCCATCCCACCCACCCCTTAAAATACAATTAAATAATTACAACATTTAAGACATACTTAATAAATACTAAAAACAACACAATAAAATAGCTGGATAGGGATCGGACCAAAGATTTTTTCTCTCTGATGGCCGGGTATCTATTCAGGAAAGGCCTGCCTGCCGGAAGAGATCCGTCTTAAGAACTTTTAAAAGCTATTCAGTGTGGTAATGTGGCGTATTCTAACTTGTCACACTCTTTAATTTCCTGTATCTACAAAACCACTGCAGGGATAGATGCTCTTATGGACAGCCACAGATGTTCTCATGGCTAATGCTGAAGCCTCATGAGACATTTTAAAAGTTCCATCTGCTCTCCTCTCTACCTCTTTAAGCATTATGTTTCCTTCCTGTGGGGCAATAGCCCTGGAAACAAGGGCTGCTATTGGCCCATTTGCTAATGGGGCCTTTAAGAACGCCATTTGTTTTTTCCCATAGAAATAAAGTCTATGTATTGTATTTAACCCAACACCCTTCTAGTGTTCAAGGAGGTTTCCCATTCAGTTTGTATTACCTCTCTCTGTCTCTCTCTGGCTTTTCTTAGCAAATGAAGATTCAGGAAGGATTCATCCTGTGCTTTCTGCAAGTGCCCTGACAACTAAAAAGGCCAATCCGAGATAAACAAGTCCGGTTGCAAAAAGCACAGCAGAAGGTCTCCTTGGCTGATGTTTCTGGGTTGTGATTTTTTCTGCATTGTCATTTCTCTTCAAGTCTTGTTCGGTGTGAGTTCTCAAATAAGGCTGCAGCATTGTGGATAGTGTGTCTCCATGCCTCCCGATGAGACGCTAGGGCGGACCATTGTGGGTGATCAATTTGGCCAAGCCTGAGATGTTGTTTCAGGAGTCCTTGTATCGCTTTTTTGGAGTGCCCATCTTATGCTGACCCGTGGCGAGTTCACCGTAGAGTACTATTTTTGGGAGGCGATGGTCCTCCATCCTAGAAACGTGCCCTGCCCAGCGCAGCTGTGTTCTCAATATCATGGCCTCAATGCTGGTGATCCCTGCTTGCTCAAGGACAGCAACATTCGTCACATAGTCAGTCCAGTGTATATTTAGAATTGTGTGTAGACAGTGCTGATGAAAGCGTTTGAGGAGTCGTAAGTGGTGGCGATAGGTGACCCATGTTTCAGACCCATAAAGAAGAATAGACAGTACAATGGCTCTATACACACTGATTTTTGTGCTTCGCCTCAGGTGTTTATTACTCCAGACTCTTGTAAAGTCTTCCAAATGTGCTATATGCCTTTGCTAATCTGTGATCGATCTCTTTGTCAATCTTGGCATCTGAGGAGATGATGCTTCCCAGGTAGGTGAACTGCTGAATGGACTTAAGCACAGATTTGCTGACGGCAATGTGGGGATGGTGGTGTTCATCCTGTGGTGCAAGCTGGTAAAGAACTTCTGTTTTCTTCAGGTTGACTTCCAGCCCAAACAGCTCTGCAGTATTGTGAAGCAGAATGTTAGTCGCTGCAGAGCTGCTTCTGTGTGGGCAACAAGGGCAGCATCGTCACCGAAGAGTAGCTCGCAAACTAGATAGTTTAGAGTCTTAGTGCAAGCCCGCAGACGGCTTAAGTTAAACAAGCTACCATCAATATGGTAATGTATATAGATGCCATCTTCTTCTTCGAGGTCTGCCGTAGCCCTTTGGAGCATCATGCTGAAGATAGTAAATAAAGTTGGAGCAAGAACACAACCTTGCTTCACTCCGTTAGTTATTAGAAAGGGCTCTGAAAGAGCATCGCCATATCTGACTTGACCACGCTGGCCCTCGTGTAGCAAGATAATCATTTTAAGGAATTTGGGGGGACATCCTAGTCTTTCCAGGATCTGCCACAGGCCTTTTCTACTCACTGTGTCGAAGGCTTTGGTGAGGTCGACAAATATTACATAGAGATTCTTGTTCTGCTCTCTACATTTCTCTTGCAGTTGTCTAAGGGCAAATACCATACCTGTAGTACTCCTATTGGCTCTGAAGCCACATTGGCTTTTTGGATTATTATTTTTTTAAGAATATTTTCAAGCCGTGAATACTTAAGTCCGTGGATACCAGATCTGTGGATACAGAGGGACAACTGTAATTGGTTTTAATGTGATTTTGTATTTTCTTTTTTATCGTTAGACTCTGTTTTAAAGGCCAGTGTGTTCCCAACCTGGTTACCTCCATTCCCAGTACTATGCTGACTAAAGACTAGAACTAGTAACCAGGCAAATCTGGAGGGCACTAGACTGTAAACAATGCTCACAATAAAAAGGTATCACCAAATACAAAGTGTTGATATCAGTTTCAGCTATTTGAATTATAGACTTCTACTCTTTCCAGATGAAAACAGAAGATGTGTTCTACATCCTTCACAAAGTTTTCCTCTAATACTCACCTTGAGGCTTAAAATTACAGAGACCTGGTTGGATGGGTCTGGGAGCATTAATGTCTCTCAGCTTTGCCCACCAGGAGTCTCTATGCAGTAGCAGGTGGAGCTGCAGTGGTCTATAGGGATAATATACCCCTGACAAGGTGCTCTAACCCTCAGTCTGCAGGTTTTCAATGTTTTTATTTAAAGGCGGATGGCTATGACAGATTAGGGATTCTGTTGGTGTACCACCCACCCCACTGCTGAGCTAGCTGGGGTGGTCTCAGGGGTGGGATGGAAAACAGTTGGGGGTAACTAACACCCTAGTGTGAGTTCTATCCCCAGGATACTGCAACCATCTCCCATTTCCATATCTACCTCTACCTTGTATAACATGGATGCACCCATTCCTGGAAGTTTAGATCTGGCCATGGTAACACATGCCTTAGTTACATGCCATTTGGATTAATGTAATGCACTCTATGTAGGGCTGTCTTTGAAAAGTGTTCAGAAACTTCAGCTGGTCTAAAGAGCTGTAGCCAGATTGTTAACTGGGGCTGGCTACAGGGAGCAAACAACTCCTTTGTGGCAGCAGCTCCACTGGTTGCCAGTCTATTTCTGGGCCGGTGATGATCTATAAAGCCCTATATGGCTTGTGTTCAGGCTATTTGAAGGCCGATTCTCCCTTTATGAGCCCATTAGAGCTCTAAGATTGTCTTAAAGAGACCCTTCCCTCTGTCCACCCACCTTCTCACACACATTTGGTGAGAACAAGGGAGAGGGCTTTCTTGGTGGCTGCTCCCAGACTTTGGAACTCCCTCCCTACGGAGGCCAGAATGGCTCCATCCTTGCTCGACTTCCGTTGTCAAGTTAAAACATTTTATACTGTCAAGCTTTTAGCAACTGATGTGGTTGGGTTTTTAATGCTGTGTGGTGCTGTTTTTATGTTTTGTATGTAATTTTAAAATTATTTTTAGCTTTTGTAACTTCATTGTTTTTGAAATAACTTTTATATTTATGCTTTTATTGAAGTTTTTGTAATTTTAAATCTGTATTTTTTTAAATATGTTGTTAGCCACCTTGAATCTCATTACTGAGAGAAAGGTGGGATATAAATCAGTGATATAATAATAATTTTTAAAAGACCCAATGTGTTCATGTAGACAAATACCAAATAATTTAAATGAAATGAACATTCTTTTCACTTAGTTTTTTTTAAATTAAAAAAACTACGTAGTTACATACGTCTGTGCTTTCCAGTACCTGTCTTTTTTTTTTAAGTATGTCATGTACTAAACAGTTTCCAGTTTACTCCATCCTTTTTCTGTTCCCTTTGAAGAGCTGCTGTATTATATTTATGGGGCATGAGATATGTGTGATGGTGAGGAAATATAGGTCACTAACAAAGCCGAACTGCCACAAACTCAAAAACAGGTTTGTTTAAAAGCATTTTTTTTAAAAAAAAAAACATGCACAAAGATTCCTACACAGATTCAATTTTACTGTGAAGGGTCTTATTTCTGAAATATTACTGTTGACATCTGTAATTTAACAACTCTTTAAAGAGATGACATTGTACACCAACTATAAGCCTCTCATCTCAGTGTTAACACAATTAAACAAAAACATGGAAGACCAATATTTTTACATTTTTCTTCTTCTTTAAAGAAGAATTTTAAAAAGCATTTAGTAGTCCACTTTTGCTTAAAATATTCATAAGCATGAGAAAGCTGAAAGGGAAAAATACACATTTTTGTACACCATGATCAGAAAGTTTACATTATAAATCTTTTGAAATTGCACTGTATTTAAAACACCCCCCCAAGAGTCAAGTTTCACATGAAAGCATAGTTGCTCTACTATGTCTCTACTGATAGTTCCTCTTTTACTTAGTTGCCCACTTGTGGAGGCCCTTCAGGGATGAGAGACGTGAAGAAGGTGGTGATGAAGGACCAAGCCGAAGCCATAAACCCTGGATGCTGTTCTGCATTGACATCAATCACATCTTCGTCACTGTCTTCGTCAATCCCATCATCCATAAGGCGCTCCTTAAAAAAAAATATCCTAAGTGATTTAATGGTTTTCACTCAAAAATATGCAAAATACACAAATGGGATAACTGCAAAGGGCAGTTCCTTGGAGAATATGCAGATTATGATTAACTGTCCAAGTATGATGTATTTTGATATGGAAATCAGAAGACTGGTATTCACCGTGAAGAATTTTTGAAGGAAATGGCCTCCAAAATGATGGATTTAAATCCTCATATTGGCCAGGAAAGCAGTGATCACACAACAAAAGCTTCTGCTCTAGTACTAGTGATCCACAGTTCTTTCTCCAGTTCTGTCTATGGCCAAGGTAATGTGAAATAACTAAAAAAGCTCAGAGAGGGACAGACAGTAGAGATGCAGAAAGAAGAGGTGGACTGTGATGCTCCCCTCCATTACAAGATGGCAGCCACAGTGTGTGTATGGACAAAGAGTTTGTTTTATGTCCTCTGGCAGCATGGAAAACTGATCTTTGTAATGATAGATTATTTTGGAGGCCTCATATTTCAGAGGAAGGAACTGGCAAAGCCACTACTGAGTATTCCCTGCCTAGGAAACTGCTATGAAGTTCATGGGGTTGCCATAAGCCAACAGGTGACTTCAAAGTGTACGAGTGCACGTGCACACACACACACACATCTCTGACCAGAAATCATAATAGTAAGTAAGGATCAATTTTCTCTGTCTGGTGGAAGGCAGCCACTGAAAGGATAGGACACACATAAGCCAATCAGCCAATTAGAGTGGGTCAGGTTGACACTAATGGAGTTTATGTAATGAGAAGAGTTAATATTTATAATAATAATACTTAGTTATTTATTTATACGTAGTTATTTATGGGTCTGAAACATGGGTCACCTATCGCCACAACTTATGACTCCTCGAACGCTTTCATCAGCACTGTCTATGCACAATCCTAAATATACACTGGACTGACTATGTGACGAACGTTGCTGTCCTTGAGCAATCAGGGATCACCAGCACTGAGGCCATGATATTGAGAACATAGCTGCGCTGGGCTGGGCACATTTCTAGGATGGAGGACCATCGCCTCCCAAAAATAGTACTCTACGGTGAACTCGCCACGGGTCAGCGTAAGAGGGACACTCCAAAAAAGT
Organism: Gambelia wislizenii; assembly: GCA_030847615.1. Lineage (NCBI taxonomy): Eukaryota > Metazoa > Chordata > Lepidosauria > Squamata > Crotaphytidae > Gambelia > Gambelia wislizenii. The sequence goes on along the minus strand of JAUMIR010000006.1, from coordinate 78,700,931 downwards.
GATACAAGGACTCCCTGAAACAACATCTCAGGCTCGGCCAAATTGATCACCAACAATGGTCCGCCCTGGCCTCACATCGGGAGGCAATGAGACGCACTATCCACAATGCTGCAGCCTTATTTGAGAACTCACACCGAACAAGTCTTGAAGAAAAACGACAACGCAGAAAGAATCACAACCCGGAAACATCAGCCAAGGAGACCTTCTGCTGTGCTTTCTGCAACCGGGCTTGTTTATCCCGGATTGGCCTTTTTAGTCATCAGCGCGCTTGCAGAAAGTGCAGGATGAGTCCTTCCTGAATCTTCGTTTGCGAAGAAAAGCCAGAGAATTATTTATTACCCACCTCTTTCCTCAGAATTGGGGCGGGGTACAACAACACACAGTATACAATCAGAATACAGTACAATTCAATACAGTTGTATTCCATACAATACAAAGCACATTCAATGACAGACTATTGTACATGCAAGTGCCAGTAGATGGCGCTGTTGGCATGCTACAGGAATAACACTGCAGATTGCATATACACAAATAAACGGCAGCTGGTTTTTGGAAACTAACAGTTTTCCACAGTGTTATCGTCCCAGCTCTTTATTACGCTGAGTCGACCTGGGGGGGGGGGGCTGGGATCGAACTTATGACTCAACTCTAGCATGATTTCTGGCTGCAGTTTTGGCTGCATTACCCTACTGCACCACCAGGGCAGTGTTGGGTGCCTTATATATTTTGGCTAACACAGGATGTTCCATATGCATCTTGCAAAGGACTCTGGCTATGATCAGGAAAAGCACAGCGCAGGAGTGGACAACTGCAGCAGGCCACAAAACTACTTTGGGGTTGGCTAAATGCTCAAGGAATCTAACTTACATTAAAATGTTTTTAAATTCAATTTTGTATGTATTTATATTATTTATGTTTTCAATAACTTTTACTTTTCTATATAAAAATCTCAGATCCCACCAACAATACTCCTAAACATTCAGACTTAATCAGTTTTGAAAAAAAAATAATCTCAGTGGCAGCAGCATAAAAAAGCAACTAAAAGTTTCCCTGGAGCATCTAGCTGGAATTACTGGAGAACAAATAGTCCCTGGATCATAGAAATGTTGAGATGCCCAGTCAGGAAGTGCTGTGACCTTTTGGAGACTTTTAAAAACCGCTCTGTGTTTTGCTTACTGGACGAGAGAGGTGCCAAGAGATAGGTTCATGATAATAAAGTACTTCCCCTTACTTGCTTCAATCTGTGCTTTTGTCTGGAGTCTACCTTAACATGCCCTCCTGAAACTAAACACTAAAGCACACAAAAAGCCTATTTGAGGGCTACTTCTGCTTTCAGTGTCTGTTTTCTCAGACAGCTTGGCAATTTGGAGGAAAGGGTGGGTCAGAGGTAAACTGTAACTTGAGGAGTGGTGCTGGTTTGGGAGAACTGTTTTCCTCATTTTTTAAAATATGTGTGTATGGGGGTCATCAGGCTTCTAGGAATCTAGCTGGGGTTCAGGGACTGCAACAATGCCCCTGGGGGCTGTGCTTTGTCCACCTCAGTACATTAGTATCCTGGGAGCCAGATCATAGGTAAGACATACAGGCCTTCTGCTTTTGGGGTACACAATGTCAGGAAGAACCTAGTCAGCTTCTGGTTTTCTTTGGATGCAAACAGGTCCAGTAACAGGGAGCTGAAGCAGTTTTTGAGAACATTAACACCTCTGGGTGCCGGCTTCTCTCTTCCAGGTCTAGGAAGTCAGACCTTGTGTTTTAGAGTGCCCTGAGTATGCTGTGCTAAAACTGCAGAGCCTCCTAGCAGCTACAGAGAGTTTTGCTATTCACACAATCCTAATCTGCGTGTCTCTCTCTCCTTTTAATACCTGCAGAGGTATTTTAAATGTTATTTTATTATTTATTTGTTTGTTTGTTATTATTGCCATGAGACAGCAAAACAGAAAGGAAGAAAGAAGAAGAAATGAAGATCACTAGAAAGTAAACAGAAAGGGGGAAAGTTCTGGTGTTGTTGTTTTGAAGAAATAACTTGCAGAAACAAACAAACAAACAAAAAATAGCCATGTCCAAAGTATTAGAAAAAAAAAGCTATTGACCAAGGAGGAGCGAGGAAGTCAGACAAAGGCATGGACCAGGTGAATGTGGAAGTAAGGAACATCAGTACTATACCCAAATTTTTGGTCATAAGACCACTGCCTTCCTGGAGAGTAAAAGGAGGACCTAAACTCATGCTACAAGGCCACCTCCACCAGAACAAGAACACCGGTAAAGAAAAATACAGAAGAATAGACGCTATGGGTCTGAACATTGAGGTATACAATCCGACAGCGCCAATCTATATATTTACTTGGAAGTTAAATTGTCTTCCATGCAACTTTCTTCCAACTTAATGTGCACAGGATCATTTTCTAACCTTAAGATATCAATTAACTGTGACAATACTCAGTTAATTCTAGCTCTAAACCACTTCTGCTCTCACATTCACCTACCATGTCTTCAAGTCCACCATTATTTACATTTTGTCCATCATGGTTCATGTCCATATTGTTTGCTGCAGGCTGCTGTATTGCTTCTTGTCTGAATGGGAACCACCCAGCTTGGTGCCTGTTTTATAACACACATGCACAGAATCAAAAATCATATACCAGACTAATCTAAATGTAAATGTCAACAAGGATAGTGAAACAGCACTCCACTGGAAATCTCGTTCAACTCATCTGTAAGAAGGAATAGATCAAAACAGATGCCAGTATTCACTAAATTAAGAGAGATCATTGTTTCATCACACATAGAGCAGAATGATTTAGGAACTCTTGTAGGAATTACAGCAAAACTTTGGAAGTTCCTCAAACAAACTGTCAAAAAAACTGAATCATCAAAAGAAATGTTCTTGCCATTGGCAAAGGACAAATAATTATGAAATTCATGTAATTCTGTGTCAATTCTTCCCCTTAGAGATCAATTTTAAGCATCTCAACAGTAGACAGTAGATGAATTAAGACACGATTTAGTTTAGTGAGCCAACACCATACTGCCATTAAATATGTTTTGAGCTGAATAATGAAAACAAAGCAGTAGATGTGACTACATTAAAATATTATTCAAAGATATTTCTTGGTAAACCACACAGAAATATAGACATTTTCTTTTTTCCTTTAGAAAAATCAGACAACTGGTTGGACCCAGTGTACCATACACCGTTAAAAGAACTCCCCCAAAAATGCCTGGTAGACCTCACACCCAGTTACCTGGGTCTTGTCACAGCGGCAGCAGTAGCTTCCTGCCACTGCCTCCAGTTGACTGCCTTTGTCCTGTCACAGCGGGAGTAGAAATGATATTACTGTGTAGACTTACATTATAAGTGGGAACTGTGCAGCCCTGAGACATTGGCGAACTTGAAAGGCCTGCAGCCTTAGTAACTATAGCCAACACTGTAGCACATTGTTTGGTCACTCCCAGTATACAGATTGGCCATGAGTGGCAGGAGTGGATTGTGAGGTGGAGAGGGAATTTGCATGTGGGTGGTGACTGGCTGAGGGAGCGATAGGAGTGGCCAATCAGCACACTGAAAGAGGCAACATACCTAAGCTGATTGTACATACCCAAGAGGCAACACACCTAACATACCATTAGCATACCATTGTGCATACCCAAGAGTTTTATATATATAGATGATGCAGTTGTAATATGTTAGGCTCAAATTGAAGGCATGTAAGACAATTACAACGAAGTTTTTACTTACAGGTAAACCAGTAACATGGCTCCCATCACCATCACAAAGCGACTGAAGGAGGAATAGAAGTATACAATGCTAAGAAGAATAGCCGCTCTGGAGAATGTGTACATCCAATCTAGCCAGTCTCGATTGAATTCCTCCTCATTCATTACTGGGCCTCCCTGAGCATTCATCTGGACATTCTGATTTACAGGCCTGTTCTCCTGTGGGGCTACATTTGGTACTGCTGGGGGTTCATTTGCAGGAGCACGCTGAGAATTTGTGGGCTGCTGAACTGGAGGACTAGCAGATTCAGTGCTGGGTGTTGCTTGGGCTGAAACTGCAGCTTGACTGTAATACAAAAATTTTAGGTCTGAAAAACAAATCTCATAACTTGGCTAATTCCATGCATATTTTCCAGTTTGTTCTATAATCACCAACTAAAATATCCTGGATAAATAAGGTCAGTTATGCTTACTATACATGACAAACTTAATAGCATAAAATGGGTAATCTTCCATTTCAATGCTATTCACTGTGTTACACTGGTGGATTCATAACAAGAATAGGGAATGTTTTTTGTTATGATGATATTTCATTTTGCGTAAGGCTCATCCTAAAGAAGGACTATTTGAAGGCAAGTTCTTAAGAAAACTCTTCACTACGGGTTGGCAATGTGTGGTTGTACAGTAGGTAGCAGAACTAATAGGAAGGTTGTTATATCCCAAAAAACCTGTATGGCCACAAGTTGCCCATCTCTGCTCTTCATCATGGAAGAACAATGAGCAGTCATCTTGTAATGACTCTTTTCCATTATAATTCATAAAATATAATTCAGCCAGTTACTACTACTACATCAACATCAATATGCTTTTCACAAATAGGTAATTTCTACAGTGGAGCAACTCTTGTAGTCAATATTCTGAGGAAGCTACAGTACGACCTCCATATCCTCAGGACTGTTACCCGTGTCCAAAAAATATGGTCTCTCTAGGCATTTTCTAGGTCCTCTAGCGTGACTCTATGGTATGCTTGGGCCAAAAGTTGTTCATTTTAATAGGGTACACTATTATCCATAATTTCCAGTAAGTCCATGAGTGTATCTCTGTGGGTAGGTCGGTCACAATTTATATTTCTATCACAGAATTAGTTTACCAAAGTCATGTAAGAAAGTAAACAGTTTAGTATGCCTTAATCACCACACTGCTATTTTAGTACTAATAAAAATATAGCACCGTTTGCACTTACTACTGCATGTAATACTGGCGTGCATACATCTGTTGCCACCATATCATCTGTAGAGGGCTGAAAGCTGGATATACTGGAAATCCAACTGGTACCCCTTGCCCAGGAAACTGGTTGCTAGAAAGAATTAATGCAAATTACATTTGAGGTTGTCACTTCATAGAGACATACTGTGTTTGAATCAGCATGGCAATTTCTGAGTTACATGCAGCACTTTTTGCCTTAAAAACAAACTGGTATGACAGTCTTATTTTAGGCCACAACTCCTATTTACTACTGTGAACAACAAATAAATAATCATATTACATATTATAGTGATTTTCATGTCATGTTTTACTATATCAAGATTTATTTTAAAAATTTCATTCCAAGAATTCTGAAGCATGCCTAAGAGTCCAGCACTGCACTGATTTCCACAGCAATTCAACAACATCCACATCACTACAGGTCCCCATGACATATAAGCAATAAAAAAGTGACATCTATTCCTTCCAAAAGGAATGTTAATTTCCTTCACAGTAGAGTACTATGGTCAACAGCTTTTATGTATATTAATTTTTTTTACTACACAAAAGATGAAGGGCACCTCTTCAGCTGGTCTTGTACTACAATCACGTACTCAGTCTTGCTTCAAGGACGACTTACAGTGGACAGGTGTACCCATTATATAGCCCGCATAACAGAATGTACTACTTTCAAATAAAAGAAACTTACTAACAAAATATTAATCAGAATTCCTTCTCTCAGTCTCAGATCCCTTTGCATAAAGATTTTAATCAGGATAAAGCCTTATATCTACGGTGGCTTCCCTTTAACAGTGTTCAGCTAGCAAGGTCAAGTTGCTAAATACAATCCTGACCTCATGTTTTTAAAAGATTCTTTAGAACTGAAATGTCTTATTATCTTTAATGGAAACAAAACGAAGTATTCACAGTACCAACAATATGAGCTGATGCAACTCTATTGCATCAGGCCACAATTCTATCTTAGAAAAAAAACTGGCTGCAAGATGTCACAGGAGACCTTGCAGATTCATTTACGCACTCAAACTGATGAGCTAACAGAAAGGTGAAGGCAGCAGGTAAAACAGAAAAACTTTAGTAATTCTCCTATCCAAAAGAAAGGCAAAATTAAGCTCTTAAGACGGATCTCTTCTGGCAGGCCTTTCCTGAATAGATACCCGGTTGTCAAAAAAGGAAATCTAGCTTGTCCTAATCTTGCCACATCCAGTGTCCATTGTTCAATTTTATTCTTTATTTTTATTTATTTGTTCTTTGTATCTTTAAAGTATGTTTTTAATTCCTAAATTATTTAATTGTATTTTAAGGGGGGTGAGATTGAGGGGTTGGGTGTATATTTTAATTGTTGTAAGCCGCCCCAATTGTGTTTTGTAGAGGGGTGGGATATAAATAATTTTTATTATTATTATTATTATTATTATTATTATTAAAATTGTTGGGTGAAAAAAAAATTCTCTGGGAATCTGATCAGTCTTTCTACCACATGCAGGGATGTAAAATATATTTTTAAAATGCATTGCAGAGTTTACTCTTCTCCTTCTAAAGCATGCCAGGAAGCAAAGGATACTACTTATATTAAGTGTCTGCCAAAGGAGTGGATTTCATGAGTTTTAACAGTCATTTATGTGTGAGACTGGAATTAATATACAGCACTACAGGGATTAATTGGTTGATGGTTGCCTTAAAATCTCCTGACTACAGAGGTTTAATTTTTTTAAAGACTGAATAACAATGGTGAAATTAAGGCATTTTAATTGGCATTCTCTGTATACACACATCCACCAAACTGACAGATTTAATCAAGGAAGCCATGGCTCTTGATAACAGGGTGACTTGGAGGTCTTTCATTCATAGGGTCACTGTAAGTCAAAGTTGACTTGACAGCAATTAACAACAAGTACACATACAAGGACACTTCTCAAGGTAATTTATTGGAAGTCTGCTCCAGAACATTACAAAAAAATAAGAGGCAGTTTGTAGATATTAGGTAGAATACTGTTTTGCCTATGTGATATAACCAAATGTACACTGTTCTTTGGTTGGCAGCCTAAATATTCAGTTTGCCCCAAAATAAATTAATTATCTACAGTATTTTGTCTATTTCATTTGACAATAGGAAATCTACTTTTCAATGTAAAAAAGAGAAAACTAACAGTGTTGTCCTATGCATGTCTACAGAGAAGTTGAGTTCCACTGAGTTCAATGGGGGTTACTTCCAAGTAAGGGAGTAATGGATAGTGGCTTGACACACCTGACAACTAGGATTTAGTTTTAAGAAAACGTATCTTTTCCACCTCTAATTCTTTGCTTGTTTTTGTTCATTCTGTAAAACCAACAAATCTCTATACATTTTCCATTCACCCTTTTATATGTTCTCTTCTTTAAAAAACACTTTCATGACTGCATGGAGAAGCATTATGAACTAGGTAGTGCAATAAGTACACAACCACAGTGCTATCCAAATTGTCAGAAGTGGGGGATCAGCAATTATCTCTTCCCAATGTGCCAGGAACCAGGACAACATCTGTGCCCATTGGCTACAACTGTTTTTTTCCTTCATGAAAACTCACCAGGAGCCAGCAGGCAGTGGCTCATAGACCCCAGACAGTCCACAGACCACCACTACAATATCCAACTCGCTGAAATGACTATGTAACTTATAGTAACACATAAACACACTGTGAAATGCACAAACGAAGAAAATAAGCAGAGCTCACATGTATGAACCAGCTCTTAATGACTATGACTAAAGCATTTCTTTCAGAATAACGAATGCAAAAACTGAACAATGAAATCTCAAGTATATAAAGAACTTCAATGTTTTGAAGTGTCAATTGCTTAGAACCAAATATTATACATAGGAAACATGTTGACCATCTTTGCAAAACGAAGAGTTTGGTTGCTCAAAATATATGTTAAGGAAATCATACTGATTCCCAGCATTTTTAACACAACAAAAATATTTATGCTGCATTGTAAAACCCTGGTAATAAACATACGATAACTTTCCAGTACCAGGAACTTCATTTCCTAGGACTTGCTGCTGACCTAATTTTCCTAAGAAAGACAGTGTTTCCAGACACAAACACTTTTATCAATTTTTAATCCTCTGTGGAAAAACACAAGCTAGGAACAAAAGTGTCTAGAATTAATTTGAGGCAACTAGAAGATATAAACAGGAAAACAAACTTGGATCTATGCCTTGTCAAGTTAAACCCACCCCCCCATACTCTCTCTCATTCTCTCTCTGAAGGAAAAGCATTTTTGTCCTTAACAATTTTTTTAGCTTGGAAGAGAACAAGCAAAACATCCACTGAATTATTGACTTTGATACAGTATTCTCAAACGCTTCCATAAACTACCATGCAACAGATAAGTCTTGAAAGAGAAGCCAATCAGATAGTGGGTGCTTAGAATATTGCTCAATACACCACTCCAAAGACACTGCAGCAACCATAAATAGAAATAAATCATTTGAAACGTTAAAAACAAAACAAAACACATATGTATACTTACTTTCAGTAGGCTGGGGAGGTTATAATCATGACAATAGTGCCAAAATTGTGAGTTTAAGTAGCATTCATGAATACAAAACAGTTACCTAACCATAACTGTTTCATAGTCATGATCACTACAATACTTAGTCACAATTTTGACACTACAGTCATCCCTCCACATTTGCGGGGGTTAGGGGCTCAAGACCCCTGCGAATGTGAAAAAAAACACGAATAAAAAAGGCCTCCCCCCACCCGCCCTTCCTAAGTGGCAACGGAGCTTTTCGAGCCCCATCTCCACTTTGGGAAGCACAGGAGTGGCTAAAAAGCCTCCCGCCCGCCTGGCCGCCACCCCCCCCCCCATGCCACGCTTCCTGAAGTGGCTATGGGGCTCTGAAGCCCTATAGCCACTCCGGGAAGGTCAGGAGGGTGGCGGGCAAGCGGGTGGGAGGTTGGCCAGCCACACCCTATGCTTCCTGAAGTGGTTGTGGGGCTCTGAAGCCCCATAGCCACTCCGGGAAAGTCGGGAGGGTGGCGGGTAAGCAAGTGGGAGGTTGCCCAGCCACCCCTCCACACTTCCCGAAGTGGCTGTGGGGCTCTGAAGTCCCGTAGCCACTCCGGGAAGGTCGGGAGGGTGCCCAGCCCCCCCCCCGTGCTTCCCGAAGTGGCTGTGGGACCCTGAAGCCCTGTAGCCACTCTGGGAAGGTTGGGAGGGTGGCCGGTGAGCGGATGGGAGGTTGCCCAGCCACCTCCAGCGCTTCCCAAAGTGGCTGTGGGGCTCTGAAGCCCTATTGCCACTCCAAGAAGGTCGGGGGGGTGGCGGGTGAGCGGGCAGGAGTTGCCCAGCCACCCCCTGCACTTCCAGAAGTGGCTGTGGGGCTTGAAAGCCCCACAGCCACTTGGGGAAGGTCAGGAAGGGTGGAGGGAGGGCAACCGAGAGGCTTTTCACCCCCTCCAAAGCCGCAACAAGGCTTGAAAAGCATATTGCGGCTTTGGGAAGGGCAGGGGGGGTGGCTGAAAAGCACCTCTGCCCTGAACTCCCCGCTCTTCTGGGGCTTGGCTTTCCATCCCAAATGGAGCAAAGCCCCAGGAGAGCGGGGAGTTGGGCATGCGGTTTGCTCAGGGAGCACTCCATTTAAATTGGCTCCCCTCCCTTGTGTGCGAGGGAGAGAAGATGATTTAAATGGGGTGCTTGCTGAGCAAACCACAAATAATCGAAACTGCAAAAGTGAAAGCTGCGAATGTGGAGGGGCAACTCTATTGCCATGACCACAATTCAAACCCCAATCACCCTTACTAGGCAGCAGCTGCATGGAAAGAAGGAGGTCCATTCTCCTGATGGATCAGAGCATGTTTGAATTATGTTTCTGGCAGGGTGTGGGTTGGGGGGTAGGGTCAGGAGAAGTTAATTAAGTACTTATATAAGTATAAGCTAATATAGGTTTCCAGCCAAAAGTTCCAAAAATAATAAGCTCTCTAACATTTTACTTACCCTTGCATTATATATGGGAATGGGTGGCTATGCAATGGATTGCTCTGTGCTTGGGGAAGGCTGCGATGTCTCACCCCACTCGAGCTGACACCCGTATGTAATGTTTCCTGAGACCGGGAAGGAGCTGTTGATCCTGAATGTTCTGTACTCTTAAAATAAGATGCAATTAATGATTTCCATCAGCTGTAGACAGGGTTCTATGCTTCAGGCTAATGGTCTGGTTCATCAAAGCATTACTAAAGCAAATGTTCCAGTTTGCACCAGCAACTTCCTTAATATTTGCAATTACCCTAAATTCTATTGACACTTGAGGTCAGAAAACCTTATTCATACACATGTCCTTGCTTTTTTCTACACACAACTGCTTGCTGGCCAAAATCAGTCAACAGACTGGGTTGATTTCAACTAGCTTCAGCACTATTCACAAGTAAGGGTAGGTAAACGATGAAACAAATAAACAAAATCACTAGATACAGAACCCATATTATGGTTGCCAGGAGAATGCCAAAATAAATAAACAAAGCCTTGTTGTGGAAGCAGCCTCTGCCTAGACTATGACATTTGTAAGTGCTCTCTACAAAAAGCCACCACAGTCTGTAACATATGATAGGCTAAAAGAAATGTGAGATAAATTTCTTCATACAGGAAGATTATGTGTAAAATAGCTCTTATTTTTAATGGGAATTAAACTGGGCCTATATTTCTAAATTCTTGATGATGGAAATATAACATTTCCCATGGGGCGGGGGTGGTTAGACACACACAAGTGTATAAACCTAAAATCCTCAAGAGTAAAAAAAGTGAAAAACAGCATTAAAAAAGTTATGTAGTCCACACAAAGTTCAGTTATATTCATGAGGGCCTGTTTCATTATGCAAATCAATAACCTAGAAATTTGGTACTATTTTTGAGAATCTGAAATGCACAGAACAGCTGACAGTCTTGCTATCGTCATGCTACCATTGTAATATACAACACTAAAACACAAAGTTAACTCACTGAAATGTTGCTTGATGCTGATGATTCATGGTTTTCTCTAATGCTGTCAGCCTTTGGAGAACTTGGAGGCGTCCGTGAAGAACATACTAGGTGAACCATATGATATTCATCTTGCTAAAATGAAAACAAGACATTCAGCAAGTGTTCAGGAAAAAACTCACAATAAGCACCGCACAAAATTACAGAGCAATGGTACAGATGGCAGTAGCTATTCAACTTACCAGACATTTTATAGCAAATGTTTCTGTACTCACATGAGTAGTAATATCTATTTCAGAATAATCTGGCTAAAAAACATTAGATAAGATTTTTACACAGGAGAACTGAATCAAAAATTGATGATATCGTTCCACTTCTCACCAGTTATTCCTTCCACCCAAAATCTAATTTTCTAGATAAAATTTATGAACATGCACTTAAGTTTTAGCCTCTTCTTTAGTGACAGGATTAATTCATAGAAAAGTAGCCTAATATACCCTACTCCTATCTGCAGTTAAGATTTTTTTTTTCAAAAGTAAGGTAATGCAATTACTCATCTGAGCTCTTCTATCAGAAGAATCAATATTTATTTTTGTACAAAAAACTTTCTACCAACCACACAGGTATTTTGGGTTTTTTTAATGTGTATTTGTGGAGGATTCTAGGTGTTCCTCCAAAATATATTTGCAAGCTACTAACTAAAATTATTAGCTGTAAACTAACTAGCTAGAAATGAAATAAATAATAAATAATCCAAGTATGCACCATAGAACATGACCAGCATTTCCCTGTAACTCTGAATTTTAGCACAAAAAAGGGTTACCAACCTTATAATCAAGGAACAGCTAGTTTCCAAAGAATGCTAAGAATTCTTAAACACAGCATCAACACCACTGTCATAATATATAGGAGAAAAATATATTTACAACTGCCAAAGCCACTGACTTACTTCAAACAGCAGCCACAGTCATAAGGTATTATCATGACACAGAAGTTATATTTGCAGATAATTACTGGCCAAGCTCGCAAAACTGTTCTAACGATTATTAATGTGTGCAAAATGCTTTGAATACCCCAAAAGCCCTACATCAAATGTATTCTTATTATTAAGTGTAACACCATGTATATAAACAGGGGCTGTCTTGTGTATCAGTTACAGGAATGAAAATGGTCACATAAACTATAGCTGACAACAGAAAATCTCTTCATACACAGGAAACAATATCATGGTTATTCTGACAAATTACTCGTGTTGGTGCATAAAAGAAATAATAGTTTAAATATTCTTTCTAATAAAATCAACCTGTGTTTTACATATGCTCTGGATTTACTGCTATTAATAATTAAATCAGAATGTCTAAAGCAAAATAAATAAATAAATAAATAAATAAATAAAATTATGTTCTGGAACTGTAAAATGAACATTGCATTCTCTTCACTATCAAGCTAGTTGTATTACCTACTCATTGTTATGAGCTTCCACAATCACTTCTTGGCTTCCAAAGCACCTCTGCCCCACCCACAGCTTCCCCAGCCCCACATGAAGTCTTCCTCTTCAGGCAATGCATGATATTTTCAAATATTTGTCCACAATATTTTGACTTTTTCACTTAAAATGTTCTGAATAGAAACAGTGTGTAAGAACTGCTTCTTGCCTCAGTCTTCAGTATGTAATATATTTTTGCCTAGTCTTAAAATATGCAGTTAAAACTTTTTAGCACTGTAATATGGCAATATTTCTGCCTCCCACTGATGTCAAAAAACTACTTAAGATGTATGTTAGAATTCAATGCACACAACATAGTGCTGCCCTTCTATTAAAGTGAAAACATCCTCATTACAATCATCTATCCACTGTAAAAGCTTCCTTTAGGATACAATTGCCACACTATGGGGTTGACCACACAATGATAAAAATCCTCTAAGAATCCAAGCAGAATGCCCTTGGTCCTCACGGATGCTGGCCCACATTTGCCATATTCAGAAGGAGGGAGGCTGAAAAGTCTGAAAAGCCTCAAAAAGATCACAATAACAGCTTTCGCTGCTTTTAGCGATATTTTTTTTTAAAGTCCACGAAATAGCACATAATTGGTTGTGTGATCAACCAAATCGAAAAGAGGCACACAAGAGGGCTGCAACCTGATTGGTCAGACCTCGGGGCGGCGGACTTACAAGGGTGAGCTCTCGATGCCAGAGCAGCCATTGTTATTATTATTATTTTTTGGCTGCTACGATCAATAAAGCGGCAGAGCAAAAGAACAGAGGTACTTTTTAGTGGACAACTGCTCTTCTGCAACTGGTTTCTTAAAAAAAAAGAAAAAGAAAAAAGAGGGGGGAGTTTTTTGGGGACTCAATTCACGCATGGCCACTATTTTTTTGTGTGTGTGTGGGGGGGGTACTCTTGTGAACAGCCAAATCGCTACTTTCCCTTTTCTGCAAAGTGTTGGATGACTCATGGGCACAAATGGAGTCTGCAGCAATAGGGAGGTAAGTCACTATTTTTCGTGACAAATTCTCCCATCTAGCTGACCCCTCTATAATTCTTTCCAAGTCTGCAATTCTTTCCATTCAGACTGAGGTTCAACGTGTAGTTCTAGATGCTTTCTGCTACATATTATACATTTTAGATGTAACATACTGCAACAAACAGATCTTACATATATGACTTGCTTCTCTTTCTTCTTCTGATCCAAAGTCTGATCCTCAGCCAGTTGGCACGAAGTCAGGTGAAGAGTTGTGCCCCTCTTTGTTGGCATCACTTCCCCCTCTTTAATTCATAATGTTGGTGCCAACATTCAATATAGCCTATCCCTCTTCTTTAGTAAGTAGAGGAGAAGGTACTAAGAGGCCCTTTACCTTCTGCTCAGACCAGCAACCTGAGCAGTGTTAAGAATTAGTGTAATATTCTGATGTTTTAAATAGGTTCATTTTTCCTAAGACAAACTAAGCCTACTTCCAGGTTTGTATGCACACTCAGGATTTCATGTGGTTGCACAATAGTGTAATCACTGCATTCCACCATAGCTAGAACCACTGTATAATTTAAAAGACCTCAGGAAGCAGTATGTTTCTTTAGAATACATGTTTCGTTTTAACAACCAGGGATTCTACTTAATGTACATCATTAAAGTGAAGCTTACTTTTCTGAGAATATCTTTCAGTTGCAGGTGATCAGGAAGCAATCTGCCAGAATACACCAGCCTCTGATCCTTTGTAGACTAAGAGATGGGACAAAGGAAGAATTCATCTTTTTTCTAGCTGTATGGTTTAGAGCTGAAAACAACATTTTTAGATGAAGAAGACTTAACTTAAACTTCTGCCACTCAAGATAAACATTTGAGACACATTAAATTTTGTAAATTCAGATTTTTACACATACTTTGCTAATACACACTTCATCCCCACAGCACCTTTACCCATGCTACAGTTCGGCGAATTACCACTTAGAAGTACAGTAGGCCCTTGGTATCCGTGGGAGTTTGGTTCTAGGATGTCCCACACATACCAAAAAATATGGATGATCGAGTCCCTATTAATGAAATGGAAGAGGGCAAAGCAGAAGCAGCATCAAGCCCCAGCTGGCAACAGGCAAGCATTCTTCGGCCTCTGGTAATGTGTAAATGCAGAAATAGTCTCAAAAAAATTACTGTACTGTACCTGAGATCTAGTGCAAACAGGGTGAGAAGCAGTCCTAGCATAGCAGCATATGCAGCAACAAGGCCCAGGTACCAGGCACACTTTCTTAAGTCTTGCAATGTGGGTGGCCCATGTGCTCCCCGGAAGTGCACATGGAAGTCAATAACTCAATGCAGACATGCGAAGCGGGAGATCATGAAGACTGCTTGCCTCGTGGAGCGCTTACCACCGCCACCATCCTCCCCACCGAAGCTATGGGCTGTTGTGTGCAGGGTGTTTTGGGACAGAGCACAAGGGCAACAGATTATCCCTCTGTGCCTTGTCCAAAAGTGGAATTGTGCACATGGAAGTCAATAACTGGATGCTGGCACACAAGGGGAAAGCGGGCTGCTCATGTACTCCCCAGAGGCGGGGGAGAGAGAAACGCTGTTGACTTCCATGTGCATAATTCCCTTCTTGGATAGGGCACAGAGCACTAATCTGTTGCCCTCGGGCTCTGCCCAAAAACGTCCTGTACACAACAGCCCTAAGCTGGATGGAAGTGGCGGTGGCAAGCACATTGCAAGACAAGCATTCTTTATGATCCCCAGCTCCAAGAAGCATGTGAGTTGTCCACTTCCGCCTCACATGCTAGCATCAAGTTCCAGTATTGACTTCCATGTGTACTAGTCCCTCTAGGGAGCATGTGGGCTGCCGGCTTTGCAAGGCCTAAGAATGCATGCCTCGCACCCAGGTCTTGCTGCCTCTGCTGCTGCCCTGGGACCACTTTTTGGCCTGGTTGCACTAGATCTGCATTTTTAATCTGTGATTGATTAAATCCACAAATCTCAAACCCGCAAATACCAAGGGCCCACTGTATATGCATACTTAAATCTTATCATGCTCTTATAGTATGTCTTTCCATTCTATCTACATCACCAAAATGCCTTTAGAGACATGAAGTACTAACATCTCTTTCTACATGAAAATATTCTCATTGTAAAACTGTATGTGTTGCTGACCTTGAAAGGAAACCCCTGGGGCACAAGTTTAGAAAGAACCGAAAGATGTTTCCCTTGACCACAAGCCATAAGACTTAATATAAATACAGTACTGCTTAACTACAGAGAGATATTTTATCACACTTACCAAAATAATTTGGAAACATCTTTTCTCATGCAACTGAAAATATGCATACAGTTTTGCAACAAAATTAAATGCAAAGCACTTCTTTCAAAATGTACTTCTAGCACTATAGATTTTCCTTGGGTTTTTTTCTGGGCAGTGAGGCCGTGTTCTGGAAGAGTTTCTTTCTGATGTTTCACCTGCATCTGTGGCTGGCATCTTCAGAGAATGGTTGGGTAGGAGTGGGGGGGGGGTTATATACTGTGAGCCCCTGTTGGAGAGGTTATGTAAATTTGTGTATTTGAATGGGTAATTCCTGGGGGAAGATATGCAAGGAGGATTAGTGTCTGTTTGGCTAATGGTTGGTTAATGGTCCATTGTCTGCTGGAAATCCCTGTCCCTAGGTGGAGTTAATTTGCAAGTGTTGAGTTCTGATTTTAGTGTTCTTCAGGACTGGGAGCCAGAGTTTGTTTACTTTTAGGGTTTCTTCTTTCCTTTTGAACTTGTCCAAGTGTTTGTGGATTTCAATAGCTTCTCTATGCATTCTGACATGATAGTAGTTGGCCTGGTCCAGAATTTTGGTGTTTTCAAATAACATTTTGTGTCCAGGTTGGTGTGTGTCCAGGTTGGTTTCTGCTACTGCTGATTTTTCTGGCTGGCCCAGTCTGCAGTGTCTCTCATGTTCCTTGATTCTTGTTTGCACACTGCGTTTAGTGGTCCCTATGTAAACTTGTAGCTCCTCTGGCATTTATGAAAGCTTAGTATTCATGCTAGCTTCTCTGTGTTTGCATCATTTAATAATTCTATTGAAAATACTATCAATTCTGGCTGCTTGAACACAGTCTTGGCTTTACTGATTGAGGTAACAATAATTATTTGTGGACAGAGTTATCCTAAGCTGTTTAATATGCATTTATTCTTCAGTAGTCCATACCAAAGTATCATGATGCATGAGTCAGGAAAGTCAAGTTACACACTGACATAGATATTTGCATACAAATTCTATATGTGTTTACTTGAAAGTCTCTTGCATACAGTGGTTGACTTCCAAGTATGTTTGTACAGGATTACAGCCCTAGGCTTCCTAAAATCAATATACATATTGCTATTAAATTCTCAGACATCATAATGCAAAGTTAACTTGCTTTTTTACCATGGTAGAAAAACAGAGGGTGTGTGCTAGACCTACTAGCAAGTTTTCTGAAAAGCAGCAGAACTTTTTGAAAAAAAAGAGAAAGGGAGCAGTAGGGTTGCCAGGCTGATTACATGACAGGGCTCCTGTACCTTTATTAGTTAATATGTTCCAGACGCAGCATAAAGTTCTGTCAAGTGGAACTATACAGCATCTTCCTTTTCCAGGATTTGTTAAGTATTAACGGTACAGGAAGCATGTCTTGTATTCAACCTAGCAACCCTAGGTGAGATGGTTGGATGAGGTGTGGGGGGTCACCATAGCAGGACATAAATAATGTATGGCAGGAGTGGGCAAAGTGTGGTCCTGTGGTCCACTTCTACAAATTTCCTGCACCACCATATGTTTTCCCCTGTCCAGGAGTGGATTTTGTGTAACATCAAAAACTACATGTGTTTCAAAAATAGAAGTTTATCTCCCGCCACTTTCTTTTGTTTGTGTTTTTTGGCATTGCAGTTTGTGCAGCCACTGGGTGGTCCCGAAAGCAAAAAAGAGTTTCCCTGACCTATGGCAATTCCCCACCCCTGTTGCAAAGCATAATACATCTAAGACTTGCAGTTTTTTTCCCAACACCAACAATACTTTCTATACAAGTTATATTCAAAGTGTTTCTCTAGCTAATGCTTTTTAGGAGGTACAACTGCTTTTTAAAAATTATTAGTAGCTGGAAGTACTCCCCCCCACACACAAGTTGCCAAATTCCTCCACTAAAGTATATCTCAATAAGGCTTATTAGTTCCTAGTTTATAGCTTGGTAATTCTAATAATGTCCAGTTTGTGTGAGATAATAAAAGCCCCTTGATTTTGGAAAATAAACCAAATGATGAAATGGGATTTAGCCATCTATGCAGCCCAAAATCACTTCTGTAGCACCCTAAATAATATATCCAGGCACTGGGAGTCTTTCTCTTATGAACTATTCTAGATGAATGATTAAGCAAAAAGCTCATCTATGTATTTAAACATTAACAAATGTGCTGCCCCAGTTCCTTCCATCAACTTGTCCTGGAACCCACACATGAATAAAGAACTTGTCAACTTCCCAGTGATCTGAAGATATGATGCAAAGCAATCCACAGTTCATTTTTCCACGTAAAGCTGTTTGCATTCCCAGTTCCTTATTTGGTTTCTTATATCATTATGTTTACTTTAATTCTGCATGGAAACTGAATGTTAGTATCTTACTGTACATTAAACCTAAGGATTTTCCTCTTTATACCTTCCTTTCCGTACTGAGTAACATTCATAAACTGGAAATAGAGAACTGAGACCCAGCTTCAATCTTGCACAAAACTGAGGTACCACTTTTGCCCTCAACAGTTCCAAAAACTTTCCCTATCCTTTATAACACATTTCCAAGGCACTTCAGATACTAAAGTACTTCACATTCACTATCTACAATTTACTGTAATTCATTAAAAATTAGGAATTTTTAAAACTAGCTTTATTCCTTGGTACTGGTTAAAAACACTTCACAAATCTAAGATGTAAAGGGGCCACATTTATCTAAAAAGCAAACAAAATTAAGCGGGTGTGAAGTATGTTAAGAGCTAAAAGTGCTATGTTGTTGTTGTGTGCCTTCAAGCCCTCTCTGTCTTATGGTGACCCTTAGGCAACCCTATCAGGTGGGTTACCTCACCACATACTGATAAGTTAACAAAAAAAAAAAAAATAGCCAACAAATCAACCCAAAAATCCTGGTTTGACTTAAACACGGGCCAATGCTGAAATAGGGACCTAATGCACAGATAGCGACAAGAGGCAGAAGCGTGAAGCTCCTCTTGGTGTGGCGGGCATGGAAACAGCACTCCCACCGCATTACCATTCCTTTGCCCAAACCAAAAAAAGAAAAGTAGCCTTCCTCCTTCCTCAACTTCTTATTCAGCCCAAGCAGCATTCAGAGGCAATTCGAAGGAGCCTGAAGAATGTGGCACACCCACCATATTGGGTACTTGAGGTGCAGCACAGCAGCGGTGACCATTTTTAATAACGGCTTACTGCATAAGCCTCTCTGCAGAGACACTGTGGAGGCCATTTTAATAAACGTCTTCGGTCCCACTTTGGGAGAAAGGCAGCATAGAAATTGCACAAATAAAAATAAAAGTAAAATATAACCTCTCTGCAGAGAGACTGTGGAGGGCATTTTTAATAACCGCCTTGGGACCCACTTTGGGAGAAAGGCGGCATAGAAATTGCACAAATAAAAATAAAATACAGCCCTCTCTGTAGAGAGACTGTGGTGGCTACTTTTACTGTATAAGCCTCGTTAAGGTTGACAGTCTCTCTGCAAAGGCTTATACAATGAGCCCTTATTAAAAATGGCTGCTGCCACTCTCTCCACCTCAAGTGTCCAAAATGGCAGGTGCACCATATTCTTCAGGCTCCCCCACATTGCTGTTGAATGCTGCTCAGGCTAAAAAAAGGAGGTGAGATAGGAGAGAAGGCCTTTCTTTCTCCAGTCTGGGCAAGGGAGGGCTAATAGGGCAGGAACATGGCTTCCACACCCCACCACACCAAGAGGGGCTTCTCGCCTCTGCCTCATGTCACTGCCTTTGCCCTGGGTCTCTAACAGCGGGAGGTTGTTTTCCTTGCTCTCCCTCCCTCCCCCCAGTCACTTTTTCCCTGGCTGTATTCTCGTTCTTTTTCATCATTTATATTCCTTTCCCTATCTGTATTTGTATAGATGTAGACATTTTAAGATCAGCAATGCAATTTATACCCCCCAATTGTAACCTTCTCAAATAAACAGATCTTCCCCTTCTCTTTAGCTTTTCTTAAGTACAGTCAGCCCTCTGTATCCACAGATTCTGCATCCACAGACTCAACTATCCGCAGCTTGAAAATATTTCTCAAAAAACTAAAACTCCAAAAAGCAAACCTAGATTTTGCCATTTTATATAAAGGACACCATTTTATTGCACCATCTATACAGGTATATATAATTCTCTTGGGTACATTGCCATTCCCAGTGTGCTGATTGGCCACTTAGGAAACATACCCAACCAATCATAGCACTTTGTTGGCTGGCAATCAACAGCTTGGGAGCATTTTTCAACACCACCATTCACCCTTTCTGCACCCAAAAACCTAAGCCCTTCCTCCCTACTTCTGTTAGGGTAATAATATTAAGTGCAAAAGGAAAAAATGTTGGAGCAACAGACCACAGACTAGCACAGCTGAAGTGGGTTTGTCCCAGCTGTAGCTAGGCAAAGGGATGACTAGCAAACACTCCTATATAGCCAAATCACATGATGTACTGTATGTGGGTTGGTGTCATGGAGAAAGATGAGTGTTGATGGATCTTGGAGAAATTGCTGTTGAGTTTGTTAGCAAGGTTTGCTGTGTATATACTGTATTTGTTTATACTGAAACTGAAGATAAAACCCTCCAGATATTTTTGGATAAACCTTGCTGTCTGTATGCATTTTTGTATGTGAAAGTGGGTCAGAGCTATGGAACAGCTGCTAGCTGAAGCCTTTGTTTTTTGTGCCTTTTTTGCTGTGCAGTTCTGCTGTTTTGGCTACTCCTGGGTTAGCTTGTCCCCAGGCTGTGCCAGGTGCCTCTCAGAGAGCCTACACTGAGTGGATATCGTCTGCCCTGAGGAACTTACAGGCTGCAAAACAAACAAACAAAAACCTGGAAAGGGGTGGGAAGGAGGTGGGAGGCTTCCCTGGGGTTCCATGCCCCCTTTTCCCTCCTTAGGGGACCCCTTGGGTCTTCTGGCTGTCCCTGGCTCTGCTCCCTGTGCAGCTTCTTTACAAATGCTGGATGGGCTGCCACCTGCTAAAAAAAAACCCCTCTGGCTGGTGGGAGGAGCCAAAGCCGGTAAGGGAAGGGGAACAGAACGGAGCAAAGTGGGCTCTTAATGGCTGCCAGCTTCCCCCCAATGGGAATCCAGCATGCTGCCCTCAAAGTGCAGCTGGTGTCAGAACAGAAGGCTGAGGCGTTGCAGTCTGTGGGTGGGGCAAAGGCGACCCCACAGACTCACGAAAAAGTTAGAGGTAACCATTCTTCCCCTTGCTGGAGAGACTCCTTTGCTCCCTTTTCTATTCATTTCGATTTTAACAACAGGTAGACAAGGGTCCCTGGACCCCCTCCTCTCTAAATGAGGCAGAGCTTTTGCATGCTACTTTCACCAAGTATCTAAACAAGTGGTTCTTAACCTGGGGTCTTGGGACCCCCAGGAGTCCTTGATGTCCTCACAGGGGGTCCACAAAGGCTTGAAGGCTGCTCAGACTACCTCCTGCCCACAGTTGAGTGGCCGTGTGACAGGAGCCAAGGCAAAGGCTAGTTGGCTTGGCCTGCACATTGCCATGCAATCCACTCCAGCCACAAACTTGCAGGAAGAAGCAGCAGAAAAGTCTTCCCTCCCACTCCAGTGCCTCTAAGGGAAGATTTCATGGATGGTATATGATTATTAGGGTTTTAAATCTAAAGTCCTGAGTGACCATGGCAACAAAAGATATTGAAAGGGGGTCCCTGTTAAAGAAAAGGTTAAGAGCCACTGGCGTAATCATATTATTATTAGTATGTATATTCTTGTCTACAGACCTGGTGGGACGAATCTCATGATTGGAATGTAGGAATAGAGGGGTATAACCTTTATAGGAGAAACAGGCCAAACAGGAAAGGAGGAGGAATAGCATTATATGTCAGGGATATTTACACCAGTGAAGTGATCCATGACATCAATACTTCCCACCAAGAAAAATTGCACAACTGGACAGCACAACTGTGGCTCAGTTAATACCAAAGAGGAGGGGTAGAAATTATGGAAAACCCCACTAAGCTAGGCTATACTGCAAATAAATGAGGTTACAGAAAAAGAAGAAAAGGGGAAGCAATTGTGTCTGCTAGTGAAATGGAGAGCTTCAGCTTGGAAACAAAGGATCATTTTAAAAAAAGCAGGTGGCTATGTTTTCCAATCAGTGTCAAAACAAGGGTTGTTGTTAACTGCCATCAAGTCGACTTTGACATATGGTTCCCCTTTGAATAAGAGAACTGCATGTCACTCTGGCACCAATAGCCCTGCTTAGATCTTGCAGACTCAGGGCTATGGCTTCCTTGATTGAGACTATCCACCTGTAATGTGGACTTCTTTTTCTATTCCCTTCTTTTTCTATTCCCTCAGTGATGCCAAGCATCACTGAGTACAATAAAGTGAGTATGTGTCTCACTTCAGTCATCTTGACTTCTAGGGAGAGTTCAGGCTTGATTTGCTCTAGGACCCATTTATTCAAAACACGGTGCAGAGGCCCAAAATAACTACTCTGCTTTTCTAAACCACATCTTAAAAGAAATAAATATGTTTTAATTAACAGAAAAGGCTAATACTGAAAAATGAGCAGCACTATGATAATCGCCATCTTGGTGAGATGACATTTCAGCCCATAAGATAAGAAGCAGCTCTCAAACTTACTGATACAAGTACCATGGGTACCACAGCAGAATGTGGTATGACTGTTTAAAGCATTCCTCACCTTGAGTTGCAAAAATTTAAAAGCAAAGAAAAGTGAAGATCTTGTAAGTGTTAGGGGACAGGATGGGATGCCACTGGGTTAGGGAGTTCCACTCAAAGGGATATTTTCAACCTAGGATTATTTCTTGGCTAGTGAAAAGACAGGTAAGGATATAATTGTACTGAGGCTTTGGGGTATTTTTCATATTGTACACTGTTGTATTAAGCCTTAGTTTGTTATTAACACTCAATGGAGCAGTGAAACTTCCTGATTAATGTATTGTACCTACACAATACACATTTGAAAAACTGAAACTGTTGCATTCCCACTTAAAACAACTTAGGCATAGACCTAACCATCTTGTGACATGACTTTCTCTTCTTGATTTTTTTTAAAAGGATTCTATAGGAAAGATGAAGAGGCATGTGTGTGTATCTGCCTTAAGAGCTACTTAAGAACTACAAGTTGTCCCTCCACATTCACGGATTTGGCATTCACAGTTTTCAGTATTTATGGCTTGAAAATATTCTTTAAAAAACAATAATCTAAAAAGTAAACCTTGACTTTGCCATCTTATATAAGGGACACCATTTTGCTATGCCATTCTATATAATGGGACTTGAGTATTCACAGATTTGGGTACTCACAGGACTTGTTTATCTCAGATGGGCCTTTTTAGTCATCAGCGTGCTTGCAGAAAGCACCCCTTCCTGAATCTTCGTTTGCGAAGAAAAGCCAGAGAGAGAGAGGTATATAATGGGACTTGAGTATTCATGGATTTGGGTATTCACGGGGGGGGGTCCTGGAACCAAACCCCAGCGAATGTGAAGGGACAACTGTACTTGGTGAGATATCAAGTCAAGGAAGTACTTTCAGGATCACCTGAAAGGCCTGTAACTTCAACTAGTTGTCTTGAGCAACACCTGGTCAGGGTGGCCCATTTGGTCTCAAATATTTCACAGCAGGGGTGTTTGAGCAACAAGTGGTTATTGTGCCTAGTGGGATGAAAAAACAATGTCATTGGCTTAGCTTAACACACAATGAAGAAATGAGATACTATTGGCAGAGGGAGAGAGGGCTTAATAGTCAACTAGGGTGCCAGGATAGGGCCAGTCAGGCTCTTAACCCCTCCTTTGTCTGGAAAAGGACCATTATGGCACAGAAGCAAATGAGAAGAAGGTCAAGGAGGCTATCCCACAAGATTCCAGCAGGGATGTCGTTCTTTGTTGTTGTATTATTATGCTAGGAAGGCAAACATTCAACAAAGGGAGCCTTTTTTCCAAGAAGAGGTGGGGGGAGAGCTGGGTTTCGCAATTTCTGTGTCCCAGGCTTCTGTTGGCATCCCAATTTAAAGCAGGCCCCGAAAAATAAAAACAAAGCAATGTGTTGGGAGTGCCAACTGTTACATGGCAGCCTTGGGAGTGGAGGAGGAAGGAGAGATGCCCCCTGGGTCTGCCAGCGCTTCCCCTCCCCTCCCGGCCTTACAATAATAACAACAACAACCACAACCCCAAGGGCTGCCCCCCCTGTTCCGTGGGGTAGGTTGGGGCGGGGTGGGGGCTCACCGGCTTGCTGGGGTAGACCCTGGAGAGGTGGCTCTTCAGCTTGCCCACCGTCCAGTCCGAAAAGCAGCTGATGGTCTGGTCGGTGTATTTCTGGTTGGGCGCTTTGATGATCAGGGTGACGGCCGGCCGGGCCACGGGGGCCTCCATCGGTGCTGCTGCCCAGAGCCCAGGCGCCGCGGGGGGAAGCCGGAGGCCGAGGAAGAGAACCAGACGCTGAGGCAGGCTCACGAGCGGCAGCCGGAGCGGGAAGGACAACCACAACCACCACCACCACCTCCGCGACGAGCGCCCATCTCGCTCCGCGGCGGCCTTCCTCTCTCCCACCAACCCCAGCCTCAGGCGGGCGTCACACACCGGCCCCGCGCAACAAGGGCCTACACGTCGCCCACTGCTGGGGCTGCTGCTGCCGCCTCGGCAGCCGGGCTAAAATGGAGGCCGCAAAAACAACCAGCCAGCTAACCAACCGCCCTGCCCTGCCCTGCCGCGGAGCGTTCGGTTCCTCCAAGTCATGGGCGCCAGAGGGCGCTGTGAGGCGGAGGCCGGAACCAGGCGGAGGCAGCCGAAGCCGAGCAAAGATTGAGAGGGAAAGGGGCGCAGGGCCGAGCGGGAGCTGATGAGAGGAAGGGTGGCACCTACAGCCCCCCCCCGCTCCTTTTTATATTTATTTATTTGTTTGTTTATTGGGCCTGGGAGCGCTCCTGTACTTTTTTCACAGCAGTGCATCTTTATCACACTACACTATTATACTGCTATTATTCCACTTTAACTACGCTGGCTGCCTCCTGTGGCATCCTGGGATGTGTAGTTTAGTGAGGCCGAAGAGCTCTCTGGCTGACAGTTCTAAATACCCCTCCCTAAACTGCAGATCCCAGGATGCCACAGCAGGCAGCCAGGGCAGTTACAGTGGAATAATAGCCCTATTATTCCACTTTAACTGCTATGGCTGCCTCCTGTGTTTATTCTGGAATTTGTAGTTTAGTGAGGCTTAAGAGGTCTCTGGCTGGCAGTTCTAAATGCCCCCCCCAAAAAAAAAACTACAGACCCCAGGATTCCGCAGGAGATAACCAGAGCAGTTACAGTGGAATAATAGCCCTATTATTCCACTTCAACTGCTATGGCTGCCTCCTGTGGAATCCTGGGGTCTATAGTTTTGTGATGCACTAAAGGCACTCTCTGGCTGCAAGATCTAAGTGCCCCCACCTAAATTGCAAATCCCAGGATTCCACAGGAGGAAGCCAGAGCAGTTAAAGTGGAATAATAGTGCTATAACAGTGTAGTGTGATAAAGTGTCACACAGGTAGAAAGTCGATGAAGGCAGCTTTCCCACGTCGCTGCATCCCCGTCCTGAGAGAAGCCATGCTGAACTATTTCTTTTCATGCTTTGTGGTAACCAGGAAACGAGTCGGTGGCGGGGAAAGGAATGTGGCAGAAAGAAAAATGAATGAAAGTAGAAAAGTCAATGTGTTGTAAAAACTAGAAGACTAAATGAGGGAGGAAAACAAGTGAGCACGGAGGTGGGAGAACCAAACAGAAAAGGGACGAGTACCATTTAGGAATGCACTGTATCCTTTAATATGAGGCGGGTACAGTGCCAGGTTTATGTGCAAACTACTGTCAGGGCCTCCGATTCTGCGGGGCTCTTAACCCTGCCATAGTTTGCCTGGTCTCAGACAAACTATGGCGTTGTTTAAATGGCAAAAATACTCATCACGGAATGCAAGGAAAAGACAGCCTGTCCTAATGGCAATCCATGTTGTTTCACAGTATTATGAAGGAGGGGACCCCAAAATGGTAAAAACTCCTCAGGAAAAGCTTTCGCAGCTTTTCCCGGAGTTTAAAAAAAAATTCCAAGGGAAATGTGCACCCCTAACCATTAAGACAACCGCGTAAATTGTTGCGCGATCTGGAGGGGGAAGAACGGACCTTCTGATTGGTCAGTGGTGCACAGGTGTGATCCTGCTCTTTACACTTTTTTTTTGACAGGATGGAGGGCAGCCACAGGGAGGGGAGAGAGGAGGAACCGGGGAAGGGAGGATGGCTCCCTCCGCCTCTTCACCCCCCAGGTGCCCTCTGTGCCTCTGCTGCCATTGCCACCACAAAGCTTATGGGGGCCAAAAAAACATTAAGACAAATTGCAGCTGCTGTGGTTTGACATTACTGCGGAGCAATTCATTTTTGGAGGGCTCATATATGAGCCCTGTTTCATAAATTGACTACTTTATTTTATTTTTATTTTAATCTGGAGAAGCCAGCATGGTGTAGTTGTTTGAGCATTGGACTATGACCCTCAAGGTCAGGGTTCAGATCCCTACTCAGCCAAGGAAACCCACTGGATGACCTTTGGCAAGTCACACTCTCTCAACCTCAAAGGAAGGCAAGGGCAAACCCCCTCTGAACAAAATCTTGCCAAGAAAATGCTGTGATAGGGTTGACTTAGGGTCACCATAAATCAGAAATGACTCGAAGGCACACAACAACAAAACTTTAATCTGGCCCTGGTCATAAATGGGTTCCCAGAGGCCATTGGGTGAATCTGCAGCTTAAGACAGATCATAGCTCATTGTTAGAACACCTACCTGACACATAGAAAGTCCCAAATTTAATCTCTCTGGTTGTATGCTGCTGCACATTTTGAGGGCAGGCAGCCTGAGATACACCAAAACACAACAGGTGGAAGTTTTCCTGGCACAGAAAGAAAGTGATTGTTAAAGGCCCTGGAACAGGGCCAAATACAAGGTGGCAATCCTAGTAAGATGGTGGCACCCTGCCCAGACCAATAAGAACTTGAATTCTGAGACAGGTTTCAGCATTATTTCATCAATGACAACCGTATACATCTGCATGTGTGTTGTTTTAACAATCTCAGAACATCTTCATTAATATTAGCAAGTGGGGCATTGGTGTGGTTTGGTGTTTTGATCAGGTGCTTGGGAGCAGACTCTATTCCTGGTCAATTCCTGTTGATGAAAAAAACAACCCTGTGGGGTTTGGGGGTATTTGCAGGCAAAAACTGTGTTTTCAGAGATGTGGGGGTGCAGCTTTTCTTGGGGGGCTAATTTGACCTTTTATCCTCCCACACTTGTGCATCCCTCAAGTAGAGCATAGTTGTGTTTTCTGATTGGCAGGTAGAGATAAAACTTCCTCAGTTTCCAACTCTCTCTCTGGCTTTTCTTCGTAAATGAAGATTCAGGAAGGACACATCCCTGCTTTCCAACTCAATTAATTGGTTTCAAATTAGGTTTTGAGGCTGAAATGGATTGACGTTCTCCAGAGACGTTATGAAAATATATTGTTCAAAGAGCATACTGATGCCATCCAGTCTTACTGTCTTTAAGCTATGTTGATGGAAAATTGCTACAAACTGCTGTTACAGTGAACTCTGCAGGGCGTTAGAGATGCTGGTAATGAGAAGTATGTTTCAGATTCCCCAAGTCTGTGATCTCTCTCCTTTTGATAGAGGAAACCAAAGTACCAATACTGCTGATGCAATCTATACATTTCTTAGGGAAACTGTGAGGTCTCTACCTGTTGTAGGAGCGTGCAGAATGATGAGGAAGGTCATCAGACATTGTGGGACCAGCTTACCACATTTTGAAGTGAAGTGCTACTGTTTACCATCTGAAACAGACCTTCTGTAAAGCCATTAAGTCCAGAGCCTGGAATTACCTAAGATGAAAGGATGACAGATTCATTTGAAAAGGAGTCATATGAAG
Source organism: Gambelia wislizenii (assembly GCA_030847615.1). Lineage (NCBI taxonomy): Eukaryota > Metazoa > Chordata > Lepidosauria > Squamata > Crotaphytidae > Gambelia > Gambelia wislizenii. The sequence goes on along the minus strand of JAUMIR010000006.1, from coordinate 78,673,324 downwards.
ATGAGCCTCCAGTTTTAAAAAGTGAAATCTGTCAGAGCACTTGAAAGAAATAAGTCACCAGGAACAGATGGCATACCAATAGAGTTGCATCAGTCTACGGAGACAGAATCTACTCTAGTTTTAATTAAAATCTGTCAACAAATATAGAAAACAAAACAGTGGCCCACAGACTGGAAACACTCAATGTACATTCCAGTCCCCATGAAAGGGGACACCAGAAATTTTAGTAATCACAGGACCATTGTATTAATTTCCCATGCAAGCAAAGTGATGCTCAAAATTTGACAAGAAAGACTTTTACCATATATGGAGCAAAAATTTCCAAATGTTCAAGCTTGGTTCAGAAAAGGAAGAGGCACTAAGGATCTTACTGCAAACATAATAGAGCTTTCAAAAGAAAGATTTTAAAAGAAAACCATCCAGTTTTTTATAGACTGTAGCAAAGCTTTTGATTGTATAGATAGCAAAAAGCCATGGATCACTCTTAAAGAAATGGGTTTGCCACATTTGATTGTCTTGATGCATAACCTGTACTCAGGATAATAGGCTACTGTTAGGAAACAATATGGAGAAACGGAATAGTTTCCAATTGGCAAGGAGGTCAGGTTAGGCTGCATTTCATCAATCTATCTGTTTAACTTGCATGCAAAAAAAAATTTTTATACATAAAGCAGGACTAGATCCCAAGGAAGTCGGTCTGAAAATTGGAAGAAGGAACATGAACAATCTAAAATATGCAGATGACACCATATTACTAGCAGAAAACAGAAGATTTGGTGCAATTATTGAAGGAAGTCAAGGCAGAAAGTACAAAGGCAGATTTACAGTCAGACATTAAGAAAACAAAAATAATGACCACAGATGATTTACATAACTTTAAAGTAGATGATGAAGACATTGAAATACAGTCGGCCCTCCATTTTTGTGGGTTGCACATTTGTGGTTTTGATTATTTACAGTTTGTAGCTACTGCTAGAATACCTCTACAGTACTGTTATTGCAAGACTTTCTCCTCCTTCTCCTCCCCCTTCTCCTGTCTGCAAAAACCACAATCTTCCCACCATCATGATTCTGCAAGATTTGCAAAGTCCCTCTGCCTCCCTCCACTCTGGCGGGAAGACTGGCTCTGCCCCCTCACCCACCCCATCCTCATCTTCCCCCTTCTTTTCCTTCACTCCTGAAAACAGCATTCTGTCACCTGCCACCTCTCATTCTCACCTGGCATCCAAACAGAGCTGCAGAAGAGAAGGGGGAGGACAAGAATGGGGTGGGCAAGCAGGTGGAACCTGCGGTCTCTCTGGTGGTTGCTGCAGTAGCACGGCAGCAGCTGCTGCTACTAACATTCAATTTGGGGTGGAGGGAGGCAGAGGGACTTGCAAATCGGCTGAGGCATCATGCAAAGGCAGGAAAGGGAGGTTCCAGGAGTACTGTTGGTAGGAGAGGAACGTACAGCATGTTTGGGGCAGGGCTTAATTTATTCATGGTTTTTTCACTTTTGCGGTCATGCTCTGCCCCAACCCCCATGAATGTGGAGGGCCGACTGTAGTTAAAGACTTTCCATACCTGGCTCAATCATTAATCAGAATGGATTACTGTCAAGAAATCAGAAGAAGACTAGGACTTGGAAAAGCAGCTATGAAGGAACTAAACAAGACCCTGAAGTGTAAAGTGTCAAGGTGTGTGAGCAAGTCCCTCCTGGATATGCACAGAGGGCCATGCTACACTATAGTTGCAGGCACATGTGGCCTTCATAAGGCTAACAATAAATCACTCAGACACACTGGCAGTGTCTACTAACTAGCCTTTACTAAACAGCAAAGGATATACAGATGATCCATGGGAATCCATGACAGCAAACATGCATGACAATAGAGAATCAGTGCTTACAGAGTTCAAGAGCAAGAACAAGAGCAAAAAGAAGGGACAAAGGATTACATTGCTTTATAGACACATTATCATGGGTATTACACTCATAGCCTCAGAGCTGTTTCCCAAGCTCATGGTACATACAATCCTTTCCCATGAAGATAAGGCTGTGCCATCTACATTGTGGCAACTCCTACCCATCCTGTCTCGACAGGATAGTCACAGTAACTAATAGCTGTGCCCTCAGGCCAATTTTACTAACCCCTAGTGGCCACAGCCTCTTTCACTGGAAAATTTCCCTTCATGTATTTTTATATACAATACCTGTCATAGAGGTCTATCACTCAATACTAAACCTAGGATGCTCCATGGCATTGTATTTCCCATTTCTATGTATGGTTGTGACATTGGACTTAAAAGAAAGCTGATAGGAAGAAAATCAACTCATTTGAGATGTGGTGCAGTAGAAGAGTTCTGTGGATACTGTGGACTGCCAAAAATGCAAATCAGTGGATCCTGGAGCAAATCAGGGCTGAACTCTCCCTAGAAGCCAAGCTGACTAAACTGAGGCTGTCATATTTTGGCCATATGAGAAGACATGACTCACTAGAAACAACAATAAACCTGGTAAAGTGGGCAGCAGTAGGAAAAAAGAAAGACTGCATTCCAGGTGGGTAGACTTAAATCAGGGAATCCATGCTCCTGATTCTCTAGGACCGGAGCAGGTTGATGATAGGGTGGCTTGGAAGTGTCTTTCATGAGATTGCCATAAGTTGAAGTTGACTTGAAGGTACTTAACAACAACAAAAAACGGGCTGACCACTATGATGTTGCTAACCCTCTGTGCATATATTCACATGCACTGGTTGAAACAAAAACAATATCTACTATTTGAGGAAATGTCAGGGAGAAATCCACAAGTGTATAATAGTTTTCATATCCTTTAAAAAAAAATATCAGGCTATATAAATATCAAGATATCAAATATCAGATATTTTTGTAGTATATAATAATGGCCATTAACATTTGTGGGTTTTAGTTTCAAGGTTCTTGTTTGAAGAATCAGATTTGGAAGCAACGTCTGATTGTTACAACCACTCTATGTAAAGGGAGCACTGTAATCATTCCATAATAATTTTGTATTGGATTCCTAGGCCTGTCTTCATAGACTGTGATTTAGTAATAGAGTCCATTGCCACAAGGTGTGGTCATGGCCTATAGGTTAGATTTTAAAAGGAATGATTAGCCAGAATCATGGAACATAGGTATGACAATAGGTCAGTAGGTATTACAACTAAATAGAGACTCTCTGTTCAGAAAAGAGCAATAAAGAGACCTGTAACCCATTGAAGACTAATAAATGTATTATAGCACAAACTTTTGTGTTCTATGTAGCCTACTTATAGTGTGGCCCTGAATGTCTTCATGCCCTGCTTATGGCCTTCCCAGAGGTATCTTGGAGAAGAATGATAATGTTACAGAGTTGGAAGGGATAGCAAATATGAGGTGGAAGACAGAAGCAAAACCATCTTGAAAGACTGAAACACTGGACCAAAACTAGCTTAATTTCAACAAAGGTAAATGTAAAGTCTTGCCTTTAGGTACAAACAAAAAGTAAGCAAAACAAAAAGTAGATTTTCCTTGATTTTTTTCCAGACTGTGAGGCTGTGTTCTGGAAGAGTTTATTTCTGACGTTTCGCCTGCATCTATGGCTGGCATCCTCAGAGAATGGTTGGGTACGAGTGTGTGTGTGTGTGGGGGGTTATATACTGTGAACCCCTGTTGAGGAGGATATGTAAATTTGTGTATTTGAATGGGTAGTTTCTGGGTGGAGATATGCAAGGAGAATTAGTGTCTGTTTGGCTAATGGTTGGTCTATTATCTGCTGGAAATCCCCCTGTCCCTAGGTGGAGTTAATTTGCAAGAGTTCTGATTTTAGTATTTTTCAGGACTGGCAGCCACATTTTGTTTACTATTAAGGTTTCTTCTTTCCTGTTGAAGTTGTCCAGGTGTTTGTGGATTTCAATAGCTTCTGACATGATAGTTGGTTGGCCTGGTGCAGAATTTTGATGTTTTTAAATAACATTTTGTGT